>OX451738.1:506053111-507295922 GCA_948472305.1 Vicia faba | reverse complement strand
CAAAACAAACTTTCAAAAACCTTGAAACATCTTTTCAAAAGACAAAACACCTTTTGTAAAACATTCAAGTAAAGAATTGTTACAAGGGTAGCCTATACAAGACATCTTTTCAAAACATTTTCAAAACCACACACCAAGCACCATTTCAAACAATTGAAAACCAAGGCAAGTTGATCTAAGCAAGTACCTAAGAGCCCATGGATAACCATGGATAGAAAGGGTGCTAATACCTTCCCTTTCTATAATCTACTCCCCGAACCCAAGAAAAATCTCAAAGGTTTTTGCTGTGCTTTTTAAACCTTTCCTTAGGATAAAATAAAAAGTCGGTGGCGACTCTTGCTCAACCGAAACATTTGCGAAAACAAACGCAAAACCATAGTCAGTTCTCCCACCGTATCACAGAACTGACGACTCTGTTGGGGAAAATTTTAAAAGTGGAGTAACCTTAGGGCTTAGATCACCCTCTTGCATGACTAATTGTTTGAATTGATTGCTTTACATCTTGACTCTTATTGTTTGGGTTTGCAATCCTACACTTGGATTTTGGGAAACATTCATAGATAGCAATACGTTGTGGAAACTGTGCGGGGTATACCGACACGGTCGAAGCAATAGCTATATTAGTGCGACATATTTGTGAGTACCGGTAACCCTTGAGTTCAATCAAGGAGAGTACGGGGCCGCTGAGTGATGTCACTAAGCATTAATGACCTAGAACCTTACTTGACCATCTTGGCCTTTTATTAGGGGTAGTGAGATGACCGGCTTTGGTGCAGTCCGAAGTTGGTAGATACTCGATACTACACTCATTGAGGGTTGTTTTCTTGGAATATTTTGGTCGCTAGTTAAGTGGCTAAACCAAAACAGTGAACAATGAAAACGATTCAGTGATATTGAGCTCCTTAGAACCCGGTTACTATTTATAGGACAGATTTTTAAGCCAACTACACTCAAGAGGGTACTTACCTATGAAACCCCATGCAAGCCTGAAACTAGGGTTTGGTGTGATTTGCTTGTACATATGTTTTGTGCATACATCATAAACATCATGAACATCATAAAACATCATATGCATTCACTAACCGTTTCAAGGGTTTTGGATCTTCATCTTTGTTCTTGTTTTGTAGGACATGGAAATTCCTCGCAGAAATACCATTCAAGTCAACCTTGTGAGAATCTCTCCTCAACTCAAGGAGATCACCTCAAGAATCCCGAAAAACTCATCCTTCAGTGAAAGACATGGTAGACTGCTCAGCCTAGTCAACACCAACATTGAAGAAGACATGATGAAAGTGCTATTCCAGTTCTTTGACCCTCTTCACCACTGTTTCACTTTCCCTGATTATCAGTTGGTACCCACTTTAGAGGAGTTTTCTCAACTCCTGAGAATCCCTATCCTTAATCAACTACCCTTCAACGGTACGGAAAAGGAACCAAAGCCGGAAGATGTTGTTCGAGCATTACATCTACAACCATCCGACATCAAGGGGCATTGGGAAACCAGAAGCGGCGTCAAAGGATTCTTAGAAAAATTCTTGTTTGAGAAGGCACAAGAATGTTGGAACTCATTGGACCTACAAGCCTTTGAAGAGATTGTGGCACTCCTTATCTATGGGTTGGTCTTGTTCCCAAATCCTGACCAGTTGGTAGATGTCAACGCCGTCAAAATCTTCTTGTCCAGAAATCCCATACCAACATTGCTTGGGGACATCCTTCACTCATTTTACACACGAACAATGAGAAAGAGGGGTGTTCTCATGTGTTGTACTCCTCTCCTTGCAAGGTGGTTTATTTCGCACCTTCCACAATCTGTCTTGAAGAATGACCAAGGCTCAAGGTGGTCCCAACGGTTGATGACTCTTACTCACTCTGATGTACATTGGTGTTCTCGGTCCAGAGAAAATGTCATCATCGTCGATCGTTGCGGAGAGTTTCCTAATGTTCCTTTACTTGGAATTAGGGGAGGTATCACCTACAACCCTTGCCTAGCTTTGAGGCAATTTGGATATGCACGGAGGGATGGCCCTCATGACATGTTGATTCCTGACCTAGTTTTTGACTTCGACAACGATGCACAAGGACTTCGCCAAAGATTCATCAGAGCTTGGGGAAAACTCAACAAAGTTGATAGCAAGACTCTGGGACACAAGAACTCCATCCCTCTTGAGCCTTATCTCAAGTGGGTACGAGCCCGAGCCCAAAGTCTAATGATGCCTTATCCTCATGTACTCCCACTGATTAAAGAGCCCGTCAATGAAGGAGAGGTTCCCTACACCATCCTACATCCAGACATGCCTACATCGTGGGAGGAAATGCAGAAAAGTTGGATTCAGCTCAAGGAGGAACGGAATACTTTTGAAGCTAGCTTCTACGCCAGTGAGAAGAAGGTTCTAGAGCTTACCCGCCGACTCTATGAGCAAGAGGCCCTCAACACCTACATCTCACCAAAGAGGATGCGCAATGTCTTTCTGCCTTAAGAAGTTATTTTGTAATATTTGGCCCATGGGGCATTTATGTACTAACAAATCTCTTCTTATTAATATGACGTGCGTTCTTCTTTGTCTGAAACAATTTTGAATGTTCTAAATCCTTGAATGCATTGCATACATAAGCATACCATTCATCATGTGCATAAGCAGGTCTCACTCCAGGTTTCCTTATCTGTCTGCTGTTTATTTCAGTAGGATGGATCTCGAGCAAACAGTCAAAGACCTACAAGCTCAGAATGCATAGTTCCAGCAACTCCTGATGACCTTGGCTAAGGGTCAGGAGGATATCAAGACTCAATTGGGGAATAAGGACCCAGTGAAAAAGAAGAAAAAAAGGATTGGGGTGGCTACTTTGGGGAGAAGATTTGACGGAGAAGCTCGGAGAGTGCTTGAATTTCCTCTTACTTCTGATGAAGGGACCAGTAAAAGAGATGGAGTTGCGGTGCCTTCCGAGTCTGATGCGGAAGAAGAAGAGGTAGAAGAGGATGAAGATTATTCTGACCAGCAATACCCTCCAGCTGATGATAAATACAAGGGTTTAGAAGACAAATTGGCCGCCATGGAATTACAAAGAGTACCGAGTTTGGATTTTGAAGACTTGGGTTTGGTTGTCGGGATTGTGATTCCCCCAAAATTCAAAGTGCCAGTGTTTGTGAGGTATGATGGGCTGTCCTGTCCAAAAATGCATCTCAAGTCCTACGTGAGAAAGATCCAACCCTATACGGCAGACAAAAACCTCTGGATTCATTTCTTTCAAGACAGCCTTTCGGGAGCTCAGTTGGAGTGGTTTTATCAGCTAGAAGGAACCAGTGTCAGAAATTGGGAAGATTTGGCCACCGCTTTCTACAAACAATACCAATATAATTCTGATCTTGCTCCTACTCGTACTCAACTTCAGAGTATGTCACTAGGAACAAGCGAGGGATTCAAAGAATATGCACAAAAATGGAGGGATTTGGCTGGCAGGGTGCAGCCTCCTTTAACCGACCGTGAACTCGTTGATATGTTTCTTGGGACCCTATCTGGGCCATTTTTCAATCATCTAATTGGTAACTCTTCTGCGGGGTTTACCGATTTGATCTTAACGGGCGAGAGAATAGAAGCCGGCATCAAGTCAGGAAAGATTCAGAAGGGTGTTGCTGCAAGTGTTGAGAAGAAGCCTTTTAAAAAGGAAACAGCTGTGGTATATTCTCAGAGAAGAGCAGGGAAGACGGAGCATCGGCCAACTGTGGGGGCCGTAATGATTCAAAACTCTTCAAGTGAGCAGCCTCGCTATAACCAGTCCAGACCAAATCAACAACGAGTGGAACGGCCACAACGGTAGTTCACCCGCATTAATATGACGCCAGCGCAAGTGCTTCCCCGTCTGTTGAAGTTGAATCTTGCCACCATCAAAGAGGCACCAAAGAATGTGAATACGTCCTCTCCACATTATCATCCTAATGCTAAATGCGCCTACCATTCTGACAGTGTCGGGCACGACACCAATGATTGTTGGGCACTCAAGCATAAAATCCAAGACCTGATAGAGGCGAAGGAGGTGGAGTTCGATGCTCCAGAGAAGCCTAATGTGATATCTGATCCCATGCCGAAGCACGGCCGAAATGTCAATGCCATTGAAGAAGATTTATATGTTGCTGATGTCAATGATCTGATAACTCCGTTGCTAACCATCAAGTTGAATCTGTTAAGGGCCGGGATCTTCCCGGGATGTAAAGAAGACTGCTATTGTTGTTACTCTCTGCCGTTTGATTGTCCGTTACTAAAGAAAGGCATCCAAGGCCTTATGGATAGTCGACAAATTTTGTTCGAAAAAGTTTCTATTGTTCCAGTTCACACTGAAGATGTCTCAATCATAACCATTCACGCCAATCTTTCCAAGGCCGTCAAAAAGCCTGTTAAAATTACACCAGCTACGAAATCTGTTCCTTTGAAGATAACAATGCCAGGGCCTGTTCCCTATGTTTCTGAGAAGTCGATACCTTGGAACTATGGCGGTGACGTCTACTACCATGTGTGATCGGTGGATCTGGAACTGACTGTTTAAAGATGGTTCGCGAAATGTCGCGGAAGCAAGAGTCGCCACCGTCTTTTATTTTCTCCAAATGGAAAGGACAAAAGCACAGAAAAATTCCTTAAAGAGATTGCTCTCGGTTCGGGAGGTAGATTATAGAAAGGGAAGGTGTTAGCACCCTTTCTATCCATGGTTATCCATGGGCTCTTAGATACTTGCTCATTGTGTTTTCAAAAATGGTTTGTTTGCTTTTCAATGTGGGTTTTAAAAAGTTTCTTTGAAAATTTCAGTTCGACTCTTGTATCGGTCCTCAAGAGTGTTTGAAAAATTGCTTTCGAAAGCTTTTGAAAATGTGTTGGTGTGAAAAGTATTTTGTTTTGTTTTGAAATTTAGAGCAAGTATCTAGAGTCGTCTACCTACCCTAAGGAATTCGTCTGTGTAAATGTCCTTTAAAGTAGTGCCATCCCACCATTGAGAGATAGGTAGCACCACCATTGGAGGTGTTCGGGTCAATTCGAGGTTCGGGACATGGTGATCACCGGAGCAATAGGAAGATACCTTAGAAGCTACCCTCATGCCAGGTTCCCGGATCATGAGGACTTACTAAGACATCCTCTACTCGACGATCACCTTTCGAGGCAAGGCAACGGTGAGGCGTACCTTAGGGGTGGTGTGTGATTTGTGTGTCAGATTCATTTATTTTTGTCTTGTCAGGTTATGGGTGATCTATGCGTTTGTTTTTATTTTTTTTTGTCATTCATTCTTGCATGCATTTATTTAACAGTTAAAAAAGCGAGAAAAGTAAAGTTCTAAAGCTATTACAAAAGGCGCGGGTCCACATCGCCAAAATTAACCAGGACCCGATTTGACAGAAAATAAAGAATTAAAAGTAAAAGAACATAAATTACAAGGCTTCGGGAGAGATACATAAATATTTAAACGGAATAAAATAATATGCGAATTAATACTTAAATCGAAACGAGGGCGTTGGACCCATTTGCAAAATTAAACTAATGAGGAATTAATTAAATTTAAAAGAAAGGAAGAACTTGTTTTTTTGGTGTTTTTTAGTATTTTAGGATTTAAAAAAGGGAATTAATTGAAATTAAATGCTAACCCTAATTCTATTTTATTTTTAATTTATTAAGAAAAGAAAATTAAAACCTAATATTAACCCTAATTTATTTACATGCAAATTTAATTATAAAGATAAATATTTAATTATTTAATCATTTATGAAAGAAAAATAAAAAGGATGAAAAATTATTAATTAAACCTAATTCTATGTTTTTTAGATTTTATTATGAAAAGAATCAAAATTACAACCTAATTTAAAACTAAATAATTACATGCAAATTTATTTATGAAAAATACTAAAATAAAAATTATTTATTGTTTTTTTCTCTTTTCCTGATTTTTTGATGTTTTTATATCTTGTGAAAATAATAAATTAATTAAATACAAGAATTAAAATAAAAATAGAAATAATGTAAAAGAAAATATTTAAACAAAACAAACCTAGAGGGTATCAGTCCCAAAGTGGAGGTTCAATCCAAGAATTCTGGCCCATTTAGCAAAGCCTGGTGGACTTTTTGAGTAACATGTGGCGCGTTGACTGGGACTCACCATGTGCCTGGGATCTGGACCTTTGATTTGATGCAACTGGACAGGTGGACGTTGATTTTTTGAGGATGTACAATGGACCACAACATTATGCCTGCACATGATTGTTAGTTGGAAAATAATATTGAGAAAGTGAAAACCTGGGGCTCGAACCCAGGTCGTGTCCGTCACCAACACTCTCGCTTACCACTGCACCACTTCACGTGTTGTTAATATTAAACAACTAATAAATATTATAATAAGAAAACAATGGTTAGTGGAAATCAGCGCGCGAAATTCAAACCTGCCTATCACATCTTGCCACGAATTCATCTTCTTCGCATAGTTTTATTTTCCTGAAATACACAAAACATTGGCAACGGTTTTCACGCGTTTCCTAAGACACCATACAAGAAAATAACGATTAGGCATGGAACGCTCATAAATTGGGCGCGACACATGGATTCTCTTCGTCCAGACGCGCTTGTTTTAATAGTCAAGGTCCCAAGTCTCAATTTTTCCTTATTTGAAAAGCCCTAATCCAAGGTCCTGTAAACCCTAGAAATTGACAATGGTATATTGGCACACAACGCATAAAAATACAATTGAATCATTGGGTTAGTTTCAGAACAAGCCAATTAGTATGAATGTATCAAGAAAACACAATGAAAATGCCTAGAATATGAAACACGATTATGCATTTTTCATGAAAAATTTCAAGTTCTGTATACTGATTCTTGATGTTTCGATGAGTGTTTTTGATTGGGAATCGTTCTATGAACCTTCAGCAAGCTAATGGAACAAGAATTATGCCTTGAATCGCCCTAGAATGTGTTTTTCAGTTTTGAGTTTCTTGACAAATTTTCCAAGTTTTGTGAATGGTTTCTGCGCAGCTTCAATGATCCTTGGCATCAGGTTTTCGTTTAGGCTTATGTACTGAGTGAATTCGGTTAAAGAAAACACTCCAAATCTCTTGCATTCATGATTTTGGAAATTTGATTTTCAAGATCTTTTTTCAAATATTTTCCATGCAATTTTGTATCGATCATGATCCAATCAATCCAAATCTTTCTATATTGAACCATGCACGAATTATTGAGTAGATTTAATGCAAAAGAAGATCGAAAAAGTTAGGTTAAATATTTTCCATGTATTTAATTTGATTTAAATGAATTATTATAAATAAAAATTCAAATAAATAAATAAAAAATGAAGAAATACTTCCCTTTGGTCCAAGTGGTCGTGCACATGCCATGGATGATGATTTGTGGAAGAAACATGGGCCCATTAGCAATTTTAGGTCATTTGAATCAATGTTGACTTTTCAAAATATCCAAAAGTTTCCCAACTTCTATAAGGCATAACTTGCTCAATCTTTAAGCTTTTCTCATTTTCTTGGACATTTTGGAAAGGTCTTTGAGTCCTCTAACCAATGTCTTTGGTCCCATGTCATTTTGATTTACCAATCTCAAGTTATGGCCTTTGACTTAAAGTCCCTTTTTGTTGACTTTTGAAAATGACCTATAATGTTGAAATTGATAACTTTTTGTGAGAGGATTTCTTGGACTTGAAGTATTAAGATGAGTTGTAGGAAATGTCTTTCTATTCAAAATGAGCTTTGGATGGAATTTTTCTGATAATCCATGTGAAAGTTATGCCCTGGTCAATTTACAATTGACTTTTTCAACTGTCCAAATAAGGAAACTTTTGCCTTTTGATGATTTTTGAGCCAAGCTTTGAGAATCATGATCAAGCATTGATCAAATTATGTTTGTGGCTTCAAAATGATATGTTGACCAAAAATTTGAACTTTTGACTGCCAAATGACCATTTTGCCCCTACAGTTGACTGTAGTGCAATTAGGATTTTGACTGTGCAATTTTGAGCTGAATGTCTTGAAACTTTGTATGAGGATGCTTGACCATGTTTATAGGCATGTGAGACTTGATTGGACCTTTTGAAACTTCATTTTCTTGATCAGAACCAAAACCCTAATTTTGACTGTTTCAGAGGCTCTTGAACTGTGCAACCCTTGGGGAACTTTGAAGCTTGACTTGGCAATTTCTTAAAGAATATGGGAGGGAAAATTTTGGGGTACAACACCATGGTATCAAGCAAATCGAAGTAATTGAAGAAAGTTCGGATGATGATGAAGCCAACATTAGTAACATTGCGGGCACCAGCAAAATCACCAGGAGCGGGAGAATATTTTCTCCAGAGATTGCCCCTCCAAGAGCAGTCTTTGGACCCTCGTCAGCTGACAAGGTCATCCCTGCACCAATAAAACTCTCTGCTAGAACTCCTCTGATTGAAGACGTTGTTGTTCCTAGTACTGTCTCTCCTGCCGCTGCTGATAAAGGTAAGGGAATCCAAGATGAGCTCGTCAGGACGAGGGCTCAACCCTTGGCCATCCCTGAAACCTCCAAGAAGGAAATGGATGAGATCTTGAGGATAATCAAAAGAAGTGATTACGATGTGGTAGAACAGCTGGGGAAAACCCCCTCCAAGATCTCCATGCTGGCATTGCTACTTTGCTCGGAAGCGCACGCTAAAGCTCTGATAAAGTTTCTGAAGGCAGCTCATGTGCCCCAAGAAACCTCTGCGAATCAATTTTAAAATTGCGTGGCTAGCCTGACTGCGGACAATGGATTAGGTTTTTCTGATGCCGACCTAACTCCTAAGGGTAGAAATCACAATGATGCTTTGCACATTTCAGTCGAGTGTCGAGGAAATACTCTCGCACACGTCTTGGTCGACACTGGTTCGTCACTGAATGTATTGCCTAAAAAGGCCTTGGACCGACTAGATTGTGAGGGATTGGAATTGAAGCCGAGTGATATTGTTGTCAGAGCTTTCGATAGTTCGAAGAGAATGGTCCATGGAGAGGTTGAAATTCCCATCAAGTTAGGCACTGAGGTGTTTAAATCCACTTTCTATGTGATGGACATCCGTCCGTCATACTCTTGCTTGCTGGGTAGGCCTTGGATACACCATGCTGGGGCAGTCACCTCCTCCTTACATCAGATGTTGAAGTATCCTGTCAAGGGAAAGATCATCACTGTCCATGGCGAAGAAGAGTACATGATTAGCCACGTAAATTCTTTCCGGTATGTGGAGGTTGAATGAGAGTTCATTGAGACACCGTTTCAACATTTCGAAGAAGTCCTTCCTAAAATAGCAGTAGCAAAGTTGGCAGCTGAGACACCGAGGCAGATGGCCAGGATGGCATCTCTGGAGGACGCAAGGGCCGCAATAAAAGAAGGGAAGAATTCAGCATGGGGGCAGTTACCTGACATTCCACATAAGACAGACAAATTTGGATTAGGGTTCACAGCCGCTGGTCAGAAAGCTATGCGCCGTGCGAAGATTGGAAGAGCGCCAGTCAAAATTTCTCCCTACGGAATCAACGCCTTGGAAGATGAAGACAAGGAGAGCAACATCGAAGAGTGGATCTATCCGACTATCAAGGGAGGATTGAGCAACTGGGAGGCAAAAGACTTTGTCCCCATCACTTTTATTCATCAGTATTTTATCTGTTAAACATTTCTTATTTGGTCTGTAATATTTACTTTCAAACAATCCATACACTATCTTTTCACCTCCTGCCTTGCCCGGGGCATGTAGGTCCACTTGTAAGGGTTTTGATTATTTTTCATATCCATATTCCATGTTTAATGATTCATTGGATGTTTTTCATTTGATAAACTGCTTGTGTTCATTTTCTTTCCTTTTGCATTTTTTGTTTAAGGATGGCTATCCCTTACACACACCCACGCTCACCAATGCAGGTACCCATCCACTCCGGATTCCATGGGTGACTATTCTGCTATATCTTTCAATAACTCTGAAGATCTGGTCAATCTAGCCGAGTATGAAGATGACGAAGGTTGTGAAGTACCCGGGGAACTAGCCAGACTTCTGCAACAAGAGGAAAGGGCCATCTTACCGCATGAAGAGCCATTAGAAACTGTCAACTTAGGGACCGAGGAAGACCGGAAGGAGGTGCAAGTGGGTGCCAATTTGAAACCGAATGTCAAGGAAAGCCTGATACAGTTGTTGAATGAGTATGTTGAAATCTTCGCTTGGTCCTATGAAGACATTCCGGGTTTAGACACAGACATCGTGGTCCACCGTCTCCCCACAAGAGAAGACTGTCCACCGATCAAGCAAAAAGTTCGCCGAATGAGGCCTGACATGTCCGAAAAGATCAAAGCAGAAGTAATGAAGCAATTTGATGCTGGCTTTCTGGCTGTTACGTCCTATCCTCAATGGGTCGCTAACATTGTGCCAGTACCTAAGAAAGATGGCAAAGTCAGGATGTGTGTGGACTACCGGGATTTGAATAGGGCCAGTCCCAAAGATGATTTTCCGCTACCTCACATTGACATTTTGATCGACAATACAGCTCAGCACAAAGTGTTTTCCTTCATGGATGGATTCTCGGGCTACAATCAAATCAAAATGGCTCCCGAGGATATGGAGAAAACAACTTTTGTCACGCAATATGGCACTTTCTGTTACAAGGTGATGTCGTTCGGGCTGAAGAACGCAGGGGCAACTTATCAACGCGCCATGGTAGCTTTATTTCATGATATGATACATCATGAGATTGAAGTTTACGTAGACGATATGATAGCTCGGTCACAAACAGAGGAAGAGCACCTTGAACATCTGGAGAAGTTGTTTGCCAGGTTAAAAGAATACAAGCTCAGGCTGAATCCAAGTAAATGCATTTTTGGAGTTAGGTCTGGTAAACTCCTGGGATTCATTGTAAGCAACAAAGGCATTGAAGTCGATCCCGCAAAAGTGAAAGCAATACAAGAGATGCCTGCTCCCCGTACTGAGAAGGAAGTTAGAGGATTCTTGGGGCGCTTAAACTATATTGCCAGATTCATCTCACATCTGACTTCTACCTGTGAGCCAATTTTCAAACTCTTGAAAAAAGATCAGGTAGTCGAGTGGAACGACGATTGTCAAGCTGCTTTCGATAGAATCAAGGAGTATTTGCTAGAACCTCCTATTCTGATGCCACCCGTCGAAGGAAGACCATTGATCATGTATTTGACCGTCTTGGATAACTCAATGGGGTGTGTTTTGGGCCAGCATGACGAGTCTGGTCGAAAAGAGCATGCTATTTATTACCTTAGCAAAAAGTTTACCGACTGTGAGACTCGCTACTCACTGCTCGAGAAAACTTGCTGCGCTTTGGTATGGGCTGCTCGCCGACTAAGACAGTATATGTTGACTCATACTACCTTGTTGATTTCCAAAATGGATCCTATCAAGTATATCTTCGAGAAGCCCGCTTTATCTGGAAGGATAGCTAGATGGAAAATGATCCTAACTGAGTATGACATCCAGTACACCACCCAAAAAGCTATAAAAGGGAGTGTACTAGTTGACCATCTGGCTCATCAGGCTATCGAAGATTATCAACCCATGAGATTTGATTTCCCAGACGAGGACATCATGAATTTGGACAACATTGAAGGTAACGGACCGTATGACGGACCCAAAAAGGGATCCCGATGGACCCTGTAATTTGATGGTGCTTCAAATGCACTTGGAAACGGTATCGGTGCGGTACTCATTTCCCCGGAAGGTTGTCACACACCTTTCACGGCCCAACTTTGCTTCAGCTGCACAAACAACATGGCTGAATATGAAGCTTGCATCTTTGGTCTCAAGGCTGCTATAGACTTGGGGATCAAATCTTTGATCGTATTCGGGGACTCGGCTTTGGTTATCAGTCAAATCAAAGGAGAGTGGGATACCAAGCACCCTAATCTTATCCCATACAAAGAACATGTCCTGACATTGTTGCCTCATTTCGAGCAAATTACCTTCGAGCATTTCCCGCGAGAAGAGAATCAGCTAGCAGATGCTCTAGCCACAATGTCCTCCATGTTTAAACTCAACTGGGATAACGAGGCTCCCCAAATCACCATCGAGCGAATGGATGAACCTGCGCATTGTCACGAGATTAATACCGAAGAAGTAGTGGAACAACCTTGGTTCCATGAAATCAAAAGGTATCTCGAGACTAGAGATTATCCCGAAGGAGCTTCCGTAAATGACAAGAAGTTCTTAAGGAAATTCGCTGCTAAGTTCTTCCTGAGCAACGACATCCTTTACAAACGAAGCCATGATTGTGTATTACTCCGATGCATAGACAAAGCTGAAGCAGAGTTGATCATGACTGATATACACAGTGGCACACTTGGCACTCACTTAAGCGGGCATACAATGGCTAAGAAGATCCTAAGGGCAGGCTATTATTGGTCTACCATGGAAGCTGACTGCCATCAACATTCCCGTACTTGCCACAAATGCCAAGTTTACGCTGACAAAGTTCATATCCCTCTGGTCCCTCTCAACGTCCTGACTGCCCCGTGGCCCTTTGCAATGTGGGGCATTGATATGATTGGAGAGATCAAGCCCACGGCTTCCAATGGACATCGCTTCATCCTGGTTGCCATTGACTATTTCACCAAATGGGTCGAAGCAGCTTCCTTCGCCTCTGTTACTAAAAATTTGGTTGCCCGCTTTATCAAGCAAAATCTCATATGTCGGTATGGTGTTCCAGACAGGATCATCACAGACAACGGTACAAATCTGAATAACACAATGATCACTTCTTTGTGCGAACAGTTCAAGATTTATCATCACAATTCATCTCCCTATCGGCCGAAGATGAACGGTGTTGTTGAAGCTGCGAACAAAAACATTAAGAAGATCATTCAGAAAATGACAGTTACTTACAAAGACTGGCATGAGATGTTACCGTTTGCTCTACATGGATACCGTACGACGACACGTACTTCAACTGGGGCAACCCCATTTTCTTTGGTTTATGGCATGGAAGCTGTTTTGCCTATGGAAGTCCAGATCCCTTCTCTAAGGATTATGAAGGATGCAAGTTTGAATGAAGATGATTGGATGCAGACCCGACTTGATCAACTCAATCTAATCGACGAAAAGCGACTTGCTGCTATATGCCATGGTCAGACGTATCAAAAGCGGATGATCAAGGCCTTCAATAAGAAAGTCATACGTCAAGTGTATCAAGTCGGAGATCTCGTAATCAAGCGGATTATCTTACCGCAAAGTGATCCCAGGGGCAAATGGACTCCTACATATGAAGGACCATTTGTGATCAAGAGCATATTTTCTGGTGGGGCAATGATTCTGACCACCATGGACGGCGACGATTTGCCGCACCCTGCGAACGCAGACATAGTCAAAAGATACTATGCATAAAATGACCCGACAAGTCGAAAACCCGAAAGGGCGGCTTGGGCAAAAATGGGCATCCCGGTGGATCGAAAACCCGAAAGGGCGGTTCAGGCAAAAATTAGGGATAAAAACAAAAAAAAATCCGTACACCCGACAAGTTGAAAACCCGAAAGGGCGGCTTGGGCAAAAAGGGGTTTCCCGGTGGATCGAAAACCAGAAAGGGCGATTCAGGCAAAAGTTAGGGAATTAAAGCGTATGACTATGTCTCGTCGGATCACTTCAAGGACAATCTCTTCATCAACCGGTTCCAGGCTTCTGATCAATCCAGTCATCGTCAAGCGAAGCATTGAATGGACAGATATTCAGAGTTGTGAAAGCTATAGCGAAATGGAATCCCATGGAATTATTTCACATAGCCATCCTTATTTTGTATAAACCTTTCAAATATCTACGACAAAATCCTCTTACTAGGATGATTGTCTCCTTTGTACAAATATACTCATAGAAAATCAATACAAATACTTTTCCCAGAAATTTGTGTCATTTCCTTTTCTTTTCTCTTGCACTATTTGTTTTATTTTGAGAAACGTCCAATGTTTTGTTAAATAGGCATATGCACTTGAAACATAATCATTTTCTTATGAGTCGGGAAAGAGGATTACTGATAGGTCAAGGGAAGAGTTGGATATCTTGATACCCTTCAAAGGAAACCCCCGGGAGGTTTGGAATCCATATCCCTAGCAAGTCTTGAAGCTCATCCCCAGTAAATTCCGGAAGCTTATTCCCCGCAGAGTACGGACGTCTCTCCCGAGTTTTATTCAAAGTTATTCCTCACAAGGCTTTATAACTGGGTTATCCTCAGCTAACAACCACGGAAGGTCGCACTCGCCAAAATTCTTCCTATCCCTAGCGGAGTTCATCAAAGTTCCCCAGCAGTAACTTATCTTTACAATCCCCCAGCCAGAGGATCCTCAGGAATCCAATTTCCCTCAGAATTTAAGTTTCAATATCCCCAGCGGAACCAGACTAATGAACTTTCTCCCTACAGAGTTTTAGGAGAACAAATCTTGAGTTCCTCAGTAAAGTCGCCAGAGATGCTTCCCGCCAAACTGAATATTCTCAGTCTTGCATCCCCGGCATGAGTCTACTAGATTGGTACTCCCCAGTAGAAGTCATCAGGAATTCCCCAGAGGTTTGGTATACAACCCAAGCTCCTTGTTCCCCAGCAACAGCCAAGGAATTGTTCTTCCCGGCAGCAGTCAAGATGCTTTTATCTTCAGCCATCCAGGATTCATCTGTCCCAAGCAAGACAGCTCATCAGCTTACATGCGCATTCATTACATTCTTACCATAAACATTGATATAACATATATTGCATCATACATTTCATGCAACATAATTTTGTGTTTAGCTAACATTTTGTCCTTTTCAGGATAAGAATAAAAAGCTATCCTTAACAATTTCAGATGCAGTTTTACACGAGCTCATCATCAAGCAACCCTACACCGGTTCCTCCTCAAACTTCAAGATTTCTGAAAACAGTTTACGGGTTCTCCAAGTAACGGATGTCAACCTATCGCTTGTTCAGTTTCTTCTCAAGACTTCTGAAAACAGTCTATGGATTCTTCCCAACAACGGATGTTAATCTATCACTTGTTCAGATGCAACCTTTTGAAAACAGTTTATGGACGCTTCCCAACCACGGATGCTGCTCTATTGCTTATTCAACCTCAAGACTTCTGAAAACAGTCTATGGATTCTTCCCAACAACGGATGTTAATCTATCGCTTGTTCAGATGCAACTTTTGAAAACAGTTTACGGACGCTTCCCAACAACAGATGCTGCTCTATTACTTATTCAAACTCCAAGATTTCTGAAAACAGTTCACGGGTTCTCCAAGTAACTGATGTTAACCTATCACTTGTTCAGTTTCTTCTCAAGACTTCTGAAAACAGTTTATGGATTCTTCCCAACAACGGATGTTAATCTATCGCTTGTTCAGATGCAACTTTTGAAAACAGTTTACGGACGCTTCCCAACAACGGATGCTGCTTTATTGCTTATTCGACTTCAAGATTACTGAAAACAGTCTATGGATTCTTCCCAACAACGGATGTTAATCTATCAACTTGTTCAGATGCAATTTTTGAAAACAGTTTACGGATTCCTCCCAACAACGGATGTCAATCTATTGCTTATTCAGATCCCCAGTTCAGAGATGGTCCCAAGCATGGACACCTCCCTGATACTCATTCCAGATGGCATCTTTAAGCCCATCCCCGACAAGATTCTGTCACCCCTCCAGATGGCATCTCTAAGCGCATCTCCAAATGGCATCTCTAAGCCCATTCCCGCATCCATTACTTTGATGAGTGCAAATTTAAGGGCACTCTAGTGTCCAATCTCCTTTTACCCTCGAGTCACGAAAGGCAAACTTGCCAATCTAACTCTTCGGATTCAAGAAGATTTAACAGGGGCAACTGTTGTACCCCAAAATTTGCCCTCCCATTTCTCATTGATCTCTCATCACAAAGCCCTTGGAGATCAAGATTCAGTTAGGGTTTCATCTGCTCAAGACTTCTCCTTGCACTGTTGACCCAAATTAGGGTTTGTGTTTGCACAAAGATGTTTTGACCTAAAATGCCTAAGATAACTTTCTTGCTTCATATTGGACTCCCAAGTTTATCCATATCAAGTTTCAAGTCTTGATTCCAAGTTTTGCCCAGTCAATTGGACAGTTGACCTGGAAATCAGCTATACTGGGGAAAAAGTCAACTGTGGCCCATTGACAGTCAAACCTCATGAAAATTGACCTCCATCAACATTATGAACTCACATGGACCATTTGATCAAGTTTGGATCACAATTCCACAAGAAATTTGATCAGATCACTAAAAGGGCAAAATGGTCATTTTTAGGGTTTTGACTGCACAAAGGCAATTTTTGACTGTTTGACCCAACCAATGGCAAACCAAGCTCACATATGGACTCAAGAACCCCATGGAATTATCTTGACATGCTCAACAAACTCAAAAGATCCCAAGTACACAAGATTGACAGTTGAATTTCCCAGTCAATTGATCAGTTTTGACTGTATACTGAAAAGTCAAACTTTGACTTTTTGGTCAAAATCAAGAGTCAAAATTCATTTTTCATCAAAACATGCCAAATCATGAAACTTGTTCACTAAGAAATCAAAAAATGCAAATTAGGGTTAGAAATGAGAATTTTTCATAACTTAGAATTTTTCTAAGTTATGAAAAACCCTAATTTTTTCCCAACTTTGCCCCACTTTTCCACCAAGATATATTTGGATTCAAACAAAAGTCAAAACATTAAAGTTGTAGCTTGTTGCATAATCTACAACTTTGATTCACAAAGTTTTCCCAAATGAGGCTTGTATCTCAAGTTACAAATTTTTGAATAAGGGCACTAAACCATTCTTAACTTAGTGAATTTTTGACCTATTTTGACAAGGTTTTCTACCCAAATTCAAGGCCATTTTCCATACACTTCCACTTGGAATTTCAGTTTGCATTTCAAATATGGATTGTAGTACACATTCCAATCTTTCCAAAATGTCCAAGAACTTCTCAAACAACCTCATAACTTGAGAGAATCGAATTTCATAATATGGCAAAAACTCACTTTTGAATTGGCTATTTTTCATGTTCATAATTTGTGCAAACTTCTCAAACCAGCATGCCCTTTGATTACAGGTCCTTAAACCATCCAACACTCAATAATTTAATGCATGTTCATTGTGCTAAAGCATTGTTCTCTGAGTTCAAGCATTGCATACAAGTTTAATCCATTTATGGAAAAAGCAAAATAACCATTTTTGAAAAGTTAAGCTTTATGTCCAATTGAAAATCCAAGAGGTACAAATGAAATCTAATTGGCACAAGATTATGAGCAAAACACTCTGATCAAGGAGAGATTATGTAGCACATTAGGGGGCCTCTACTGACCTAGAACACAATTTGGGCATTTGTTGCTTAAAGTGTAATAACTTGGCATTTTGTGAAACAACTCTCATATCAGCTTACAAACACTAAGGCAAACTTGAAAAACAGATCCAAGACATCCCAACCAAGCTAGTACACGACCCTAACAACCCTCATACACTCCCAATCCCAGAATCACCTTCAAACTGCAAGAACAGGGCAAGGTCTGCAGTTTGAGTGCCATCTCCCATTTCTCTCAAGCTTTCTTGCCCAAACCAGCTCACACACATTCCCTAGCATCTATGCAAGCTAACCATGACTTGAAACACGACCTGTAATTCCTCTAACAAGTTCCACCATTTTCACTTTTTCATTTTGCAGTTGAAGTTCTACAGCTCGATTCAAGGTGTCTCAAGGCAAAGTAAATATTGGAACAGCATCACCACACCTCAAGGAAGCTATACCAACCATTATCTTGCACTGAAAGCTTCCCCATTGCCAGATAGAACTTCAACTGAACAGGTATTTTGGTGAACTTCTATCTCTCTTATTAGGCATCATTAGCTCTAAGTTTGTGAATAAGAAATGTTCTACTCATGCCACTGAATCTGTACATGCTTTTACTTTTCATTTCTTTTGCCTGAGCTGTGAGAATTTAAGGTTTGAAAATGGCAGAAAATCTAGGTCAGGATTTGGGGGAGAAGAAATTCTCTCTCATTTTAGAGAGTTAGATCAAGTTCTGCATATGGTTGGATTCGTCTCTTGATGCTGAACATTTTTTATGTTATGAGTTTTCATTAATAAGCCAGGAATCAGGATGTTTGGATGGAAGAACAGGGCGCGCGTTTTTTTTTTGAATAATGTTGTTCAGAGGTTGAAGAAGGTGCCTCATGGGCTGGGCCAGCTTTGGTTCTGCTTTTTGCACCATATTTTGTGATTCATACCCCCTGAGCCCATTTGCTTGATTTAATGTTTTTTTTTATTTTTCTTTTTTCATTTTGACTCATTTATTTTTTCTAATAATGTTTAAAACCTGAAAAATCATTTTTGCACCATTTTTGCATTTTTTAAGTATTTATTTGTTTATATATACTATTATACATAAATATATATATACTATTATTTAGAAATATTATTAATAATGTAAACATATTGTATTTCTGATTTTTATTTCATTTTTCCCTTTTGAAACATTTTGTATAAAAAATACTTTTTTTTATAAAATTAAATATTATTATTTTGTGCATATTTAATATATTTTGCAAATAATATAAATATACATATATATATATATATATATATATATATATATATATATATATATATATATATATATATATATATATATATATATATATATATATATATATATATATATATATATATATATATATATATATATATATATATATATTAATGCACTTAGGGTAAAATACCAAAAATATACATATTTTTATTTTTATTAATATTTAACACTAAAAATACATTTTTATAAATATGCTATATTTTATTTTATTTTTGTATGTAAATAGTAAATATTATATATATTAAATAATTAATACCCTTTTGATTAAAATTAGGGTTTTGCCCTAAATATGAAAATACTTCAAAAATAATACTTTTTTATTTTACATAAATAATACTTTTTTTTCATACATATAAAAACTTTTTTTGCATTCTTGCATATTTGTTTTATTTCCATTTAATTTATGCCTTTAATTATATTGTAAATATTCAAAGAAAATGATGTAATAGCTAGATTTAATTTCTTGTCTAAATATCCCCCCATTTGAACATTTGTACCCCCCTCCCCATATTATTGTGTTGTAATAGTGTAGGAATTTTATTTTTCGCACTTTAAATATACCATGCTAGAATTAGGGTTTGTATGCGAATAAAACGAACAAAATAGCTTGACCTAATCTCAAGATAAACAAGCATGAAAATGGACAACACATCTCACACTTGCACCCCTAGGGTATTCCACTTTGTTGCCTTCAAATAATTGGGCCATATTGCATGTTAGGTTTCTTTGGGTAAAACAAACAATCAAATGATCATAAGTCCCTCGATGACGCTTTCAAAAAAATTGCCTAAAATGATCAAATCCCTTTCAAAGAAAAATTGCCCAAAGACATTTAACACTATTGCAATTATGGTCTAAACGATGACCCGCGCCCGTCCCTTTCACCTCCTAATACAAGATTGTCCACCAAATGCAATGGTGGAACAAAATTGTCAAAAAGGTTTAAAACATAACAAAAATCTTTGAGAAAACTTTAGGATAGATAACTCTTAAGTACTTGTCAATTTGAAAAGAAAACTCTTGCCTATTTTCAAACCACACTTCACAAACACTTTCAAAACAAACTTTCAAAAACCTTGAAACATCTTTTCAAAAGACAAAATACCTTTTGTAAAACATTCAAGTAAAGAATTGTTACAAGGGTAGCCTATACAAGACATCTTTTCAAAACATTTTCAAAACCACACACCAAGCACCATTTCAAACAATTGAAAACCAAGGCAAGTTGATCTAAGCAAGTATCTAAGAGCCCATGGATAACCATGGATAGAAAGGGTGCTAATACCTTCCCTTTCTATAATCTACTCCCCGAACCCAAGAAAAATCTCAAAGGTTTTTGCTGTGCTTTTTAAACCTTTCCTTAGGATAAAATAAAAAGTCGGTGGCGACTCTTGCTCAACCGAAACATTTGCGAAAACAAACGCAAAACCATAGTCAGTTCTCCCACCGTATCACAATGGGGAAGAAGATTGTGATCACTGAGGATCACATAGCAAAGTTGATTGGTTACAGTGGCGGTGGCGTCCGCTGTATTGATATGGCTGAGAGATGCTCTGACATTGGTGTCATAGCAGAACAGATTTTCACCCTTGGGGTGCCCAGCAGCAAGATCAGAGATCTCAAGGATCACCACAGAGTTTGGGCGAAGATAATTCTGGGGTGTTTTAATCATAGGAAGCCAACTAGTTCCCCTGATTACATAAATATAGATCAGCAGTTTCTGATCTATTTTATCAATCAGAAGGTAAAAATCAACTTGGCTCATCTTCTGTTTAATCACCTCAGAACAAGCGTGAAGGAAACCAGGGAAGAAGAAAGAACAAAGAGGGATTGGATACCCTTTGGAAGGTTAATATCAGATATTCTGACTGAGAATAGGCTGATAGAGCACCTGATAGAAGCTCAAGAGTTAAGCACCATTGAACCAACGGTTGGGAAGCCTCTGAACACGAAGAATCTGAAGAAAATGAAGTTAATAGAGAATATCAGAAAGGAACCCAGCGTTACTCCCACTGCTGACATCACCAGCAGAAGAGTCCCACTGAGTGACTTTCCTCTATTTTCTGAGATAGAATCTAAACCAGTGGTGGTTCTCAGATATCTGGACGCGTGCGAGGCTGATGGTACAGATCCCAATCTGAATATCAAAGATCTGCACCAACCTCAACCAGAAGTTACACTGAAGAAGACGAAGAAAAGGAAGGCCCCTTCAGAAGGAACATCCCAGCAGACACCCAAGAAAAGAGGTAATTTATCTGCTGCTTCTGTTTTAAATTCTTCTGCTATTCCAACATCAATCCCAACTCCAACTTCTCATAGAATCCCAATCCCCATCCCAACAATAGATGAAACCGAACCAGAAGATGACCCTTCTGAGGCACTACAACTCAGAAGACCCCGCACCAAACATCCCAAACCAACAATTTCAACAACATCAGCAATTGACAAAGTGTTGTCTGACATTGATCAACATGCCTCTGATCACCCCTCCAACAATCCAAACTCTGAACCACAAATTGTCCACTCTCCATAACCAGAACAACCTCTCTCACCCATTCCAGAAGAACCACTTATCCCTGAACAACCAGAAATTCCTCCTCCTTCTCCACAACCAGCAATTCCTTCTCCCTCTCCTCAACCAGAAATTCATCCACCATCACCTCAACCTGAGTTTCATCATTCTGAAACTCCATCTCCTCCACCTTCTGAACCTCATTCACCTCAATCCTCTGAACCACAACCTCTGGCAATACAACTGCCATGTGGAACAATGGTCACAATGGCCCAGCTGCCATCCTCGCCAGAAACCACACCACCAAATACTCCCAAAACCCCAAACAGTCCAATCATTATCGCTGATTCTCCAACTCCATCTCCCAAACAAACAGCTCCCAAATAAACCACAAAAAACCCCAGCAGGACCTTCATAGATTTAACAATCCTTGCCCGTCTTGCTGATTTGAAAAATAAAATAGCCATTCCAAAACCAAAACATCCAGATGTTGGCTCTAGTATTATGAATTTTGAAACAGGTTTGCAGCAGTGGATTGCTTCTCTGAAGCAAGTCTGTCCTGGAATGATTGACCCAGCTGCCTCTGACCAGCTCTGGTCACAATTCAGAATTTGGGTACGTGCTGAAGCCCTCAAGTTGCAGGATATCAACTATGAGCAGGCACAACAGAACTTCAGCAAGCTGCTGAAGGAAGTTGAAAGTCAGCTGCCACAAGAAGACGTGCTCCTTCTGGATAGTGAGCCATGGTCTGAGAAGCGTCCAGCGCCAATCGTGCAGCCAGAAGAAGATCAGACTATTCAAGCTGAAGCCAGTCAAGTTGAAGATGTTGCAGAAAGCTCTCAGAAGCTCCCTGCTTCTGATGTGTCTCAAGCTGCCTTGGACAGGCAGACTCTGGAAGAGCTGAAGCTGAATGACATTCGTCTGCAGCAAAGGATGGATGAAAATGACCAGAAGATGAAAGAAAGGATGGATGTGCAGGATAGCAAGATAGATACAGTAGTCAGCATGGTGCACAAGCAGAATGAGACTGCTGATCAGATCAAAGCCATGCTGGAGAACCTGTTCACACGCCTTCCTCCCCAACCTTAGATTTTCATTCATGCCATTTTCATGTTTTCTTTGCTTATCTGTTGTACTATTTTGTTTGGTTCTGAAATTTTTAATATGACAAGTTTTTCTGCTCTAATTGTTTTAGCACTTCACTTACACTTTTTGATTGCTGACAAAAAGGGGGAGAACAAGAATGATATTTTTCAATAACGGATTACTAAGACAGAAAATCTCAAACATTCTAACTCTGATATACTTGAATATGTTTTCTGTTTTTGCTTAAGTCTACAGGTACAAGAATGCTCCATGATATTCTGAAGACTAAAGCTCTGATACTCTGACCCAAAGCAAAGCTCTGACTCTGATCTGAAGCTCTGCTCTGACATTCTGATCTAAAGCTTCTGATAGTCAAAACTCTGAGATTCTGATGTTTAAAGAAAGGCAATAAAGATCTGATCCTGAAGAACTCTTGGAATTAAAAAGGGAAGTAATAAATTCAGGGGGAGTATCTCTCAACTCTGATATCTCTTTATCCCTGATCTTTGATAACCTCTTACTCTGATACATATTATCATTTAGTTATCTCTGATACTTTTCACGTTATTTTCAATTAAAAATATCTAGTTTTTGTCATCATCAAAAAGGGGGAGATTGTTAGAACAAAGTTTGAATCTACTACCCTATGTTTAAGTTTTGATGATAACAAAATGAAAAGATATATTATTTATGTGATTCATGTAAGAACTACTTGCTACCTAAAATATTACTTTCTGCTTTGCAGAAACTCTGATAGGTATCAGCAGGAGCACACCTAATCAGCATCAGAATATTGGTTATCAACATCAGCATTAGAAGATGCTATATATGAATACCAGAATCAGAAGAATAACTTACGCGTATGCTGAAGCTTGATGAACAGAACTGCGCTCAACACTCTGATAAAGACAACAACAGTTCATCAGCACTTAAGCAGTGTCAGAATGAGCCAAGTCAGAACACGCTTTAAGTAGTAACGGTACTGTGCATTGAAAGCGAATTATTACCAACGGCATCATTCCAGACAAGATCTGATCAATAAGGAAAGTTTGTTATTGGCATTGAATCAAGATTATTGCTCCAACGTTCAACAATTTCAGTGCTATATAAACAACACAATGAAGATTGAATTGGCTAATGCTCTACATCATATTACACGCCTAAAAGCTAATCATCATCTTCCTTCTCTCATTTTTCTAAAAAGCTCCATAATTCCTTACTCAATCATTGTTTAGCAATCTAGTTTCATAAGCTTAAGTTGTGTAATATCACAGTTGTGATAAACTGTTTTTGTAGAAAACACTCACACACTTAGATTTCCATTCTGTGTAAGAAAGTGATTCCTTGACAAACCGGGTTGTGGTTTGCATCAAGAAGGCTTTAGCAGTTGTTAAAGCAGATTGTAATATTCAGTTGAATATAGTGGATTAAGACCTTGTTGGAGAGAGGCGAAATCACCTTGACGGGTGGACTGGAGTAGTTTGAGATCAAACGAACCAGGATAAAAATATCTTGTTCATTGCATTGATTTTCAGTTTTACAATTCAACCCCCATTCTTGTGTTTTTCACTTCTTCACAAAGCTGTCCAAGTGTGATTTTTGGTTAAAGGAGGTTAGTTTTCTTGGTCATGTGATATCAGGTAGTGGCATTATTGTAGATCCATCAAAGGTTGATGTTGTGTTGCAATGGGAAACTTCGAGGTCAGCTACTGAGATTAGAAGCTTCTAGGGATTAGCTGGTTACTATAGAAGGTTTACCGAAGGTTTTTCTAAGTTGGCACTTCCGTTGACTAAGTTGAGTTGTAAAGGTAGAGCTTTTGTGTGGGATGTTCAGTGCGAAGAAAGTTTTATGGAATTGAAGAAGAGGTTGACGTCGGCTCCGATTTTGACGTTGCCTAATCCAGGAGAGCCTTTTGTGGTGTATTGTGATGCTTCTAAGATGGGTTTAGGAGGTGTGCTTATGCAGAATGGTAAGGTAGTTGCTTATGCGTCAAGGTAGTTAAGAACTCATGAAAATAACTATCCTACACATGATTTAGAGGTTCCTGCAGTTGTTTTTGTGTTGAAGATTTGGAGGCATTATCTTTATGGTTCTAAATTTGAAGTGTTTAGTGACCATAAGAGTTTGAAGTATCTTTTCGATCAGAAGGAGTTGAATATGAGGCAACGAAGATGGTTGGAATTGTTAAAGGATTATGATTTCAGTTTGAATTATCATCCAGGAAAAGCGAATGTGGTCGTTGATGCGTTGAGTCGAAAGACTTTACATATGTTGGCAATGATGGTTAAAGAGTTGGAATTGATTGAGAAGTTCAGAGATATGAGCTTAGTTTGCGAGGTTACGCCACGAAGTGTTATGTTAGGTATGCTGAAGATTAATAATGAATTTCTAGACAGTATCAGAGAAGCTCAGAAGTTGGATGTGAAACTGGTAGATTTGATGGTTGGGATTGATTAGTCTGAGAATAGTGATTTTAAGCTAGATGCGTAAGGTGTGTTGAGGTTTCGTAACCGGATTTGTGTTCCTAATGATGCCGAGATGAAGAAAGTGATACTTGAAGAGAGCCATAAAAGTAAGTTGAGTATTCATCCAGGAGATACAAAGATGTATCAATATTTGAAAGGTTTGTTTTGGTGGCCTGGGATGAAGAGTGACGTGGCTCGGTTTGTGTATGCGTGTTTGACTTGCCAGAAGTCGAAAGTTGAGCATCAGAAGACAGAAGGGTTGATGCAACCGTTAGAAGTTCCAAAATGGAAATGGGATAGCATTTCAATGGACTTTGTGACAGGTTTACCTAATACTTTAAGAGGGCATGATTCAATTTGGGTGATTGTTGATAGGCTTACAAAGTCGGCATTTTATTCCTATTAACATCAGTTTTCTAGTGATGAAGTTGGTTGAGATTTACACTAGTGTGATTATGAAGCTGCATGGTGTTCCTTTGTGCATTGTGTCAGATAGAGATCCAAGATTTTCTTCTGATTTTTGGAAGAGTTTGCAAGAAGCATTGGGTTCTAAGTTGAGGTTGAGTTCAGCATATCATCCTCAGACAGATGGTCAAACTGAACAGACTATTCAATCGTTGGAAGACTTGTTGAGGGCATGTGTTCTTGAGCAGGGAGGTTCGTGGGATACTTATCTTTCGTTGATAGAGTTCACTTATAATAACAGTTACCATTCTAGTATTGGGATGGCACCTTTTGAAGCGTTGTATGGTCGAAGATGTAGAACTCCTTTATGTTGGCATGAATCTGGTGAAAGTGTAGTACTTGGACCTGAACTTGTTCGTGAAACTATTGAGAAGGTGAAGTTTATTCGAGAAAAGATGAAAGCTTCCAAAAGTAGACAGAAGAGTTATCATGACAAGCGAAGGAAGGATTTAGAATTCCAAGCGGGTGACCATATGTTTTTGAGAGTTACACCTGTGATTGGTGTTGGGCGAGCGTTGAAGTCTAAGAAGCTCAATTCTCATTTTATTGGACCATATCAGATTTCGGAAAGAGTTGGGAATGTTGCTTATAGAGTGGCTTTACCACCTAATCTTTTGAACTTACATGATGTGTTTCATGTGTCGCAACTCCAGAAGTATATTTCAGATCCATCTCATGTGATTCATATGGATGATATGAAAGTACGGGATAACCTTGCTGTGGAGATGGTACCTGTACGAATTGCGGACCGTGAAATAAAAACTCTGAGGGGAAAAGAGATTGCTTTGGTTAAAGTGGTTTGGTTAGGAGTTGTCGGTGAAAGCATGACTTGGGAGTTGGAGAGAAATATGCGAGACTCCTACCCTGAGTTGTTTGATTGAGGTAAATTTTCGAGGACAAAAATATTCTAAGTGGAGGAGAGTTGTAACGCTCGTAATTTAGTTAATTAATTAATTAAATTATTTTTGGAATATTTGTGAAGATGTGTTGTGATTAATTGGATTTAATTATTTTATTAAGTGGTGAAATAATATTAGAAGTATAATATTATTTGATGTGGGCTTGTTTTAAAGGAATAGAAGTAATGAAGGCGGGTGTATTAGTTTTGAGCCCATTAAGGCATAAAGAGAATAATAGGTTATTTTATTATTGTTAGAAAGAATATAAAGAAGAAGCAGTAGAAGAATAAGGGTTTGAGAGAAAGAACGTGAAGCTGTTGGAAAAAAAGGAAGAATGGCAGAACGGGAATTCAATTGGAGAAAGTTGTAGAGCGACCTTAAATCCAAGGTAAGGGTGGGGTTCTGACTCTATAATTGGGTTCATGATAATTGGTATGTGGGGTTAGATGTGATTGTTGTCTTGTTCATGAATTGAATGTATATGTTGTTGCATGATGAGAATTGATGATTGAAAGATGAATGATGATGTCCCGATGCTGTTTATTTGATGTAGAATCATAAGATAACTGTAAGTGATGATTATCTATGATTAGATTAGGTTTTTAGGGCTTAAAGTCTAGAACCCGTAGTGAAAACTTAGAGAAAATCGCAGAAATTACCCATGACAGAGCAGTATGTGTCGACCTCAAATGGTATGTGTCGATACAAGAAGGTCTTTAGACTCAGGATGAGCCGACACGAAGGAGTCATGTGTCGATCCGTGAGGGCTTTTAGACTCAGGATGAGTCGACACGAAGGATCATGTATCGATACATGCTGTGTGGTAGACTCAGTATGAGTCGATACAAGAGAGGATGCATCGACTCATGTTGCGAGTTCAGTGCAGTACACGTCGATCCAAGGAGTTATGCGTCGATCCATGTTGTCTGGTTTTTGGTAGAATCAGTTTGAGAAGGCTGTAACTTGAGTTTTCGGACTCCGTTTGAGGTTTCGTTCGAAGAGTTGAATAGCTAACTCGATGAACTTCATTCTTAAGGATTAAAATGAAGAATAGGAAGGATAATCCTAGTATCCCAATTAGGATTAGAGTTAGTTCCCGCGGTAATCGCTATGTTGGTTTTTGTGAAGAAGGATGAGGATGAGACGTTTATAGATTATTGTCTGGTTTATCACTGTAGGATTAATGATGATAATGATGTAATATTACAGAATAGTAGTATGTAGAGGTTTGGTGATTTATAAGTAATCTTTAGTTGATTAACTAATTATAGGCAATATCTTGTTATAGGCCTATGGCCAATATTGTGAAATTGATGAGTTACTGTTGTATTACTGTACGACAGAGTTGTTGATGAGATGTTATTAATAAGAGTTTGTTTTTAAGAATTATGATGTATAAATGATGTTTGACGATTTATGATGATAAATGATGTTGACGAATGATGTTGATGAAAAAGATGTTGAGATGCTTTTAAGATGTAGGCTTTTGGCCAATGATGATGTTGTATTGAGATATTGTCAATTATGGTGTTGTCATTACATTCATGATTGTGTCGCATACATTGCATTTTGAGATGGAGCTTATGCTCATTGAGATTGCCTATATTGGCGAATATTGAGATGAAGGCTTATGCCTTGTTGATGCCTCTATTAATTGGCCATTTTTAAGATGGGAGTTCTTCTCCAATGGTACCACATGCATTTGCATAGTATTGAGTCACATTATATGATTGCATAAAGAAGTGTGTTTTGATGTGGTGAATTTGTATTATTGTTGTGATTATTGTTGATTATGAGATGATAAGTGGTGATGTTGTGTGATCTAATTTAATATATTAATTATCATGCACTTTATTATATTGTTAGATATCTCACCCCTTCTGTTTGAATGTTACCCTTATGTTGGTAACGTGCAGGTAATCGAGAGTGAAGGCTGTATACCTTCAATAGTTAGAGTCGGTGTCATTTCTCTGATATGTAACACTCGGGGGGATGAATGCTTGTTGATTTTCGTTGTTGATTATTCAGTCGTTGAACTTTAAGTTGATTATTATTAAATTGTGTTGTTTTGAAGTTTCTGTAATGATGATAAAGATGTTATTAAGAATTCCGTTGCGTAGATGTTGAATTGTTGAATTAATTAATTAAAGTTGTTATGATGATGGTTCATCCGATGTTTTAAAGTGTTATGTATCCACGATGAATGCAATGAGTTTTTAATGATGAATTTGTGACATCCTGATTCGTTTGCGTGAATGATTTTATTACTCTGATTTATTTATATAATTCCCAGGTAGAATTAGGGTGTTACAGTAGCAGAACTGTTATCAATGGGATCCAGAGTGGATATGGATCTGCAGTATGATACGTGAGTGTGTGTAAGAGCATAGCTGTTTTAATAAAGTGAAAGCAGAAAAGCAAAAATAGAGAGCGCAAAATTTGTATGCAAGGAACGTCCAATATTTTATTGATGATATATGAAATGACACATAATAGCCCTCACAAACAAAACTAATGTGCCTCGGGCAAGACACAAGGCTGTAGAGTTTAAATTGTTTATTACATATTCAGAAAACAAGTAAGACAATTACTGTGGAAAAAAAGAAACCGGTATAAAATCCCTAGCCGTCTAGTTACTCGGTCCACCGTTGGTAGTTGGGTAGATCCAGCTGTCAATGTCAGAGTATTCCTCACTGTCTTCAATGGCATTAATTCCCCGATTGCTGATGCGTAGGGGAGGTCCTACAGCTCGAGCGCGTCGAACAACCCTTTGAGCTCCTGAAGTAAATCCCAAACCAAACTTGTCAGTTTTGTGAGTAAAATCAGGGAGTTGTCCCCAGTTGGTATACCCACCTTCTTCAACCACTGCTCTGGCGTCTTTGAGAGAAGCCATCTTCAGAGGAGTTTGGTGCCGGTAGTAGTCTCAGTCGATGCCAAGATCTGGGGAACCTCTTCAAAGTTTTGGGAAGGAGTCTCTATGAATTCCCCGTCCATCTCCACATACCTGAAGGACTTCAGGTGGCTCACCATATACTCCTCTTCACCATGCACAATGACAATCTTCCCCTTCACCGAATACTCCAGCATTTGGTGCAGTGTAGAAGTAACAGCCCCAACTTCATGGATCCAAGGACGGCCCAACAAATAAGAGTATGAAGGCCGGATGTCCATTACATAGAAGGTGGACTCAAAGGTCTGAGAACCTACCTTGACAGGGATGTCCACCTCCCCATGCACCATTCTCTTTGACCCTTCAAAAGCCCTTACCACAATGTTACTAGGCTTTAAGGTCAGGCCCTCACAATCTAGTCGATCGAGAGCCTTCTTCGGCAGGACATTCAGCGAAGACCCATTATCTACCAGCACATGAGCCATAGTGGTGCCCCTGCATTCGATCGAGACATGCAGAGCATCATTATGCTTCCCCCCTTTCGTTGTCAAGTCGACATCTAAAAAACCTAGCTCATTGTCAGCAGTCAGGCTGACCACACAGTCTTTGAATTGATCAGCCGAGGTCTCCCGCGACACGTGCACAGTCTTGAGGAATGCGATCAAAGCCTTCGCATGGGCCTCAGAACAAAACAACAGAGACAACAAGGATATCTTTGAGGGGGTCTGCCTCAGCTGCTCGACCATATTGTAGTCGCTCTTTTTAATTATTTTTAAAATTTCCTCTATCTCTTGCTTAGAGGCTTCCATGACGATCTTTCTAGGTGCCTCCGTCTGGGAAGGATCACCTATAGCTTCCTTGCCTCGGGTACTAGATGACTCGATGCCAGGGGTAACAATTGGAGTAAGAACAGGAGTAGTAGTTGAAGTACCAGTAGGAATAGCAGGTGAAATAACAATAGGCCTATTGACAGTCTTTGGGGAAATCTCGGGAGAGAAAATCCTTCCACTTCTGGTAATCTTACTGGTCCCGGTAATGTTACTGACATTGGGATCGGCTTCTTCATTCCTCAGATCTTGTTTAACGCCATGATAGTAGACATCAACGCCATAATTCCAAGGGACAGCTTTGTCCGAGGAGTATGGGATAAGACCAGGAAGGGTGATTATTAACGGAGCGACTCTTGGAGCAGATGTAATCCTAACAGGTCTTCTCGAGGAGACCTTGGAAGGATTGGCGGAAATGGTTATAATTGCAATATCTTCACATGGAACAGTTGGAATCAAAGTTTTCTCGAACAAAATTTCTCTGTTGTCCATCAGGCGTTGGACACCTGTTTTCAGCAAATGGCAACCAGAAGGCAGAGATGAACACACGTGGCAACCTTCACCACAACCCGAAAATAAACCGAACATCAACAAATTCTTCTTAATAGTCATAAGAGGAGTGGAAACTTCATCAACTGAGGTCACAAACAGATCAGTATCAACAACATTAACTCCACGATTGTGCTTAGGCATGGAGCAGTTATGACATTGGGCTTCTCTGGAGCATCGAACATAATCTCTTTGGCTTCAATTAGGTCTTGTACCTTATTTCTCAGAGCCCATCAATCATTTGTATCGTGGCCAGGACTCTCAGAATGGTAGGCACACCGAGCGTTTGGATTGTACCGAGGAGATGTAGTATTTGGATTCTTGGGAGCCTATTTTAAGGTTGCTAAGTTGGATCTCAGTAGATGGGATATAACCTTTGTCAATGTCATGTTAATCCCGGTAAATTGCCTTTGTGGTCTTTCTACCCTTTGTTGATTATGGCATTGTGGAGCAGCCGCAGACCTATGTATCATTATAGCATTTACTGTCAGACGGTGTTCAGCTCTGCTTTGACCTCTTGGGCTATAGATAGCACTGGCTTCCTTATTACCAGTGAAAGGCTTCTTTACCAAACTTGAAGAGGTGTCTTTCTATATTTTACCGCTCTGGATCCCAGCTTCTACCATTTTTCCTGTTAATATCAGCTCGGTGAAACCAGCTGATGAGCTACCAATCAAATGATTAAAGAAGGGACCAGATAGTGTCCCAAGAAACATGCCAACCAACTCCCTGTCAGATAAAGGGGGTTGGACTCTTCCAGCTAAGTCTATCCACTTCTGCGCGTAGTCTTTAAAGCCTTCACCCGTACCCATGGACATACTCTGGAGTTAAGTACGAGTGGGGGCAAGGTCGGCGTTGTATTGATACTGCTTATAAAAAGCAGTGGCCAAATCCTCCCAGTTTCGGACATTGGTTCTCTCTAGTTGGTAGAACCATTCAAGCTGAGTCCCTGTCAGACTGTCTTGAAAGAAGTGAACCCACAAGTTTCTATCAGCGGTGTGGGGCTGGATCTTCCTTACATAGGAACGGAGATGGAGCTTAGGGAAAGACACCCCATCATACTTTGCAAAAATTGGAGCCTTAAATTTCTACGGGATAACCACTCCCGACACCAATCCCAGTTCTTCTAAATCCAACCCAGGTATCCTCTGGACTTCCATAGCACTCAAATGATCTTCCAACTGCTTGTATCTATCCTCTGTGGGAGTATATTGCTCATCATTGTAGTCTGTATCATTGTCAGAAACTTCAGGACTGGGGTCCTTTTCCCTTGTCTCCCTTTCTTGATTCTCCCCTTCCTTGGATGAGGAGGTTAGATTGACTAGTTGCTTTAATGGCCCCCTGAACCTTCTGCACATATTTAGAATACTAGAGACCTTCTTCTTTTTCTTCTTCTCCTTCAGGATAAGGGCTTTCAGATCCTCCTTCCCTTTCTCCAGAGTTATGAACATCTGTTGAAATTGGGCATTTTGTGCCTGAAGATCTTTGATGCTTTGTTCAGAAGACATTTCTGTGTTATAAACAGCGAAGAAGATGAGAACCCTATAATGGCATATGTATATGCAGTGTTTATGGATGGGATGCGTATGCAATGATTTCAAGGACTTTGGGAAATTTAAATTTGCGAACCAAAATGAAACAATAATTTTATTAGTAGAATTCAAAGTAAAATTTCCTTTTAGGCGTTACAACTTAAAATTCTAAAAACTAAAAAAAAAACAAATTTCCCATGGATGCTCCCTCTTCGTGCCGAGATAGACATTAAGGCTTATTTCCTCATGAAGCTGCTTTGTAAGCTCTAAAACCTTCTTCTCCTGGGCATAGAACTGGTCCCTATAAGTATCACGCTTCTTCTTCAACTGAATCCAAGACCTCTGTAGTTCTTCAAGATCAGTGGGCATATCAGGATGAAGAACCGTGCAAGGAATACCCCCTTCAGTAATGGGTTCCACAATCACTGGTAAGACGGCTCTGTAGGGCATCATAAGTTTCTGAGCGCGAGCTCGTACCCATTGGAGATAAGGTTCCATATGAATGGAATTCTTCAGCCTCAAAGTCTTGGTGACAGATCTGTTTACCATGCCCCAAGCTCGTATGAACCTCTGGAGATACCCTTGAACATCATCCTCATAGTTAAATATAATTCCCTGGATAAGTAACTCATGAGGACCATCCCTTCTAGCATAACCAAATTGTCGCACATCCAAACAAGGATTGTAGGTTATGCCTCCCCTAATTCCAAGTAATGGGACATTAGGGAACTCCCTACATCAGTCAATAATAGCAATATCTCCCATAGAATATCCGTGTGAGCAAGTGACATTATCCTTTGCGACCAACCCAAACCTCCTTCATTCTTCAGCACTGACTTAGGGAGGTGAGAAATAAACCACCTCGACAGTAATGGCATGCAGCACATAAGAACCCCTCTTCTCTTCATGGTACTGGTATGGAGAGCATTCAAGATATCTCCGAGCAAGTTAGGCACTGGGTTGCGAGAGAGGAAGATCTTAATAGCATTTACATCTATGAGAAAGTTAGGAATAAGGAACAACACTAACCCATAGATTAGGAGGGCCAAGATCTCCTCAAAAGCCTGAAAGTCCTAATCATCCCAAAATAACTGGGCTTTATCTATTAAGAACTTGGATAGAAAACCCTTGACTCCGCTTCTTGTTTCCCAATTGGATACCATGTCGGCCCGTTTCAGATGCAAGGCTGAGGCAATGACTTCTGGCTTAGGAACCTCTTCTAAACCTGTGAAAGGAAACTATTCAAGAATGCGTAGATTCAACAACTGAGAGAACTCTTCCATGGTAGGCACCAACTGATAGTCTGGGAAGGTGAAGCAGTGGTGCTTGGGATCAAAGAACTGAAAGAGTACATCCATCATCTTTTCCTCAAAGCTTCCTGTAACCAGGTTAAGAAGTCGACCATGTCTCTTAGTGAATGCAGAAGTTTTAGGAACCCTTGATACTAGCTCTGAGTTAGGGAGGTATTCTTACAAAGCTGATCCGGATAGTGTTTCTACGAGCGGAAGCCATGATCTGCAAAACAGAACAAAGATAAATTCCCTTGATCCTTGAAATGATTAGTGTAATAAGAATGGATGATATGTTATGATGCATGATGTTATGTTCAAATAGAATAAACCACACACAAGAAAAACACACAATAAACCTTAGGTTCAAAGGATTGCATGAGGTTAAAGGTAAGTACCCTCTTGAAGTTTAGTTGGTTTCAAACCTGTCTTAGAAAAGTAATCGGGTTCTAAAGATTCTCAATATCACTGATCATCCTTTATCGGGAATTATTTCAGCTCAGGCAATCTTTTCTTGCAGCCAAAATATCCCGAAAGTCTAATCTCAATGAGTGTAGCATCGAGTATCAACCAATCCTCAGCTTTATACCGAGGCCGGCTATCTCACTACTTTATAATGGCCAAGTTTGTTCAACTAAGTTTCTAAGGTCCATTAGTGCTTCACGACACCACGCGGCGGCCCCGTATTCTCCTCATTTCAACACGAAAGATACCGGTACCAACCAAAGTGTCACACCAACACAGCCATCGCTTAAACCATATAGGTCTATGCTGTATAGTCTCCACGATCTATTTCTGTTTACCTAAAGAGTGTCCCTAGATCCGGGTGTAGGATCTTCAATAATACCCAAGCAAAAACCCTTAAAGATAAAGCAGGCAAAGCAGACAAGAAAGCAATTAAAATGACCTAGATCTTAAGGTGTACCCCACTTATTATTAGTCCCCAGTAGAGTCACCAGCTCTGTGATACGATGACAGAACCGACTATTATACTGGTTTGCATTTTGTATTCGCAAATGTGCGGTAAGAAAGAGTCACCACCGACTTTTATTTCATCCAACTAAGGAAAGGAAAAAGAACAGAAAAAACCTTTTTTTTGAGAGTTTCTGAGTACGGGGGGTAGATTATAGAAAGGGAAGGTGTTAGCATCCTTTCCATCTGTGATTTTCCACGGGCTCTTAGGTAATTTCTCATTTTGAAATTGCTTGTGTGTGTTTTGAAAAAGTTTTATTTAACTTCGTGATAACCCTTGTATCGGTCCTCAAGAGTGTGACGAAGCTATTTTTTGAAAACTGTTTTTGAAAAGTGTTTGTGTGAAAAGTTTTTATCTTGAGCAAGTACTTAAGAGTTTTCTACCTACTCGAAAAAAGTCTGTTCATTTTCTTTTCCTTTAGACAGCGCTATTCTACTATTAAAGAGTAGGTAGCTCCGTCGTTGGATTTGTAAAGGGATGTTCGAAGGGACGAAATGGTCTCTGAAGGCAACAAGTAAAGATACCTTAGCATTTCGAATGGACTATCGTCATCAGATTAATTCGTAGGCAACTCGAGGGACAAGTAGGGACTATGATCTTTATGAAAATTTTGAATCGCGGGTCATTGCTAAGGTATCCCTACGTTTGAGGGACACGACCATTATTTTCCGAGGCAACCAAGTGGGGCAAACCCTAGGAGTGAACATGTGCAATTATGTTTTTTTCAGTTAATTTTCTTTGCATAATTAGGGTTTTCTATTGTATTAATTTGATTTATCTTTCGCATGCAATCCTAATGTCCATACATCTAACAGTTTAATAGTTGTGGAAATTAAAAGCGAGAAATTAAAACCCTTATTATTACAAAGCTTTGGGGAGGGGATTACATAATCGAAAACCGGGGAAAAATGGTAAATGCGAAATAGTAAACCTAATTAACTATTACAACTTGGGAACAATTACATAAATTAATAAGAATAAAGAAAGTAAAGACGCGCGTGAAAGTTAAAACGGGAACAAATTAGGACCTAAGAAATCTAATTAATTAAAAATGTTTTTGTATTTTTTTATTGAAATTTTTTTTTTTGTAAAACCTAATTTACTAATTAATTTTAATTATGGAATGACAAAAAAAGGTAATTAAATTAACCTAATTTCTATTAAATTTTAATTACAAAAAATGTTTTAATTAATTAATTAAATGCAAATAAATATTTTATGAAAAAAAAGACTAAACCTAATATTTTTTTGTAGTTTTCTGATTTTATGATTTAATAATAAAAATAATTTTGTAAAAAAAAAAAAATTAAAACAAATAATAAAATAAAGTAAATGAAAAAAAAGAAAGAAAAAAAGATTTGGGCCTGATGTCGTAAGCAAATCAGGAGGGGGTGTTGCCCAATCTGCTTTAGGCCCAAAAACTGGTGGCCCAGAATCTGGCGCATGATCCGTTGGAGGCATCTTCTGAGGGTTCATGGTAGACCTGGGTATGCTGAGCACTGGATCTGTGATGGAGATGAATCTTGAGGACGATATCAGAGGGCGCGTGGTGGTCCTCAAGAAATGACGTGCACTAGATCTGGATTTGTAATTTCATAAAATGCAAAAGGCCTGGACCTGGGATCGAACCCAGGTCCTCCCTCTCACATGCCTTCTTCCCTTGCCATTTGCCCTAGTTTGTTAGTCATATACATAATCAAATAAAATAAATATAATACAAACAGAGCACTTGGCCTAAGAAAGCGCGCGAATTTTCAAATGGTCCAACAGGACGTTACCACGCGTTCTTCTTCTTCCCTGGTACTGTCGTTTTAGACGAAAACCTTTACCTACGGTTTCATGGTTGTAACTACATCCCTGTAAATCTCAAAAATTAATACCAAGCACGATAAATCCATTTCAAGCATATAGATCAACTTATTTTGATCTCACGAGTATGACAGTGTCCTTCTTTTGCTCTATTTTAGCCTGTATCATAAAGCCCTAAAATACGACCACAAATCCTAACAATGGCATATGTCTCTATAAGCATCCAAACTCATAATTGATTATACAGACAACTTCTAAATGGCAATACAAACATGAATGGATGTCTTGAAATCATTTATAACGCGTAAATATCCAAAATCAAATTCAAGAATGAAGGATAAACCGTGATACCGTTATGGTGTGTTCTAAAGGTGTTGATGCGTGCATGTGATGCTATTAGCTTCAGGAGGTTGCCAGGTATGTGGTTTGATCCTTAGAATGCTCTGAACTAGCCCGTGGAGGAAGATCCGGTCTCTACTTTTTGACCAAAAATTTGAGTTTTCTTTCTTGCTTTTGAGGCAGGCTGCGCGTGAAAAATCTCTTTTTTAGGGTTCAACAAACTTCAGTATATGTATTAAATCCAATTAGATCAATATTTTTGGCAAGAATCCAAAGAATAATGGTCTTGAAGTTTTGATTCCAAACTTTCCAAAATTGGAGATTTCCTCTTGTTTATGGCTTGGCACGATTTGCTTGAGGTTATACAGCTTGCATGATCTTCAATTCAATGCAAAATAATTCTCATTCCATGAGTTTGATTTGTTTTGATTTAATTTGAATTTATTTGATTTTAAAATGAATAAAAATCAAAATAAATTAAATAAATGAGTGAATAATGCATGGGGGGTCCCATAGGTCGTCGACCATGTTAGGATTGAGATTCAATCTTGAAAAGATGGGCCCATGTGGAAAAAATATGCAATTTTGAGCATTGTTGACTTTGGGCAAATTTCCAAAAATGGTCAACTTTGACAATGCATATCTCTCTCAATTTTGACCCTAAGATGATGTTCTTGGACTTTTTAGAAATCTTAGGATGCCCCCTAAGCAACCACTTTGGTCTTATCTTAATTGGATCTTCCATGTTCCTGTAAGGAGCTTTGACCCAAAAGGTGTTTTTGTTGACTTTTTGGAATGACCTGTAATGTCTGAATTCATATCTTTCCATGAGTGCATTTCTTGAACTTGAGGGATGAAGACGAGTTGTAGGGAAATGAATTATCTTAAAAATGAGCCTTGGGTGGGAAATTTCTGATAAAGTATGAGAAAGTTATGCTTGCTCAAAGTTTAGTTGACTTTTCCCTGAGAAACCCTAATTTACAACTTTTGAGTTTTGATGAATTAGGAGACTTCCTTGTGGAATCATGATCAACCCTTGATCAAATGATGGATATCACTTCAAAATATTAATGTTGACCAAAAATATTGAAGTTTGACTGCATGTGGACCACAATTGACTTTTGACCTAGTATAGTTGATTGTCAGGCATTTGAGTAGTTGATTGAGCAAACTTCTTGTACAAAGCATGAAATTTGGCATGAATGGTCTTGAGAACATATTAGGACTATGGAGAGCATATGAGGCCTTTGGGACTCTCCCATCTTGATGAAAATGGAAACCCTAGTCGGAGATTCATTATCTTAGGAGAGTATTTGTCTGATCAATCCTTGGGCATCTTTGGGCAAGTTGAGGAATTCAATGAGTATGTTTGAGTAAAATGGGAGGGAAAATTTTGGGGTACAACAGTTAGATTTGAACCACATGAAGCCAATCAGAGCAACTATGGCATATCATAGTTTTGACTGAATGGGATCATAATAGTGATCAAAACCTGTTCAGAGGGAACTCAAAAACACATTAGTAATAACAATAAGATTTAAAATGATGTAAAACTTAAGATATGAATTTCACAACATTATGTGATAGGAAATGCATGGTATCTCGTTTTCATGCACTTTGGATTATGGTAACTGATCCAAATTTACCTTTTAATGCTCCAGGAAGTGAATTGGATCGAAAGTTTGGAATGAAAGTGGTTGGATCATGTGATACAGCTTTGCACTTTTTCTTGAGAATTTTGTGAATTTTAGAGGTGTGTTTGAGGCAATATTTCCGTGTCCCTTACATCTAGTCTTGTTATGCTTATATAGAGGAAGGAGTAGGGTGAACAAATATGGTATACGACAAAGCAATCATGGCCAAATAAGACAAGGATCAAACATACTTATAAACTTCCATTATGAGATTTTTCTTTCCATTTTCAAGTTCACACGGTTTTGGATGGTTGTCAAATGATTCTTGAGCCTCCATGTGATTGAAACAAAAGCCCATGCTCCTTATACCATTATTTCATATTTTATTTAATTTAATTTTCATTTTAAATTAATAAAAATTCAAATAAAAGAAATAAAAATCATGAAAATATGTGAATGGATTTAGAGGTCCTTTAACACGTTGTGAACATGTTTGAACATCAAAAGTTAGGTCCACTAATTCAAAATTTCATGTTTGTTCACTTTGCACTTCATGCATTTTCTCAAAATTTCCCAACTTGCACTAATCATAACTCTCTCAATTTTCATATCTTGAAGGTGATCTTAGACATTTTGGAAATCTCAATATGTCCTCTACAATTTATCTTTTGATCATTTTTGCATTTGGAGAATTCATCTTGAAGTAAGTTGCCTTGACAAAAAGTGTCTTTTTGTTGACTTTTGAAATGGCCTATAATGTATGGGCTCATATCTCTCAAATGAAGCACTTTTTGGACTTGAGCATACAAATACAAATTGTATAGAATAGAATGTCCTTCAAAATGGGCTTTGGTTGGGGAGAAATTGATGAAGCATGTGAAAGTTATGCTTGGTCAAAGTTCAGTTGACTTCTCCTAAGGAAACCCTAATTTGGCAACTTTTGACTTTTGATGATTTGAGGGATTTCCTTGAGGAATCATGACCAAACCTTGATCAAATTATGAATATCACTTCAGAATGTTGAAGTTGACCAAAAATGTCGAAGCTTGACTATATGTTGATCATAGTTAACTTTTTATCCAATATAGTTGATTTTCAATAATCTGAGCTATTGACTGAGCAAACTTATGATGCAAGACTTGAAACTTGACATGAACATTGTTGAAGACCTATGGAGGACCATGGAAACTACTTGAGACCTTTTAAACCCACAATTCCTTGAACAACATGAAACCCTAGTTGTGGACCCTTTTCTTAGGAGGAGGTTTGACTGGTCAACCCTTGAGTAGACTTGAGTACTTGAGACCTTTATGAGCATGAGGAGGTGTCTTGAATTATCTGTCTTCAAAAATGGGAGGGCAAATTTTGGGGTACAACAGCTACCTCTGTTCAATCTTCTTAAACCTGAAAAGTTAGATTGGCATTGTTGTACCCCAAAATTTGTCCTCGCATTTTTCCCCAAGAAATCTCAGCTTCAAGTCTTTCCTGATTTTTTAAACTGACTCAAGAATCGGACAAACGGACTTTTCTCGTCAGTCAAGCAAAATTAGGGTTTTACTGATTCTCAGAGCTCTGGATTGTTTCATACAGTTGGCTTAGGGTTTTGGTTGATTTTGGGCTCAATTTTGATCAGGCGAATGTTATTTGGCATTTAATCAGGAATTAAGGGTTTTATGGGCATATTCTCAGAAGGATTTAAATTCCATAGCACTTTGCAGTTTATTCCGAGATTCGGGTTAAAATTCGCGTTGTTTTGATTTAATCAGTGAAAGTGACAGTGGTTTGAATTCATGTTGTTTGAGCCAGTCAAAGAATATGCAGTTTGGAATTACCGTGCTTGGCAAAGAATCAGTGAAAAAGAGGATTGCGTCTGATCAATTTTTGTGTTCAACTGTGCGTTGCTTTGAATGATGGAGACGTCGAATTCATTTATTTTGATCAACAAGGTTTAGTTGATTATTTATGGTTCTAAGAATTAAATACTTGAAATTTAACTTTCATTTTATTTAATTTAAGGAATTATAAATAACAAGTAAATAAAGAAAAGGAATTGAAAAGAATTAAATGTCAATGGAATTTTTATTTCATATTTAATAGTTGTTACAATTATTATTATTTGGATACAAGTATTTATTACGAAGTATTTAAAATAATAATAGTGTACAAAAATTAAATTGAAAATAAAAAATTCTATCCTATTTCTAATTCTTCATTCTTCACTTCGCTCCGGTGCTCCATTTTTCATCTGCAAAAAGAAAAGGAAAAGTCAAAAGCAGTTGAAATAATTAAAGACAGATAAAATTTGCTCATCATTAGGGGCCACTGATTGGGATCAGTTAACCCTCTCTGCAAATCACGGGATTTCTCCCGGTTCACAAAGAGGGAAGAATTTTATTTTTATTCATGAATGCAAAATGCATAAATTCCAAAATTCAAACTGCATAGTTCAAATCCAAGTCAAACTGAAAATCCAATTCCACTTTCTATCAAAAGCAAAAAGGCAATTTACTGTCAAAGTACAAATCTACTCAAGGCTGTCAAAAAAGATTTGACAAAGATTTTGGAAAGATATCAATAAAAGCACACAAAGCTGTCAAAAGAAAGAAAAAGATGCAGAGAAAAATGTGTTATGCAAGCAACTAAACTCTAAATCATCATTTCCCAAGGGGCCCCTTGTTTACCTAGGGATTTGGTAAACAACCGCTGATCCTCCAAATGGTTACTTATTTGGTTACTCGCAGGATCGATCAGATTGATCCTAGGACATAGGTTGATTTTGAAGTTTGATTAAATTGGATAAGGCTTTAAATAAAGAGGCTTTAAATAAAATAAAGAGGTTTCAAGTAAATTGCATGAAGGAAAGACTTGGTAAAATAAACAAGGCTTAAAGTAAAGGGCTTCGACAGGAATGTAAAGAGGAAAACGAGTAAATTTCTGGAAAAGTAAATGACTTTGATTAATAAAGTTGGTGTTTCACACATACATTTCTCAACAATTCTTTCTCACACGCTGGGTACTCGAATCTATATGAGTGACTTTGTATAGAATTGTGAACACACCCGAGAACTTACATGACTACTACTATTTATACTAAAACATCCCAAGTAACCGTCGGGCAGTTACACTGCTTCGAGATCAATCCACTTGGCACGTTCTCAACGTTCGACGCTCCAGATCTTTGCACGTTGCACTTGGTAACTGCTGGAAACCGTTTTCCCTCCAAACGCTTGAATTTCAAACTGCTCCACTCTGAACCATCGAACATCTTCGTCGAGAAGCATCTTCGACGAGAAATTGCCTTCGACATCGAAGGCAACCAACTTCTCCCTTGGAAGAAATCTTCTAAGTACTTTGCCATCTTTCGACGGGCATTTCGACAGACATAGCCAGTCGAAAACATCCTTCAGCTTTAATGGCTGACATTAATAAAACAAGGGTGTCGAATTTAGGAGCCAACAAATTGCCCCCCAAGAATGCCTTATTTCGACTCTGAAAGAAAAAGGCATTCTTTGAAACGCCATTCGACACCTGTCTTTTCACGCTTAGTCACAAATTACCTTGTGCACTTTTTGTTGTTTTCTACCAACCATTGGCAATCCCAAGAAAACCATCATTTATCCGTACCTAAGACGTCATGTCAGTACGGCGTGCAGTACCAAACGTCATTTCAGAATTTGTCATTATGACAATTCCCAAAAACGAGGACGCACGCTGCGTCTCTCTATTTCTGCAGAACGGCTAAAACAACAGGGGGATGCCACGCGTCCCACTATCTCCTGCAGCATTAAATGACATTTAATGTCCTCGTTTTTTGGGGATTTTCCCCTACTACTATAAATAGCAGCAAGTACCCCATTGTGGGACTCTTTACGCCATCTAGCCTTCAAACTTCTCTATTTCATACAAACTTGTTATCTTTGCAGAAACTTTTCCTCCTTCATTCCGTCTTCAAACTCATTTCAAACTCAACACTAACAATGGCATCTGGTTCCACTGCTCCTAGTGCTACCGCACCAACTGGAAACGCCAAACCTAAGATCTTCGTCACCGCTCCAGTGGTAACTGCTACGGGCCAACGAAGGGTCCCTGAACCCTTGGACATTGCCGTTCGTGATGCTTACTCACACCACCTTATGATCCCGGTTGGATATTCCAACCAGATCTTTGCTATGTCTGGCCCCTTGTATCCAAGTATCGCTGAGGCCATGAAGATTAAGAGCTATTTTCCGGTAGTTGAGAAACTCAAACCGGTTGCATGCGCCAAGAAAGACGCAGAAGACAATGAAGACCCTGCGCACGAAAAAATCGACCTCCGCTTCTTCAACAGAGGTGTTAGGGCCTTCAGGTCTGGCCCTAGCCTGACTCCTGATTACGTTGCTTGGCTGGAAAAGATGGAGAAGTGCCAAGCTTCGATCTGGAAAAAGATGGGGATCTTCGACCTGGTGATGCTGTCAAAGACAGGTTTGAACTATTCTCCGGAGATGTTGATAGCCTCTCTGCTTTTCTGGGACTACTCCCACTTTACTTTCCATCTTCCCTGTGGGATGTTGACTCCTACACTCTTCGATGTGGCCGCTATCACTGGCCTTCGACCCACCGGGGATTACTTCGATCCGGAGGAGATGTCGGAGGATCAAATTGGCTTCTCTGACACTAAACCAACCTATACCACCTTTATAAACCACTATCATGACAGGTCGACAAATACTGTGTCGGATGTCGAACACATAGCGTTTCTAGCCTTATGGCTGACTCGCTTTGTATTTTGCTCGAAGTCTTTACAGGTGACCAAAAAGATGGTCACTCTCGCCACTCAACTCCATCATGGCCAGAATGTCTGTTTGGCGGAATTGATTCTGGCGAGCCTCTACGATTCGATCAGTAATGGGGCCACTCTTCTAAAAATTATTGAGAACAGGGCCAGTTTGCTACTTGCTGGGCCTTTTTGGCTGCTCCAACTGTGGCTCAATGCCACCTTCGAATCTTTCTTTCCTAAGAAGGTTCAAATAAATGAACAGGCTCCAGAGATAGCGAACAGACGCGTCGAAGGAACCAGACTGGCTCTGTTGACGCCTATGGAAGATGGATTGGAGTTTCAGCAAACCTTCACCAACTTCGTTCTGATGTTTGCTCGAAGGAAGGAGTTTGCTTCAACTATGGCTCCGTTTGCTCGACGAAAGGTAGGCCCAGCATGGTTCACAAGGCCACATCCAAGGACGTCGAGTGGTCCTAATGTTGACGAACATACAATAATATGGGAGGCGTTCCTTACACCAAGGATCATGCCTCTTCGATTCAGGAGCTCTAAGACTCATCTGAGTCTGATTGCATACCAACCAAACCTGGTATCTCGCCAGTTTGGTATTATTCAAACCCTACCTTCTCCCATTTTTCCAAGAGAGAAGTCTATGTTGTACTTCTGCAATGATTACACCGAAGAAGCTGCCATTAAGCATATCGGAAGATATGCTGGTCGAACAGTTCTCTCGTTGTTTGACTACCAGCTCAACTTTCTTTGCTCACCATCCTTCGAGGAGTGGTGGAAAAGTTATTACGCTGAGGAGTTTTTCGACGAGAAGGACTTCGTGGATGAGCTTCAGAAATCTTTTGTCCTTGTGTTGGACAAAATAAAGAAATGTAAGTTCATCCTTTTACATTACTTTGTCTTTCTTTTCGACTGCTAGCCTGTTAACTTTTTATTTGCTTTCAGTTGTTCGAAATCCTGTAGCCAAGAAGGCTACAGAAGGCCAACAGGGAGGAGGCCCTTCAACAAAACCTCCACCGCCGGCGAAGACTACAGCGCCGGCGAAGACTACCACCAACCAACAGGGGGAAGGCCCTTCGAAGAAGCCTTCTGTATCGGTAACCAGACTTTCATTTTTTTTCTTCTGGCTTTCGATTTTTGACTTTCGATACAATTGCTAAGTCGAATTCCCATTGGTCTTTTAGGCACCTTCGCCCAAGAAACGGCCAGCACTGGTGGTCGAATCTGGGAGCGATGAAGAAAGTGATTCTCCTCCTGCTCCTCTAAAAAGGCGAAAGTTGACGAAGGACGCTCCTGTTCCTGCTCCTGCTCCTGAAGGTCGAACATTTAGAATAAAGGTTGCTGGGAGAAAGCCCAGGCCACCTCCAGTGATCATTGAGGAGCCAACGGAGGAGGAACTAAACGTTCTTCTCAACAAGCCTGTCGAAAGCGACAATTCCAGCCCTGGGGCTGAAGCTAACTTACAGGTAATCTTTTAAACCTTTTTATAACTTAGGTGTAGATACCTACATTCGATTATGTCTTTTTCGATCTCTGAAGATTCTTTTTCTTTCCTTTCTCAGGACACCACTGAGAGCTCACCACCAAGGACCTCTGAAACGCTGGAATCTGCTGAACTCAGCAGGCCACAAGAAAAAGGCTTGGAAACTGACGAAGCCCATACTGAAATAAATGAGGCCAATGCTGAGACGGTAGAAAAACCAGCGGAAGAACCTCAAACGGAAGAACAACAGCCAGAAGGGGTTCAGGTGGTGGATCTGTCGGAAGAGAATCGTGAAGAAGGGGACCAAGGCAATGCTGGCGAAGAAAATCAAGGTGCTGCTGACGAAGAGAACCAATGTGACACTGGCGAAGGGCACCAAGGTGACGCTAGCGAAGAGCACCAAGATGACGCTGGTACTGCCCCAGTCCGAGTCGAAGAGGAACAAGTCGAGGCACCAAACACCCAACAGCCTCAAACCCAAGACAATCCTGTTGCAAGGGTTACCTCAACGAAGCACAGGTCGAAAGAGGATTTAGAACTCTTGAAACAAACTGACCCTGTTAGCTATCTCAACGCAATCATTGAGAGCAAGAGTTCATCTGATGCTAGTCAGGAGGTTCCTACCCTGTCGGGGAAATCCACTGAAACCTCTCCTCTCGATGAAGCTTTGGCGAAGGTTAAGGCCCAGTTTTTCAAGAAGGACTTGATGAAGGCTTTAGAGGGGGACCCCACTGCTCCATCATACTTGAAGGATGTTCTGAATGCTGTCGACTTGTTAGCTGTAGCTCCAGAAGTTTCAGGCTTGATCATGGAGTTACACTCTATGATTGATCAAGTCTCAGCAGATTATAGGCGCCAAAGGGGGTTTAATAGTCAGCTTGAGGTGTTATATGGCAAAAGCTCCTCTGCCTGGACTGCTGTTTCGGATACGACTTCTCGAATTGCGGAGTTGTCGAAGCAAAAAGCATCTACGCAGGAAGAAGTCGATGCCATAGATCGAGAGAATGCTTCCTTCAGGGCACAAATCGAAGAAATAGAGGCGAAGATAAATGCCAACATTATACGCAAGGAGGAACTTCTTTCGACCGTCTCAGACACCGAGAGTCAAACTGAAATCAAACAAGGCCTGGAATTTGCTGAGAAGGCCCAAGGCTTCGACGCTCAGATTGCCAAACTGGTACAGGAGAACGCCTGGTGCAAGAAAAGGTTGGAGCTGCAGCAAGCCAAGTACCTTCGACTCAAGGACTCTATTCCCTTTTGATTGATTCAGCTTTTGTAACCATATTTTGTAATCTATATTCGACAACATTGCCATCTTGGCTAACATTTTATAAAATTTCCATTTTGGAATTTCTATGGTCAATTTAGTCTTGTTATTTTATTACTTTATTTTTATCTCTTGGAGTGTAGGTTTGTATTTTTTCAAATATTTACCATTTACTCTCAAGAGCCTTTTATCTTCACCCAACTCTTCGACTTCATAGGCTCCACCAGAAAAAGTTTGGATAACTCTGAATGGTCCTTCCCATTTGGGTGACCACTTCCCCATGCTTCGATCCCTTCGATCCATGGGAAGAATTACCTTCCAAACTAGTTCTTCAGGAAAAAATACCTTAGGTTTTACCTTTTTATTATAAGAGTCTTCTACTCTTTTCTTCTGAAGCCTGAGTAGGTCAAGAGCGCGCAATCTCTCTTCGTCTAAATCCACCAGTTCGTCTAACATCATGTTCCAATAAATTTCAGAAGGAATATCATAATGCCTCTGAACCCTTGCAGATTGAAGACAAATTTCTGCTGGCAACATTGCATCATGGCCAAAAGTTAGCCTATATGGTGTTGTACCTGTGGCTTCTTTTGGGGACGTTCGACAAGCCCACAGAATCTGGTCTAACGTCTTGTGCCAATTCTTTGGTTTCTTCCCAACATGTTTCTTTATCAAGCCAATCACCACTTTGTTGGCTGCTTCGACTTGACCATTCGCCTGTGCATAATAAGGCGTTGACGTTAGGAGTTTGAAACCTGTTTCCTGAGCAAATTCCTGCATCTTTCGACCAGTGAAAACTGATCCTTGATCAGTTGTTATCGTCTCAGGGATTCCATACCTAAAGATAATGTTCTTTTGAATAAATTCAATGACATTTTCTTGGTCTACATTGACTAAAGGGATAGCTTCGATCCACTTAGTAAAATAATCAATGCCTACCAGTATGTATTTCTGACTCTTTGATGATGCTGGTCGAATCTCTCCAATGAGGTCCAACGCCCATCCTCTAAAGGGCCAAGGCTTCACTATCGAGTGAAGTTCGCTTGCTGGTACATGTTGGATGCCTGTATGGACTTGACACTCTTGACAACCTTTGGCGAACTCAACACAATCTTTCAGCATAATGGGCCAATATAGTCCTTGTCGAAACAACAACCATTTCATCTTATGGCCTGCTTGGTGAGCCCCACATGCCCCAGCATGCGTAGTCGAAAGGGCTATGTATGCTTCAGTTTCACTTAAGCATTTTAGCAGTACCCCTTCAGGCGTTTTCTTGAATAACTCATTACCCATGAGTACATAACTCAACGCCCTGTACTTTATTTTTCGTTCTGTTGAAGCTCCTGGATTTTGAAGATAATCCACTATGGGTTTCCTCCAATCTTGCTCTGATAAATTATCTATGAACGAAATTTCGAAGTTACTTTGATCAGCATATCCTAGTCTCGTCGATTCCAAGTCTGATGGTGATAGACAAGTTGCTTTTATCTTTTCTCGAACTTCGATTGCTCTTTGTAATCTCGTTTTTGAAATCTTATACCCAGATGCAATTTGTGCCAAGTCATTGGCTATTTGATTTTTGACTCTGGGTATGTGTCGAATATTGACCGTTTCAAATTTTCTCAATAAACGATTTGCTATCACAAAGTACATAATGAGATTTTCTCTTATGCATTTATATTCCTTTGTGACTTGCTTAATGACTAACTCTGAGTCTCCCATTATTTCGACTTGAGTTGCCCCCAATTCCAACAATATCTCAAGGCCAGTAATTAGAGCTTCATACTCAGCCTCATTGTTCGAACAAGAACCTGATATTTTGTACTTGAATGTTGTTGGAATTTTATCTGGAGAAATAATCAAGACTCCCACCCCTGTTCCATCTTTATGGCTGGAACCATCGAAGTAGAATTTCCAAGGTTCTATCTCCACATAATTAATATCCTCGACTTGAATTGAGTGGTCGACTATGAAGTCTGCAACCACTTGTCCTTTTACTGCCTTAAGAGGCATAAAGGTCAAGGAGTATTCAGTTAATGCTAATGCCCACTTGCCAATTCGACTGTGCAAGATGGGTTTCGACAACATATACTTGAAAACATCAAAATGAGACGAAACATACACATCAACTGGTTTTATATATTGCTTGAGTTTTGTACAAGAGAAATACAGACATAGACACAATTTTTCAACTTCACTATATCTAGTTTCTGCATCGTTCAAAACTCTACTGAGATAATAAATGGGTCTTTCGACTCCATTCTCATCCTCTTGGGCTAACATGCTTCCCAGAGTTTTGTCGGATGCAGCTATGTACAATCTCATACTCCTATTGCTACAAGGAGGCACCAAAATAGGTGGCTTAGTGAGGTACCCTTTGATTTTGTCGAAGGCTTCTTGTTGCTCTTGCCCCCATTCGAACCCCTCTTTATTCAGTCGAAGTAAGGGTGAAAAGGCATGAGCCTTCCCACTTAGATTAGATATAAACCTCCTTAAGAAATTTATCTTGCCTAAGAGGGATTGCAATTCCTTCTTATTCGAAGGCGCTTTTGCTTCCAAAATTGCCTTCGTCTTGTTCTGGTTGATTTCGATTCCTTTCTTGTGGACAACGAAGCCCAAGAAATCTCCAGCTTTCACACAGAACGCACACTTCAAAGGGTTCATCTTCAGACCATGTTCTCTCATTCTTTCGAATGATTGTCGAAGGTGGTCAATATGATTCTTCCTGGAAACAGATTTTATAACAATGTCATCAATATATACTTGCATAAAAGTGTTAATAAAATCATGGAAGATAGTATTGATTGCTCGCTGGTACGTTGCCCCAGCATTCTTTAGGCCAAAAGGCATCACTACCCATTCGTAAGTGCCTAAGGCCCCAGGGCATCGAAAAGCTGTTTTCGACACATCCTCTTCAGCAATGAATATTTGATTATATCCTGAATAACCATCGAGCATACTCAGGTATTCATAGCCAGCGGCAGAATCGACTAGCATTTCCGCCACAGGCATAGGATATTCATCTTTGGGTGTAGCAGCATTCAAATCTCTGAAATCTATGCACACCCTTAACGTACCATTTTTCTTAATTACTGGCACAATGTTTGCAATCCATTCGACATACCTTGTAACACGTATGAATTTGCATTTCAGCAGTCTTTCGACTTCCGTTTTGATCTTCGACAGAATTTCTGGAGCGAAGCGCCTTGGATTTTGCTTGATTGGCTTCTTCCCAGGTTTGATTGGCAACTGAAGTTCTACCAATCCTCTGTCGAGACCAGGCATTTCGTCATAATCCCATGCAAAACAGTCTTTAAACTCTTTCAGCAATTGGATTACTTCCAACCTAAGTTCTGGATCAATTTTGGCGCTGATGTAGGTTGTCCTCTTCTCTGACCCTTCGCCTAAGTTGATTTCTTCTAAAGGATCTTGTGCTAACATTTTGATGTTGTTCGCCAAGGGGTCCTTTTCGAAGCCCAAAGGCTCATCGTCATAGATGGCGTCGAGCCTCTGTTCCTGCATTTCTTCTGGCATGATATCAGGGGGTTTTGGATCGAAATCCTTTCCTGGACCTGCAGCAGATAACTGTTGATCATTGGCCTATGTGGCCATGTACTTTACTTCGGCTTCGAGAGCCGTTATCATCTTAGTTTCGGCTACATAAGCCGAAATTCGCTTCAAAGATTGTGACTCAGTCATTATCACTGAATTCACTTCCCCAACCAGTTGGTTGGATATCAGTTAGCCCACTGAAGTCTATGTGGGACAAGTCTTCTCTGTCCCATTGGAAACCATGCTCAGGATGCAGGTATAGGGAACAAAAAGTGTTTGGCGCTGGCGCCATGTCGAAGTCAGGTGTTGGACATGGCCCTATGTGAGCCAAGTTCTTGTCGAAATCTGCCAACCCTAGGTGATTCACTTCGCCTAGGTAATAACTTTGATCTGCCTCTATGTTTTCGACCATCCCATCTGGACGCCATAGGAGCAGCCTCTGATGCATTGATGATGGCACAACTCCAACACCATGAATCCATTCACGGCCCAATAAAAGATTGTAGTTAGGTTTGGCCGATATGACCATAAACATCGTTGGTCGAAGGATAGACCCTACTTTGATATCTAGCTGGATCACTCCCATAGTGGTCCCTATGCCGCCCTCATAGTTCGACAAGACCATGTTGTGAGGCTTAATGTCCTCATCCCTTTTGCCAATTTTCCTTAGCATAGAGTGAGGAATAATGTTGATGGTTGCCCCACAATCCACTAATATTTTATTCACAGTAGTTTCTTCGAGTTTAGCCCTTATGAATAAAGGCTTGAGGTGATTTTTCATCGCCTCTGTAGGTGGCTCGAAGAACCCATTTTGTTCCTCAGTGGTGCCATTGTCCATGACAAAATAGCACACTGGCCTATGTTTGGCCATTTCCTGTTCCACTTCCCAGTCACTTGCTTCGACCTCTACCTGTCGATTGAATTCTCTGGGCAGCACTGAAACTATATTCACCATTATGTCCAAAGTATCATCAGACTCAGAATCGCCTTCGTCTTCGACTTCACTTTGGTTAGGCCAAACTAGCCTGTTGGTTACTGGCTCTCTTTCTAGAGGTTTCCTTTGCTTCCTTTGAGGAACATTCGAACTGGTTTCTGCCTTTGGTTCGTTGGCAGCCTCCCTTTCAGCTTTTCGTCTCCTTTGGTATCTCCTCCATTGAGATCGAGACATGGGATTTTTACCCTTGTAGTTGCTGGACACTTGTGCAACTTTAGGTGCAGCAATCTGAGGCTCTTTCTTTTGAGTCAAAGAGGAACCTCTTGGCACATCGAAAGAGTGTCATTTCTCCTCACTTGGCCTTTTTCGACCAGAGGTTTTGTACCAAGTGTCTACTGGCACATTTGTGGGAGGCCTAAAAGTCAAAGGCCTCTTTTCTTGGTTAGAACCTCTTTGGGAGGCTCTTCTAGGATCATGTCGAAGATCAACATTTTCCCTTCTCTTATTCGCTGCTCTTACGCCTTGAATGTGCTCAGCAGCTTTTTTGTCAAAGATCGAACTGCATCTTGGACACAGCATCACCTCTGATTTCTTTTTCTGGCATCTTTGTAAAAAATCTGCCAAATTTTCATTTTCCCGAGGGAAAGCAGTCTTATTAGCTTGTTCTTGCCTCATGGCCTCTTCTGATTCTTTTGGGTCAGAAAGTTCAACCATGTTGATATTCATTGTATCTTTGTTAGCAAGAGTTAACTGCTTCATTTGTATCTCGAGATTCTCCGTCTGGCCTTGAACTGTGGCCAAGTGGGAACTGGGTTTTGGTCCATTTTTTTGTGCTTCAGCGGTCTCCAACTTCGGGCTTTCGACCGCTTTCTGAACAACTTCAATTGTCTTCCTGGATAAATTTCCAGAAAAACTGCCAAAGATTGGCATGTTGATGTGGTCCTTTGAGACTTCGACCATGGTAATTCCTGGCTTCTTCGACTGGCTCCTGGTTGCCTCTATCACGTTCACCTCAGAGGGCTCAGCATAGTGGGCTTCAGCTTGCAATGGATTTGAGTCGACAGCCATGGGGGTTTTGTCAGCAAACTTTAACCTCCCTTCTTCGATAGCGTCTTGCACAAGATTCCTGAAAAGAAAACATTGAGAAGTTTTATGGCCCAAAAAATTATGATATTTGCAAAAACCTCTCTTCTTTCTTTGATCAAGAGGAGGCACTTTTACCCCTGGGGGTACTATCATTTGGCCATCTTTAACCAGCAAGTCGAATATTTCATCACATTTTGTGATGTCAAAACTATAAGTCTTTTTTGGGAACCTATCGTTGGTCCTTTCTGGACCAATGGGATTTTTCCCACTTGAGGGGACTAACAGTTTACAAGAGTATGGTGGCCCTTGTTTCAGTTCTGCTAAATCGACTTCTCCTTCTTCGACAGTTAAAGTATCGTCGAAGGATTCTGGATCTTCGTCATCCATCTCAACGTACGCTATCCTCTCTCTCTTGTGAGTTTTCGTTGCCTTTGCTTTTTCAGCTTTGAGGCGTTCTACCTGTCGAACTCTATCGGCCAGTTGGGCCATGTCTCTCAGGTATTGGGTGTCTAGCTTCTTCCTAATGGAATAATCTAAACCGCCTGCGGCTATTTCGACTAACTCATGTTCTGGCACTTGTGTAAAACATCTCGCCTTAAGAAACCTAAACCTATTTAGATATTCGTCTATAGGTTCAGTGAAACGTCTCTTTACACTGGCCAATTCTTTCAGGCTTATCTTGGTTTGCCCCATGTAGAATTGTTCATGGAACAATCTTTCCAACTGGGTCCAATGATGGATCGAATTGGGGGGGAGAGTTGTAAACCAAGTGAAAGCGTTCTTTGTTAAAGAACTTGGGAAGTACTTGATCCTCAGGTTTTCGTTATTCGAAATGTCACCTGCTTCGATCAAGTATCTCGCCACATGCTCGACAGTAGATTCTGTCGTGTCCCCTGAGAACTTAGTAAATTTGGGGACTTTGCATCTAGGAGGTAAGTCTGTTTGTAACACGTACTCTGACAATGGAGATGTAAAGTTGGGCCTTCGAAAGCCCATGTTCATCCCATTTTGAGTCATGATCCTTTCGATCATGGTTGCCAGATTATTTTCCAAACCCATGTTTTGGTATTGGACATGCTGAACTACTTCGTCAGCATTTTGGTTTCTGTTAACTAACCTTACCTCTGGAGTTATTACCCTAGGTTCCTCGACAGGTTGCTCCAATCGTGCCCTAAGGTTTTCTTCGACAGGCTGCTGAGCCTGATTGATGGTGGTTTCTTCCTCTAAGAATATCCCCTGGTTTCCCCTTATTTGAGCCCTTTGGGGCTGTCGAATAGGTTGGGGTACTCCAAAGAAATCAGCCAAACGCGTCATTTGTGCTGTCACTTGCTGATTCGATTGAGTGGTGTTTTGTATTAGAGGGTTTAGCACTGTACTCAAAGTTTGTGCCAACATTTGCACCATATCATGGTTGCTTTCGTCCATTTGTTGCCTCAAGACTGCTGTCGAGGCATTTGTAAGGCCATGGGCTACTTGGGACGTTCCTCCTAAGAGTTGGGTCCTATTTCTATTCGCCATGCCTACTCCAAAACCTTGGAGTGGCGAAGAGGCACTCACTAAAGGGTCTGAAAAAGTGGACGTAGCGTTCGTCAGGCTAGCCAATCAGACGTTGGCATGCCATAGAGTGGCATGAATCCTGGGGGAACAAAAGGCCTTGTGCCTATATTTCCCCTTGGTGGGGGAGTTCCCACAGGCGCTCTGGGGCCTGTAAACGAAAGTAACGGCCCCGTTGCTGTGACCGTTACTGCTGGTGTCGAACCAATAGTTGTCGCTTCACTTACGGTCGTATTAACCGTTGCTCCCACACTCGTTTGTGGGATTTCGTTATTGTTTGGCGGATTCGCCATCTCTTCCCTTCTTCTGGCAGTATGGTTATCGTTAGTGTATATTCTACCACTTCTCAATAACATACAACACTCCTCGAAAAGATGAGATTATTTTCAACAATCAACACACTGTCCCATCAGGTGTGCCAATTTGTTTACCTAGGGATTTGGTAAACAACCGCTGATCCTCCAAATGGTTACTTATTTGGTTACTCGCAGGATCGATCAGATTGATCCTAGGACATAGGTTGATTTTGAAGTTTGATTAAATTGGATAAGGCTTTAAATAAAGAGGCTTTAAATAAAATAAAGAGGTTTCAAGTAAATTGCATGAAGGAAAGACTTGGTAAAATAAACAAGGCTTAAAGTAAAGGGCTTCGACAGGAATGTAAAGAGGAAAACGAGTAAATTTCTGGAAAAGTAAATGACTTTGATTAATAAAGTTGGTGTTTCACACATACATTTCTCAACAATTCTTTCTCACACGCTGGGTACTCGAATCTATATGAGTGACTTTGTATAGAATTGTGAACACACCCGAGAACTTACATGACTACTACTATTTATACTAAAACATCCCAAGTAACCGTCGGGCAGTTACACTGCTTCGAGATCAATCCACTTGGCACGTTCTCAACGTTCGACGCTCCAGATCTTTGCACGTTGCACTTGGTAACTGCTGGAAACCGTTTTCCCTCCAAACGCTTGAATTTCAAACTGCTCCACTCTGAACCATCGAACATCTTCGTCGAGAAGCATCTTCGACGAGAAATTGCCTTCGACATCGAAGGCAACCAACTTCTCCCTTGGAAGAAATCTTCTAAGTACTTTGCCATCTTTCGACGGGCATTTTGACAGACATAGCCAGTCGAAAACATCCTTCAGCTTTAATGGCTGACATTAATAAAACAAGGGTGTCGAATTTAGGAGCCAACACCCCTTCAGAACAAGGTACAGCATAAACATTTAAAAATTCTTTAAACTGTACTATGGAGAGAAAGTGAGAGAGAATAGAAGCAGATGCAGGTTTTAGGCTAGAGGCAGGTATAGAAGAAAAAGATATAACACAAAGAAAAGGGACACGGTTCAGCAAGCAAGGAGATAGGAAGAAAAATATACAAAAACCTGAAACCAAGTTCAAACCTGCTACCAGAAGCACACCAGGTTCAAACCTGAAGCAAAACCTGCTAAGTTATGAGGAAAACCTGAAGCCCAACCTCAAACCTGCTGAAGCTTAACCTTAAACCAGAACCACCATACTGTCCAACAACATAACCTACTGCAAGCTTACCTGCTGTCAAAGCCTCACCACATCAGCTTAACCAAAACACATACAAACACATAAACTAAACTACCAAACCTGGCCTAGCCTTCAAACCTGATAAACCAACTAGAAACCAACTCAAAGCCAACATAACTCAAAACCATCAAACACAACCTAAAAAGCCTAACAAGTACCAAATTGCCTGAAACCATACATCAAAAACCCTCAAGAGGTAAAGCCTGCATAAGTTCAAACCTTAAAACCAACCATCCTGTCAAAAACCTTCCAACATTTTAACCAAACTGATAAACCTCCCAAACACTCAACCTGTCCAGTTACCAACAAAAAACCTCAAAACAACATCCAGCACTAAGGCCTCAGAGTTTCCTCATCATAGGCGATAAACGCATCCAAAGGCAAAGTGAGCAATAGAGAAGAGGAAAGAAGTGGCCTCAGAAATCTTCATCACGGGCCAAAATGCAATAGGCAACAGAAACACATTTTAACAGGCAACATTCAAGGCATCCAGAAGTGCATGTACAAGGCCCTCAGACCTCTGGGATCATCACAGGGCAACAGCAACAAGTATACAGTGTTCAAGAAGAAGAAGAAAGAAGCATATTCAAGGCAAAGTGTCAAGGCGGCAAATGTTCTAAAAGCATATCAATCTCAGAGGGCCAGCAACAAACATATCAAGCAAGCATTCAGAACCAGCCCTAGGCCTCAGAAGAAACTCTTCATCATAGGCAAATCAACACAGACCACAAAAGTATCAAAGGCAACGTGTACACAGTAGGAAAGAAGAGATAAAGAAGTGAATTGTTTCAAGAGGGTTTCTCAGTTAAGATCATCATCAAACCCTAGAAAATGGCGAAAAGATAAAAGTACCAAACTTTCCCAAGCTAACTTCCAGCTACGTCACCGAACCTCCGCCATCGAGCCTCCAACTGCCTCCTTCCTCTTCCTTTGTAAAGGTAAAATCTCTTTCACTTTTTTTTTTCTTCAAAAAACCTCGTATAAGCCAGTAAACAAAAATCAAACAAATATACCACCACGACATGCAAGACGAAAAGAAAGTCAGAATGGGAATGAAAACAAGTTTCTGTACCTGACGTGAGTGACTCATGGAGGATGGTAGACGGGGGAGGAGATGGCACGGTGGCTCTGGGCGGAGGACTGCATTTCAGAGTTCAAGACGATCGGAGAAGATAGGCGAAGACGAGCAAAACGGCGCGCTACGAACCCTAAGGCTTTTGTCTCCAAACGAAAATTCCCAAATGAAACCCTAAACATGACTGACCCCCAAACATGGGCCTGACCCGTTTCAATTCTCTCTGAAGCCCACTAAACGCTTCTTTCCCTTTTTAACAAAAAAACATTAATACTAACCCTTTTTTTTATATATTATATAAACAATATTTTCTTTTTTTTTTTCTTTACAAAATCATTTTAATACAAAATACATTTTTTACATTCTTTAATATTTACAATATAATTAAAACACCTTTTTTATATGTACTTAATTCAATTAACTTGAAAACATTTTTTAATAGACAATTAAAATATATTTCTTTTTTAGCATACATAATTTATTTCTTGATATATAATTGAAATATATTTTGTACATAACAATTTAAAAATACTCTTTAACATACATAATTTAATTTTGGACATTTAATACTTTTTGTATATAAAATCATAAAATACTTTTTTATCATATAATTAAAATTGAAAACATTTTTTAATTAAAATGTATCTTTGTACATAACAATTAAGAATACACTTCTTTTTATCCATAATTCAATTTTTTGACATTTAATACATTTTATACATAATCTAATTAAAACTTGAACATACGATTTAATTAAAACATTGTCTTATTGTACATATCTAAATACAAAATACAAGACTAAGTAAACATTTCTCTAGGTCAAAAACCCTAATACGCTTCAATCTCACCTTTCGCGCTTGTAAATAATTACACATACTCATATACATATACACTTACACAATGCAAATCCATTCACATTGCCCTATACACATTTGTTTATCTTATATTTGTATATTCGATATTTACATTTGATTGCGAATTCAATTTGGTTGTAACTTATTGGATACTATAAGTCTCATCCCCATTCATACACTTGTACCCCCTCTCCTGGATACTATTTTGTAATAGCGTAGATTTTACATTTCCGCAATTTACAGTTTTCCAATTATACCATGGTTAGACCTAGGGTTTGCATGTACATAAAATCAAACGATAGATAACCTAATACAAGACAAATACATGTAATCAATACACAATCACACTTGCACCCTCTAGGGTAATCCCACATGTTGCCTTCCAAAATGGGCCATGCTTGCACGCCGAGTATCTTTGGCAAAATAAAATCAAATGATCATAAGTCTCAAAGTGTTGCCTAAACGGAATGATCATAGTCCCTTCAAAGCAAATTGCCAAAGACACTTGGCACCATTGCATTCATGGTCCATACGATGACCCGCGCCCGTCCCGAATAAACTTCCTAAACGCAAGACTGTCCATCAAATTCAATGGTGGAACAAAATTGTTAAAAGGGGTTAAAACATAACAAAAAACCTTTGAGTACAATAGGGTAGACAAAACTCTTAGTTACTTGAGATCAATTTGCAAAAACACTTGCCTTCTTTTCAAAAACCACAATCCACAACACTTTCAAACAAACTCTCAAAAAACATTTGAAACATCTTTTCGAAAAGATCCACACTTTTGTAAAACACTCAATCACGAGTCAAATACATTAGTTGCCTAAGACAAGGCATCTTCTTCAAAAACATTTTCAAAAGCACCCACACACACACCATTTTCAAGCAATCGAAAAACAAGGCAAGTGATCTAAAAAACCAAGTAACTAAGAGCCCATGGATAACCATGGATGAAAAGGGTGCTAATACCTTCCCTTTTCATAATCTACCCCCCGAACCCACGAAATATCTCAAAAGGTTTTTGCTGTGCTTTTTTTAACCTTTCCTTTAGGATAAAATAAAAAGTCGGTGGCGACTCTTGCTCAACCGCACAAGTGCGAATACGAACGCAAAACACTAGTCAGTTCTCCCACCGTATCACAGAACTGGCGACTCTGCTGGGGAGAATTCTTAAAAGTGGGGTTACCTTAGGGTTTAGATCACCTTTACTTTCAATTGATTGCTTTGTTTGCTTTACATTTGTGGGCTTTTTATCGGAGTTTTATAGATCCTAACCCGGATCTGGGGAAACCCTTTTAGGTAGCATAATCTGTGAGGGACCTGTCCGGCATATACCGACATGGGTGAAGCAGTGGCTACGTTGGTGTGGCGTCTTGGTCTGTACCGATATCCCTCGTGTTAAGACGGGGAGAATATGGGTCTTCCAAGGAGTCATTAAGCACCAACCAACCTTAGAACCCTAAATTGACCAACTTGGCCATTAGAACAGTAGCAGTATGCTACACTCATTGAGGCTAAACTCTCGAGATGGTTCCGTCCGCGAGAAAAGGTTGCGATGCTGGAGTTATGACCGATTGAGGGTAGCCAATGATATGAGATCCCTTTAGAACCCGGTTACTTTTGATAGGACAGGTTTTAACCAACAAACTGAAAAAGGGTAGTACCTGAACCTCATGCAAGCCTAAACCTAAGGCCTTGTGTGCTTTGTGTGAATATGTTTGCCTGTATATACACTTGCCTGCTTTTCACATACATGGACATAACATCATGACATCATACCATAGCATTTTCAATAACCATTTCAAGGATCTCGAGGGTTCTGTTGATGCAGGGTTACGTTGAACCAGACATCTATCCAGGGGCAAGAGGTTTCTCCTCTAACCAGTCCATTCAAATTTCAAGTACAACAACTTGAATCAGTGGCTATGACCCACTCGACATGGTGAGCTTGATTCTCGTGGAAGGACATCCACCGATACAAAGCTCTCCAAACAAAGATCAAGAACAACAACTTGAATCAGTGGCTATGACCCACTCGACATGGTGAGCTTGATTCTCGTGGAAGGACGTCCACCGGTGCAGAGATCTCCAATCCAAGAGCAGAGTTCAACCTCTAACATTTTTCTTGTGTTTACCCCAAGAGACCCTTGAAAGCATGCATCCACATATCATGCATTTCATTTTGACAGTCTTTCTTTTTCAGGTTTCCTTACTCTCCTGCTGTTTATTTCAGTAAGAGATGGCTCTAGAAAGGTCTGTCAAAGACATCCAAGACCAGACTGCTCAGCTGCAGGAGATGTTCATGAACTTGTCTCTGGGGCAAGAAGAGATGAAAGCTCTCCTCACCAAGGGCCTGGGGAATTCCAACAATGCCAGGAGTGATCAGATTGCGGAGCTGCAGTTTGATCTGACAACACTGAGGACTCAAGTGATGGGACAGTTGGTGGGCCAGATGGCTCTCATCCAAGACCTATCTCAAAGACAAGAGGAACTCAGAGTTCTTGTCCGCCAACTGCTTCCAAACAACCAACTGGGGCAAACATCTGAGGTCGAAGAGCAAGTCGCCGCTCAGCCTCCATCAACTCAAGAAGACAAGGGGAAAGCTCCTTTGCTAGCTTCAGGGTCACAAGCCCATCAACAACCTCGCCAGCGTCAAAGGGATAATCGACGTAAACAAGAAAAGTCGGGAAGACAGTTTACGGAGACTGAAATACCATCATTCTTCATACTGAAGCGCCTGTTGGAGGTCAATTTGCTTACCGTAAAGGATCCTCCTCAGAAGCCCAATATCTCCTCTCCTCACTATAATCCCGACGCATTCTATGTTTACCACTCCTATAGCCCGGGACACGGCACCAACGACTGTTGGGCCTTGAAGAACAAGATTCAAGATCTGATCGACATTGGGGTGCTGGAATTCATGCCAGACGGCGAGATGAAAATCTTCCGTTAAAGGGTTCTCCGCTTGAAGTGACGAGGCTCAAACTGAAAGACTTTTGCTTCTTTTTGAATTTTCAAAGTTGTAATTTCTTTTTGCTGTCAAACAATTATCTGTTGATGTTAAACTCTGTTTTCATTAATGCATTGCATATGTTTGTCTTGAATTCATCCATTCGTTTCACTACTCTTATGCTTTTCTTTATGATATTTGACTCTTGATAAAAAGCTGCAAGCCTTTAGAGGGAGGATGACGAAACAATACCATAATCTCATACAGTATGCTTTTGAACAGACCTTGCTGATGATGTACATGCATTTCTTTCAATTCCCAAACACTGGAGTTATAAGGAAGTTAATCCCTAGTCAACCCCTTCGAGCCAAAGAAGTAGGAGTTTTCTGTTCTAAACGATCAAAACCCTTGATATAAACCCGGGGCAGGGTAGTATCTCAGTTAATTCAAAAAGAAATGCGCATTGAAGTCGCAAACTCTCAGTTCGTAACACAACGAACGACGTCAAGAAAGAAAGCATTCCTTTGGAATCAAAAGACAAGGGTAGTTCCCTATCACCTAGACAGTCAATCTCTCAAAAGAGAAAAGCCCACCAAACCAAAACTTATAAAGGAGGCTTGAGAAAGCTGGGGCATCCCGCTGACAGTAATCCCGGAAAACGGTAACAGTCAGGCAAAAGTTAGGGATAACAAATCAAAATCAAAATAGTGAGGTCATTACAAAATCCTCCGCAACATGAAAAAATGTTGAAAAAGAAAAAAGGAGAAGATGACTGTCTCCCAAATTCAAACTGGTGAACCATCGCCCAAAAGTCGTTCCAAACTCAAAACAGAGTGCGACGCACAATTAACTGAGCTTAGGTTGGAGAACATCATGAAGAGCGGGTGGGTACAAATATACTTTGAGCCTTTATCCTTTGTTTCTTAAACCGTGAACCAGGCCACATTACAACCCTTCAAAAGTCCTAATTGAAGCATGGGTTAGTTCGAAAGCATACTGTTACAAAAAGGTATCCTGACCCCTGTAGGGCTTTGCTCTAAATCTTGTGTTGATCTGTCTTGTGAAAAGTTTTCTGCTAAAAATGCATTTTTCAAGACTTCGAGACAAACATAAACTTTGCATTGCTTGAATATCACTGTCTGCATTTGACCTTTTTGTTTGACAGCGAAGAAATTCATACAGCGAATGTTCGGAGGAACGAAAACTCTCTCAGTAAGTCAAAATCACTTCAAGAGGATAACGCTTCCATCAAATCTCTTACCAACAAGGGGCATGACATGTCACAATTCAATTAACCTGGGGGAGTCCAGTCAAGGTCCAACAGATCTTTCAAAATTCAATTAACCTGGGGCAGTCCAGTCAAGGTCCAACAGATCTTTCAAAGTTCAGTAACCTGGGGCAGTCCAGTCAAGATTTCAAGAAATCTCTCAATATGCAGAGTAATCTGATTCAAGATTCCTTCATCACCACTTGGGGCATTCGAATGTCAAAAGTGTTCAACAAATCAATTACCACATTTCCAGACTCGATTCCTGTATCTAGCCAGGGCACGTCTGAAGAGTTCGAAGATTCGATTCCTGTATCCAGCCAGGGCATATCTATCAACTATCACCATTCCAGATTCGACTCTTGTATCCAGCCAGGGCATATCTGTTTACAACATTTCCAGACTCGACTCCTGTATCTAGCCAGGGCACGTCTGAAGAGTTCGAAGATTCGATTCCTGCATCCAGCCAGGGCATATCTGTTTACAACATTTCCAGACTCGACTTCTGTATCTAGCCAGGGCACGTCTGAAGAGTTCGAAGATTCGATTCCTGTATCCAGCCAGGGCATATCTGTTGACCATATTTCCAGACTCGACTCCTGTATCCAGCCAGGGCATATCTATTGACCACATTTCCAGATTCGATTCCTGTATCCAGCCAGGGCATATCTGTTGACCACATTTCCAGACTCGATTCCTGTATCTAGCCAGGGCACGTCTGAAGAGTTTGAAGATTCGATTCCTGTATCCATCCAGGGCATATCTATCAACTATCACCTTTCCAGATTCGATTCCTGTATCCAGCCAGGGCATGTCTGAAGAATTCCAGATCATCACCTGTAACAATCCAGGAAACATCTGTGAACGACCGATGGTAGACCAACACCTGTAATAAGCCAGGAATTTATCTACATCACCACTTGGGGCATTCGAATGTCAAAAGTGTTCAAAACCCAATGCAGTTTTACACAAGATCATCATCAGGAAGCTCTACACCGGTTCCTCTTCAAGACTTCTGAAACAAGTTTACGGATTCTTCCCCACAACGGATGTCAATCTACCAACTTGTTCAGATGCAACCTCTGAAATTAGTTTACGGACGCTTCCCAACAACGGATGCGGCTCTATTGCTGATTCAACTTCAAGATTTCTGAAAATAGTTCACGGGTTCTCCAAGTAAACGGATGTTAACCTATCACTTGTTCAGATTCTTCTCAAGACTTCTGAAAACAGTTATGGATTCTTCCCAAGTAGCGGATGTTAATCTATCAGCTTGTTCAGATGCAACCTTTGAAATTAGTTTACGGACGCTTCCCAACAACGGATGCGGCTCTATTGCTGATTCAACTTCAAGATTTCTGAAAATAGTTCACGGGTTCTCCAAGTAAACGGATGTTAACCTATCACTTGTTCATACTCTTCTCAAGACTTCTGACAACAGTTCATGGATTCTTCCCAAGTAACGGATGTTAATCTATCAGCTTGTTCAGATGCAACCTTTGAAATTGGTTTACGGATGCTTCCCAACAACGGATGCGGCTCTATTGCTGTTTCAACTTCAAGATTTCTGAAAATAGTTCACGGGTTCTCCAAGTAACGGATGTTAACCTATCGCTTGTTCAGATTCTTCTCAAGCTAACAGCCACAGAAGATCGCGCTCGCCAAAAATTCTCCCTATCCCCAGCGGAGTTCATCAAAATTCCCCAGCAGTAACTTATCTTTGCAAATCCCCAGCAAAGCTAAAACTTCAGTTTATCAATCCCCAGCGGAGCCAGACCATTGAACCTTCTCCCCACAGAGCTTTGGGAGGACAAATCTTGGGTTCCCCAGTGAAGTCGCCAGAGTTACTTCCCATCAAGCTGAAGATTCTCAAATCTGACCTCCCCAGCATGAGTCTACTAGTTTGGAACTCCCCAGTAGAGGTCATCAGGAATTCTCTTTCCCAGCAGCAGCCAAGGAATTATCTCCCCGACAGCAGTGAAGATTCTTTTATCTCCAGCCATCTCGGATTCATTTATCCTCAGCAAGATTATCTCATCAGCTCGCATGCGCATCCATCACATTCATAAATAGTGATGTCACGTACATTGCATCATGCATCATAACATTGCATACAACTAACCCTTCACCTTTTCAGGTAAGATCAGTCGACAGACACAGATCATCTCCCGAGATTCATCCAGAAATAGTTCAGATGTGACCCAGACACGGCGACATTCTGATACTTATTCCAGATTCATTCAGACGCATCAGCAGAAACCCTACGCCGGTTCCTCTTCAACTTCACAATTTCTGAAAATAGTTTACGGATTCTTCCCTACAACGGATGCCAATCTACCGACTTGTTCAGACTCTTCACAATTTCTGAAAATAGTTTACAGATTTTTCCCAACAACGGATGTCAATCTACCGACTTGTTCAGACTCTTCACAATTTTTGAAAATAGTTTACGGACATGTCCCAACAACGGATGCTGCTCTATTGCTTATTCAATCTCAGATAGTTTACAGATTCTCCAGATATGGACGTCAATCTGTTGCTTGTTCGGACCCCAATTCAGAGATGTCCCAAAACATGGAGGCCCTTCTGATACTTGTCCACTCACCATTGACATACAGTTCAACATGTCCAGATGGCATCTATAAGCCCATCCTCCTACCAGCAGTCGCCGAATGGCATCTGTAAGCCCATTCTCAGATGGCATCTTTAAGCCCATCACCAAATGGCATCTTTAAGCCCATTCACCTCTACCGTCACATCGACGAGTGCAAATTTTCTGGGCACTTTAGTGTCCAATCTCCTTTTACCTTCAAGTCGCGAAAGGCAAACTTGCCAATCTAACTCTTCAGGTCCAAGAAGATTGAACAGGGGCAACTGTTGTACCCCAAAATTTGCCCTCGCATTTTTCCCCAAGAAATCTCAGCTTCAAGTCTTTCCTGATTTTTTAAACTGACTCAAGAATCAGACAAACGGACTTTTCTCGTCAGTCAAGCAAAATTAGGGTTTTACTGATTCTCAGAGCTCTGGATTGTTTCATACAGTTGGCTTAGGGTTTTGGTTTATTTTGGGCTCAATTTTGATCAGGCGAATGTTATTTGGCATTTAATCAGGAATTAAGGGTTTTATGGGCATATTCTCAGAAGGATTTAAATTCCACAGTACTTTGCAGTTTATTCCGAGATTCGGGTTAAAATTCGCGTTGTTTTGATTTAATCAGTGAAAGTGACAGTGGTTTGAATTCATGTTGTTTGAGCCAGTCAAAGAATATGCAGTTTGGAATTACCATGCTTGGCAAAGAATCAGTGAAAAAGAGGATTGCGTCTGATCAATTTTTGTGTTCAACTGTGCGTTGCTTTGAATGATGGAGACGTCGAATTCATTTATTTTGATCAACAAGGTTTAGTTGATTATTTATGGTTCTAAGAATTAAATACTTGAAATTTAACTTTCATTTTATTTAATTTAAGGAATTATAAATAACAAGTAAATAAAGAAAAGGAATTGAAAAGAATTAAATGTCAATGGAATTTTTATTTCATATTTAATAGTTGTTACAATTATTATTATTTGGATACAAGTATTTATTACGAAGTATTTAAAATAATAATAGTGTACAAAAATTAAATTGAAAATAAAAAATTCTATCCTATTTCTAATTCTTCATTCTTCACTTCGCTCCGGTGCTCCATTTTTCATCTGCAAAAAGAAAAGGAAAAGTCAAAAGCAGTTGAAATAATTAAAGACAGATAAAATTTGCTCATCATTAGGGGCCACTGATTGGGATCAGTTAACCCTCTCTGCAAATCACGGGATTTCTCCCGGTTCACAAAGAGGGAAGAATTTTATTTTTATTCATGAATGCAAAATGCATAAATTCCAAAATTCAAACTGCATAGTTCAAATCCAAGTCAAACTGAAAATCCAATTCCACTTTCTATCAAAAGCAAAAAGGCAATTTACTGTCAAAGTACAAATCTACTCAAGGCTGTCAAAAAAGATTTGACAAAGATTTTGGAAAGATATCAATAAAAGTACACAAAGCTGTCAAAAGAAAGAAAAAGATGCAGAGAAAAATGTGTTATGCAAGCAACTAAACTCTAAATCATCATTTCCCAAGGGGCCCCTTCAGAACAAGGTACAGCATAAACATTTAAAAATTCTTTAAACTGTACTATGGAGAGAAAGAGAGAGAGAATAGAAGCAGATGCAGGTTTTAGGCTAGAGGCAGGTATAGAAGAAAAAGATATAACACAAAGAAAAGGGACACGGTTCAGCAAGCAAGGAGATAGGAAGAAAAATATACAAAAACCTGAAACCAAGTTCAAACCTGCTACCAGAAGCACACCAGGTTCAAACCTGAAGCAAAACCTGCTAAGTTATGAGGCAAACCTGAAGCCCAACCTCAAACCTGCTGAAGCTTAACCTTAAACCAGAACCACCATACTGTCCAACAACATAACCTACTGCAAGCTTACCTGCTGTCAAAGCCTCACCACATCAGCTTAACCAAAACACATACAAACACATACAAACACATAAACTAAACTACCAAACCTGGCCTAGCCTTCAAACCTGATAAACCAACTAGAAACCAACTCAAAGCCAACATAACTCAAAACCATCAAACACAACCTAAAAAGCCTAACAAGTACCAAATTGCCTGAAACCATACATCAAAAACCCTCAAGAGGTAAAGCCTGCATAAGTTTAAACCTTAAAACCAACCATCCTGTCAAAAACCTTCCAACATTTTAACCAAACTGATAAACCTCCCAAACACTCAACCTGTCAAGTTACCAACAAAAAACCTCAAAACAACATCCAGCACTAAGGCCTCAGAGTTTCCTCATCATAGGCGATAAACGCATCCAAAGGCAAAGTGAGCAATAGAGAAGAGGAAAGAAGTGGCCTCAGAAATCTTCATCACGGGCCAAAATGCAATAGGCAACAGAAACACATTTTAACAGGCAACATTCAAGGCATCCAGAAGTGCATGTACAAGGCCCTCAGACCTCTGGGATCATCACAGGGCAACAGCAACAAGTATACAGTGTTCAAGAAGAAGAAGAAAGAAGCATATTCAAGGCAAAGTGTCAAGGCGGCAAATGTTCTAAAAGCATATCAATCTCAGAGGGCCAGCAACAAACATATCAAGCAAGCATTCAAAACCAGCCCTAGGCCTCAGAAGAAACTCTTCATCATAGGCAAATCAACACAGACCACAAAAGTATCAAAGGCAACGTGTACACAGTAGGAAAGAAGAGATAAAGAAGTGAATTGTTTCAAGAGGGTTTCTCAGTTAAGATCATCATCAAACCCTAGAAAATGGCGAAAAGATAAAAGTACCAAACTTTCCCAAGCTAACTTCCAGCTACGTCACCGAACCTCCGCCATCGAGCCTCCAACTGCCTCCTTCCTCTTCCTTTGTAAAGGTAAAATCTCTTTCACTTTTTTTTTTCTTCAAAAAACCTCGTATAAGCCAGTAAACAAAAATCAAACAAATATACCACCACGACATGCAAGACGAAAAGAAAGTCAGAATGGGAATGAAAACAAGTTTTTGTACCTGACGTGAGTGACTCATGGAGGATGGTAGACGGAGGAGGAGATGGCACGGTGGCTCTGGGCGGAGGACTGCATTTCAGAGTTCAAGACGATCGGAGAAGATAGGCGAAGACGAGCAAAACGGCGCGCTACGAACCCTAAGGCTTTTGTCTCCAAACGAAAATTCCCAAATGAAACCCTAAACATGACTGACCCCCAAACATGGGCCTGACCCATTTCAATTCTCTCTGAAGCCCACTAAACGCTTCTTTCCCTTTTTAACAAAAAAACATTAATACTAACCCTTTTTTTTATATATTATATAAACAATATTTTCTTTTTCTTTTTTTTTTCTTTACAAAATCATTTTAATACAAAATACATTTTTTACATTCTTTAATATTTACAATATAATTAAAACACCTTTTTTATATGTACTTAATTCAATTAACTTGAAAACATTTTTTAATAGACAATTAAAATACATTTCTTTTTTAGCATACATAATTTATTTCTTGATATATAATTGAAATATATTTTGTACATAACAATTTAAAAATACTCTTTAACATACATAATTTAATTTTGGACATTTAATACTTTTTGTATATAAAATCATAAAATACTTTTTTATCATATAATTAAAATTGAAAACATTTTTTAATTAAAATGTATCTTTGTACATAACAATTAAGAATACACTTCTTTTTATCCATAATTCAATTTTTTGACATTTAATACATTTTATACATAATCTAATTAAAACTTGAACATACGATTTAATTAAAACATTGTCTTATTGTACATATCTAAATACAAAATACAAGACTAAGTAAATATTTCTCTAGGTCAAAAACCCTAATACGCTTCAATCTCACCTTTCGCGCCTGTAAATAATTACACATACTCATATACATATACACTTACACAATGCAAATCCATTCACATTGCCCTATACACATTTGTTTATCTTATATTTGTATATTCGATATTTACATTTGATTGCGAATTCGATTTGGTTGTAACTTATTGGATACTATAAGTCTCATCCCCATTCATACACTTGTACCCCCTCTCCTGGATACTATTTTGTAATAGCGTAGATTTTACATTTCCGCAATTTACAGTTTTCCAATTATACCATGGTTAGACCTAGGGTTTGCATGTACATAAAATCAAATGCTAGATAACCTAATACAAGACAAATACATGTAATCAATACACAATCACACTTGCACCCTCTAGGGTAATCCCACATGTTGCCTTCCAAAATGGGCCATGCTTGCACACCGAGTATCTTTGGAAAAATAAAATCAAATGATCATAAGTCTTAAAGTGTTGCCTAAACGGAATGATCATAGTCCCTTCAAAGCAAATTGCCAAAGACACTTGGCACCATTGCATTCATGGTCCATACGATGACCCGCGCCCGTCCCGAATAAACTTCCTAAACGCAAGACTGTCCATCAAATTCAATGGTGGAACAAAATTGTTAAAAGGGGTTAAAACATAACAAAAAACCTTTGAGTACAATAGGGTAGACAAAACTCTTAGTTACTTGAGATCAATTTGCAAAAACACTTGCCTTCTTTTCAAAAACCACAATCCACAACACTTTCAAACAAACTCTCAACAAACATTTGAAACATCTTTTCGAAAATATCCACACTTTTGTAAAACACTCAATCACGAGTCAAATACATTAGTTGCCTAAGACAAGGCATCTTCTTCAAAAACATTTTCAAAAGCACCCACACACACACCATTTTCAAGCAATCGAAAAACAAGGCAAGTGATCTAAAAAACCAAGTAACTAAGAGCCCATGGATAACCATGGATGAAAAGGGTGCTAATACCTTCCCTTTTCATAATCTACCCCCCGAACCCACGAAATATCTCAAAAGGTTTTTGCTGTGCTTTTTTTAACCTTTCCTTTAGGATAAAATAAAAAGTCGGTGGCGACTCTTGCTCAACCGCACAAGTGCGAATACGAACGCAAAACACTAGTCAGTTCTCCCACCGTATCACAGGCATGTCCGTCATTCGTGACTTGAAGGTAGAAGATGATTGAACACTTAAGTGCCCAGAAATTTGCGCTCGCTTGTGCCTAAAGTAACATTGTTGGTTGATTATACTAAGAATGAGCTTAAAGATGCCATTTGGAGAGGTGACGGGGAGTCTTCGAAGACGGGCTTATATATTCCATCCAGGATAACTATTGATAAGAAAATCAGACTAAGTCTACGCCTGACTTGGTCTTAGAGGATGTATTTGGAATGAGTCTACGCCCTACTTTGTCCAAAAGAATAATTAAAATAAATCTAAACTCGATTTTATCTGAACTAGAAGATATCTACGCCCGACTTTGACTAGGAGAGGTACCCGAAAGAGTCTACACCTGACTTTTCCAAAAAGAGCATCAGAAAGAAATCTACACCTGATTTCATCTGAACTAGAAGATGTCTACGCCCGACTTCAACTAGAAAAGGTACCGGAAAGATTCTACGCCTGACTTTTCCAAAAAGAGCATCAGAAAGAAATCTACACCTGATTTCATTCGAACTAGAAGATGTCTACGCCCGACTTCAACTAGAAAAGGTACCAGAAAGAGTCTACGCCTAACTTTTCCAAAAAGAGAATTAGAAAGAAATCTATGCCTGATTTCATCCGAACTAGAAGATGTCTATGCCCGACTTCAATGAAAGAAGGTACCAGAAAGAGTCTACGCCCGACATTTCCAAAAAAGAGCATCAGAAAGAAATCTACGCCTGATTTCATTCGAAATAGAAGATATCTACGCTCGACTTCAACTAAAAAATGTACCGGAAAGAGTCTACGCCTGACATTTCCAAAAAAGAGCATCAGAAAGAAATCTACGTCTGATTTCATTTGAACTAGAAGATGTCTACGCCCGACTTTAACTAGAAAAGGTGCCAGAAATAGTCTACGTATGACTTTTCCAAAAAGAGTACCAGAAAGAAATCTACACCTGATTTCATCTGAACTAGAAGATGTCTACGTCCGACTTCAAATAGAAAAGGTACTCTTTAAGCATGACCTTTTGGGGAGAGTTCTTAAGTAGTTATTTGTTAGATATAGCCTATGAGGAATCTTCTTGTAGATTTTTACCTGAAAAGATAAAGAGTTAACTGTATGGAATGTCATGATGTATGAAATGCATTGTGTAATGATATTCTCAAAATAAATGAGAGTGTGCTATATGCGTTCCGTATGAATATCCTATGATGTTTGTATATGATGTATGAATGTGAGATGTCGTTGAAGGATATTAGTAACTTTGTGCAGCATTTTTGACTGGGAAAATAAATCCCTGACTACTGCTGGGGATGAAGAATATGTGTATCTTTGATCTTGATAGGGATTCCTACTTTCTGTTTGAGGAAACTCCGCTGGGGAATGTTGATTTTTGTTTGGAGAGAAGGGTTCAATAACAATGGTCGTTCATCGCTCTACTGGGGAATTTAATTCTTATATACTCTGACTGGGGATAAAAGAGATGGACAACCTCTCGAGGTGCTGTCTGGATGAGTTTTTGATAAGGATGTCGACTCGTTAGAGATGATAAGGTTAAAAGATATCAGGGCCTTCTATAGTAACTCTCTGGGATTACTGGTCTGGACTGCCCTTCATTAGAGAGAAATTTTTCCGTTGATCTGTAGTAGTTAGAGAAATAGATTCAAGTTGGGGAGACTGAGTTCTGTTGGGGAAATAAACCCTGTTGGGGAAATAAACCTTAAAATTTGACGGAGGAACTCTGCTGAGGAAGTACCCTTACTGGGGACATGAGCTCTGCTGAAGAATATGAGCCTTGCTGGAGAATGGGAATATTGCAGAGGATTCTACAATGTTGGAGAAATAAACTCAGTTGGGGAAGAGAACTTTCGAAAACTGTATTGATGCCATAGTCTCTGATGGAGATTGGGACTCTGTGGGTTGGTGACATTGTCGGGGAAAAGATCATATTCCCTTATATGCTAGAGGGATCTGCTGGCGAAATATATCTTCGTTGAAGATGAGCTTGTTAAGACTAATTTGTGGGGATAATCCCATGGAAGTTGTTTTGCGGGGATAATTGTTTCACCCTAAAATTTACCCTCTTGATCCAGGATTATGTATCATCATAAACATCATATTGCATTACATTAATTCTTTATGGTGGGATCAAGGTACTTTGGTTCTCAAGTTATCTACAAGTTATGTTGGTTGATGGTATTGACAATTAGTGTAAGAAGGGAACTCATTCTCTCAACCTTTGGATTTCACAAGTCACAAAGGTCTCTCATGTCTCAAGACATTTCATCTATCTCATTAGCTCATCATAAGGTTGAAGATTGTGTTGATTTGAAAGGGAATCACATTCTCTTAACTCATCAGTCCAAATTAGGGTTTTGTCCAAATTGAAGTAATTGGGACTTAGATGAGTCAAGTTTTGAAGCATCATTTTCTCATCATCATTTGAATCAACTTTGTTCAAGAAATCTCTCAAGATGCCCAGTGGAATTGAGGTTTTTAAGCTTGATCAACTATCTCCTAACACAAGATGCAAATTAGGGTTTTGGATTTAATCAGGATTTCTATGACTTTTTCACTCAAACTTGTTTCCATGCTTCACTACATGTTATTAAGCATCTATTTACTAAAATATTGAGGTTCAATTTGGATTGAAAATGGTTCAATTGATTAGAAGGGGCAATATGGTCATTTTGGCCACAATCAGTCAAAATCAGAGGTTGACCAATTGAAATTTTGGTCAACCATCCATTAAAACATCCTCTTTTCATTTTTCTAAGTCAATTTCATCACAAGGTCAAGAGAAGTGGAAGATTGGAATGTAACTTGTTCATGAATAAGCTTGGAAAGTTACTAAAAATGGAAATTTTGCACTAAATTTAAAAAATTCATAACTCCAATTTGCTTCATCATTTCAAGAGTATTTTTACATCGAAAGAATCATCTTGATATGTACTCCATTTCGTGTGTTTGGACCAAGAGCCAATTCCTCAGGGAAACCTCCGAATAAGTGGATTTTCTAAAGATGTACAAGTTAAAATATTGTGAAAAAGTGCTGAAGGTGCGGTTTTCGCACACTAAAAAATTCATAACTCGGACACTGTTTATCATTTTAAACCTGTTCAAGTGGCTAAAATTTTTTCTTGATGTCATCTACATTTCATAACTCACGGCCAGAAGCCAGTTATACTCTAAGATTCTTCGAATATATGAATTTATTAAATATGTTCGCACAAGAAAATTGTGGCAAATATTCACCTGCTTCATCTTCAAAAAATCATAACTCAGTCGATTCTTATCGCATTGAGCTGGTTCCAGTGGCATTGGTTCATAGATCGAGTTTTCTAAATATTTCTTTCATCTTTCCAATTTGAACGGTATCTCGAAGGTCTTTTTTTTGGTTCCAAACGCGTGCAACGCCTTTGAAAATCCTGAACCGAGAAATATTTTCATCTGAGATGAAACTTCAAAAAATCATAACTAAATCACCGTTTATCCGATTGATCCCATCTTCGGACACGATGTTTTTCTCGACGTTGGCTACATTTTAGTTTCAAATTTCAACTTCCAAAGTCGCATCGAGGGACCTGCAAATTTGACCTTAAGGTATCGGACTCTAATGAACTGAAAATTTGCACATGTGCTTGTGTTTATTGGAGGCTCATTCATTCAAAAAAGGGCACACTATATGTTCTTTTTCACTCTAATTTTAAAGGGGACTATCATAAATGGCCAATTCTCAAAAACACCCAAAAAAATTTCTCTCATCTTGCTCAAGGATCAAAGAGCAACTTTCTCTCATTTTCATTAAGAACACCAACAACGTTTCCAACAACTTCTTCAAGATCCAGAAGTCAAAGAAGCTCAATTCTTCAATGATCTCAAATATGATTGTTGCGATCTATATACCTAAGCTTCCTCTTCAGTTCTACGGTAAGATTTTCTTGATTTAAGCACTTTTCAAATAAGTGATTCTTAAATAAGCACTTTTGTGGATCAATAAATTGAACTTTGATCTAATTTATGGAAGTGATTTTGATTATGAAAATGTGAATTGATCTTGAATCATGATGTGTAAATCCAAAATTGGATGATTAAATAAGTGCTTATTCAATTAATTTATTTTCATGAAAGTGCATAAATGAGAAAACAAAATGTTGAAGTTGTTTCAAGCTTAATTGATGATTCTTGATTGATTATGTGTGGCATAATTTGGATCTCTAATTGTGCAAAAATCATGAGTTGAAATTCAGAGATTATGTGTTTGACAAAATGCTTGAGCCATTGTGCCTTGATCTTACCGCATGATTCAATTGATTTTTGGTTGCGTACAAATTTCCTTGTGCTATGGTCATAGCATAGTTGATGTGAATTTAGTTTTTGATCCAATAAAAATGCGTCAGAACTCATGAAATCAAATCATGAATTCACATGTTAATCGTGCTAAGATCACATGTTTCGCCATCGCGTATGTTTTCTATTCTACCTTGATTCTCAATATTATTGTTAGCTGTGATGTTTTATTCATCTGGATTATTGATGTCTCGTCATCTTTGCCATGCTATCTTGCTATCTTTTACCGATGTTTCACCATCACATATGTTTGTTGCTGATGTTTCGCCATCGAGTATGTTTATCATCTTACTTTGATTTTCAATATCATTATTAGGTGTAATGTTTTATCGTCTTGTCTGGTATTTTGTTATCATGTTGACATTTTATCATCTTATATGAGTTTGTGTTACCATGTGATGTCTTGTCATCCTTTTTTTGTTGCTTTATCATCATTGTTGATGTTTTGTCGTTTTATCTGATGTTTTGCCATCTTGATTGTTGCTTTTGTCTTCTTAACTAAAAAACACAAACCAACCAAAATATATGAGCCGAACTACGGTAGCTCTGATTCCTCAAAAAGGATACATAGGAATTAGGGTAGGGCCCAAGAGAGTACAAATTTATTTTCCCTACATTCTTTTCTCCTTTATTTTGCATGCATTATTCTCAGTAGTAAACTGTAAGAATAGTTTAAACACACCCATACGATAGATAACAAGAGTGAATACTGTAGAGTACTACGGGCGTGTGGGGTGCTAATACTTTCCCCTCGTGTAACAGACTCCCTTACACAATCTCTCGGTCGCAAGACCGTAACTTCTCCCTTCTCAGGTTTTCTCGATGTTTACATTTCCTTTCATGTGGGATAAAAGATGTTCGATAATGACTTCATTGTTTGATGATTTTCAGCCGGTTGTTTCAATAATATTGTGAGGATTTTTTTTATGGAGATACGTGGACGACTTGAACATTATCCCAATTCCCAGAGTCTTGAGCAAATGTTTATTCCTATTTTTATGCATATACTTGTTAATAGTAATCGCATTCATATGCATATGTTCATTCAATTTATTCATTGGACGTTTTTGCAAACAAAACAGAAATAGGTAAACCAAAAGTTTGAATTTTGAAATTTGTATTTCTATTGATAGTTTGCCCATAAACAGGCAGTTTTGTACAAAGAGATAGAAATCCTAGTAAGAGGAAATCTCCGTGAAATGAAAAGAGTACAAAGTGAAAATAAAACATATAGCTATGTGGAAATAATTCATCGGGTTTCAACTCTGCTATTGCCCCTATGTCTTCAAGCATCTCATCCCTTGATGTCGGAAGAAGTTGAATAAATTGATCTGTACCATTTGAACTTGACATTGGTAATAAAGCTTGTTGTATGTGATCTAACAGTACATAGTCATACGCTTTAATCCCTAACTTTTGCCTGGACCTCCCTTTCAGGTTTTCAGTCCACTGGGATACCCTTTTCTGCCCAAGCCGCCTTTTTAGGTTTTCAACTTGCCGGGTGTACACTTTATATATATATCCCTAATTTTTTCCTGAACCCTTTTAGTTCTCCGGGATGCCTTTATTTTTTCCTAGGCCAGTCAACCTAGCCGGTCATTTTTTCATGCGTAGTATTTTTTGACTATGTCCACATTCACAAGGTGCGAGAAATCTTCACCATCCATGATGGTTAGTATCATGGCACCGCCTAAAAATATCTTCTTGATTACAAATGGCCCTTCGTAAGTGGGAGTTCATTTTCCCCTGGGATCACCCTGTGGTAGGATGGTTCGTTTTATTACCAAGTCACCAGCCTGATATACCCGATGCATGATTTTCTTGTTGAATGCCTTGATCATACGCTTCTAATACATCTGACCGTGACAGATAGCCGTAAGCCTTTTCCCATCAATCAAATTCAACTGATCCAGCCTAGTCTGAATCCACTTGTCTTCGTCTAAGTCTGCATATTTCATAATTCTCAGAGAGGGAATCTGAACTTCGATAGGTAGGACAACTTCCATACCATAAACCAGAGAGAATGGGGTTTCCCCATTTGACATTCTAGCCGAAGTGCGATAGCCATGGATAGAAAACAGTAACATCTCGTTCCAGTCTTTGTAGGTTACAACCATCTTCTGTATAATCTTCTTAATATTCTTATTGTTGGCTTCCACTATGCCATTCATCTTCGGTTGATACGGAGAAGAGTTGTGGTGCTTGATCTTGAACTGCATGCAAAGTTTAGTGATTATAGTGTTGTTGAGATTAGTACCATTACTTGTGATAATTCTTTCGGGGATGCCATATCGACAAATAAGGTTATGCCGAATGAATCGGGCCACAACATTCTTGGTAACAGATGCGAACGAGGGTGCTTCAACCCACTTTGTGAAGTAATCAATGGCAACGAGGATGAAGCGATGTCCATTAGAAGAAGTAGGCTTAATCTCTCCAATCATATCAATGCCCCACATTGCAAACGGCCAAGGAGAAGTCAAGACACTTAGAGGTACTATAGGCACATGTACTTTATCAGCATAGATCTGGAACTTGTGACAAGTTCTCGAGTGATGGTGACAGTCGGTTTCCATATTCGACCAATAGTAACTTGCTCTCATATTTTACTTGGCCATAGTGTGCCCGCTAGAGTGAGTACCAAAGATTCCTTCATTCATATCTTCCATAATTTTCTCTACTTCCTTCTTGTCCATGCAATGAAGCAGAGTCGAATCATGATTGCGCTTGTATAAGATTTTGTTGCTTAAGAAGAATTTAGCCGAGAACCTCCATAGGAATTTCTTGTCATTGATATATGCCCCTTCAGGGTATTCTTGAGCCTCAAGGTACCTTTTCACTTCATGAAACCAAGGTTTTTCTTCTACTCCATCAGTATCCACTTCGTAGCAGTGTGTTGGTTCGTCTAATATTTCGATAGTGATTCGAGGAGATTCGTTATCCCATCTAACCTTGAACATAGATGACATTGTAGCCAATGCGTCTGCCAGCTGATTCTCTTCTCGTGGGATGTGCTCAAAAGTGATTTCATCGAAGTACATGATTAAGGTTAACACATGCTCTTTATAAGGAATGGTATTCGAGTCCTTTGTATCCCATTTTCCTTTAATATGACTGATCACCAGGGATGAGTCCCCATATACATCCAAGAAATTGATTCTTAGGTCAATGGAAACTTTGATAACCATGATGCATGCTTCGTATTCAGCCATGTTGTTGGTACAATCAAAGCATAATTTGGCAATGAAAGGTGTATGGCAACCCTGAGGAGAGATAATTACAACACCAATTCTGTTACCAAGTGCATTAGAAGCTCAGTCGAAAACCATAGTCCATTGGGATCCTGGCTCAGGTCCTTCATACAATCCGGGTTCTTCATAATCTATAACTTGCATAATGTTCTCGTTCGGGAATTTGAAATTCATAGACTGATAGTCATCTAAGGATTGATGTCCCAAATGATCTTCCAGTACACTTCCCTTGATTGCCTTTTGAGTGGTGTACTGAATATTGTATTCTGTTAAGACCATTTACCGTTGGGCTATTTTTCCGGAGAGAGCTGACTTCTCGAATATGTACTTGATGGGATCCATTTTGGAAATCAGTAGAGTAGTATGAGTCAACATATTCTGTCTTAGTCGGCAAGCATCCCATGCCAAATCTCATCAATTTTTCTCGAGCAGTGAATATCTTGTTTCACAGTCGGTAAATTTTTTGCTAAGGTAGTATATTGTGTGCTCTTTTTGACCAGACTCGTCATGTTGCCCCAGTACACACCCATTGAGTTCTCTAGCACTGTTAGGTACATGATTAGAGGTCTTCCTTCAACTGGTGGCATCAGGATCAGAGGTTCTTGTAGGTACTCCTTAATTTTATCAAAGGCTATTTGGCAGTCATCGTTACACTTTACTACTTGATCTTTCTTCAGCAGCATAAAGATTGGCTCATAAGTAGCAGTCAGATTAGAAATGAATCGGGAAATGTAATTCAGTCGTCCTAAGAAACCTATGACTTCCTTCTCAGTATGAGGAGCTGGAATTTCTTGAATGGATTTAACTTTTGCGGGATCAACTTCAATACCTTTACTTCTGACGACGAAACCCAAGAGTTTACCGGATCTCACCCCAAAGGTGTACTTGTTCGGATTTAACCTTAGCTTATACTTCCTCATTCTTTCAAATAGTTTATGTAGATGATCAAGATGCTCTTCTTTAGTTTTTGATCTTGCTATCATGTCGTCTACGTAGACCTTTATATCATGATGGATCATGTCATGGAATAAAGCTACCATGGCACGCTGATAATTTACGCCGACGTATTTTAACCCAAAAGGAATAACCTTGTAGAAGAAAGTGCCCCACTGTGTGACAAAGGTAGTTTTCTCCATATCTTCGGGTGCCATCTTGATCTGATTATACCCTTAGAAACTATCCATGAAAGATAATACCTTACGTTGAACGGTGTTGTCAACCAAAACATCAATATGCGGAAGTGGGAAATCATCTTTGGGGCTTGCCCTGTTTAGATCCATGTAGTCTACACACATAAGCACTTTGCCATCTTTCTTTGGTACTGGAATAATATTAGCAACCCATTGAGGGTATGATGTCAATGCTAAGAAGCATGCATTGAATTGCTTCATAACCTCGACTTTAATCTTCTCTGATATCTTGGGATGTATGTGACAAACCTTCTGCTTAATCGGAGATCAACCCTCTTTCATTAGCCGACGATGGACCACAATATCAATATCGAGCCCTGGCATGTCTTCGTATGACCAAGAAAAGATTTCAACATAGTCATGCAACATCTGAATTAACATGTTATTGACGCTGCCCTCTAAGTTGGTGCCTATCTTAACTTCTTTCCAGTCTGTCTCGCTACCCGAGTTTAAAACTTCGACTGTCTCTTCATGTGGTTGGATAGCCTTTTCATATTGTATTAAGAGTCTGGAAAGTTCTCCAGGTATTTCACAATCTTCTTCACCTTCTTCCTCGGCTTGGTAGATCAGATTTTCAAAGTCATGAGTGGCAATAGCAGAATCAATATCGACGAGATCCAGAGTGGATGTGGATCTTCAATGTAGTGTGTGGGTGTGTGTAAGAAAAACATAACTATACTAGAAAGAAATAATGTAATGAAAAGACGGAGAACATAAAATTTGAATGCAAAAACGTCCAATGTTTTATTAGATGAGCATATGCGGATGAAAGATAGTAACCCTAACAAGTGGACCATTGCGCCCCAGGTAAGGCACAAGGATTAAATTTATTGTTTTAAAATTACATATCCCAAAAAATTGAAAGTAATAAGACAGGAAATAGAAATTACTCCCGAATAAAGGAGATTGGTATAAAGTCTTTAGCCTTCCAATTGTTGAGTCCACCGCCAGTAGTAGGGAATATCTAGTTGTCCAAATCACAATTACTATTAGCGTCTTCTATAGCATTGAATTCATTATTGCTGATGCGAAAAGGTGGTCTCCCAGCACGAGCACCACGAACCGCCTTCTGAGCCTCTTATGTGAAACCTAAACCAAATTTGTTGGACTTATAAGGAATGTCAGGAAGCTGACCCCAGATAATGCAACCAACTTCTTCCACCACATCTCTAGCATCTTTTAGAGAAGCCATTTTTGGTGGGTCCTTGGTAATCTTAGGAGTAGTAGGAGTAGCTTTAGCAACAACAATCATCAGAGGGATTACTTCAAAGGTCTGGCAGGGATTTTCAATGAATTTACCATTCATCTCAACATATTTGAAAGAATTCAAATGGCTCACCATATACTCTTCTTCTCCACAAACTATAACGATCTTCCCTTTCACCGGATACTTTAATTTTTGATGCAAGGTAGAGGTAACAACGCCTGCCCCATGAATCCAGGAATGTCCAAGCAAACAGGAATAGGCCGGACGAATATCCATTACATAGAAGATGAAGTCGAAGACCTGAGATCCCACCTTGATCGGGAGATCAACCTCTCCTTGTACCATTCTCCTTGACCCACCAAAGGCTCTTACCATGATATTAATGGGTTTCAACACAACCCTTTCACAGTCCAGTCTATCTAGAGCACTTTTTGTTAACATATTTAGTGAGGAACCTGTATCCACCAACACGTGCGCCAAAGTAGTGCTTCTACACTCAATAGAGACATGCAGGGCCTTGTTATGATTCTTTCCTGCCGGTGTTAAGTCAGCATCAGAAAATCCTAATCCATTATCAGTTGTTAGGCTTGCAACACAATTCTCAAACTGATCAGCAGAAGTCTCTTGTGGTACATGGGCAGTCTTCAAAAATTTTACCAAAGCCTGAGCATGGGCTTTGGAGCATAATAATAAGGATAACATGGATATCTTGGAGGGCGTCTGCCCCAACTATTCAACGATATTGTAGTCCCTTTTGCAGATGATATTTATTATTTCTTCCATCTTTTGTTTGGAAGTATCTTCAACAGTAACATCTTTTGATGGTGCCTCCGTCTGGGTAGGCTCAATCATCTTCTCTTTTCCATGAGTGTCAGTAGTTGACTCAGTAGCAGGGATACGAATAAGTTTTATGACAGTCTTTAAAGGAGAGATCTCTGGAGAGAAGACCCTTCCTGTTCTGGTAACTTTACTAGTCCCGACAATATTTTCGACATTGAGCTTAGTAACTTCGGTATCTTCATCTTTTGCAATCCATGGTTCTTGCCAAACACCATGGTAATAAACTTCAGCTCTATAATTCCAGAGGACGGCCTTGTCAGAGGAATATGGGACTAGCCTTGGTGTAGTAATGATCAGGGGAACCACCCTAGGCTCGATAGGAATCCTTATAGGACCTTTAGAGGTGATCCTTACAGAAGTATTGGAAATTATGATTATAGAAACATCTTCAAGTATCAGCTCTTGAGACATTCTTTCATGCAAACTCTCCACGGACGAAGTTTTCTCAAACAGAATTTCACGACTATCAATCAAACGTTGAATACCCTTCTTCAGCCACATACAACCACCCGTTTGGGATGCGCAATGGTAGAAACTTTCAAGGCACCCCAAAAATAAATTGTCTTGTAACAAATTCTTATTAATGATAATCAAGGGAGTGGTCAAGTCACTTATGGTAGAGACATAAGAAACATCATCGATAGAATTAACACCTTTACCATGACTGGGTATAGGCGCAGTGATCACATTAGGGGTCTTAGGAGGATCAAATTCAATCTCTTTCACGTCGGTCATATCCTGGATTTTGTTCTTCAGGGACCGGCAGTTGTTGGTGTCATTCCCAGGACTGTTAGAATGATAGACACACTTTGCATTCGGGTTATACTTGAGAGAGGAGGTGTTGGGATTTTGAGGAGGATCATGTAGTGTTATCAATTATGCCTTTAACAAATGTTGTAATGCATGAGACAAAGGCATACTAATCTTGGTGAACTTCCTCCCCAGAGCGTCTGACCTATGCTGATTCCCCTGTTGTTGGTGTTGTTGTTGAACAGGTGCAGGATTAGAAATCATCACCGCTCCCACCGACTGATGGTGATCATTTTTACCATGGCCCTTCTGGCCATAAACAACATTGGTTGCTTTCTTATTGTTGAATGTCTTCTTTACAACACTAGAAGACGCAACCACCATAATCTTTCCGCTCCTGATACCGCTTTCAACTCGCTCACCAGTCATGATTAACTCAGTAAAACCAGATGAAGAACTCCCAATTAGCAGATTAAAGAATGGACCTGTCAGAGTGCCCATGAACATATCAGTTAGCTCCCAATCAGACAAGGTAGGTTGCACCCTTCCAGCTAAGTATCTCCACTTCTGGGTGTATTCTTTGAAACCCTCGTTCGAGCCCATAAACATGTTTTGTAATTGCACTCGAGTCGGTGCAAGGTCAACATTCTATTGATACTGCTTATAAAAAGCAGTAGCCAAGTCTTCCCAAGTGTGGATGTTGGTTCCTTCCAACTAATAGAACCATTCTAATTGCATCCCCGACATACTTTCTTGGAATAAATGCACCCATAATTTTCTATCAGCAGTATGGGGTTGGATTTTTCGGACATAATACCGTAAATGAAGCTTAGAATGAGACACATTGTCGTATTTGGCAAAGATGGGGGCCTTGAACTTATGAGGGATAACAACCCCCGAGATAAGACCCAGCTCTTTAAAGTCCAGCCCAAGAACCATCTGGATCTCCATAGCACTAAGTCAATCTTCTAGCTGCTTGTATTTGTCGTCAGCTAGAGGATATTAGTCATATGAATAATTTGCTTCTTCTTCATCAGAAACCTGGTTGTCAGCCTTCATACTTTTGTCATCTTCCTGTTGGTTATCATTTTATTCTTCAAACTCTAAAGCTCGTTTGACTGGACCTTTGAGCCTCCTACCCATGTTGAGGACGCCAGCTGGTTTATTGATTTACCCTTCCTCTCTTTAGTGATGAGAGACTTCAGCTCTTCCTCCCCTTGGCTAACAATTGCTGGAACTTGGCGTTCTGATCCTGGAGATCCTTAACTATTTGTTCAAGAGCCATTCTTTCTGCTGAAATAAATAACAAAAAGATAAGAAACCTGTCTTGGAAAGCAATAACGATAACGAGCCTATTTTATAGGGTTGAGTTAGGCCCAACCATATTTCTTAACATGGTATCAGAAAAGAAATAACGATGGCAGTGAATAATCCAAACCGAAATTTTCTAGTGAGTCTTCTGATTCTGAAGGTTCATAATTATGAGAATTGGTGTAAACAAATGAAAGTTGTTTTTTGTTATCAAGATCTTTGGTATCTTGTGAAAGAAGGACTACACTGCTTAAAGATGACGCAACGAATGAAGAAAATGTTGCACAAAAAGAATTGAAGAAGAAGAATTATAAAGCTCTCTTTATAATTCATCAATGCATTGATCCAGACAATTTTGAAAAGCTGAGTGATGTTGAATCAGCGAAAGAAGCTTGGGAAATATGGAAAAATCATTTGGAGGCGCATAAAAAGTGAAAGAGATGAGGTTATAAACTCACAAAAGAATGTATGAATTGCTTTAGATGGAATAAAGTGAAAGCATGACATATTTCTTCACTAGTGTTACGAAATTGGTGAATCAAATCAAGGTATATGGAGAAGTGCTGACAACAAGATCAGTTGTTGCAGAGATCTTGAGGTCACTGGCTCCAAAGTTCGGCCATGTGGTAGTAGCCATAGAAAAATATAAAAATTTGTTGACATTGACAAAGGAAGAGCTTCAAGGGACGCTTGAGTCTAATGAACAAAGAATGACTAAGAGAGTTGCAAACAAGTCGAAAAGTGACGTGGCTTTGTAGGCACAATTAGCAAAAGAAAAGAAAGGCAAAGGAAAGTGGTTCAACAACAAAGCTAGAGGATGCTACAATAATTCGACAGGAAGAGGAAAACAGTAAGAGGGAAATCCGTTGAACCAGAGAAGACCATCATACCAAAGAAACCAAAGAGGTGATGTTGCAGGTAGAGAAACATGTGGTGGTCGAAAACCTGAAAAAAGTTAGATTCAGTGTTTCAATTGTCAAAAGTATGGTCGCTATGCCGGGATTGTCCATAAAAACAAAAGAATCAAGAATATGATACAAAGTTTGTAAAACATGAAGAAGAAGAGATGATGTTGATGGTAACAATAAGAGATGAAAAGAGATTCAAGGACCAATGGCACTTGGACTCAGGATGCTCATCACACATGTCTGGAAGGAAAGATTGGTTATCAACATAAAGCCCTCAATGAACAACATTGTGAAATTTTCAAATGATAATACTCTAGCAGATGAAGTTATTGGTGACATTATAATTATGAGGAAAGATGGAAAAAGGTCAATAATTTATAATGTATTGTACATGCCAGGCATGAAAAGTAATCTGCTAAGTATATGCCAGTTGGTCGAAAAGAACTACAAGGTGTTGATTAAAGACAATTTGATGAGAGCTCTCGATTCAAGAGGAAGGTTAATGTTGAAGGCTCCTATGTCTTAAAATAGAACCTTCAAGACTGAACTTAATATGATGGAGCACAAGTGCCTTGCGATTGCAGCTAGCGGGGATGAATGGATATGACACTATAGACTTAGCCATCTCAACTTCAAAGACATCAGAGATTTGAAAAGAAGAAATATGGTTTCAGGATTACCAGAAATCGACATTCCAAACAAAGTGTGTGAGGAATGTATGCAGGCGAAGCAACACAAGAACAACTTTAGCAAGGATGCATGAAGCAAGTCGAAGGAAATTCTTGAAATCATATACTCCGATGTATGTGGACCAACCCAAGTGTATTAGATTAGAGGTAATATGTACTTTTTTACATTCATAGATGATTTCAGTAAAAAATTATGGACTTACATGATCAAGAAGAAAAGTGAAGTGATCGAGGTATTTGCCAAGTTTAAATCTATGGTCGAAAGACAAAGTGGTCGAAAGCTCAAGATTCTGAGGATTGATGGTGGTGGAGAATATGTTTCGAAAGACTTGGACATGTTATGTGAGAAAGAAGGAATTATGCATGAGGTGGTGCCACCCTACACTCTAACAAAGTGGAACTTCTGAAAGGAAGAATTGAACCATCATGAATATGGTGAGAAGTATGTTGAAAGGCAAACATTTACCTAAAGAGTTTTAGGGTGAAGCTGTATCAACAACAACATACATTTTGAACAGATGTCCAAAGAAGAAGCTAGAAGGAATCACACCAAAAGAATGTTGGTCAGGTGTCAAGCGTAGCTTGATTCATCTAAAAATGTTTGGATGTATAGCTCATAGACATGTGCCAGATCAGTTGACAAGAAAACTTCATGACAAATCGAGTTAAATAATCCTAATAGGATATCATTTGGCTGTAGAATACAAGTTGTTTGATCCATTGAACAAGCAAGTAGTGATCAGCAGATACATGATCATATATGAGCTTAAGGAATTGAATTAGACTAAAAATGTAAAGAAGGATTCAGTGAGAATCTTATGTGAAGAACGAGCCACTAAAGTCGAAAGAGAAGTAGTTAGACATGAAGAATTTAGAGGTAAAGCGGGTCAAGCAGACCTCAAATAGCAGTACACATGGCTACAAGGTTGCATGAATGTGTGATTACATCAGATTATATGGTCGATTATGAAGGTGAGCTGGTACACTATGATTTCTATAAAGATGTCGAACTAATCAATACAACTGAGACATTGAAAGATTTGAAGTGGGTGAAAATATGAATGACGAACTAAAGTCTATCGAAGTCAACAACACTTGGTTACTTATCGAATTTCCTCAAGGAAAGAAGGTAATCAATGTGAAGCGGGTATACAAGGTGAAGTTGAATTCTAAAGGAGAAGTAACTCGACATAAGGAAAGACTTGTGGGAAAAGGATTTCTTCAGAAAGAAGGAATCGAGTTCAATGAAGTTTTTGTACCTCTTGCTAGGATCGAAACAATGATGTTGGTTTTCGGTTGAGAAAACATGAAAAATTGGCACATATGTCATATGGATGTGAAATGTGCATTCCTAAATGGCCCCTTAGACAAAGAAGTTTATGTTTCACAACTAGTTGGGTTTGTGAAACAAGGCGAAGAAAGAAAGGTATACATTCTACATAAAGACATGTATGGACTTAAACAAGCTCCAAGAGCTGGAATAAGAAGATTGACAGTTTCCTAAGGAAGAAGGAATTTGTGAAGTGTACAACTGAGCATGGAGTATATGTAAGAAGAAGCAAGAGTGAATTGCTCATACTATGTCTCTATGTCGATGACTTGTTGATAACAAGTAGCTGCAAGAAAGAGATTGAAGACTTCAAAGGTGATATTATCAAGGAATTTGAAATGTGTGATCTAGGCGACATTTCACACTTCCTTGGCATCGAATTCTACAAGAGTAGTAGAGGATTGATGATGCATTAAAAAAGATATGCAAGTGAAATAATCAAGAGATTTGAGATGGAAGAATGCAACTCGACTTCGACACCTGTTAAACCAAGATTGCAACTGTCGAAAGACTCAGATGAAGATGATGTCGACCCAACATAGTATAGAAGAATTATTGGGTCATTAAGGTACCTTCGTCACACAAGGCCTGGTCTAGCATACAATAAGGGTATGGTGAGTAAATTCATGTAGAAGCCAAAGGTATCACACCTAGTAGTGACGAAGAGAATACTAAGATATCTCAAAGGAACTCTCGACTATGGCATATTGCTTTCTACAACTGACGAAGGGAAGGAATGCAAACTAGTGGAATACATCGACTCAAGTTGGTGTAGTGATGCTGAGGATCGAAAAACCCACAGTTGGCTATGTGTTTATGTTAGGTGGGGCACCAGTTGCTTGGAGTTCGAGAAAAAAGCCAGTAGTAGCATTGTCATAGTGTGAAGCAAAATACATAGTTGCTTCTCTTTGTGGATGTCAAGCAACATGGATGGTGAATCTGGTCGAAGAGATTACAGAGAAGGATCATGGAGCAATTACCATGAAGATCGATAACATCTCAACTATCACTCTGGCAAAGAATCTGATAGCACATCACAAAAGCAAACACATCAAAATGAGGTTCCACTATCTTCATGAGCATGTAGCAAAAACGAAGCTGAACTTGGAACACTCCAGAAATGAGAACCATATTACAAACATCATGACGAAAGGAGTGCAGGTCGAAGTCTTCAAGAAATTAAGACATATGATGAATGTAGATAGCTTATACATAATGAATTAGGTGGTGTATTGAGAATGTAATTCATGATGTCGAAATATATTGTTCTCGAGACACCTAATATTGTCGAAGTGTCGAAGCAGGTTGCTTCGACATGGATTTCGACTTAGACCTATTTTGTAGTGTTAGCAAATTAGGTATTTTGAGTTTTTCTTCAGGGAGCAAACAAACTCAAAACTATAAATAAGGAGTAACCTCTATTATTGTATAATACTTCTTGCAGTTGCAAATGAAATTTCAATTTGAAAGCAGAGAGAAATTCTGCAGAAAATACTTTCTTCTTCCTTTGTTCAAATCTTAATCCTCTTCTTTTCAATTATATTTTTCTTTCTTCTCTGTTATTAATTACTGTACAAAATTATCCTACAATAAAAGTTGATTAACTCACTCAAATGAAGAATAAAGAACAAAAAAAATTTGATCGAATTAATTTAAAATTCTCCATAAATTTAATGCAATTTCAACCTATTTATACAACGGCATATGATCACTTTATTTACTTTATTGATGACACGTATCAATTTTTGATCAAGAAGTATGTATATTATTTTAGCAACAATCAATAAGTACACTCATGTATATCTTACATATGAAAAATTATGAAACGAAATAAAGTGGTACACAGCACATCATACTTTTTAAGAAACTAGGTCCAATGTATCATTGTTTTAACATTAAAATAAATCATTCATACATAAGTCAATGATGAATCAAGTTGTAGGTAATTGCTTTCTATATGGCTTGATGTTATAGTTTGTCATGCCAGCAATATGTATTGTTTGTTCTTTTGTTTTGATATTTCCTAAGAGACGTGGTCTACAAATTATATATACTTTTTCTAAAATATTAGTAAGGGATAATGTTATTAATAAAAGTACTTCTTTTTGTATAAAGTAAAAATATTATTTTAAGCATTTAAATATTCCTTGAATGAAAAATATATTATTTTCTAAACCCATATTCTATTGTAGTATTTCCTGCTATTTAATATTGACTAATTTATGTAGAGAAATTGGTTTGTGTAATGATATAGCCTTTATTAAGAGGTTCAATTTAAATCATGATTGAATCACGTAACACAGATTTGTTTTAGATGGAGCAAACATGTTCAGTCAGTTAGCCCAATAAAAGAGAAACACGAAGTGGGTACGTATTACGTAACAAATAAAAAGAAATGGCAAGACGTGAAAATTATTGTCATTCAAAAAAAAAACACATCATTTTATAGTGATTTTTAAAGGTCTATCATTTCAAATATTTATAAAATTTGTTTAATTTAAAGAAACACTTTTGTTTATATATATATATATATATATATATATATATATATATATATATATATATATATATATATATATATATATATATATATATATATATATATATATATATATATATATATATATATATATATATATATATATATATATATATATATATATATATATATATATAAATCTTACCGATTGATGAGAATTTGTAAGGTGGTCGGATGATGATCTTTTGTCGGGTTGGAAAGTCGAGGAGGAAAAATGGGGTATACCTGCAAGACACTCTGACGATCAAGTAAGTGTGAGAGCATAGAGATACAAGCAAAAGTATTAGGGTTTTAGTGGTGAATAATGAATATTCGATCCCCGATCCTGACATATGTGAGGGTTTACATAATACCCATGGCGCGTAGCCATTGATATCTATTTTTGGGCTTAGATATATGGATTTATGAAAATAGGTAACTGTCAGGACTTGGTGATACCTAGCAGGTGTGTCTGTAACTAATTGTTGGTTCCGAGGAGGAGGAAGGTTACGGGCAGCGGTCTAGTCGGTTCCCGGTTGTCTGGGCGACTTGATGTCGGGCAGACTGAGAGGTGCTCGTCGATCACCGTGCGTCAGTGCCGATTCAAGAGAACAAAGAATCGATGGCGCTCGACAGGGGGCGGGGAAGATTCAGGTCATGGTCGTATGGGCCACGTCGAAGGGGGAGTCTAGACTGGGCCCATTCTGGCTGTTGGACCAATCCAGAACAGTAGCCCCCAAGTCGTTGCTTCCGGGCATGGGAGTGACGATTTTAACGCCCGCTCGTGAAACAAGGTGCTTCTTACAAGGAGCATGAGCGTGACCCGTTGCTCCTTTCTCGTGGGGAGATGAACAGTTGGTCATTTTGAGCTTTTAGTTTGGGGAAGTAGCGTGATTCAGGTAGTGGACTGACGAAGCAATGCAATGATGAGCTAAGGGCTAGGGTGCAATGATGGCGACCCTAGGGTTCCGTAGGCGTGTATCTTTCACGCGCAGACGGTTCTAGCTATAAATACGAGAGGAGTGGAGTATTCCATATTTTTTATTATTCTCTCAAATTGTTCGTTATTGCTCGCTTGTTCGACCGCCGTTGCTTCTTGAAGATTTGTTGCTTGCCGCCGCCCCTTTCAGCCTTCTTTCTTCTACAATTGGTAAGATTTAAGTTCTTCATTGTCATTTGGCCTTTATAGTTCAGATATTCATGATTTTAGCCTTAGAAATGCATGCGATTAGGATCTTATCAGTTGGGACGTTTTTAGATGAGTGTTGCTGGCGAACGATGGTTCTGTATTTTTAGAAATGTTGGAACTGCCGTAGGTTTTCTCCTGATATTCGCGATGCACCTTGGGTGGCCCTTGAGGATTTAGGTTGTTTTCGATGACTGGAACTTGTCTTGGTGAAAAGGCGTTCGCTCGTTCAGGTGCCTTAGTGAGGGTTCTGGTCGGGGGCATGATCCTCGTTTATCTGCGCCATTTCACTTGATTGGTGGTGGAAGGATGGTTTTGACATTGATGTCGAACTCACCTTTATCCTCTGCTTTTCAGGTACTATGACTGATAATACCGGGGATGATTTTTCAGATGGATAAACTGGATCTTATCAGAGCTCTACGGACGATACTTGTAGTACGTCGAGCATCCATGAGATTTTTGGGGATGAACCGAACAGGCCTGATCAACACTTAGGGGGAGAGGATGTTGAAATGGAGCCCATCGATCAGGGTGGCATGTTTCCGCCGGATGAAGAGAAGGACTTGCGGTCTTGGGTCGCTCAGGACCCTTGAGATTGGGTTTCTTATTTCTTTGAACACAATGATGAGTCCTTCACTGAATTATATACACACGACGACGGAGGTCGAGGGGATTGGTCGCTTTGGATCCCGGGAAAGACAGTCGGATCTTCTCCAAATATGATAAGAGACAAATCCCTATGTACGTCATCATGTTCAAGGAGATGGTCCTCCGACTCTCCTTCTCAGATTTTCAAGTGGTAGTTTTCTGTCATATTCGACTGGCCCCTTCCCAGTTGCATCCTAACGGGGTTTCTTTCACACGGGAATTCGAGATTATTTGCGACGACTTGAAGATTAGAGCCACCATCCCTCTGTTCTTTTATTGTTTCCATCTCCAGAGGAGCAGGATTTATGGTAAGTAGGGATGGGTTACTCTGAAGCAAGGAAACGGGAAGTTGTTCAAAGTTTATTTGGAGTCTGCCCGACATTTCAAGGAAAAATATATTCTGGTGCAACCTCTTTCGAGAAGGACGATGCTGAACATTTTCAGGACTGCACCAGTGCATGATGAGAATGAGGCCCCCGTTCTTAACGAGTTGGGAGAGCATGTGAACAAGTTGGTCTATAAGTTCCCTTTCTAGTGGACGAGGAAACACTTGGATAATAAATTAGGTTCCTATGTTTGGAAGGAGGGGGAGCTCGGTGTCAAGGACTAGAAGAGCTTTGATGTCTTGGTCGCTTTCGTGGCACAGATTCCTCACGTCTAGCGAGCGGGCCAATGAGGTAAAGTTGTAATGGACAAGAACGGGGAGGTTGTATACGAGCCCAGTTTTATAGTCGTTAAGGAGCTCCTCGAGAGTGAGGATCCTGTCAAATACTTGGGTATTTAGTTTTATGTTTAGAATAATTATATATGGTCGACGCTTTTTGGTTCCTCGTTTGCTAACTCTAATTTTTTGTTTGTTATGCGGATAGCATGAATCCCGCTCAAGAGCGTATAGCCAGGAAATTTGCTTCTAAAGAGAAGAAAGCCTTGAAGGATGCTCAAACATGTTCAGGGACCGCTCTTATGTCAGAGTCGGGCAACCCGTCCTTGGGCCAAGCTACAGTTGCTCTTTCTCCCGCTCTAGTGTCCCCGAAGGCGAAGAGGATGCGTATCGAGGGAAGTGTTAATCTCATCGGGGAGAAGGGGAAAGCAAGTATGACATGCCCCCTTGCTGGCTGGAGAGGGATTTCTTCGAGGGTGCTGCTCTTCAACTTCCCCGGGCTGAGTCTCTTCACCTTGAGGGTTTGGATCACCCAAAAAAGAGGGCGATGTTAGCATAGGACGTTGGTGGCTTAATGAGGATATTGGAGATGGTCGATTCTTACACCGAAGGGAGCTACGCGCAAGAGGTTGAGCTAAAGAAGTTGCGGGTTAAGCTGGCCGCGACTGAGAAGGGGCAGAGTGACGAGGAGATGGCTAGGAATATTTCCGAGGAGGATTTAGGGAAGATTTCTGAGGAGCGTAGAGCCTGGTTGCTCGAAAAGAAGGCCTTGGAGGAAAAGGTAGCGATCTTGACTGCTAAGGTTGTGCCTGCTGTAGACGAGCTGGGGGACACAAAGGATTTGAATACTCGAGCCGAGTTGTTCGCTCATTTTCAACTGGCGATGGATGACGCCAAGGCCGCCTCCAAGGGGAGTTTTAAGAACACAGTGGAGTAGCTACGCCTGCTAAACCTGGGGTAGAGCTCAATTTCTCCTACATGAGGGTTAATTATTATATGGCTATTGGTAAGATCCTGGTCCCAGACTATCTTGAAGAGCTTGCTGCCCAGCCTGCGAGGGAACCTTCTCCGCTATCGCCTGTTGTCGACGAAAGAGCGAAAGAATGATGTTTTGATAGTTTTCTTGGTATGTTTCAACCTATGTGCCGTTATTTTGTAATCTTGTTTTTGGGCATGTGCCCGTTTATTTAACTTTTGAACAGATGTGGTTCTTGTGACCATGATTTTCTATGGATGTGGGGCCAGGGGCCTCTTTTTTTGTAAAAATTCATACAATGGAGGCCTTAATGGTCGTTTGTTTCAAATTCGAATGTTCCTGTTTGCATGTTAGTTGTTATGCTTGTCTTCTCGAGACATAGCCTGTTTTGCTATGGGTTTGTAAAGAGGACTTGCTCTTTTAATGTGTGTTCACCGGTGTGGTAAAACCGGACAAACGGCCAGGGAGAATTTCGGGCGTGGGTCGGAACTCAGGTTTCATTTCGAGGACCTAAGCTCGTCGGCATGAACTTTCCATTGTGAGCCGGGTGTTCTGCCGTCGTGGTACAAGGATGATGGTGCTTGATTGAGTTATCCATATTGGGCTGAGGATACACTCGTTTAAGGAGCAGAGTCTCGCCCCTTCAATATAATTTGGGTGATATGCTTGTACCTAGGCATGCACGCGTAGTTGGGCCTGAATGAGTTTGTCTTGTCAACGAGACTCGCCGAATGCTTAGTGTTTTAACTGTAATATTGTTTTAGCTTTTCAGTCTTCCATGATCGAGTGAGTTGTCCCCCTTATAGATTTTCCAAGTAATACGCCCGGTCCCCATTTTTGCATAGATGCGATAAGGGCCTTCCCAGTTTGATGTCGTTGCACCCCAAAAGTTGCCCTCTCATTTTATTCAAAACATACTCCTAGAGGTCCTCAACTTGCCCAAGGATGCCTAGGGATTGGCCACACAAATCCTCCTCCTAAGACAATGAGCCTCAAACTAGGGTTTCACTCCTCATCGAGATGTTTAAGTTACAAGAGTCCTAAATGGTTTCCATTGCCCTAATATGTTCTCAAGATCATCCATGCCAAATTTCATGCCTTGCACTAAAAGTTTGCTCAGTCAACTACTTAAATGCCTGAAAATCAACTGTACTAGGTCAAAAGTCAACTGTGACCCTCATACAGTCAAACTTCAATATTTTTGGTCAAAATAAATATTTTGAAGTATTATCCATCATTTGATCAAGGGTTGATCATGATTCCTCAAGGAATTCCCCAAATTCATCAAAACTCAAAAGTTGCTAAATTAGGGTTTCTATATGAAAAGTCAACCAAACTTTGACCAGGCATAACCTTCTCATACTTTATCAGAAATTTCTCATCCAAGGCTCATTTTTAAGAGATTTCAAATCCCTACAACTCATCTTCACCCCCTCAAGTTCAAAAAATGCACTCATGAAAAGATATGAATTCAGACATTATAGGTTATTTCAAAAAGTCAACAAAAATACCTTTTGGGTCAAAGATTCTTACATGAACATGGAAGATCCAATTGAGATAAAACCAAAAGGTTTGTTTAGAGGACATCATAAGCTTTCTAAAAAGTCAAAGAACACCTTCTTAGGGTTAAAATTGAGGGAGATATGTATTGTCAAATTTGACCAATTTTTGGAAATGTGCATGAAGTCAACATTGATCAAAATGACTTTTTTTCCAAATGGGCCCATGTTTTATTGTTTGAAACTTGTTCCTAATATGGCCCGCGACCCCTGAGCTTATCCACATATTATTTTATTATTTTTATTATTTATTTTGATTTTTTATCCATTTAAATCAAAATAAATAAATTTAAATAGTAGAATAATGAAATAAAATCTAAGATTTGATTTTATGAGCATATTATGAGTCACTGAAAAGCTAGCAAATCATCCAAATCGTGCAAGAGCTAATTGATTGGAAAAGATCATAATTTGATCTATTTTAAAAACAAATCATTCAAGGCAATGAATGAAATCAAATGTCCATAATTTGCAAAGATATGGTCTATTTTTATTGACCTAATGCATTCAAATATAAGTACACAACATATCCAAAGCATAAGGACAGGGATTGATCGTGAAAATTACAAGAACAAGTTTCAAATTTTTATCAAAAAAGTGCAGGACGATTTTGATTCCATAGGCCGTTTCAAGCAATTCCAAGGCCAGCAATTCGTTCCTTGACATTTTCTGAAGCTATTGCAATCGTCCTCAAGCCAAAAATCTTCAGAAATCGCGCCTCACAGTACCACGTTTAAGTGCAGGAGTGCCACGATACCATTGGTAGGGTTTGAGGTCCTAAATTGGGAATTCCATATAGAGGCAAAATTGGACAAAATTAGGGGTACTATCAGGTTCAGGAGATGATTTGCAATTGATCCATGTCTTTGGTTTGAAGTTATTCTACTTGTGCTGCGTTTTTGAATTTTACAGGTTTCTAGCTACGAACAAAATCTGTCACTATAGCCTATAATGATGGAAATAAATGTAGGTAAAAGCTTAATACCTAAAACGACAGTTTTGGAAATAAGATGAGGGCGTGGCAGCATCCCACTGGCCCGTTTGAATCCACGCGCGTTTTTTTTTCTGGACAAGACACTTTGTTTACATTATATTTTATTTATTTTATTATATGTACAAATGAGCTTTCCACCGCAGTTGGTCAGGTAGTGTGTATATGATGAAAACGTCCTGGGTTCGATCTCAGGCGTGTGCTTTTATATTTTTCTTGATAATTAATTGCAGATTCAACGTATCTCCTAGCCAAGCATCCACCGTGCGCTCACAGATCCCACCCTTTGGATCATCTCAGAGCAAATCTGACGTTCAAGAGTTAAAGACCCATGGTGAACTCTCAGAAGCTGGTCCACACTGGACCACACGCAAGGCAGATGGGCCTACCATTTTGGGCTTGGCAAACTCCATTCCACACCCCACAATTGCTTCTCCTAACAGGTCGAGTTTTATTTTTCTTTCTTATTTTTTATTTTATTTCATTTTAGTTTTAATTTTATTTGTTTCAAAAATCATTTTTTTATTAAATCGAAAAATCACAAAAACATTAAAATCATATTTTTTCATAAAATATTTTATTTCATTAATTAATTATATTAATTTAATTAGGGAAATTTAAATTATTATTTTTTAATAATTAAAATCAATTAGAAAATTAGGATTAATTTGAAAATAGTTAATTTTCTCAATCAAAAAATAACAAAAATATTTTTCTTTGATTCCCTTTGAATTTAAACTTTGATTTCTGTATTTAATTTCTCGCGCGCAATATTTTATTTTTTAATTCCAATTATTGTATTTGCTCCGAGTTTGTAATAGATTTTAACTTAGGCTTATTATTGCTTTCATTTACTGTTTCAATTCCCCAAGTTTGGTCATGTAACCCCCTCCCCGAAGCCTTGTAATAGCTAGTTTTTTATTCTCGCACTTTACTTTCCGCTATTATTAACTGCTTAGACTAATAGGCTTGTATGGAAAGAATAACGTTTAAAACGGTAGAAAACCCTAATTATGCAAAGATAATCAACTGAAATCAAACACATGCACATGCTCACTCCTAGGGTTACCCCCACTTCGGTTGCCTTCGGTAAACAGTCATGAAGTATAGGGAATTTTAGTGGTCGCCCTCTAGTCCCAAAAGATCAAAGATGACCCATTTGAATGTTGCCTCGAAAAGATTTTTAAGACTCTAGGGTAATTACTAAGGCTTCCTAACCATTGCTTCAGTGATCGTAATTGTTCCTTCGAATGTCCCTTAAACTCCAACGACAGGGATACCTACTCCTTAATAGTAGGATAGCACTGTCTAAAGGAAATGGGAAAATGAATAGTCTTTTTTGAGTAGGTATAAAATCTTAAGTACTTGCTCAAAACAACAAAAACTCTTTCACACGAACACTTTCAAAACAATTTTCAAAGACAACTTCGTCACACTCTTGAGGACAGATACAAGGGTTACCATGAAGTTAAACAAAAACTTTTCAAAACACGCACAAGCAATTTCAAAATGAGCAAGTACCTAAGAGCCCATGGAAAACCATGAGCAAGTACTCAAAAACATCTTGAAAAAGGTCTTTTCTGTTCTTTTCCCTTTTCCTTTGTTGGATGAAATAAAAGTCGGTGGCGACTCTTTCTTACCGCGACATTTGCGAACAAAAAACGTAAACCAGTATAACAGTCGGTTTTTCCACCATATCACAGAATTGGCGACTCTGATGGGGACATTATAATAAAGTGGGGTTCACCTTAGGATTTAGGTCATTCTTAATAGCTTCTTTGGTTTGTTTTGTTTGATTTATCTTTAAGGGTATTTGTTTGGGTTGTTTGGATCCTAAACCCGAATGGGGGAATTCATTTTAGGTAAGTAGCAATAAACTGTGAGGGAGTTGTGCGGGGTATACTGACACGGTTGAAACAGTAGCTATGTTGATGCGATACTTTGGTGTGTACCGGTAGCCCTTGAGTAATCAAGGAGAATACAGGGCCGTTGTGTGGTATCATAAAGCGTCAAATGACCTTAGCACCTTAATTGACCAACTTAGCTTTTAGGACTTAGTGAGATAGTCGTCTTTGGTGTAAACCCAAAGTTGGTTGATACTCGATGCTACACTCATTGATGTTTGACTCTTGAGTTTTGTTTGGTGGCAAGTCAATTGTCTATCGAAACGAAATTTAGGGGAAAGATCAGTGATATTGAGATCCCTTAGAACCCGGTTACTATATTTAGGACAGGTTGAACCAACCCAACTTCAAGAGGGTACTTACCTATGGAATCCATGCAAGCCTAAACCTAAGGCTACTTGTGTGACTTTTTTTCTTTCTTTGCCTAACAATTTGAACTTATTGCAGGGTTTTGTTTGTATTTCCTACAGGACCTTGATTGAATAAATCCAATAAATTGGTTTCTTACCCTGCATTCTTGCTTGATGAATAACATACACATCATAGCATCATAACATGACATATCATACTAGAAATTTCAAGGATCTCGAGGGCCTGTGATGCAAGATATGATGAACCAGACGTCTAGCAAGGGGCAAGGGGATTTATTTTCCTCTGGCCAATGTCGTAAAGAGATCAAAATATGATAACTTGATTCAGGGGCTATGACCCACTTGATATGGTGAGCTTGACTCTCGTAGAAGGACTCTCAATGATACAAAGTTATTCAATAAAAGCTGCAAAATTTCAACTTCTGATATTTTCTTGTTTACCCCGCAAGATCTTTGAAAAGATTGCATACATATATCATACATATCATTGCATAACAGGTCTTCCAGTACAGGTCTCTCATGTTTTCGCTGTTTATTTCAGCAATGGCTTTCCAGCAAGACAACAAAGATCTTCAAGCTCAAGAGGCTCAGTTCAGGGAAATGTTCCTAAACCTATCCAAGGGACAGGAAGAGTTGAAAACACTCCTCGCTGGGAACTTGGTCAAGAAAAGTCCTGAAGACAATAAGGACGAACGGCTGGAACAACTTCAAGCTGAGGTAGAGGTAATGAGAACCCAGATGCTGGGGAAAATGGATCTTATCCAAGGCCTAGCCCGGGGACAAGAAGAGCTGAGAGCCATCATCAACCAACTTTATCAAGATGGATACAACTGTATGAAGAAAATAGTCGAGGTTGGGGACCAGGTCATTGATCAACTTCCGAGAAAACAAGAGGCTGGTTTGGTGAAGAGTGGACTTTTCCAAATTTCTACCACATCACAGGTCCAACAACAACCTCGCCAAAAACAACCGGTTAATCAGAGTAAGCCGAATATACCCAAAAGGCAATTTACCAAACTTAACGTATCACTGTCTCAAGCTTTGCAACACCTGTTGAGGATGAATCTGATTACGGTGATAGACCCTCACCCGAACCCTAAGACTTCCTCTCCTAACTACAATTCAGATGCAAGGTGTGCTTATCATTCTAGCAGCCTGGGGCACGATACTAACGATTGTTGGGTGCTAAAATACAAGATTCAGAATATGATTGACGCCAAGGAGATTGAATTTGACCCTCTTGAGACTCCCAGCGTGATTACTGCTTCCCTGCCAAAACATGGCTAGGATCGAAAGCATTTTTGTTCATTTGAATTCTCAAGTTGTATTTTCTTTGTTTATTCTAACAATTATAGTCATGTCAAAACTTTGTTATTTCATTAATGCATTACACATGTTTGTCTTGAATTAATTTGTTTTCACTATGCTTAAACTTCTTTATACTTCCTTTTCTTGATATTCAACTCTCGATTAAAAGCTCTAAACCTTTAGAGGGAGGATGACGAAAATGATACCATAATCCATACAGTATGCTTTTGAATAGACCCTGCTAACGATGTACATGCATTGTTTCAAAATCCTAAACAGTGGAGTTATAAGGAAGATAACCCCTAGTAAACCCCTTTGAGCTAAAGAAGTAGGAGTTTTTCTTTTCACGCAAATTAAAACCCTTAATCATAACCTGGGGCAGGGTAGTTTTCTCAGTTAATTCAGACGCACATTCAGTCAAAATCTTCTGCTTCATACATAATGAATGACATCAAAGAAGTCCTTCCAAATCAGAGGATGGTGATGGTTCCATATAATTGTCAAGACAGGCAGTCATTATCTCTCGAAATAAAATCCGGTTAAGTCAAAACCTATGAAGGAGACTTAAGAAAAAACTGGGGCATCCCGCTGACTATAATCACAAAAGAAACAGTTCAGGAAAAAGAAGGGATAACAAAATCAAAAAAGAAAGAGGTCCTACAAATCCTCGACAAAAAAAGATGACTGCCTATTCAAAACAAACTTTTAGTATCCGAACCATCACCGGAACATCAAGGACATTACTCCAGGACTCAACTGGGATTTTAAATGCGCAATTAACTGAGCATAAGACTGAAGGACATCACGAAGAACGGGTGGGTACAAATAAAGTTTGAGCCTTTATCCTTTTTTTCTTAAACCGTGAACCAAGCCACGTTATAACCCTTAAAAGTCCTAGCTGAAGCATGGGTTAGTTTGAGAGCATATTGTTACAAAGGTATACTGACTCCTGTAGGACTTATTACGAATGCTGAGTTGATATTACATTCTTGCAAATTTTGTTTTACTACACAAAACACATTTTCAAAAAATTTATTTTCAAGACAGACATGAGTTTTGCGTCCTTTAAATGACATTGTTTGCATATGACTAATTGTTTGACAGTAGAGAAATCCGCACAATTAATATTCAATGAACAGACATCCTCTCAATGGACAGAATCACCTCAGTGGGAAAGACACTTCCAATAACAGGTCTTCCATAAGCAAGGGGCATGACATGATGTCTAAACACACCTGGGGAAGTCTCCCCAAAAGTGTCAAATAACCAGGGGCAAATCTCAATCCGAATCACTTGGGGCATTATGCACACATTCCAGCAACAAATCATGTGCCATCAAGAAAACATTTTTGACAGTACTACAACACAACAATAGGGACAATGACAACTCTCCACAGAGTAGAAGCAACTAAAGCTTTGACATTGGCTTCCCCAAACAGGAGATACTTTCCCCCATCCAAGTTCCTTCAGAGAATCGACATCTATGTTCCTCAGTCGAATTTTATAATCGCAAGCGATTCATAAAGTTGTCTCCCAAGCAGAGTTTATTTCCCTGAATACAGAAGCTCAATCCTCAACAGAGTTATTCCCCCTTAGAGTATTCTCAAATAGAGTCTCTCCCTGGTAGAGTATTCACAAACAACAAGGAATAAATCTCCAGCATAGTCATCTCCATTCACCATCCCCAACGGAAGTAGAAGAACTACTTTTTCTACAATATTCAGGAATTCAATTTCCAGTACTCTCCAGCAGCGGTCATGGATTTATTTTCCCAGACTCGGATATGACACAAATAGAATTTCATGTTCATACATCATAACATGCACATATATATTGCATACATCATAATCTCATTTATTTTGAGAACATCACCACATAATGCATTTCATGCATCACATATAATTAATCATGTAACTTTTCAAGAAAGACGGTTATCATCAACAATTTCCAGCAGGTCTAAAATTAGCTCCTGAAACTAAACAGAGTAATTATCTGCGCGACCAAATACAGCTTTACACGGGTTCCTCACAAAGCAACCTTACCCAGGTTTCTTCTCGGTTCAGATGCAGTTTTACCCAAACTCCTCACAAAGCAACCTTACCCAGGTTCCTTCTCGGTTCAGATGCATTTTTACCCAAACTCATCATGAAGCCACCTTACCCAGGTTCCTTCTCGGTTCAGATGCAGTTTTACCCAAACTCCTCACAAAGCAACCTTACCTAGGTTCCTTCACGGTTCAGATGCAGTTTTACCAAAACTCCTCATGAAGAAACCTTACCTAGGTTCCTTCTCGGTTCCGATGTTGTTTTACCCAAACTCCTTACGAAGCAACATTACCTAGGTTCCTTCTCGGTTCCGATTTTGTTATACCCAAACTCCCCACGAAGCAACCCTACTTAGGTTCCTTCTCGGTTCAGATGCAGTTTTACCCAAACTCCTCACAAAGCAACCTTACCTAGGTTCCTTCTCGGTTCAGATGCATTTTTATTTAAACTCCTCACGAAGCAACCTTACCTAGGTTCCTTCTCGATTCTGATGTAGTTTTACCCAAACTCCTCACGAAGCAGCCTTACCTAGGTTCCTTCTCAGTTCTGATGTAGTTTTACCCAAACTCCTCACGAAGTAACCTTACCCAGGTTCCTTCTCGGTTCATATGCGATTTTACCCAAACTCATCACGAAGTAACCCTACTGTCCAGGTTCCTTCCTATAAGCCCTACTATCCAGGCTTTCATCTCGAAGTAACCCTACTATCCAGGTTCCTTCCCATAAGACCTACTATCCAAGCTTTCATTTTGAAGTAACCCTACTATCCAGGTTCCTTCCCATAAGCCCTACTATCCAGGCTTTCATCTCGAAAAAACCATACTATCTAGGTTCTTCCTCACAACCCTACTACCCAGGCTTTCATTTCAAAGTAACCCTAATATCCAGGTTCCTTCTCTCTTATCTTCAGACAACAGTTTACAACACTGTAAGACCTGGACCCGACCAAATACGGTCAATTTCATATTTCCTCGGTAAGTCGTTGTGCAGCCTGGACCCTGATCAAATAAGCAGTTCACTTCTGCCTCCTCATTCAAGAGTTAATTCCCTAGTATAGTAATGGACAACCAAAGCTCCTAAACTCTATTTCCCTGGACATAAATCAACATTCCCCGGTGAAGTCCCCCTCAATGGCAGGTGCAGGAATTCTCGCAAAGGAATATCTTATGCAACCGATATCTTTTCTGGATGGCATCTTTAAGCACATCTCTGATGATTCTCCATCCCCTTCCAAATGGCATCTGTAAGCCCATTCCTGATATAACCAATCAGTATTACTTCATGCGAGTGCAAATTTCTGGGCACTCTAGTGTTCAATCCTCTCCCACCTTCGGATCACGAAAGGTAGACCAGCCAATCTACATCCTCGGGTTTAAGAAGATTGAACAGGGGCAGCTGTTGCACCCTAAAATTTTCCCTCTCATTTTATTCAAAACATACTCCTAGAGGTCCTCAACTTGCCCAAGGATGCCTAAGGATTGACCAGACAAATCCTCCTCCTAAGAAAATGAGCCTCAAACTAGGGTTTCACGCCTCATCAAGATGTTTAAGTTCCAAGGGTCCTAAATGGTTTCCATTGCCCTAATATGTTCTCAAGATTATCCATGCCAAATTTGATGCCTTTCACTACAAGTTTGCTCAGTCAACTGCTTAAATGCCTGAAAATCAACTATACTAGGTCAAAAGTCAATTGTGACCCTCATACAGTCAAACTTCAAGAATTTTGGTCGAAATCAATATTTTGAAGTATTATCCATCATTTTATCAAGGTTTGATCATGATTCCTCAAGGAATGTCTCAAATTCATCAAAACTACAAAGTTGCTAAATTAGGGTTTCTATAGAAAAAGTCAACCAAATTTTGACCAGGCATAACGTTCTCATACCTTGTCATAAATTTCTCATCCAAGGATCATTTTGAAGAGAATTAAATTCCCTACAACTCATCTTCACCCCTCAAGTTCAAAAAATGCACTCATGAAAAGATATGAATTCAGACATTATAGGTCATTTCAAAAAGTCAACAAAAACACCTTTTAGGTCAAAGCTTCTTACATGAACATGGAAGATCCAATTGAGATAAAAACAGAAGGGTTGTTTATAGGACATCATAAGCTTTCTAAAAAGTCTAAGAACACCTTCTTAGGGTTAAAATTGAGGGAGATATGTATTGTCAAAGTTGACCAATTTTTGGAAATATGCATGAAGTCAACATTGATCAAAATGACTTTTTTATCTTCCAAATGGGCCCAGGTTTTCTTGTTTTAAACTTGTTCCTAAGATGGCCCACGACCCTTGAGCTTATCAACCTATTATTTTATTATTTTTATTATTTATTTTGGTTTTTTATCCATTTAAATCAAAATAAATCAATTTAAATAGTAGAATAATGAAATAAAATCTAAGATTTAATTTTATGAGCATATTATGAGTCAATGAACAACTAGAAAATCATCCAAATCGTGCAAGAGCTAATTGATCAGAAAAGATCATAATTTGGTCTATTTTAGAAACAAATCATACAAGGCACATAATGAAATCGAATCTCCATAATTTGCAAAGATATGGTCTGTTTTTATTGACCTAATGCATTCCAATATAAGTACACAACATATCTAAAGCATAAGGATAGGTATTGATCTTGAAAATTACAAGAACAAGTTTCAAATTTTTGTCAAAAAAGTACAGGATAATTTTGATTCTATAGGCCATTTCAAGCAATTCCAAGGCCAGCAATCCGTTCCTGGACATTTTCTGAAGGAATGACACGATACCATTGTTAGGGTTTTGAGGTCCCAAACTGGGAATTCCATACAGAGGCAAAATTTGACAAAATTAGGGGTACTATCATGCTTAGGAGATGATTTGCAATTGATCCATGTCTTTGGTTTGAATTTATTCTGCTTGTGCTAAATTTTTGAATTTTACAGGTTTCTAGCTACGAACAAAATCTGTCATTATAGCCTATAGTGAAAAAAATAACTGTAGGTAAAATCTTAATACCTAAAACGACAGTTCTGGGAAGAAGATGAGGGCGTGGCAGCATCCCACTGGCCCGTTTGAATCCACACACGTTTTTTTTAGACAAGGCACTTTGTTTACATTATATTTTATTTATTTCATTATATGTACAAATGAGCTTTCTAGCGCAGTTGGTCAGGGAGCGTGTATATGATGCAAACGTCTTGGGTTCGATCCCAGGCGTGTGCTTTTATATTTTTCTTGACAATTAATTGTAGATTTAGTGCATCTTCTAGCCAAGCATCCACCGTGTGCTCACAGATCCTACCCTTTGGATCATCTCAAAGAAAATCTGATGTTCCAGAGTTGAAGACCCATGGTGAACTCTCAGAAGCAGGTCCATATTGGACCACACGCAAGGCAGATGGGCCTACCATTTTGGGCTTGGCAAACTCCATTCCACACCCCCAAATTTCTTCTCCTAACAGACCCAGTTTTATTTTTATTTCTTATTTTTATTTTATTTCATTTTAATTTTAATTTTATTTGTTTCAAAAATCATTTTTTTATTAAATCAAAAAATCACAAAAACATTAAAATCAGATTTTTTTTCATAAAATATTTTATTTCATTAATTAATTAGATTAATTTAATTAGGGAAATTTAATTTTTTTTCCATAATTAAAATTAATTAGAAAATTAGGGTTAATTTGCAAATAGTTAATTTTTTCAATCAAAAAATAACAAAAATATTTTCTTTGATTCCCTTTGAATTTAAACTTTGATTCCCGTATTTAATTTCTCGCACGCAATATTTTATTTTTTAATTCCAATTATTGTATTTGCTCTGAGTTTGTAATAGCTTTTAACTTAGGCTTATTATTTCTTTCATGTACTGTTTCAATTCCCTAAGTTTGGTCATGTAACCCCCTCCCCGAAGCCTTGTAATAGCTAGGTTTTTATTCTCGCACTTTACTTTCCGCTATTATTAACTGCTTAGACAAATAGGCTTGAATGGGAAGAATAACGTTTAAAACAGTAGAAAACCCTAATTGTGCAAAGATAATCAACTGAAATCAAACACGCGTACATGCTTACTCCTAGGGTTACCCCCACTTGGTTGCCTTCGGTAAACGGTCATGAAGTATAGGGAATATTAGTGGTCACCCTCTAGTCCCAAAAGATCAAAGATGACCCATTCGAATATTTCCTCAGAAAGATCTTTAAGACTCTAGGGTAATTACTAAGGCTTCCTAACCATTGCTTCAGTGACCGTAATTGTCCCTTCGAATGTCCCTTAAACTCCAATGACGGGGATGCCTACTCCTTAATAGTAGGATATCACTGTCTAAAGGAAACAAGAAAACGAACAGTCTTTTTCGAGTAGGTAGAAACTCTTAAGTATTTGCTCAAAACAATAAAATCTTTTTCACACGAACACTTTCAAAATAGTTTTCAGAAACAACTTCATCAGACTCTTGAGGACAGATACAAGGGTTACCACGAAGTTAAACAAAAACTTTTCAAAACATGCACAAGCAATTTCAAAATGAGCAAGTACCTAAGAGCCCATGGAAAACCATGGATAGAAAGGGTGCTAACACCTTCCCTTTCTATAATCTACCCCCCGTACTCAGAAACATATCGAAAAAGGTTTTTTATCTTCTTTTCCCTTTTCCTTTGTTGGATGAAATAAAAGTTGGTGGCGACACTTGCTTACCGCGACATTTGTGAACAAAAAACACAAACCAGTATAACAGTCGGTTCTGCCACCGTATCACAGATGCGAGCTTTCCTTCACAAGATTCTTTATGATTTCTCTTTAAGACAAGGCTACCGACCTCGAACTCTCATAATATGACTTTCGCGTCATAGCGCATGGATATCTTTTGTTTGAGAGAGGTCTCTCGTAGGGCCGCTTCTATCCTGATTTCTTCGACCAGATCTAATTCCTCTCGAAGGGTGACGTCGTTCATCTCCTCGTCCAAGGGGGCTTTAGTTTTCCTGGAGGGTTCCTCGATCTCCGTGATAATGAAGGCTTATGTTCCATACGCTAGTGATGCGATGTATTTGCAAGTGTACGAATCGTATCAGAGTAATATAAAAGATTATCGATCCACAAAGACCAATCATCAATCTATTGTTTCCTATTTTTACGGTGTTTAGCTAAGTTAATATTAAACAGGGAATTGAACATGCAAGAAAGTAAAGTGTGGAGAAATAAACTTCAGATATAAAAGCAGGGTCGAATGTAATTCACATAGTCAGATGATATTGGCAATGCTTCAGAATAGAACAACTTATAGGGAAATATTTTCTACTAAAGAAAAGAATTAATTTAACAGGAACTTTCGCTTTCGCGTAATTAGAACCGAGTTTACTCTCTAATTAGACCTTCTTATCGTCACTTATAAAAAGGCGCACATTGCGTTAAAGTAATAAACTTATTTTTAAGAAATAAAGTACTTGACCAAGTTGAAAAGTATTTTGATATGGAATTTCTAATAAAAAGGGGACCTAACTTTAACCCTATAAACGCGTCCGAAAATAGGTTCAAAATTGATTTCTTTGATAATAAAAATCCCTAACTAACCGGAAAAAAGCGCTTTCACTTCCTTTGACCAGTTAGAACTAACCGAGTTTAACAAAGGGTTGGACGACTTTCGATCTTACCCAACAACAATAAAGTACATAAAACTCGTATTAAAAACCAAAATAGCCCATAAGAATTTCTATTGACACACTATTTGGAATATCGATCTAACTAGATTCCTTACATTCTAGCCCAATAAGGTTTAGCCTGACATGGGAATATAAACAGACATGTTAAAATAAATCATGCGACAAAGTAAATAATTTAAAGTGTGGTGCGGGAAATAAACAAAGTAAAAGCAGGTGCGGATAATAAACAAAGTAAAATCAGTGAGGAAAATAGACAAAGTAAAAGCAGGTGCCGGAAACAAACAAAGTAAAAGCAGGTGCGGGAAATAAACAAAGTAAAAGCAGGTGCGGGAAATATAAATAGAAACCTGCTCCAAACGGGGAGGTTTTAAATCTAGTACAAACTAGAAGTAAAATGCGACTGGAAATAAACAGCAGTTGACAATAAATTTGGCAGGATAAACTTCTTCCGAAGTGCTCCAAACTTGATTATAGACTCAATATACAAACTCGATCACATACTCAATCAACAGTGCAATAATTCTCTGATGTGAAGAATTATCGCTTTAAAATGGTGAAATTATATGGCTTAAGTTTGCAACTATGGTTGGATCAAGTTTGCAACTAAGCTTGGGTGAATTGAAATGAAATTAGGAACTTCTATTTATAGAGGATGAAGAATGCAGGAAATCACAGGAATGCCCTCCAACTCCTTTTGGGAGGGAAAACATCGTCCAAAGGTGGCGCCCGCCATGGAGGCCATGGCGCCCTCCATGAGTGTAAATGAAAGGAAGTGGGGAACGTGGAAGTTGAGGTCAGCAGGAGGTGGTTCACGTCATGGCCTACCCTATGGTTGGTGCCATGGTGGACGCCATGAGTGCAAATTTGACCTAAACTCCTATTTTCAGCCTGTTTTCCTTCATTTCTTCAGGGGAGCTCTGGATAATTGAAATACCTGAAAAGGAAACAAAAGATAGGCATAATACGAGAAAATAATAATAAAAAACTAAACAACATGTGAAATCCGAGTAAAAAACAAGTGTAAAGTAAGTGTTATCAAATTCTCCCACACTTAAACCTTTGCTTGTCCTCAAGCAAAAACTCTAAATAGATTAAGAAGAAAAATGATGTTAGTGAAATATAAGGAGATCCAGAGGGCTCCCGGGTTGGATTTTGAAGAGCTAGGACTTGTCTCGGGGTTGTCATACCGCAGGAATTTAAGGTTCCTACTTTCGCTAAATATGATAGTGTCTCTTGTCCAAAGCTGCATTTGAGATCATATGTCAGGAAAATTCAACCCCATACTGTAGATAGGAATCTATGGGTGCATTTATTCCAAGAAAGCTTGTCAGGGACGCAGTTGGATTGGTTCTATCAGATGGAAGGGACCAACATCCGCAATTGGGAAGATTTGGCGGCCGCTTTTTACAAGCAATACCAGTATAATGCTGACTTAGCTCTAACTCGGACACAGTTGCAAGGCATGTCTATGGGTACAGGTGAAGGTTTCAAAACCTATGCTCAGAAATGGCGGGATCTCGCGGGAAGGGTCTAACCCCCTCTATCTGACAGAGAATTGTAGATGACTCAAAATGACTCCATTGACCAAAAAGTCGGCCTTTTGCGAGACCAAGTTCAAACAATTGTAACTTCTTCATTTATCGATATTCTTGAGCATTTCTTTTTGCATAAGACTCTCCTTGATGTCATTTCCAATTTCTCTTCACGAATCAAGAGCTGATTACGCGCGGAAGATCACCAAAATTTGAATACTTTAGAGGTCGCTTCATGGACTTGACCTAATCTTAAGTAATTATCGTCCGACTTCTAAGGATTGTGGTTTCCTCAAATCCCAAGATCTTGAGACGATTATTTCTGCATATTGTCATAAGTGGTGTCGTTTACGAGTTTATCTTCAAATATCAAAGGAAAATTTTGTTTGGAAGACTTTGAATTTCAATTCATACCACAATTGTTTTCTCAGGACTATGATTCTCATGTTGAAGTTCTTAATTTTACAAGATTGATGAATACTCTTAAAGCATATGTTTTGAGATTGAATTTAGGTTTGGCAATGAAGTTCCATTTGAATCAAGCATGGCATGCAAGTTTCATTTTGAGTGCAGGTTTCATGGAATCAAGAGGGTATACAATGTTCAAAACATACCCAATATTATCAAACAAACTTCACTCAATACATGTTCGAAATCACATTTATTCACTTATGTGTCAATCTCCTTCAAGATTTTGAGACCAATGAATTTACATAAGGAAATTTCGAGTTTCTATCTCGAAAATCATTCAAAGTTGTTACATTACTACAAGAGATTTACAAACTTCAAGTTCCATCAATTTATGTTACAAAGTTACAAGTTACAATACAAACTACAATTGTTTTGTTTACAAAGAAAGAAATAATATTGCTTCTTCAAGTCTCCTTTGCTTTATCTTCAAGCAACACATCCACTCCTTGCTAGCCGTGGTCTTCTCTTCGTCTTTTAACCTTGCCTCGCTTGCCATCCACTCCCCGTGTTCATGAAACAAGAAAAGGAAAAAATTAGCAAACAATCGACATGTGAAAATTCAAGCAAGAATTAGTTGTTGAAACAAGAAAACTCATCATTAGGATTTGCATTTGGAATCAGAATTAAAAGGGCTTTTGTTTTAAATCATAGGCTGTCTTCTCCTATTTTTGAAAATCACAAAAAGTTTGTTCTTTTTGGTTCACAAAAAGAAAAGAAGTTTGCAACTATTTTCCTACTGTAAAAGCAAGTAAAAACAGTCAAATATACAAGCTGAAAAGCACCCAAATACAACATAAACAAAAGCAAAACAACAGCTGCAATAAGACAACAACAAAAACCAACAAACTACCCAAATGCAGCATAAACAAAAGCAAAAAGCAGCCTACAACAAGACAACAAAAACCAGCAAACTGCCTAAATGCAGCATAAACAAAAGCAAAACAGCAGCCTGAACAAAAGCAAAAAACAACAACAACAAAGTAGCCAATAATAGCAAAGGCCAGTATATGACAACAAAGCAAAAACCAAGCACAACAGCAATAGTTCAAAAATGGCAAGCTAATAAATAGCTCTAAGCCCTGCATCATCATTTTCCAAATAGCAAATCCTTCAGAAATTGTAAAAAAAGCAAATTTGTTTTACATCATAGAAAGATGAAGAGAGAAAGAGACAGAAAGATATCACCTAAACCGCAAAAAGCCCAAGACCAAGATTCTTTCAAAAACCTGCAAACCTTGCAATAATAGTCCAAAAGCCCTGCACATGATGTACAAAGCCAGCTCTGTCAAACAACCCCTATACCAGTCTAAAACATGCTACAACCCTGCATAAAGCAAGCCAAAACCTGCACAAATGTTACACGAAATTAGCAAGGGAAAATACTGCATTAGAAATCATTGAAAAAGTTAGCTAAAAGTGTTCAAAATTATCTGATTCCCCCTAAAATGCAATTTGACTGGATATAAAAAAGGAGGCAACATATAACACAAAAGGGAGAATCACGAAAAATTATCTCAACCTTCATACTCCTCTTAAGAGTAACCTTCACCTTCAATAGAGGACACCTTCATAATTCAATATTCAATACTCCCTCAATCACCATCATTCACCCACAGACAAACAAAACCGTTACATTCCCTGCTCAATTTTAATGCTCAGAATTCATCCACGAGTCACACAATTGCCGCAATAACTTAACCTTCATCACAGCTGCTCCCTCAATACTGAAATCAAGATAAAAAAACTCAACTTCACAACACAACAGCTCTCACTCACACTCTGAAAAACGCACAAACTTAACAAATTGAACAACAACAAATGCAGAAAATATAGGAGGTCACACAAATCCAAAATGAAGAATTGCAGAAGGTAGTAGAATCTAAATTGGGCGAAGGGGAATCATAAGCATTACCTGAGATTTACCAGAGTCGGTATATTCTTCTGAATTTTTCTTTTCTTTACTTATGCTTACCTTAGTCCATATGCGTATGTTGGAAACTGTTTTGTGATCCTTCATGTATTGTTATTTGTTGTTGCTTACCGTGAAACTGTGAGCGAACCTGAGACTTGTGAGAGGGTTGAGTAACCTTATCGTTTCTTTTCTGTGAGAGATGCATATGTCGTTTTTATCTCATAGTTAGCAGTGAGATGAGAGGAACGAGAAGTGAAAATTGAGACAGAGAGATAGGCATAGTTTTGCGTTTGCTTTTGGAATTGTGAGAATCAAAGATTGTTGTCATTTTCGTTTAGCTGAAGAAGATGATACAAGTTGAGAGCGAGAGAGACCGATAGAAGTTTTTGGTGTTTGCTTTATTATTGAGGGAGATTGGAGAGAAACAGAGGAATTGGTACAAAATTGTGAGAGGCTTGAGGGATGTTTTATGGCGGCTGCCCCTTTTGAGTTTAGGGTTTCACAACCTTCCTTCTACTTTCTCCAATGGATCCGGGTTATAGGCTTGGCCTTAAATCCCACCCAATCATCCTTATACCCTTTTTATTTCACTTGAAACGTGAACAAAATAGAAAGATTGGTGTAGTGTAGTGGCAATGCAGTCTCGTTGCAACCTTGGGGTTCTGAGTTCGACCCTTGGTTTTGTTCTTTTTTAGTTTATTTTAAGTGGTTTAGATCCATTTATAACAAATGCCAAAAATACTAAAAAAAATTAGAATAGGTTAATTATTTCACTTCTTCATAATAAAAAATACTAAAAAATATATACATTAGATTTAATTTCTTTAGTCAATTATTTTCTTTAATAGAATAAATCTTTATTTTCTTTTTAAAATTCTCACAAACAAAAAATATCAAGAACTTTTATTTCCATACTTTGTTAATTAATTTTTACTTTATAGATTGTTGTAGTTAATTATTGGTTCAATTCGATTTGGTTGTATTGATTGTCTATTTTGGACTTTTAATCACATTGATTCATCCCCATTTGTGAATTTGTACCCCACTCCCGAAAGCTCTGTAATAGCGTAGAATTTTAATTTTCCGCAATTTACTGTTTTCCTTATACTGTATAGTAATTAGGTGTGCATGGCAAGATTTAAAATCAATCGCTATATAACCCTAATCAAAGACAAATTAACTTGAATTGAACACACTTTTCACACGCGCACCTCTAGGGTAACCTCGTTTGTTGCCTCAGAAACACAGTCATGTCCCTCGAATATGGGACACTTTTGTACGCGTTCTTATAGAGACGAGAACCATTACAAAGACGTTTTCGAAATACTTTCAAAACCCACACCACAAGCACATTTTCAAACAAAAGCAAATGATCTAGCAAGCAACTAAGAGCCCGTAGATAACTACGGATGAAAAGGGTGCTAATACCTTCCCTTTTCATAACCTACCCCCCGAACTCAAGAAAACATCTCTAAAGGTCTTTCCTGTTCTTTTCAGTCTTTCCTTTTGGATAAAAGAAATGTCGGTGGCGACTCCTGCTATCTGCACAATTGCGATCAAACACAAAACACCCAAGTCAGTTCTCCCACTGCGTTACAGTAACTAATAGACTTGTAGATACATCGACGGGGGGATACCTTTATTAGAATAAGAAATTTCCTTTTCAAAGCTGATGTCAGAACAAATGTTGAAGACATTTGGATTTAACCTTCTATTCACTCTTCTTCAAACCTTGTAGAATTACTTTCCAAGAAACACAACACTATGAAATAGTTCCCAACTCATATGCTCTTATTTAACCACTTCCAATTGTTGATGACTTAAACTTCTACAAAGTTTGTCACCTACAAGGAAACTGTAACACCCCAATTCTACCCGACAATTATTATAAAATCAGAGTTATAAAAATTCAGCAACCAAATTAGGATGCTACAATTTCAACTTAAAACAATGGCATTCATTACAAATACATAACACATTAAACTTGGATGAACCAACGAAAACCTAATTTAATCTTTTGAAAACAACAACTTTCATAACTACACAGTGGAATCATAAAATTCGACTATAAAGAACATAACATCTTTGTCCAAATGAAACAACTTCAAATAACAATTATTTAACGAACAACAACTTAAAGTTCAATCAACAGAAATAATAACAACAATAAAACAATAAACATTCATCCCCCCGAGTGTTACATATCAGAGCAATGACACCGACTCGAACTACTGAAAGTAAACCGCCTTCACTCTAGATTACCTGCACGTTACCAGCATCGGTGTAACATTAAAAAATAAGGGGTGATATATCTAACAATATAACTGAACGTATGATAAACATTATATTAGAATCAGTTCATGCAAGGTCAGTGTTTCATAACTTATAAACAACAGCAATCACGACAAAATATCAATAAAATATAATGATTAATCCACCGACAACAACTGAAATATGCAACGTGAGATGTGACTTGTTAAAATGTGTATGCATGTGGTACCATGGGTGCAGAACTCCCAACTTATTAATTTGCCAATTAATAGAGGCATCAACAAGGCATAAGACTTCAACTTTATATTTACCAATCCAGGCCAACTTAACGAGCATCAGCGCCAACATGATATGTTATGCATGCATTAACAACATGAACGTAATAACAACAACAACAATAATTGAAATTAATTCAACATTGACCATAAGCCTACAACTCAATAATTCCCAATCAATAGAGGCAACACAACAAAATTTATCACCTGCAATTTCAACAATTAATAACAACAACATAACCACTTACACATTCCAATACTATTATTAACACGGTCCTACTAAAATACTCCTACTAAATTATTCTGCTAATAAGCCTTATTAATATTTTTCTTCTAAATTAATGGAACTATTATTTTCTTGCTACTTAAATTATCTCTAATGCTACTATATTTTAGTTACTAAGGTTTTCATTATTTACCACTAGCTCTGCAACTAAAACCATATCAATTACTAATTATGTAACTCATTGATCTTGCCTGCTAAATATTTACTACTATTACTATCATAAATTACTGCTACCAACAATTATTATTATACTGTCTACTATTACTAATTCCCTGCTAATATTTACTAACTTTGTTGCTTATTATTGTTAACTTTGTAACCAACCAATTATCTCTTCTACATGTACACCTACTTTGGTAAATGAATTGAATTAATAACTCTGCTACTTTAGTTAATCTTTGGAATACCATGGTGCCCCTCGGTACACACACATGCCACTCTTCACTCACACCACCAAACTGTGCTGCTCGGCACACCCTTCATGATGCCCGTCCCAGCTGAATTACATGTGCCTCTCGTTACACTAACCATGCCCCTTAGCACGACATGCTTTCACACAACCTTTTACAGACTTCAGTCTATTACTGATACCAACACAGAATCTTCCAGCTTTTCCTTCGATTATAGGTCTCATACCAAAACAATATATTTGCGGTAACATAGCTACCATACCCATGCAAATACATGATAATTTCAACACTCGATTCATCGATTGAATCACTGCAACATTAACACAAATACCACAGATACCAAACAACAATTTGTTCATACAACAATCACACACAACAACAATTTTACACAACCTAATTCCTACTTAACATGCATCATAATTCCCATTATAGAGTTAGAACCCCACCCTTACCTTGGATTGAAGGTCGCTCTATGATTTTCCGATCAAACCTAGCATTGTGCCTCTTCTCCTTATCTCTATAACTTCTCATGTACAACACTTTCTCTACTCTTTCTCTTAACCCTTTTAATTAACCTACTTTCTATTATTTAAATAAACTCAATAATATTATTATTTCTATTGGGCCTAATATTCACACCCCCTTAATACTATGTCTATTACCAAAACAAGCCCAACAACTAATACTATTAATATTCTACAAATCTAATATTATTACTAATATCATTAATCAACTAATTTAACCGACTAATAACGACACTGCAACTTATGTCAACAACTCACAACATAACACAACATGTCAACGATTTCAACAAATAATTTGAAATTAATCGAAAATATCTAATTAAATAATTAATTAAATCTACGGGCGTCACAACTCTCTCCCACTTAGAATATTTTTGTCCTCAAAAATTTACCTTGTTCAAACAACTCAAGATAGGAGTCCCGCATCTTGCTTTCCAACTCCCACATCATGCTTTCTCCGGAAGCTTCTAGCCATACTACTTTCACCAAAGCAATCTCCTTGCCTCTTAGAATCTTCATTTCACAATCCGAGATTCGTACAAGCATCATCTCCACAATAAGATTATCCCGTACTTGAACATCATCCATATGAATCACATGAGATGGATCTGAAATATACTTCCAGAGTTCTGAAACATGAAACACATCATGCAAATTCGAAAGATTGGGAGGTAAAGCCACTCTATATACAACCTTGCCAACTCTCTCCGAAATCTGATACAGACCAATAAAACGAACATGGATAGTTGGGTTACTTCGATATGAAAGCCTGGATAGTATGGCTGTAAGAAGGAACCTGGATAGTAGGGTTGCTTCAATATGAAAGCCTGGATAGTAGGTGTGATCGGTGGATCTGGAACTGACTATTTAACGCTGGTTCGCGAAATGTCGCGGAAGCAAGAGTCGCCACCGTCTTTTATTTTCTCCAAATGGAAAGGACAAAAGCACAGAAAAATTCCTTAAAGAGATAGTTTCTCGATTCGGGAGGTAGATTATAGAAAGGGAAGGTGTTAGCACCCTTTCTATCCATGGTTATCCATGGGCTCTTAGATACTTGCTCATTTGTGTTTTCAAAATGGTTTGTTTGCTTTTCAACTGTGGGTTTTAAAAAGTTTCTTTGAAAATTCCAGTTCGACTCTTGTATCGGTCCTCAAGAGTGTTTGAAAAATTGCTTTCGAAATCTTTTTGAAAAGGTGTCGGTGTGAAAAGTATTTTTGAATTTGTTTTGAAATTAGAGCAAGTATCTAGAGTCGTCTACCTACCCTAAGGAATTCGTCTGTGTAAATGTCCTTTAAAGTAGTGCCATTCCACCATTGAGAGGTAGGTAGCACCACCGTTGGAGGTGTTCAGGTCAATTCGAAGGTTCGGGACATGGTGATCACCAGAGCAATGGGAAGACACCTTAGAAGCTACCCTCATGCCAGGTTCCCGGATCATGAGGACTTACTAAGACATCCTCTACTCGACGATCACCTTTCGAGGCAAGGCAACAGTGAGGCGTACCCTAGGGGTGGTGTGTGATTTGTGTGTCATGTTCATTTATTTTTGTCTTGTCATGTCATAGGTGATCTACACGTTTGTTTTTATTTTTGTCATTCATTCTTGCATGCATTTGTTAACAGTTAAAAAGATGCGGAAATTAAAAGTTCTAAACTATTACAAAGGCGCGGGTCCACATCGCCAAATTTAATCCAGGACCCGATTTGACAGAAAATAAAGGAAAGTGCGAGAAATTAAATTTACACGGCTTTGGGAGAATTACATAAATATTTAAAAGAGGGAAATAAATAAAATGCACAAAGAGAATAAAAAAATCGCAAGCGAGGGCGTTGGACCCTTTTTAATGAAATTAAATTATGATTATTAAATTAATTAATTTAAAAAGAAAAAAAGAAATTGTTTTTTTGAGGTTTTTTGGTATTTATGATCTTTTGATGAATTAAATGGAATTAAAATGTTAATTAGTTAACCCTAATTCTAGTTTTTTTTATTTGTTACGAAAACATGAAAATTACCTAAAATTAAACCTAATTTAATTAATGCAATTTGATTTATAAAAATAAATAATTAATTATGGTGAAAAAAGGAAAAGAGATAAAAAATGCTTGAAACCCTAATTCTACACTTTGTTAATTTATTATGAAAAATATTTGAATTAAACCTAAACTTAAAAAGTTAAATTAAATTAATGAGATTTATTTACAAAAATATTAATTAAATAAATATATTTTGATTTTTGTGACTTTTCTGATTTTTTGTATTATTTTTATATTTTATGAAAATAAATTAATTGAAGAATTTAAAGGAAATTAATTAAATCAAATAAAAATGGAAAATATGAAAGAAATATCAAACCTTGGGGGGTCTGTCCCCAAATGGAGGTGTAATTGTAGTAATTAGGCCCAATTATGTCAAGGCCTTATTGACTTTTCTACTAGCGTGTAGCTCCATTGACTAACGCCCAGGGTGTTCTTCCAATCAGTGCCTTTGGATTGATCTTGCTATACGCGTGGCAAACTTGATATTGTGGATGTATATGCACCCTTGTAGTGAAACTGCACAGAAGAACGTTTAGAAAAATAATATGGAAAGGGATGGGGACCTGGGATTCGAACCCAGGTCCTAGAGATTACCAATTCCAAGCCTGACCAATGGAGCCATTCACGCGTTTTGTTTATTATCTGGCCAATGAACAATATAATATAAACAAAAGTTAGTGGGAAATTCAGCGCGAAAATTTAAATGAGCCAACCATTTCCTTACACATCAGCGTCTTCTTCCTCGTTTTGTTTTTTTCCTGAAACATAATAAAGGTTAGCGGGGGTTTTAAACCCCCCTAAAACATGCAATTTTCAATAATAGAGAATAGGCCATGGTATTATATAAATTAGGCGCGAGCATTGCATTAGAATCGTTCAAGCTTTCTGAATTCAACCATGGTATTGATGTGCTCTAATTTTGCAAGATTCAGAAACGCCCAATTTCAAGTTTGAAGAACCCTAATAATCGTCCATGGTATTTTCGCGTATGAGTGATGAAAGCTTAATTAAACAATGCAGTTAGCTTTAGAATCAATCAAGGAACATAAATCAAACATTAAAAATTACTAAAAACGCATGAATCATGATGCAAGCATATGAAAAAAGTTCTGTACAGGACACGATTGTTCTCACGTTTCTTGGTGTTAGGATAGATGGTTTTGATTTGAAAACCTTCCTTGAAGCCTCAGGAAGGTAATGGAATGGTTATTTTTGCTTGAATCGCACTGTAACCTAGTTTTCAGTATTTGAGTTTTTTCCAAAAAAATGCAAAAGTGGTGATGATGTTCTTGCGCAGCTCCGAGGTCCTGGACACTAGGGTTAGGTTTGCACATGTATAGAGAATGAATTTGATCAATAATCCAAGCCCATAGCCTTGCTTTCAATGATTTTCAAGATTTGATTTTCAAGAATCTTTTCCAATATTTCTTCATGCATATTTGATACATAACATGGACAATCACTTTAATTCCTTCCATATCTGATCATGCACGAAATCTTGAGCCTATTCCATGCATAAAAAGATTTAAAAAGTTAGGTTTAGTATTTTCCACATATTTATTTTAATTAAATGAATTATTAGTCATTAAAAATCCAAATAAATAAATAAAAATGATGAAAAACTTCCCTTTGGGCCAAATGGTCGTGCACATGCCTTGGATAATGATTCTTGGAAGAAAAAGAGGCCCATTAGCATTTTTAAGACATTTGAAGCAATGTTGACTTTTCAAAATATCCAAAATTTCCCAACTTCCACAAGGCATATCTTGCTCAATATTTAAGCTTTTCTCATGTTCTTGGACATTTTGGAAAGGTCTTGAAGTCCTCTAACCAATGTGTTTGGTCCCATGTCATTTTGATTTACCAATCTCAAGTTATGGCCTTTGACTTAAAGTCCCTTTTTGTTGACTTTTGAAAATGACCTATAATGTTGAGATTAATAACTTTTTGTGAGAGCATTTCTTGGACTTGAAGTATGAAGAGGAGTTGTAGGAAATGTCTTTATCTTCAAAATGAGCTTTGGATGGAATTTTTCTGATAATCCATGTGGAAGTTATGCCTTGGTCAAGTTACAGTTGACTTTTTCAACTGTCCAAATATGGAAACTTTTGCATCTTGAGACTTTTTGAGCCAAACTTTGAGAATCATGATCAAGCATTGATCAAATGATGTTTGTGGATTCAAAATGAGATGTTGACCAAAAATTTGAACTTTTGACTGTCAAATGACCATTTTGCCCCTACAGTTGACTGTAGTGCAATTAGGGTTTTTGACTGTGCAATTTTGTGCTGTAAGTCTTGAAACTTGGTATGAGGATGCTTGACCATGTTTGTAGGCATGTGGGACTTGATTGGACCCTTGGAAACTTCATTTTCTTTGTCAGAACCAAAACCCTAATCTTTGACTGTTAGGAGGCCCTTGAACTGTGCAACCCTTGGGGAGATTTTGGAGCTTGCTCTTTGCAAATCTTGAAGAATATGGGAGGGCAAATTTTGGGGTACAACAGTAGGGCTTGAGAAGGAACCTGGATGGTAGGGTTACTTCGATATGAAAGCCTGGATAGTAAGGCTTGAGAAGGAAACTGGATAGTAAGGTTACTTCGATATGAAAGCCTGGATAGTAGGGCTTGAGAAGGAACCTGGATAGTAGGGTTACTTTTGATATGAAAGCCTGGATAGTAGGGCTGCGAGAAGGAACCTGAATAGTAGGGTTACTTCGAAATGAAATCCTGGATAGTAGGGCCATGAGAAGGAACGTGGATCGTAGGGTTACTCCGATATGAGTTTGTGTAAAACAGCATAGGGAACCTGGGTAAGGCTTCCCTTGTTGCGCCGATGATTACTCTGTTTAGCTTCGAGTGTTGATCATGGACTTGCTGGAAATTGTTGATAATAATGTCTTTCCTGAAAGAAATACAGGATTACTTATACGTGATGCATGAAATGCATTGTATGCTGACGTTCTCAAAATAAATGAGACTATGTTATATGTGATGTATGCACATGTCATGATGTATGAACATGAAAGGCTGACGTAATAATCTGAGTCTGGGAAAATAAATCCCTGACTGCTGTTTAGAGAGTACGAGAAATGGTATTCTTGACTGCTGTAAAAACTATAGTTCCTCTACTTCTGTCGGGGATGGTGAACAAAGATAACTATGCTTGGGATTTGCCCCTCGACTGGTGAATATTTTGCCGGAAGAGACTCTGTTTGGGGATAACTCTGCGGGGAATAATTCTGTCGGAGAGGAGATACTCTGTTGATAGATCTGCTGATTTGGAGAAATAAACTCCACTGGGGATGAATTCTCGTTGCTGGTGATAATGAATTCTGTTGGAGATCGAATTTCTGACTGTGAGAGAAATAAACTTTGCTTGGGGAAAAAATTTCTGACTTACTCGCGATTGTGAACCTTAGCTGGGGAGAGTTATGTCCTGTTCTGAAAAGCTAGCACCACTGTCTTTGGATACTCTTTATTCTGTGGGGAATACAGGTACTACTGCTCATATTCTCAAGCTGTCTCTATCCCGATACCTGATGGGTGGAATAACTGTAACTTTTAGGCACTTCTTATTTGTCCTTATTCTTGGAATTACGAGTAATCGTCTTTTGTTTCTCACGTAAATATTTATGAGCAACAATTATTTTCAAATGCATATATAAAAAATGAATCATTGGACGTTCTTGCAAAACAAAACAGGAAAAGGAAAAAAAATTGGAGTTTCTTATGAAAATGAACCTGCATTGATTTTTGAAGTTGGCCCGTAATAGGCATTTTGTACAAGGAGGCTGGCGTCCTAGTAAGAGAATGCCGCCGAAAGATAGAAATTACAATTTATGTTAAAGAAAGAAAAACAACTATGTGAAATGACCCCATTGGGTTCCACCTCTGCTTTTGCCTTTATATCTTTAAGCGTCTCATCACTTTGCTACTTGGCCGAAGGTTGATCAGATTGATTGGCGCTGTCCGAGCATGATAGTTGATACCAAAGTCTTGTTGCGAGATGATCCAATGAGACATAGTAATACGCTTCAATCGTTAATTTTTTCCTAGACCGCCCTTTCGGGTTTTCAGTCCACCGGGATACCCTTTTTTGCCCAAGCGGCCCTTTCAGGTTTTCGACTTGCCGAGTGTACAGTTTTTTCATTTTCATCCCTTACTTTTGCTCGAACCCTTTTGGTTCTCCGAGAAGCCCTTATTTTTTCCTAGGCCAGTCAACCTAGCGGGTCTTTAATTATGCGTAATATCTTTTCACTATGTCAGCATTGACAGGGTGAGGAAGGTCGTCACCATCCATGGTGGTTAGAATCATAGCTCCTCCCAAGAAAATGTTCTTAACCACAAATGGCCCTTCGTATGTGGGGGTCCATTTGCCCCTGGGATCACCTTGTGGTAGTATGATGCGTTTAATCACTAAATCCCCGACTTGATATTCTTGACGTATGACTTTTTTGTTAAAAGCCTTGATCATTCACTTTTGATATGCCTGACCATGACAGATAGCAGTAAGTCTCTTTTCGTCGATTAGATTCAGCTGATCAAGTTGGGTCTGGATCCAATCGTCTTCGTTCAAACCCGCATCCTTCATGATCCTGAGAGAGGCTGGACTTCGATGGGTAGGACTACATCCATACCATATACTAAAGAGTAGGGTGTTTCCCCTGTTGATGTCCTTGCCTAGGTACGGTACCCATGAAGAGAGAATGGTAACATCTCATGCCAATCTTTGTATGTCACCGTCATCTTCTACACAATCTTCTTGATGTTCTTGTTAGCCGCCTTAACAAACCCATTCATCTTTGGCCGGTAGGGAGAAGAGTTATGATGCTGTATCTTGAATTGTTTGCAGAGCTCGATGATAATTGTATTGTTGAGATTTGTACCATTGTCCATAATGATCCTCTCTGGTACACCATATCAACATATCAAATTGTGTCGTATAAACCGCGCCACGACGTTCTTGGTTACTGTAGCAAAGGAAGCTGCCTCAACCCACTTCGTAAAGTAATCAATTGCTACCTGGATGAAGCGATGCCCATTAGACACAGTAGGTCTAATTTCGTCGATCATGTCGATACCCCGCATTGTAAAGGACCAAGGAGTTGTCAAAACATTCAGAGGAACTGGAGGTACATGCCCCTTATCGGTATAGACTTGGCACTTATGACAGGTCCGAGAGTGCTGATAACAATCGGCTTCCATAGTGGACCAGTAATACCCTGCTCGTAGGATTTTCTTCGCCATGGTATGTCCACTGGAATGAGTTTCGAAGGTACCTTCATGTAATTCTGCCATGATCCTTTCTACCTCGCTCTTGTCTATGCACCGCAGTAAGGTTGAATCATGGTTACGCTTATCAAGGATTCCATTACTGATGAAGAACTTTGCAGCGAACCTTCTCAGAAACTTCTTATCATTAACAGACTCCCCCTCAGGGTATTCTTGAGCCTCCAGATACCTCTTTACTTCGTGAAACCAGGGTTTATCTGCTACCTCTTCAGTCTCAATGTCACAACAATGTACGGGTTCATCCAACCTCTCGATGGTAATCTGGGGAGCTTCATTGTCCCACCTAACTTTGAACATATAAGACATGGTAGCTAGCGCGTCCACTAACTGGTTCTCTTCTCTGGGGAAATGTTCAAAGGTTATCTCCTCAAAGTGTGGGAGCAATGCCAGTACATATTCTTTGTAAGGAATAAGATTCGGGTGCTTCGTATCCCACTCGCCCTTGATCTGACTGATCACTAGAGCAGAATATCCGAATACACTCAAGAACTTAATCCTCAGGTCAATAGTAGCTCGAAGACCCATGATACACGCTTCATACTCCACCATATTGTTGGTGCAGTTAAAACATAATCGGGTGGTGAACGGAGTATGACAACCCTCAGGAGATATAATTACAGCGCCAATTCCATTACCCAACACGTTCGAGGCTCCATCGAAATACATAGACCATTAGGATCCCTCCTCGGGTCCTTCATCCGGTCCAGGTTCTTCGCAATCGGTTACCAACATGATATTCTCATCCGGGAACTCGAAGTTCATGGACTGGTAGTCATCCACGGCCTGATGTGCCAGATGATCCGCCAATACACTCCCCTTAATCACTTTTTGGGTTGTGTATTGGATATCATACTCGGTTAGGATCATATGCCATCTTGCTATCCTTCCGGAGAGAGCGGGCTTCTCGAAAATATACTTGATTGGATCCATCTTTGATATCAACAAGGTAGTGTGAGTCAGCATATACTGTCTCATCCGGAGAGCAGCCCATGCCAAAGCGCAACAAGTTTTCTCGATCAATGAGTATCGGGTCTCACAGTCGGTAAATTTTTTTCTAAGGTAATAAATGGCATGCTCTTTTTGGCCAGACTCGTCATGCTGCCCCAGCACGCACCCCATTGAATTGTCCAGCATTGTCAAGTATAATATCAAAGGTCTTCCTTAAACTGGAGGTATCAGAATTGGTGGTTCTTGAAGGTATTCCTTGATTCTTTCAAAAGCGGTCTGGCATTCATCATTCCACTTTACCACTTGATCTTTCTTCAGCAGCTTGAAGATTGGCTCACAAGTAGCAGTCATATGTGAAATGAACCGGGCGATGTAATTTAGACATCCCAAGAAACCTCTAACTTCTTTTTCTATGCGGGGAGCCGAAATCTCTTGTATGGCTTTTACCTTTGCAGGGTCCACCTAAATACCTTTATCACTGACGACGGAGCCTAGAAGCTTACCAGACCTTACCCCGAAGGTACACTTGTTCGGATTCAACCTCAGCTTGTACGTTTTCAACCTGTCAAACAATTTCTGGAGATGATCAAGATGCTCTTTTTTAGTCTGAGACCTGGCTATCATGTCATCAACATAAACCTCGATCTCGTGGTGAATCATATCATGGAACAAAGCGACCATGGCACGTTGATAAGTTGCCCCAGCATTCTTCAACCCAAAAGGCATTACCTTGTAACAGAATGTGCCCCATTGTGTAACGAAGGTTGTCTTCTCCATGTCCTCAGGAGCCATCTTGATCTGGTTGTAGCCAGAAAAACCATCCATGAAGGAGAAGATCTTATGTTGCGCGGTGTTGTCGACTAGAACATCAATGTGAGGAAGCGGGAAGTCATCCTTGGGGCTTGCCCTGTTAAGATCTCTATAGTCCACACACATTTGTACCTTACCGTCCTTCTTAGGTACCAGGACGACATTGGCAACCCACTGCGAATAAGAAGTGACAGCTAAGAAACCTGCATCGAACTGTTTCATGACTTCGGCCTTGATTTTCTCTGACATTTCAGGGCGCACACGGCAAACTTTCTTCTTTACCGGAGGACATTCATCTTTAGTCGGCATGCGATGTACCATAATATCAGTGTCCAAACCAGGAATATCTTTGTAGGACCAGGCGAAGATCTCAACATAGTCGCGTAGCATCTGTATCAACCGTTGCTTGACACTGGGCTCTAGATTCACACCTATTTTGACCTATTTCCTGTCTTCCTCTATACCCAAATTCACTGACTCAACTAGCTCTTCATGAGTCTGTATGGCCCTCTCTTCCTGTTGTAACAGTCTAGAAAGTTCTCCAGGCACCTCACAATCATCCTCACCTTCGTCCTCGGCTTGGTTTATCGGATTTTCGAAGTCATAATTGGCAGTAGCAGAGTCGTTATCAATGGGATCCAGAGTGGATATGGATTTGCATTATGATACGTGAGTGTGTGTAAGAGCATAGCTATTTTGATAAAGTGAGAGACGAAAAATAAAAACAAGGAGCGCAAAATTCATAATGCAAGAAACGTCCAATGTTTTATTAATGATATATGAAATGACAAATAATAAACCCTCACAAGCAAAGCCAAGGTGCCTCGGGCAAGGCACCGGGCCGTAAAGTTTCAAACTGTTTATTACAAATCTTAAAACAAAAAAGTCAATTACTCTATAATAAAAGAAACAGGTATGAAGTCCTTCACCGTCCAGTTATTTAGTCCACCATTGGTTGTAGGATAGATCCAACTGTCGATGTATGAATCCTCTTCACTGTCTTCAATTGCATTAACTCCCCGATTGTTGATGTGTAGAGGAGGTCTTCCAATCCATGCGTGCCTAACAGCCCTTTGAGCCCCTGTAGTAAATCCCAAACCAAATTTGTCAGTTTTATGAGTGAAATTAGGGAGCTGACCCCAATTGGTACACCCACCTTCTTCAATTACAGCCCTGGCGTTCTTGAGAGAAGCCATCTTCAATGGAGGTTTGCTGGTGGTAACTTCAGTTGATGCTGAGAACTGAGGGACCTCTTCGAAATTTTGACAAGGCGTTTCTATGAATTCCCTGTCCATCTCCACATAGCGGAAGGAATTGAGATGACTCACCATATACTCCTCTTCACCTCGTATAGTGACAATTTTTCCCTTTACCGGGTATTTCAGCATTTGGTGGAGTGTGGAAGTAACTGCCCCAACCTTATGAATCCAAGAACGACCCAGCAAGCAAGAATACGATGGTCTAATATCCATCACGTAGAAGGTGTACGCAAAAGTCTGAGAACCCACTTTGACAGGGATGTCCACCTCCTCGTGCACCATTCTTTTTGACCCATGAAAAGCCCTTACCATAATATTACTCGACTTTAGAATCAAACCTTCATAATCCAGGCAGTCTAGCGCTTTCTTCGGTAAAACATTCAATGAGGACCCGGTATCTACCAGTACATGGGCCATATTGGCGCCCCTTCACTCGATCGAGACATGTAGAGCATCATTATGATTTCTCCTCTTAGCAGTCAGATCCGCATCTGAAAACCCTAACCCATTGTCAGCAGTTAGGCTAGCCACACAATCTTTGAACTGGTCTGTGGAAGTTTCCTGCGGCACGTGCGCATTCTTGAGAAATGTAATCAAAGCCTTCACATGGGCTTCAGAACATAACAATAAGGACAACATGGAGATCTTTGACGGGGTCTGCCCCAGCTGATCGATTACGTTGTAGTCGCTCTTCTTGATAATTTTCAAAATTTCCTCTATCTCCTGTTTAGAGGTTTCTACGATGATCTTCTTAGGTGCCTCTGTCCGGGCAGGCTCACCTATGATTTCTTGTTCCCAAGTCCCAGATGGTTCGACGAAAGGGGTAATAACTGGAGTAGGAATTGGGGCAGTAGTTGATGTACTAGCAGACGGAATAACAATAGGCTGGTGGACAGTCGGAGGGGAAATCTCAGGAGAAAAGAGTCTTCCACTTCTGGTGACCTTGCTAGCCCCGACAATATTACCTATGTCAGCATCAGCCTCTCCAGCCCGCAGATCTTGTTTAACACCATGGTAATATACATCAGCATCGTAATGCCATGGGATAGCCTTATCTAAGGTATATGGGATGGGACCCGGAGCGGTGATTATTAAAGGAGTAATTCTTGGAACGGGTGTAACCCTAACAAGTTTTCTTGAGGAAACCTTGGTGATAATGACAACATCTTCAAATGGAATCCTAGTCTTCTCAAACAAAATTTCTTTATTATCCATCAAGCGCTGAACACCTGACTTCAATAAACACCAACCGGAAGGCAGAATTGAACATATGTGGCAACCTTCACCATAGCCCGGAAATAAACTGGCCAACAACAAATTCTTCTTAACCATCATCAAAGGAGTAGAGATCTCCTCCACAGAGGTTACAAATGAATCGGTGTCCACAACATTGACTCCACAACCATGCTTGGGCATAGGAGCAGTTATAATGTTGGGCTTTTCCAGAGCATCAAACTCAATCTCTTTAGCTTCCAGAAAATCTTGCACTTTATTCCTCAGAGCCCAGCAGTCGTTTGTATCATGACCTGGGCTTTCCGAATGGTAGGCGCACCGTGCGTTGGGATTGTATCTGGGAGAATCAGTGTTGGGATTCTTGGGAGCCTCTTTCAAGGTTGCCAAGTTGGACTTTAACAGATGAGGCAGAACTTCAGCCAAAGTCATGTTGATGTGGGTAAACTGCCGTTGTGGTCTTTCCACCCTTTGCAGATTGTTGCATTGTAGAGCAACTGCGGGTCTTGATATCACTACATCATTTACCGTTTGATGGTGTTCAGGTCTGCTTTGGCCCCTCGGGCTGTAGAGTGCACTATCTTCCTTCTTACCGACGAAAGGCTTCTTTACTGCACTTGATGAAGCATCCTTCTGTATTTTACCACTTCGAATGCCAGCTTCTACTCTCTCTCCAGTCAAAATCAACTCAGTAAACCCAGATGATGAACTTTTGATCAGATGATTGAAAAATGGACCAGATAGCGTCCCTAGAAACATGTCAACCAACTCCCTATCAGACAAAGGGGGTTAGACTCTTCCAGCCAAGTCTCTCCACTTTTGAGCATAGTTCTTAAAACCTTCACCTTAAAACTAGAAAATCAAAATCAAAAGTCCTAGGGACGCTTCCTCTTTGTGACGATGTAGTCATTGATCACCCTTTCTTCCTCAAGCTGCCTGGTGAGCTTCAAAATCTTCCTTTCTTGCTCATGGTACTTTTCTCGGTAAGTATCCCACTCATCCTTCAGCTGAATCCAAGACCTCTACAACTCCCCGAGATCAGTGGGCATGTAAGGATAAAGAACAGTGTAAGGAATGCCCTCTTCATTAGTGGGCTCCACAATCACTGGCAATACGGCTTCATAAGGCATCCCAATATTCTGGGCACGAGCTCAGACCCATTAGAGGTAAGGCTGCATAGGAAGGGAAGTCCTTGGTCCCAGCTCTTGGGGGTCAAATATGTTCACCATGCCCCAAGCTCGTATAAACCTTCGACGATGCTCCTCAACGTCTTCCTTGTAGTCAAATGCAATATCTTCAAGAAGTAGCTCCTGGGGACCATCTCTCCGAGCATGACCAAATTTTCGCAAAGCTATACAAGGATTGTAGGTTATACCCCCTATGATTCCAAGCAATGGGACATTAGGGTATCCCCCACAATGATCAATAACAGTAGTGTCTTCCATAGCCCGAGAGCTCTAAAGAATATCTGTATGGGCAAGTGACATTATCCTGTAGGACCAACCCAAATATTCTTCGTTCTTCAACACAAACTTATGGAGGTGCGAAATAAACCACCTCGACAGCAGCGGCATGCAACATATAAGAGTCCCTCTTCTTCGCACGGTACGAGTATAAAGGGCATGCAATATATCACCCTGTAAGGTAGGCACAAGATTGCGAGAAAGGAAAATCTTGACAGCATTCACATCTACAAATGAATCCGGATTCGGAAAGAGAACTAAGCCATAGATAAGGAGAGCCAAGATATCTTCGAAAGCCTGAAAATCTAAACTATCCCAGAATAGCTGAGCCTGGTCTATCAGAAATTTGGCTAAGAAACCTTCGATCCCGCTTCGTGTTTCCCAATTGGATACTACATCAACCCATTTCAGATGCAAAGCTGAGGCAATATCTTCTGGTCTAGGAACCTCTTCCATACCTGTGAAGGGTACCTGTTCAAGGATGGATATGGCCAATAGGTGAGAGAACTCTTCTAAGGTGGGAACCAGCTGGTAATCGGGAAAGGTGAAGCAATGATGCACATGATCGAAGAGCTGGAAAAGTACATTCATCCTCTGCTCATCAAGATTTGAAGTAACCAGGCTAAGAAGCTGACCATGTCTCGTAATGAACATAGAAGTCTCAGAAACTCTCGAGGCTAACTCTTTAAGTTGAGTAGGTATTTTCACAAAGTTAACTCAGATGGTATTTCTACGCACGGAAGCCATAATCTGCAAAACAGAACAAAGATAAATCCCCTTGGTCTTTGAAATGGTTAGTGTAATGAAATATGAATGCCATGTTATGTTGCATGATGCCATGATAAAAGAAACACCATGTATAGCAGATAATAGGCATGGCAAAGGCAAACAAGTCACACAAAGCCCTTAAGTTTAAGGCTTGCATGAGGTCAAATGTAATACCCTCTTGAAGTTAAGTTGGTTTCAACCTGTCCTAGAAAAAGTAACCAGGTTCTAGAGGATCTCAATATCACTGACCATCCTCCATCGGTCATGGTTTCAGCTCACACAATCTTTTCTTGTGGCCGGAACTATCTCGAGCGTATGGTCTCAATGAGTGTAGCATCGAGTATCAACCAATTCACATCTTTACACCGAGGCCGACTATCTCACTACTTTCTAATGGCCAAGTTGGTCGATTAAGGGTTATAAGGTTAGTTGATGTTTAATGACACCACACAGCGGCCCCGTATTCTCCTTGTTTCTCCATAAGGGATACCGGTACCAACCAATGTGCCACATCAATGTAGCTACTGCTTCAACCGTATCGGTCTACACCGTACAGTTCTCTCACAGTCTATTGCTACTTACCTAAAAGGTATCCCCAGATCCGGGTTAGGATCTATAGTAACCCCAAACAAAACCCTTAAAAATAAAGCAAACAAAGCAATCAAGAGAAGCAATTTTAATGACCTAGATCCTAAGGTATACCCCACTTATATTTCCCCAGCAGAGTCTCCAGTTCTTTGATACGGTGGCAGAACCGACTATTTAATACTGGTTTGCATTTTGCGTTTTTTGTTTGCAAAATGTAGCGGTAAGCAAGAGTTGCCACCAACTTTTATTTTATCCAACCGGAAAGGAAAAAAGTACAGAAAAAAAAATCCTTTTTCGAGATATTCTGAGTACGGGGGGGGGGTAGATTATAGAAAGGGAAGGTGTTAGCACCCTTTCTATCCATGGTTTTCCATGGGCTCTTAGGTACTTGCTCATATTTTTAAATTTTTTGTGTATGTGCTTTGTTTTTGAAAATGTTTTACTTCGTGATAACCCTTGTATCAGTCCTCAAAGGTGTGACAAAGTTATTTTGAAAGTTGTTTTGAAAAGTGTAAGTGTGAAAAGTTTTGATTTGAGCAAGTACCTACTAGCATATACCTACTCAGAAAAAGATTGTTTCTATTCTCGTTTCCTTTAGACCGTGTTATCCTACTATTAGTGAGTAGGTAACCCTGGTCGTTGGAGTTGTAAGGGTCAATTCGAAAGGGACGTACGATCACTAAAGCAATGTCAGGGCATCTTAGTAATAACCCTAGAGTCTTAAGATCATATTCGAGGAAACATTTCCGAGGCAACATCCGAGGTAACATCCGAGGCAACAACCAAACGGGACATTTGATCTTTTTAGATAGAATGGTAACCACTAAGACACCCTATACTTGATGATCGTTTACCGAAGGCAACCGAAGTGAGAGCATACCCTAAGAGTGATATATGCAAGTGAGTTGTTTCAGTTATTTATCTTTGCATATTAGGGTTTTCTAACTGTATTAAATTATCATGCCATCTTGTCATACAAACCCATTAACATACATCTAGACAGTTAAATATTTGTAGGAATTAAGATGCGAGAAAGTAAATCTACGCTATTACAAGGCTTCGGGGAGGGAAATTAATTACATAGCCAAAACCCCCAGGGGAAAAGCGATAAGTAAAAGCCCTAAATTAGCTATTACAAACCAGTGAGCAGTTACAAAAATATTTCCAAAATAAATGATAAACGCGCGGCGAATCAAATGCGAGACGATTAGGGTTTTGACCCTTGGCTAAACCTATTGACGATTTTATTAAACAAAATGATATTTTTGTTATTTAAGAAAATAAGGAAACCATTGAATTTAAAAAAAAAAAAGAAAAAAAAGGAAATCCTAATTCTAATCAATTTTAAATTAAGAAAAATAATATTAATTTTATTCTAAAAAACCTATTTTTTTTGTATATTTTTTTATTATTTGAGAAAAGAAAGAAAAATTAAATCAATAGTTAACCTAATTTCTGATTGAATTTTAATTATGAAAGCAATTAAAATTGTCCTAAATTAATTAAACTAATTAATTTTTAAAAAAAAATTATTAAGAAAATAAATCTTCTTTTTTTTTGTGATTTTTGATTGGTTAATTTAAAAAAATTATTTTGGTGTTGATAAAACAAAAACAGAATAATAAAAAAAAAGAAATTGAAGAAAAATAGAAGAAATAACCCAAGGGTATGCTGTCAGCGGATCTGATTGGAGATGGATCCAGAAGATGAGGGTCCAGAGGATGAGGTGCACTGGATCTGGTCCTGGCTAGTGTATCCAGAAAGTGATAGTCCTCAGAAAGTGCATGTGTTAGATCTGATTCTGGCTGATGGATCCAGAAGGATGATGCGCTGGATCTGGTCCTGGCTAGTGGATCTAGAAAGTGCTGCTCTTCAGAAGATGAGGCGCTGGATCTGATTTTGGCTAATGGATCAGAAAGTAATGCGCTTCAGAAGATGCATGTGCTGGATCTGTTGAAAATAAAAAAAAATACCAAAAGCTCACGCCTGGAATCGAATCAAGAACAAGGAGATTCTGACTTCCTTCTTCTGACCAACTGTGCTGGATGTTAAATTATTAATACAATAAAAACAAACAACATATATCAGAATGACAGGTTTCTGGCCAGAATGACGCGCTAGAATTTGGATCAGCCAATCAGGCTATGACACGCTATTGTCTTCTTCCCTGGAACCATCATTTTAGGTGGCAAACTTTTACCTACAGACACTTACTGTAGGTACATCCCTGTGTAATTCCAAAATCGTATGTGTTTAAGATAAATTACCATAGCTAGTACCAATCAACTCGTTTCATCCTCACGAGTCTCATGATACCAGAATCAACGCCCAATTTTGCCTATCCTGCAAAGCCCTAATTAAGAACACGAAACCATAGCTATGGCAACTTCATGTACGGGTGTTAGAAATACTATTAAATGGTGCCAAAAGTTTGCAAACTCAATGACAAACACGAATATATCATTAAAATATGCAATGGATGAGTGAATTAATGAAACTAAATTTTAATTTAGAAGCAAATCGTGATACCTATATCTCACAATTCCAGGCGTGAGAGAGCTTGCAAATGGGTGGGATTCCTTCTGGAGATGTCCAAGAACTTGTTGGTGTCGTGAGAATGGTATGAATTGGCCTCTAACGTGGAGATTGAATTACCACTTTTCTTGAAATTTTTTGAGTTTTGTTTTCTCTTTGCACGATTGCTTTTTTAACCTCTATATGCCTTGGCTTGCTTTTGTATATGTAGCACAACTTATTAGGTCAACAAAAACGACCTCAATCTTGCTCATCATGGAGATTTGATTTTCTCTTTCAATGCATATGATTCCTTTCCAATTTTGCTCAAATCCAATCTTTTTCAAACCAAATTGGCTTTGCACGAGTTGATCTTCAATTGACAGCATATGAGATCTTTTTTCAATGCACAAATCATCCGTAAAATACAATATATGATTTATTAGGATTTATTAGATTTTATTTGAATTTTAAATCAATAAAAATCAAAATAAATTAAATAAACGAATAAATAAAGCATGGAGGGTCCCATAGGTCGTGGACTATGTTAGGAATGAGATGCAACCATAAAAAGTTGGGCCCATTTAGCAAAAGATGCAAATTTGAGCATATTTGACTTTTGGCAATTTTGCAAAAATGGTCAACTTGGCCAATGCATAACTCTCTCAATTTTTACCCTAGAGGGGTGTTTTTGGACTTTTTAGAAAGCTTAGGATGTCCTCTAAGAAAAACTTTTGGTCTTATCTCAATTGAGGTTTCCATGTTCATGTATGAAGCCTTGACCCAAAAGGTGTTTTTGTTGACTTTTCAAAATGACCTATAATGTCCAAATTCATATCTTCTTGTGAGTATATATTTTGAACTTGGGAGATGAAGATTAATTGTAGGGAATTGCATCCTCTTCAAAATGAGCTTTGGATGAGTCATTTTTGATAAAGTATGATAAAGTTATGCTTGGTCAAAGTTGAGTTGACTTTTCCTACAAAACTCTAATTTAGCAACTTTTGGGTTTTGATGAAATGTGAGCAATTCTTGAGGAATCATGATCAAATCCTTGATTAAATGATGAATAATACTTCAAAATGAGGATGTTGACCAAAAATCTTGAAGTTTGACTGTATGTGGGCCATAGTTGACTTTTGACCTAACAATAGTCGATTTCCAAGTATTTGAGCAATTAACTGAGCAAACTTCCTCTGCAAGGGTTGAAACTTGACATGGATGATCTTGAGAACATATTAGGACAATGGTGAGAATTTGGGGATCCTTTGGACTCAAACATCTTGATGAAAAATGAAACCCTAATTTGGGGTAGACTGCCTTAAGAGAGAGTTTGTCTGGTCAACTCTTGGACTTCCTTGAGCAATTTGAGGACCTCACTTGACATGTATTGAGAAATATGGGAGGGAAAATTTTGGGTTACAACAATCACTAATGAGAAAGAGTATGAATAATATTACCAAACGTATTTGAATGACGCGATGCCCTCACATGTTGCCAGCCCAAGATGATATTCATGAATTATAGAGACACAAAGATAAATAAAGGGAATGCAACTCATTGGAGTTGAGATCTATCAGAAATATCAAGGACACCGAGTTCCCTGTGAATATGAAAGAACGGTTCGATCGCAAGTGGTTTTGTAAAAATATCGACAAGTTGATTTTTGCTATCAACGTGCTCAAACACGACTTCAACTTTCTCTACATGATCCCTAAGGAAGTGGTGCCTAATTTCAATATGTTTAGTGCGCGAGTGTAGAACTGGATTTTTGGTTAGATTAATGGCACTTGTGTTATCAAAAAATATTGAAATATGATTAAGTTTTAAATCATAGTCGAGTAATTGTTGTTTGAGCCACAAAATTTGAGCATAACAATTACCGGTTGCAACATATTCTGCCTCGGCCGTTGACAAAGCAACTGAAACTTGCTTTTTGCTATGCCAACTAACTAAGGAGTATGAAAAGAAATGACAAGTTCCACTTGTGATTTTCCTATCCAATTTTCAAGCCGCAAATTCGGAATCGGAATAGCCAACCAAAGAAGAATCACTACCCTTGGAGAACCAAAGTCCATACTTAGGAGTACCACAAAGATACCTAAGTATACATTTTACAACTTTTAGATGACTCTCCTTAGGACAAGATTGATATCTAGCACACATGAAAAAATTAAACATAATGTCGAGACGAGAAGCGGTAAGATAAAGAATAGATCCGATCATACCTCTATACCTTTTTACATCAACCAGCTTACCATGTTCATCCTGATCTAGGCTAACCGCGGTAGGCATTGGAGTGTCAATAACTTTTGAGTTTGCCATATAGAAGCGCTTGAGAAACTCATAGAAATACTTCATTTGGTAACAAAAGTTCCTTCCTCGAGTTATTTGATTTGAAGACCTAGGAAGTAGTTTAACTCCCCCATCATGCTCATCTCAAATTCACCCTGCATCACTTTAGAAAATTCCTTGACCAAGGTGATGTTAGTAGACCCAAAAATGATATCATCTACATAAATTTGCACCAAGATGGAGTGATTTCCTTGGAGCTTAATGAAGATGGTTGTATCAAACTTCCTCTAGAGAATCTATTTTATATTAAGAACTTGCTAAGCCGATCATACCAATCCCTAGGGGACTTGCTTAAGACCGTATAAAGCACGTTTAAGTTTATAAACATGTTTAGGAAACTCGTGATTTTCAAATACGGGAGGTTGAGATACATAGACTTCTTCATTAATATAAACATTTAAGAATGCACTCTTAACATCCATTTGAAATAGCTTAAAGTTTTGTGAGCATGCATAAGCTAATAACAAGTGTATAGCCTCGAGTTGGGAAACCAGAGCATAAGTTTCCTCATAGTCGATGCCTTCTTCTTGGTTATACCCTTGAGCAACAAGACACACCTTGTTGCGAGTTATGATTTCATTTTCGTCAAGTTTGTTCCTAAATACCCACTTAGTACCAATTATTCGATGGTCTCGTGGAGAGGGGACAAGGTCCCAAACCTCATTTCTCTTGAATTGGTTTAATTCTTCTTGCATTGCCAAACACCAATGTTCATCGAATAAAGCTTCTTTAGGGGTTTTTAGGCTCAATTTGAGAGACGAATGCGAAATGATAACAAAAGTTACTTATCTTAGACGGTGTAGTTACTCCATTTGATATGTCTCCAAGAATGTTGTCAATGGGATGATCCTTGGTTTCTTTCCACTCCAAAGGAGGATTTATTTCATTTGTTGGTTAAGTGTCTTCTTCTTCTTTTCTAGACACATGATCCATATCCCTTTTTTCTTTCTCAAGTATAGGCTCATTATTCATTTCATCTTGATCATTGAGTATCCTTTCCGAAGAAGCACCTACACCATTAAAAGAAATACCCTTTCCGACCATTTTTGGACAGGATTCATCAAAGGAAACGTGCACGGATTATTTCACAATTTTTAACCTTTTATTAAACATCCTATATGATTTACTAGATTGAGAGTCTCCGAGAAAGTTACCTTCATTGGCTTTTGAGTCAAATTTTCCACGATTTACTTTGCCATTATTTATTACAAACTTACAACCAAAGACATGGAGATTAGAAATATTTGGTTTTCTACCTTTCAAAAGTTCATACGGTTTTTTGTTGAGCATAGAAAGTATCAAGATCCTATTTAGTACTTAACAAGCCGTATTAATGGAATCGAATCAAAAGTATTTTGGAAGACCATGTTCATTGACCATAGTTCTCCCAAGTTCTTCTAGAACACGATTTTTTCGCTCAACAACTCCATTTTGTTGAGGTGTTCTAGGAGCAGAAAAATTATGATCAATGCCATTTCTTTCACACAATTCATCAAAAAGGTGATTTTCGAATTCACTTCCATGGTCACTTCGGATGGTAACAATTTTTGTATTCAACTTGTTTTGAGATAATTTGGCAAATTTTTCAAAAGCATAGAAAGTCTCACTTTTGTTTGCTAAGAAAATCGTCCAACAAAATCTAGAGTAGTCATCAACTATAACGAAGCCATAATGATTTCCACCTAGACTTTTAATTCTATATTGTCCAAATAAGTCCATATGGAGGATTTCAAGTGGTTTCGTTGTAGAGATGACATTTTTAGATTTAAAAGAGACTCGTGTTTGTTTACCCATTTGACAAGTATCACATAGATGATCTTTTGAAAATTTGATTTTGGGTAAGCCAATCACAAGGTCTTTAGATATGATTTTATTTAGAAAATCAAAGTTAACGTGTGCTAATCGCCTATGACAAAGCCATGAGTCTTCACTCATGGAAACTAAGTGTGATACGGTGGCAGAACCGATCGTTAATACTGGTTTGCATTTTTTGTTCGCAAATATTACGGTAAGCAAGAGTTTCCACCAACTTTTATTTTATCCAATCAGGAAAAGGAAAAAGAACAGAAAAAACCTTTTTCGAGATGTTTCTGAGTACGGGGGGTAGGTTATAGAAAGGGAAAGTGTTAGCACCCTTTCTATCTGTGGTTTTCCACGGGCTCTTAGGTACTTGCTCATTTTGAAAACTGCTTGTGTGTGCTTGTTTTGAAAAGTTTTGTTTTACTTCGTGTTAACCCTTGTTTATGTCCTCAAGAGTGTTATGAAGTTGTTTCTGAAAACTTTGTTTGAAAAGTATTGGTGTGAAAAGTTTCTGTTTGTTTGAGAAAGTACCTAGGAACTAATCTACCTACTCGAAAAAGGTCTGTTCATTTTCCTTTTAGAAAATGCTATCCCATTATTGAGAAATAGGTAGCATCGTCGTTGGAGTTTTTTAGGGACATTCGAAGGGACAAATACGATCATAAAAGCAATGTTAGGAACTGCTAGTAATCATCCTAAAGCCTTAAAGATCTTTTTCTGAGGCAACATCCGAATGGGTCATTTTAGATCTTTTGGGGCTAGAGGACAACAACTAACAAATGCTATACTTCATGACCGTTTACCGAAGGAAACCAGAGTGGAGTAAACCCTAAGAGTGAGCATGTGCGTGTGTAATTTTCAGTTAATTTATCTTTGCACATTTAAGGTTTTCTACCGTATTAATTTTCAGTTTGTCTCTCGATATAATCCTATTAACATACATCTAAGCAGTTTATAGTTTGCCGAAATTAAAAGTGCGGAAAGTTTAGTCCTAGCTATTACAGGGCTTTTGGAGATACATAATTATTTTGACCGAAAATAAAGATGCGGAATTGAAACCCTAATTACTATTACAAACTCGGAGCAGTTACAATAATAATAAAAAGGAAACTAAAAGCGCGCGGCGAATTAAATGCGAGAATAAATTAGGAAACCTAGAAATCTAATTGAGAAAGATTTAGGTTATTTTTAGGAAAAAAATTGAATTATGTACAAATTAAACCCTAATTTCTAATTGATTTAAATTATGAAAAAAGGATTAAATTACCCTAAATAATTAAACTAATTAATTAAGGAAATAAAATATTTTTTATGAAAAAAATGATTTTTATGTTTTTTGTGGTTTTTTGATTTAATGAAAAAAATGATTTTGATGTCATTTTTAAAAGAAAATAGTTAGAAAATAATTAAAATAAGAAATAAAAAGAAAAGAAAGAAATTGGGCCTGGTTGGAATCTGAAAAAGGGGGTGCATTGTTGAATTTGTTTAGGCCCAAAAGTTGTTGAGCCCAGTCCCACGTTTCATTCAGTGATGGTCCTTGCTGATGGTGCACCACAGTCATCCTATGATGGGCGTTGGATTTGGATTAGAGATGCATCAAACGGCTGGATGGTTGTAGCATATGGTAGATGCCTAGAAGCGTGGAGCATAAAACCTGCGTGTAAATGTTAAGAAAATAGAGAAAATGCTGGGACCTGGGACTGAACCCAGGTCCTCTCCACTTTCTAATGCGCGCTTCACCACTGGGATACACGTTCTTATTTGTTATAATATTGAAACAAGAATAATATAATAAAATATGAGTTAGTATGATAACAAAACGCGCGAAATTTGAATTGCCCACTCACGCCTCGCCATGCAATTGTCTTCTTCGCTGAGACCGTCGTCTTAGGCAAAGACTTTTACCTACAGACAAGCATCTGTATCCAAAACCTGTACACTTTAAAAATCAAGAAAACGCATGATAAATGAAATTAAAGACCATGGTTCAAATTTTCTTGATGCCACGAGCATCATGGTCCCCTTTTCTTGGGCCAATTTAACCTGTATAGAAAAACCCTAAAACGACCATGAAAACCCTAACAATGGTAAACACATATACACGCATCAAAACTTCAATTAAATCGTCCAAACATGTTGCAAACATGACATAAAACACAGATATACCATTAAAGCATGTTCATGATGCAAGAATCATAGTAATCGAATTTGAAAAAGAAAGCAAACCATGTGAGGTCTAGGGGGCAATTCTGGTCTTGGGAATGCCTGCAATTGATCGTGTTAGCTTCTGGGAAGGTCGAGGAATCGATTATGAGCTTTGGAATGACTTGAATTGACCTCTAGGTTAGAAAACGAATCACCACTTTCTTATCAATTTTTGAATTTTGTTTGATGCCTTCACGACCTGCAATCCTTCCTCTTGCACATTGGTTATGTTCTGTGTATATAATGTGATTAATTAGGGTAACAAAAATGGTTTGAGTCTTTGTAAATCATGGAAATTTGATTTGATTTCTTTTCTATATGATATATTTCCAAAACAAGTATAATCATGCCAATTTTCTCTAATTATCCCTTGATCTAATTAAATATGATTTCGCCAACTTGATTAGATTGTGATTCCTACAAAAATCAGATCAAAACCAATCTTTTTATATTTTTTGCAATTTATTTGATTTTATTTAACTTTTAAATAATAAAAAATCAAAATAAAGAAAAAAATGTGTGGATGCTGATTTGGGTCGTGGACCATGTCACAAACAAGATGCAATCATGAAAAGCTAGGCCCATTTGACAAAAAATGCACTTTTGAGCACATTTGACTTTTGGCAATTTTGCAAAAATGGTAAATTTTGACAAGGCATATCTCCTCCAATTTTAACCCGAGAGATGTGTTCTTAGACTTTTTAGAAAGCTTAGGTTGTCCCCTAAACAAAAATTTTGGTTCCATCTTAATTGGGTCTTCCATGTTCATGTAAGAAGCTTTGACCCAAAAGGTGTTTTTGTTGACTTTTCAAAAGGACCTATAATGTAGAAATTCATATCTTTTTATGAGTGCATATTTTGAACTTGAGGGCTGAAGATGAGTTGTAGGGAATTGTATCCTCCTCAAAATGAGCCTTGGATGGAAATTTTCTGATAAAGTATGAAGAAGTTATGCCTGGTCAAAGTTTGGTTTACTTTTCTTGAGAAACCCCAATTTCCTGAGAAACCCTTGAGGAATCATGATCAAACCCTTGATCAAATGATGGATATCACTTCAAAATGTTTATGATGACCAAAAATATTGAAGTTTGACTGTATGTGGGCCACAATTGACTTTTGACCTAGTACAGTTGATTTTCAGGCATCTGGGCAATTGACTGAGCAAAATTCTTGTGCAAGCCATGAAACTTGACATGGATGATCTTGAGAACATATTGGGACCATGGAAGGTGTTCTGGACTGGGCCCGACAGGCCCAAAAGCATTGCTAAGGCCAAATCCAAATAGACTTGCTGAGGACCATGCCGACCAAAGGGTCACAGTCGTGCCCGACGTGCTCCCTGAGGTCACGTGCTCGACCGCTACATCCCTAGCTGAGGATCAAATGGTCACAGTCATGCCCGACGTGTTCCTTGAGGTTGCGTGCTCGACCTTTACACCTCCAGCTCGACATCCTGCTGTCCAGCTCGACATCACCTCGAGCACCCCAACTAGGGCAGACTCAGTCCACGGTTCCCCCAACGAGACCCCGAAAAGACCGCGTCTCCGTCCGCCCGCACTTCACGCAGAACATCCAGGAAGGGAACCACGTGCGGGTCCCCACTACACACGTAGAACTTGGAAGTTCCTCCATTGGGCCAAACCTGCCGGCCCAATGAAGGAACCTTGGTCCAGCGCTGGGGGCTATAAATACCCTCTGTTTCCAGAGGGTCAGGTATTCATCATTCTAACCATACACTTGCTATTATCTGCTCGTACTCCTACTTACTTCAGCATCAGAGTGCCTTGCAGGTACCCCCCCCCCCCCACTTCGTTCAAAAAGCTTTCTGCTCGGAGCCATCCGTGACGGTCCATTTCTGATCAGGTCAGATCAGTGGCGCCGTCTGTGGGAATCTAGCTTCCCCGTCTTACGAACAACTTAAAAGACGAAAGCTCAAAACTCAACTACCAACCTGTCATGGCTGATCCAGCTCGCGACGAGCAGCACGTCCGTGTCGCCGACACTAATAACGGCACCGCGGACAAGAATGGACACCTCGATAACCCCGGTGATCCCGGCCACAGTACCATTCCTGTGACGACCGCCCCTGGAACTTCCTCCTACAGGGACAGGGCTACTGCATCATCCTCCCCGATCCCACCACCACTTGAAGACGACCCGGTAGCTCTCGCTCATTACAGAGCTTCCAGGTTCCACGAAGTCCCAGTTCCCGCCGGGGCAGATGCCACGACTCAGGCACTGTTCGCGTCCATTAATCAGACAAACTATCTCATCTTCGCCCAAGGAGAAAGACTAAGGGCACTTGAAGATGACCGACGACCCCCGAGGAGGCACCGAAGGCCACATTCTCCACCTCCTCGGGTCACAGAAGTTCGACACCCTTCTCCCCCGCGGAGACACTACAGGGAGAACTCCAGGAGACCCTCTCCCCGGCCAAAGAAGAGGCGGCCCTACTATGAGAGACAGCCCGCCATCCCTGCCGGAGAACCCAATCGCGACCCGTCAAGGCTCGACAAGAGGCACGCCGGGGACGGGCGTGTGACATTCAACCACCGAGCATCACGCTCGAGGGAAACTCAACACGACCACCGTGCCAGACAACACTACAGGTCCCCATCTCTTTCTCCGGAGAGGAGCGACGAGGACGACCCCCGCGGTCCCCTGTCGCAGGCCATCATGGATGCACCCATCCCCCCGGGCATGGAGAAGCCCCCACATCTGAAGGAGTATGACGGAGTTGCGGACCCGGTCGACCACATTGACGGGTTCGAAGCCATGCTCCACTATCATAATGTCGGGGGGCCCATCAAGTGTCGTCTTTTCCCCACGACTCTCAGGAAGGCGGCCATGGACTGGTATAAAGGACTCGCCCCGGGCTCAATCACGTCGTGGCGGAACCTGAAGAACCAGTTCATCAGTTCCTTCACAGCTTCTCGGCGCCATCCGAAGACCGAGGCGGCCCTCGAGGCCATCATCAAAGACAGGATGAAACCTTGAGGGAGTTCATCAACCGCTTCAACCGAGAAGCAATACAGGTCCCTTGCGCGGACCATATGAAAAGATACTTGCTGGAGAGGGGTCTCCTCCCCGGCACAGAATTCAGAAAGGCTGTGGGTATTGAGCCACCTCCGACTTTTGATGCCCTCCTCGATAAGGCCCGAGCATATATGGATTACGAGGAGAGGGAAGCTGCCAACAGGGCCCGATACTCAAGGGCTCGGGGTCCCAACAACGGCAGCAGCTCACGACAAGAGGCTCCTCCCCGACGTACGGCGGAGAAAAGGAAAGAAGACCGACCCCAGGAAGTCCGGGAGCAAAGGGGCCCCTCGGGCCGTTTCACCGAGTACACTCCGCTCACAGCTTCCCGCGAGCGTATTCTGGCGGAGTGTGCCAGTACAGACTTCAAGGAAGGCGGCATCAAGCGTCCCCGACCTGCTCCCGCCAAGCCATGGGCAGATAAAAATAAATACTGTCAATACCATAGGAGTCATGGCCATTTGACAGAGGACTGCGTCCACCTCAAGGACGCCATTGAAACCCTCATCAAGGGAGGGAGGCTCGCGCAGTACAGGCGAAACGACGCTCCTCATCGTGACGCCCATGAAACCAAGGAGCCCGAAGAAGACGCCCGACCATCAGACGAGTCGGTACCTATCCAGACCGCCTTCTCGGTAACCAGGCCCGAGGATTTTGACATTCCGGAGCTCCTGCAGGAGCCGCTGACAACGCACAGCAGGTGGGAATACTTTCCCTCCGCCATGGTCATCAACGGGGGCGGGTTCAACGACCTCACCATCAATTCAGCTAAGAGGAAGTTGGACGAGCTGGTCGACATGGCTCCCCCACAAACTGTGACGTTCGAAAGGGTGAAGGGCAGGTCAGAGCCCATCACCTTCTACCTAGAAGAACTCCCCGGCGGAGCCCCGAACGCGGTCATCCCCTTACTGATAAGGGCAAAAATGGCCAATTTTGACGTGCATCGCATCCTGGTCGACGAAGGGAGTTCCGTCGACGTGATGTACAGCCAGCTGTTCTGAACCTTACAACTGGACGACTCACATCTCTCTCCGTATGTGGGGTCGGATCTACAAGGCTTCAACGGCTCGACTTCCAAACCTTGGGGTTATGTCGAACTCCCGGTTACGTTCAGCGAAGGAACGACTACGAGACAAGTTAAGGTCCGGTTCCTCGTCATTGACTGTCCGTCTCTATACAATTGCATCTTGGGGAGACCGACACTGGCGGAGCTGACGGCGGTGCCCTCGACCGTCCATCTGAAGATGAAGTTCTACACCAGAAGGGCGCGGGTAGCCACCATCCAAGGAGACCTAGCCGCTGCCCGTAGGTGCTTCAATGCTGCTTCTAAGGGACGGGATACCGTCGACGTAGGGACCAGACCCGCCAAAAGGACAAAACAGGAACCCGACAGGAAAGCATCCCCCGAGGAAGAAGTCTAGAAGGCCCCACCAAAGGTCGACTCCATAGCCCTCGACGCTCGCTTCGATCAGGACGAGCCATCCAGCAGCGAGCAAATCCCACTCCGACCAATTCCGGACGGGGATTTTGAACTCGTTCCCCTCGGCACAGACCCGACCAAGGGAGTGAAGATTGGTAAAGACCTCCCCGACTTGGCCAGGAAGCAAATTAAGGCCTGTCTGCGCGAGAATGCTGATCTCTTCGCCTGGAGCGCTGCGGAGATTCCCGGACTCGACCCTGAGGTCGCCTGTCACCACCTCGCCATTGATCCAGCCGCCAAGGCCGTAGTACAACGTAGGCGTAGGCAGTCTCCAGAAAAAACGGAGGCTGCTGAAAAAGCTGTAAAAGACCTCCTAGAGGCAAAGTTTATTTCTGAAGCCCGGTATTCCACCTGGCTGTCAAATGTTGTACTTGTGAAAAAGAATAATGGAAAATGGAGAATGTGTGTTGACTATACCGATCTCAACCGGGCTTGCCCGAAAGATGCTTTTCCCTTACCTAACATAGACATGCTGGTCGACAATTCGGCCGGCTACAAAACTTTGTCGTTCATGGACGCCTACTCGGGGTATAACCAAATCCCAATGGCTCTGGGCGACAAACACTGCACGGCATTCATGACTAGCTCGGGCAACTATTACTACAACGTAATGCCCTTCGGACTGAAAAACGCCGGAGCAACTTACCAACGCATGATGAACAGAGTTTTCAACAAACAGATCGACGACATGCTCGAGGTATATATGGACGATATGATCGTCAAATCCCGAGCAGACACCGATCACGCAGCTCATCTCAAGACAGTCTTCGCCCAAGCAAGACAGTGCAAAATGAGATTCAACCCCGAGAAATGCACGTTCGGGGTTAAGGCAGGAAAATTCCTTGGATTCTATCTAACAGAACGGGGAATCGAGGCCAACCCCGACAAATGCCGGGCATTCTCCGACCTCCCAACACCGAAGTCGAAGAAGTCGATACAAATCATGAACGGTATGCTCACGTCGCTCTCCCGCTTTGTCGCGAAATCTGCTCAGCACGCCCTTCCCTTCTTCAAACTCCTTCGAAAGGAAGCAGCCTTCGAATGGAATGAGGAGTGCGAGCAGGCACTTCGTCATCTAAAGCAAAGCCTGTCTCAGCCGCCCGTGCTATCTCGACCAGATGACGGGGAACCGCTGTACTTATACTTGGCCGTTTCAAACGAAGCCATTAGCGCAGCCCTTGTCCGCGAGACCCCCGACGGGCAGAAACCTGTCTATTTCACGAGCAAAGCCTTACAAGGGCCCGAAAGCAGATACCAGCAGATAGAAAAGGTTGCTCTGGCCCTTGTCAACGCGGCGAGGAGGCTCAGACACTACTTTCTGAGCCACACCATCATCGTGCGAACCGATCAACCAGTGAGACAACTCCTGGGTCGACCCGATATGGCGGGCAGAATGCTAAAATGGTCCTTGGAACTCTCCGAATTCGACATTCAGTACGAAAGCAGGAAAGCCCTGAAAGCACAGGCCTTAGCCGACTTTGTCGCGGAGATGACCACTCACGACCCTCCCCCGGGGAAAGAACACAAATGGACCATCTTCGTCGATGGAGCATCCAGCTCGTCCGGTAGCGACGCAGGAATCCTCCTTGAAAATGAAGAAGGCGTAGTAATCGAGCACTCCTTAGTTCTCTCCTTCCCGACGTCAAACAACCAGGCAGAATACGAAGCCCTGCTCGCAGGACTGAGACTGGCCGAGGACCTGGGAGCCCGCGAGGTACAAATTTACACCGACTCCCAGCTCGTCGCATCTCAAGTACATGGGAGCTACCAGGCCAAAAACGACAACCTCATCGAGTATTTGAACTTAGTCAAAAAACACATGACAAAGTTCGTACGAGTAGAAATTTCTCATGTTCCCCGCAAGCAAAACACGAGGGCGGACATATTGTCCAAACTTGCGAGCACACGAAAGAAGGGCGGAAATAAATCTGTCATCCAGGAATCTCTGGCACGTCCAAGTATCGAACCAGCCTCGACTACAGTCGAGATCCATGCCATCGGGGATGCCACGTCCTGGATGACCCCGGTTTATAATTTCCTGACAAAAGGAGAACTCCCGTCGAACCAGGCCGAAGCTGCCATTATCAAGCGACGAGCATGTTCCTACGTGGTTCTCGAGCATAAACTGTACCGAAGAGGGTTCTCCATCCCCCTCCTGAAATGAATCGACGAGTCCACCATCCCCGACGTATTGCGGGAGATACACGAAGGGATCAACGCCCAGCACATGGGCGGTAAATCCTTAGCACAGAAAGCCCTTCGAGCAGGATACTACTGGCCGACGATGCAACAGGATGCCAAGGAACACGTAAAGAAATGTGATAAGTGCCAGAAGCACGGGGATATGCACCTCGCCCCCCCCGCACGAGCTGAGCATATTGTCTTCCCCATGGCCGTTCACCTGGTGGGGCATGGACATCCTCGGGCCCTTCGTGCAAGGAACCTACCAGAACAAATTTCTCATCGTCGCCGTGGATTACTTCACAAAATGGATCGAGGCCGAGGCCCTCGCAAAAATCACCTCGTACAATATCCTCCGTTTCTACAAAAGAAACGTCCTCGCCAGGTTCGGAATTCCACAGGCCCTGGTGACCGACAACGGTACCCAGTTCACCGACCACGGGTTCCAAGACTTCGTCACCAAACTAGGGACAAAACAACATTTCACATCAGTCGAGCACCCTCAGACCAACGGGCAAGACGAAGCCGCGAACAGAGTCATCCTCCGAGGGCTCAAACGTCGGCTCGGCAAAACCAAGAGAGGATGGGTCGAGGAGCTCCACAGCGTCTTGTGGGCATACCGCACCACACCCCGCTCAACGACGGGTGAGACACCATTTCGACTGACATATGGCACCGAGGGTGTCATCCCGGTCGAAATCATGGAACCATCCCGACGAACGGAGAACCCCCTCGACGAAGAAATGAACGACGAGGCACTAAGGGATGAACTCGACCTAGTCGAGGAAATCCGATCGGGTGCAGCCCTGCGCGAAGCCACCCTAAAACAACGAGTGGCTCTACGCCACAATGATAAGGTCATCAAGCGCGAGTTCGAAATCGGCAGCCTGGTATTACGCAGGAACCAGAAAGATTCCCGCAAAGGGAAGCTGGCCACGAACTGGGAAGGACCTTATCGCATCCACGACACCACGGGTACCGGGGCGTACTACCTCGAGCAATTAGACAGAGAGCCATTACCACGACCCTGGAACGCTGCTAAGCTAAAGCAGTACTACAGTTAAAAACTACTAACATCTGGGACCCTCGACCTGCAGCACCCGCGCTCGGTCAACGAGGAAAAACATCCGACTTCGTATAAAGGCTAAGGTACAAGCCCGACGTACGGCCAAATAGCACAGCATCGCACGGCAAACAAGGACAATTGATAGTGCCCGACGTGGACAGCTACACCGAGCACCACCGTCGTTGTACCCATAAGGCAGAACACCCAGCTCGCGATGGGCAGTTCACGCCAAGGGCGAATAGTCCCTACCGGGCTTCGCGTCCGACTGAGCAACTTCGCTCCAAATGCCCGGCAAGTCGTCAAGAATGATGGGCCATCTAAAAGGGTCAAAGGGAAGTCTCTCCCCTCGCGCACAACACTTAGGTGACTCTGGCCAGCGAAAGAGGGCCGGGCACGTGTACAAACGGAAGGCGGGCAGACTCGCTCGCCAAATCACAGCCGCTTACGGGCACGCCTCGGGCCCATGACTTAGGCTAAAATTTTATGCAAATATATAAGATTTCAAGCAAGGGCAAAACATTCAAAATGTAAAACAGCATTCAGATAAAAATGCCTGAAGGCGACAAAGCAATTATAAACCTACCAAGAAGGCCGGCGATGTTCATAACATACAACAAACGGGCACGCAGGCCCAAAGAATACAAATGTCAAAGGCACGCAGGCCCGCTATCCTAGTCAGGTTTCCCCAGAACCGTCATTGTCAACGCCTGGAGAGTCGGGCGGGGGCACGATCACGCCATCCACGATCTGATGTGTGTGGCCTATACTCTCAGTGACCAGACCTGGGTTTAACAAGGAAAGCTGACCGACTGCGGAGTCGAAACCCTCCTCTAGAGCACCGACGCAATCTGCCTCGAGTAGCCGGATATGGGCGACCAGCTCCGACCGACTCTTCAAAGCCGCTATGTCCTCTGGCTCATCCTCGGCAGGTTGCATGGCAACGTTCATTTCCTCGACCTGCTGGGTCAAGCGCCCGACTTCGGTCCCCAGACGATCCCTGTCTGCGCGGAGAAGCTCCCCCTCCTCGGCCAACTTCCCCGACCTTTCCTTCTCCAGGACCAACATCTCCCTCTCAGCATCCAGCATCGCCGTCTGCTCGCGGAACATCTCCTCGGAGCGTTCCAGGGCAGTCTTCAACTTCCGCGAGCTCGAGGTGAGAGCCGCTTTCTCCTGCTCGAGTTCTTCGATACGGACAGGATCTCCCCCTTCCTCGGACAACACCAGGGCCATCTCGGCCATTTTCACCAGCCCGTCCATGCTGGTGGCCAGATGCATCTTCTGATCCTCTTTGCTCATCCCTTTGATAGCCTCAGCCTCGTCGGCAACCACTGTCAGAGGGAATCTCTCGAAAAAGCCCTCCTCTTTGAAACAAGGGGGGAACGCGAAAGACCTGACAGCACTGGCGTCCTCGCCGATAGTCGGACCACTTTCCAACCGGGTCCTCTTCCTTTGCATCAGGATGACACTAGGATCGACCTCTTCAACTTCTGGGGTCCCATCCGACGCGGCCCCCGAGCTGGGCGGCAAATCCACCCTCACCGGCTGAGGAGCACTCGGACTGTGTGGCGGGCCCATCCTTGTCGCCCGGGGAGCCTTCACGACCCTCCTGCCTCGCTTCTGGTCGCAAGACAACTTCAAAAGCCTTTCCCGTCGACCGGCCATCGAACCTGCACAAAATAAAAGATGGGTTAGTATCGAGCAAGCTCATAAATAAATGACGAGCAAAGAAATTCAAGCAATAAACAACCTAGCAGACGAGCAGCCTGCCTGTACGTCTGGCACTCCACGAGTGCCTTAGTATCAATCGGTCGGGACTCAAATGTCGGATAACCTTCTGCATCCAAGATATCGTCCCCTTCCCTCGTAGCCCACCGGGCAGGGTGGAAGCTATCGACAAACCGACAAAGCGTGGCGTACGCCTCCTCGTCCTCCGAGCATATGTCCCCGACAGTAGTATGGTAGTAACCAGTCCCGTGCTCGTAGTGCCGGAACATCCAGTGCACAGGGAACTTAGCCGTACGGGCCATCACAGGATTCCCATCGTCGCCCAAAACCGCCTCCCCGTCATTATCGCTTAGGGGCTCCTCCTCCTCGTACAGGGATCCTAAAGCAGAGGTGGTAACTGGCCGCATAACGTACCACTTGTCTTTAAAACCCCTTACGGAGTCCATATACATTTTGAAGAGTCTCCTCGACTGCTTCAAGGAGACCCAGCTGTGTTTCCCTCCTCGAGACTGGCGCTGCAGATGAAAAATCCTGAAGAAGAGCGGTATGGTCGCCCCGATCCTCAGAAAGCGACACGTAAGCTCAAACGCCCAGATAAAGGCGAGTGAGTTTGGATGTAGCTGGGACGGCGCCAGCTCCAGATGAGTGAAGACCCCGACCTAGAAATCACTGAAGGGCAACTGCAGCCCAAGATCTTTGAACGTGATCTCGTACATCGCGAAGCTATACTCTGGATACACCGAGCAGATCCGTGAACGGGAGGACGGGCGCATGACGACGAAATTCTTTTGGAAGTCGGGCTGGCCCTGGCCCGCTTCGAGAATAGCATATGGACTTCGGTCGCCTCGGCTGTATATCGACGCGATCCCTCGGGGCTCAGCGCCCACCCAATCCAGCAAAGGTTCATCGACAGTATCAATCAAGCTGACCGACTCATCGGAATTTTGTTCTTCACGTTCGTGGTGCCCAGAGGAGCACGGCTCATCCGCCATGGTTACCTGCAGAGCACGGGAAACCAGTTAATTGGGCACGAAGCCATATGCTCGACAAACCACGTTGTCCCATGCACGACCACAAAAGTCAGTTTACACGAGTAGTCGCCTCCCCGACATCCAGAAAACCCGATGTGTTCTTCCCCAAACCAACCACACGGCCACTCTCCAACATGTCGACCCAAGGTATGAACATGGCGAGCAACATCATGAGGCCTACGGCCAAGACCATGAACATACCGGGCGCGATCATGAATCAGGCGCCCTGGATCATGAAGACCCCGGGCAGCGCTGAAGTTTATCACCTAAACTATGAATATGCCAACCACAAACATGCGTCTGCCGATCCTAAGCATGAATATGCCGGCCACAAACATGCGTTTGCCGGTCCTAAGCATGAATATGTCAAGCTAAATATGAGTTTACCGGGCTAATCCCACGCGCACAGTCCCTAAAACATCTACCAACGCTGAAAATCATGCAGTACAACAGGAAAAGGTAGAAGATAAACCACTTACTTGAATCAAAAAGTAGGATTCGGCTACGGAGTGAAAGAATCTGTAACAGAAGATAGCGGCTGGGAAAAATCTGGAAGACCAGCAGCAGTGGGAGCACAAAGAGTAGAAACGTGTTATGGGGCCCAAGGTTCCTATTTATAGTGATGACGTGGAATACCAAACGTCACCTCGGGCAACCACGGAGTTCCTCTCCCCGACGCGCTGCTCCCAACGCAATGATGACCCTACCATCATAGGGTGGCGGCACAGTTCTCGAAAGGCACCTCGTGTGCTTGACAGATACGCGTCGGCTAGGATCCTCCGGGCATCCACCGCGGGAGATGTCTCCGAGCACGGCACGGGGAGGCCCTCGAGGGCCTGCATCTCTATCCCGGGCACGAGACCCCGAAGCAGAAACGACCTGAGTTCAAGCCATGGCTCCTAACAAAGGAACCACGACTTAGGGGGCTCCTGTTCTGGACTGGGCCCGACAGGCCCAAAAGCATTGCTAAGGCCCAATCTAAATAGACTTGCTGAGGACCATGCCGACCAAAGGGTCACAGTCGTGCCCGACGTGCTCCCTAAGGTCACGTGCTCGACCGCTACATCCCTAGCTGAGGATCAAATGGTCACAGTCATGCCCGACGTGTTCCTTGAGGTTGCGTGCTCGACCTTTACACCTCCAGCTCGACATCCTGCTGTCCAGCTCGACATCACCTCGAGCACCCCAACTAGGGCAGACTCAGTCCACGGTTCCCCCAACGAGACCCCGAAAAGACCGCGTCTCCGTCCGCCCGCACTTCACGCAGAACATCCAGGAAGGGGACCACGTGCGGGTCCCCACTACACACGTAGAACCTGGCAGTTCCTCCATTGGGCCAAACCTGCCCGGCCCAATGAAGGAACCTTGGCCCAGCACTGGGGGCTATAAATACCCTCTGTTTCCAGAGGGTCAGGTATTCATCATTCTAACCATACACTTTCTATTATCTGCTCGTACTCCTACTTACTTCAGCATCGGAGTGCCTTGCAGGTACCCCCCCCCCACTTCGTTCAAAAAGCTTTCTGCTCGGAGCCAGCCGTGACGGTCCATTTCTGATCAGGTCAGATCAGAAGGCATTTGGGACCTTTGGAGTTCCCACACCCTGGTGAAAATGGAAACCATAGTTTGAGGTACATTGCCTTAGGAGAGAGTTTGTCTTGTCAACTCTTGGGCATCCTTGAGCCAGTTGAGGACCTCTAGATGCATGTATTGAGTGAAATGAGAGGGAAAAGTTTGGGGTACAACGACTTCCCCTGTTCAATCTTCTTAAACCTGAGGATGTAGATTGGCTTGTTTGCCTTTCATAATCTGAAGGTGGAAGATGATTGAACATTGATCGTGGGATTTGTACTTATGTATCCAATGATTCGGACTGCAAGTGCACAGTCTTGTCGAGTAGTTTTAAAAGATATCGAACCACAGAGACTGATGAATCGATCTACCGTTTTCTATTGTTACTATGTAAATCTAAAGCTAATGAATATTTGATTGGGTTGTAGGGAAAACTAAATACTGAATTAAGTTGGATTTAATAATCAATGAGCTTAATTACCAGTATGCAACAGTCTTACCTCGGGAACTAGTGACCTATCGGGCGTCTTTATATTTTCAAAACAATTTTCAGTAAAACCTATCTAGTTTAAAAACCCTCGTCTCACACTGTCGTTTTTTTTATCTAGGCTATGCAGTTAAGTCCTAACGTACGCTTCCGCCATCCCGCAGGAGTTAAAAACACTTTTTGGAAACTAAACAAAATCTTAATTAACTTTAAAGTGCTTCCGCTGTATTTTAAGCCAATGCCTAATTACTACTGTCCAGTTAAAAGATCTCAAACTTCCGCTTTGTTGACCCTAACCTCTATCTGTTTTTTACTTCCGTAACAAAACAATTTAATGATTTGAAAAATAGTAACTTAGGCCAGAAAAGAAGGTTTCATAGTAAAAATAGTCCGACTAAGTTACTCGTTCCCTCAGTTGATTGACTTTACATACCGGTATAAGATTTCTAGCCTGACATAATATTAAACCAAATAGCAGAATAATATAAAGGACAAACACAAATAAACATAATTATATTAATTAATAAGAAATAAGAATTTGTAAACATAAACCTGGTAATAACTCTGAAGATAGAAGCACTGCTGCACAAATTGTAGGCTTTGCTTCGATCGGAGAATATATTTAACCGTACAGAAGAAAATAATGCTGAAAGAATAATGCTGGAAAGAAATAACTGGGAAAAGAAAATAGTGCTGAAAAGAAATAATGCTGAAAATAATATTCTGCTTAATAAAATCTCTAAACTTTCTCGCCAAAAAGAAGAACTCTTTCTACTGTGGTCTCAGGCTCTATTTATAGTGCTTGCTTGATTCGTTGCTCTCGAAAATGTAGGAACGGTTCACTTTTCTTCCTTGAGAAATAATAGGCCATTTAATTGTCACGTTCGTTGCTCTTTTGACTGAGTGGGTGAGAGAATGTAGGAACTCATTGGATTAACCTTTGAACGTGTTTCTGTCCGTTGGATGAGGAGAAAGTGGGGTGATAGGCTGTGACGTTTGTCACACGCAAGTGACTATCGTCACTTGGTCTTCATGGAGCGTGACGTTCGTCACGTCCTCTTGACGGTCGTCAGGGCTTAGTTGCTTGTGGGCCATGTGCTCACACTTGTAATGGGCTTTTGGGCTGGTTTCTTCTCCTTAGGCACTTTTACTACTTTTTGCACCCTTTTTTTCTTCATTTCTTCAAAAGTGTTCGGCTCAGTGAATATCTGCAAAAATAGAAAAATACCTGCATAATACTTATAAAATAATTTAATTCAAACTAAAGTATGAGAAATATTTGGTGTATATCAAGCCAGAAATATCACATATTTGTATGTCATCAAACATTAGAGTGCCTAGAAGTTTGCACTCGCTGAGATGGTATTGGACTTTTTAGGTAGTTTCGGGAATGGGCTTATAGATTCCATTTGGAGGAGATGACGGAAGGTCACCGGAGATGGGCTTAAAGATTCCATCCAGAAGATATGATGGGGAATCGCCGGAGATGGGCTTAAAGATGCCATCTAGAGGATGTTGATTTCCCGAGATATTCCTTTGATGAGAATTCATGTTCCTATCGTTGAGGAGGAATCTGCTGAGGAATGTTGGTCTTTGTCTTGGGAGAAATGGAATTTTAGGAACTTCAGTTGTCCGTTACTCTACTGGGGAATCATCTCTTAGTCGAGGAGATGAAAATGAACTGCTATCTGGTCGTGCTCCAGGCCTTATAGTTATTTTCTGAGGATAATAAGACTAACTGCTATCTGGTTGTGCTCCAGGTTTCACAGTGACTTACTGGGGAGATGAGATTACACTTGCTATCTGGTCATGCTCTAGGCTTTGCAATTTCTCAATTCTTATCTGGTCGTGTTCCAGGCTTCAAAAGGAATTAAGTGGTAATCCGGTCGCATTCGGGTTTCAACTTGAATTTAAGGCATACTAACATTCGGTTGTATCCAGGCTTTAACAGTAATTGGCCGAGTAAACTTCTATCTAGTCGAATTCCAAGCTTCAAAGTACCTCATATTGTTATCTAGTCGTGCTCTAGGTTTCACAGTGTCTCTTGCCGTTATCTGGTCGTGCTCCAGACATCACAGTGTCTCATACCGTTATCTGGTCGTCCTTCAAGCTTCACGGTGTCTTATACCATTATCTGGTAGATTCCAGGATTCAGTAATTTGGAGAAATTACGATATTATCCGGACAGTTTCTGGGCTTCATAACTTCTTTAATTGGAATAGAAATCTTAGTATCAATTTGACTGAACCAGGGAAAGGTCTCTAGTTTTCTTCAACTGGGAGAGAAATCTTAGTATCGATTTGACTGAACCCGGGAGAGGTCTCAGATTAACTTTGACTGACATAGAAATTAGGGGAATCTTAGCAGCGATTCGGCTGACCCAGATGAAAGTATTAGAACATATTTAACTAGAATAGAAGCCTTAGTGTCGGTTTAACTGAACCAGAGAAAATCTTGAAAAGTGTTGGAATGTCTTCAACTGGAATAGAAACCTTGGTGTCGGTTTGACTGAACCAGAGAGAACTTGTGAGAACTTGATTGCATCTTTCCCTGGAAGGTAAAGAGTTAGTCGTATGTAATGTCATGATGTATGAAATGTATTGAGTAATGATGCTCTCAAAATAAATGAGATTGTGCTGTATAATATGTATGCACATGCCATGATGTATGGATATGCAATGCTATTGTGATATTCTCTAGTTGGCGAAAATAAATCCTGGACTGCTGCTGGAGAGTATAAGGAGTTGAGTTCTTCGTTTTTGCTGGGGATAGTGACCGAAGATGATTAGCTGGGATTTACATCCATTCTACTTGAGAACATTCTACTAGAGGACACTCTGTCTGAGAATTATCCTGCGGGGAATCCCTCTGTGGGGAAGAGAGATACTCTGTTGGAAGATCTGCTGATTTGGAGAAATAAACTCAGCTGGGGATGAACTTCCATTGCTGGCGAGAAGAGCTCTGTTGGAGATTGAGCTTCTGCTGTCAAAGAAATAAACTCTGCTCGGGAGATGGCTTTATAAACTGTCATGGTTATAAAACTCAGCTGGGGAATGCAGATATCAGCTTTCTGAAGGAACCTGCTGGGGAAGGAATTATTGCTTAGGGATACGGAGGTCGGACCTTGGTTGTCTCTGCTCTGTGGGGAATATAGGTATCACTGGATTATCTGTGATAGTGACTTCGCTTCCAACTATCTCTACCCCTGGTACTATGATGGATGGGGTAACTGTCAATATTTAGGTTTTGTACTAGTTTCTTTGAGTTCTTAGTAACTGTCTTTCTATTTTATATGCAAATATTTGTGAACAGTAATCATATTTAAATGCATATGTCAAGAATAAAACATTGGACGTTTTTTTTTTGCAAAACAAAACAGAAAACAGAAAAAACAAACACAGAGTTTTGTACTCAAAAGACGCTTTGTATTGATTTGAAATTTGCCTATAACAAGCATTTTTTACAAGGAGGCTGACGCCCTAGTAAGAGAACACTGCCGTAAAAATGGAAATTATTACAGAAATTATGTACAAAAAGAAAACAGCTATGTGTAGTGATCCCACTGGGTTTCAATTCTGCTATTTCCCCTATGTCTTCGAGCATCTCATCACTTTCTGCTTTCCCGAAGCTGACTGGATTGATCGGTACCGTTTGAGCTTGATATCTAATTACTGAGGTCTGATCGCAAGGTGATCCAATGGGATATAGTGATACCCTTTAATCCGTAATTTTTGTTCGGACCTCCCTTTTGGGTTTTATGTTCAACGGGATACCCTTTTTTGCCCAAGTTACCTTTTCAGGTTTTCGACTTGCCGGGTGTATAGATTTTTTCATTTTTTATCCCTAATTTTTGCCCGAACCCTTTTGGTTCGCCGGGATTCCCTTATTTTTGCCTAGGTATGTAAACCTATCGGATCTTTATTATGCGTAGTATCTTTTTACTATGTCCGCATTGACAGGGTGTGGAAGGTCGTCACCATCCACGATGGTCAGAATCATGGCTCCACCCGAAAATATGTTCTTGATTACAAATGGTCCCTCATAGGTGGGAGTCCATTTGCCCCTGGGATCACCTTGCGGCATTATGATACGCTTGATTACTAGATCCCCTACTTGATACACTTGTTATCTGACTTTCTTGTTGAAGGCCTTGATCATCTGTTTCTGATACATTTTACCACGGCAGACAGTAGTAAGTCTTTTCTCGTCGATTAAGTTCAATTGATCAAGTCGAGTCTAGATCCAATCGTCTTTGCTCAAACCCGCATCCTTCATAATCCATAGAGAAGGGATATGGACCTCCATGGGTAGTAAAACCTCCATGCCATATACCAGATAATAGGGTGTTGCCCCTGTCGACGTACATGATGAAGTACGGTACTCGTGAAGAGAAAACGATAACATCTCGTACCAGTCTTTGTATGTCACTGTCATCTTCTGTATGATCTTTTTAATATTCTTATTAGCAGCTTCGACAGCCCCATTCATCTTCGGTCGGTAAGGAGAAGAGTTGTGATGCTAAATCTTGAACTGTTTATAGAGTTTAGTGATCATCAAGTTATTGAGATTGGTACCATTATCTGTGATGATTCTCTCAGGGATACCATAATGACAAACCAAGTTATGCTTGATGAATCGTGCCATAACATTCTTGGTAAACGTAGCAAAGGAGGCAGCCTCAACCCACTTTGTGAAGTAATCAATGGCCACTAGGATGAAGCGATGCCCGTTGGATGCGGTAGGTCTGATCTCGCCGATCATGTCAATGCCCCACATTGCGAAGGCCCAGGGAGCTGTCAAGACGTTCAATGGAACTAGAGGTACACGCACCTTATCAGCATAGATTTGGCACTTGTGACAGGTTCGAGAATGCTGATAACAGTCGGCTTCCATAGTGGACCAGTAGTATCCTACTCGTAGGATCTTCTTTGCCATTGTATGTCCACTTGAATGAGTGCCAAAGGTACCTTCGTATAGGCCTGCCATGATCCTCTCTGCTTCGCTCTTGTCTACAGACCGAAATAAGGTAGAGTCATGATTGCGCTTATAGAGGATTCCATTACTGAGGAAGAACTTTGCAGCAAACCTTCTCAGAAATTTCTTGTCATTGACAGATGCCCATTTGGGGTATTCTTGAGCCTCGAGATACCTTTTCACCTCATGAAACCAAGGTTTGTTGGCTACCTCCTCAGTATCGATCTCACAGTAGTATGCCGGTTCATCCAACCTCTCAATAGTGATTCAGGGAGCTTCATTGTCCCACATGACCTTGAACATTGACGACATAGTAGCTAGCGTGTCCGCTAACTGATTCTCTTCTCGTGGGAAATGTTCAAAGGTGATCTCTTCAAAATGCGGCAGCAGTGTCAGTACATGTTCTTTGTAAGGGATAAGGTTTGGGTGTTTCGTATCCCACTCGCCTTTGATCTGACTTATCACCAAAGCGGAATCCACAAATACACTCAAGAACTTGATCCTTAGGTCAATAGCAGCTCTAAGACCCATGATACACACTTCATACTCTTCCATGTTGTTGGTACAGTTGAAACATAATCGGGCAGTGAACGGAGTATGACAGCCCTCGGGAGATATGATTACAGCGAAAATGCCATTGCCCAGTGCGTTTGAGGCTCCATCAAAAAATATAGACCATCAGGATCCTTCCTGAGGTCCTTCATCCGATCCAGGTTCTTCACAGTCGGCTACTAACATGATGTTCTCATTCGGGAACTCAAAATTCATGGACTGGTAGTCATCCACGGCTTGATGTGCCAAATGATCAGCTAACTCACTTTCCTTGATTGCCTTTTGGGTTGTGTATTGGATGTCGTACTCAATCAAGATCATTTTACATCTTGCTATTCTTCCGGAGAGAGCGGGCTTCTCGAAAATATACTTGATCAGATCTATCTTAGATATCAATTAAGTAGTATGGGCCAACATATACTGTCTCAGTCGGCAAGCAGCCCATGCCAAAGCGCAACAAGTTTTCTCGAGCAGTGAGTATCGTGTTTCACAGTCGGTAAACTTTTTGCTAAGGTAGTATATTGCGTGCTCTTTTCGACCAAACTCGTCATGCTGCCCCAACACATACCCTATTGAATTATCTAGCATTGTTAAGTACATTATCAAAGGTCTTCCTCCAGTTTGAGGCATCAGAATAGGAGGTTCTTGGAGGTATTGCTTGATTCTGTCAAAGGCGACCTGGAATTCGTCAATCCAATTTACCACTTGATCTTTCTTCAGAAGCTTGAAGATTGGCTCACAAGTAGCAGTCAAATGTGAAATGAATCGGGCAATGTAATTTAGGCGTCCCAAGAAACCTCTAACTTCCTTCTTAGTTCGGGGAGCCGGAATCTCTTGCATGGCCTTCATCTTTGTAGGGTCTACTTGAATACCTTTGTCACTGACGATGAATCCCAGAAGCTTACCAAACCTTACACCGAAGGTGCACTTGTTCAGATTTAACCTCAGCTTGTACGTCTTCAACCTATCAAACAAATTTTGTAGATGATCAAGATGTTCTTCCTCAGTTTGAGACCTGGATATCATGTCATCGACGTAAACCTCTATCTCATGGTGAATCATGTCATGGAACAAAGCTACCATAGCTCGCTGATAAGTTTCCCCAACATTCTTCAACCTAAACAACATCACCTTGTAGCAGAAAGTTCCCCACTATGTAACAAAGGTTGTCTCCTCCATATCTTCAGGTGCCATCTTGATCTGATTGTAGCTAGAGAAACCGTCCATGAAGGAAAAGACTTTGTGTTGTGCAGTGTTGTCAACCAGAACATCGATACGGGGAAGCGGGAATTCATCCTTGGAGCTTTCCCTGTTCAGGTCTCTGTGTTCCACACACATTCGTAGTTTACCATCTTTCTTAGATACTGGAACCACATTACCAACCCACTGCAGATAGGAGGTGACAACTAAGAACCCTACGTTGAAATTCTTCATAACCTATGCTTTAATCTTCTCTGACATCTCAGGGCGCATACGAAGGACCTTTTGCTTTACCAGAGGGAAGTCTTCTTTAGTCGGAAGACGATGAACCACTATATTCGTGTCTAGTCCCGACATGTATTCATATGACCAGCGCGAAGATTTCAACATAATCATGCAACATCTGTACCAACTGCTGTTTGACACTAAGCTCCAGCTTTGCACCTATCTTAACCTCTTTTCTGTCTTCCTTTGTACCCAAGTTCACTGTCTCAACCGACTCTTCATGAGGCTGTATGGCCCTTTCTTCCTGCTGTAATAGTCTAGAAAGTTCTATGGGTACCTCACAATCTTCCTCACCTTCGTCCTCGGCTTGGTTGATTGGATTTTCAAAGCCATAATGAGCAGTAGCAGAACTGTTATCAATGGGATCCAGAGTGGATATGGATCTACATTTGGATACGTGAGTGTGTGTAAGAGCATAGCTGTATAGACAGAATAAAAGAAAAGAAAGACAGAGAGCGCAAAATTTGTATGCAAACATCCAATACTTTATTGGTGTCATATGAAAATGAAACATGATAACCTTCACAAATAGAACCATTGTGCCCCGGGTAAGATACATGGCTATAGATTTTATATTGTTTTTAAATTACATATCCGAAAAATCAGAAAGACAATCACTCCTGAACAAAAGTAATCGATACAAAGTCCTTGGCATTCCAGTTACTGAGTCCGGCGTTGGTAGTCGGGAAGATCCAACTGTCAATGTCGGAATGACCACCACTGTCTTCAAGCGCATTGACCCCAGGATTGCTGATGCATAGGGGAGGTCCTCCAGCCCGAGCGCAACGAACAACCCTTTGAGCACCTTCTTCAACCACTGCTCATGCATCCTTGAGAGAAGCCATCTTTGAGGGAGATTTGGTGACCTTTGGAGGACTGTCGGTAGTTTCTGATGTAGCCATTCTTTGAGGTACCTCTTCAAAGTTCTGGCAAGGAGTCTCGATGAACCTACCATCCATTTCCACGTACCTGAAGTAGTTCAAGTGACTGATCATATACTCCTCTTCACCATGCACAGTGACAATCTTTCCTCTTACTGGGTACTTCAACATTTGATGGAGGGTAGAAGTAACAGCCCCATCCCTATGTATCCAAGGGCTTAACAACAAGCAAGAATATGATGGTTTGATATCCATTACATAGAAAGTGGAGTCGAAGGTCTGGGAACCAACTTTTATAGGGACATACACTTCCCCGTGCACCATCCTCTTTGAACCATCGAAAGCTCTCACTATTATATTGCTAGGCTTCAAGGTCAAGCCTTCATAGTCCAATCTATCTAGAGCTTTTTTAGGTAGCACATTCAACGAGGAGCCAATATCTACCAAAACATGGGCCAGAGTCATGCCCCTATATTCAATGGAAACATGAAGAGCATCATTATGCTTCCTCCCCTTTGGTATCAGATCCGCATTGGAAAAACCCAGAGCATTATCAGCAGTCAGACTAGCCACACAATCTTCAAACTGATCAGTAGATGTCTCTTGTGGAACATGAGCCGTCTCTAGAAACTTAACTAAAGACTTTGCATAGGCCTCGGAACACGACAACAAAGCCAACATAGAAACTTTGGATGGGGTCTGCCCCAGCTGCTCGACCACGTTGTATTCTCTCTTCTTTATTATCTTTAAATTTTCTTCCATTTCTTTTTTGGAAGCTTCTGGTATGGTTACTGAATTGGCCTTTGTCAGGACAGGCTCAATCAATATGTCTTTTCCTCGAGTCTCGGCCGACTCGGTGATGGGAGGGTCAACATGAATGATTGCTGGAATTACAGTAGTAGTCTTGGGTGGAACCACAGCAGGAATGATCACAGGTCCGGTAACAGTCTTCGGGGGAGAAATTTCAGGGGAGAACACTCTTCCACTTCTTGTTATTTTACTGGTTCCGGCAATATTGACGATGTTGGAATTAACATTTTCAGTAATCTTGTCTTTAATGGCTAGCATGTCCTGCTTTACGCCGTAGTAATAGACATCGGCCCCATAGTTCCAAGGAACAGCTTTGTCCGAGGAGTATGGGATTGGCCCTAGCATGGTTATGATCAATGGAGTCACCTTCGAAATTGATGTAATCCTGACGGGTCTCTTAATGGAGGCCCTGGGAGGATTGGCGGAAATGGTTATGATAGAAACGTCTTCACAGGAAACAGTCGGAACATGAGTCTTCTCAAACAGAATCTCTTTGTCATCCATCAGGCGCTGAACACTTGTCTTCAACAAAGGGTAACTAGTCGGTAGAAATGAGCAAAGGTGGCAACCTTCATCACATCCCCAAAATAAACCGGCCTTCAGCAAATCCCCTTTGATAGTCATGAGTGGGGTCACCAATTCTTCCACAGAAGTCACAAACACATCTTCTTCAACGACATTAACACCCCGACCATGTTTCGGCATATGAGCATTGATAATGTTGGGAGTCTCCGGGGGACCAAATTCAATCTCCTTAGCATCAATCAGATCCTGTAATTTGTTCTTCAGAGCCCATCAGTCATTGGTGTGATGGCCGGGACTTTCCGAATGATAAGCACAATGAGCATTCAGTTTATAGTAAGGAGAAGTGGTGTTCGTATTCTTCGGAGCTTCCCTCAGAGAAACCAGATTGGACTTCAGCAACTGAGGTAAAACCTGAGATATCATCATGTTGATCTGAGTAAACTGGCTAGCTGGTCTTTCTGCTCTTGGCTGATTGTTTCTTTGCTGAGCAGGTGCAGGTTTGGGAATCACAATAGCCCCTACTGTCGGACAGCGCTCGATTTGATGCTGATTCTTTTGGTTATAGACAACACTGACTTCCTTTTTTCCTACAAACGGCTTCCTTGCAGCACTAGAAGAGGCATCCTTCTGAATTTTCCACTTCGGATTCCAGCTTCCACTCTTTCTCCTGTTAAGATCAGTTCAGTAAAACCCGCCAATGAACTTCCAATCAGATGATTGAAGAATGGCCCAGTCAAAGTTCCCAGAAACATATCCACGAGCTCCCTGTCAGCCAAGGGAGGTTGAACTCTTCCAGCCAAATCTCTCCATTTCTTAGCATAATCCTTGAAACCCTCGTTCGAACCCATAGACATATTTTGGAGTTGTGTATGGGTGGGAGCGAGGTTTGCATTATACTGGTATTGCTTATAAAATGCAGCAGCAAGGTCTTCCCAGTTATGAACATTGGCTCTTTCCAGCTGATAGAACCAATCCAATTGTGTTCTAGACAGACTGTCTTGGAATAAGTGAACCCAAAAGTCTTTGTCAGCAGTATGAGGCTATATCTTCCTCACATAGGAATGGAGATGCATTTTAGGACAAGATACCCCGTCATGCTTAGCAAATAATGGTGCCTTGAATTTTGGGGGGATGACAACCCCGGAGACCAGACCCAACTCTTCAAAATCCAGCCCAGGAACCTTCTGGTTTCCATAGCACTCAGACGCTCTTCTAACTGCTTATACTTTTCATCAGCCAGAGGGTACTGCTCCTCATTATAATCAGTTTCATTGTCAGACTCTTTAGGACTAGGGTCCTCTTCTCTGGATTCACCCTCTTGATTCTCTCCCTCTTTAGATGAAGAAGCTAAATCAACAACCCATCTTGGCGGCCCTCTGAACCTTCTGCTCATATGGGCCACATCGGCTGTCCTCTTTGTCTTCTTGGTGTTCTTCTTAACAATCATAGCCTTCAGCTCTTCCTGTCCTTTGGCCAGAGCCACAATCATTTGCTGGAACTGCGTGTTCTAAGTCTGAAGATCTTTCATAATTTGTTCAAGAGACATTGCTAAAATAAACATCAGAGGAGATGAGAAACCTGTTATGAATCATGTTATGAAATGATATGTTTGATATGGATGCAATGTTTTCAAGGGTTCTTAAAGGCTCAAATTTTCTTAAACAAAAAGGAACAAACACGAATTGTATTAGTAAACTTGAATTATTACAAAGAATGTAATTTGAGAGTACAATTATGCAAAATAAAACAAAAAGAAGACTAGGTTTCCCATGGGCGCGTCCTCTGAGGTGCGATGTAAGCGTTGATATTCCTCTCTTCATGAAGCAGCCTAGTGAGTTCCAAGACCTTCTTCTCGCTGGAGTAGAATTGGGCTTCAAACGTATCCCGCTCCTCTTTAAGTTGAACCCAGTACTTTTGTAACTCTTCGTGATCAGTTGGCATGTTTGGATGAAGAATAAGATGAGGAGTGTCTCCCTCGGCAACTGGTTCCATAATTATAGGTCAGATAGCGTGATAAGGCATCATAAGAGTTTGAGCGCGGGCTCGTACCCATCTGAGATAAGGCTCGAGAGGTATGGAATTCTTACGCCCAAGTGTCTTGCTGTCAACCATATGTACCATACTCCAAGCTTGTATGAACCTTTTGCGGTAACCCTGAACATCATTCTCATAGTTGAAGGCGATTCCTTGAATAAGTGTATCATGAGGACCATCCCTTCTCGCATAACCAAACTGTCGTAATGCTAAGCAAGGGTTATAAGTGATTCCTCCCCTAATGCCTAAGAGAGGAACATTAGGGAATTCACCATAGTGATTGATGATAATAACATCTTCCGAAAACTGTGAACACCAATGAATTTCTGAATGCGTAAGGGACATCAGTCGATGAGACCATCTTTTACCCTATTCATTCTTCAAAGTAGATCTGGGTAGGTGCGAAATAAACCACCTAGCCAATAGAGAAGTGCAACGCTAGAGGGTCCGCCTTCTTTTTAGAGTGCGAGCATTCAGAGAGTGTAGAATATCCCCGAGTAATGTAGGTACTGAATTCTGAGACAGAAAAACCTTGATTGTACTCACATCTACGAGTTGATCCGCATTAGGGAACAATACTATCCCGTAGACAAGGAGCGCCAAAAACTCTTCAAAAGCTTGTAGATCTAGGGTATCCCAAAAATAGTAAGCCTTCTCGAACAGAAATTTAACCGAAATTCCTTGAACACTCCCTCTGGTCTCCCAATTTGTCACTATGTCGAACCGTTGTAAGGATAGAGCTTTAGAAATTTCTTCAGGTTTGGGATGTCTTTATGTACCGGTGAAAGGTAGCTGATCAAGAATGGGTATCCCTAATAACTGAGAAAATTCCTCCATAGTAGGCACTAACTGGTAATCCGGGAATACGAAACAGTGATGCAGAGGATCGAAGAACTTAAATAACACTTTCAACATTTCTTTGTCAGGTTTTGCAATGACCAAGTTGAGCAAGTGACCATGCTTTTTAGTGAAAGAGAGCTTTCGGGAATCCTTACTTCCAAGTCCCTTAATTGGGGAGATACTTTCACTAGGTTAATTTGAATAGTGTTCCTGCAGGCGGACGCCATATCCTACAAAACAGAGCAAAGATGAGCCCTAGAAACCCTTGAAACAGTTAGTATGATATGCTATGGTATCATGTTTATGATGTCATGATAAATCACAGGTATAGCAAACACAGACAAATCACACCATGTCCTTAGGTTTAAGGCCTACTTGAGTTTTAAGGTCATACCCTCTTGAAGCTGGATTGGTTCAACCTGTCCTATAAATATGTAACCGGGTTCTAAAGGGATCTCAATATCACCGATCTTTCCCCCAAGCCTTGTTCAATCGATGATTGACTCGTAATCAAACAAAACTCAGAAGTCAAACCTCAATGAGTGTAGCATCGAGTATCTGTCGACCTTGGGCATACACCAAAGCCGGCCATCTCGCTACGTCCTACTGGCCAAGTTGTGCAATTAAAGGTTCTAAGGTCATTTGATGCTTTATGACACCACATGGCGGCCCCGTACATCTCCCTGATTGACTCAAGGGTTACGGGTACCAACCAAAGTGCCACATCAACTTAGCTACTGCTTCGACCATGTCAGTATACCCCAACACAACTCCCTCACAGTTTATTGCTACTTACCTAAAAGGGTTTCTCGATCCGGGTGTAGGATCAAATAACCCAACCAGTTCCCATAAATATAAAGCAATCAAGACAATCAAGAGAAAGCAATTAAATATGACCTAGATCTTAAGGTTTACCCCACTTTATATTCTACTCCCCAGCAGAGTCGCTAGTTCTATGATATGGTGGCAGAACTGACTGTTAATACTGGTTTACATTTTTTGTTTGCAAATGTTGCGGTAAGCAAGAGTCGCCACCGACTTTTATTTTATCCAATAAGGAAAAGGAAAAAGAACAGAAAAAACCTTTTTCGAGATGTTTTTGAGTACGGGGGTAGGTTATAGAAAGGGAAGGTGTTAGCACCCTTTCTATCCGTGGTTTTCCACGGGCTCTTAGGTACTTGCTCATTTTGAAAACTGCTCGTGTGTGCTTGTTTTGAAAAGTTTTGTTTTACTTCGTGTTAACCCTTGTTTCTGTCCTTAAGAGTGTTATGAAGTTGTTTCTGAAAACTTTATTTGAAAAGTATTGGTGTGAAAAAGTTTTTGTTTATTTGAGAAACTACCTAGGAACTAATCTACCTACTCGAAAAAGGTCTGTTCATTTTCATTTTAGACAATGCTATCCCATTATTGAGAAATAGGTAGCATCGTCGTTGGAGTTTTTTAGGGACATTCGAGGGGACAAATACGATCACAAAAGCAATGTTAGGAACTATTAGTAATCATCCTAAAACCTTAAAGATCTTTTTCCGAGGCAACATCTGAATGGGTCATTTTAGATCTTTCGGGGCTAGAGGATAACCACTAACAAACCCTATACTTCATGACCATTTACCGAAGGAAAACCGGAGTGGAGCAAACCCTAGGAGTGAGCATGTGCGAGTCTAATTTTCAGTTAATTTATCTTTGCACATTTAGGGTTTTCTACTGTATTAATTTTCAGTTTGTCTTTCCATACAATCCTATTAATATACATCTAAGAAATTTATAATTTGCGGAAATTAAAAGTGCGTAAAGTTTAGTCCTAGCTATTACAGGGCTTTTGCAGATACATAATAATTTTGACCAAAAATAAAGATGCGGAATTGAAACCCTAATTACTATTACAAACTCGGAGCAGTTACAATAATAATAAAAAGGAAATTAAAAGCGCGCGGCGAATTAAATGCGAGAATAAATTACGAAACCTAGAAAATCTAATTGAAAAAGATTTTGGTTATTTTTGAGAAAAAAATTGAACTATGTACAAATTAAACCCTAATTTCTAATTGATTTAAATTATGAAAAAAGTATTTAAATTGCCCTAAATAATTAAACTAATTAATTAAGGAAATAAAATATTTTTTATGAAAAAAATGATTTTTATGTTTTTTGTGATTTTTTGATTTAATGAAAAAAATGATTTTGATGTTATTTTTAAAAAAGAAAATAGTTAGAAAATAATTAAAATAAGAAATAAAAAGAAAAGAAAGAAATTAGGCATGTTTGGAATCTGAAAAAGGGGGTGCATTGTTGAATTTGTTTAGGCCCAAAAGTTGCTGAGCCCAATCCCACGTTTGATTCAGTGCTGGTCCTTGCTGATGGTGCACCATGGTCATCCCTTGATGGGTGTTGGATTTGGATTAGAGATGCATCAAACAGTTGGATGGTTACAATGTATGGTAGATGTCTGGAAGCGTGGAGCATGGAACTTGCGTGTAAATGTTAATAAAACAGAGAAAATGTTGGGACCTGGGAACGAACCCAGGTCCTCTCCACTTTCCAACGCGCGCTTCACCACTGGGCTACATGTTCTTATTTGTTATAATATTGAAACAAGAATAATATGATAAAATATGATTTAGTATGATAACAAAACGCGCAAAATTTGAATTGCCCACTCACGCCTTGCCACGCAACTGTCTTCTTCGCTGAGACCATCGTCTTAGGCAAAGAATTTTACCTACAGACAAGCGTATGTAGCCATAACCTGTACACTTCAAAAATCAAGAAAAACGCATGATATATGAAATTAAAGACCATGGTTCAACTTGTCTTGATGCCACGAGCATCATGGACCCTTTTTCTTGGGCCAATTTAACTTGTATAGAAAAACCCTAAAACGGCCATGAAAACCCTAACAATGGCAAACACGTATACAAGCATCAAAACTTCAATTAAATCATCCAAACATGTTGCAAACATGACAACAAACACAGATATACCATTAAAACATGTTCATGATGCAAGAATCATAGTAATCATATTTGAAAAAGAAAGCAAACCGTGTGAAGTCCAGGGGGCGATTTTGGGCTTGGGAATGCCTGCAATTCATCGTGTTAGCTTCTGGGAAGGTCCATGAATCGATTATGAGCTTTGGAATGGCTTGAATTGACCTCTAGGTTAGAAAACAAATCACCACTTTCTTGTCAATTTTTGAATTTTGTTTGATGCCTTCACGACCTGCAATCCTTGTTCTTGCGCATTGGTTATGTTCTGTATATATAGTGTGATGAATTAGGGCAACAAAAATGGTTTGAATCTTTGTAAATCATGGAAATTTGATTTGATTCCTTTGCTATATCATATCTTTCCAAAACAAGTATAATCATGCCAATTTGCTCCAATTATCCCTTGATCTAATTAAATATGATTTGGCCAGCTTGATTAGATTGTGATTCCTACAAAAATCAGATCAAAACAATTCTTTTTATATTTTTTGCAATTTATTTGATTTAATTTAAGTTTTAAATAATAAAAAATCAAAATAAATAAATAAAAAATGTGTGGATTCTGATTTGGGTCATGGACCATGTCACAAACAAGATGCAATCATGAAAAGCTAGGCCCATTTGACAAAAAATGCACTTTTGAGCACATTTGACTTTTGGCAATTTTGTAAAAATGGTCAACTTTGACAAGGCACGTCTCCTCCAATTTTAACCTTAGAGAGGTGTTATTGGACTTTTAGAAATCTTAGGATGTCCCCTAAACAACCCTTTTAGTTTCATTTCAATTGGGTTTTCCATGTTCATGTAAGAAGCTTTGACCCAAAAGGTGTTTTTGTTGACTTTTCAAAAGGACCTATAATGCAGAAATTCATATCTTTTGATGAGTACATATTTTGAACTTGTGGGATGAAGATGAGTTGTATGGAATTACATCCTCTTCAAAATGAGCCTTGGATGGAAAATTTCTGATAAAGTATGTAGAAGTTATGCCTGGTCAAAGTTTGGTTGACTTTTCCTAAGAAACCCTAATTTAGCAACTTTTAGGTTTTGATGAATTTGGGGGCATTCCTTGAGGAATCATGATCAAACCTTGATCAAATGATGGATATCACTTCAAAATGTTGATGTTGACCAAAAATCTTGAAGTTTGACTGTATGTGGGCCACAGTTGACTTTTGACCTAGTACAGTTGATTTCAGGCATTTGGGAAATTCACTGAGCAAACTTCTTGTGCAAGGAATGATACCTGACATGGATGATCTTGAGACATATTTGGACCATGGAAGGAATTTGGGACCTTTGGAGTTCCCACACCATGATGAAAATGGAAACCCTAGTTTGAGGTACATTACCTTAGGAGAGAGTTTGTCTGGTAAACTCTTGGGCATCCTTGAGCCAGTTGAGGACCTCTAGAGGCATGTCTTGAGTGAAATGAGAGGGAAAATTTTGGGTACAACACTAAAAATTTAGAACCTGTTAGGGACACGTCATTCAATTCAATCATATACACATTGTTTACCCTCAAGCCCTTAAACACATCCTCTTTCTTATCATTATGTTCGATTATGCAATCATCCTTTAGAAAAGTAATTTTATAACCTTTGTCGCATAATTGACTAATGATAATAAGATTGTGTTTAAGGCCTTCAACTAATAGGACATCTGAGATAGTGGTGGATGAGGGATTACCTACACTACCTTTACCGAGTATTTCTCACTTGTTGTCATCACCATAAGTAACAAATCCTTTCTTCTTTGCCACAAAGTCAAAGAATAGCGAAATGTCACCCGTCATGTGTCTTGAGAAACCACTATCGAGAAACCATCTTCTCTCGTGAGGCTCAAGACATTCCACTTGAAATATAAAACATGGGAGATAGGTACCCAACATTCATTGGGTCCTTGAGTGTGAGTTAAACATTTGTTTCCTTTGGGGAACCATTGGTATATGCCTTTAGGAACTAAGAATCTCCTAAACCTACATTTACTAATGGTATGTCCCTTCTTGCAACAATATAGGCAAGACATATCTAAGTGAGATCTACTCTTGCTATCTTGATCCATTACTTCATAGGTATATTTTTGATAGGGACTAATCATACTTTTTCTTAAGTTTGAGCGATTGATAGCAAACATAATCTTAGGTTGTATAGCTTTGTCTAGTTTGGATTTGAGAGTTCTAACTTCTTTTTGCCAAATATGACAAGTTTCACATTCATGCCATTTAAACCAAGGTCTCTCTTATTTTTCACATTTTCCTTCAATATTTTCTATCATAGATGCTTTAAGAGCTTCTAATTCCTTTTCAGAATCGGAAACCTTTTGTTCTAGATATGAAAATATTTTCTTGTTTGAGGCTAAGTGTTTGAAATCTTCCTTAGCCTCTTGAAGTAAAATATTAAAGGAATTTAACAATTCTAAATAAGACATTTCATCATCATGATCATACTTAGCATGACTTACATTCTTTTTCTTATGATGATGAGCCATGAGACAAAGGTTGACCGTTTCTTCTTCATCACTTGAGAAAACTTTACTTTAGGAATCATTATGGCTCTCCCAAGAAATGTATGCTCTTATATATTTGGTTGGTTTCTTTTGATTTTTGGCCTTGGCTTTGTCTTTCTTTAAATAGGGGAAAACCGGCTTGTAATGACCGGGTTTGCCACAATGGTAGCATGATCCTCGTGACTTAGGCTTCTTACTTTCATCTTGCTTGCTTGGTTGAGAGTTGCGTCTATAATTGATGAGAGTCTTATCCGAATGTTGAATTTCGTTTTTCCGGAGAAATCTATTGTATTTTCTTACGAACAAACCCATATCCTCATCCGCAATCTCATTGTCATCACTTGATTCACTTGCACACGAAATTGAGGTGGATGACTTGGAGCTTGAAGCCTTTAGTGCTATAGACTTCTTTTCCTTCTTTTCATGCTTTCCAAGTCTTATGAGCTCTTGCTCATGTTCTTGAAGCTTACCCCATAATGTTGTGAGATCCAAAGTATTTAGATCATTAGCTTCCTTAATTTCCGTAACTTTAGGTTACCATTCCCTGCTAAGACATCTCAAAATTTTGTTAGTAGCAACAGAATTGGCAATTACATGACCAAGTGTATGCAAGCGATTCATAATATGAGAAAATCTATTTTGCATGTCGGTGATGGTTTCACCTTGCTCCATGCGAAAGAGATCAAACTCTTGCGTCAAAGTATTGATTCTAGCCAATTTTACAACGTTTGTGCCCTCATGGGTGACTTGCAAAGCATTCCACATTTCCTTAGCCGTAGCACAATGTGAGACCCAAAAATACTCATCAACTCCTAAAGATGATATGAGCATGTTTCTTGCTTTCCAGAGGCATAATTTTTCTCATCTTTTTCATCCCATTGTGCTTCCGGTTTAGGAACAGTTATCCCGGAAGCATTTTGCATAATTATTGCAACTGGCCCATCTTGGATAACCTTCCATATTTTCCTATCAACAGACGTGATATGGACACACATACAATCTTTTCAACAGCTATAATTTTCACCTGTGAAAACGGGTGCTCTAGTGTACGCCCCTTTTAGATCACAATCCATTTCTAAAAGTTGTATGTGAAGCACTGGACAAACCGGTGCTCTTGGTACCACTTGTTAGACGATGTGACGGATCTAGAAGGGGGGGGGGTGAATAGATCCCTTTGAAAAAATTTCGCTTTTTGTAAAATTGTTTTTATCAGATAGCGACAGTCCTGAATCTGATCGTCTAAACTTTACGTATTGGAAAGATCGGATTTGCGAACTAATTTGACGAAAATGATGGGAATAGAATCACAACTAAAATTGAATATGATGAATTGCTTTAGCAAGTTTAACAAGGTGTAAGTTATTACCAATTAGTTTCCGAGAAGATAAAGAAAATTTGTGAGTTGTAAATTTACCAAACACTTGGTGTACGTACTACACAAGGTTTGGTTATACTCAAATTGTAGTGATTATAGCGATTCAAATGAATGCTATATGAGTTGTAAATTTTAGTTTGTCACTACAATTATTTTGTATGAATGAGAAAAATTGATAACTCAAAATTCAAGCAAATAGAAATAAAATGCAGAAAATTAAAATGGATACAGTATTTGTTAAGGTAGTTCACCCTGTCGTTCTCGCACGCGGTACTCTGCCTCCAATTCTAGAATCTAGAATTAGATTTATGAAATTAATTTTGCAAAGTTTGTAAGGGAAGATACAATCACCACAATTCAAAGTCACTTGATGAATCTTATATGTTGCGCTCCTCTTCCCTTGATTCTAGATGAATCAAGTATGCCAAATCTTGAACAAAATCTCCTTCTACCTTGAATGATTTTGAACCCTAGAAATTGGCCCCAAATCCTTCTTCATAATCCTCCGGTTACCGCTACCCGATTGAACACCCCACGGTCTTCCAATCCCTTAGCTCGGCTGAATTCAATGAAGCAAAGATTTGTGATAAAACCCCCAATTTTAGAGGACAAAACCCCAATGGTTTTATTCAAGAAAAAACTCACAAAGATCTCTACCCAAATCTAAAATTGCACTTTCAATTCAGACGTTATCAACACAATCCCAAAAACTTGATCAACAAAAATGATTGTGTGTAGTTATTGATGGTTGATGAGAGGTTGAAGATGAAGAGAGCTCTTGTGTATATATTTCACTTTTTCTTGTTGTTTTTTCATAAAATAGAGGCCAAACAATATATATAAGTGATTCCCATGATGTAACAATATAGCAGAAAAAATGAGACAATTTAGCGATGCATCCGCTCATGCAGGGTGTACAGAAGGCATGCGCCTTCCCGAGCGAGAGAGGTTGAAGTTCGTTCAGTCATGAGCCGACTCATTGCCTGATGCATCGACTCATGTTTTCCCATAACTATGCGTCTATGCATAGAGATAGCGTGTTCCTTCCCGGACGTTGCCAAGCCAAAATCTTCTTCTCATGAGCCGACCTAAGGTTCCATGAGTCAGCTCATGCAGTCTGTTTTGAGAAAAATGCTTGTTTTTGATGTTTTTCACTTGCACCAGTTTGAAGCATGACATATTTGCACAAATAGGTTTTTGACAAGCATTAAAACTTAGTTCTTTCACCTTTGCCCTTAGACAAATTAGAGGCCAATGGTTATGAAATTGAAGGGTTTTCCAAGACGTTTCCAACAAGTATTTTTTTTTACTAAAATTCAAAGGAATGATCAAGTTATGACAATTTGGATTTCAAGGCATTTTTGTGAATTTTGACCAAATTACCAACATGCCAATTCTTGAGAACTCTATAATCAACCATTCTCTTCACTTCTAATCAGGCCCATAACACATTTGTGACTTGTGGAAGCCCATGATGCCATCCATTTCGTGCCCATGTGCTTGTTGTACTTGCTTGATACCAAAATTCCAAAACTTGCCCAAAATTGCCAAAACTCCAATACATTATGATCATGTGAAATCAAGGGCCAAGATGCTAAGGATGATTTTCTGAATTAATTTGGCCCACAAAATGCACAAAAGGCTAAGGAATGCACGAGCAAATGACCTGATCCCATGCATACCTCATTTTCTGCACAAACATCAAATCATGCCATCCAACGGTATTAAGCTGGCATTTACACTCCTACCCTCCTCTACTCACTTTAAATAATGAGTAGCAAGGCTCATTTGATGGAGGAGAGGCCTTTGTTGCAAGAAATCCAAATCTGAGTTCAACTTCCTTCCTCTGCATTTTTCTTCGAAACCTTTAATTCCTTGGTGGTTTCTTCAAGTTTTTTGTGGAGACACATTCAGTGGAGCAAGAGGATCAGGTTGGAACCATTGATTTGCTTCTGGAGTGAGGGAATCGAGCATTCAGATTTTGATTTGAGGGAAGTTAACTCAACTTTGATTCTTGAGATGTAGTTGTTTATTATTGAATTTGAGCAGGAATACTTGTTTGTTGATGTTATGTGAATGTTTCTGAAGCTCTTTGAGGTTTGGTTTGGCATATTATGCTTGTTTAAGATCTCTGCCACTCTGATTTTCAGTGATTTTTTGGTGATTTCGTGTTGATATTTCTTGATCCATGGCTGTCTATTTGATGTGATTCGAATTGTGTTTAATTCCTTGCCATGTTAGCTTTGATTTGCACTTGATTTGATGAATTTTGGTTGAGAATTGAGATTGAACGAAGGATCTGAACACGAGGGGTTGGATATGTTTTGCACGCGTTTCTGATTAGGGCTAGAGGTTGAAGACGTAGCGTGTCCCCTCCTGATTGGTCCATTTGAATTTTTCATTTATTTGAATTTTGTTTTATAACATGATTTTCCTGATTTTATTTCTTGCTCAAAAATGGTTGAAAATTTGTGAAAAAATTTGTGGAGGTCAGAAATAATATTCTGACCTTGTGTATTTTTTTATTTATAATTTTTAAAAATTGTTTGATTAGTTTGAAAATTCTTGAGTTTAATTATTTGTTTAATTTGATTTAATTTTTGAATAATTGTTTCTTTGATGCAAAAATTATGAGAAAATTCATGGAAGTTTGTTTGGATCATAAGAATCATAAAATAATTTTGGTTGGAATTTATTTTGTGTTTTGATCGTAATTATATTTTGTTGATTAAATAATTGCTTAATTATTTAATCAATTAAAAATTGTTTTTAATTTTGAATTTCCTTTTGGTTTAAAAATATGGAAAATGATCCTTTTTATCTTATGAGTTTTCTTAGGCTTGGTGCGTTTTTATTTTTAATTATTTGGGATTTAATCTTTATTAATCAATTGTTAAGATTAATTTCCAAATAATTAGGGTTTTAATATTTCCCTTGTTTGTTTTGATTCCAAAAACCAACTTGCCTTTAGTTTCAATTGAATTTAACTCTTGTTTGAAGTTCATAGATGAATTGAGGATCTTAAAAATATTTTTCTTGAATTAATTGATAAGGTTTGGTATTTTCCATTGATTTATTTTGAAAACCGGTCTAGATTGGTAGTTTCACCAACTAGTCTTAATGTTTGAAGTTTGATTGATCCTTTCCTCATCCATCCACGAACTTAAGACATGATTGATCCTATAATTTTGTACTTAATGATAATATTGCTTATGTTTTCTCACACCAATTCAAGTCAATCTTCTTGGCTTCTCATAATTGGTTCATGAGCACTCTTTGACCCATACCTCCTAAGTGATATTCTTTTGTGAATTTTGCTTTGAGATTTGAATTTTTGCCTTGAGTTTATGGTCATCAAATGACCAATGATAACATTTTGAGGAATGATACATCAAGGATAGTCTCATAAAGAGTTGTTATCACTTGACCTCTAATGATTGAACCATTTCATACTATTGTAAATTGGATGATTCAATCCTTTCTTTTCTTTTTGAATCTTTGAGGTACATTGAATGCATTTGTGCAACATTCTTTAGAATCAACATTATGAAATCTTGATCTTATCTTCATAGCATGTTATAAGCTTTATTTCAATTCTTTTAATGGTTTAAGTCGTCTAACTTTTTCTTTGTTTGAATTCCTTTCAGTACTAACTTGTGATCCAAGCTTTGTGATACATTTTGTGACATCCCTCTTTTATTATGCTTATGAACAATAATGGAATGAATGAGTATTGATGTTTAGTGTTTGCTACTGACTTCTAAGGTCTTTGTTTTGCATTCTTCTCTTTCTCCTTTGATCCTTAATTGATATTTACTTGTTAATTCAACATGGTGACGGGAAAGGAGAAACAATTCTTTAGTTTTGAACTAGTGGTTGTTTGAGTTTGCTTGAAGGCTCTTGCATTTGCTGTTTTGATGTTTACCATCATGTTTTTCCATTGTCATGTTATATCATCATCCATCCCTTATTGATTCATCATTCCTCCTTGTAATCACTAATTTGTCTGATGAATGTGTGAGGTACTCTGAGAAAAGTTTTCCATTTTGACTTGATGCTGTCGTGTTCCACTTTATTTGGGGAACACAATTGGTTATGCTTGTACCACTTATGTGCTTTGTATACTTATTATTCTCTTACAGGATATATATATATATATGTTTGTGACTGCTATACATCACCTGTGGGACATGTTCATATTTGAAGCCTCAATGCTTATATTTGATGGCGTGATTTCTGACTCGATTTATTTGCTGATGCTAGCTTGAAGTTCTCTGGGTTTCTTTTTCTTGCTCATTTGCTACGGATAGTGATCCATTTGGTATTGCACTATTTCCTTTTTACTGTTTCCTCCCTTTATTGCTTTCTATTGCATGATGGGACCTCTGTTGTTGATATATGATAGGAGTCCCTCTGGTTTATTTAAAGACCTGTTTAAGGAAATTTTTTCGGTGTGCTAACTGTGATTGTTTAAAATCTTACCTTTGGAGTAGGTATTATGCACATGTGTTTATATTTGTTCCCGCACTATTACAGGTTAAAATTCCTCAAAAAGAGGCGAGCGAAAAGGGTTCATAATCGACCCCTGCACGTCCCTGTCCATGTCGTTCTTATGCTCAATTTCTACAAGTAGATGCTTCGAGCATGTGCTCAAGATCTGAATGAATTTAAGTCTTTTAAAGGCAAGTGAAAATGGTTCCCGCAATCGGATCCCCACTCTTTCTTTAGCTCGTGTTGACCAACACTGATGCTTAGTGTACACACGCACTATGTCTTTCCCCCCAGATCTTTCTTTCCTTGATAATTGATATCATTGTTAAGGACCCTTTTATATTCCTATAATACTATAGCTTGTTGACTCGGGTGATATGCTCCCTTTGGCTATGTCTTGACCATTGGTCTGATGCTCGAGTTTTATTTTGTCCAGATGATTTGTCATTTGTTTGCTTATTTTGTCACAGGATCTGTGACATTTTTGCCACTTCCCTTAGGATCGCTCGAGTAGAGTAGCTTTCGAGCTAGACATTAGGATAGATATCCATGCATGTTAACATAGGTTAGAGACTTCCCTTTTCATCCTCAACCTTAGAGTCAATCATTGTATGATAACATTAAGGGTGGTGCTAGGCTAGTCTCCCTTAGTTAGTTTTCCTTTCTTTGCATATTGCATCTTAAAACTAAAACTTCTTCTTGGAAAATCATAAAACATCTATAATAAACATAAATCCTTCTTCAAGGTAAAAAATAAAAACCAATATTAATTGTTTGTGCGCCTCTTAGATTTGTTTTAAATCTTGTCAAATTGATGTTTTGCCATCCTTGCCATGATATCTTGCTATCTTTTTGCCGATGTTCTGCCACCGTGCATGTTTGTTATCCTACCTTGATTTCTCAATGTCATTGTTAGGTGTGATGTTTTATCATCTGAATTATTGATGGTTCGCAATCTTTGCCATGCTATCTTGCTATCTTGTTTCCGATGTTTCGCCACCGCACATTTTTGTTGTCAATGTTTCGCCATCGCAGATGTAAGTGGTCTTACTTTAATTTTTGATATCATTGTTAGGTGTAAGGTTTTATCATCTTGTCTGATATTTTTCTATCATGTTGATGTTTTATCATCTTATCTGAGTTTGTGTTACCATGTGATCCTTTTTTGTTTCTTTATCATCGCATTGATGTTTTGTCGTTTCATCTGATGTTTTGCCATCTTGATTGTTTCTTTTGTATTCTTTACCAAAAAACAGAAACCAACTAAAATATATGAGCCGAACTACGGCTGCTCTGATTCCTTAAAATGGATACGTCGGCATTGGGGTAGGGCCCGAGCGAGCACAACTTTTATTTTCCCTACATTATTTTCTCATTTCTTTTGCATGCATTCCCTGTACAGCCTAGGCATAGATTTTACACACCCTTAGATTAGAACAAACAAGAGTGGATACCATAGATTACTACGAGCGTGTGGGGTGCTAATACTTTCCCCCCACGTAACAGACTCCCTTACTCGATCTCTCGGTCGCAAGACCGTGATTTCACCCTGTGATCGGTGGATCTGGAACTGACTGTTTAACGCTGGTTCGCGAAATGTCGCGGAAGCAAGATTCGCCACCGTCTTTTATTTTCTCCAACATGGACAGGACAAAAGCACAGCAAAATTCCTTATGAGATAGTTTCTCGGTTCGGGAGGTAGATTTATAGAAAGGGAAGGTGTTAGCACCCTTTCTATCCATGGTTATCCATGGGCTCTTAGATACTTGCTCATTGTGTTTTCAAAAGTATTTGCTTTTCAATTGTGAGTGGGTTTGAAAAAGTTTCATTTAAAGATTTCAGATCGACTCTTGTATCAGTCCTCAAGAGTGTTTGAAAAATTGTTTTGAAAGCTTTTTGAAAGTGTCGGTGTAAAAAGAGTTTGATTTGTTTTTGAATAGAGCAAGTATCTATGAGTCATCTACCTACCCTAAGGAATTAGGCTGTGTAGAAGTCCTTAAGGTAGTGCCATCCCACCATTGAAAGGTAGGTAGCACCACCGTTGGAGGTGTTCGGGTCAATTCGTTTGTAGGGACAATGTGGTCACCAGAGCAACAGTAGGACACCTTAGAAGCTACCCTTATTCCATTGATCATGGACATAAGGACTTACTAAAACGTCCTATACTCGACGACCACGTTTCGAAGGCAAGGCAACAGTGAGGCGTACCCTAAGAGTGGTGTGTGAATTTGTGTGTTGTTTTCAGTTTAGCATTTATCTTTTGATCATGGCATTCGTGAGCTACACATTGTTTTTAATTAGTCATTCATTCTTTCATGCAATTAGAATTTAAAAGTGTGGAAATTTAAATGCGGAAAGATAAATCCTACGCTATTACAAGGCGCGGGTCTATACATCGCCAAATTACAAAGACCCGTTTGATAAAAAAATGCGGAAAGTAAAACCTAGTTACTATTACATGGCTTGAGCAGTTACATAATATTTGGAAGGAAATAAATTAACGTGCGAAAAGAATAAAAATAGAACGTTCGAGGGCGTTGGACCCTTTTGAAATTAAATTGAATTAAAAGTTAATTAATTATTTAATAAAAGAAAAGAAATGATTTTTAGGTTTTTGGTATTTAATGAAATAAGAAAAGAATCTAAAATTAGAAAGAAACCCTAGTTCTAAATATTTTTAATTATTAAAGAAAAAGTTAAAGTTTAAAACCTAATTTACACTAATTAATTATTTTACATATTTATTTACAAAAGTAGTAATTAATAATAATAATAATGATGAGAAAATTATATATTAAAAAATCGATGAGAATGTTAAAAAACCCTAATTTCTACATATTTTAATTTATTAAGAAAAAATGTTGAAATTGAAACCTAAATAAACTAAATTAATTGTTAAAGTTTATTTACAAAAATAATAATGGTGAAATTAATATTAATAAAATTAACATTTTTGATTTTTCTGTATTTTATTTTTATTATGAAAATTATTTTAGGAAATTAAAGAAAACAATTAAAATAATTAATAGAATTAAGAAAGAAAAACAAATAAAAATTAAAAATTGATGCAAACCATGGGGGGTATCAGGCCCATTTAGGAGGTTTTTTGAAGTATTTTTGGCCCACTGAACACAAGGCCTTCGTTGACTTTCCAGCTTGAGTGCATGTCCATTGACTGAGGTACATGGTAGGACTCTTTTTGTAGCCTTCAGATTGAAGCTCATGGGCGCGTGGCAGGCTTGGATGTGAGGTTGTATGATGAGCCTTTTGATGAACACTGCATGGAAGCACATTAAGAGGAAAAATATGAAATATGTGGGGGACCTGGGAATCGAACCCAGGTCCCAGTACCTGCAGGACACCTCAAAAACCAACCAGGCTATTGCATTTCTTTGTTAACATAATGAAGCATGATTATTATATAAAAAAAATAAGCGTTAGTGGTATGAACCAAAATCACACGCCAGTATTTGAATCACCCTATAGAATCAGGCCACGTCCTTCGTCTTCCTTATTTTTCCTGCAAATAGAAGACACATAGCGGGGGTTTTAAACCCCCATAAACTGCAAACTATGAAAATAGCGATTAGAGCATGCTGTAACATAAAAAGGGCGCGAGGTCATGGTTGGTTTCGTCTTGATGTCACGAGTCCAATAGCACAGGTTGGGTGGTCTAATTTTTCCATATGAGGAAAGCCCCAATTTAGAGCTTCTGAAACCCTAGAGAACGTTAATGGAAAATCTTGTTTCAAGCATTGCTAGGACAATTAAACTATGCCCAGAGTCTCAGAACATCATTAGTAGCAAGAATCAACAATTAAAACATGTGAATAATGCATGGAAATCAAAAATCGATTATGGACATATTCATGAAAAGTGTGACTTTGTTCTACCAATTCATTGAGCGTGGAAGTGTGTTCTTGATTGCAATCACTTCCTGGAAGGTCCAGCAACACAAAGGAATACTTGTTATGCTTTGAAATGCCCTGCAAAGATGATTTCAGATTCCAAAATTTTGATGAAAAATTGCAATTTGGTTCTATGTTTTCTGAGCAGCTTTCGTGTGTATTGGAATAGGGTTAGCTTGTGTATAAGTATTTGAGTGAAATTAGGTCAAAAAACCAAGCCCATAGTCCATGAATTTATGATTCCAATCTTTGATTTTTCCACATCTTTTTTCAATCTTTTTGCCATGGAAAATTTGCCAAATAGGGATGATCTTGTCCCCTTGAGATAATGCACGAAATCTTTTGCATATGTGGAAGATATTTGCTGCAGAAAAAAGATTTCAAACATGATTTGATATTTTTCTCATATTTAAAACTAATTAAATGAATTAATAATAATAAAAACTCAATTAATTAATTAAAAATAAGAAAATAAATCCCTTTAAGGTCAATGGGTCGTGTATAGCCTTTGGGTAATGATTCATGAAAGAAATTGAGGCCCATTAGCATTTTGAAGCTTTTGAAGCAAAGTTGACTTTTCAAAGTTCCCAAAAATTTCCCAACTTCTCCAAGGCATATCTTGCTCAAGTTAGAAGCTATGAATATGATCTTGGATATTTTGGAAAGGTCTTGAAGTCCTCTAACCAATGCTTTTGGTCCCATGTTATTTTGATTTACCAATCTCAAGTTATGGTCTTTGACTTAAAGTGCCTTTTTGTTGACTTTTGAAAATGACCTATAATGTTGAAATTGATAACTTTTTGTGAGAGCATTTATTGGACTTGGAGTGTGAAGATGAGTTGTCGGAAATGTCATCCCCTTCAAAATGATCTTTGGATGGGATTTTTCTGATAAACCATGAGGAAGTTATGCCTTGGTCAATTTGCAGTTGACTTTTTCAGCTGTCCAAAAATAGAAACTTTTGCATCTTGAGACCTTTTGAGCCATGCTTTGAGAATCATGATCAAGAATTGATCAAATGATGTTTGTGGCTTCAAAATAAGATGTTGACCAAAATTTTTGACTTTTGACTGTCAAATGACCATTTTGCCCCTGTAGTTGACTGTGGAGCATTTAGGGTTTTTGACTGTGCAATTTTGATGCTGTGAGTCTTGAAACTTGGCATATGGATACTTGACAATGTGTATAGGCATATGGGACTTGATTGGACCCTTGGAAACCTCAACTTCTTTGCAAGAACCAAAACCCTAATTTTGACTGTGTTAGGAGGCATTTGGACTGTGCAACCTTTGAGAGATTTTGAATCATCTGAAGATTGATCTTGACAAATCTTTGAAGAATATGGGAGGGCAAATTTTGGGGTACAACAGTTGCCCCTGTTCAATCTTCTTAGACCTGAGGATGTAGATTGGCTGTAGTGCCTTTCGTAATCCGAAGGTGGAAGATGATCGAACACTAGAGTGCCCAGAAATTTGCACTCACATAGTAGAGTGTCAACAGTGTGATGGCGGGAATGGGCTTACAGATGCCATTTGGAGACTGTTGGTATGTGGATGGGCTTATAGATTCCATATAGAAGTGTGACAGTACCTTGTCGGGAATGGGCCTATAGATGCCATTTGGAGACTGTTGGTATGTGGATGGGCTTACAGATGCCATCTAGGTGTCGATCGCGTAAGATATTCCTTAGCGAGAACTTGCGTACCTGAGAAAGAAAGATAATTACCTGGCCTATTACAGGAGTTGATCTTCAAACTCTTTATGTAGATGTGCCCTGGCTAGTTACAGGAATCAAATCTTTAAACTCTTCAGACGTGCCCTGGCAAGATACAGGAATCGAGTCTGGAGAATACAGTCGTCAACAGATACACCCTGGAAGGATACAGGAATCGGATCTTCGAACTCTTCAGACATGCCCTGGCAAGATACAGGAATCGAGTCTGGTAATGTTAGTCGTCAACAGATACACCCTGGCAAGATACAAGAATCGGATCTTCAAACTCTTCAGACGTGCCCTGGCCGGATACATGAATCGAGTCTGGTAATGTTAGTCGTCAACAGATACACCCTGGCGAGATACAGGAATCGGATCTTCAAACTCTTCATACGTGCCCTGGCAAGATACAGGAATCGAGTCTGGTAATGTTAGTCGTCAACAGATACACCCTGGCGAGATACAGGAATCGGATCTTCAAACTCTTCAGACGTGCCTTGGCCGAATACAGGAATCGAGTCTGGTAATGTAGTCGTTAACAGATACACCCTGGCGAGATACAGGAATCAGATCTTCGAACTCTTCAGACGTGCCCTGGCAAGATACAGGAATCGAGTCTGGTAATGTTAGTCGTCAACAGATACACCCTGGCAAGATACAGGAATCGGATCTTCGAACTCTTCAGACGTACCCTGGCCGGATACAGGAATCGAGTCTGGAATATAGTCGTCAACAGATACACCCTGGCAAGATACAGGAATCGGATCTTCGAACTCTTCAGACGTGCCCTGGCCGGATACAGGAATCGAGTCTGGAATGAGTCGTCAACAGATACACCCTGGCAGGATACAGGAATCGAATCTGGAATCACGACAATTGATAGTAATCATCTTTGTATTAACCTTTGTCCTGAAAAGACAAAACGTTAGTTGTATGTGATGTCATGTTGTATGACATGCACGATGTTTTCAGAATGAATGAGACTGTATGTTCATGATGCGTATATGCATGCTATAATGTATGAAGATGCGATGTTTATGAATGTATGTTTTTGTCTAGGAAAGTAAATCCTTGACGAATTCCGGGAAGTTGAATCCTGGGCTGATGTTGAAGAATAGAGCTTTGTTTCCGCTGGGGATGATGGTTGCAAGAATACCGGTAGGAGAAGATGACTCCGTTGGGGAATAACCTTGGCGAATAGATTGCTCTGCGGAGAGTGGACTCTGTGGGGAAAGAGAGATACTTTGCTGAGGTTGATGATAACTCCGCTGGGGATACCATTGTTGAGTTATGTTGAAGGAATTGATGAACTCCACTGGGGGATAGGAAGACTTCGTCGGGGACGATCTTTCCGTGGCAGCTGGCTGTGGATAACCCATTTATATCCTGGTGGGGAAATAACCTTCTGAATAAAGTCGGGGGACGCGTTCGTGCTCTGCAGGTGACAAGCTTCCAGAATCTACTGGGGATAAGCTTCCTACTGAGGAGATTGATTCAACTCTCCTGGGGAAACCTTCAGACTGGACTCTCCTGGGGAAATTTTTGAACTGTATTGGGGAAGTGGCTCCGCTGGATGTCTGGTATACCTCCGGGGAACAATCTTAGATCAAGACTGCCGGGGATGCTTGTTAGGAGTGTTTGTATACTCCACTGAGGAATATTGAGATCTGCTGGGGATACCCAATTTCCTTGTGGCTGACAGGATAACTCTTCTTGGGGAGAGTATCGTTGACTTGCTGGCTCACTCTATGGGGATTTAATGATATCTTGGTTACATTCTCAGCTGAACTTACCTTGGTACCTTGATGGACAGAGCAATTAGATCGCTTAGACAACTCATTATTGCCCCTGTTTCTAGTGTTACCTGTAATTAATCCTTCGTTTCGCATGCAAATATTTATGAGTTAGCAATTATTGTCAAATGCATATATCACAAATTGAACATTGGACGTCCTTCGCAAAACAAAACAGAAAAAGGAAAAACAACTGGAAATTTGTCTAAAAAGTGAATTTGTATTGATTTTTGAATCTGCCTGTAAATAGGCGTTTATGTACAAGAGGCTGACGTCCTAGTAAGAGAGCGCCGCCGAACAACAGAGTTTATACAATTTTGTGAAAAAAAGGGAAAACAAAACAGCTATGTGAAAAGAATAATCCCACTGGGTTCCAACTCTGCTATCGCCTTTATATCTTCGAGTGTCTCATCACTTTACTGCTCAGTTGACGATGAAGCTGATTGACCGATGCCGTCTGAACTTGATGTCTGATACCGGATTCTGGATGCAAGGTGATCCAATGAGACATAGTATTACGCTTTAATCCCTAACTTTTTCCTGGACCGCCCTTTCGGGTTTTCAGTCCACCGAGATACCCATTTTTGCCCAAGCCGCCTTTTCAGGTTTTCGACTTGCCGGGTGTACAGATTTTTTCATTTCATCCCTCATTTTGCCCGAACCCTTTTGGTTCGCCGGGAAGCCCTAATTTTTTCCTAGGTATGTCAATCTAGCGGGCCTTTTATCATGCGTAGTATCTTTTTACTATGTCTGCATTGGCGGGGTGAGGAAGGTCGTCACCATCCATGGTGGTTAGGATCATGGCTCCTCCTGAGAACACATGTTTAACCACAAATGGCCCTTCGTAGGTGGGGGTCCATTTTCCCCTAGGATCACTTTGAGGAAGAATGATGCGCTTGATTACTAGATCCCCAACTTGATACTCTTGTGGTCTGACTTTCTTGTTAAATGCCCTGATCATCCGTTTTTGGTACGTCTGACCATGACAAATAGCAGTGAGTCTCTTTTCGTCAATTAAATTTAAATGATCAAGTCGAGTCTGGATCCAGTCATCTTCGCTCAGATCTGCATCCTTCATTATCCGGAGAGAGGGTATCTGCACTTCAATCGGCAAGACTGCCTCCATGCCATAGACCAAGAAAAAGGGAGTTGCCCCGGTTGACGTTCTTGCTGAGGTACGGTACCCATGAAGAGCAAACGGTAACATCTCGTGCCAATTTTTATAGGTCATTGTCATCTTCTGCACAATCATTTTGATATTCTTATTAGCTGCTTCTACAGCCCCATTCATCTTCGGCCGGTAAGGAGAAGAGTTGTGGTGCTGTATCTTGAATTGCTCGCAGAGCTCAGTGATCATTTTGTTATTGAGATTGGTACCGTTGTCCGTAATGATACTTTCCGGGACACCGTATCGACATATCAGGTTGTGTCGAATGAACCGTGCCACGACGTTCTTGGTTACTGTGGCATAGGAAGCTGCTTCAACCCACTTCGTAAAGTAATCAATTGCTACCAGGATGAAGCGATGCCCGTTAGATGCCGTAGGTTTAATCTCGCCGATCATATCAATGCCCCACATTGCAAAAGGCCAAGGTGCAATCAAGACATTCAGAGGAACTGGAGGAACATGCACCTTATCTGCATAAATCTGGCATTTATGACATGTCCGAGAATGTTGGTAGTAGTTAGCTTCCATTGTGGACCAGAAATATCCTGCCCGAAGGATCTTCTTTGCCATGGTGTGTCCACTGGAATGTGTTCCGAAGGTACCTTCATGTAGCTCTGCCATGATCCTTTCTGCTTCAGTCTTATCCATACAATGCAGTAAGGTTGAATCATGGTTTCGCTTGTATAGAATGCCATTACTGAGGAAGAACTTCGCTGCGGACCTCCTCAGAAACTTCTTGTCGTTGACAGATGCACCTTCAGGGTATTCCTGAGCTTCCAAGTACCTCTTCACCTTATGATACCAGGGTTTTTCAGCTACTACCTCAGCTTCAAGATCACAATAATATGCAGGTTCGTCCAGTTTCCAGATAATGATCCGGGGGGGCCTCATTGTCCCATTTGACTTTGAACATAGAAGACATCGTAGCTAATGCGTCCGCCAACTGATTCTCCTCTCTTGGGAAGTGTTCAAAAGTTATCTCTATGAAATGGGGGATCAACGTCAACACACATTCTCTGTAAGGAATAAGATTCAGATGTTTCATATCCCACTCGCCTTTAATCTGATTGATCACGAGAGCGGAATCTCCGAAGACACTCAGAAACTTGATCCTTAAGTCAATCGCAGCTTGAAGACCCATGATGCACGCCTCATACTCCGCCATGTTGTTGGTGCAGTTGAAACATAGCCGGGCAGTAAGTGGAGTATGAGTGCCTTTGGGGGATATGATCACAGCGCCGATACCGTTACCCAAAGCATTGGAGGCTCCGTCAAAGTGGATAGACTATCGAGATCCTTCCTCAGGTCCTTCATCCGGTCCAGGTACTTTACAATCAGTCACTATCATGATGCTCTCGTCAGGAAACTCAAAGTTCATTGATTGGTAGTCGTCCATTGCCTGGTGTGCCAAATGGTCTGCCAATACACTTCCTTTGATAGCTTTCTGAGTCGTGTATTGGATGTCGTATTCCGTCAAGATCATTTGCCATCTTGCTATTCTCCCAGACAGAGCAGGCTTTTCGAATATGTACTTTATCGGATCCATCTTTGAAATCAACAGAGTAGTGTGAGTCAGCATATACTGTCTCAGCCGGCGAGCATCCCATACCAAAGCGCAACAAGTTTTCTCGAGCAGTGAGTATCGGGTCTCACAGTCGGTACACTTTTTGCTAAGGTAATAAATGGCGTGCTCTTTTCGGCCAGACTCGTCATGCTGCCCCAGCACACACCCCATTGAGCTGTCAAGTACTGTCAGGTATAGTATCAGAGGTCTCCCTTCAACCGGTGGCATAAGAATGGGTGGTTCTTGGAGATACTCTTTGATTCTGTCAAAAGCGGCCTGACATTCATCGTTCCAACGTACGACCTGATCTTTCTTCAGCAGCTTGAAGATTGGTTCACAAGTAGCAGTTAGGTGCGAGATGAATCGGGCAATGTAATTCAGACGTCCTAGAAAGCCTCTGACTTCTTTCTCTGTCTTAGGAATTGGAATCTCTTGAATGGCTTTAACCTTGGCAGGGTCCACTTGAATACCCTTGTCACTTACGACGAAGCCTAGCAACTTTCCAGATCTTACCCCGAAGGTGCACTTGTTCGGGTTCAACCTCAGCTTGTACAACTTCAGATGGTCAAACAACTTATGTAGATGGTAAAGGTGTTACTCCCCAGTTTGGGACCTTGCAATCATGTCGTCGACATACACTTCAATCTCATGATGGATCATGTCATGAAATAAAGCAACCATGGCACGTTGGTAGGTTGCCCCAGCATTTTTCAACCCGAATGGCATGACCTTGTAGCAGAAGGTGCCCCACTGAGTAACAAAGGTAGTCTTTTCCATATCTTCAGGAGCCATATTGATCTGATTATAACCTGAAAAACCATCCATGAAGGAGAACACTTTGTGCTGAGCAGTATTGTCAACCAGAACATCAATGTGAGGTAGAGGGAAGTCATCCTTGGGGCTGGCCCTATTCAAATCCCTGTAATCAACACACATTCTGACCTTACCATCTTTCTTCGGCATCGGAACCACGTTGGCAACCCACTGAGGGTAAGAAGTCACTGCAAGAAAACCGGCATCAAATTGTTTCTTAACCTCAGCTTTGATCTTCTCGGACATCTCTGGACGCATACGGCGGACCTTTTGCTTAACCGGAGGGCAATCTTCCTTGGTAGGCAGGTGATGGACCACAATGTCAGTATCCAACCCAGGCATGTCTTCGTAAGACCAGGAAAAGATCTCCACATAATCATGCAACATCTGAATCAACCGTTGTTTCACGCTGAGCTCCAGATTGGCACCAATCTTAACCTCCTTTCTATCTGTCTCAGTACCCAGATTCACCGTTTCCACTGGCTCTTCATGTGGCAGAATGGCCCTCTCTTCCTGGAGTAACAGTCTTGCAAGCTCGCCAGGAACTTCGCAATCATCTTCACCTTCGTCTTCGGCTAAGTTGATCGGATTTTCGATGTCATAAATGGCAGTAGCAGAGTCGTTACCAGTGAGATCCAGAGTGGATTGAAACCTGTATGAGTGAGTGTGTGTAAATACAACTATTTTGCAATATAAAGAAAGAAAGAAAGGGAGCACAAGATTTGAAATGCGAAAAACGTCCAATGTCTTTATTCATGATATATGGAAATGACAAGTAATAAGCCCTCACAAATGAAGCCAACGGTGCCCCGGGTAAGACACCGGGCCGTAAAGTTTCAGTTTATTGTTTATTACAAATTAAAGAAACAAAGGAATTCATTACTGCGTAACAAAAGTAACAGGTATGTGATCTTTTGCAGTCCAATTATTCAGTCCACCGTCAGTTGTCGGGTAGATCCAGCTATCAAACTCAGATTCCTCCGCATCGCCTTCAATAGCATTCACTCCCAGGTTGGTGATGAACACTGGAGGTCTTCCAATCCTTGCTTTGCGTACAGCCCTCTGAGCCTCTTCAGTAAAACCCAGCCCAAATTTGTCAGTATTAGGAGTAAAATCAGGGAGCCTGCCCCAGTTAGCACATTCACCTTTCTCAATTACAGCCCGGGCGTCCTTCAAGGAAGTCATCTTCAAAGGAAAGTCTTCTTCAATCACTATCTCAGCTGACACCAATGTTGGAGGTACCTCTTCAAAATGTTGAAAGGGGGTTTCAATAAACTCCTCGTCCATCTCAATATACCAGAAGGAATTCAGATGACTAACCATGTATTCTTCCTCCCTCTGCATTGTAACGATCTTCCCTCTGACAGGGTATTTGAGCTTCTGGTGTAGAGTGGAGGTCAATGCCCCAGCTTTGTGAATCCAGGGTCGACCCAGCAAACAGAAATAAGATGGACGAATGTCCATCACGTAGAACGTTGAATCGAAGACTTGAGAACCAACCCGAATCGGAATGTCCACTTCACCATGCACCATCCTCTTCGACCCGTCAAAGGCTCGGACAATGATGTTACTAGGCTTCAACTCCAGGCCCTCACAATCCAACCGGTCTAAGGCCTTCTTGGGCAACACATTCAGGGAAGAACCGGTGTCCACCAACACGTGAGCAAGAGTAGTTCCCTTGCATTCAATGGAGACATGCAGGGCATCATTGTGGTTCTTTCCCTTAGCAGTAAGATCAGCATCCGAGAAACCCAAACCATTGTCAGCTGTCAAATTGGCCATACAGTCAGTGAATTGATCCACAGATGTCTCTTGTGGCACATGGGCCGTCTTCAGAAATGAAATCAGGGCCTTGGCATGGGCCTCTGAGCATAGCAGCAATGATAGCATAGAGATCTTGGAGGGGGTATGCCCCAGCTGTTCAACGACGTTGAAGTCGCTCTTCTTAGTGATCTTAAGGATTTCCTCCATCTCTTGCTGGGAGGCTTCAACATTGACAGTCTTCGGTGCCTCCATCCGGGCAGGCTCATCATCAATCCCTTTGCCCCGAGTATTAGATGACTCGGCAGCAGGGGTAGAAACTGGATCAGAAGTGGAAACAGGCACACTTGCAGGCTTAATAATAAGAGGTCTTCGGATAACTAGTGGCGCAATGTCAGGCGAGAAGAGCCTGCCACTGCGAGTAACTTTGGCGGGACCAGTGATGTTGCTGATACCGGTACCGGTGTTGAACTCCTGCTTTATTCCAAGTACATACACATCTGCCCCATAGTGCCATGGGACGGCCTTGTCAGATTCATAGGGGAGGGGCCCCGGAACAGTAATAATGATGGGTGCAACGGACATGATTTTGAATGGATTCCTCGGGGGAGCCTTGGTAGGATTGTTGAAAATTGTGACGACAGATACTTCTTCGGTAGGAACAAAAGGAACAGCGGTCTTCTTGAACAAAATTTCTCTGCTATCCATCAGGCTTTGGATGCCTGATTTTAGCAACGGACAACCAGCAGGGGAAACGACACACAGAAGGCAACCTTTGCTACATCCCGGAAATAAACCAGCCAGCAGCAGGTTCCTTTTAACAGTCAACAGAGGGGTAGCAACATCATCCACAGAAACGGCATACAAGTCTTCCTCAACGGCATTTACTCCATGTTGGGGCATAGGAGCAGTCACAACATTTGGCCTCTCAGGTGCCTCAAACTGTATTTCCTTCGCGTCGATAAGGTCTTGAACCTTATTTCTCAGGGCCCAGCAATCATCAGTAGAATGCCCCGGGCTATCAGAGTGATAAGCACAGCGGGCATTGGGATTATACTTGGGGGAGGTTGTGTTCACCACCTTCGGAGCCTCTCTGACGGTCACCAAGTTGGTTGATAGCAGCTGTGGCAAGATCTGTGACAAGGTCATACTCAGCCGAGTATATTCTCTTCTGGGTCTCTCACCCCTTGGTTGGTTGGGTTGCCGAGGAGCGGCAGCAGGCTTTGCAATCACCACCGCGTTGACAGCTTGGCGGCGTTCTGGTTTATTCTGCCTTCTAGGCCCATACACAGCACTGGCTTCCTTTTTGAAAGGCTTCTTCTCAGAACTTGAGGATGCACCTTTCTGAATTTTCCCTGATTTCATGCCAGCCTCTATCCTTTCCCCAGTCAGAATGAGATCTGTGAACCCTGCAGATGAATTGCCAATGAGATGATTGAAGAACGGCCCGGATAGGGTCCCCAAGAACATGTCCACTAGCTCACGGTCGGTTAATGGTGGCTGCACCCTGCCAGCCAGGTCCCTCCAATTTTGTGCATACTCTTTAAAACCTTATCCCGATCCTAGCGACATACCCTGGAGTTGGGTACGTGTAGGAGCGAGGTCGGCATTATACTGATACTACTTGTAAAAAGCAGTAGCCAACTCCTCCCAGTTACGAACCTTGGTTCCATCCAGCTGATAGAACTATTCGAGATGAGTCCCTGAAAGACTCTCCTGGAAGAAGTGGATCCACAAGTTCTTGTCCATAGTATACGGCTGAATCTTCCGCACATAAGATCTGAGATATAGCTTAGGGCAGGACGCCCCTTCATACTTTGCGAAAGATGGTGCTTTGAATTTATGTGGGATGACCACACCAGAAGATATACCCAAGTCTCCGAAATCCAAACCAGGCACTTGTTGAATTTCCATGGCATTCAGACGGTCTTCCAACTGCTTGTACTTGTCTTCAGCTGGAGGATACTCCCTCCTCATTAAAATCAGTCTCGTTGTCAGAGACCACCGGACTAGGAACCCTTCCCCCCTTGGGACTGCCTTTTCCTACAGAAGAACCAGCTTGATTAACCTCATTCTGCAGTGTGTTACTAAACCTCCGGCCAGTGTTGAACAGTACCGTTCTCTTCTTCTTCTTCTTGACCAGCAGGGCCTTCAACTCCTCTTGACCTTGGGCCAAACTCATGATCAGCTCTTGGAATTGGGCGTTCTGAGCCTGAAGGGCCTTGATGGACTGCTCGATAGATGATTCAGGGTTCAGGATGCTGAAATAAACAACGAAGAACATTAAGCAACCTGAAAAGAAAAGTACCTGCTATGCACATGATGCATGATATGTGTATGATTTATGTTTTTAAAGACAATCAGGATTCAACTTTGTAAACAAAAAAGAACACACTTCATTAGATTCAACTTTGAAATTTAATTTGTTCAACAGATTGCCCTCAGGCGTTACATAAAAGTGAAAATACTGAAAAGGGAAATAAAACTGTAAAAGAATATCCAAAGCTCATTATTGATCCCAGGGTCTCCTCTTCTCAGTACGGATGTAGTCATTCAAGGCCCGCTCGTTCTCCAACTGCTTTGTCAGCTTCTGGATCTTCAATTCCTGCTCGTTGAACTTTTCCCGATAAGAATCCCGTTCTTCCCGTAGTTGCGCCCAAGACCTCTTTAGTGTATCAATATCAGTAGGTATCCGAGGAGGGAGAACAGTTGGAGGAGCCCCATCTCTATCAGGATATTCAAGAATGATGGGTCTGACAGCTTCATATGGCGTACCTAACTTCTGAGCACGGATGCGGACCCATTTGTAGTAGGCTTCCATAGGTAGAGAAGTCTTCGGTCCCAGCTCTTGTGGGTCAGCTTTGTGAATTCTATCCCAAGCCTTGATGAACCTACGACGCAGCTCGTCACTATCTACCTGAAACTCAAAACTGATGTGAGGCACTAACATCTCATGAGGCCCTGCTCTTCTGGCTCTTCCAAACTGACGAAGCGCTATACATGGATTATAAGAGATTCCTCCTTGGGTACCAATCAAAGGAACATTAGGATATTCTCCGCAACGATCAATAACAACTACCTCATCCAAACCCCCGAGAGTCCAAATGATGTCATTATCAGTGAGAGACATTAACCTATGAGCCCAACCTCTTCCTTCTTTGTTCTTCAGCACGAACTTAGGGAGGTGCGAAATAAACCACCTCACTAACAAAGGGATGCAACACCATAGAGTTCCTCGTCTTCGGGAAGTACGGGCATAAAGTTGTTGCAGGATATCACCCAAGAGAGTGGGCACAGGGTTCTGAGACATGAAGATCCTTATGGCAGTGATGTTAATGAAGTTATCAGGATTAGGAAACAAGACTAGACCATAGATTAAGAGAGCCAGAATGTCCTCGTACACCCTGAAGTCTAAGTCATTCCAGAAACTGTTAGCTTTACCAATCAGAAACTTGGCCAAGAAACCCTTAACTTTGCTTCTAGTCGCCCAGTTGTCCATTACCTCTTTGTGGGTCAAGGGCAGAGCTGCAGCAATCTCCTCAAGCCTAAGAGTCTTTTCCCAACCAGTGTAGGGAGTCTGATCCAAGATAGGGATACCAAGCAAATTAGAGAACTCTTCCAGGGTGGGGACCAGCTGGAAGTCTTGAAAGGTGAAGCACTGGTACAGAGGGTCATAAAACTGGGTCAGGACACTCATCAGTTGTTGGTCCCACTTTGCCGTGACTAAACTGAGAAGAGAACCATGCCTCTGGATGAAGGAAGTAGTATTTGGAATTCTGCTAACCAACTCTTCAGGCAACTCAGGTGGGTGAACAAAATTGAACCGGATAGTGTTCCTTCGCATAGGCATCATGATATCCTACAAAACAGAGCAAAGGTGAAACCCTCTTGTCTTTGAAATGGTCAGTCCTTATGCAGGATGCATGCAATGTTTATGATGGCATGATGTTATGATAAAGCACACCACAAATATTCACAAAGGCAAACATGATAAGGCACACAAGTCACACAAGACAAGCCCTTAGAGTTTAGGCCAGCATGGGGTCTAGGTATTACCCTCTTTCAGTTTGTTGGTTAAGACCTGTCCTATCAGAAGTAACCGGGTTCTAGAGGATCCCAATATTCTTAACTACCCTCAATCGGTCATAACTCCAGCATCGCAATCTTTTCTTGCGGCCAGAACCATCACATGAGTTTAGCCTCAATGGGCGTAGCATACTGCTACTGTTCTATTGGACAAGTTGGGTCATTTAAGGTTCTAAGGTCGGTTGGTGCTTAATGACTCCTCAGAAGACCCATATTCTCCTCGTTGCGACACAAGGGATATCGGTACAGACCAAGGCGCCACACCAACGTAGCCACTGCTTCACCCATGTCGGTCTACGCCGGACAGGTCCCTCACAGCTTATGCTACCTAACAGGGTATCCCCAGATCCGGGTTAGGATCTATGTAACTCCGATGCAGCCCACAATAATAAAGCAAACAAACACAACAATTGAAAACACAAGTGATCTTAGTCCTAAGGTACACCTCACTTTAAGTATCCCCAGCAGAGTCGCCAGTTCTGTGATCGGTGGATTTGGAACTGACTGTTTAACAATGGTTCGCGAAATGTCGCGGAAGCAAGAGTCGCCACCGTATTTTATTTTCTCCAACATGGACAGGACAAAAGCACAGCAAAATTCCTTATGAGATAGTTTCTCGGTTCGGGAGGTAGATTTATAGAAAGGGAAGGTGTTAGCACCCTTTCTATCCATGGTTATCCATGGGCTCTTAGATACTTGCTCATTGTGTTTTCAAAAGTATTTGCTTTTCAATTGTGAGTGGGTTTGAAAAAGTTTCGTTTAAAGATTTCAGATCGACTCTTGTATTAGTCCTCAAGAGTGTTTGAAAAATTGTTTTGAAAGCTTTTTGAAAGTGTCAGTGTAAAAAGAGTTTGATTTGTTTTTGAATAGAGCAAGTATCTATGAGTCATCTACCTACCCTAAGGAATTAGGCTGTGTAGAAGTCCTTAAGGTAGTGCCATCCCACCATTGAAAGGTAGGTAGCACTACCGTTAGAGGTGTTCGGGTCAATTCGTTTGTAGGGACAGTGTGGTCACCAGAGCAACAGTAGGACACCTTAGAAGCTACCCTTATGCCATTGATCATGGACATAAGGACTTACTAAAACGTCCTATACTCGACGACCACGTTTCGAAGGCAAGGCAACAGTGAGGCGTACCCTAAGAGTGGTGTGTGAATTTGTGTGTTGTTTTCAGTTTAGCATTTATCTTTTGATCATGGCATTCGTGAGCTACGCATTGTTTTTAATTAGTAATTCATTCTTTCATGCAATTAGAATTTAAAAGTGCGGAAATTTAAATGCGGAAAGATAAATCCTACTCTATTACAAGGCGCGGGTCTATACATCGCCAAATTACAAAGACCCGTTTGATAAAAAAATGCGGAAAGTAAAACCTAGTTACTATTACATGGCTTGAGCAGTTACATAATATTTGGAAGGAAATAAATTAACGTGCAAAAAGAATAAAAATAGAACGTTCGAGGGCGTTGGACCCTTTTGAAATTAAATTGAATTAAAAGTTAATTAATTATTTAATAAAAGAAAAGAAATGTTTTTTAGGTTTTTGGTATTTAATGAAATAAGAAAAGAATTTAAAATTAGAAAGAAACCCTAGTTCTAAATATTTTTAATTATTAAAGAAAAAGTTAAAGTTTAAAACCTAATTTACACTAATTAATTATTTTACATATTTATTTACAAAAGTAGTAATTAATAATAATAATAATGATGAGAAAATTATTTATTAAAAAAAGGATGAGAATGTTAAAAAACCCTAATTTCTACATATTTTAATTTATTAAGAAAAAATGTTGAAATTGAAACCTAAATAAACTAAATTAATTGTTAAAGTTTATTTACAAAAATAATAATGGTGAAATTAATATTAATAAAATAAACATTTTTGATTTTTCTGTATTTTATTTTTATTATGAAAATTATTTTACGAAATTAAAGAAAACAATTAAAATAATTAATAGAATTAAGAAAGAAAAACAAATAAAAATTAAAAATTGATGCAAACCATGGGGGGTATCAGGCCCATTTAGGAGGTTTTTTGAAGTATTTTTGGCCCACTGAACACAAGGCCTTCGTTGACTTTCCAGCTTGAGTGCGTGTCCATTGACTGAGGTACATGGTAGGACTCCTTTTGTAGCCTTCAGATTGAAGCTCATGGGCGCGTGGCAGGCTTGGATGTGAGGTTGTATGATGAGCCTTTTGATGAACACTGCATGGAAGCACATTATGAGGAAAAATATGAAATATGTGGGGGACCTGGGAATCGAACCCAGGTCCCAGTACCTGCAGGACACCTCAACAACTAACCAGGCTATTGCGTTTCTTTGTTAACATAATGAAGCATGATTATTATATAAAAAAAATAAGCGTTAGTGGTATGAACCAAAATCACGCGCCAGTATTTGAATCACCCTATAGCATCAGGCCACGTCCTTCGTCTTCCTTATTTTTCCTGCAAATAGAAGACACATAGTGGGGGTTTTAAACCCCCACAAACTGCAAACTATGAAAATAGCGATTAGAGCATGCTGTAACATAAAAAGGGCGCAAGGTCATGGTTGGTTTCGTCTTGATGTCACGAGTCCAATGGCATAGGTTTGGTGGTCTAATTTTTCCATATGAGGAAAGCCCCAATTTAGAGCTACTGAAACCCTAGAGAACGTTAATGGCAAATCTCGTTTCAAGAATTGCTAGGACAATTAAACTATGCCCAGAGTCTCAGAACATCATTAGTAGCAAGAATCAACAATTAAAACATGTGAATAATGCATGGAAATCAAAAATCGATTATGGACATATTCATGAAAAGTGTGACTCTGTTCTACCAATTCTTTGAGCGTGGAAGCGTGTTCTTGATTGCAATCACTTCCTGGAAGGTCCAGCAACACAAAGGAATACTTGTTATGCTTTGAAATGCCCTGCAAAGATGATTTCAGATGCCAAAATTTTGATGAAAAATTGCAATTTGGTTCTATGTTTTCTGAGCAGCTTTCGTGTGTATTGGAATAGGGTTAGCTTGTGTATAAGTATTTGAGTGAAATTAGGTCAAAAAACCAATCCCATAGTCCATGAATTTATGATTCCAATCTTTGATTTTTCCACATCTTTTTTCAATCTTTTTGCCATGGAAAATTTGCCAAATAGGGATGATCTTGTCCCCTTGAGATAATGCACGAAATCTTTTGCATATGTGGAAGATATTTGCTGCACAAAAAAGATTTAAAACATGATTTAATATTTTTCTCATATTTAAAACTAATTAAATGAATTAATAATAATAAAAACTCAATTAATTAATTTAAAATAATAAAATAAATCCCTTTGAGGTCAATGGGTCGTGTATAGCCTTTGGGTAATGATTCATGAAAGAAATTGAGGCCCATTAGCATTTTGAAGCTTTTGAAGCAAAGTTGACTTTTCAAAGTTCCCAAAAATTTCCCAACTTCTCCAAGGCATATCTTGCTCAATTTTGAAGCTATGAACATGTTCTTGGACATTTTGGAAAGGTCCTGAAGTCCTCTAACCAATTCTTTTGGTCCCATGTCATTTTGATTTACCAATATCAGGTTATGGTCTTTGACTTAAAGTTCCTTTTTGTTGACTTTTGAAAATGACCTATAATGTTGAAATTGATAACTTTTTGTGAGAGCATTTATTGGACTTGGAGTGTGAAGATGAGTTGTAGGAAATGTCATCCCCTTAAAAATGAGATTTGGATGGGATTTTTCTGATAAACCATGAGGAAGTTATGCCTTGGTCAATTTGCAGTTGACTTTTTCAACTGTCCAAAAATAGAAACTTTTGCATCTTGAGACCTTTTGAGCCATGCTTTGAGAATCATGATCAAGAATTGATCAAATGATGTTTGTGGCTTCAAAATAAGATGTTGACCAAATTTTTTGACTTTTGACTGTCAAATGACCATTTTGCCCATGCAGTTGACTGTGGAGCATTTAGGGTTTTTGACTGTGCAATTTTCATGCTGTGAGTCTTGAAACTTGGCATATGGATACTTGACAATGTGTATAGGCATATGGGACTTAATTGGACCCTTGGAAACCTCAACTTCTTTGCAAGAACCAAAACCCTAATTTTGACTGTGTTAGGAGGCATTTGGACTGTGCAACCTTTGAGAGATTTTGAATCATCTGAAGATTGATCTTGACAAATCTTTGAAGAATATGGGAGGGCAAATTTTGGGGTACAACACACCCTCTTCAGGTTTTCTCGATGTTTACATTTCCCTCTCGACGGGATAAAAGAAGTTCGGTGGTGACTTCATTGATTTCATTATCAGATGACGGTTCAGCCGGTTGTTTCAGCTGGAAACTTCACTGGGGAATATATAGACCTATTGTTGGTCTATCCCGAAGTCAGTCCTAGCTCTTGTTTTCTTTCTTTTTGGGTGTTTATTTTACCGCTTTGCATATTTATCTGTTTGCATTGCATCCTATATGTGCTTTATTTTCTGCATATTGGATTTGGCTGGACTGTTTGGATTCTGGTTTTCTTGGTGGGTGGGTTGTTCCATGAGGTAAAAATCCCTATACCCAGGCTATGAGTGAATTCCATAGGAACTGGGAATAGAGTGGCCATGGCGGCTATGAGGAAGTTCAGATAGGCTCTTGTACTCTGATTTAGCCTTGTACTCTGATTTAGCCTTTGACCTTACCGTGATCTAGTTTTCACCCGTGAGTGGGGCGGGCAAACTTTTCTTACAAGTACACGTAATGTTGGTGAATTTGTGTTTTGACGATGACTCAGGTTCCCATGGTAGTTCTCAAGCTATATGGGATTGTTTATCTTGAGTTGTGTAGTTCTATATAATGGTCCAACCATTATCCAGTGTGGAAAACTTTGATCCTGTCATGTCACATCATAGCATATTTATTTCTAAAAAAATAATATATAAAAAATAACTAGCATGTGCATGTCATTTTCCAGGGGCATTCAAGAGTGTTTTTTCCATCATAAATGGCCGACCTTCCTCCAGATGAGTTTGATTCAATTTATGTCAAAGAACCCACCAGCCATACATTCGCCTATTAGATTCCTATTATTGATGTGTCCGAGTTGAAGAGGTTGAGTTCTTATCTAAAGGGTGATATTCTGAATAATTTCAACAGGGACCATGGAAATTTGTTATTAATCCTAAAAACATCAATTGGTTTACTTTTCAAGACTATCAACTGGTTCCCACGCTAGAAGAATACTCATACCTTCTTAATATCAAACTAGCCAATGAAGTTCCTTTTGCCCAAGTGCCGGGGAAGTTGAAGTTCGAAGTTATTGTTGAAACCCTTCATTTGAGTTGGAAAGAGGTGAAAGACAATTAGAAATCAAGTAAAGATGCTATGAGGTTTTATTTGGATTTCTTAGTGAAGAAAGATGAAGACTGGGCGAAGAAAGGGAATTGGAGTGACTTTAGCCTTTTGTTGGCTCTCATGATATATGGCATCATTCTCTTTCCTCATAAGAGAAACTTCGTGGATTTTGCAGCTATCTGTGTTTTTAGGAATAAGAACCCGGTACTGACGCTTTTGGCAGATACACTTTACACTATTCACTTCAGACATGGAAAAGGAGGTAACGTTAGCTTGTGTCATTCAATGTTGTATAAGTGGTTTAAGTTGCAGTTACCATTAAATGGCCCTTTCACGGACACAAGGAATTCTCTCCAATGGTCGTCAAGGCTTGTCAACCTCACTTCATTCGATATCCGATGGAATTATGTCATGGGGGAAGTGCGAAGCTTCATCACTAGCTGCAGAGATTTCCCTAATGTTCCCCTCATAGGAACTAAGGGGTGTATCAACTATAACCCTGTGCTTGCTTACCACCAGTTGGGATATGCAATGGATGGACCACCAAAAAATGAAGAAGTGACTGAATCAGTGTACTTTGTTGGAGGAGGTAACCCCGAGATGTTAAAAAGAATGACAAATGCTTGGGAGGGAATTCACATGAAGGATAGAACTACTTTGAGCAACAAGGTTCCTATTGCTAGGATTCTTTACATGGAATGGATTAAAGACAGGGTTAAGATTCTATAGTTGCCATTTGCAAGATTGTCTCCTTTATGAAGATGTGAAAAACACAAGAAGGAGGGGGGGGGGGGTTGAATTGAGAACTTGAATCTTAAAAGCTTAATGACACAATATTTTTATCTTGGTTCGTTTGATCTCAAACTACTCCAGTCCACCCGTCAAGTTGATCTCGCCTCTCTCCAATGAGGTCTTAATCCACTAATCTCAACAAGATTACAAAAGCTACTTTAACAACTGCTAAAGTCTTCTTGAGTACAACCACAGTCCGGTTAATCTCAAGGAACACTTTTTCAATATAATTATACAATATGTGTTGTTGTTTTTCTATAAAAAAAAACTGTTTATCACAACTGTGATAAATTACACAGGTTTATAGCTTAGAAAGGTAAAATGAAAATTGTTTGCAACTTTGAATATGCGTGAGTGATTATCTAGCAAAATATTTGTTTGATTTTGAAAGCTGACTTTGTTTATATAGGAAGTGGAATGGCGTTGATCATAAAGCATGTTTAATGTCATTAACACACTTTCCTTTTGGAGAAGATCCTGTCTGAAAGAAGCCGTTAGAATTGATGTTGTCTTGAATGATCAATAACGCTTCAGAATCTTATCTCCTTACTGCTGATGACGCTTCAGAATATTGATGACATGATTTGGTATGTTCTTGTTCAGAGTCAGAGTTTACTTTGATTAAGCGCAGGTTCTGGTCATCAATTTTCAACGTATGTTCTGATTTCTTCAGCGTGAAGCACTTATGCTTATCTTCTGATGCTGATATGATCAGAACTTCTGCATACATAAAACATAATTTTTAAGGTGCATATTTGTTCTTTGTATTTTATATTTATTCTTTGTATCTGTTATCATCAAAACTCTAACCAAGGGCTGTAGAATCAAACTATGTTCTAACAATCTCCCCCTTTTTGATGATGACAAAAACCATATTTTTCAATTAAAAATAAATAATAAAAGGTTTAGAAGAAAACTCCCCCTGATTTGATTACTTTCCTTAAGTTTCTTGAGCATCAGAGTTTAACTGCATCTTTCATCAAAGTTTGTACCTGTTCAAGCTTTTCAGAAGATAGATGTTAAATAGTCCAGAATGTTTGAGACTTCTGTCTCAGTAAACCGTTATTGAAAATATCTTACTTTCTCCCCCTTTTTGTCAGTTATCAAAAAGGCAAAATAATCAGAGCCAAAATAGTTGAATTATGTTAAAAACAAGAAGCAATGATAAGTTCCATAACAGAAGTGGTAAAAAAAACTTTACAAATTAACATATTTAAAACAGAAAAGAATCTAAGAGGGAGGAGGAAGGCGTGTGAACAAAGCTTCCAGCAAGCCCTTGATCTGGGTATTAGATTCTTCTTTTTTGCCCAAGATTCTCTTGATTTGTTTGTTTGTGTCCTCCTGCTTATCCAACCTTTCCTGGATAATAGCATTTGCTCTTTTCAACTCTTCCAAAGTTTGCATGACTGAGGAAGGTGTTGGAGATTCTTCAGTAGTTGGACGCTTCTCAGAGCATTCTGCAGCTTGATCACAGTGAACCATTTCCTCTATTGTGATCATCTCTTCTGGAGTAACAGTCAGGGAAAGACCTTATGATTTTGGTTGAACTTCATATGAGGGATAATGCTTTGACCAGGGAGCATTATCTAGAGGGAGAATATCCTTCTTGAGCAGATGGCTCAGAACTTGGTCTTCAAAAACTTTTAGCTTAGCACTGAAATTCCGTTGAACTTGTTCATAGCTCTATTCCTTTAGCTTTAGTGTTTCAGAACTCAGCCAATTTCTGAATCTTGTCCATATATAATCATAGGCAGCAGGATTAGTCATCTCTAGACTAGTATACCTCAAGGAATTTATCCATTCCTGTACCCCTGTTTCAAAAATCAACAAATTTGTACCAACATCTGGTGTGGTTTAAGTTGGTTTTGGTTTAGGAATGGCAGTTTTGTGAGAGATAACAGCTAATCTTTCCAGCGCAATTGGATCAATGACAAGTCTTACATTGTCAGCTAGATTGCTATTGGGTGAAGGAGTGGGAGAGTCAGGTATGATGATTGGACTGGTAGGAGAGTTTGGTGGTGTGGATTCCAGAGAAGAAGGAATTTCTGGAATGTCGTGGATGGTGAGAGGCATGTGAATGGCAAGTGGTTCAGTGATTCCAGATATTGGAATTGTATCAGAATCTGAATGAGGTTCTTCAGATTGGTTTGTTGAAACATGGTGATGTTCTGGTTCGTGGATATCAGAGGATTGATTCTCAGAAGGTTGAGCTTCTGGTTGTTGTTGTTCTGGTTGAGGTGATGGTGGATGAGGAATATCTTGTTGTAGAGAGAAAGGTTATGGAATATCTGATGTAGTTTCAGAGTTTGGATTAACAGAGAGTTAAGGATTTGGATTTTGTGGTGTGGGAGCTGAAAAGTCTTGGTCAAATGAATCAATATCAGACAGAACTTTGGCAAGTTCTGGTTGAGTTTGTTCAGGGTTTGGATTATGAGAAAGGGAGTGAGTTTCATTTATACCTATAGTTTCTGATGGATCAAACCCTATGTCCAAGTCTTCAAATGTTTGTGGGGTTGGACGTTTGGTTGAGTAGTTATGGTTTCAGATGTTGATAAATTAATTGATTCTAAAACAGGAACAGAGGAAGGATTACCTTTCTTTTTGGCAGCTTTTGGAGTCCTCTGGGATGATCCTTCAGCTACAACTTTCCTTTTCTTGGTCTTCTTCAGAACAACTTCTGGAGCAGCCTGATGCAAGTCCTGGATATTTATTTATGGTGCAGTGCCATCTGCCTTACACGCATCCATATATTTGACAATTATCTTTGGCTTGGAGTCAATCTCAGAGAAAAGAGGAAAATCATCCAGAGGAATTCTTCTTGAAGTGATGGTTGCAAAAGAAGTAACGTTGGGTTCCTTCTTGATATTCTCAATGATTTTCATCTTCTTCAGATTTTTTGCGTTTAGAGGCTTCCCAGCAGTTGCTTCCAGTGAGCTGATTTCCAGAGCTTCAGTCAAATGCTCTATCAGCCTATTCTCTGTCAGAATATCTGATATGAGTCTTCCTAGGGGTATCCAGTCCCTTTTGGTACGTTCATCTTCTCTTGTTTCCTTTACACTAGTTCTCAGATGATTAAACAACAAGTGTGGGAGGTTTACCTCAGTCTTTTTGGCAATGAAATAGATCAGAAACTGCTGATCAATGTTTATGTAATCAGGAGAGCTAGTTGGCTTCCTGTGGTTGATACACCCCAGAATTATTTTAGCCCAAATTCTGTGATGGTCCTTCAGATCTCTAAGTTTGCTGGAGGGAAGACCAAGAGTAAATACTTCCCTTGCAATAGAAGCTACATCAGAGCATCTTTCAGCCATGTCAACATATCTGACACCTCCACCATTGTAACCAATAAGCCTTGAAATTAGGTCTTCTGTAATGACAATTTTCTTCCCCATGACATAAGAGGTAACATGATGATTTGAGGAAGAAGCATGTATCCAGAATTCTTTGATAAGAATTAGAAATGTTGGCCCTAGAAGACGGTCAAAGTATTTGTTTCAACCTTGAGAATTGACGTCTTCATACAGATTGAAGCCGTTTTCTTGTAATCTTTCAAAGTCAATAATCAGTTCTGAAAGAACTTCCAGATTATCAATGGGAGTGAGTAGCATTCTGTAAGGTTCTTCGTACTGTTCCATATAAGCAGATTCCTGAGTACTGATGTTTTGGATGCTTGAAGAAGCCATTGTTCACACAAGTTTTGAGAAAGATGAAAGGGTTTTTGAAAGTACGAAAACGATAGAAAGTATTTGAGAGAGTAAAAGTGAAGGAATGTAAAGAGTGAAATTTGAGTTTAAATAGTTTTTCTTGAAAGCATAAATAGTAAGAAAGAGAAATAATTAGTCATGATTATAAGCATTAATGTCATCTAAAATTGTGGGATTCAGAAAGATATTGGAATGGTTACCCATGACGTGTGTCTCAATACACCCAATCAGTGCTTTTGACCTTTCAGAAAAGTGAACGCGTGTTCTGCCTCATAAGTTAGCTGATGAATGGATGACAAGTGTTTGCTTATGTGAACAACACACTTCTATCCTTGAAATGAAACTTTCAGATCTTTATGGATAGATTCTGATGCAATTTATACTTCTAAAACTCTGAAGGCAGGTTGATCAGTATTTCACAGAAAAACAACAAAGTTCTGAAGGTTAAGATATGTAAATAAAACAATTTATTTTGGGCATAACTTCATGCTGAGATGTTTCAGAATGAAGTTAAACCTATCTTCAGAAAGAGGTTTTGTAAAGACATCAGCCCATTGATGGTCTGTGTCAATGAATTTTAAGTTAAGAATCCCTTTCTGAATATAGTCCCTAATAAAATGATGTTTTATTTCTATATGCTTAGCCCTAGAATGCAAAATAGGATTTTTACTGATACAAATAGTCACAGAGGATAGGAATGTTACTCTCAAATATATTGAAGTCTTCAAGTTGACTTTTCATCCAGAGCATTTGCGTGCTACATCCAACAGCTGCTATGTATTTAGCTTCTGCTGTTGATAGTGCTATTGTGGACTGTCTCTTGCTGGACCATGAGATTAGATTTTCTCCCAGAAACTGGCAGCTTCCAGAAGTGCTTTTACGTTATACTCTGTCTCCAGCAAAGTCAGCATCACAATATCCTACTAAGCTGTAATCATTTGATTTTCTATAAAACAAACCCAGATTAGCAGTACCTTTCAGATACTTGAAAATTTTCTTAACTACTGTTAAGTGAGATTCTCTAGGATCTGATTGGAATCTAGCACAAATGAAAACACTGAATAGAATGTCAGGCCTTGAATCCGTAAGATAGAGAAGAGAACCAATCATACCTCTGTAGACCTTATGTTCTACCTTTTTACTTACCTCTTCCTTTTTCAGAATGCACGTGGGATGCATTGGAATCTTTGTGGGCTTACATTATGAGAGATCAAATTTCTTCAAAAGTTCTCTGACATATTTTCTCGGATGAATGTAAGTTCCTTCTAGAGTTTGATTTATCTGAATGCCCAGAAAGAATTTGATTTCCCCCATTAGGCTTATCTCAAACTCTGCCTGCATACATTTAGCAAACTCTCATCCCAGAGAGGGTTGAGTAGATCAAAATATAATGTCATCAACATAAATCTGACATACTAACATGTCATTCTTAACTATTTTACAGAATAAGGTTGTGTCTACTTTCCCTCTGGTGAATTCCTTTTCTAACAGAAATTTACTTAGTCTTTCATACCAAGCTCTGGGAGCTTGTTTCAGACCATAGAGTGACTTCTTTAATTTGAAAACATATTATGGATTTTTGGAATTCTCAAAACCAGGAGGTTGGTGCACATATACCTCTTCATCTATATAGCCATTTAAGAATGCACTTTTGACATCCATCTGATATAGAGTGATGCCTTTATTAACATCAAATGGTATTAAAAGTCTGATAGATTCTAACCTGGCGACTGGAGTAAAGGTTTCTGTATAGTCTATCCCCTCTTGCTGACTATAACCTTGTGCTACCAGTCGTGCTTTGTTTCTGATGACTTCACCTTGCTCGTTCAGTTTGTTTCTGAACACCCATTTTGTACTAATGACATTGAATCCTTTTGGTTTGGGAACCAGATCCCATACGTAATTTCTGGTGAATTGATTTAGTTCCTCTTACATTGCCAGAATCCAGTCATTGTCCCGAAGTGCTTCATCAATTGTTGTTGGTTCAATCAGAGAGACCAGTCCCATGAGGGATTCTTTAGAGTTTTTGAATGTTGATCTTGTTCTGATTGGATCTTCCTTCTTTCCCAGTATTGTATCTTCTGGGTGATCAATGCTGCTTCTGGATAGTCTTTTCTGGAGTTGATCAACAGACGGTGCTGGATTGCTTGCAGTGACTCTTTCTGATGTTGAGGGAGAGTCTCTGTTGAGGACTTCTGATGAATTGTCTTCAGTACCTGTGAGTTCAACTTCCATGCCTGTAAGGAGTTCATTCTGCTTTGACTTTTGAGGGTCAAGCTTATCATCAAACCTAACACTGATTGACTCTTCAACAATCTGTGTTTCTGTATTGTATACTCTATACCCTCTTGAGCGTTCACAGTATCCTAACATTATAAACTTTTGTGCTTTAGAGTCAAACTTGTTCAAATAATTTTTTGTATTCAGAATAAAACATGTACATCCAAATGGATAAAAATAAGAAATGTTGGGCTTTTTGTTCTTCCACAATTCATATGGAGTCTTTTCAAGAATAGGTCTTATAGAGATTCTATTCTGAATGTAACACGCTGTGTTAATTGCCTCTGCCCAGAAAATCTTAGCAACGTTAGTCTCGTTGATCATGGTTCTGGCCATTTCTTGCAATGTTCTGTTCTTTCGTTCTACAACTCCATTTTGCTGGGGAGTTCTAGGACAAGAGAAGTCATGCAAAATGCCTTTTTCATTAAAGAATAATTCAAAAATTTTATTTTCAAATTCTCCACCATGATCACTTCTGACTTTGACAATTCTAAGATCCTTTTCATTCTGAACTTGGTTGCAGAAGGTAACAAACACAGAGTGTGACTCGTCCTTGTGTCTTAAGAACTTTACCCATGTCCATCTGCTATAGTCATCTATGATTACTAACCCATACTTCTTGCCACTGACTGAAGTAGTTTTTACTGGTCCAAATAAGTCAATGTGTAGAAGTTCTAATGGCTTAGAGGTAGAAACAACTTTTTTGGATTTGAAAGCAGGTTTTGCAATTTTGCCTTTCTGACATGCTTCACACAGAGCATCTTAGTTGAACTTAAAATTAGGAAGTCCTCTGACCAGATTGAGTTTGTTGATCTGAGATATTCTTCTCATACTAACATGCCCCAATCTTCTGTGCCAGACCCATTGCTCATTGTTAACAGACAGTAGACATTTTACATTCGGACTCTTTAGTTCAGAAAGTTTTATTTTATAAATGTTGTTTTTCCTCTTTCCATTAAATAGGATAGTCCCATCTTTCAAACTAACAGCTTTGCATGAATTTTGATTAAAGATTATATCATAACCATTATCACTTAATTGACTTATGGATAACAGGTTATGCATTAATCCATAAACTAATAAAACATTACTTATAGAGGGAAGATTTCCATTACCTACTGTTCCAGAGCCAATTATTTTTCCTCTCTGATTGCCTCCAAAGCCCATGTAGCCTCCAGGCTTTGGAACATATGCCTTCTTCTCGTCATGTGTCGCGAGCAACCAGAGTCCAGGTACTATGATTGGTGTCTTAGCCTTGCTGCTAAAGATATCTGCCACATGTATGATTTTATCCTTAGGTACCCACATTTTCTTGGGTCCTGATTTGTTAGTTTTACCAAAGTTCTGATTGAATTTTGGTTTGACAGAATAATCACTACTTTTGTATTTTATGTCATGTGTGTGCCCATATATAAAATGTGAATTGAGTGGTGTGTGTTTTATAACTAAGTCCATGGGATTTTTTGGTGTAGATACCTTACTTTGATATCCTATCCCTTTTCTTCCATTTCTGATAACTCCATAGATCATTGAAGCCATCTTGCTTTTGTCTATGTTTTTAGCTAGAAACTTCTGAAAGCTGTGATCATAATCTTTGATGATCTCATCAGCATTGTTGGGAGTTTCAGAGATTTTTTCCTTCTGAGAGTTTTTCAAATCATTTTCTAATTTTGAAATTTTTTCTCTTAACTCAGAATTATCCAATCTGAGACTCTCAGTCTTTTCAGAGTCAGAGGCAAGATTCCTTTTCAGGTTCCTGAATTTAACTCTAATTTGCTGATACCTTTCCAGGATTTCATTTAGACTTTCTTCTCCGTATAGACCGAAGATGAATGGCGCTGTCAAAGCGGCCATAAGAACATAAAGAAGATTATGCATAAGATGGTAGTAACCTATAAAGATTGGCATGAGATACTGCCTTTCGCTTTGCATGGTTACCGTACCACTGTGTGCACTTCGACTGAGGCAATCCCATTTTCTATGGTCTATGGCATAGAAGCGGGGTTGCCTGTGGAAGTCAAAATTCCTTCTCTTAGGATCATGAGGGATGTTAAGCTCGATGAAAGTGAGTGGGTACAGAATAGACTGGATCAGTTAGAACTTATTGATGAAAAGAGGCTGACGATTGTATGTCATGGTCAGGTATATCAACAAAGGACGAGGAAAGCTTTTGACAAGAGGGTGTGGCCTCAGTGTTACACGCTAGGTGACCTTATGATAAAGTGGATAATTCTTCCCCGGGGGATCCCAGAGGCAAGTGGGCTCCGACTTATGAAGGACCATTCTTGGTCAGAAAGGTTTTCTCTGGTGGAGGGATGATGCTCGCAACCATGGACGGAGAGTACTTCCATCTCCCTGTGAATGTTGACGTAGTTAAAAAATACTTTGCATAAAAAAAAAGAGAGAACCCACTAAGTTGAAAACCCGAAAGGGAAGCTTAGATAAAAAGAGGGTGTCCCGGTGAATCGAAACCCGAAAGGGCGATTCAGGAAAAAGTTAGGGATCTAAAGCAAATAACTACGCTCAGCATGAGATCCTTTGTTCCTTTTTCTCTTTTTTCGGTCACCTGGCAGAAGTCTGAAGCTACTCCAAGATTGTTTCGTCAGAAAGGAGGAAGAAGGAAGCGTTAAAGTCATAAGAGTTATAGCAGAGTCAAAACATGATATTCATATTCACATTACCATTTGTAAACACTTGTTTGTTTTGTTTTTGCAATTATCTCTTTAAGATCTGCTTCCAAATGTAAACGCCTTTTTCATAGGCTGATTTCTCAAAGTCAATAAAAGATCCTCTTTTATATACGTGCACATAACTTCCTTTTACTGTTTTGTTTGTAAAAACGTCCAATATTTTGATAAACATGTGCATATAAATTTTGTTGGCCTTACATGAACATGATAATCTAAGTTATAGCTAGTTGGATTTAAAGTTACTTGAAATACGGATAATAAATACAACTGTCATACTAAGCGAGGGGCATGTTTAATTTTCTCCTTGATAGGAATGCTCAACTACTTACTTGTGGATATTTTGCTAAGTTGCTTCATGGCTCCGCACTGGTGGCAAAGGTTTTCCTCTCCCCATTGAATGCTCATTTCTCTGGAGAGACAAATGAAAGAAAAACCATTTGTAATTTCTCTTCATAATATAGAGATCATGGAACAGGATATAGTCAAGATTGCAGTGCATCGTCAAGGTTGACAAGTCTGGATGGAGTCGATTCTCTTCCATGGTGGCATTTTTCTTTGCTGCATTTTCATGTGTATCTTGATTGTCTATTTTAAAATTGTTTGCATGAAGAAACTTGTTTGTCCTTGAGTGTCTACCCTGATACGTTGAATATGTCTGCCTTGAAGTAATTCTTTTGTTTTTACTTAAACCATTCATTATCACTCTTTAAATGATTTTCTGGCATTTTGATACCAACTGTGCCAACTCTTTTGTCTAGTCAAAAGAATGGAGGAAGGATGACGATAGTTAAAGTCGATATCTCTGATGGTATGCTTTTGAGTAGAACCTTCTTGACGATGTACATGCCTTGTTTCAATCCCCAAACACCGGAGATATAAGGGAGATAGACCCTCGTTTACCCCTCTGAGCCTTCGAAGTAGGAGTTTGTTTTCTGTTTCAGAAAACCGTTATTTTTAAACCGGGGAAGGGTAGGTGTTCAATTAGTTTGATCAAAAATTCAAATTTCAGAAGGAGTGTGCTATCTTAGGATCACCACATTTTATCCCTCGCGTTTTGAGGACAGGAAAAGATCATCACCACCATGGTTATTTCCTCACAAAATCTTGAGGTCAAGATCAGATCGATACAATAATGGTTATCCCTCGCCGACCAGGAATGAGGAAATTACTTTCCTTCCCAAAAGTTCTAATACTTAAGGTCACACGATTTGTTCAAAAGGAAAGTATGAATAAGAAGGAAACAACAAAAAAGCCCCACTAAGTCGAAACTTGAATACAAGTCGCTTAGGCAAAAGTTAGGGCATCCCGCAGGACTTCCAAATTGAAAAAAAAGAGAATTGGTCCAGGAAAAAATTAGGGAAGGTGGAAAAGAATTTGAAAACCCCGAAAGGAAGAAAAGGAGTATCTAATACAGATCCTCATCAAAAGAAAAGTCATGTGATTGAATAATAATAAATAAAAAATAAGGTTAAGTGACTGACGTGTCTAAGAAATTGTTGAGGTTCATCAACCATTGTAAGCTCCTCTTGAGAGATGAATGTCCGTGTCAAGTTAACTGAATTTAGGACTGGAGAACATCACGAAGGGGGTGGGCACCAAATAACTTGAGCCTTAAAAACTTTTTTCTAAAAACTATAAACTAGGCCATGTAACAACCTTTAAAAGTCCTAACTGAAACATGGATTTAACTCGAAAGCATACTACATAAGGATAGCGTTTCCTAAAACTCCCAAATATGTGTTGCATATCCATGTTGGTATCTTATCGCCTACATCATGTTCGTTATAAAAAAGAAGAAAAAGTTTTGAAATTTTGCACTCTAGCTAGTGATTCATTCATAACAGAGGCGACATCTTTTTTCTAGATTTTCAACTTCGAGGTTTACATAATTGTCACATCAGGGTTATCATTCCCATAAAAAACATTCTTCTGCATACAAGATAATAGTTTGACATCAAAAGAGCTTATACAATTAACATCAAGGAAGAGCTTAATGTTGTCAAGAGAGGAAGATTCGACTACTTCGCTAGAAAAAGGCCATTCATGCCATGAAAGAGTGTTAATGTCAAAATAACCCTTTATCATCCCTAGCAGGGTTGATGTTGGCTGAGATTTCCACCTTCCCCCCGATAAATTTTTTGTTGTTTGACCATCATTGTGGTTTATTCTATGGTTGCATACCAAAGATTCATGAATCCCCAGCAAAGCACTCTTCAACAGAGTTTTTCTTCCCCAACAACGGTTTTCATTTCTCATGTCTGGTTTGCTATCTTGGTATCATCCACAACATGGCTGCACGCCGTCTTTTCCAGAGATTACAGTCTTACCCTGATTATCTCAAACACCAGCCGATTTCTATTTGGCATTCTCCTTTAAAAGCTACGGTCTCTCCCTGAACTTCTCCCACAACGCCCAATCTTCATTTGGAATTCCTTCTTGAAGATAATCAATTTCTACCTGATCTTCTCAACCAGAGTTCGAAATTTATTTTTGCAAATCCTCTCAAGGCTTGTAGCCTGTTTCTATTGGTTACTCAGTTGTTACTCCCCACAGAGTTTCAGCTCTACAAGAATTTCTCTCCAGCGGTTCCTTATATCTTCTCTTCTCTAGCAGATTTTGAATTTTATTTTTGCAAGTCTTTTCAGATTCTGAATTCTTGATTGTTAGCTTCTCGATTGGCCATTCCCTAGAGAAACATTTAAACATGCATCATTACATTGCATCTACCAAAACGTGTAGCATTTCCATTATATTGAGCATTACGCTATAAAAAAATTCAAACATGCATCAGAACATAAGCCATTACTGTTTCTGTTTCCCTTAGTGAATTTTCTAAAACTTCAGATTATATCCACAACAAGGTCTTCATCCTCAATATTTCAAGTTCAACCCTCACAAATATCCTGTTGATGTTAATCTCTTGAATGTTTGAGTGTCTACTCCTGATTGTAGTTCCGTTTTACTCTGGCACAATTTTCTTGGGTTTAGTATTCACTACCCTCGTCGGTTCATTCCAATGTCTATTGATGTACCTTTTGAATAACAATTTCGTCCTGATATTCACTTTCAGCAGGTTTTTAGTTGTACGCCATAATCACCTTGCTTTGGGTCGAGCTTTGATTTTCGTCTCCTCACCCGCGCATGAAATCCAGTTTCTACCTGGTACTCATCTAGTTTAGTTTTGTCTAACTAGTTATAATAAGTCGAGTTTCGTCTCATTTTTTTTCATACCTTCGACTTCCATCAGTGTTTTTTTACTGAACCCTTTACTGGTTTTCGTTTACTGAGTCTCTTTGCAGTAATCGTAATTGCATCCCTGGTTGAAATCAGTCATCTTTGTTCCTTAGATTCTTATATCAATTTGCGTTACTGTTTATCCATTTATCTGAGACCAGCAAATGCTCTGAGAAACATGTTCTCTCATCACTTTGCTTTGGGTCGAGTTTTGATCTCGTCGCCTGTGCATGAAATCCAGTTTCGTCATGGTACTAATCTAGTTTACATTTGTCTAACTAGTTATAATGAGTCAAGTTTCGTCTCGTTTTGTTTTCATACCTTGGACTTCCATCAATGTTTGTTTACTGAACCCTTTATCGATTTTTGTTTACTGAGTCTCTTTGCAGTGTTCGTAACTGCGTCCCTGGTTGAAATCGGACTCCTTTGTTCCTTGGATTCTTCTATCAGTTTATTTTACTGTTTATCCATTGATCTGAGACCAGCAAGTGCTCTGAGAAACATGCACTCTCATCACTTTTTCTATGGGATGAGTTTGCCTCATTACCCGTGTGTGAAATCTAGTTTCGTCCTGGTACTCATCTAGTTTAGGTTCGTCTAACTAGTTTTTATGGGTCGAGTTTTGTCTCGTTTTGTTCCTCACTCCTGGGATTCTTTCAGTTCTTTCATACTGTCTATCTTAGGTTGAGATTAGTAGGTTCTCCTAGAATCACACACTCTAGCCACCTTGCCCCACATACTTTTTCAGAGTTTAGATTCTCCTATTCTATGTGGTTTGAGTCTTATCTCACCCCTTTTATGGTCTAATTCTATCCCGACACGTTTATTCTGAAGTTTAGTTTCGTCCGATCTTCTGCATCCCACGTCTGTTGGCATTCTTTTTCTTTGGGGGGTTCCTGTTTCTTCTTTTCAAGAGTGTAAATTTCCGGGTTCCCTTGTATTCAATCATCTTCAACTCTGAATGCTAGAAAGTTGTTACTTTTCTCACTTATCCAGTTAAAGATGATTGAATAGGGGCATCTGTTGCACCCCAAAATTTACCCTCTTGATTTAGGCTTTTGTTTCATCATAAAAATCATGTTGCATTACATTCATACATTGTGATGGGATCAAAGAATTTTAGTTATCAAAGTCTTCCTCAAGCTTTGGAAGATTGATTGTATTGAAAATTTGTTCCATGAGAGCCTTATTATATAACCCTATGGATCTTTCAAGCCCAAAGGTTTCACATATCTCAAGATATCTTATCCACCTCATTGGATCACCAGAAGATTGAGTATTGTGTTGTTTATAAGGAGAATAACATCCTTTTTGTTCATCAGTCAAAATTAGGTTTTTTTTCTTCCAAATTAGAGTAATTGGGGTCTGGATGAACCAAGTATTGAAAAATCATTCTCTTATCATCATTAGAGTCAATTTTGTTTAAGGAGTCTCTCATGATGCCCAGTGGAATTAAGGTTTTGAAGCTTTATCAGTTATCTCCTAATGCAGAGTGCAAAACTAGGGTTTGAGTTTTAATAAGGGATTATTTGGAATTTTGAGTGCAAACTCTTTCCATAGCCTCTATGTTTTTGGAATATCATATGTTTTATGTTTTGTTCACCAATTTCGGAGAGAAGTGGTTCAATTGATTCAAAGGGGAAAATGGTCATTTTGGCCAAAATTAGTCAAAGTCAAAGTTGACCAAGTGAACTTTTGGTCAACCATCAATTAAAAGGTGTACTTTTTATATTTTAAGTCCATTTTGATCTTTGAATTAAGAAGATTGAAGTTTAGTTTGAAACTTGTTCATGAAGAAACCATAAAAAGTTTCTAAATTTGGAAAATGAGGACTTAACTTCAAAATAGTTCACCATTTATTCATCCTTGATCCAAAAAATGCAAATGAGGTTTGCTTGGAAAGATAAGAGGGTGATCTTTCATAACCTTTTTGTCTCATGTCCAAATTGTCCAGGAATCAAAAGTTATAGTCTTGAGAAGTTCATGTCTCAAGGTGAAATTATAGAACATTTTCCAAAATTTGTGTTTTTCATTACAATTTTTAAGGGACCTAAGTGGACCAAATGATAGGCCAATGGTTATGAAATAAAAGGTCTTGCTAAGACCTTTCCAAAAAGTATTTATTTTCACAAAAATTCAAAGGGATTGATCGGGTTATGACAATTTGGATTTCAAGGCATTTTTGTGATTTTTGACCAAAGTACCAACATGCCAATTCTTGAGAATTCCACAATCAGCCATTCTCTTCACTTATAATCAGGCCTATAACACATTTGTGACTTATGGAAGCCCATGCTGCCAGCCATTTCATGCCCATGTGCTTGTTGTAGTTGCTCGATACCAAAATTCCAAAACTTGCCCAAAATTGCAAAAACTCTAATACTTTCTGATCATGTGGAATCAAAGGCCAAGATGCTAAGGATGATTTTCTGAAGTAATTTGGCCCACAAAACGCACAAAAGGCTAATGAATGCACGAGCAAATGACCTGATCCCATGCACACCTCATTTTCTACACACACTTCCAATCATGCCCTCCAACGGTATTAAGCTGGCATTTCCACTCCTACCCTCCTCTACTCACTCTATATAATGAGTAGCAAGGCTCATTTGATGAAGGAGAGGCCTTTGTTGCAAGAAATCCAAATTTGAGTTCAACTTCCTTCCTCTGCATTTTTCTTCAAATCCTCTAATTCCTTGGTGGTTTCTTCAAGTTTTTTGTGGAGACACATTTACTGGAGCAAGAGGATCAAGTTGGAACCATTGATTTGCTTCTGGAGTGAGTAAATTGAGCATTCAGATTTTGATTTGAGGTAAGTTCACTCAACTTTCATTCTTGAGATGTAGCTAGTTATTGTTGAATTTGATCATGAATACTTGTTTGTTGATATTATGTGAATGTTTCTGAAGCTGTTTGAGGTTTGGTTTGGCGTATTATGCTTGTTTGACATCTCTGCAACTCCGATTTTCAGTGAGTTTTAGTGATTTCGTACTGATATTTCTCGATCCATGGCTGTCTATTTGATGTGATTTGAATTGTGTTTAATTCCTTTCCATGTTAGCTTTGATTTGCACTTGATTTGATGAATTTTGGTTGAGAATTGATATTGAACGAAGGATCTAAACGTGAGGGGTTGGATATGTTTTGCACACATTTCTGGTTAGGGCTAGAGGTTGAAGACGAAGCGTGTCACCTCCTGATTGGTCCATTTGAATTTTGCATTTATTTGAATTTTGTTTTATAACTTGATTTTCCTGATTTTATTTCTTGCTAAAAAATGGTTGAAAATTTTGAAATAATTCGTGGAGGTCAGAAATAATATTTCTGACCTTGTGTATTTTTTTTTATAATTTTTAAAATTTGTTTGATTAGTTTGAAAATTCTGGAGTTTAATTATTTATTTAATTTGATTTAATTTTTGAATAATTGTTTCTTTGATTCAAAAATTATTAGAAAATTCATGGAAGTTTGCTTGGATTAGAAGAATCATAAAATAATTTTGGTTGGCATTTATTTTGGGTTTTGATCATAATTCCATTTTGTTTATTAAATAATTGCTTAATTATTTAATTAATTAAGAATTGTTTTTAATTTTGAATTTCCTCTTGGTTTAAAAATATGGAAAATGATCCTTCCGATCTTATGAGTTTTCTCAGGCTTGGTGCATTTTTATTTTGAAGTGTTTGGGCTTTAATCTTAATTAATCAATTGTTAATATTAGTTTCCAAATAATTAGGGTTTTGATAATTCCCTTGTTTGTTTTGATTCCAAAAACTAACTTTCATTGAGTTTCAATTGAATTTAATTCTTGTTTGAAGTTCATAGATGAATTGAGGATCTTAAAAATATTTTTCTTGAATTAATTGATAAGGTTTGGTATTTTCCATTGATTTATTTTGAAAACTTATCTAGATTGGTGGTTTCACCAACTAATCTTGATGTTTGAAGTTTGATTGATCCTTTCCTCATCCATCCACGAACTTAAGACATGTTTTTTGACTTTTATACATCTCAAAGGTGCTGAGAAATTTTTTGTTTGAATTATGGAAATCCTTTTCTATTTTTGATGTATTTTTGAAGTGAAAGTGACTAATTGATGTTGCATTCTTTGTTGCAATTTGTTTGATGGCCAATGAACTTGTGTGAGGCCTATAATTTGGCACTTAATGATTATATTGCTTATGCTTTCTCACATCAATTCAAGTCAATCTTCTTGACTTCTCATAATTGGTTGATGAGCACTCTTTGACCCATACCTCCTAAGTGATATTCTTTTGTGAATTTTGCTTTGAGCTTTGAATTTTTGCCTTGAGTTTGAGGTCATCAAATGACCAATGATAACATGATGAAGAATGATACATCAAGGATAGTCTCATAAATACTTGAGATCACTTTACCTCCAATTATTGAACCATTTCATCCTATTGTAAATTTGATGATTCAATCCTTTCTTTTCTTTTTGAATCTTTGAGGTACATTGAATGCACTTGTGCAACATGCTTTGGAATCAAAATTATAAACTCATTATCATATCCTCATAGCATGTTATAATCCTTATTTAAAGTCTTTGAATGTTTTAAGTTTTCTAACTTTGTCTTTGTTTGAATTCCTTTCATTACTAACTTGTGATCCAAGCTTTGTGATACATTTTGTGGCATCCCTATTTTATTATGCTTGTGAACCATAATGGAATGAATGATTATTGATGTGTAGTGTTTGCTACTGACTTCTAAGGTCTTTGTTTTGCATTCTTCTCTTGCTCATTCTATCCTTGATTGATATTTACTTGTCAATTCAACATGGTGATAGGAAAGGAGCAACATCTCTTTAGTTTTGACCTAGTTGTTGTTTGAGTTTGCTTGAAGGCTCTTGCATTCACTATTTTGATGTTTACCATCATGTTTTTCCAATGTCATGTTATATCATCATCCATCTCTTATTGATTCATCATTCCTCATTGTAATCACTAATTTGTCTGATGAATGTGCGAGGTACTCTGAGAAAAGTTTTACATTTTGACTTAATGCTATCGTGTTCCACTTTATTTGGGGAACACAATTGGTTATGCTTGCACCACTCATGTGCTTTGTATACTTGTTATTCTCTTACAGGATATATATATATATATATATATATATATATATATATATATATATATATATATATATATATATATATATATATATATATATATATATATATATCTGTGTGTGTGTGTGCGTGTGTTTGTGACTTCTATACATCACCTGTGGGACATGTTCATATTTGAAGCCTCAATGATTATATTTGATGGCGTGATTTCTGACTTGGTTTGTTTGTTGATGCTAGCTTGCTTGAAGTTCTCTGGGTTTCTTTTTCATGTTCATTTTCTACGAATCGTTATCCATTTGGTATTGCACTATTTCCTTTTTACTGTTTCTTACCTTTATTGCTTTCTATTACATGATGGGACATTTGTTGCTGATATGTGTAAGGAGTCCCTCGGTTTATTTAAAGACCTGTTTAAGGAAATTCTGTCGGTGTGCTAATTGTGATTGCTTAAAATCCTACCTTCGGAGTAGGTATTATGCGCATGTGTTTATATTTGTGCCCACACTATTACAGGTGAAAAGTCCTCAAATGGAGGCGAGCGGAAATGGTTCATAATCGACCCCCGCATGTTCCAGTCCATGTCGTTCCTATGCTCACTTTCTACAAGTAGATGCTCTGAACATGTGCCCAAGATCTGAATGAATTTAAGTCTTTTAATGGCAAGTAAAAAGGTTTCTCGCAATCGGATCCCCATGCTTTCTTTAGCTCATGTTGACCAACACTGATGCTTAGTGTAGGCATGCACTATGTCTTTCCCCCCAGATCTTTCTTGCCTTGGTAATTGATATCATGGTTAAGGACCCTTTTATATTCCTATAATACTATAGCTTGTTGACTTGGGTGATACGCTCCACTTGGCTATGGTTTGACCCTTGGTATGATGCTTGGTTTCTTGTCTATGGAGAGACCACCCTTTCTACTACTCGCCATGCGCCTTGTAGGTGTTTGATATTCAAGCGATGCTCTAGTTTTTGTTTGTCCATATGTTTTACCATTTGTTTGCTTATTTTTGTCAAAAGATCTGTGACATTTTTGCGGCTTCCCTTAGGATCGCTCAATTATAGTAGCTTTCGAGTTAGACATTAGGATAGATATCCATGCATGTCAACATAGGTTAGAGACTTCCCTTTTCATCCTCAACCTTAGGGTCAATAATTGTATGATAACATTAGGGGTAATACTAGGCTAGTCTCCCTTAGTTATTTTCCTTTTCTTTGAATATTGCATCTTAAAACTAAAACTTCGTGGCAAATCATAAAATATCTCCAACAAACTTAAATCCTTCTTCAAGGTAAAAAATACAAACCAATCTTAATTTTTTGTGTGCCTCTTAGCTTTGTTTTAAATCTTGTCAAATTGATGTTTTTCCATTCTTGCCATGATATCTTGCTATCTTTTTGCCGATGTTCTTCCATCGCGCATGTTTGTTATCCTACCTTGATTTCTCAATATCATTATTAGGTGTGATGTTTTATCATTTGGATTATTGATGTCTCGCCATCTTTGCCATGCTATCTTGCTATCTTTTTTCCGATGTTTCGCCATCATATATGTTTGTTGTCGATATTTCACCATCGCAGATGTTTATTATCCTACTTTAATTTTTGATATCATTGTTAGGTGTAATGTTTTATCGTATTGTCTGATATTTTACTATCATGTTGACGTTTTATCATCTTATCTGAGTTTGTGTTACCATGTGATCCTTTTTTGTTGCTTTATCATTGTCGTTGATGTTTTGTCATTTTATCTGATGTTTTGCCATCTTGATTGTTGCATTTGTCTTCTTAACTAAAAAACACAAACTAACCAAAATATATGATCCGATTTATGGCTGCTCTGATTCCTTAAAAGGGATACGTAGGCATTGGGGTAGGGCCCGAGCGAGCATAAATTTTATTTTCCCGACATTATTTTCTCATTTATTTTTCATGCATTCCATGTACAGCCTAGACATAAATTTTACACACCCTTATATTAGAACAAACAAGAGTGGATACCATAAAGTACTATCGGCATGTCGGGTGCTAATACCTTCCCTTGTGTAACAGACTCTCTTACCTGATCTCTTGGTCGCAAGAACATGATTTCACCCTCTTCGGGTTTTCTCGATGTTTACCTTTCCCTCTCGGCGGGATAAAAGACGTTCAGTGGTGACTTTATTGATTTCATTATCAGATGACAGTTCAGCCAGTTGTTTCAGCTGGTGACTTCACTGGGGAATATAGAGACCTATTGTTGGTCTATCCCAAAGTCGGTCCTAGCTCTTGTTTTCTTTCTTTTTGGGTGTTTATTTTACCGCTTTGCATATTTATCTGTTTGCATTGCATCCTATATGTTCTTTATTTTCTGCATACTGGATTTGGCTGGACTGTTTGGATTCTGGTTTTCGTGGTGGGTGGGTTATTCCATGAGTTAAAAATCCCCATACCCAGGCTATGAGTGAAATCCGTATGAACTAGGAATAGAGTGGTCATGGAGGCTATGAGGCGTATGTCTTGTAGACCCGAACATGAGACCCGTGACTTCAGAGGATGTTCTGATAGGTGTTATCGTATGATAGTACCAACAGGTGGGCTCTTGTACTCTGATTTGGCATTTGACCTTACCGTGACCTAGTTTTCACCCGTGAGTGGGGCGGGAAAACTTTTCTTACAGGTACTGTTGGTGACTTTGTGTTTTGACGGTGGCTCAAGTTCCCATGGTAGTTCTAAATCTATATGGGATTGTTGATCTTGAGTTGTGTGGTTCTATATAATGGTCCAACCATTATCAAGTGTGGAAAACTTTGATCCTATCATGTCACATCATAGCAAATTTATTTCTAAAAAAATAATATATAAAAAATAACTAGCATGTGCATGTCATTTTCCAGGGGCATTCAAGTGTCTTTTTTCCATCAGAAATGGCCGACCTTCTGTCATATGAGTTTGATTCAATTGATGTCAAAGAACCCACCATTCATACATTCACTTATCAGATTCCTACTATTGATGTGTCTGAGTTGAAGAGGTTGAGTTCTTATCTGAAGGGTGATATTCTGAATAATTTCAATAGGGACCATGGCAATTTGTTATTAATCCTCAATACTTCAATTAACCCAATGGCTTTGATCACTCTCTTCCAGTTCTATGATAAGAAATTAAGGTGTTTTACTTTTCAAGACTATCAACTGGTTCCCATTCTAGAAGAATACTCATACCTTCTTAATATCAAACTAGCCAATGAAGTTCCTTTTGCCCAAGTGCCGGAGAAGTTGAAGTTCTAAGTTATTGCTGAAACCCTTCATTTGAGTTGGAATGAGGTGAAAGACAATTGGAAATCAAGTAAAGATGCTATGGGGTTTTATTTGGATTTCTTAGTGAAGAAAGCTGAAGACTTGGCGAAGAAAGGGAATTGGAGTGACTTTAGCCTTTTGTTGGCCCTCATGATATATGGCATCATTCTCTTTCCTCATAAGAGAAACTTCGTGGATTTTACGGCTATCTCTGTTTTAGGAATAAGAACCCGGTACCGACGCTGTTGGCAGATACTCTTTACACTATTCACTTCAGACATGGAAAAGGAGGTAATGTTAGCTTGTATCATTCAATATTGTATTAGTGGTTTAAGTTGAAGTTACCAGTAAGTGGCCCTTTCAAGGACACAAGGCATTATCTCCAATGGTCGTTAAGGCTTGTCAACCTCACTTCACTCGATATCTGATGGAATTATGTCATGGGGGAAGTGCAAAGAATCATCACTAGTTGTAGAGATTTCCCTAATGTTCCCCTCATGGGAACTAAGGGGTGTATCAACTATAACCCTGTGCTTGCTTACCTCCAATTGGGATATGCAATGGATGGACCACCAAAAGATGAAGAAATGACTGAATCAGTGTACTTTGTTAGAGGAGGTAATCCTAAGATGTTAAAAAGAATGACAAATTCTTGGAAGGGAATTCACAGGAAGGATAGAACTACTTTGAGCAACAAGGTTCCTATTTCTAGGGTTCCTTACATGGAATGGATTAAAGACAATGTTAAGATTATACAGTTTCCATTTTCAAGATCGGATCCTTTATATGAGCAACCTCCTGTTGTTTTAAATGACACTGTACCCACCGAGATTTTCACCCAAATTCATGTAGAGAACATTCAACTTCGTAGAAAAGATCGTGAGGCATGGATGAAATTCTATTGGGTATATCAACAGAGGGATGAGTTAGCTCGTAAACTTAAAGAAGCTCAAGGAGAAACTTCTGACATATCAAGGATAAGGAAGAGGTCTGATGTTGAGATGGAAGAAGAGTTGAACAGGAAACAACGAGAGTGTCAGAAACTTCAAGCATCTGAGAGTAGCTACAAGAAGAAGATTCGAAACCTTGAAAAACAGTTCAAAGACAAGGATACTCAGATTGAGAAGGAGGTAGCCCAGAGACGCTTCGTGGAGGATCAGTTCTGAGGAAGCAAATTACTTGCATCACAACTTTTGAAGGAAAAAGCTAGACTCGAAGAATATTGCCAACACCTAGAAGCATGCCTTGTTCTAGAAATTTAGTCTTACTATTTACCTGATATATTGGTCACCCCCGGGACTGTTGGAGGGGACCATTTTTTATTTATTTTTGTACTCAGTTTTTTGTTATGTCCGCTTTGAAACACGTGTTTTGTTGGTTAGTGTCACACTCTTAACTGTATGAAATCACTTGAACATCATCTCTTGCTTATGAATGAATGAAGTAATGTTTTGTCGTTATTCCTTTGATTGTACATTTATAATTACATCTGGTTGCACACCATGATTGATGGTTAAAAGGACTCTTGAATACATGGAAATGACAAACATATCATGCACCTCATACATTACAGGTCATCCAAAGACGATATTATTTTCTTTACTCTAATTTTATTATCTAGAATTCAATACTACTACTCATTGGTATTCCACCAGAAACAATTTGCCTAGACAGATGGAACATATCCAAGCTGAACTCGCTGAAATGAGAGCCCAAATGGCTACTCAAGTGACCCAGTTCATGGAGGTCATCACTAATGTGAATCGTCAACAAGAAGAATTGGCTCCCATTGTCAATAATCAACGCTGCTATCCAGTGGATGGTTGAAATCAAGGACTCTATCAGGACATTTCTGTAGGACTGGGGGATATGCAGGATCATCCCATCGGGAATGTTTACGGGCCACCTAGAAATCCTTTTCTGTGCAACATCAACATGGGGCAATTTCCCCCATCTCTAGGACCTCGTCTTCTGGGGAAACGAAGAGATAATCTGGGTGTTGTAAGAAATTATCAAGAGCAAGACTATGATTTTGATCAGGATGAAGATTATCTTTCTATGCGGCATTCTGAGCCGGAGGTTCAGATTGAAGTTAGAAGGTATTGGTTATTGGAAGAATAGTTGAAAGCTATGGAAGGGCAAGGGGTCCTCGGCATGGATGCTAATGATTTTGGGCTAGTATTTGGGGTGAAGATTCCTCCAAAATTCAAACCACCAGTCTTTGAAAAGTACAACGTTTCATCATGTCCCGTTACTCATGTAACTGCTTATTTCTTAAAGATGTCAGTACATACCGAGGATCAGAGGCTTTTGATTCATTCCTTCACGGATAGCCTATCTGGGGCATCCCTGGAGTGGTACATGAAGTTGGAGAAAACTCATATTCGATTTTGGAATGATCTCGCTCGAGATTTTGTCAAACATTATCAGTACAATATGGATATGGCACCCATTCACACTCAATTACAAAATTTGTCATAGGGACCAAAAGAATCCATCAAAGAATACACCCAGAAGAGGCGTGAGATGGCTGCGAGGGTTCAACCTCCACTCATGGAGCGAGAACTCGTTGATATGTTTAGGAGTACCTTGTAAGGGCTGTGTTATGATCACATGATAGGAAGTGTCTTAGCAGGATTTGCAGATTTGGTTATGGCTGGTGAAAGAATTGAGATGGGTTTGAAGTTAGGGAAGATTCAAATCAGCGGTTCCAGTGGCTCATCAGGGGGTGGTAAGAAACCATTCAATTCTTACCCTAAGAAAAGGGAAGGCGGTGCAAGTGCGGTTTACTCCCATAGAGGAAGAGGAGAGGATCGTTAACACCAACAAATCAACACTGTCTCCATTTCTGTTAATGCTCCTCCACAACAGAGACAGATTCTGGTGCCCCAACAACAAAGACAACAAGATGCTCCCTGTCAGTATAATAATCAGCAACAAAGACAACCGATAAAATTCAATACCTTGCCAATATCTCTTACTGAAGCTTTCCATCATTTTCTCGATTTAAAGTTGATTAGTTTGAGAAATATACCGCCACCCACTGGAAGAACTCCTCCTAATTACGATGCCAATGCAAGATGTGAATTCCATTCTGGAGGAGTTGGTCATTCTACTGATAATTGTTTTACGTTAAAATACAAGGTACAAGATTTGTTGGATGCCAAGGAAATTGAGTTTACTCCAGTGACCGGTCCGAATGTTACCCAAAACCCAATGCCCAGGCATGGAGGGTTGTTGTTAATATGATTGATGATAATGGAGAGATACTGAATTTAGTTATGAATGTGGAGCATGTAACTACTCTGTTGTGGTATGTTAAGAGGTATTTGCTTGATAATTCTATTTTCCTAGGATGTGCTTCAGACTGTGCCAAGTGTAGAGAGAACCGAAGGGATGTGATGATTTGAAAACTAGTATCCATTTCATGATGGATGAGGGTTCCTTATAGTTCGATAGAAGACAAAGATGTCGTAAGGTTACCGAGGAATATGTTGATGTGATATCTATCCCTTACACCTCTGTGCACATTCCTACTCTATATAGGGCGCCTCCTCTGATGATTACGGTACCTGGTCTCATGCCGTATACTAGTGAGAAGGCCATCCCAAGGCATTATGGTGCTGATTTTCATTACCATGGGGTGAAGCAAGAGTTAAACCCTCATCCTTCTGAGGAATTTACTAAAGACAACAAAGGGGATGTTCATAATTTCTCTGGAGTGGGTCGAATAAATAGAAGCGGGAGAGTGTTTGGTCCTTCCAATGTACAAGATGCGGAGGATGCCTCTGCAAGAAAAAAGGAAAACAAAAGGTGATGATTGGAAATATGAGGGTTACGCCAGCCAATATGACTTAACCAAGTCCAGTGCCAGAAACTTCTTAAGTTCCTGATGAAGTTGAAGAGTTCATGTGAATTATCAGGAAGAGTTATTATAGCATAATTAATCAGTTAAGTCATACCCCTTCTAAGATGTCTATCTTGTCTTTGTTGATCTATTCATAACCTCACAAAAATGCTTTGACGAAGTTTTTGAAGAACGCATTTGTGCCACATAAGATAACAGCCAATCAGTTCAAGAATGTTTGTGCTAATATATCTACTGGGAACGGTCTGGGCTTCACGGATTTTAATCTTCATCCAAAAGGACAAGACCATAACAAAGCTTTGAATATTTTTATGGAGTGCAGATGCACTACCTTATCTCGGGTATTGGTGAACACGGGGTCATCTTTGAGTGTACTACCTAAATCAGCATTGATGAAGATTGATTATTCTGGACTTGAACTGTGTCCTAGTGATTTGATGGTGAAAGCATTTGATGGGTCCCAGAGATCAGTATTTGGGGAGGTGGAATTACCTATCAAGGTTGGTCCTCGCACCTTCAATACTACCTTTTTTGTGATGGATATACAACCTGTGTATTGTTGTTTGTTGGGGCGACCGTGGATTCATAAAGCAGGGGCAATCACTTCTACTCTTCACCAGAAACTCAAATATCCTACGGAAGGAAAGGTGATAACTGTGTGTGGCGAAAAATAGTATATTATGAGTCATATGACATTATTTCGCTATGTTGAGGTTGAAGGCGAGATACATGAAACTCCTTTCCAAGCGTTTGAGACAGTTCATGCGGTCAATTTCCCTCCCTCAGATCAGAAAAGAAAGTAGAAAATTGTTATGTCTTCTCTCAGAGATGCTAGAGTTATGGTGGAGAACGGTAACCCTGAAGGTTGGGGTTAGGTGTTGGATGTTATCCCTAAATTCAACAAATTCGGTCTTGGTTTCAGTCTAGGTCAGCATAGTGCAACTCCCAGAGCACCTGGTTTATCTACTCCTGTGAAGTTTTCCCGTCCTAGTGCTACTCAAGAAGGATACACCATTACAATTGGTGACGATAGGGTTGATGGTTACAATATTGAAGATTGGATTCATCCAAGTATTCCAGGCCAAGTACTCAATAATTGGGCTTTTGTGGATGTTATCCAAGTTTCAAGCGTTGGGGAGTCTTTTTCTTGTTTTCTTTTATTATCATGTCATAACTCCTGCGCTCTGCCCAAGGCGTAGTGAACCATTTGTGTAGGGCCACTATGTTTATTTTCAAAAATTTGTCATAAATAAAGGATGTTTTTGCATTCAAAAATTTTGTTCCATTTCTTTCTTTCTTTTTACTTTTCTTTAAATGGTAATATTTCCCTTTTCACACACCTTCACTAAAACACCAAAATATCATTTATGCAGATGCACTTCCACCACGGATTGTATTGATAACGACTCTGCTATCATTCACTATGACTTTAATAATCCGATATATCAAGCTGAAGAGGAGGCATATGAGGATAGTGATCTTTCCTTGGAATTAACAAGGTTGTTAAAACAAGAAGAGAACGTTATCGAGCCGAATCAAGAGTCAATTGAGGTGGTGAATATTGGCACAAAAGAGGTAAGAGGAGAGGTTAAGATAGGGGCAGATCTCGAGGAAAGTATGAAAGTCAGATTAATTGAGCTACACCATGAATATTCTGATATCTTTGCTTGTTCTTATGAAGATATGTCAGGGTTGGATACAAACATTGTGGTACATAGACTACCGCTCAAGGAAGGTTTCTCCCCTGTCAAGAAAAAGCTCCGAAGAACTCATCATGAGATATCCAAGAAGACTAAAGAAGAAGTTCAAAAACAGTTGGATGCGAATTTCTTAAAAGTAATTAATTATCCTCCATGGATCTCAAATATTGTGCTTGTGCCTAAGAAAGATGGTAGAGTCAAGATGTGCATGGATTATAGGATTTGAACAGAGCCAACCCTAAGGATGATTTTCCTCTTCCCTGTATTAATGTGTTGGTCGATAATACTTCTCACTCTGAAGTGTTTTCCTTCATGGACGGTTTTTCGGGTTACAATCAAATTAAGATGGCTCCGGAGGATATCGAGAAGACAACGTTTATCACGCCTTGGGGAACCTTTTGCTATAAGGTAATGTCGTTTGGTTTGAAAAATGCCGGGGAAAAGTATCAGTGTTCCATGGTTACTCTCTTTCATGATATGATTCACAAAGAGATTGAGGTCTATGTGGACGATATGATTGCTAAGTCTGACACAGAAGAAGAGCATCTTGTTCATCTGGAGAAGTTGTTTGAGAGACTGAGGCAATTTCTGTTGAGGCTGAATCCAAATAAATGCACCTTCGGGGTGAGATTCAGCAAGTTGTTGGGATTTATTTTAAGTGAAAAAGGCATCGAGGTTGACCCTGCTAAAGTGAAGGCGATACAAGAAATGCCCGAACCAGAAATAGAGAAAGAAGTCAGTGGTTTCTTGGGGAGGTTAAACTACATTTCCAGATTTATTTCTCATCTCACTGCAACATATGAACCTTTTATTCAGATTGTTAAAGAAAAATCAGACGATAAGGTGGAATGAAGATTGTCATAAGGAATTTGACAAAATAAAGGAGTATTTGCAGGAACCTCTGATACTCATGCCGCGGGTGGAAGGAAAGCAACTAATCATGTATTTAACTGTGTTGGAGAACTCTTTGGGTTGTGTCCTCGGTCAACATGACGAGACATGAAAGAAAGAAAAAGCCAATTATTACTTGATCAAGAAGTTTATGGAGTGTTAGTCAAGGTACTCATTGCTGGAAAAGACTTGTTGTGCACTTGCTTGGGCTGCCAGATGTTTAAGACAATACATGTTAACCCACACCACCTACTTGATATCCAAAATGGATCCAATAAAATACATGTTTGAGAAGCCGAGACTCACAGTCAGGGTAGCCCGTTGGCAGATGATACTTACTGAATATGATATCCAATATACTATGGAAAAGGCAATCAAAAGTAGTATATTGGCCGGTCATCTTGCTGATCAGCCCATGGACGATTACAAACCGATGAAGTTTTAATTTCCATATGAGGAAATAATGTATATTTGGGATTGTAATATCCCGGGCCCAAATGAAGGACCAGAACATGGATCGTGTTGGACGCTTGTGTTCGACAGTGCCTCCAATGCCATGGGCAACAACGTCAGAGCTATTATTACCTCCCCTGAGGGATTCCATATTCCTTTCACAGCTCGTATTTGTTTCAATTGTACTAACTGTTGTACCCCAATTTTTACCCCTAATATCCCTTCATCATACCATGTCGATTCATTCACAATAAGATCACATTAGGATTCTTGGTTCCCCTCCCTATACTTAGCTTTTCTCTTTGAGGAATCACCAAGCACCTTGACTTATGTTCTTTTGTGATCATAAATATTTTTGTCTTGATTTCTCCTCTTAATTAATAAAATGCAATGTTGGTTTGTCTTGCTTGTTACTAATATAGGTAAAGGCAATGAGATTTAGTAAGTTTTTCCATGGGTTCATGAGTTTATTTCCATGCCCTAGTCAATAAAGCTTGAGAAGTTCAAGCCTCACCATTGGATTTGTTTTGGAATAAATGGAATGGCAAGGTTATTTTGGTTCACAACATTTCAAGGTTATCAAATTTGATTAAAAAGTACAAGGGGTTGATTAGAGAAGTTGTCATGCTTGGACAAGGCTTTGTTCCCATTGGTCACAAATGCATATTTATCTCAATTCTCAAGATGTGGAAGTGGTTTTTGTGGCTATTATTTCTCATTATCATCCTCAACAACTTATATTTACAAAGCATTTGCATTGGTACAAGAAGTTTGTTCAAAATTGTCAATGTTCCTCAAGGCATTTTTCTTGATCTAGGAGCTAGGGTTTTGAACTTCAATGAAGTATATCTTACTCATCTTTTGGTATTTTTGAGTGATTACAAAGACATCCTTCTCTTCAAAGGGTTATCAAAAAATCACTTCAAAAGTTCCTAGGAGTTTTCATATGGAAGAAACTTGATGGAGAAGAAAGATTACAAGTCCTCTAGATGAATCCCAAATTTTCCATGTGTGACTTAAAATGATCATAACTTGGTCAATTTTTATCACCTTGAGCCCATTATTTTTCCAAAATGATCTTGAGAATGTGAACTTTATTCCTTCTTTTATGTGCAAGGTGAGAAAATGGATGGAAAGAGAGATGAAGGCCCTCAGGGTAAAAGAGCTATTCAGGCAGAATGTGAATGAGTTATGCTTGGTCCCGAATGTTAAGATACCTGCTAAGTTTAAGGTCCTTGAGTTTGAGAAGTACAAGGTCAACACTTTCCCTCGTTCTCATCTCGTGATATATGTAAGGAGAATTTCTACCCATATTGATGATCAGCGTCTACTGATTCACTTTTTTCAGGATAGTTTGACCGGTGTTGCGCTGAAGTGGTATATGAGTTTGGACAATGTTAACATCCATAATTTCAATTATTTGGGAGAAGCATTCATCAAACAATACAACTACAACATGTACATGGCGCTTGAGCATGATCAACTCATGGCCATGGTTCAGAAAGACAGGGAATCGTTCAAAGAATATGCAGAGATGGCGTGAGGTAGCCGCCCAAGTGATTCCTCCCATGTAAGAGAAGGAGATGACTAAGATTTTCTTGAAAATACTGGGTGCTTTCTACTACGAGAGGATGGTAGCAAGTGCGCCAAGTGACTTTACAAAAATGGTAGGAATGGGTATCCGCTTAGAAGAGGTTGTAAGAGAGGGTCGTTTAATGAGAAGTGAAAGCTTTAGAGGTGTAAAGAAGCCATATTATGGGTTTACCAAGAAAAAGGAAGGGGATGAAAATTTTGTCATGCAAGAGAGGAGGCTTAACACTCCTAGAAGGAATTATCAGCGTCATCATCAAGTCGCCTTAGTTACTCTAGTTGTGGGTGCAGCTCTAACAACCGTTGCTTATCAGAGACCGTCCCAGCAGGGGAATGAAGGGTATAATCAGAGAAGGGAGACTTATGACCCTATTCCTATGAGTTATACAGAGTTACTACCGACATTGATTCAAAAGAAGTTGGTGCAGACCCGACCATCACCCGCTGTACCATCACCATTGCCTTGGTATTACAAGGCAGACCAAACATGTGCTTTCCATCAGGGAGCACCAGGGCATAATGTTTAGAATTGTTATCCTTTGAAGACCGAGGTGCAGAAATTGGTGAAGTCTGGTATTCTATCTTTCAAGGATATGGGACCTAATGTGAAAGACATTCCTCTACCCAAGCATGGAGGAGTAAATGCTGTGAATATGGTGGCCGGTTGTCCAGGCGACTTACGAATTTTTGATATTAATCTAGTTAGAGGAGATTTGGTGAAAATGCATGCAGACCTCTGTGAATTTAGCTACTACACTCATGATCATTCTGGTTGTGCTATTTGCAGTACAAACTTACAGGGTTGCGATAAGATAAAGGCTGATTTACAAGAGATGATGGATGAGGGCCTTAACCACATAATTAGGCCTAGGGAAGAGTATGAAGTGGAGGTGAATATGGTTTTGGGATGTCCTGGAGAATTCATAATTTTTAATGTAGAGTATATGAATGAGGACCTTGTACAATTGCATGCTACTTTCTGCCATATGGCTGGTCAGGTAGAACACCAGTATGGATCTTTCCGAATTTGCTATCGGGACTCCCGAGGATGTTCAATCGTGAATAAGGGTGTTCAGTTGTTGTTAGATAATGGAGTTATCAAGGTTATAGGTGAAAGGGATTATTACCATGAAGTTGATTTGATTGAGGTTTGCTTGACTGAAGAAGAGTCGGATGAAGAGTATGCCTCTACAAATGAGTATTTCCCCTCAGATGAGGATTTGTTTTCCAGAAATGACTCAATAATGACTGATTATGTTGAAGAAGGGGTAAATATCATTGTACCTTATTTTGGGGTACCCGCCCATTTTGAAGTTGAATATTATAGAAAGCCAGCTGTTACCCCATTGGTGATTAGTTTGTCGTGTCCTGTCCCCTACAAGTCAGATAAGGCTGTACCCTACAAATACAAAGCTAAAATCTTAGAGGATGGAGTGGAAGTTCCCATCCAGCCAATGCCTGATGTTGGAAATATTGCTGAAAATAGCAGGCTGAACCGCAATGGTCGTGTGTTTGCACCAGTTGTTTGAGGAGATGTTAGTGCTGGAAAGAAAATTGCTGAGAATGTTGAACCCAAGAAGGCTACGGGTGAGACTAGTGGGGCTACGTTAGAGAAAGAAGTGGATGATATTTTGAAGATAATCAAGATGAGCGAATACATAATTGTAGATCAGCTACTACAGACTCCTTCAAAAATATATATCTTGGCTTTATTGATGAACTCATCTGCTCACAAAGAATCCTTGATGAGGGTATTAGACCAAGCTTTTGTGGAGAGTGATATGCCAATAGACCAACTCAGCAGCGTAGTAGGGAACATTACATCATGTAATAATTTGAGTTTCTGCGATGATGAATTACCAAATGAAGGAAGGAATCACAACCTGGCCCTCCACATATCTATGAATTGCAAGAATGATTCACTATCCAATGTGTTGATAGATAATTGATCCGCTTTGAACATTATACCGAGGAGCACTCTTATGAAGTTGAAATATCAAGGAACGCCTATGCGCCCGAGCAGCATCATTGTAAAAGCGTTTGATGGATCAAGGAAACCTGTTATTGGTGAAGTGGACTTGCCTATTCATATAGGACCACATTTGTTTCAGATAACTTTCCAGGTCATGGACATTGTTCCCGCTTATAGTTATTTGTTGGGACGGCCATAGATTCATGAGTCAAGGGATGCCACTTCAAATTTACACCAGAAACTGAAATTTGTATGTGAAGGGAAAGTGGTAATCATAAATGGGGAACAAGCATTATTGATATCTCATTTGTCCTCTTTCAGCATTGTGGAGGCAGATGAAGCTGCTGTTGGAACCCAATTCCAAGCCTTATGCATTGACAACATAAGAGGAAATGAGAATTCCATGGTTTCGCTTAAGGATGCGCAACAAGTTGTGTGAAAGGGTCATAGCAAAGTATGGGGACAGATTGTGGATCCACCTGTGAACAAGAACAAAGCCGGCTTGGGGTTCTCTTTGAAGAATGACAAAGGTAAGAGCATGAAGCAGAAGTCTTCTACGAGCAAGTATCAAGACATTTTCTGTAGCGGGGGTTATCTTCATCCAACTATTTCCGGGATTAATGCCATTGTGGAAGATGAAGCAGAGCAGGAAATTTTGAATTATGTGACGCACGGAGTTAGGGTTCAGAAATGGATCACCATTGATATTCCCTCTTGCATACATGTTTCAAAGTAATTTGTTTTGTTAATCTTTTTGAAAAGCTTTCACTCTGCCCAAGGTGGAAGTATTAATGTTGTAGGGCTTATATGTTTGTTGTGACTTTTAAAATCAATAATAAAAGTTGTCTTTGTTTCCCAAATTGTATCTTTGTTTTCTGTTTTTTTTCTTAGAAAATGGTAATCAGAAAAAACCCTTCAAAATAAATAATAATTGAAATCCAATCTCCATGATCACTTGTGATATGTGTCAGTTTCTAAAAGCAATCATAAATCATATGTGCAGGTTAATTAAAAACTCATTGAATACAATGACCCTGCACCCTCTCCCAACTTTGAATGTCCTATGTATGGGGCCGAAGAAGAAGACTATGATGATATTCTATAAGAGGTCTCATGGTTGCTTGAGCACGAGGAAAATACCATTCATCCATATAAAGAGCCATTGGAAGTGATCAATTTGGGTTCAGAAGAAGATCCAAAATAAGTCAAGATTGGAGCATCGCTGCATCCTGATGTGAAGAGCAGGTTGATTGAGTTGTTGAAAGAGTATGTGGATATTTTTGCTTGGTCTTACCAAGATATGCCTGGTCTAGATACAGATATTGTAGAGCACCGTTTTCCATTAAAGCCAGAGTGTTCTCCAATCAAACAGAAGTTGAGAAGAACTCTCCCAGATATGGCAGTGAAGATCAAAGAGGAGGTTCTAAAGCGGATTAATGCTGGTTTTCTCGTGACATCAGTGTATCTTTAATGAATTGCCAATATTGTCCTAGTACCGAAAAAATACGGGAAAGTTCGCATGTGCGTAGATTACAGAGATCTAAATAATGCTAGTCCAAAAGATGATTTTCCATTGCTGCACATTGATATGTTAGTGGATAGCACAACAAAATTCAAAGTTTTCTCGTTCATGGACGAATTATCTAGGTATAATCAAATAAGATGGCTCCAGAGGACATGGAAAAAACAACGTTTATCACACCCTGGGGAACATTCTGTTACAGAGTGATGCCCTTCGGGTTGAAGAACGCTGGTGCAACGTACCAGACGACTATGACAACCCTATTCCATGATCTGATGCATAAGGAAATTGAGGTATATGTTGATGATATGATTTCTAAATCCCAGACTGAAGAAGGGCATGTAGAATATTTATTGAAGTTGTTTCAGTGTTTGAGGAAGTATCATCTCCACTTGAATCCCAATAAATGTACCTTCGGTGTTCGGTCATGGAAATTGTTGGGTTTCATTATTATCCAGAAAGGAATTGAAGTTGACCGTGATAAAGTCAAAGCAATTCAAGAGATGCCAGCGCCAAGAACTAAAATACAACTCAGAGGGTTCCTCAGGCGTTTGAATTATATTTCCAGATTCATTTCCCACATGACTGCAACATGTGAACCGATCTTTAAGTTGTTAAAGAATTATCAAGATTATGTGTGGACGGATGACTGCCAAAGGGAATTTGAAAGTATTAAAGAATATCTTCTTGAACCTCATATTTTTCTCCCTCCTGTCGAAGAAAGACCGTTGATTATGTATCTGACAGTGTTAGATAAATCCATGGGTTGTATTATGGGACAACAAGATGAAACAGGGAAGCAAGAGTTCGTCATTTATTATCTCAGTAAAAAGTTCACTGATTGTGAATCGCGGTATTCCATGTTGGAAAAGACATGTTGTGCTTTGGCCTGAGCGGCAAAGCGTTTGTGGCAGTATATGTTAAACCACACTACTTGGTTGATCTCCAAAATGGATCCAATCAAGTACATTTCTGAAAAGCCTGCTATTACTGGGAGAATTGCTCGCTGGCAGATGTTGCTATCTGAATATGATATTGAATACCGTAATTAAAAAGCTATTAAAAGCAGTGTGTTGGCAGATTATCTTGCTCACCAACCATTGGAGGATCATCAGTCTATAGAGTATGAATTCCCCGATGAGGATGTGATGTTTCTGAAAGTGAAAGATTGTGATGAACCATTGCCTGAGGAAGGTCCTGACCTTGAATCTCGTTGGAGTATGATATTTGATGGAGCTGTGAATTCTTATGGTAAAGGAATTGGTGTTGTGATTGTCACTCCACATGGATCACATATTCCTTTTACTTCAAGGTTGGCATTTGATTGTACTAATAATATGGCAGAATATGAGGCTTGCATCATGGGTCTCGAAGAAGCTATTGATCTCAGAATTAAAATTCTAGATGTGTATGGTGATTCAACTTTGGTAATAAACCAAATTAAAGGAGAATGGGATACTCGTCACCCCGTGTGATATGGTGGGAGAGAACTGACTATCTTTTGGAATGCTGGTTTGCATTTTGCATTTGTTTTCGCAAAATGTCGCGGTAAGCAAGATTCGCCACCGTCTTTTATTTTATCCAACAAGGAAAGGAAAAAAGCATAGAAAAATTCCATTTTCGAGATGTTTCTCGGGTCCAGGGGGTAGATTATAGAAAGGGAAGGTGTTAGCACCCCTTCTATCCGTGGTTATCCACGGGCTCTTAGGTACTTGCTCAAAGTGTTTTCAAAATTGCTTTTATTTGTGTTTGTGGGTTTGAAAGAGTTTTTGTTTGAAAGGTGTGAGTGCGAAAAGTTTTGTTTTGTTTTGAAGAGAGCAAGTACTTAAGAACCATCTACCTACTCGAAAAAGGAATCAATTTGTACTAATGTCCTTTAGACAATGCTATCCCACTATTGATGAGTAGGTAGCATCGTCGTTGGAGTTTTAGGGTCAATTCGATTAAGGGACGTGTGATCACTAAAGCAATGTTAGGATGCCTTAGCGGTAACCCTAATGTCTTAGATCATTTTTCCGAGGCAACCGTTTCGAGGCAACTATGATCTTTGGACAAGAGGGTGACCTCTAAAACTTCCTATACTCAATGACCACGTTCGAAGGCAACTAAGTGAGGTGTACCCTAAGAGTGCGCATGTGCGAGTGTGTTATTTCGGTTATATTATCTTTGTACATGTCAATGGTTATCTATGTTGATTTTAGGTTTAAACATTTGATCTTGTCATGCATTCCCTATTATCAAACATCTAACGGTTTATAAGTTGCGGAAATTAAATTGCGGAAATTTAAATCTAACTATTACAAGGCATCGGGTATTTACATCACCAAAAACAACCCTTGAAATTAAAGTGCGGAAAATAAAAGAAAGCGATAAAATAATTAAAGTCCTATTTAAAGCTATTACATTCCGAAAACAATTACATCAATATGGTAAAATGGATCGCGTGCGGAAAATTAAATCGGGCGCATTTTAGGGTTTTGACCATTTAGTTATTTAAAGAAAAGATTTTTTGTTATTTTTTTGAATTAAAAGGAAATAAACTAAGGTGATTAAATAAATTAATTAATTAATTAATTAAGAAAAAGATATTTTGGATTTTTGGATATTTAAAGAAATAAAATAAATTTGATTAATGTTAATAAAACCTAATTATCTAAATTAATTTTAATTTATTGCAAAAAATATTAAAAGTTACACCTAATTAAAACTAAATTAATTGAATTAATATTTATTTACAAAAATAAAGTGATGAATTTAATTTTAATAAATAAAATATATTTTTGGTTTTTGATTTTATGAGAAAAAAAGATTTTAATTGGTTAGTGATTTAAATAATAAAAATAATAATAATAAAATAAAGAAAGAAAGAAATAGAAAAAAGAAATAACCAAGGGGTTTGGGCCCAAAAGGATGGTGAGAATAGCAACTTAGTGGCCCAACAGGCGCTGGCCTGGGCTGACTTTTTGGAATTTCCTGCATGCACGTTGACTAAGTCTTATGATGGTCATCACCTTTGGGCCATCAGATTTGGCCTGGAGGCCATCTGGCGCTTTGAGATCTGAGGGCATATGATAGATCTTATGCTTTGGCTTGTACTGGATAACCTGGAAAAAATTAACACAAATGCATGGGGGACCTGGGATTCGAACCCAGGTCCCATTGGATTTTGAACGTTCGCCTGGCCACTGCACCACTATGCTTCTTTTGTTATTATAATAGATAGCAATTATTATATGGAGAAAATAATTAAATGTCAAAATTATAAAAAAAATAAGTGCGAAATTATGAATGGTCCAATGGGGAGAGGGCACGTCTTCGTCTTCTCCACTGAGACCTGGTTATTTTTACCTGCGGATTTACATCCGCAGCTAAATCCCTAGGTCGATCCTAAAAACCGTTATAGGCCATGAAAACTCAAACCACGACCATAGTCATGCTCGTCTCTTCCTCCTGAACACATCTATGTCCATTAATGGCCTTGATTTTTCCTGCAAAGAAAACGCCCAAAAACAAACTTCCAAAACCCTAGGTTCGGGTATGGGGCTATGGCTCATGAAAACGCAATCAAATGATGCAGAAATCTTAGAGATTGAACGATAAACATGATTATACCAAAGATTTGTTCAAAAAGTGCAAGAATAATGATATGCGATTTCAAATGCCAAGCGGTTTTCAGAGGGACTTACAGCGCGATTGAGTGGGTGAAAAAGCTTGATTTTGATTGCTTCTCACTCAGTAGATGTCCAGCAAGAGAATAGTGTTGAGATTTCATGTTGAAAGCACCTCTAAGACAAATTTCAGTTTCAAGCTTTTTCAAGTTTTTCTCAAGTTTTGTTCTTGTGATTTGGCAGCCTCTAGGTTCTGATTCATGTGCTTCTAGCTTGTATAAGTAACATGGAATGAATTAGGTTAACTTTCTTGGGCTGAATCCTTATGCATTGATGTTTGGAGATGTGATTTGATTCACCATTAAAAAGCTTCCAAATTTGTCCCAAATCCAATATTTTGTTCATAACATGGCTTGATACAGATTTGATCATGTCCATAATGATATTTAAGACCTATATCAATCAAAAAGATCCTAAATGATCAATATTTGGATTTTATTTGGATTTAAATTGATTTAAAATGAATTAATTCAATAAAAATCAAATAAAATAGAAAATTAATAAATGGACACAAGGCTGAAGCTAGGACACGTGTGTAGTGTGACAAAATTTGAAGTTTTGGGGATAGTTGACTTTTGGCAATTTTGCAAAAATGCCCAACTTCAACAATGCATAACTTCTTCAATTTTGAACTTTTGTAAGTGTTCTTGGACTTTTTAGAAACCTTGAGATGTCCTATAACCAACCCTTTTGGTATCATCTCATTTTAATATTCCATGATGAAGTTATAAGCTTTGGAAAAAAAGGTGTTTTTGTTGACTTTCAAAAATGACCTATAATGTCCAAATTTGTAACTTTTTGTGAGTGCATTTATTGATCTTGGGGTATGAAGATGGATTTTATGAAATTGCATCCTCTTAAAAATGAGCTTTGGATGGGTCATTTCTCATAAAGTATGAGAAAGTTATGCTTGGTCAAAGTTGAGTCGACTTTTCCTGCAAAACCCTAATTTATCAACTTTTGAATCTTGATGAATCTTGAGCAATCCTTGATGAATCATGATCAATCCTTGATAAAATGATGAAATATCCTTCAAAATTAGAATGTTGACAAAAAATCTTGAGGTTTGACTGTATTTGGGTCACAATTGACTTTTGCCCTAGCATAGTCGATTTTTGGACCCTTTGAGCAATTGATTGACCAAACTTCTTCTGCAAGACTTGAAATTATACATAGATGAACTTGAGAACATATTAGGACATTGGTGATCACTTGAGGTCATTTGGATGTAATGACCTTGATGCAACACAAAACCCTAATTTGAGATTGACTGCCTTAGGAGATAGCTTGACTGTCCAACTCTTGAGCAATCTTGAGCCACTTGGAGATTTTTCTTGCCATGTTTTGAGAAATATGGGAGGGCAAATTTTTGGGTACAACACCCCAGCTAGATCTCTTACAAAGATTATGCTAGAAGGTTATTACCTTTCTTTAATAAAGTTGAATTCCATCATATTCCAAGAGATGAAAATCAAATGGAGGACGCTATGGCAACCTTGGCTTCTATGTATCAGGTGAATACTTGGAATGATATACCTCGAATTATGGTTCGGCGAATGGATAGACCCGCTCATGTGTTTACAACAGAGGAGGTAGAAGATGAGAAGCCTTGGTATTATGATATCAAGCATTTTCTCCAGACTCAGGAATACCCGATTAATGCATCTAATGAAGTAGAAAGACATTGAGAACATTGGCAGGAAGTTTCTTCCTCAGTGAAAATGTGTTGTATAAAAGAAATTATGACATGGTATTGCTCAGATGCGTGGATAGACACGAAGAAGGCATGTTGATGCATGAGGTTCATGAAGGTTCATTTGGCACTCATGCCAATGGACATTCGATGGCTAAAAGGATGCTAAGGGAAGGTTACTATTGGCTGACAATGGAATCTGATTGTTACAAATTTGCAAAGAAGTGTCATAAATTCCAGATTTATGCGGACAAGGTTCATGTGCCTCCGACACTTCTCAATGTAATCTCTTCTCCATGGCCTTTCTCTATGTGGGGGTATTGACATGATCGGGATGATTGAACCTAAAGCTTCGAATGGACACCGTTTTATCTTGGTAGCAATTGATTACTTCACCAAGTGGGTGGAGGCTACTTCATATGCCAATGTTACTAAGCAGGTGGTTGTGAACTTCATCAAGAATAACCTTATATGTCGGTATGGTGTGTTGAGCAGAATTATGATCGACAATGGCTCGAATTTGAACAATAAAATAATGATAGAACTGTGTGAAGAATTCAAGATTGTCCATCTCAATTCCTCTCCATACATGCCAAAGATAAATGGGGCTATTGAAGCTGCTAATAAGAATATCAAGAAGATTATCCAGAAAATGATCGTTACTTATAAGGATTGGAATGAAATGCTCCCTTTTGCTTTGCATGGATATCGAACATCTGTTTGCACTTCAACAAGAGAAACCCCGTTCTTCCTGGTGTATGAAACGGAAGCGGTACTCCCAGTCGAGGTTGAGATTCCCTCTTTGCGTGTGATAAGGAAACCAAGTTGACTGAGGCTGAATGGGTCCAAAACCAGTTTGACCAATTGAATTTGATCGATGAGAAAATAATAACAGCTTTATATCATGGATAGTTATATCAAAAGTTAGGGACTTTCTTGGAAAGTAACTGCATCCTGCAAGATATGATCATTGAAGCAACAATCTTCTCGAATCCTCATCATACTTCAACGGAAGCTGCTGCTCAGGATTTCAAAAATTGTTAGAGGGGATAGTGGTCATTGTATCTCAATGTATCTTTTCCATTATATATATACCATTTTCCAAACTTTGTAATCATCTATGGAGTCTCGCCATTCGCAGACTACCATTCTATTAATGAAATTTGAACTTTTACCCAATTCTTTGTATTTCTTATTTTATTTAGCTTGCAAAGACTCCATTTATTATTGATAACAAATTTCAAAGAAAAAAGATTAAATAACAAAATCGATTTTTCAAAAAGAATTTACAATTTGCTTTTACTTTAGAATTTGTGATGCGAAAAAAAAATGGTGATCCCAGGAATGGACAAACTCCAGTTGTTTTAAGAAGTTTTTCTTCCCCTTGGGAAAGTTTACTCAGGTTGATTTGTCGTATTGGGTTCGAGACTCCGGTATCCTCGGTCATGTTTGGATTTATTTCTCCTCCTTGTCTGAGTTTTCATGATGTAAAGTTTTAATCCGAGATTTCTCCGGTGAAGTTTTCATTCGGTCTAATGGAAGTTCTTTTTTCAGAGTAGTCAGTGCCATAATCACTCTTCAAGAACGCAGGTCCCCAATTTCTCTAGAGAAGAACGTATAATGGTTTTTCCTTTAAGGGTGTGGTGATTAACCTACCCAATAAAGTGGACCTAAATTCCCCTATGAATGTTTTGATGATTTGGTGTCCATCTACTTTACTTGAGATTGGTTTTGCAATCCCCAGTAGAAGTGTTACTTTTGAAAAGATTTGTTTCCCCGGTGAAGCCTGGAGAAGGATGTTCTATCCCTGTATATGTATTATTCTGCCACTTTGTTTTGTTTATTTCCGGATTATGTTTCTCCTCAGTAAAACTAAAGTAGGCAGTAGGTTATGTTTCCTCAGCTGACATTTACCTTTTTTTTTGGAATGATCATCTTGGATGTGATTTAGCCGAGTGTTGTTTGTACCCAAGTTGGTTTTGCCTGGTTACTCCCAGTGTTGTATATCAGTTTTGTCATCATACGCACGATAACACTCATACATTCATACATACATCATGCATAACTAAAGTTGGCAAATCATTGTTCATTAACATTTGTTAATATTTTTGTTGACATATTATCCTTTTTTGCAGAGTTACGTTGTCCTCTCTTCAATAGAGTGTTGGCCTTAAGCAGAAAGCGTATATTCTTTCAATTTACCCACTGAGTTATCCCTCGTGGAAGATTTTCGCTTTAGCCTTCCTGTACAGCTCCTTGTTTGGATGGATTTGGTTTTCCCTCTTGAGTTTATTTCTCAAAGGATGTATTTTAGTTGATTGTTTCATTCTGGTTTATTTCTAATTTGAATCTTTGGTTTCCTAGCAATATTATTTACTTTGGATTTCTGAAGGCTTCGAGTTTTGGTTTGTGCATTTATTTTGCACAAGAAGACTTTATCTCATCAGCAGGAATATCGTGGCATTTCCCCAGGAAGTCATATTTCTTTCCCCAGGAAGTCATATTTCATTCCCCAGGAAGCCATATTGTTCTCCCCAGAAAGTCATTTCTTTTTACAATCCTCCATGACAACAAGTGACAGGTCTCTTTATTTGAGCAACTTGTGCTTCCCTGTAAAAGTCGACGTAACTTTTTTTTACTATCTCCTCTATGAGTGGATAGTTTTCCGTCTGTCATCGGTTTACGCCAGTGGATAGCAAGACTTTCAAATTCGCAGAGATAGTTCGTTGTGAAATCTTGGCAGGTGGAAGTTTCTTTATTTGAGACAGCTTACCCTTTCTAGGGAAAGTGCCTCGGTTAAAGAAGAAGTTGAGACCCGTTCTAAGAGAAATGCCATAATTTTGGGGAAACTTGTTATCTTTTTGCTACCCTCAGTGAATGTTGGTAGTTCATCGTCAGTGAATGGAGATGCTATGATTTTTCTTTTCCTTCCACCTTTAGTGAAAGTTGGTAGATCACCATCAGGGAAAGTTGGTGTTTGTTATCTTTTTGCAACCCTCAGTGAACGTTGGTAGTTCATCGTCAGTGAACGGCGCTGCTATGATATATTCTCTTCCTACCTTCAGGGAAAATTGGTAGGTCATCGGCAGTGAACATCGATGATTGTTATCTTTTTGCTACCCTCAGTGAACGTTGGTAGTTCATCGTCAATGAACGACGGTTCTATGATATATTCTCTTTCTACCTTTAGTGAAAGTTGGTAGATCACCATCAGTGAAAGTTGGTGTTTGCTATCTTTTTTCTACCCTCAGTAAACATTGTTAGTTCATCGTCAGTGATCGACGATGCTATGAAATTTCTTTTCCTTCTACCTTCTGTGATAGTTGGTAGATCACCATCAGTGAAAGTTGGTGTTTGTTATCTTTTTGCTACCCTCAGTGAACGTTGGTAGTTCATCGTCAGTGAATGGTGATGCTATGATATTTATTTTCCTTCTACCTTCAGTGAAAGTTGGTAGATCACCATCAATGAAAATTGGTGTTTGTTATCTTTTTTCTACCCTTAGTGAATGTTGGTAGTTCATCGTCAGTGAATGGCGGTGCTATGATATATTCTCTTCCTACCTCCAGTGAAAGTTGGTAGGTCATCGGCAGTGAACGTCGATGATTATTATCTTTCTGCTACCCTCAGTGAACGTTGGTAATTCATCATCAGTGAACGGCGATGCTATGATATTTCTTTCCCTTCTACCTTCAGTGAATGTTGGTAGCTCATCGGCAGTGAATGTTGGTGTTGTTATTTATTTTCTCTCTACCTTCAGTGAACATTGGTAGCTTTACCTTTAGTGGGAGTTGGTGTATCCTCTAACCATTTTACCATCCTCTCTGATTCAAGCCTTTTCAATCCACGAGTGATTTATTTTTCTGGTTGGGTTACTCTCTTGTTTCTTTATTTTTTTGTTACATCCCCAGTGGTGTTTTGCGTCCCTTTGGAGTTATCCATGTGCACTCATATTCATAAGCATTACATGGCATCTTTAGGGCCAAAAATATGGTTTGTTTTATATTTAAGTATCTTCGATCGCGTCGACACAAATATTTTTATCCTTCGTATCTCTGGATAGAAGAAACTTAAATAAGGACAACTGTTGTACCCTAATTTTTGCCCCTAATATCTCGTCATCATACCATGTTGATTCATTCACAATAAGATCATATTAGGATTCTTGGTTCCCCTCCATATAATTAGCTTTGCTCTTTGAGGAATCACCAAGCACCTTTACTTGTGTTCTTTTGTGATCCTGAATATTTTTGTCTTGATTTCTCCTCTTAATTAATAAAATTCAATGTTGGTTTGTCTTGCTTGTTACTAATATAGGTAAAGGTAATTAGACTTAGCAAGTTGCTCCATGGGTTCATGAGTTTATTTCCATGCCCTAGTCAATAAAGCTTGAGAAGTTCAAGCCTCACCATTGGATTTGTTTTAGATGAAATGGCATGGCAAGGATACTTTGGTTCACCATATTTTAAGGTTATCAAATTTGATTCAAAAGTACAAGGGGTTGACTGGAGAAGTTGTCATGCTTGGACAAGGCTTTTTTCCCATTGTTCAAAAATGCATATTTATCTCAGTTCTCAAGATGTGGAAGTGGTTTTGGTGGCTATGAGTTCTCATTATCATCCTCAACAACTTCTATTTACGTAGCATTTGTGTTGGTACAAGAAGTTTGTTCAAAATTGTCAAAGTTCCTCAAGGCATTTTTCTTGATCTAGGAGCTAGGGTTTTGAACTTCAAAGAAGTATATCTTGCTCATATTTTGGTATTTTTGAGTTATTCCAAAGACATCCTTCTCGCCAAAGGGTTATCAAAAAATCACTTCAAAAGTTCCAAGGAGTTTTCATGTGGAAGAAACTTGATGGAGAAGAAAGATTACAAGTCCTCCAAATGAATCCCCAATTTTCCATGTGTGACTTCAAATGATCATAACTTGGTAAATTGTTATCACCTTGATCCCATTCTTTTCAATAATTATCTTGAGGATGTGAGCTTTATGCCTTCTTTTATGTGCAAAATGAGAAAATAGATGGAAGTTAGCTTAAGGATACAAAAGATTATAGGTCATTTCATGATTTTTTGCCAACTTTAACAATTCATAACTCTCTCAATTTTTGAAGATTTTGAATGGTTCAAGTCCCAAAATGTCATTCAAGAGGTATATTTCATTCCATATTTTTTGGTCAAGAGAAAATTCCAAGAGGAAGGCCATGTTTGTATGCAAAACATTATAGGTCACTTTTGAAGAAAAACTTGAAATATTTCTAAGTATGGAAATCATCCTTTTTCTCCCAACTTTGACTCAATGCAACTTTCAGGTCAAGCATCCATTTGATTCCATTCTTTTTCCATTGTGAAGCTTGTAACCTCATCTTTCAAAAGCATCAATAATCATGCCCTAAGACCCCTTGAGCTGAAAATTCCATGATTTTGAAGTTGGTAACTTGGAACTGAAGTTTCATCTCAAGTCAGAATTTGAAATCTTTGTTTTGGCTTCTAATCACAAGTTTTCCACGCTTTTATGCCTCTAAACATGTCTAATGAAGTTCCAGAATTGTTTAGCACAACAAAACGCGTATTTTGGATGAGTTTTGTTCAAATTAGAAGTCACACTTTTCTTGTTTGCAACTTCACACGATTTCCCTCCAAACTTCACCATTTCACACGCTTGGACATTCCATTTGATTCCCTATAAATATAGGGTTATCCCCCATTCATTTCCTCAAGCTTGGATAGCCATAATTACCCTGCCAAACTTGTTCCATAACTCAAAATTCAGCAACTTCAAATTTCATTCTCAAGCCTTTTTCAATCCAATTTCTCCATCAATTCACCTTCCTTGATATTCCCTGAAGCTAACCATATAATTACATTCAAGAATTGTGCCCTATATTGCTCCATAGAAGTCCAATTTCAGAGCTCTGCAACTCAACTTTAATAGGTAGATTCCTTCATCAATTCTTCAAAACATTGATATCATTGTGATGCTCTCATTGCCCCAGTTCTAGTCGCAACACTTGTTTTCACTGGAAACACGTTTTGGCCATGAAATTTCAAATCTCTTTTCAAAACTTTCCTTCCAAATTGCTTGAGCTACAATTTATATAAATTTTTTGCGAAGGTGTGGTTGTCTTCGTATTGAAGAGACGAAGCAAATGGCATATGTCTCGTACTCTAATTTTACAAATTGAGAAACCTGGTTTGGGACTGGCTGGAGGTTGAAGATGACCAACGTGTCATCTTCCAACCAATGAAGGCGCGTCATCTGAGTTTTTCAACAATCTGATTTAATTAATGATCATATGCATTATTCACTAAAGTCCATAACATGCACAGCGCGCCAGGTCCACTTGATCTGTTTACTAACGCGTTTTGACATTGATCAGATGACCCATATTTCTTTGGTTTTATTTTCTTTTCTGATTTTTATATTTAATTATTTTAAACTTCAAAAAATCATAGAAAATTCATTTTTAGTCTAAATAATCTGAAAAAATTATGAAAAACATTTTTGATTATTCTCTTTCTGATTTTTATTTTTTCACAATTTTATTTTATGTTTTGGTATTTTTTATAAATTTTTACTTTATTTGATTTGTTTTAAATGTTTAAAAATACTTTTATGCATTTTTAAATTCTGAAAAAATTATGGAATGATCCAATGATATTATAACAAATATTGGTGATCTCACTTATTTTTTATTTCTGACTTTGGTATTTTTTATTATTTTTAGTTTATTTTACTCATTTCTTTTAATCATAAAAAATAGTTTCTGACTTTAAAAAATTGCCAAAAAATTTATAGAATCATTTGAGTCCTTTTCTGATTTTTCTATGAACTTACTTTTTATTTCTTGATCAATTTCAACATAGTTGATATATTTATCTTTTATTTCTATTTTAAAACACTTTTTTAAAAACCTTTTTTGTATATATTAAATGTAATATTATTTTGTGACTACTTTCTGGCTGATCTTGGGTTAAATTTTTGATCATGAACTTTATTAACATCATTGGATCCATGGTATTGAGTCTAAATCCACAAAATGGATGAATGATTTTAATAATAGTTTGATTAAATTTAATTCAAAAGTGGTTTGTATATTCTCTCTCACCCCTCTTCATCTCATCCCTTTCTTATTGCACTAAGTGTTATTGGAGCATGATCTCTATATCATATCTCAAAAAAATGGTGCATAGATTGCTATTAATCAACCTCAAAATAGGTGCGACTTCTATATAAGTCCACTTACGATTGCTTAACATAGCGCTACATTTTATCACGATTCAAATAAATGATCATTTGTGGCCCAAACTTATGTTTGCAAACCCAAGAATGTTAACTTGATCTCTTTGATCCAATAACCTTGAGATTCATTGTGTGAAGGCTTTGGTTCTACCAATCCTCTAATGGATCTACAACACCTTTGATCAACACAGATCACTTAAACATCGTTGATCATTAAATGGTACTCACGAGGATTCCAAATGGATGATATACTTGACAAAAAGAAAATGCAACTTGTTGTGTGGAGGATTTGGTTCTACCAATCCTCTAATGAGTTTCAAATACAAGTTTCAAGATGATCATCCAACTAACCACTAATCACTAATAATTGACTTTATCCTTTATTTTTATTATATGCCCCCTTTTATTTTTATGCACTATTTACTTTTAGCATTTACCTTTCATGCCATTTTCATCTTTGCTCATTTGAGTATTTACTTTATTGTCATTTTTATTTTTGCTCACTTGAGATTTACCTTTCTTTTTCAAAACACCTAATAATCAACATAAACCCTAAAAAAACTTTAATGAGACTTGGACTATTTGGTTACTATCCTTGGAATTATGGAGCATTGGACTTTTTGGACTTATGATTAGAAACCTTGGCCTATGATTGGAGACCTTGTGACCTTATCTGATTATTTTTTCTGGAGCTCTTGAGGTTTACCTCAAGGCATTGGGTTATTTGTTTGTTTTGTGTGCAGGTTATTGTGATTACACTCTTTGTTTGTAATCTGGAATTCACTTGTATACAGCCGTTACTCTTCCCAATTTTTATGAAGACTTAGTACACTTGAGGTTTGGTTCTTTCAAGAGGTCTAGTATCATTACTTGTTTGGTTTCAATCCAAATAATGGGAATTCTATCTTGACTCACAGTGTCAAGTATTGGCTTCTTGTTGGTTAGATGGTTCTTATCCCTAGCTTTTACCTTATGCTTTAGGACAGTCCCTTCTTCTCCTCCCATCTTCTTTAATTTCAAAAATCTTCTCTCTCCTTTTGAAAAACTCTTCTTGTTTTTTTAACTTGAACCACTTTCATAATAAACTTGGACTTAGGTTCATGCATTTTCAAAGCATTTTCATAAATAAACTTCAATAAACTTAATAATACTTTGACATTTTTTGCGAGAAGACTAAAAGTCAATCAATCTCATTACAAACCATTTGCCACTTTGGCTTTTATCTTTAAACTTTTCTCATAAAAGACTGAACTCTTGTCAATCCTTGTAGTGGTGAAAACAACTATACTTCTACTTTGAGATGATGCAAATTCTCCTTTCTCATGATTGTGGGTAGTAGGTATGTTTTCTACACGGACAATGACGATGATGTTTTATCTCATAAAAATTAAACCAACACACTCACATTTTAAAACTTTTAAAAGAGGAACTACGTGTACCCTGATCCCCTATTGCATTAAAGGTGGTACGTAGGCACTACAGGTTCACAACCGCGGCGGCTGCAAAAACTATAAAAATATATTTCTTTTCTCACCTCCACCATCCATTTTTTTATACGATATTTTTATAGCCAAAATATATAGATTTTACAAAGAGGTTCCTGCGGAGTACCGTAGATGTTTAGGGTTCTAATACCTTCCCTTTGCATAACCAACCCCCTTAGCTTGAATCTTTTCCCCCTTTTGGGTTATTCACTATTTTCCCATTCCTTTGGAAACAATAAAGTGCGGTGGCGATTTTGTTTTGATTTGTACAAGTCTAGTCAATCCCATGGTTTAGTCTTAAACATTTATACCACTATACTAACAATATGGCCGAATATCAAGCTTGCATTTATGGTATTGAAGTTGCGGTCGACTTGCGAATCAAATATTTGAAGGTTTATGGGGATTTTAATCTTGTTATCATCCAGATTAATGGAGATTAGGAGACTCGTCATCAAAACCTAATTCCCTTTAGTGAGCATGTTATGAAGTTGATTTTGTACTTCCAAGAGATCACATTTGAACACATTTCTAGAGAAGAGAAGAATCTAGCTGATGCACTGGAAACTTTGTCCTCCATGTTCAAAGTTAAGTGGGCTAACGAAGCACCTTCCATTACCATCAGAAGATTGGATGATTCGTCTTTTGCTTTGAATCCAATTTGGAATCAGACGATAAACCTTGGTTTTATGATATCAAAAGATATCTTAAAACACAAGATTACCCTGAAGAGGCATCCGTCACAGACAAGAAGTTCTTGAGAAGATATTCAGCCAAGTTCTTTCTTAGTGGTGGTCTGTTGTATAAGAGACATCGTGATGGTTTACTGCTTAGATGTGTTCACAAGAGAGAAGCAGTTAGAATCATTGAAGAGATACATGAGGGTAACTTTGGGACTCACTCAAGTGGGCATACCATGGCCAAAAAGATTTTTTGAGATGGTTATTATTGGTCCACCATGGAAACCGATTGTTATAATTATGCACAGATTTTCCACAAATGTCAAGTCTATGCTGATAAAGTACATGTGCCGCCCGTACCGCTGAATTTCTTGACTTCTCTTGGCCGTTTGCGATATGGGGAATTGCTATGATTGGAAAGATCGAACCGACTACATCAAATGGACACTGTTTCATTCTGGTTGCCATTAATTATTTCACTAAATGGGTCGAAGTTGCGTCTTACGCAAATGTCACCAGACAAGTGGTAACTCGGTTTATTAAACACAATATTATATGTCGTTACAGAGTGCCTGGAAAGATCATTACCAGCAATGGGTCTAATTTGAACAACAAAATGATGAGGGGGCTTTGTGAGTCCTTCAAAATCAAGCATCATAACTCTTTCCCATATAGACCGAAGATGAATGGCACTATCGAAGCGGCCAATAAGAACATCAAGAAGATTGTGCAGAAGATGGTAGTAACCTATAAAGATTCACATGAGATACTGCCTTTTTCTTTGCATGGTTACCGTACCACTGTGTACTTCTACTGGGGAAAACACATTTTCTCAGGTCTATGGCATGGAAGCGGTGTTGCATGTGGAATTCGAAATTCCTTCTCTTAGGATCATGAGGGACGTTGAGCTCGATGAAAGTGAGTGGGTATAAAATCGACTGGATCAGTTAGAACTTATTAATGAGAAGAGGCTGATGGTTGTATGTCATGGTCAGGTATATCATCAAAGGATGAGGAAAGCTTTTGACAAGAGGGTGCGACCTCACTGTTACAAGCCAGGTGACCTTGTGCTAAAGAGGATAATTATTCCCCAGGGGGATCCCAGAGGCAAGTGGGATCCCACTTATGAAGGACCATTAGTGGTAAAAAAGGTTTTCTCTGGTGGAGCGATGATGCTTGCAACCATGGATGGAGAATATTTCCCTATCCCTATGAATGCTGACGTAGTTAAAAAATACTTTGCATAAAAAATAGAGAATCCGCTAAGTTGAAAACCTGAAAGGGAAGCTTAGTCAAAAAGAGGGTGTCCCGGTGAATCAAAAACACTAAAGGGTGATTCAGGAAAAAGTTAGGGACGTAAAGCAAATGATTACGCTCAACATGAGATTCTTTGTTTCTTTTTCTCTTTTTTTGGTCACCTGGCATAAGTCTGAAGCTAGTCCAATATTTTTTCGTCAGAAAGCATGAAGAAGGAAGCGTTAAAGTCATAAGAGTTATAGCAAAGTCGGAACTTTATATTCGTATTCACATTGATATTTGTAAACACTGGTTTATTTGTTTTGTTTTTGCAATTATCTCTTTAAGATCTTCTTCCAAATGTAAACTCCTTTTTCATAGGCTGATTTCTCACAGTCAATAAAAGATCCTCTTTTATATACGTGTACATAACTTCCTTTTACTATTTTGTTTGTAAAAACTTCCAATATTTTGATAAACATGTGCATATAAATTTTGTTGGCCTTACATGAACATGATAATCTAAGTTATAGCTAGTTGGTTTTAAAGTTTCTTGAAATACGGATAATAAATACAACTGTCATACTATGATACAGTGGCAGAACCGACTATTTATACTGGTTTTACGTTTGTATTCGAAAATGTTGTGGTAATAAAGAGTCTCTACCGACTTTTCTTTTATCCAAATTAAGGAAAGGGTGAAAAGAATAGAAAAAGACCTTTTCCAGAATTTTCTGAGTAAGGGGGGTAGATTATGGAAAGGGAAGATGTGAGCACCCTTTCCATCCGTAGTTTTCTACGGGCTCTTAGATGCTTAGCTCATTTTTTAAATACCTTTGTGCTTTTGTGTGTTTTGAAAAGTATTTTTAAAATGCCTTAGTGCGGCGATTCGCTTTATGATAACTCTTGTATCAGTCCTCAAGAGTGTTGATAAAGCGTTTTTTTAAAATTGTTTTTGAAATGTTTTGTGTAATTGTAAAAGTTTGTTTTTTAGCAAGCATCTAGGAACTATCTACTTATACTCGAAAGGTTTGTTCTTTTCCTCCTATCCTTTAGACAAGACTAACCTACTATTAGTGAGTAGGTAACCCTAGTCATTTGGATGTATGAGGGACATTCGAAGGGACGCACAGTCATAAAGGCAACATATAAAGACGCTTTAGCAATTTTGTTTAAGGGACTAGATCATTTACCGAAAGGCAATACTGTAGGGTCATCAAGGGACTATGATCTTTTTATTTAAGGGTCTTTTGCTAAAGCATCCCTATTCTTAAGGGACGTGACTATTTTATTTTCCGAAAGGCAACCAAAGTTGGCATACCCTAGAGGTGTATATGTGCAAGTGTGCTATATTCAATTATTTTAGTCTTTTATGTTAGGTTTGCTAGCGTTTGATTTTATTCTTGCCATACAATCCTATTATCATGCATCTAAGTAGTTTAAATATTGTAGAAAATTTAAAGTGCGGAAAGTTATATCTACGTTATTACAAGGCTTCGGGGAGGGGGATATTTACATGTCCAAAAATGGGGGGAAATAAGGAAAACGGTAAAGTAACGTCCTAATTAATTCTATTACATTCCATCTGCAGATACACTAGCATATAAAAAAATGTGTGAAAATAAACAACGCGCGCGAAATGGAAAGAGACGTCTAAAACCCTAAAAAATTCTAGATGAATAAAGAAATATTTTTTGTTTATTTTTTTATTAAGAAAATAATTAAACTACCTTAAATCTAAATTTAATTAAAAAGATAATTTATTAAATGAATTTAAGCCTAATTCTAATGTTTTTGTATTTTTTATTAAGAAAATATTTGAATTAAATAAATATAATTCTAGTTGATTTTAAATTAATTAAAACAACTCAAAATAATTAAATTAATTAATTTACAAAAATTAAAATTAATTTAGAAAAAAAAACTAAATCTATTTTTTTGTGATTTTTTGTGATTTTTATGATTAAAAAAATGATTTTAAAGTAAAGCATAGAAAATAATTAAATAAGTGGAATAAATAAAAAAAAAGAAATGGACTGGGCCTGGTGTCAAAAACATAATAGGGGGTGAGACTTGAAATTTTTTTTAGGTCCAATAAAGGGCAGCCCAGAATCCCGCGCATGATTCAATGTTGCTGGCCCTTGTGAGGTCTACCATGAACATCTGGATCTGGATCGTTTAATCTGGCGCTGATGAGATCCGATGGCAATGATGATGGAACGTATGATACGCTCGCTTGCCCCTGTAACACTTGAATCCGCAAAGAGAAATTAGAAAAATAATAGGCAAGAGGCAGGGATCGAACCCCTACCCTTGCCCATAACAAACACCTTAACACACATTGCTTTAACCGCTGGGCCACTCAATTCAATAGTGAGTATGATAACACAAAAATAATATAAGGGGAATTCAGTTATATTCCCAGATTTTCAAAACGCGTGTGCTGAGATTCAAATGGGCCAATAAGATGATGACGCACATGATGCTGGAGTCAACAAATTCATGGGTGCAGAGTCAAACTCCAATCACCTTCTCCGGCCATCCAAAATTCTAAAACCTGCAAAAAAGAAAAATCAAGGCTCAAGCTTTAGGCTACCCCCCTAAATTGGGGTCTGCGAATTCAACCATGGGGTTAGTTCTTTCTGAAATGCCCTGCATCAATGAGAACGAAGCTCACTTGGAATTTTGCTCTAAAAATGGCAAAACTCCATCCTCGCGCCAAACCTTGCATGTAATAATTCTAAACAGGCACAAACATCAATATGAACATATGTATGCATTGAGAAATCATTTATATCACATGTAGAGAAAGTTTGAGATCATGAAATTTTTACCAAAGAAGAGATTTAGTTGACAAATCTCAGGGCTCTTCAGGCGTGGATAAGAGATGTTATGTGCTCTTGGGAATCTTAGGATGTTGATGGAGGATCTGGAATGGGCTGAAAAAGACTGGAACTTGTTTTTTGAATTTCAAGATTTTGATAATTTTTTGCAATTTTTGTATGGCTCTTTAAAGCAGCTTTCAGCGTGTGAGATGCTTGCAAGGATGACCTGTATATAGAGGATATGGAGGGAGCAAGGTTACATGGAAAGAATCAAGCCCATAAAGGCCATGATAAATCCATGATCCTTATTTTGAAAAATTGCCAAAAATGAAGATTCCATGCCATGTTGGGACTTTGATGTATATGGTCATATTTTCACAAATTTATGGGCTTCTAGGCAAGACAAAACATCAGCCCAAATGCCAAAGCCCATCTCTTAATATTTTGTACAATTTATTTTATATTTTTTTGAAATAAATTAAAATAAATATGAACAAAATAGGTAAAAATGGTAAGGAAATTTAAAAATTAGATTAGAGGTCCCCTATAAGGTTATAAGAATGTTTGAAGTCCAAGAAATTAAGCCGTTGACCTAAAAGATTAAGTTTGCTCAATGCACAATTCTTGAAATTTTCCAAATTTTCCCAACTTAGGCAAGACATAACTTGCTCAAATTTTATCCCACGATGATGATATTTGACTTTTTGGAAAGCCTAAGATGTCTAATTCAATATCTCTTTTGATCAATTTTGCATTTGAAGATTTTACCTTGATGTAAATGGTCTTGACAAAAAGTGTCTTTTGTTGACTTTCTGAAAATGACCTGTAATGTATGAGCTTTTATCTTTCAAGTGGTGTATTTATTGGACTTGAGCGAAAAAGAGAAGTTGTAAGGAAATGGATTCTCTTCAAAATTATCTTTGTTTTGGTAAAAATGGATGAAGTGTGTAAAAGTTGTGCCTAGTCAAAGTTTAGTTGACTTTTCCTATAGAAACCCTAATTTAGCAATTCTTGACTTTTGATAGATTAGGAGTATTTCTTAAGGAGTCATGATCAACCCTTGATAAAATGATGGATATCACTTCAAAATGTTGATGTTGACCAAAAATCTTGAAGTTTGACTGTACATGGGCCACAGTTCAGTTTTGACCTAGTACAGTTGATTTTCAAACATTTGAGCAATTGATTGAGCAAACTTGTAGTGGATGGCATGAAACTTGGCATGGACAATCTTGAATACATATTAGTACCATGGAAAACATTTGAGACTTTAGAGCTCACACATATTGGTGAAAAGTGAAACCCTACTTAGAGGTTCATTGCTTAGGAGGAGAATTTTTCTGGTCAATTCTTAGTCATACTTGAGCAATTGGGAACCTCAATGAACATGTATTGAGTAAAATGGGAGGGAAAATTTTTGGGGTACAACATATACTATGAGAGGGGCATGTTTAATTTTCTCCTTGATAGGAATACTCATCTACTTAGCTGTGGATATTTTTCTAAGTTTCTTCATGGCTCCGTACTGGTGGCAAAGGTTTACCTCTCCCCATTGAATGCTCATTTCTCCGGAGAGACAAAAGAAAGAAAAACGATTTGCAATTTATCTTCATAATATAGAGATCATGGGTCAGGAAATTGTCAAGATTTCAGTGCATCGTCAAGGTTGACAAGTCCGGATGGCGTCGATTCTCTTCCATGGTGGCATTTTTCTCTGTTGTATTTTCATGTGTATCTTGATTGTCTGTTTTAACATTGTCTGCATGTAGGAACTTGTTTTTTCTTGAGTGTCAACCCTGATGTGCTGAATATATCTGCCTTGAAGTAATTCTTTTGTTTGTACTTAAACCATTCATTATCACTCTTTAAATGATTTTCTAGCATTTTGATACCAACTGTGCCAACTCTTTTGTCTAGTTAAAAGAATGGAGGAAGGATGACGATAGTTAAAGTCGATATCTCTGATGGTATGCTTTTGAGTAGAACCCTGTTGGCGATGTACATGCCTTGTTTTAATCCCCAAACACCAGAGATATAAGGGATATAGACCCTCGTTTACCCCTCTGGGCCTTCGAAGTATGAGTTTCTTTTTTGTTTGAGAAAACCCTTATTTTTAACCCGGGGCAGGGTAGGTGTTCAGTTAATTTGGCCGAGCATTCAAATTTCAGTAGGAGTGTCCTATCTGAGGATCACCACATTTTATCCCTCGCGTTATGAGGACGGGAAAAGATGAAAACCACAATGGTTATTTCCTCACAAAATCCCAAGGTCAAGATCGAATCGATACAACAATGGTTATCCCTCACTGACCAATAAATGAAGCAATTACTTTCCTTCCCAAAAGTTCTAAGACTTAGGGTCACACGATTTGTTCAAAAGGAAAGTATGAATAATAAGGAAACAAAAAAAGCCCTGCTAAGTCGAAATTGGAAAACAAGTCGCTTAGGAAAAAGTTAGGGCATCCCATTGGACTTCCAAATTGAAGAAAAAAAAGAATTGGTCCAGGAAAAAATTAGGGAAAAAGAATTTAAAAGCCCGAAAGGAAGAAAAGGAGTATCCAATAAAGATCCTCATCAAAAGAAAAGTTGTATGATCGAATAATAATAAATAAAAAACAAGGTTAAGTGACTGTCATGTCTAAGAAATTGTTGAGGTTCCTCAGCCATTGTAAGCTCCTATTGAGAGATGAATGTCCATGTCAAGTTAATTGAATTTACGACTGGAGAACATCACGAAGGGGGTGGGCACTAAATAACTAGAGCCTTAAAAACTTTTTTCTAAAAACCATGAACCAGACCACGTTATAACCTTTATAAGTCCTAACTGAAACATAGGTTTAACTCGAAAGCATACTACAACAGGATAGCGTTTCCTAAAACTCCCAAATATGTGCTGCATATCCATGTTGGTATCTTATTTCCTGCATCATGTTCATTTTAAAAAAGAAGAAAAAGTTTTGAAATTTTGCACTCTAGCTAGTGATTCATTCACAACTGAGGCGACATCTTTTTTTCAAGATTTTCAACTTCGAGGTTTACATAATTGCCACATCAAGGTTGTCATTCCCATAATAAACATTCTTCTGCATACAAGACAATAGTTTGACATCAAAAGAGCTTACACAATGAACATCATGGAAGAGCTTAATGTTGTTAGGAGAGGAAGATTTGACTACTTCGCTGGACAAAGGCCATTCATGCCATGAAAGAGTGTTAATGTCAAAATAACCTTTTATCATCCCTAGCAGGGTTGACGTTGGCTGATATTTCCACCTCCCCCGGGTAAAATTGTTGTTGTTTGACCATCATCATGGTTTATTCTATGGTTGTGTACCAAAGATTCAGGAATCCCCAGTAAAGCACTCTTCAACAGAGTTTTGCTTCCCCAACAAAGGTTTTCGCTTCTCATGTATGGTTTGTTATCTTGGTATCATCCTCAACATGGTTGCACGCTGTCTTTTCCAGAAATTACAGTCTTACCCTGATCTTCTCCAACACCAACCAATTTCTATTTGGCATTCTCCTTCAGAAGCTACGGTCTCGCTCTGATCTTCTCCCACAAGCCCAATCTTCAATTGGAATTCCTTCTTGAAGATAATCAGTTTCTACCCGATCTTCTCCAGTAGAGTTCGAGATTTATTTTTGCAACTCCTATCAGTGTTTGTAGCCTGTTTCTACTAGTTACTCAGTTGTTACTCCCCATAGAGTTTCAGCTCTACCAGAATTTCTCTCTAGCGGTTCCTTATATCTTCTCTTCTCCAGCAGATTTTACATTTTATTTTTGCAAGTCTTTTCAGATTCTGACTTCTTGATTGTTTTCTTCTCGATTGGACATTCCCCGAAGAAACATTTAAACATGCATTATTACATTGCATCTACCAAAACGTGTAGTATTTCCATTATATGGAGCATTACACTATAAAAAAAATTCAAACATGCATCGGAACATAAGCCATTACTGTTTCTGTTTCCCTCAGTGAATTTGCTAAAACTTGGGATTATATCCACAACGAGGTCTTCATCCTCAATATCTCAAGTTCACCCCTCACAAATATTATGTTGATGTTAATCTCTTGAATGTTTGAGTGTTTACTCTTGATTGTAGTTCAGTTTTACTCTGGCACAGTTTTCTCGGGTTTAGTCTTCACTACCATCGTCGGTTCATTCCAATGTCTATTGATGTACCTTTTGAATAATAGTTTAGTTCTGATATTCACTTTCAGTAGATTTTTAGTTGTACACCCTAATCAACTTGCTTTGGGTCGAGCTTTGAGTTTCGTCTTCTCAACCGCGCATGAAATCTAGTTTCGTCCTGGTACTCAACTAGTTTAGTTTTGTCTAACTAGTTATAATGATTCGAGTTTCGTCTCGTTTTGTTTTCATACCTTGGACTTCCATTAGTGTTTTTTTACTGAACCCTTTATCGATTTTCGTTTACCGAGTCTCTTTGCAGTGTTCGTAAATATGTCCCTGGTTGAAATCAGTCTCCTTTGTTCCTTGGATTCTTCTATCAGTTCATGTTACTGTTTATCCAGTGATCTGAGACCAGCAAGTGCTCTAAGAAACATACGCTTTCATTACTTTGCTTTGGGTCGAGTTTTGATCTCGTCGCCTGTGCATGAAATCCAGTTTCGTCCTTGTACTCATCTAGCCTAGTTTTGTCTAACTAGTTATAATGAGTCGAGTTTCATCTCATTTTGTTTTCATACCTTGGACTTCCATCAGTGTTTGTTTACTGAACCCTTTATCGATTTTCATTTACCGAGTCTCTTTCTAGTGTTCGTAACTACGTCTGTGGTTAAAATCAATCTCCTTTGTTCCTTGGATTCTTCTATCAGTTTGCGTTACTGTTTATCCATTGATCTGAGACCAGCAGGTGCTCTGAGAAACATTCACTCTCATCACTTTTGCTATGGGTCGAGTTTTGGCTCGGTACCCATGCGTGAAATCCAGTTTCGTCCTGGTACTCATCTAGTTTAGTTTTGTATAACTAGTTTTTATGGGTTGAGTTTCGTCTCATTTTGTTCCTCACTCCTGGGATTCTTTCAGTTCTTTCATACTTTCTATCTTAGGTTGAGATTAGCAAGTGCTACTAGAATCACGCACTCTAGCCACCTTGCCCGCGTACTTTTTCAGAGTTTAGCTTCGCTTATTCTCTATGGTTTGAGTCTTATCTCACCCCTTTTGTGGTCCAGTTTTTTCCTGACACGTTTATTCTGAATTTTAGTTTCGTTCGAGCATCTGAATCCCACATCTGTTGGCATTCTTTGTCTTCGGGGGGGGGGGGGGGTTCCTATTTCTTCTATTCAAGAGTGTAAATTTTTGGGTTCTCTTGTATTCAATCATCTTCAACTCTGAACGCTTGAAAGTTGTTACTTTTCTCAACTCTGAATGATTGAATAGGGGTAGTTGTTGCACCCAAAAATTTACCCTCTTGATTTCGGCTTATTTTTCACCATAAAAATCATGTTGCATTGCATTCATACATTGTAATGGGATCAAGGAAATTTTAGTTATCAAAGTCTTCCTCAAGCTTTAGGAGATTGATTGTATTGACAAGTTTCTCAAAGAGAGCCTTATTATCTAAACCTATGGATCTTTCAAGCCTAAAGGTTTCACATATCTCAATATATCTTATCCAACTCATTGGATCACCAAAAGATTGAGTATTGTGCTGTTTATAAGGAGAATCACATCCTTTTGATTCATCGGTCAAAATAAGGGTTTTGTCCAAATTGGAATAATTGAGGTCTGGATGAACCAATTTTTGAAGCACCATTCTCTTATCATCATTGGAATCAATTTTGTTTAAGGATTCTCTCATGATGCCGAGTGGAATTAGGGTTTTGAAGCTTGATCAGTTATCTCCTAATACAAAGTGCAAAACTAGGGTTTGAGTTTTAATCAGGGATTCTTTGGAATTTTGAGCGGAAACTATTTCCATAGCCTCTATATGTTTGTAATATCATATGTTTGAAGTTTTGTTCACGAATTTTGAAGAGAAGTGGTCCAAAGGGGCAAAATGGTCATTTTGGCCAAAATCAGTCAAAGTCAAAGTTGGCCAAGTGATCTTTTGGTCAACCATCAAGTCAAAGGTGTACTTTTCATATTTTAAGTCCATTTGATCTTTGGATCAAGAAGATTGAAGTTTGGTTTGAAACTTGTTCATGAAGAAACCCTAAAAAAGTTTCTAAATTTGGAAAATAAGGACTTAACTTCAAAAAATTCACCATTTATTCATCCTTGATCCAAAAAATGCGAATGAGGTATGCTTGGAAAGATAAGTGGATGATCTTTCATATCCATTTGGTATAATGTCCAAATTGCCAAGGAATCAAGAGTTATGGTCTTGAGAAGTTCATGTCTCAAGGTGAAATTATAGAACATTTTCCAAAATTTTTATTTTCATTACAATTTTTAAGGGACCTAAGTGGGCCAAATGAGAGGCCAATGGTTATGAAATTGAAGGGATTTCCAATGCCTTTCCAACAAGTATTTATTTTCACCAAAATTTAAAGGAATGATCAAGTTATGACAATTTAGATTTCAAGCCATTTTTGTGAATTTTAACCAAAGTACCAACATGCCAATTCTTGAGAACTCCACAATCAGCCATTCTCTTCACTTCTAATCGTGTCCATAACACATTTGTGACTTGTGGAAGCCTATGATGCCAGTCATTTCGTGCCCATGTGCTTGTTGTACTTGCTTGATACCAAAATTCCAAAACTTGCCCAAAATTGCAAAAACTCCAATACTTTCTGATCATGTGGAATCAAGGGCCAAGATGCTAAGGATGATTTTCTAAAGTAATTTGGCCCACAAAAAGCACAAAAGGCTAAGGAATGCACGAGCAAATGACCTGATCCCGTGCACACCTCATTTTTTTCACAAACTTCCAATCATGCCCTCCAACAGTATGAAGCTGGCATTTCCACTCCTGCCCTCCTCTACTCACTCTATATAATGAGTAGTAAGGCTCATTTGATGGAGGAGAGGCCTCTGTTGCAAGAAATCCAAATCTGAGTTCAACTTCCTTCCTCTGCATTTTTCTTCGAATCCTCTAATTCCTTGGTGGTTTCTTCAAGTTTTTTGTGGAGACACATTCAGTGTAGCAAGAGGATCAAGTTGGAACCATTGATTTGCTTTTGGAGTGAGGGAATCAAGCATTCAGATTTTGATTTGAGGTAAGTTCACTCAACTTTGATTCTTGAGATGTAGTTGTTTATTGTTGAATTTGAGCATGAATACTTGTTTGTTGATGTTATGTTAATGTTTCTGAAGCTGTTTGAGGTTTGGTTTGGTGTATTATGCTTGTTTGAGATCTCTGTAACTCTTATTTTCAGTGAGTTTTTGGTGATTTCGTGCTGAGATTTCTAGATCCATGGCTGTCTATTTGATGTGATTTGAATTGTGTTTAATTCCTTGTCATGTTAGCTTTGATTTGAACTTGATTTGATGAATTTTGGTTGAGAATTGAGATTGAACGAAGGATTCGAACATGAGAAGTTGGATATCTTTTCCACACGTTTCTTGTTAGGGCTAAAGGTTGAAGACGAAGCGGGTCACCTCCTGATTGGTCCATTTTAATTTTGCATTTATTTGAATTTTGTTTTATAACTTGATTTTCCTGATTTTATTTCTTGCTAAAAAATGAGTGAAAAATTCTGAAAACATTCGTGGAGGTCAGAAATAATATTTCTGACCTTTGTTATTTTTTTAATAATTTTTAAAAATTGTTTGATTAGTTTGAAAATTCTTGAGTTTAACTATTTGTTTAATTTGATTTAATTTTTGAATAATTGTTTCTTGGATGCAAAAATTATGAGAAAATTCATGAAAGTTTATTTGGATTAGAAGAATCATAAAATAATTTTTGTTGGCATTTATTTTGTGTTTTGATCATAATTCCAAATAATTAAGGTTTTGATAATTCCCTTGTTTGTTTTGATTCCAAAAACTAACTTCCCTTGAGTTTCAATAGAATTTAACTCTTGTTTGAAGTTCATAGATGAATTGAGGATCTTAAAAATATTTCTCTTGAATTAATTGATAAGGTTTTGTATTTTCCATTGATTTAGTTTGAAAACTTGTCTAGATTGGTGGTTTCACTAACTAGTCTTGGTGTTTGAAGTTTGATTGATCCTTTCCTCATCCACCCACAAACTTAAGACATGTTTTCCGACTTCTATGCAGCTCAAAGGTGCTGAGAATTTTTTTTTTTGAATTATGGAAATCCTTTTCCATTTTTGATGTATTTCTGAAGTGAAAGTAACCAACTGATGTTGCACTCTTTGCTGCAATTTATTTGATGGCTAATGAACTTGTATGAGGACTATAATTTGGCAATTAATTATCACATTGCTTCTATTTTCTCACACCAATTCAAGTCAATCTTCTTGACTTCTCATAATTGGTTGATGAGAACTCTTTGACCCATACCTCCTAAGTGATATTCTTTTGTTAATTTTGCTTTGAGCTTTGAATTTTTGCCTTGAGTTTGAGGTCATCAAATGACCAATGATAACATGTTGAGGAATGATACATCAAGAATGGTCTCATAAATACTTTATATTACTTGACTTCCAATGATTGAACCATTTCATCCTATTGTAAATTTCATGATTCAATCCTTTCTTTTATTTTTGAAACTTTGAGGTACATTGAATGCACTTATGCAACATGCTTTAGAATCAACATTCTAAATTCTTGATAATATCCTCATAGCATGTTAGAAGCTTGATTTCAAGTCTTTGAATGGTTTAAGTCTTCTAACTTTGTCTTTGTTTGAATTCCTTTCATTACTAACTTGTGATCCAAGATTTGTGATACATTTTTTGGCATCCCTCTTATATTATGCTTCAGAACCATAATGGAATAGATGAGTATTGATGTGTAGTGTTTGCTAATGATTTCTAAGGTCTTTTTTTTGCATTCTTATCTTGCTCCTTTGATCCTTGATTGATATTTACTTGTCAATTCAACATAGTGATAGGAAAGGTGAAATAATTCTTTAGTTTTGACCTATTTGTTGTTTGAGTTTGCTTGAAGGCTCTTGCATTCACTGTTTTGATGTTTACCATCATGTTTTTCCATTATCATGTTATATCATCATCCATACCTTATTGATTCATCATTTCTCCTTGTAATCACTAATTTGTCTAATGAATGTGCGAGGTACTCTGAGAAAAGTTTTCCATTTTGACTTGATGTTGTCGTGTTCCACTTTATTTGGGGAACACAATTGCTTATGCTTGCACCACTTTTGTGCTTTGTATACTTGTTATTCTCTTGCGGGATATATATATATATATATATATATATATATATATATATATATATATATATATATATATATATATATATATATATATATATATATATATATATATATATATATGTTTGTAACTGCTATACATCACCTGTGGGACACATTCATATTTGAAGCCTCAATGCTTATATTTGATGGTGTGATTTCTAACTCGATTTGTTTGCTGATGCTAGCTTGCTTAAAGTTCTCTAGGTTTCTTTTTCTTTCTCATTTGCTACAGATAGTTATCCGTTTGGTATTGCACTATTTCCTTTTTACTGTTTATTCCTTTTATTGCTTTCTATTGCATGATGGGACCTCTATTGCTGATATATGTCAAGAGTCCTTCTGGTTTATTTAAAGACCTGTTTAAGGCAATTTTGTCGGTGCGCTAATTGTGATTGTTTAAAATCCTACCTTTGGAGTAGGTATTATGCACGTGTGTTTATATTTGTGCATGCACTATTACAGGTGAAAAGTCCTCAAAATGAGGCGAGTAGAAAAGGTTCATAATCGACTCTTGCATGTTCCAGTCCATGTCGTTCCTATGCTCACTTTCTACAAGTAAATGCTCAGAACATGTGCCCAAAATCTAAAATAATTTAAGTCCTTTAAAGGTAAGTGAAAAGGATTCCATCAATCGGATCCCCGCGCTTTCTTTAGCTCGTGTTGACCAACATTGATGCTTAGTGTACGCATGCACTATGTCTTTCCCCCCAGATCTTCCTTGCCCTGGTAATTGATATCACGGTTAAGGACCCTTTTATATTCCTATAATACTATAGCTTATTGAATCGGGTGATACGCTCCCCTTGGCTATGGCTTGACCCTTGGTCTGATGCTTGGTTTCTTGTCTATGGCGGGATGTCCCTTTCTACTACTCGGCCTGCGCCTTGTAGGTGTTTGATATTCAAGTGATGCTTGAGTTTTTGTTTGTCTAGATGCTTTTCCATCTGTTTGCTTGTTTTTGTCATAGGATCAGTGACATTTTTGTTGCTTCCCTTAGGATCGCTCGATTAGATTAGCTTTCGAGCTAGAAATTAGGATAGATATCCATGCATGTCAACATAGGTTAGAGACTTCCCTTTTCATCCTCAACCTTAGGGTCAATCATTGTATGATAACCTTAGGGGTAGTTCTAGGCTAGTCTCCCTTAGTTATTTTTCCTTTCTTTGCATATTGCATCTTAAAACTAAAACTTCTTCTTGGAAAATCATAAAATATATCTAATAAACTTAAATCCTTCTTCAAGGTAAAAAAATACAAACCAATCTTAATTGTTTGTGCGCCTCTTGGATTTGTTTTAAATCTTGTCAAATTGATGTTTTTTCCATCCTTGCCATGATATCTTGCTATCTTTTTGCCGATGTTCCGCCATCTCGCATGTTTGTTATCCTACCTTGATTTCTCAATATCATTGTTAGGTGTGATGTTTTATCATCTAGAATGTTGATGTCTCGCAATCTTTGCCATGCTATCTTGATATCTTTTTGCCGATGTTTCACCATTGCATATGTTGTTGGTGTTTCGCCATCGCAGATGTTTGTTATCCTACTTTAATTTTTGATATCATTGTTAGGTGTAATTTTTTATCGTCTTGTCTGATATTCTGCTATCATGTTAACATTTTATCATCTTATCTGAGTTTGTGTTACCATGTGATCCTTTTTTGTTGCTTTATCATCGTCGTTGATGTTTTGTCATTTTATCTGATGTTATGCCATCTTGATTGTTGCTTTTGTATTCTTAACTAAAAAACACAAACCAACCAAAATATATGAGCCGAACTACGGCTGCTCTGATTCCTTAAAAGGGATACGTAGGCATTAGGGTAGGGCCCGATGAAACAACCGGCTGAAAATCATCAAATAATGAAGTCGCCATCGAACGTCTTTTATCCCACATGTTGGGAAAGGTAAACATGAGAAGAGAGAAGTCATGGTCTTGCGACCGAGAGATCGGATAGGGGAGTCTGTTACGCGAGGGGAAGGTATTAGCACCCCACACGCCCGTAGTACTCTGCGGTATCCACTCTTGTTGTCTATCTTATGGGTGTGTTTAATCTATGCTTACTGTTTATTGTACTACTGATAAAGGGAGGACGCATGCAAAATAAATGAGAAAAGCATGTAGGGAAAATAAAATTGTACTCGCTTGGGCCCTACCCCAATGCCTACGTATCCTTTTTGAGGAATCAAAGCTACTGTAGTTCGGCTCACATGTTTCGTTTGTTTGTGTTTTTTATGGACAATATTAATTCCGCCTTCTGTCGCAGCTCGACCTTTGGAGACTCACGCATTGGCACAGAAGTAAATTAATCACGTCGTTACCTGAAAAGGGTTTTTAGAGAAAAGGTGCTCGAGCGCACAAAATGGTTTGAATTGGTTTGTGTTTTATTACCTTGAAAAAGGGTTTAAGTGAGATTAGCATGTTTTTGATTTGCTAAGCAAATGAGTTAGTTTTAAATACAAGGATGCAAAAAGGGAAGAAAAGAGTCTAAGGGAGACTAGTCTATCTCTAACCTAATATTATCATACAATGGTAGCCCTAAGTCAAGGATGAACGAAATGGAAACGTCTACCTAATGTTAGCATGCAAGGTTTGCAACCTAAGGTCTAACTTGCATCCGAACGGAGCAAGCGCATCCTAAGGGAACATGGTATGTACAAGGATAAAGCAAGCAAGCCAGTAAACTCAAGAGAGCACACCTGAAGAGATCCTATCTAGGTTAGCATGCTAAAGAAATTCTAACAAAACTATCCTATAGGGAACATGCAATGAGAGCGAAGTCGTGATCTCAATTTTTAAATTGAGTGACTCATCGATCAACAAGAAATAAAGGAAAGTGATAAAAGCCTATAGGGGGCATGCAATGAGGGTGAAGTCGTGATCTCAATTTCTAAATCGAGTGACTCATCGATCAAAAACAAGAAACAAACCCAAGCACAACACATATGGAAAATGAAGTGTAGAATGCTTGCTACAGGACTTTAAACAACGACTTCGAGCGCACACTCTTTATTTCCTACTTATCATGATATCTAGAAATCAATAAAGTGCGGAAATGAGGAATAAGAGTGAAGTTGCAATGATACCGAACGGAGAAGGTCCGTTGCCTCTTCATAATCACACAAGAAATGGGAGAACCCTACAGAAGTTGTTCCGCATGAGTGATCAAAGAATTAACCTCCAAGCATTCCCCATTGCGAAAGTTACATCAATATAATATCACAAAATCTTAGCTTCTATACAGAGGGGTGTACGATGGGGAATTTGAGGCATAGAGCAACAAGCCAGCATTAAGCCCATCAATAAAATCAACCCTTTTTGTTCAAATTCTTTAAGCTTCCAAAAAACATTTGCGATGGGCCTTAGTTGGATCCAACAGAACGTCACCAATTTCCAGCATATCCTCACATTCTTCTATTTATTATTATCCAAAGAAAATCCAAAATAATAATATAAAATTTAGGAATGAAAAGAGGAGTTGGGGTTTCGAATCACGTGGCTGTTCAGCTTCTCAGAAAATTCGTTTGTCTTCCTCTTAGAAACGCAATGGTGCGACACTCTCTTCCTCCCTTAATAGTGTGGCGATCATCTTCTTCTCTCTGAATTCAACCTTTCCATGAACCTTCACCATCTCAATGTCTCTGTCCAACCTTCAACTTCCTATAAACTCTTCTCGAATTCAATTTTTGTATTTTCTTCTACTTTGAATCGATTCAGAAGATGGAACCAACCGGAGAAAGTCTAGAGTCTGATTTGCATCGTCGAGGTGAAGAAAATTATGAACTTAAATCCAGGTATCCCTTTAATATCATGTTTCTTTGATTTCATTCTTCGTCTCTTCTCCTTTTTCTTTTCGTGTCGTTGTGATTTTGTGTGATTTGAAGTTTGTTGTGTGATATGATGACAATTGACGGTTGAATCATGATGATATTGTTGATGTCGAGAAATCGTAGTTCTAACATTGTGACCTTGATGCGAATTGCAGATAATTCGATTTCAGGATGAAGATGTTGATGAGAGGTGTCAAAGAACCGATGAGGATGATGTTGATAAAACGGTTGAAGATGGAGATTCAGTTCAGAGAATCTGCAGATTTGGATAATCACGGTGAAGGTTAAAGGCTCAGTGGATCCGTGAAGATGATGAAGGATCTCCAGATGAATTTTCAGAAGATAATCTTGAAGTGAGTTTTTCATCTGTGAACGGTTATGTAATTTATTGTTTCTCTGTGTTGATTATGATGTTGTTGCTCTTCTTTACAGATAAAGATGAAGATTGAAGATGGTTTTCAGAGGAAGATTGAGGTGAGTTTTTGGAGATTTGATGAAGATTCTTGCAGAATGATGCAGAAGGTTGAAGAAAGTGAAGAACCTGAGTGAGTGATGGCTGAAGATGGAGATTGCAGAGAGAGTCTTGTGGTGATTTTTGTGATTCTTCTTAGAATATGGAGAATGGATACCGGGAGAAGAAGAAGAGAGAATTTCAGATAATTTCAGCAGTGAGTTTTTCTTTAACTTTTTCTTTGATAATTGTTTGCTCTGAATAATAATTATGATTCCTCTCACCTTTCTGTTATTCTATTTTGTTATAGTTTGTCATATGAAGTCAGTTACAGGACTTCTGAATGTTAGTTACCTATTGGTTTGTTAGGACAGTTAGGATATGGTTACAGGGTTGTGGACAATTATAAATTTTTTGTTACGGTAATTAGGAGGTTTGGAATTAGTTGGAAAAACTGTTAGAAAAAACGGTTATGTGGTTTTAGCTATTTGTTGGAATGCATGGCACTTAGGAAGTTATTTGACAGTTAGTTATGGTTGTTAGAGGGTTTGGAGAGATCAATTCTATTGGATCTGTTTTTTCTGCTGGATCAGTTACAGTAGCTAGGGGAATTCAGTTAGGAAATTGTTAGGAATTAGTAAAATTTGGAATTCTGTCTTAAGAAAATAGTTAGGTAATTAGTGGTTTATTTGGGAAATTCTGCTAGATGTTTTGTTTAATTCTTTGATTTTTCTGAAATATGCATGGCTGATTATATTTATGAACAGTTTTTGGATGGATTTACTATCTTGTATTTCCCTTGATTTCCTTACTTGAATTTAATGCAGTGCCAGTTTTGAATCAATTTGGATTGTTTTTGCAGGGATGTCTTGAATGGTTTTGTGTGCGGGGTAGAAGGGAGAAAAATGAAGATGAAACAAAAAATTTTATGTAATTGCGAATGTAATTGGATGGAATTTAGATGATATATGTATTTGAAATTTGGCCTTGTGATCTGAACTTGAATGAGCTCTGTTGACCTTTGTAATGCCTTGGATACTTGAATGAATTTGTAGTGAACATGGACTTGAATGAAGTTGAATAGCCTTTATAATGAAATGATTAAGTGTTGAACATGATGAATAAGATGAAGATGATTATGATGAATGAGCGCCTTGCGCTTGTACTTTGTCCCTTAAATCTCAAGAATCCCAAATACATTCCCTTTCCAACCTTGCGAATTCCCAAAACTTTGATGAATTAAACCAAATTCGAATTCATTGAATCATTTAAATTCAATTCAACCTTAATCCAAATTAGCTCGCCTAACAAGCAACCAACAGTTTGAGAGAATGATGCCTTGATTATGATCCACATCTCGAACTTGAATGAATATATCACATTAATCTTCCATTCTCAATGAAGCCCTATATTCCATCCAATTTTCCAATCCTAAGCAAACTTTCATGACAAGCAACAAGTATGCGACAAAATAATGATTCCTTTATTAAAATGAATCTGCAAACTCATCTCTTGCACCACGGCTTGCATTTCGCAATCCAATTCCACTATATCTCGACTTGATGAGTAACAAGATAGCCAATGCCTTGAATCTTTTGATAAAGGTAGGACTTGGAGCATAGTAGGATACCTTGACATGAAACTCAATGAACCTCAGTTATTTATCATCAACAAGCTCAAATATGATGAGTAACAAACCCTAGTTCGCTTGCTTTTGATAAAATTTGATAATCAAGGTAGTTTGAGGTGATGGAGGGAACCAAAACCTTAGCTTACAGTTGAACTCTTGATGAAACATAACAAGTTAAAACCCTATCATCCTTCCCATAACAATTTAAAACCCTAGCATCATTCTCTGCTTATTGAAGGAACAACTTGAATCTTTTAGAAGAAGATAAGAACCTCAAAGCCTTAAACAAACCCTAATTCTTCGAAATCCTTGATCACATGCCATGTTTTATTGATTAATGAAGGAATGGTGGGTTAGATTAACTAATAGGAGTTATGTACATGAGAAAAATGCAAAATGCATAAGCCAGATAAAAGTAAAGGGGTAAGACAAATTTGGGGTATTACAGCTTCCCCTATTTAATCTTCTTAAACCTGAAAGCACAATTGGCACGTGCCTTTCTGAAGTTCAAGGTTGAAGATGATTAAATATCAATGCCAAAAATTTGTCCTGGGAGAGAGAGTGTAAGTGTTTTTTTTATTTGTTTATTTTGTGATATCTGCTGGAGAAAGAATTTTTTTTTTCAAGTGAAGATACGGAGATTGGATGGTGACACGACGAGTGTTTAGAACCTGACACGATGAATGTTCAGAAGATGACATGACAAGTGTTTAGAAAGGTGACACGGTGAGTGTTTAGAAGTTGACATGATGAGTGTTGGAAGGTAGCATGATGTAAACACAAGGACATAGAATACTTGTAACGTGGTGTGTTGCCAATACAAGGAAGAGATCAGACTTGTAACGTAGCGCGATGCCAATACAAGAAAGAGATCAGACTTCTAACGCAGCATGATGCCAATACAAGGAAAAGATCATACTTGTAACGTAGCATGATACTAATACAAGGAAGGGATCGAACTTGTAACGTAGCATGATTCAAATACAAGGAAGGGATCTGGCTTGTAACGTAGCATGATACCCATACAAGGAAAAGATCGGACTTGTAACGTAGCACGATGCTAATACAAGGAAGAGACCGGTCTTGTAACGTAGCATGATGCCAATACAAGGAAGGGATATGGCTTGTAACGTAGCAAAATGCCAATATAAGGAAAATATCGGACTTGTAACATAGCATGATGCCAATACAAGGAAGAGATCGGACTTGTAACGTAGCATGATGCCAATACAAGGAAGGGGCCTGACTTGTAACATAGCGTGATGCCAATACAAGGAAGGGATCAGACTTCTAACATAGCATGATGCCAATACAAGGAAGGGATCAGACTTGTAACGTACCATGATACCAATACAAGGAAGGGATCGGACTTGTAATGTAGCATGATGCCAATACAAGGAAGGTCTAACACGGACAAGTGTTTGAATCGATACAGACGAGTATCGAAAGAAGATACAAAAGGGTATCAAGAAAGCTTAAACACAAAGGAGTGTTTGAATCAATACGGATGAGTATTGAAAGAAGATACAGACGGGTATCAAAAGGTTAAACACGGACGAGTGTTTGAATTAATACGGACGAGTATTGAAAGAAGATACGGACGAGTATCAAAAGGTTAAACACAGACGAGTGTTTCAATCAATGTGGATGAGTATTGAAAGAAGATACGAATGAGTATCAAAAGGTTAAACACAGATGAGTGTTTGAATCAATACGGACTAGTATTGAAAGAAGATACAGACGAGTATAAAAAGGTTAAACACGGACGAGTGTTTGAATCAATACGAATGAGTATTGAAAGAAGATATGGATGAGTATCAAAAGGTTAAACACGAACGAGTGTTTGGATCAATTCAGACGGGTATTGAGAAAAGATACGGGCTAGTACCAAGGAAAGTTTAAACACAGACGAGTGTTTGGGAGACTGACACAGACAAGTGTTTATGAGCTGACGTAGACGAGTGTTTGGAGACCGACACAGACGAATGCTGGGTTTGGACTTGGTGTATTTATTTTGCTGGAAATTGTGAAAGTGAAGGTCACAAACTGGGGATTTAGGAAGTGGTACCCTCTCGTGGGGATGTATTGTTGTCCTTGAATGATTCGGGTCTTTCGTGTAAGGTACCTGATATGGCTTATGCTTTGTATGCATGTTTGAACTTCTTTTGCCACAAAGATCTATACTGATGGATCGGCTACGCGCTTTTGAGGATGCAATGTTATGTAGTGATAGCTATATGCGATGCCAATAAATATAGACTTCATGGGGATAAGTGAAGGCTCATTGGGAACCGTTGCTAATTACTGGGGATGTCAATACATATCGGCGCTGGAAGTCTGCAGTACCAAAGATCGCTGGGGATACTGCTATGAATTTGCACTGGGGAGCTCACAATACCACAAATTATTAATGACTCTGCTGAAGATTGAATTGTTGACGAAGCGATTCTTCAGGTACGCTGCTGAATTCTGAGTCGTACCATTGGGGAAGAGATAATATGAACATACTTCCATACATCCCGAACCATTAAAAGGATGATAGAGCTGAATATTCCGAAGAATGGGCATTGAACACCATGTGGGTTTCTTCGCATCCATACCCCAATTTTACGCCACACTGGGGAATTGCCTCTTGAATCACTTGGGGATAAGAGATGGGCATGGGAACCTACGAATTCCCCGGTTTAGCTCCACGAATGTCCTAGTTTAGCTCCACTGGGGATGTTCTTGATTAACTCCACTGGGGATGCACTTGTGCGTGCCGAGTCAAATGAAGACTCCGAATTTTCTAAATTCACTTGGGGAATTAGGTTCGAAATTGTCTATAGTAGATGAAGGCAGCTTTGTGCACTGGCTAGGTCAGGGCGACTGTTATGATGCTTTTAGCTTGATTATAGTCGTCTCGTACAACATAATTGGCTTGAGCAACTTTGCAAGTACGAATACAGAATGCCCCTATCTGGAGGGTATCTAAGAAGATCTATGTTGAATAGAAGACCATAACATTTGTGCCACAATACGGTATGAGGTGGCCTGTCCCAATCGCTTGAATCACAAAATAAACTTCTCTTGATTACAACTTTCTTGGAGAGATCTGTAGAATATCGACGTAACTGCCTCGGGTTGAATGGATTCTGAATAGATTTCTCGATGTTATAGCCTTTGATTGATTAAGCTTGAAGATATTTATCAACGTGATAGCCTCTGATTGGCAGCTTCGAGGGAATGCCCCAGATTTGGCTGAGCTTGGAGAGATCGACTCTCGACTTGATTGCCCCAGATTGACGGAATCTGCTAACTTCATCCCTGAAGGGTACTTAGACTGTGAAGTACCAAGATGTTTTTTCTTGACATAATCATTGGTTAACGTATCCCTGGATAAGTTAATTCTCTTGTGACAACTGACTTTTGCTTCAACAGAATATTCAAGCCTCTCTTCTTTGACAAGATTTAGCTCTTTACCGATTGTTCATTGTGTAAACTTACTTGATGTCGATCAATTGTTTTGTATGCAGAAGAATGTTTATTATGAGAATGATAATTCTAATGCAACACATATGTAAGTCTTAATGTTTGAAAAAACTTTGAATGAAATAACGTAACAAATCTGTTGTTTAGGAGTCACTAGCTAGAGAGAAACATTTGCAGATTATTTTTTATGAAAGATAATGCAAGCATATGATGCCAACATAGATATTTAAACATACCTATTAGGAGTCAGTTAAACGCTATCTCGTTGTAGCACGCTTTTGAATTGACCCATGCTTCAATTAGGACTTTTATGGGTTGTAACGTGGCCTGGTTCACGGTTTTAGGAAAAAAAAGGATTTAAGGCCCAAAATTATTTTGTGCCCACCCATTCTCCACGATGTTCTCCATTCCTATGTTCAGTTGACCTGGTACAAGCATTCATCTCTCTAGAAGAGTATGCAATGGTTGAGGAATCACTGTGATTTCTTGGACACGACAGTCACTTCACCTTTGATTTTGGTGTCTGATCAGACGACTTTGTTCTTTGATGAGGATTTTCATTGGTAATCCTTTTCTCACCTTTTTGGATTTTCAATTTCCTTCTTACTTTTTCCTGGACATATTATTTTGAATTTCGATTTAGAAGTCCTGGGGGATGCCCCAACTTTTGCCTAAGCGACTTGTTTTCAAGTTTCGACTTAGCGGAGATTTTTGTTTCTTTCTTATTCGTATTTCCATTTTGAACAAGTCATTGATCTTTGCATTGTCTTTGATTTTTCAGAAGTGATCATGATTGTCTGAGTCTTTAGTGGATGATGGATAGCCATTGTTGTATCGTCATCTATTGACCTCTTGATGTGCAAGAGATACACATTGGGATATTGTCAATAGGCGCACTTTGTTGTTAGATGAGGGTTAACCATTGTGGTTTTGACTTTACTCAACCTTTTGATGGATAACCATTGTTGTATCCTTGGATGCACAATTTTTATGAGTTCTGAATGTTTGATCAGATTAGCTGAACACTACCCACCCCAGGGTAAGAATGAGGGTTTTTTCTGAACAAAAAAGAAACTCCTACTTCGAAGGATCAGAGGGGTTAAAGAGGGTCTATCTCCCTTATATCTCCGGTGTTAAGGAATAGAAACAAGGCCTGTACATCATCAGTAGGGTCTTACTCAAAAGCATACCAACCAGAGATTTTTTTCATTTTTAGACTATCGTCATCCTCCTTCCAATCTTTACCTAAGCATAAGACTTGGAAACTTGGCATCAATATGCAAGTAAAACATTTAAAGAGTGATAACGAATGAATGAATAAAAACAAAAGAACACTTCAAGAAAAGCATACTTATTGCATTAATATTTTCATTCAAAAATAGACAAGTTTCTATATACAAGCAATGTTTAAACAAATAAGCAAGAATGAAAATGAAAATGCACTAAAGAGAACCAATGGTTTCCATCGTTGAGGAGATTTGACTCCGCATGGAGTTGTTGATTCTGACGACTTTCTGTAGCCTTGATGCTTGAGTTGGAGGGATAATTCCCCTTCAGATCTGATGTGAGCATGACATTCTTTGAATTGATCTTGTCTTGGACTTTGTCTCTAGATGACATACAATCTTCAACTGAATGGTGAGGTGCCCCAGAATAATATGCATAGAAGATTCTTTCAGGAGAACGAATGAATTCTTTTCCTAGAGACTTGGTATAAACTGCATCACCAAGCATCTTGCGCCATAAAGAAACAATACAGTTCGTCTTCTATCAGAACAACAGAGATATCCAGTTGGTGAGAAAGAGTATAACAGTTGGCCAAATAGGAATTAGGCTTTTGGAAGAGACGCCAGATAGGTGTTGGGATTTATACTTCAACCCCTTTATAGTTTTCGATATCAAAATTGGGTGCCCCAGAATAGGGGATACATCTAGCATGTGTATTGCAATCAGAAGAGATGTTTGTGGGAAGAGGACCCCAAAGATCAGAGCTTTGTCTAACTTCCACCAAGAGAGGAAATAACTGGATGTAATGCACTGGAGTCGCATCACCAAGCTCATCAGGCTTCTTCTGTCTTTGCTTAAAAGCTTTTTTCCATGAATTCACTAGGGGAAAAAAGACTGACTGTTGTTGAACCAATCTGGGAATGCAAAGCTGTGGAGAGTGCCCTCGATTGAATAGTATGATGCTCGGTGTAGCGACCACAACTGATGTCGGTCAACAAGAATGGAGCACTGATATAAGATCCCATAGTAAATGGTAACCATCTAGTGATAAGATGTTCTAAGAACTCAAGATTGTGTAGCACTCCATGGTTGAAAGTAATTCCCAAAAGATGAGGAGAAGAGGGAACCTGCTTCAGCAATAAGTGCAAGATTGTTGACATCATTATTAGAGTTTCCATGACCTGGCTTATCTGAGTCTTCAATCAATTATCTTCCTGCTTGAAGAGATTTCTGACCACGGGCCGAAGCTTGCATGTATACCACACGAAGTTATTCCATAATTGATCCCTGAACACGAGCAGTAAGAAACAAGTTGAACCTCTGAGGAGAACACATGGTCTGAGTAAGAATCCCCAATCTTCGAGTACCTGTTATGAATGCATGAATATGCATGGGGTGCATGAATGAATGCCATGTCATGTTCTGTCATTTCCAAGGGATTTACATGTTTTGATTTTGATTTTACGCAAGTAAATGATGGAAAGGTTCAACACCAGGCTTGCAAATATGATTCCTTGGAAATAATAGAACATGTATGTTAAGCATGTGGTTAACCATGTTATGTATGAAAAGACATGGGATCAAAATGGGATCAAGGTTCCATCATTTCTGAATATGATTGTTGCACTGTTCTGAATCATAGGAATATTATCAGATCAAAGGTCCAGCATAGCTTCGGCACATATAAGAACTAAGTACCATGCGGATTATCAATAGTACAGGATCAAGGCTTCTGGAACTGGATATTGTTGAACCTTTTCTGAACATGTTGGAAATACCAAGATCGAAGGCCTGAACGAACCTCCGAGTAAGCCAGTCAGGCACTTAGAAAATAAATCTGAGAACCGTACAATCACCAACATAATACCATCTGCATAAGTCACTGACAGAAATCCAGAATACAATCATTAGAACCAATAGTCACCGTTTGTGAGTAACCATCTGAACATAGTCACCATCTGAGCCTGTGATAATAATCCCCTCACTCACGGGTGAAGACTAGGTCAGGGTAAGGAAATGGTAACTCAGAATCGAGGGTACTCCTGAAAAACTATCGCCGTATAACCTACGTGAAAATGATATCCCCTCTTTGCACCTCATATGAGCGTGGACGACATGGCGGCGATAGTGAGACCTAAGTCAACTAGCCGTTCATGTTCCACTATATTCCTAGGGTTTCTATGATATACAACTCTGGCCTGGGTATTGGGCCTTTTACCTCATAGTAGCACCCACCAAATAAGAAGCAGATCCAGTACAACAGTAGTATATGGAAGATAGTAAAATGCAATGCATACATATGCTCAAGTATATACAAAATGAGTGAATAAAATGAAAGCATAAAAAATAAACACCCAAATAAAAGAAAGCAATAGCTAGGAGCGGCTCCGGGATGGACCAGCATTTGGTCGACCTGTCCCCAGTGAGGTCGCCAGCTGAAACAATTGGCTGAAAATCATCAAAAAATGAAGTCACCATCGAACTTCTTTTATCCCACGTGTAGGGAAAGGTAAACATCGAGAAAACCTGAGAAGGTAGAAGTAACGGTCTTGCGACCAAGAGATCGGGTAAGAGAGCCTGTAACGCGAGGGGAAGGTATTAGCACCCCACACGTCTGTAGTACTCTACAGTATCCACTCTTGTTATCTATCTTATGAGCGTGTTTAATCTATGCTTACTGTTTACTATACTACTGCTAAAGGGAGGACGCATGCAAAAGAAATGAGAAAAGAATGTAGGGAAAATAAAATTATACTCTCTTGGGCCCTACCCCAAGTCCTACGTATCCTTTTTGAGGAATCAGAGCTACCGTAGTTCGGCTCACATGTTTTCGTTTGTTTGTGTTTTTAATGGACAATGTTAATTTCGCCTTCTGCCACAGCTCGACCTTTGGAGACTCACGCATTGGAACAGAAGTAAATTAATCATGTACTTACCTGAAAATGGTTTTCAGAGAAAAGGTGCTCGAGCACACAAAATGGTTTGAATTGGTTTGTGTTTTATTACCTTGAAAAAGGGTTTAAGTGAGATTAGCATGTTTTTGATTTGCTAAGAAAATGAGTTAGTTTTAAATGCAAGGATGCAAAAATGGAAGAAAAGAGTCTAAGGGAGACTAGTCTATCTATAACCTAATGTTATCATACAATGGTAGCCCTAAGTCAAGGATGAACGAAAGGGAAACGTCTACCTAATGTTAACATGAATGGTTTGAAACCTAAGGTCTAACATGCATCTTAACAGAGCAAGCGCATCCTAAGGGAACATGGTATGTACAAGAATAAAGCAAGCAAGCCAGTAAACTCAAGAGAGCACACCTGAAGAGATCCTATCTTGGTTAGCATTCTAAAGAAAGTCTAACAAAACTATCCTATAGGTAACATGCAATGAGAGCGAAGTAGTGATCTCAATTTCTAAATTGAGTAACTGATCAATCAACAAGAAATAAAGGAAAGCGATAAAAGCCTATAGGGAGCATGCATTGAGAGCGAAGTCGTGATCTCAATTTCTAAATTGAGTGCATCGACTACCACTCAAACAAGGTTGCTCCCCTGTCAAGCAAAAGCTCCGAAGAACTCATCCTGAGATGTCCAAGAAGATTAAAGAAGAAGTTCAAAAACGGTTGAATGCGAATTTCTTAAAATTCATCAATTATTCGCCATGGATTGCGAATATTGTGCCTATGCCTAAGAAAGACGGTAAGGTCAGGATGTGCATGGATTATAAGTATTTAAATAGAGCTAGCCCTAAGGATGATTTTCCTCTTCCTCATATCGATTTGTTGGTCGACAATACTGCTCACTCTAAATTGTTTTCCTTCATGGACGGATTTTCGTGTTACAATCAAATTAAAATGGATCCTTAGGATATGGAAAAGACAACATTTATCACGCCTTGGTGAAACTTTTTCTATAAGGTGATTCCGTTTGGTTTGAAAAATGCGGGGGTAACGTATCAGCGTGCCATGGTTACTCTCTTTCATGATATGATTCACAAGGATATTGAGGCATATGTGGACGATATGATTACTAAGCCTGATATGGAAGAGGAACATCTTGTTCGTCTTGGAAGTTGTTCGAGAGATTAAGGCAATTCTTGTTGAGGATGAATCCAAATAAATGCACCTTCAGGGTGGGGTCTGGAAAGTTGTTAGGATTTATTGTAAGTGAAAAAGGCGCCGAGGTTGACCCAACTAAAGTGAAACCGATAAAGGAAATTCCCGAACAAAAAATAGGGAAGGAAGTCTGTGGTTTCTTGGGGAGGTTAAACTACATTTCTAGATTTACTTCTCATCTCATGGCCACATGTGAACCTTTATTCATATTGTTAAAGAAAAATCAGACGGTAAGTTGGAATGAAGATTGTCAGAGGGCGTTTGACAAAATAAAGGAGTATCTGCAGGAGCCCCCAATACTCATGTCGCCGGTGGAAGGAAAACCGTTAATTATGTATTTAATTGTGTTAGAAAACTCTATAGGTTGTGTCCTTGGTTATCATGATGAGACTGGGAAGAAAGAACAATCCATTTATTACTTGAGTAAGAAGTTTACAGAATGCGAGTCAAGGTATTCATTGTTGGAAAAGACTTGTTGTGCACTTGCTTGGGCTGCCAGACGCTTAAGACAATACATGTTAACTCACACCACCTACTTGTTATACAAAATGGATCTAATCAAGTACATTTTTGAGAAGCCGACACTTACAGGTAGGGTGGCCCATTGGCAGATGATACTCACTGAATATGATATCCAGTACACTATGCAAAAGGCGATCAAAAGTAGTATATTGGCTGATCATCTTGCTCATCAGCCCATAGATGATTATGAACCAATGAAGTTTGACTTTCCAGATGAGGAAATAATGTACATTTGGGATTGTAATATACCAGGCCCAAAGGAAGGACCTGAGCCAGGATCACGTTCGACGCTTGTGTTCGACGGTGCCTCCAATGCCATGGGAAACGGTGTAGGAGCTGTTATTACGTCACCTAAAGGATTCCACATTCCTTTCACAACTCATATTTTCTTCGATTGTACAAACAATATGGCCAAATATGAAGCTTGCATTTATGGCATTGAAGCAGCAATCGACCTGCGGATCAAATATTTGAAAGTTTATGGGGATTCCAATCTTGTTATCAGCCAGATTAATGGCGATTGGGAGACTCGTCATCAGAACCTGATACCCTATCGCGAGCATGTTTTGAGGTTGATTCCATACTTCAAAGAGATCACATTCAAACACATTTCCAAAGAAGAGAACAATCTAGCTGATGCACTGGCAACTCTGTCTTCCATATTCAAAGTTAAGTGGGTTAACGAAGCACCTTCCATTACCATCAGTAGGTTGGATGAGCTAGATTTTGCTTTGAAGCCAATTTGGAATCAGACGATAAACCATGGTTTTATGATGTCAAAATATATATTGAAATGCAAGAATACCCTGAAGAGGCGTCTGTCCCAGATAAGAAGTTCTTGAGAAGATTTTTGGCCAAGTTCGTTCTCAGTAGTGGTGTGTTGTATAAGAGGCATCATGATGGTTTACTGCTCAGATGCATTGACAAAAGAGAAGCGGCTAGAATCATTAAAGAGATACATGAGGGTGACTTCGGGAGTTACTCCAGTGGACATACAATGGCCAAAAAGATTTTGTCAGATGATTATTATTGGTCTACCTTGGAAACAGACTATTACAATCATGCGCAGATTTGCCAAAAATGTCAAGTCTATGCTGATAAGGTGCATGTGTCGCCCGTACCACTGAATGTCTTGACCTCCCCTTGGCCGTTTACAATGTGGGAAATCGATATGATCGGGAAGATCGAACCGACTGCATCCAATGGACACCGTTTTATTCTGGTTGCCATCGATTATTTTACTAAATGGGTTGAAGTTGCATCCTATGCCAATGTCACCATGCAGGTGGTAACTCTGTTCATTAAGAACAATGTTATCTGTCATTACGGAGTGCCTAAAAAGATCATTACCGACAACAGATCCAATTTGAATAAAAAGATGATGAAGGAGATTTGTGAGTCTTTCAAACTCTAGCATCATAACTATTCCCCGTACCGACTGAAGATGAATGGCGCTGTTGAAGCGGCCAATAAGAACATCAAGAAGATTGCATAGAAGACGGTAGTAACCTATAAAGATTGGCATAAGATGCTTCCCTTTGCTCTACATGGTTATCGTACCACTATGCGTACTTCGACTGGGGCAACCCCATTTTCTCTGGTTTATGGCATGGAAGCATTGTTTCCTATAAAAGTAGAAATTCCTTCTCTTAGGATCATGAAGGATGTTGAGCTTGATGAAGGTGAGTGGGTACAGAATCGGCTGGATCAAGTATAATTCATCGATGAGAAGAGATTGACAGATGTATGTCATGGTTAGGTATATCAGTAAAGGATGAGGAAAACTTTTGACAAAAAGGTGCGGCCCCAGTGTTACAAGCCAGGTGACCTTGTGCTCAAGAGGATAATTAGTTCCCAAGGGGATCCCAGAGGCAAGTGGGCTCAAACTTATGAAGGACCATTCGTGGTCAAAAAAAGTTTCTCTGGCGGAGCAATGATGCTCGCAACCATGGATGGAGAATACTTCCCTCTTCCTGTAAATGATGACGTAGTCAAAAAATACTTTGCTTAAAAAAAATAAAACCCCACTAAGTTGAAAACCCAAAAGGTCGGCTTAGGCAAAAAGAAGGTGTCTTGGTGAATCCAAAACCCAAAAGGGTGATTCAGGCAAAAGTTAGGGACTTAAAGCAAAATGACTGCGCTCAACATGGTTTCCTTTGTTTCTCCCTTTCAGTCACCTGTCAGAGGTTCGGAGCCAATCCAAGACGCTTATGCCGAAAGTAGGAAGATGGAGGCGTTAAAGTCATAAGAGTTATAGCAGAGTCAGAAATTGATAGATATTCGTATTCGCATTGCCATTTGTAAACACTTGTTTGTTTTTATTTTTAATTTAGCTACTCCCTAAGGTAAATTCCTTTTTCAGGCTGATATCTCAAAATCAATAAAAGATCCTCTCTTATATGTTCACATAAATTCCTTTTTACTGTTCTGTTTGCAAAAACGTCCAATATTTTGATAGGCATGTGCATATGAACATTGTTGGCCCTACATAAACATGATAATCTAAGTTATCATTGCTTAAAATATGAATATTAATTACAATTGTCATGTTATGCACGGGGCATGTTAATTTTTCTTCTTGTTGATACTCGGCTACTTTTCTTTTGGATGTTTTGCTAAGCCGTTTCATGACCCTGTACTTGGGGAAAAGGTTTACCTTCCCCTTTTTGAATGCTCATTTCTTCGGAAAGACACAAATAAAACCATTCGAAACTTCCTTTCATAATAAAGTGATCACGTGTCAGAATAGTGACAACGTTTCGGTACATTGACAAGTCCTAATAGAGACGATTCTCTTCCTGGGTGGCATTTCTTTTCTCTTCTGTACTTTCATGTGTATTTTGATCGACTGATTTAACATTGTCTGCATGCCGGAACTTGTTTATTTTTTAATGTCAATCCCGATGCATTGAATATGTTTGCCTTGAAATTTTTTGTATTTACTTAAACCGTTCATTATCATTCTTTAAATGATTTTCTGGTGTTTTGATACCAATTATTCCAACTCTTTTGCCTAGTCAAAAGATTGGAGGAAGGGTGATATCTCTGATTGTATGCTTTTGAGTAGAACCCTATTGATGATGTACAAGCTTTATTTCAATCCCCAAACATCGGAGATATAAGGGTAATAGACCCTCGTTAACCCCTCTGAGCCTTCAAAGTAGGAGTTTCTTTTTTGTTCGAAAAAAACCTTATTTTTTAACCTGGGGTAGGGTAGATGTTCAGTTAGTTTGATCGAGCATTCAAATATCAGAAGGAGTGTCCTATCTGGGGATCACCATATTTTATCCCTTGCATTATGTGTAGCGATAAAAAATGTAGCGGGGGTAAATCGGAGATCGAGCTATTAATTAACTCGTCTCACAAAAGCAAGAGTCGCCACCGCGCTTTATTATTTCCAAGGGAAAAGGGAAAAGAGCGAAATAAAACCCTAAAATATGCAATGTAAAATAATATTTAAAGTAATGAAAATACAATGCATTTTTGAAAAGAGATCTAGAGTTTGGGGGTTGGTTATGCAATGGGAAGGTATTAGAACCCAATGCATCTATAGTATCCTATAGGAACCTTTTGAAATATTTGTTTATTAAAATTGTTTGTTTGATTAAAAATAGTCCGTTTGGCTAAAAATGGGTGTAGACGAGATTTTGAAGATACGACGACCTAATGTCGAAGTTTTGACTTAAAAGGTGTGAGTTTAAAAATGGAGCCTTTTAGGAAAATTATCTTAAGTTTAGAAAAGTAGTAAACAAAACAGAAGATGAATGAGGGTATTCGCACGATTGGATGAGATGTGTTTGATGACGTGAAGTCAACAAAGTTAAAACATTTCCCTTGGAATTGAGACGGTGAGACGGACGAGAGATAAAGATTAAACGATCAAGAATAAAGTTAATTATAGCGGCAATGGAACAATTAAATAAATAGAAAAAGTTAAATAGAAAAACTTATTTACTAGCATGCAATTTTGAGTAGCAAAAATTAAATAAAAACATGCGTTTGAATAATTAAAATAAAAAACATTAAGTAGAAGATTTAATTTATAAAACATGTAAATAAATAATGAAAATTTAAACAAAAGATTAATTTATAACATGTATTCTAAGAAATTTGATAAATAACAAAAATATTAAATGAAAGATTAATAGCGTGACAAAAATTAAATAAAAGATAAATTGAATCAAGCATGTTTTGTATTTTTATATTTTTATGAAGAACTAAATTAATATTATATACAAATCAAATAGAATTGAAAGAAAAGGGTTAAAAGAGCAAAAGAGACAAAAAGCACCCCAGCAGGGATCGAGCTTGAGACTTTAAGGGTAATAGACAATGCACTTTGCCAGCTGAGCTATCTTACTAATCGTTATTATTATTAAACTAATAATACAAAAGGGGAAAACATGAGTGGATTGGGCCAGCGGCCCAATGGGGCTGACCCGGTTTGGAAGAGAATAAGGAAAAAGGGTCTTCTGGAACCCTAAAACAAATGCGCCACGAGAGTTGTTGTCTTGGGAAAGGAATAACTTAACTTATATTATTATTGTTTTCAATAACGAGACAATTAAAAAAATGGAACAACCAGAAATAAGGGGCCATCCTCTCTCTCTGCTAAACTGAATTACCACCGCCATCTTCCTCAAAACTCATTTTTATTTCAAAAGTTCATCACTTCTCTTTCAGTTTCTCAAACATACCAATAATATTAGACCTATAAACCTCATTTTAGAAATCGAAAATGAAAAACGGAAAAAAAAACTTGGGTCAGAATGTCGACGGAAAAAAAAAGGCCAATACCTACAAAAATGCTAAGAATCCTCTCTTTTCTCCTCGTCATTCAGGGGACCACGGTCAGCTACAACCGATGGGTCTTCAACGGTTGAAGGTTTTTGTTGTTATTGACGGTGGAAAATAGATAAGGGTTGTTGTGTAAAGGCAAAGGGAGTGGAGATACAAAGGGAGCGCGGTTGTTATTTTGTTGAAGTGGGAGAGTGAAGTTGTTCACAACGGTTGAGGTGTGGCTGGTGTAGCGTGTACAAGATGGAAGCTCGCGAAAAACAGAAGTGACCAATTGGTTGCTGGTCTGTATGAGTTTTTGTTCTGAGTTTAACAAGCTCTGAGCATTTGGTTTTGAGTCTAACAAGCTCTGAGTTTTTGGTTCTGGGTTTTTGTTTCTGGGTTTTTGTTTCTGGGTTTTTGTTTCTGTGTTTGGTTCAGAGTTTGGTTCATAGTTTGGTTATGAGTTTGGTTCTGAGTTTGGTTTTGAGTTTGGTTCTGAGTTTGGTTCAGAGTTTGGTTCTGATTTTGGTTCAGAGTTTGGTTCAGAGTTTGGTTCAGAGTTTGGTTATGAGTTTGGTTCTGAGTTTGGTTCAGAGTTTGGTTCAAAGTTTGGTTCAGAGTTTGGTTATGAGTTTGGTTCAGAGTTTGGTTCAGAGTTTAACAGGTTCTGAATTTTTGTTTTGCAGCTAACAGGTTCGGGTTTGACAGAGTTGAGCAATTTTTAGAGAAAATTTGTTAGCAGGTTATGCATCTTAGTTTTCTAGTTATGTTAACAGGTTGTAACATAATCCTAAGAATTAATATTCTGATTTTTAACAGGTTAAACATCAATAGAATGTAGAAACTCCATAATACCTCAAGGATTATGGTAAATCAAACATTCATGGCATAAAGGAAATGGTGCAAAGAGAAGATTCAAATCATGGAGGAGATGTTGTTATGCAAATGGATTCAGCAGATTTTATATGAGAAAACTATGCAGAGATAATGGGAAGAGAAATACCTATTGGAGTTTCTCCAATGGAGCTTCAGAAGAAATAGTAAGTTCTCCCTCCCTCTCTTGTTGATGCTTCTCTTCTCAATGCTCCTCTTCTGTTTCTTAGTGTGATTCTTGGACAAATTTTTTTCTCTTTCTGTTTTTTCTTCTTGCTGAATTTTATGGTGATTCTTGAAAAAAAAACTCCTCCTCTTTTATGTTGATAGAGGCCTTTATTTATAGTGAAAAATATGGGGTTTTAGGGGGGGGGGGGGGGGGAAATAATAGAGATTTGAATTATTTTGGGCTCTGTTTTAATGTTTTATGAGACAGCTTTTTGAAGTGTGCATTTTAGTGCAATATTTGGAGTTTTGTAGACTTGTTTTTGTAGCAGCAAAGGTGCAGATTTTTGTCTTATGGGCTGCATTTTGGAATGTTTTGCATGGCAGATTAGGGAGTTTCTTTTGACAGCAAAAAAAATCAGGAAAATGGACTGGTTTGTGTTGAACAAAGTTGGAGAAAAAGAACAACATTGGGACTGTTTTCTAATACTGTTTTGGACAGAAAAAACACCCAAGAATTGGACTGTTATTATATTTAAACAGTGCTGGAAAAAATGGGAAGCAATGGGGCTGCTATTGGAGCAAGAAATAATAGCTTGATTTTTATGTACAAACTTTAATTTCTTTTGTAACTTTGTAATAATAATCCAAATAAATTGTGACATCAATGGGTATTTATTCTTCAATATATTCTCAATTCCCTTTTAATTATAAATAACTTTGAATCTTCATATGAAATTGAATCTTGATATGTCTTGATAAAAATTCAAGGTCCTCCATTTGAATTGGGAAAGAATTTAATAATACTTGAATAAATTGTTGAATGATGAATAAATAATAATGCAAGTCTTAGACTTTAATCTTGCATTTTGTAATAGAAATCTAATAAATCCCATGAATTGATCTTATAATCAAATATCAATCCTCATGTCATTAAACTTGTGATGAACGATTAATTGGATCAAATTTCTTTTCCCAATATCTTCTTGAATAAGTGCTTCATGTGTGTTCAAATAACCATAATGTAAATCCACCAAAATAATCACACAAAATAATATTGAATAAATATTTCATGCGATAAATGATTATTCTTGAATGAGATCTCTTGGTAGCTCCTCTTTAATTATCGCTTGAATTCAAATAAAGAAAATTCAAAGTGTAACGGTTTTGAATTTAATCATTCCATTTTGACAAAATTCACTTCGCGTCATGAGAAAACTTGCAGATGACTTTTGGTCGACGTGGTCAAAAATGACTGGCATAGCTTGGTTTTCTTGTATTTTAAAGCAATGTTAAACACACATGAACCAAAGGCAGTAAAACTTCGACTGTTCTTTCCAAAAAAAATTCAGAGACATCGGAGACCATCTGTTGGACAGAGTGTGGAAATAAACACACGGATTCTCTAAAATTCTTTTGATGAATCAACCTTTGAGAATCAACAACCGACCACATTTCTGTCCCGAGACTCGAAACCCTAATTGATGTGTGACGCTCGATGCTCTTCTTTCAGACCTATTTCCTGCACATGGAATAAAAAACAAAACATACACTTCGTGCCTGATTAGTGGTTAGTCATTCATAAGATAAAATGCTCGCAAAACTCGATAATCTCTACACAGTCAAAGCTCTAAGGTGAAACGTTTGAAACCTACAATATTTTGTGACCTTGATGTATATATAAAACAATGCAAATGAAGCAGAGATCTTAGGTAAAAAAATGGGGTATGACATTATGAGGTTAGGAAAATATCAAAACAACAATAGTTATTTCCCCAGTGCAAAAAAAACACACAACAAAAAAATCCTGAGGTCGAGATAGAATCGATACAATAATGGTTATCCCTCGCCGACCAAGGAATGAGGCAGTCACTTTTCTTCAAAAAAAAATTCAAGGACTTAGGGTCACAAGACTTGTTCAAAAAGGAAAGTATGAATAAAAAAAGAAACAAAAAAAGCCCCACTTAGTCGTAACTTGAAAACAAGTCGCTTAGGAAAAAGTTAGGGCATCCCGCTAGACTTCCAAATTGAAATTCAAATGAATTGGTCCAGGAAAAAGTTAGGAAAAGAAAAAGAGAAGGAACTTAAAAAGCCTAAAAGGAAGAAAAGGATTATACAATGAAAATCCTCATCAAAAGAAAAGTCGTATAATCGAACACCCAAAAAAAGGAGGAAAAAAAAACCCGAGAGTTAAAGTGACTGTCGTGTCAGAGTAACTATTAAGATTCCTCAATCATTATAGCCTCTTTTAAGAGATGAGTACTCGCATCAAGTTAACTGAACATACGACTGAATAACACCATGGAGAATGGGTGGGTACCAAATAATTTTGAGCCTTAAAAATCCTTTTTTTTCAAAAAAACAAAAACAAGAACCAGGCCACGTTACAACCCTCAAAAGTCCTAATTGAAACACGGGTTTAGCTCGAAAGCATACTACAACAGGATAATGCTTCCTAAACATGTGTTACATATATATATATAGGTATCTTATCGCCTACATCATGTTGTTTTAAAGAAGATTTTTTTTGAAATTATGTACTCTAACTAGTGATTCACTCACGACAAGGGTGCAACATATTTTTCATTCAAGGTTTTTGATTTCAAGGTTTACATTATTGTCTCATTAGGGTTGTCATTCCCATAATAAACATCCTTCTGCATACAAAACAATTGTTTGAAATCAAAAAAATCTTACACAATGAACATCAGTAAAGAGCTTAATGTTGCCAGGAAGGGAAGATTTGGATTTTCTGTTGGACAGAGGCCATTCGTGGCATGAAAAGGACATTTCCCTATCCCCGGCGAAGTTTCGCTTCCTCAATAGAGTTTTTATTTCCCCATAAATCTTTTTCAAGAGAAAGGCTTCGTTCTAAGACTCCAAGTCTGAAGGTGTCGCATATCCCCAGTACAGTCGATATTGTATGACTATCTACATGATCCATCCAATGGTTGCATTCCAAAAGTTCAAAAATATCCAACAAAACGTTCTTCAACAGAGTTCTGTTTCCCCAGTGAAGTCCCGTTTCCTCAACAGAGCTTTGTTCCCCTGCAAAGCTTTTTACCCCTCATGTTTGATTTTTTATATCGGTGGCATCCTCAACACAGATGCGCGCTGTCTTTTCTAGAGATTATAGTCTTGCCCTGATCTTCTCCCACAATGTCCAATATTCATTTAGCATCCCTCTCCAGAAGCTACAGTGTTGATCTGATCTTCTCTAGGAGTTTGAAATTTATTTTTGTAACTCCTCTTTATGTTTGTAGCCTGTTCCTACCAGTTACTCATTTGTTACTCCCCACAGAGTCTCATCCCCTAAAGGGTTTCTCTCCAGCGTTTCCTCGTATCTTATCCTCTTCAGCAGATTTTTCAATTTATTTTTGTAAAGTCTTGCTAAATCCTGACTTCTTGGTTGTTGGCTTCTCGTTTGGCCATTCCATAGTGAAACATTTAAACATGCATCATTACATTGCATCTACCAAAATGCGTAGCATTTCCATTATATGGAGCATTACCCTATATATAAAAAATTTCAAACATGCATCGGAATATAAGCCATTAACGTTTCTGTTTATCCCCAGTCATTTGCTAATTCTGCAACATTATTCCCAGCAAGGTCTTTTTTCGCATTATCTCAAGTTTTACCCCACACTAATATCTTTTTGATGTTAATCATTTGATTGTTTGAGTGTCTACTCTTGATCGTAGCTCAGTTTCACCCTGGCACAATCTTCTTGGGTTTAGTCTTCACTGCCCTCACCGGTTCATTCCAATGTCTATTAATCTACCTTTTGAATACCAGTTTCGTCCTGATATTTGCTTTCAGCAGGTTTTTAGGTGTACATCCTAATCTCCTTGCTTTAGGCCGAGCTTAGAGTTTCGTCTCCTCACCTTATGCATGAAATCCAGTTTCGTTCTGATACTCATCGAGTTCAATTTTGTCTAAGTAGTTATAATGAGTCGAGTTTCGTCTCATTTTTTTATTTTCATACCTTGGACTTTATCAATTATCGTTTACTAAACCCTTTTCGGTTATCGTTTACCGAGTCTCTTTGTGGTGTTCGTGTTGTGTCCCTGGTTGAATTCAGTCTCTTTTTTTCCTTGTATTCTTCTATTAGTTTTCTTCATTGTTTATCCATTGATCTAAGACCAGCAGGTGCTCTGAGAAACATGTGCTCTCATCACTTTGCTTTGGGTCGAGTTTCCATCTCGTCGCCTGTGCATGAAATCCAGTTTTATTCTGGCACTCATCTAGTTCAGTTTTTTCTAACTTGTTATAATGCGTCAAGTTTCATCTCTTTTTTTGTTTTCATACCTTGGACTTTATCAGTTATCGTTTACTGAACCCTTTTCGGTTATCATTTACCGAGTCACTTCGCGGTGGTCGTACTGCGTCCCTGGTTGAAATTAGTCTCTTTTGTTCCTTGGATTCTTCTATCAGTTTTTGTCACTGTTTATCCATTGATCTGAGACCAGCAGGTGCTCTGAGAAACATGCACTCTCACCACTCTTGCTATGGGTCAAGTTTCGCCTTGTTACCCTTGTGTGAAATTGAGTTTCGTCCTGGTACTCATCTAGGTTAGTTTCGTCTAACTGGTTATTTGGGCCGAGTTTCGTCTCGCTTTTGTTTCTCACTCCTGGGATTATTTCAGTTCCTTCATACTGGCTATCTTAGTTTGAGATTAGTAGGTGCTCCTAGAATCACGCACTCTAACCACTTCACTTTGGGTCGAGCTCAGAGTTTCGTCTCCTCACCCGCGTACTTTTTCTTTTCCAGAGTTTAGTTTCGCCTATTCTTTGTAGTTTGAGTCTTATCTCACCCTTTTGTGGTCCAGTTTCGTCCTGACACATTTTTATGGAGGTTTAGTTTCGTCTATTCTTTTAAGTTTTGGTTTTGTCTCATTTTTATCTGTGTTACAGCTTCATTCTGACGCAGGTCTTGGGGGTTTTTATTCTTTTTCTTCAAGAGTGTAAATTTTTGGGTTCTTTCATATTCAATCATATTCAACTCTGAACACTCGAAAGTCGTCGCTTTTCTCACTTATCCATTTAAAGATAATTGAATAGGGGCAGCTGTTGCACCCCAAAATTTACCCTCTTGATTTAGGCTTATGTTTCATCATAAACATCATATTGCGTTGCATTCATACATGGTGTAGGGATCAAGATATTTTGTTTATCAAGCCTCCCTCAAGCATTGGAAGATTGATTGTATTGACAAGTTGCTTAAGGAGGGCCTTATTATCAAAATCTCTAGATCTTTCAAGCATAAAAGGGTTTTGCCCAAGTTGAAGTTATTGGGGTCTAAATGAGCCAAGTATTAAAGCATCATGTTGTTATCATCATTGGAATCAGTTTTATTCAAAAAGCCTCTTTTGATGCCCAGAGGAATTAGGAGTTTGAAGCTTGACCTGTTATCTCCCAATGTAGAGTGCAAAATTAGGGTTGGAGTTTTAATCAGGGATTCTTTGGAATTTTGAGTGGTTGCCAGGGCACATCTGAAGAATTTAAAGATTCGATACCTGTATCTAGCCATGGCACATCTACACAAAGGGTTTGAAGATCAACTCCTGTAACAGGCCAGGTAATTATTTTTCTTTCTCAGGTACGCAAGTTCTCGCTAAGGAATCTCTTACGCGATCGACAACCTCCCGATGGCATCTATAAGCCCATCTCTCCATATACCAACAGTCTCTAGATGGCATCTATAAGCCCATCCTCCTATCCATCATCTCTCAACATGGCATCTGTAAGCCCATTCCCTACATCATACTGCTAACACTCTACTATGTGAGTGCAAATTTCTAGGCACTCTAGGGTTCAATCATCTTCTACCCTCGGATTACGAAAGGCACGCCAGCCAATCTACATCCTCAGGTCTAAGAAGATTGAACAGGGGCAACTGTTGTACCCCAAAATTTGCCCTCCCATATTCTTCAAAGATTTGTCAAGATCAATCTTCAGATGATTCAAAATCTCTCAAAGGTTGCACAGTCCAATGGCTTCCTAACACAGTCAAAATTAGGGTTTTGGTTCTGGCAAAGGAATTGAAGTTTTCAAGGGTCCAATCAAGTCCCATATGCCCATAAACATTGTCAAGCATCCATATGTCAAGTTTCAGGACTCACAGCATCAAATTGCACAGTCAAAAAACCCTAAATGCTTCACAGTCAACTGCAAATTGACCAAAGCATAACTTCCTCATGGTTTATCAGAAAAATCCCATTCAAAGCTCATTTTGAAGAGGATTACATTTCCTACAACTCATCTTCACACTTTAAGTCCAAGAAAGGCTCTCACAAAAAGTTATCAATTTCAACATTATAGGTCATTTTCAAAAGTCAACAAAAAGGCACTTTAAGTCAAAGACCATAACTTGAGATTGGTAAATCAAAATGACATGGGACTAAAGGAATTGGTTAGAGGACTTCAAGACCTTTCCAAAATTTCCAAGAACATGTTCATAGCTTCAAAATTGAGCAAGATATGCCTTGGAGAAGTTGGGAAATTTTTGGGAGCTTTGAAAAGTCAACTTTGCTTCAAAAGCTTCAAAATTGCTAATGGGCCACAAATTCTTCCATGAATCATTACCCAAAGCATATGCACGACCCATTAAGCTCAAAGGGATTTATTTTCTTATTTTTAATTAATTAATTGAATTTTTATTCTTATTTATTCATTTAATTAGTTTTAAATATGAGAAAAATATCAAATCATGTTTTTAAATCTTTTTTGTGCAGCAAATATCTTCCATATATGCAAGAGATTTCGTGCACCATCTCAAGGGGACAATATCATCCAAATTTGGCAAGAATTGCATGGAAAAGATTGGAAAAGATATGAACAAAATCAAATATCAAAATCATTAATTCATGGACATTGGGCTTGGTTTTTTAACCTAATTTCGTTCACTTACATATGCAAGACCTAATGGAATCAAGAGACATGCGAAAAATTGCTCAGAAGCTGCATAACAAAATTGCAAATTTTCACCAAAAGTTGGAATTTGAAATCATAGCTACAGCACGTTTCAAAGCCTAAAATCTATTCCAACATATTGCTGGACCATCAAGGAAGCTTTTGCAATCAAGAATCAATCAAAACGTGTCAAGAATCATAGAATACAGATCACACGGTTTGAAAAAATTTCTTGAATTCCATATCACGATTCATGCATTGTTAGCCATCGTTCTTGATTGATTTATATTGATATTAACCTTCTGAAGTTAATGATATAATTCAATTTCATTGTAAGGCCATGTATCATGATTCACCATTAACGTGTTTTAGGGTTTCAGAGTTCCAAAATTGGGGCTTTGCATAGGGTGTAAAATTGGACCATCAAACCAGTGTAGGCAAACTCGTTGCAACAAGACGAAGCCATTAATAACCTCACGCTCAATTTATATTTGGGCATCTGCTAATCGCTATTTTTTCTGGTTGTGTTTAGTGGGGGTTTAAAACCCCCGCTATTTGTTTACATTGCAGGAACGAAGATGAAGAAGACGCTGAGGTGTCTTAGCGTGGTTCGACAATTCAAAAGTTAGCGCGTTTTTTTTGTTGTTTCAGCATGATTATCCTTTTTCATATATTATATTCTTTGTTTATCCAATATCAAAACGCACTTCACAGCTCACTTGGCAAGGCATTCGCTTGGTAAACGCTGGGACCTGGGTTCGATTCCCAGGTCCCCCCACATATTTCATGTTTTTTCTCCTAACGTGTTTCCATGCATTGCACGTCCCAGAGTCCATCCTACGTCCTCCCGCGTTAGCTTGCCACGCACTCAGGATCACTCATCCAATGGCCATGGAATGAACTCCAGGATGCGCCCTAGTCAACCAGCATACACACAAGCTGGAAAGTCAACGAAGGCCTTGTGTTCTGATGGGCCAAATTGCTCCAATTCACCTCCTTGATTTTCCTTTTGATTCTTCTAATTGTTTTTTTAATTGTTTCCTTTAATTTCATAAATTAATTTTCATAATAAATCAGAAACTAAAAAATGTTTATTTTATTAATATTAATTTCACTATCATTATTTTTGTAAATAAACTTTATCAATTAATTTAGTTAATTTAGGTTTCAATTTCAATATTTTTAATAAATTAAAATTGGTAGAGTTAGGGTTTTGATATTTTTTTCACCTTTTCTTTTTAATAAATAGTCTTCTCTCATTATTATTATTATTATTATTATTAATTATTAAATATTTTTGTAAATAAACATGTACATTAATTATTTAGTAAATTAGGTTAAACTTTAATATTTTTCATTAATAATTAAAAACAACCTACAATTAGGGTTTCCTTGTAAATTCTTTATTTTTAGTAAATGCCAAAAACCTAAAAAACATTTATTTCCTTTTATTAAATAATTAATTAACTTTTAATTCAATTTAATTTCAAAAGGGTCCAACGCCCTCGAACATTCTATTTTTATTCTTTTCGCACGTTATTTTATTTTCTTGTGAATATTATGTAACTGCTCAAGCCATGTAATAGTAACTAGGTTTTGCTTTCCGCATTTTTTATCAAACGGGTCTTTGTAATTTGGCGATGTATAGACGCGCGCCTTGTAATAGCGTAGGATTTTACTTTCCGCATTTAAATTTCCGCACTTTTAAATTCTAATCACATGAAAGAATGAATGGCCAATTAAAAACAACGCGTAGCTCACCATACCATGATCAAAGACAAATATTATAATGAAAATAACAATCAAATTCACACACCACTTCTAGGGTACGCCTCACCTGTTGCCTTACCTTCGAAACGTGGTCGTCGAGTATAGGACGTTTTAGTAAGTCCTTATGTCTATGATCCAGTTGCCTCGAAACGGTTGCCTCGGAATAAAAAAGGATCAATGGCATAAGGGTAGCTTCTAAGGTGTCCTACTGTTGCTCTGGTGGCCACACTGTCCCTACAAACGAATTGACCCGAACACCTCCAACGGTGGTGCTACCTACCTCTCAATGGTAGGATGGCACTACCATAAGGACTTCTACACAGCTTAATTCCATAGGATAGGTGGATGACTCGTAGATACCTGCTCTCTAAAAAACAATCAAAACTCTTTTCACACCGACACTTTCAAAAAGCTTTCAAAATAATTTTTCAAACACTCTTGAGGACAGATACAAGAGTTATTCAGAAAACTTTAAACGAAACTTTTTCAAACCCACTCGCACTTGAAAAGCAAACGCTTTTGAAAACACAATGAGCAAGTATCTAAGAGCCCATGGATAACCATGGATAGAAAGGGTTCTAACACCTTCCCTTTCTATAAATCTACCTCCCGAACCGAGAAACTATCTCATAAGGAATTTTGCTGTGCTTTTGTCCTGTCCATGTTGGAGAAAATAAAAGACGGTGGCGACTCTTACTTCCGTGACATTTCGTGATCCAGCGTTAAACAGTCAGTTCTAAATCCACCGATCACAGAACTGGCGACTCTGCTGGGGAGAATTTTTAAGTGAGGTGTACCTTAGGACTAAGATCACTTGTGTTTTCAATTGTCTGAATTGTTTGCTCTATTATTGTGGGTACTGTCTCGGGAGTTGTATATATCATAACCCGGATCTGGGGGATACCTTCTTAGAAAGTAGCAACAAGACTGAGGGAATTGTGCGGGGTATACCGACATGGTTGAAGCAGTCTGCTATGTTGATGTGGCACTTTGGTGAGTACCGGTAACCCTTGAGTTCAGTCAAGGAGAGTACGGGGCCGCCGCGTGGTGTCGTGAAGCATCAACTGACCTTAGGAACCTTAATTGAACCATCTTGGCCTCTTTAGGGTAGTGAGATAACTGACTTTGGTGCAGTCCGAGGTTGGTTGATACTCGATACTACACTCAATTGAGGGTTGTTTTCTTGGAATATTTCGGTCACCAGTTCAGTGGCTAAATCGAAACGATGAACAATGAAAGCAATCCAATGATATTGGGACCCTTAGAACCCGGTTACTTCTGATAGGACAGGTTGAGCCCACCAACTTCAAGAGGGTAATACCTAAACCCCATGCTGGCCTAAACTCTAAGGGCTCTTTGTGTGACTTGTGTGCCTTCAAACTTGACTACTTGCATTCTTGTTATCTGACACTTGAGTTACTTGCAGGTTTTGTTTATAGTCCCTAATCTGGACTCATAACAGGGTTTACCTACATTACTCCATGCATAGCATGACATCATACCATTGCATACATCCTGCATAAGAACTAACCCATTTCAAGGGTCTCAAAGGTTTATGATGCAGGTCCTGATGAATCAAACTGTCTAGCAAGGGGTAAAGGGGATTTATTTTCCTCTAGCCAAGGTTGTCAGTAGGCTATGACCCACTCGATATGGTGAGCCTTGACCCTTGAAGAAGGACTCTTAACAACATGAAGTTCCTTCAATCAAGCTGCCTGACTCTAACAATTTTCTTGTTTACCCCGCGAGATCCTTGAAAGCATTGCACACATATCATGCATCATGTGCATAGCAGGTACTCTTCTTTTCAGGTTGCTTAATGTTCTTCGCTGTTTATTTCAGCATCATGAATCCTGAATCATCTACTGAGCAATCCATCAAGGCACTCCAGGCTTAGAACGCCCAATTCCAGGAATTGATTAAGAGTCTAGCCCAGGGTCAACAGGATTTGAAGACTCTGCTCTCGAAGAAGAATAAAAAGAGGACTGTTTTGTTCAACCTGAGACGCAAATCTGGGAATGGATCACTAAATGAAGCTGAGCTGACTACCCCATCTGTTGGGAAAGACAGTCCCCAAGAAAGGGAGGTTCCTAGTCCAGTGGTCTCCGACAACGAGACTGATTACAATGATGAGCAGTACCCTCCAGCTGAGGACAGGTATAAATAGTTGGAAGACCGGCTAAGTGCCATGGAGATACAAAAAGTGCCCGGCCTGGACTTCGAAGATCTAGGTCTGTCTTCTGGGGTAGTAATCCCGCACAAATTCAAGGCTCCTGCCTTTGCAAAGTACGACGGGGCATCCTGTCCTAAGTTGCATCTCAGGTCTTACATAAGGAGGATCCAGCCCTACACGGCTGACAAGAATTTATGGATTCACTTCTTTCAGGATAGTCTGTCAGGAACTCAACTCGACTGGTTCTATCAACTGAGTAGAGCCAACATCCGCAGCTGGGAGGACTTGGCCACTGCATTCTATAAGCAGTACCAGTACAATGTCGACCTTGCCCCCACACGCACTCAGCTTCAGGGAATGTCTATGGGTGCAGGAGAAGGCTTCAAAGAATATGCACAAAAGTGGAGAGACCTTGCCGAAAGGGTGCATCCACCTCTAACTGACCTTGAGCTTGTGGACATGTTCTTGGGGACCCTGTCTGGACCTTTCTTCAACCATCTGATTGGGAATTCTTCTGCTGGGTTTACAGATTTGATCTTGACCGGGGAAAGAATTGAAGCTGGTATCAAGGCTGGGAAGATTCAAGAGGCCGCACCTTCTGATACTCACAAAAAGCCTTACACAGGGAAGAAAGAATCTAATGCTGCATACAGTCAAAAGAGCCGTCGTGACCAACATGCAAGGGCAGTCATGATCTCTGGTTCTGCACCACGCCGCCAACCACAAAAGGGAAATCAGCGAAGGCCAGACGAGCCTAAAATACAGTTCACCAACATCAACATGCCATTGTCACAAGCATTGCAGCACATGTTGAAAATGAATCTGATTGCGGTGATCAACCCTCCTGCAAATCCCAAGACCTCCTCTCCAAACTACAACCCAGAAGCGAGGTGTGCTTATCATTCTGATAGCCCGGGGCACGATACTGAGGATTGTTGGGCGCTGAAATATAAGATCCAGAATATGATCGACGCTAAGGAGATCGAATTCGAGCCTTCTGAGACTCCTAATGTGATCACTGCTCCCTTGCAAAACATGGCTAGGATTGAAAAACTTTTGTTCATTCGAATGTTCGAATTGTAATTTTCTTTGATTGTTCAAACATTTTATTTCATGTTAAACTTGGTTATTTCATTAATGCATTACACGTGTCTGTTTTGAAGTAATTATGCTTACCATATTCACAACTGCTTTTATGTTTGATGTTCAACTCTTAATTAACAATTCTAAGCCTCTTGAGGGAGGATGACGAAAACGATACCACAATCTACAATATGCTTTTGAACAGACCCCGCTGATGAGGTACAGGCATTGTTTCAATTCCTAAACACTGGAGTTATAAGGAAGATAATCCCTCATCAACCCCTTTGAGCCAAAGAAGTAGGAGTTTTTCTTTTCACAAAAAAATTAAAACCCTTAATCATAACCTGGTGCAGGGTAGTCTTCTCAGTTGATCCAAGTGCACAACGAATAGCATCAAAGGAGTCCGTCCGAAACAAAAGACAGTGATGGTTTTGAATAATCATAAAGACAGGCAGTCATTATCTCTCAAACTAAAAGCCCATTAAGTCAAAACCTATGAAGGAGACTTACAAAAAACTGGGGCATCCCGCTGAATGTAATCACAAAAGAAACAGTTCAGGCAAAAAGACAGGGATAATAAAATCGGAAAGAAAGAGGTCCTACAAACCCTCAACAAAAAGAAATGACTGCCTATTCAAAATAAACTGTCAATATCCGAACCATCACTGGTATATCAGAGCAAAGACTCAAACAAGATCTAATGCACGATTAGCTGAGTTTAGGTTTGAAGAACATCACGAAGAGCGGGTGGGTACAAATACATTTTGAGCCTTATCCTTTGTTTCTTAAACCGTGAACCAGGCCACGTTATAACCCTTAAAAGTCCTAGCTGAAGCACGGGTTAGTTCAAAAGCATACTATTACGAAAGGTATCCTGACTCCTTAAGGCTTGCAGTAAAAGAACGAGTTGACATCACAGTTTACAAAATTCACTTGTTTTTATGAAAAAAATGCATTTTCAAAAAAAAAAAAACTTCAAGACAGACATAAGCTTTGCATTTTTAATATAACATTGCTTGCATATGACTATTTGTTCGAACAGCAGAGAAATTCGCACGACGAATATCTAAATGAACAAAAGCACCTCCAATCAAGGGGCATGGCCTGATCATTATCCATCATCTGGGGCAGTTAAGTCAAGATTCAGAGAATCTCTCAAAAGGCCAACCAGCTTGGGGAAAATCTCCATCTGGATCATCAGGGGCATTGGACGATCAAACGAAGATCTTCTGGTAGCATGGCAAAACACTTCTGATAGGGGCAACTCCCTACATTCTGAGAACGTGGACATAGTCGAAAAATACTACGCATAATCAAAGACCCGCTAGGTTGACACACCTAGGCAAAAACAAGGGCTTCCCGACGAACCAAAAGGGTTTGGGCAAAATAAGGGATGAAAATGAAAAAAAATCTGTACACCCGGCAAGTCGAAAACCTAAAAAGGCGGCTTGGGCAAAAAAAGGGTATCCCGGTGGACTGAAAACCCGAAAGGGCGGTCCAGGCAAAAATTAGGGATCAAAGCGTACGACTATGTCCCGGCATCTCGTCACCTGTCTACCAGAAGATTTGTCAAGACCTCCACAAGTATCTTCTCCCACAGAAACAGGGGCAATAAGAGTTGTCTAAGTGATCCAATTTCTTTGTCCACCAAGGTACCAAGGTAAGTTCGGCTGAAGAACATAACCAAGATACCTTAATTCCCCAGAGAGTGATCCAAGATTCAACAATGCTCCCCCAAGCAGAGTTAGCCTAAAGTCAGCCTTATGGAAGTTGGGTATCCCCAGAAAATCTCAATATTCCCCAGCGGAGTATACAGATGTTCCTAAACAAGCATCCCCGGCAGTCTTATTCTAAGATTGTTCCCCGGCGGAATACCAGACATCCCAGTGGAGCCACTTCCCCAGTACAGTCTCAAAAGTTTCCCCAGGAGAGTTGAACCATCTCCCCAGTGGGAAGCTTACCCCTAGTAGATTCTGGAAGCTTGTCACCTGCAGAGTGCGAATGCTCCACCAGCTTTATTCAAAGGTTATTTCCTTACCAGGATATAACTGGGTTATCCTCAGCCAAAAACCATGGAAAGATCGTCCCCGACGAAGTCTTCCTATCCCCCGGCGGAGTTCAAACTTCCAACAGAGCTCAACAATGGTATCCCCAGCGGAGTTATCATCACATCTCTGCAAAGTACCTCTCCTTCCCCACAGAGTATTCCCCACAGAGTAATCTATTCGCCAAGTTTATTCCCCAACGGAGTTATCTTCTCCTACCGGTATTCTTGCAACCATCACTCCCCAGTGGAAACAAAAGCTCTACTCTTCCACGTCAGCCCATGATTTAACTGCCCGGCACCCGTCAAGGATTCACTTTCCTAGACAAACATACATTCATGAACGTCATATCTTCATACATTATAGCATGCACATACGCATCATGAACATACAATCTCATTTATTCTGAGAGCATCTCACATGTCATACATCATGACATTGCATACAACAAACATTTTGTCTTTTCAGGACCAAGATCAATACAAAGATGATTACCATCTACCTTTACAGTTCCAGATCAACACCGGTAACAAGCCAGGAAAATTCTGTGGACGACTGATCGTGGGTTAATATCCGAAACCAAACAGGACAATTATCTACTTGATCACCCTCGGGCAACCCTACACCGGTTCCTTTTCTTTCAAAAGAAGTCTTACACGGGCTCATCAACAGGCAACCCTACACAGGTTCCTTCTCAACCTCAGATGTAGTTTTACACGAACTCATCATCAGGAAACCTTACACCGGTTCTTTCTCAATTTTCAGAAGAAGTCTTACACGGGCTTATCACCTAAGTAACCCTACACCAGTTCCTTTTATTTCAGAAGAAGTCTTACACGGACTTATCTCAAAGATAACCTTACCCCGATTCATTAAGAAGTTTTACACGAACTTATCCTGCAGTAACCTTACCCCGGTTCCTCCAGAAGTCTTACACGGACTTATCCTGAAGCAACCTTACCCCGGTTCCTCCAGAAGTTTTACACGAACTTATCCCGAAGGAACCCTACACAGGTTCTCTCTCTCCAGACGCAGTTTTACACGGACTCGTCATCAGAAACCCTACCCAGGTTTTACTCCTTCCAGGATGCAGTTTTACACGGGCTCATCATCAAAGTAACCCCACACAGGTTCCCTTCTCAAACTCTAGACGTGGTTTTACACGGACTCGTCATCAGTAAACCCTACACAGGTTTCCTTCTCAGCTCTAGATACGGTTTTACACGGACTCGTCATCAAAGTTAACCCTACACAGGTTCCTTCTCCATTTAAGATGCAGTTTTACACGAGCTCATCACCAGGCAACCCTACACAGGGCACGTCTGAAGAGTTCGAAGATCCGATTCCTGTATCTTGCCAGGGTGTATCTGTTGACGACTACATTACCAGACTCGATTCCTGTATCTTGCCAGAGCACGTCTGAAGAGTTCGAAGATCCGATTCCTGTATCTTTCCATGGTGTATCTGTTGACAACTATATTCTCCAGACTCGATTCCTGTATCTTGCCAGGGCACGTCTGAAGAATTTAAAGATTCGATACCTGTATCCAGCCAGGGCACATCTACACAAAGGGTTTGAAGATCAACTCCTGTAACAGGCCAGGTAATTATTTTTCTTTCTCAGGTACGCAAGTTCTCGCTAAGGAATCTCTTACGCGATCGACAACCTCCCGATGGCATCTATAAGCCCATCTCTCCATATACCAACAGTCTCTAGATGGCATCTATAAGCCCATCCTCCTATCCATCATCTCTCAACATGGCATCTGTAAGCCCATTCCCTACATCATACTGCTAACACTCTACTATGTGAGTGCAAATTTCTAGGCACTCTAGTGTTCAATCATCTTCTACCCTCGGATTACGAAAGGCACGCCAGCCAATCTACATCCTCAGGTCTAAGAAGATTGAACAGGGGCAACTGTTGTACCCCAAAATTTTCCCTCCCATATTCTTCAAAGATTTGTCAAGATCAATCTTCAGATGATTCAAAATCTCTCAAAGGTTGCACAGTCCAATGGCTTCCTAACACAGTCAAAATTAGGGTTTTGGTTCTGGCAAAGGAATTGAAGTTTTCAAGGGTCCAATCAAGTCCCATATGCCTATAAACATTGTCAAGCATCCATATGTCAAGTTTCAGGACTCACAGCATCAAATTGCACAGTCAAAAAACCCTAAATGCTTCACAGTCAACTGCAAATTGACCAAAGCATAACTTCCTCATGGTTTATCAGAAAAATCCCATTCAAAGCTCATTTTGAAGAGGATGACATTTCCTACAACTCATCTTCACACTTTAAGTCCAAGAAAGGCTCTCACAAAAAGTTATCAATTTCAACATTATAGGTCATTTTCAAAAGTCAACAAAAAGGCACTTTAAGTCAAAGACCATAACTTGAGATTGGTAAATCAAAATGACATGGGACCAAAGGAATTGGTTAGAGGACTTCAAGACCTTTCCAAAATTTCCAAGAACATGTTCATAGCTTCAAAATTGAGCAAGATATGCCTTGGAGAAGTTGGGAAATTTTTGGGAACTTTGAAAAGTCAACTTTGCTTCAAAAGCTTCAAAATTGCTAATGGGCCACAAATTCTTCCATGAATCATTACCCAAAGCATATGCACGACCCATTAAGCTCAAAGGGATTTATTTTCTTATTTTTAATTAATTAATTGAATTTTTATTCTTATTTATTCATTTAATTAGTTTTAAATATGAGAAAAATATCAAATCATGTTTTTAAATCTTTTTTGTGCAGCAAATATCTTCCATATATGCAAGAGATTTCGTGCACCATCTCAAGGGGACAATATCATCCAAATTTGGCAAGAATTGCATGGAAAAAGATTGGAAAAGATATGAACAAAATCAAATATCAAAATCATTAATTCATGGACATTGGGCTTGGTTTTTTAACCTAATTTCGTTCACTTACATATGCAAGACCTAATGGAATCAAGAGACACAAGAAAAATTGCTCAGAAGCTGCATAAAAAAATTGCAAATTTTCACCAAAAGTTGGAATCTGAAATCATAGCTACAGCACGTTTCAAATCCTAAAATCTATTCCAACATATTGCTGGACCATCAAGGAAGCTTTTGCAATCAAGAATCAATCAAAACGTGCCAAGAATCATAGAATACATATCACACGGTTTGCCAAAATTTCTTGAATTCCATATCACGATTCACGCATTGTTAGCCATCTTTCTTGATTGATTTATACTGATATTAACCTTCTGAAGCTAATGATATAATTCAATTGCATTGTAAGGCCCTGTATCATGATTCACCATTAACGTGTTTTAGGGTTTCAGAGTTCCAAAATTGGGGCTTTGCATAGGGTGTAAAATTGGACCATCAAACCAGTGTAGGCAAACTCGTTGCAACAAGACGAAGCCATTAATAACCTCGCGCTCAATTTATATTTGGGCATCTTCTAATCGCTATTTTTTCTGGTTGTGTTTAGTGGGGGTTTAAAACCCCCGCTATTTGTTTACATTGCAGGAACAAAGATGAAGAAGACGCTGAGGTGTATGAGCGTGGTTGGACAATTCAAAAGTTAGCGCATTTTTTTTGTTGTTTCAGCATGACTATCCTTTTTCATATATTATATTCTTTGTTTATCCAATATCAAAACGCGCTTCACAGCTCACTTGACAAGGCATTCGCTTGGTAAACGCTGGGACCTGGGTTCGATTCCCAGGTCCCCCCACATATTTCATGTTTTTTCTCCTAACGTATTTCCATGCATTGCACGTCCCAGAGTCCATCCTACGTCCTCCCACGTTAGCTTGCCACGCACTCAGGATCACTCATCCAGTGGCCATGGAATGAACTCCAGGATGCGCCCTAGTCAACCAGCGTACACACAAGCTGGAAAGTCAACTAAGGCCTTGTGTTCTGATGGGCCAAATTGCTCCAATTCACCTCCTAAATGGGCCAGACACCCCCCATGGTTTGCATCATTTTTATTTTTTATTTTTATTTTCCTTTTGATTCTTCTAATTGTTTTTTTAATTGTTTCCTTTAATTTCATAAATTAATTTTCATAATAAATCAGAAACTAAAAAATGTTTATTTTATTAATATTAATTTCACTATCATTATTTTTGTAAATAAACTTTATCAATTAATTTAGTTAATTTAGGTTTCAATTTCAATATTTTTAATAAATTAAAATTGGTAGAGTTAGGGTTTTGATATTTTTTTCACCTTTTCTTTTTAATAAATAGTCTTCTCTCATTATTATTATTATTAATTATTAAATATTTTTGTAAATAAACATGTACATTAATTATTTAGTAAATTAGTTTAAACTTTAATATTTTTCATTAATAATTAAAAACAACCTAGAATTAGGGTTTCCTTGTAAATTCTTTATTTTTAGTAAATGCCAAAAACCTAAAAAACATTTATTTCCTTTTATTAAATAATTAATTAACTTTTAATTCAATTTAATTTCAAAAGGGTCCAACGCCCTCGAACATTCTATTTTTATTCTTTTCGCACGTTATTTTATTTTCTTGTGAATATTATGTAACTGCTCAAGCCATGTAATAGTAACTAGGTTTTGCTTTTCGCATTTTTTATCAAACGGGTCTTTGTAATTTGGCGATGTATAGACCTGCGCCTTGTAATAGCGTAGGATTTTACTTTCCGCAGTTAAATTTCCGCACTTTTAAATTCTAATCACATGAAAGAATGAATGGCCAATTAAAAACAACGCGTAGCTCACCATACAATGATCAAAGACAAATATTAGCATGAAAATAACACACAAATTCACACACCACTTCTAGGGTACGCCTCACCTGTTGCCTTACCTTCGAAACGTGGTCGTCGAGTATAGGACGTTTTAGTAAGTCCTTATGTCCATGATCCAGTTGCCTCGAAACGGTTGCCTCGGAATAAAAAAGGATCAATGGCATAAGGGTAGCTTCTAAGGTGTCCTACTGTTGCTATGCTGGCCACACTGTCCCTACAAACGAATTGACCCGAACACCTCCAACGGTGGTGCTACCTACCTCTCAATGGTAGGATGGCACTACCTTAAGGACTTCTACATAGCTTAATTCCTTAGGGTAGGTGGATGACTCGTAGATACCTGCTCTCTAAAAAACAATCAAAACTCTTTTCACACCGACACTTTCAAAAAGCTTTCAAAATAATTTTTCAAACACTCTTGAGGACAGATACAAGAGTTATTCAGAAAACTTTAAACGAAACTTTTTCAAACCCACTCGCACTTGAAAAGCAAACGCTTTTGAAAACACAATCAGAAAGTATCTAAGAGCCCATGGATAACCATGGATAGGAAGGGTGCTAACACCTTCCCTTTCTATAAATCTACCTCCCGAACCGAGAAACTATCTCATAAGGAATTTTGCTATGCTTTTGTCCTGTCCATGTTGGAGAAAATAAAATACGGTGGTGACTCTTGCTTCCGCGACATTTCGCGATCCAGCGTTAAACAGTCAGTTCTAAATCCACCGATCACAAAGAGGTTACTTGGGTTTGAAGTTATCTTGGTGATTGAAAATTTCACTAAGTGTCCTTGATTTTTGGCCTGACATTGCAAGGGCATAACTTTCTCATTTTCAGGGAATTTTGGTGGTTATTTTTGCCAATTGAAGAGGGGAAAAATATCTATAAGGGCCCACAAAGGACAAAAATCACACTTCATACTCAAAATCGAAAGTTATGAGCCTTTGATGTTTAAGGCAAGTTGGGCATTTGTTAAGGCACCTTGGGCGTCTGGCCAGGCAAGGCAAGGCATTTGGCCTAGGAAATTCATCAAAAAGTTGGTAACATACCTATATCTTTTGGTTCAAGGCATAATTCAAAAATGTTCCTCGTGCATTTTAAAGAAGACTATGAAAGCTTCTCATTGAGATTGGAGTCAATCAATTTGATTTAAATTCGAAAGAGTTGTGGTTTGAGGAAGTTGGGTGCTGAAATTGGATTCGAGGGGGCTCTCTCTGATTGCCTTCAGTTAGACCATTTTATTTGAATTCGTTGGCTGGTCAAAGCCTCATTTCTTTCTCTCTTCGATTTGAACTATTTGAAGTGTGACTTTGTGGGCTGGTCGAAGCCTCATTTTTCTCTCTTCGGTTGAATTAATTGAAGTGTCATCCCGTGAGCTGGTCAAAGCCTCATTCATCTTGCTTCGGATTGGACCATTTGAAGTTGTACCTTGGGCTGGTCGAAGCCTCATTTCTTATCTCTTCGTTTGGACAGTTTAAATTATTATCTAGAGGGTTGTTCAAAGCTTCCTTTTGCTTTTTTTAGTTTCCTTTAGCTTAGACATTTGAGTTGACTTTGTGGGCTGGTCAAAGCCTCTGGCTTCCTACTTTGTTTTCTCTTCGTTTGGACATTCAAAGCATTATCTTGAAGGCTAGTCGAAGCCTTACTTTTCTCTCTTCGCTTGGACATTCGAAGCACTATCTTGAAGGCTAGACGAAGCCTCGCTTTTCTCTCTTTATTTGGACATCCAAAGTGTCAACTTATAGGTTGGTTGAAACCTCATTCATGCTCTCAATTTGGACCAATCAAAGTGTTATCTTGGGCAGGACGATGCACACAATTTTAGGCTACTTGGTTGGATTTGCCCATGAATCCTAAGCCTCATATCTTGCTCATCCCTCCATCATTTCTTTTGAACCTCAGCTTGTTTCGAAGCTTAGAATATGTTCTTTAATTTGCTCAAGGAAAATTTGAGAACGCATGAGCCAATTTTCTATGGCCTCATTTAGGAATCAACTGACTCTTGGTGCACGCGTAGGTCGTGCAAGTTGCAGGTTTTTTACATCCTTCAATTTTGACTTTTGGTGCACGCGTGGGTCATACAAGTTGCAGATTTTATACATCCTTCGATTTTGTTTGATTTCAGGGTGATATTGCACATGCTTGGCACGAACCACACACTTTGTCTCTTACTCCTTTTGGCCAAACAATCACACTTTCCTTGCCTCCCCACGGTTTCTTCTTTTTTGCCAAAATTGGTAACTTTCATCACAAGCAAATCAGTCCCATGTGTAATCCTTGCCACCTCACCCCCTCACGCTTTGTTTGCTTCACTCATGCAACTCATAACTCATCAAAATGCAGCATAAAAAGCCAAGTAAACAAACAAAATGCAAGCACATGATCTCACATTTCCATTTACCTGTTTTGTCCAAATTCCCCCCCCCCCCCCCCTCCAACAGATTTATATGAGTTATGATGCTATTGCCCTCACTATAAACACTCTATATAAACACTGCATTGCTAATTCAATAAAAAGGAGACAGAGAGGAACGAAAGGCTGGAGGAAGTTCATATCTGAAATTACTTTTTTCTTTCAGAAATCCATTTATTTGATTCTCCAAGTTTGCTTGTGCGTTTGGAGTGACTCTTCTTGCATTCTCTTCTCCAAGTGCTAAGGATTGTAGTTTGAGGCTTGGTTCGAGTTGGAGTAAAGGAGTTAGTAGATTGCTTTTGCCTTGAGGTAGGTTTTCATGAACATCGATTCTTATGATTAAGCTTGAATTGATGATGTAAATCATGTGTATTGTGGTTTAGCTGGCCAAACTTTAGGTTTGATGTATATTTGATGCCTTGTTGAAGCTTGAATCGTGCATTAAAGATTTCTGCAACTTGTGTGTTTCAGTATTTTGTGTTGTTTTCTCATGCTTATTTCTCTCTGATCTTGGATCTATATGAAAATTTGTGAACACCATGATATAGCTTGTTAATTCAGATTTAATTTGCGCTTGATTTGGTGAAAAACGATTGAGAAATGAGTATGTAGTGTTAGTCTGAACATTGAGCCCTAGCTTCAACAATTCCATTGGTCCTTTTGAATTTTTGAATTATTTGAATATTGTTTTATAACTGGATCTTCCCTGATTTTATTTCTTGATCAAAACTTGATGAAAAATTCTTAAAAAATTCATGAAACCTAAAAATAATATTTCTGACCTTCTGCATTTTTTCTCAGAATTTTTGAAAATGTTTTGATTGGTTTTAAAGTTCATATGACTAATTAATTGTTTGTTTGACATTTGATTTTTATTTTGATATTTCACTTGATCCAAAAATTCCACAAAAAATCATAGAAGCTTATTTTTAATTTCAATATTTGAATATAATTTTGGTTGAATTTTTTTTTTGAATTTTGAATATAATTTTGTTTTAAAATGTGAATATTTGTTTAATTGTTTAATGGTTTAAGTTTTGATTTTATTTATGACTTTTCCTTAATGCAAAAAATATGGAAAAATAAGTTTTCTGATCTATGGAGTTTTATTTATTTGTGTATGATTTTAGTTTGAATTATTTAGATTTAGAACTTGATTAATCAATAATTGAGATTATTTTCTAAATAGTTAGGGTTTTGGTAATTCACTTGTTTGATTTATTTCCAAAAACCAATTTTGCTTAAGTTTCAATTGAATTCAGCTCTTGTTTGAAGTCCATAGATGGATTGAGGATCTCAAAAATATTTTTCTTGAATTAATTGATGAGGTTTGGTATTTTCCATTGATTTATTTTGAAAGTTTGCCTAATTTGGTAGTTTTGCCAACTAGTTTTGGTCTTTCAGCCTCATTTGACCCTTTCCTCTATTATCCATAAACTTAAAATATGTTTGCTGACTTCTATACATCTCAAGGATGTTGAGAAAATTTTCGTTTGAATTATGGAAGTCCATTTCTATTTTTGATGAGTCTTCAAAGTGAAAGTGCCCAAGATGTTGCATATCTTGTCACAATTTATTTAATGGCCAATAAACTTGTGAGAGGCCTATAATTTGACACTTAATGATCATGATGCTCCTGTTTTCCTCACACCAATTTAAATCAATTAATCTGTGTTCCCATAAGTGGTTAATGAGCCCTTTTGATTCATGCCTCCTAACTAGTGATTCTTTTCTTGTTTTTTACTTTAAAGTTTAAAATTTTGGTTTGAGTTTGAGGTCATCAAATGACCAATGATAACATGTTGAGGAATAAAACATCAAGGATAGTCTCATAAAGACTTGATGTCACTTGACCCCATCATTCCATCTTATTGTGAATTTGATGTCCAATCCTTTCTTTTCTTTTGAATCTTTGAGGTATATTGAATGCACTTGTGAAACATGTATTACAATCGACATTTTAAAATTTTGATCATATCCTCATAGAACGTTAGAAGCTTGATTTCAAGTATTTGAATGGTTTAAGTCTTCTAACTTTGTCTTTGTTTGAATTCTTTTCCTTGCTAACTTTTGATCCAAGCTTTGTGATACATTTTGTGGAATCCATCTTCTTTGTTATGCTTGTGAACCATAATGAAATGAATTATCATGGGTGTCAAGTGTTTGATACTGACTTCTAAAGTCTTTGTTTGTATTTCTTCTCTAGCTACTTTGATCCTTGATTCATATTTACTTGTCAATTCAACATGGTGACATGAAAGGAGCAACAGTTCTTTAGTTTTGACCTAGTTGTTGTTTGAGTTTGCTTGATGCTTATTACATCTAATGATTAGTTGTTTTATCATCATGTTCTTCCATTGCTTTGGTATACCATCTTCCATCCCTTATTTGTTCATCAACCATCTTTGAATTCACTAATTTTTCTGTTGAATGTGCGAGGTACTCTAAGGAAAGTTTCTCCATTTAGACTTGGTACTGTAGTGTTCCACTTTATTTATGGAACACAATTGGTGGAGTTTTCCCCATTCTTGTGCTTTGTATATTTGTCATTCTTTTGCAGGATATATGTTGTCATGAATGATATACCTCACCTGTGGGATATGTTCATATTTGGAGCCTTAATGCATATATTTGATGGCGTGACTTCTAACTTGATTTGTTTACTGGTGCTAGCTTGCTTGAAGTTCTCTGGGTTTCTTTTTCTTGCTCATTTGCTACGGATAGTTACCCGTTTGGTATTACACTTTTTCCCTTTTACTGTTTTTGCTCCTTATTACTTTGTATTGCATGATGGGATCTCCGTTGTTGATAAATGTCAGGAGTCCCTCTGTTTTATTTAAAGACCTATTTAAGGAGATTCTGCATATGTACCTTGCTTGCTACTCATGTTTAACCATTTGTTTGATTACTTGTTTGGTATTTACCATGCTCCCTTAGGATTGCTCGTGTAGGGTTAGTCCTCGAGCTAGACCTTAGGATAGGAATCTAGGTATGCTAACATAGGGTAGAAACTTCCCTCTTTCATCCCCAACCTTAGGGTCAATCATTGTATGATAACATTAGGGCTAGAAATTAGGACAATCTCCCTTAGTTGTTTTCTTTTCCTTTGCATTCTTGCATCTTAAAACTAAAACTTCTTCTTGGCAAATCATAAAATACCTCTAATGAACTTAAACCCTTCTTTAAGGTAAAAAATACAAACTGTGATCGGTGGAAATAGAACTGACTGTTTTTTAAGCTGGTTTCGCGAAATTTCGCGGTAAGCAAGAGTCGCCACCGTCTTTTATGTTCTCCAACATGGAAAGGACAAAAGCACAACAAAATTCCTTATTCGAGATGTCTCTCGGTTCGGGAGGTAGATTTATAGAAAGGGAAGGTGTTAGCACCATTTCTATCCGTGGTTATCCACGGGCTCTTAGGTACTTGCTCTTATGTTTTCAAAATTTGTTTGCTTTTCAAGTGTGTGTGGGTTTTGAAAAAGTTCGTTTGGAAAACTTCTAAGTAACTCTTGTATCAGTCCTCAAGAGTGTATGAAGTGTTTTGTTTGAAAACTTTTTGAAAGTGTGGGGTGCGAAAAGTTGTTTTTGTTTGTTTGAAAAGAGCAAGTACTTAAGAGATCTACCTACTCTAAGGAATTAGGCTGTGTAAGAGTCCTTTAGATAGTGCTATCCCACCATTGAGAGATAGGTAGCACCATCGTTGGAGGTATTCGGGTCAATTCGATTATAAGGGACAGTGTGGTCACCGAAGCAATGGTAGGACACCTTAGAAATAACCCTAATGTCATAGATCCTTTTATCCGAGGCAACCGTTTCGAGGCAACTGGATCTTTAGACAAAGGGCGACCTCTAAGACACCCTATACTTGATGACCACGTTTCGAGGCCACCAGTGAGGCGTACCCTAGAAGTGGCATGTGCATGTGTGTTGTATTCAGTTAATGTTTATCTTGTACATGTTATTTGTGAGCTACAGGTTAATTTTATTTACATACATTCTTTCATGCATTTAACAGTTAGGGGTGCGAAAAGTAAATTGCGGAAATATAAATTCTACGCTATTACAAGGCGCGGGTCTATACATCGCCAAAAAACAAAGACCCGTTTTGATAAAAGTGCGGAAAGTAAAGAAAGCAATAAACCTAATTACTATTACATTCTTGAAGCAGTTACATAATAATCAAAATAAAATAAATGCGCGCGAATAAAAATTAATCGGGAATGCCTTAAGGGTTTTGACCCTTTTAAGAAAAGAAATGAATTTTTTTGTCTTTTTTATGATTAAATGAAATTAATTAAATAAAGCCTAATTACTAATTAATTAATTTATTAAAAGAAAATATTTTTTGTGTTTTTATGTTTTTTAATGAAATAAAATAAAAAGAAATAAAATTAAAAGTTAATAAAAACTTAATTCTAAATTTATTTTAGTTATTTAAAAAAAGAGTTAAAATTGCCTAATTAAAGCTAATTCAATTTATGAATATTTATTTACAAAATAATTACTTAAATGAAATTAATAAAGTAATGATATTAGTTCTTTTTGTTTTTTTTTAAATATTAATTGGTTAATTGTTAATAAAAAAAAGAATAAGAAATAAAATAAAGCAAATAAAAAAATAAAATGACAAAATAATAAAAAAGAAAAGGCAAACCCAAGGGGGGTTTGGGCCAGGAATGAGGGTTTGAGGAAGCAATATGGCCCAATAAGCTTAAGCCTTTGTTGACTTTAGGAATTGCCTGCACGTGTTTGACTTGGAGCATGGTATCCAGCATCTCATAGCCCCTGGATTGATCTTTGAGGCCACTTGGCGCATGATCGTTTGATTCACATGGTGGAAAGCCTTTGTGAAACCTGCACAGGAACATGTTATGGAAAAATAGAAATAAGCATTTGGGGGACCTGGGATGTTGATGGAGTGCTTGGAAGTAGTTGAATCTGGCTAGATCAGGTCTTTCGAGCTTGACAACTTCAAGGAAGTTTTTGCAATTTTGGGGCGTTCTCTAGGCTGTGTGTATTTGTCTGTAATGCTTTCTCATGGCTTGTATTTATAGAGGAGATGGAGGGGACAAAGAAATAAGGCAAGAATCCAAGCCATAAAGCCATGCTTTCAAACCAAAATCCAACAAATTAAAAAGCTTCCAAAATTTGCAAAACTTTCCCTTTCTATGCTTACATGTATCTGGACATCTTGGCACAAATTCAAAATTTTGTGTACAAAAAAAAGCTTGCACGAATTTGGCAGCTAGTAAATGGCATATAAAGGTCATTCAAACCACAAAGATCCCCTTTAATTAATTTTTTTGATTTTATTTGAATTTTATGGATTTAAAATGGATTAAATCAATAAAAATTAAATAAAATAGAAAAATTAATGTTTAATCTTGAAATTAATCATGGGACACGTGGGTGCCATGACAACGCTGAATCAAGTGGAAAAAAGTGGGCCCTTTTGTCAAAAAATGAAGTTTCAAGTATAGTTGACTTTTGCCATTTCATAAAAATTTCCCAACTTCTCCAATGCATATCTTGCTCAATTTTGATCATATGAACATGTTCTTGGACATTTTGGAAAGGTCTTGAAGTCCTCTAACCAATTCCTTTGGTCCCATGTCATTTTGATTTACCAATATCAAGTTATGGTCTTTGACTTAAAATGCCTTTTTGTTGACTTTTAAAAATGACCTATAATGTTGAAATTGATAAATTTTTGTGAGAGCATTTCTTGGACTTGGAATGTGAAGATGAGTTGTAGGAAATGTCCTCCCCTTCAAAATGAGCATTGGATGGAATTTTTCTGATGAACCATGAAAAAGTTATACTTTGGTCAAGTTACAGTTGACTTTCAGCTGTCCAAAAATTGAAACTTTTGCATCTTGATGATTTTTGAGCCATTCTTGTGAAATCATGATCAAGACTTGATCAAATGATGATTGTGGCTTCAAAATAAGATGTTGACCAAAAATTTTGACTTTTGACTGCCAAATGACCATTTTGCCCCTACAGTTGACTGTGGAGCAATTAGGGTTTTTGACTGTGCAACTTGAACTTGTGAGCCTTGAAACTTGACATGTAGGTGCTTGACAATGTATATGAGCATATGGGACTTGATTGAGCCCTTGAAAACCTCAACTTCCTTGCAAGAACTAAAACCCTAATTTGACTGGCTTATGAGGGTGTTTGAACTGTGCAACCCTTGAGTAGACTTGAGATGATGCTTGCCAAAACTTTGAGGAATATGGGAGGGTAAATTTTGGGGTACAACACAAACCAATCTTAATTTCTTCTGCGCCTTGCTGTTTTATTTTAAAATCTTATCAGATTGATGTTTTTCCATCTTTGCCATGATACCCTGTTATCTTTTAGCCGATGTTTCGCCATCACATATTTGTTTGAAGGCGATGTTTCTCCATCGCACATTCTTTTAGCCGGTTTTTCACCATCACACATGTTTTTTATCCTACCTTGATTATCAATATCATAGTAGGTGTGATGTTTTATCATCTGGTTTATTGATGTTTCGCCATCTTTGCCATGTTATCTTCCTATCTTTTAGCTGATGTTTCGTCATCGCATATTCTTTTAGCCGGTGTTTCACCATCACACATGTTTGTTATCCTACCTTGATTCTCAATACCATTGTTAGGTGTGATGTTTTGTTTTCTGGTTTGTTGATGTTTCACCATCTTTGCCATGTTATCTTCCTATCTCTTAGCCGATGTTTCGCCATCGCACATGTTTGTTATCCTACTTTGATTTTCAATATCATTGTTGGGTGTAATGTTTCATCATCTTGTCTGATATTTTGCTATCATGGTGGCATTTTATCGCCTTATCTGAGTTTGTGTTGCCATGCGATGTCTTGTCATCTCTTTTTGCTATTTTATCATCATTGTTGACATTTTTGTTGTTCTATCTGATGTTTTGCCATTTTGATTGTTGCTTTTATTTCCTTAACTAAAAAACACAAACCAACCAAAATATGTGAGCCGAGCACAACTTTTATTTTCCCTACATTATTTTCTCTTTTCTTTTGCATGCATTCCCTGTACAGCTTAGATATAGATTTACACACCCATTAGATTAGACAACAAGAGTGGATACCGTAGAGTACTACAGGATTGTGGGGTGCTAATACCTTCCCCTCGCGTAATAGACTCCCTTATCCGATCTCTCGGTCGCAAGATCGTGATTTCACCCTCTTCAGGTTTTCTCGATGTTTACCTTTCCCTTCTTGTCGGGATAAAACATGTTCGGTGGCGACTTCATTGATTTCATTATCAGATGACGGTTCGGCCAAATTTTTTCAGTTTGCAGCAAGAATCTTGAAGCTCTAGGGTTTCTTACAAGAATTTGGATGTTTTTGACAACTTTGATGCAAGGAGGCGTCGTGTTTTGGTCTGATCTTGTGTGTATGTATAGAGGAAAGGAAATATGGTAAACAAATATGGAAATAAAACAATGCCATCATAGCCATGAGATAAGAAGCCAACACATTTATAAACTTCCATTTTTGAGAATACTTTCCATTTTAAAGCTCACATGGTTTCTCCATGGCTATCATGAGTTGTCTTGGGCCTGAATTGATCCAAAAAAAAGCAAGCCCACATGCCTTATACCATTATTTCATATTTTATTTGATTTAATTTGCATTTAAATGAATAAAAATTCAAATAAAAGAAATAAAAATCATAAAAATATGTGAATGGATTTAGAGGTCCTTTAACACATTGTGAACATGTTTGAACATCAAAAGTTAGGTCCACTAGTTCAAAATTTCAAGTTTTCTCACTTTGCACTTCATGCGTTTTCTCAAAATTTCCAAACTTGCACTGGTCATAACTCTCTCAATTTTTATATTTTGAAGATTATATTGAAATTTTTGAAGAACTCAATATGTCATCTACAATTTCTCTTTTGATCATTCTTCTATTTGGATAATTTATCTTGATGTAAATTGCCTTGACAAAAAGTGTCTTTTTGTTGACTTTTGAAATGACCTATAATGTATGGGCTCATATCTCTCAAATGAAGCACTTTTTGGATTGAGCATACATATACAAAGTTGTATAGAATTGAATTTCCTTCAAAATAGGCTTTGGTTGGGGAAAAGTTGATGAAACATGTGAATGTTATGCTTGGTAAAAGTTTAGTTGACTTCTCCTAAGGAAACCCTAACTTGACAACTTTTGACTTTTGATGATTTGAGGGATTTCCTTGAGGAATTATGATAAACCCTTGATCAAAAGATGAATATCACTTCAAAATATTGATGTTGACCAAAAGTATTCAAGTTTGACTGTATGTTGACCATAGTTGACTTTTTACCCAATACAATTAATTTTCAATCATTTAGGCCATTGATTGAGCAAACTTGTGATGCAAAACTTGAAACTTGACATGAACATGGTTGAAGACCTATGGAGAATCATGTAAACCACTTGATACCTTTTAAACCCAATCTTCCTTGAGAAACTCAAAACCCTATTTGTAGACCCATTGTTTATGAGGAGGTTTGACTGGTCAACCCTTGAGTATCCTTGAGCATTTGAGAACCTTAGAAGAATGTTTGGAAAAAAATGGGAGGTAAACTTTTGGGGTACAACATCTGCCCCTGTTCAATCTTCTTAAACCTGAAGAGTTAGATTGGTATGTCCGCCATTCGTGACTTGAATGTAGAAGATGATTTAATACTTAAGTGCCCGGAAATTTGTACTCACACGTGCACCAAGTAACACTGTTGGTTGATTGTACCGAGAATGGGCTTAAGGATGCCATTTGGAGAGGTAACAGAGAGTCTTCAGAGACGGGCTTATAGATGATATCCAGGATAATTGTTGATAAGAAAATCAGATTAAGTCTATGCCCGACTTTGTCTTAAAAGATGTATTTGAAACGAGTCTACGCTCGACTTTGTCCAAAAGAATAATCAGAATAAATCTACGTTCGATGTTATCCAAACTAGAAGATGTCTACGCCCGACTTCAACTAGGAGAGGTACCGGAAAGGGTCTATTCCTGACTTTTCCTAAAATAGTATCAAAAAGAAATCTACGCCTGATTTCATCCAAACTAGAAGATGTATATGCCCGACTTCATCTAGGATAGGTACCAGAAAGATTCTACGCTTGACTTTTTCCAAAAAGAGTATCATAAAGAAATCTACGCCTGATTTCATCCAAACTAGAAGATGTATATGCCCGACCTCAACTAGGAGAGGTACTGGAAAGAGTATATGCTTGAATTTTCCAAAAAGAGCATCAGAAAGAAATCTACGCCTGGTTTCATCTGAACTAGAAGATGTCTATGCCCGAATTCAACTAGAAAAGGTACTAGAAAGAGTTTACACTTGACTTTTCCAAAAAAAGTATCAGAAAGAAATCTATACCTGATTTCATCTGAACTAGAAGATGTCTATTCCGGACTTCAACTAGAAAAGGTGCCGGAAAGAGTCTACGCTTGACTTTTCCAAAAAGAGTATCAGAAAGAAATCTACGCGTGATTTTATCTGAACTAGAAGATGTCTACGCCCAACTTCAACTAGAAAAGGTAATCTTTTAGCACGACCTTCTGGGGAAAGTGCTTAAGTAGCTATTTTTCAGATATAGCTTCTAAGGAATCTGCTTGTAGATCTTTACCTGAAAAGATAAAAAGTTAATTGTATGCAATGTCATGATGTATGAAATGAATTACGTGATGATGTTCTCAAAATAAATGAGAGTGTGCTATATGCGCTTCGTATGTGTATGCTATGATGTTTGTATATGATGTATGAATGTGATATGTCGTTGAAGTATATTAGTAACTTCGCGCAACATCTTTGCTTGGGAAAATAAACCCCTGACTATTGATGGGGATGAAGAATATATGTATTTTCAATTTTGATAGGGATTCTTATTTTCTGTTTGAGGAAACTCTGCTGGGGAATATTTATTTTTGTTTGGAGAGAAGGGTTCGAGAACATTGGTCGTTCATTGCTCTACTAGGGGATTTTAATTCCTATATACCCTGACTGGGGATAAAAGAGATGGATAACCTCTCAAAGTGCTGTCTGTCCGAGACTTTGATATGGATGTTGACTCGTATGGAGAGAATAAGATTGAATGATGACCATTCTGGTTCCAAATTCACTACAACTTATGGGGATAGTGGTCCAGACTACCTTTTGATGGAGAGATAAATTTTGCCAGTGATTTGCAGTAGTCAGAGGGATAGACTCAAGCTGGGGAGACTGAACTCTACTGGGGAAATAAACCCTGCTTGGGGAAATAAACCATGTTGGGGAAATAAACCCTGAACTTGGACGGAGGAGTACTCTTCTGAGGAAATACCCTTGCTAGGGAAATGAGCCCTGCTGGAGAATATGAGCTTTGCTAGAGAACAGGAATTCTGCATGGAATTTTATAGTGTGGAGAAATTAACTGAATTGGGGAAGAGAATTTCCATAAATTTTACTGATGTCATAGTCTCTGATGGAGATTGGGACTCCATAGGTTGGCAGTATTGTCAGGGAAAAGATCGTATTTCTTTATCCACTAGAGGGATCTGCTTGTGAAATATATCTTTGTTAAAGATGAGTTTATTAAGACTACTCTGTGGGGATAATCCCATGGAAATTGTTCTACGGGGATACATGGACGACATGAACATTATCCCAATTCCAGAGTCTTGAGCAAATGCTTATTCTGTTTTTATGCATATACTTGTTAACAGTAACCGTATTCATATGCATATGTTCATTCAATTTATTCATTGAACGTTTTTGTAAAAAAAATGGAAAAAGGTAAATCAAAAGTTTGAATTTTTAAAGATACCTTGAGTGCCAAAGATACCTTAGTGCATATATTCCATAATATTTTCTGCTTCTTTCTTGTCCATACAATGAAGCAAAGTCGAATCATGATTGCGGTTGTATAAAATTATGTTGCTCAAGAAGAATTTAGCTGAGAAACTCCGTAGGAATTTCTTGTCATTGATCGATGCCTCTTCAGGGTACTCTTCACTTCATAAAACCAAGGTTTTTCTTTTATTTCGTCAGTGTCAACTTCATAGCAGTGTGTCGGCTCATCCAGTCTTTCGATGGTGATTCTGGGTGCCTCGTTATCCCATTTGACCTTGAACTTAGATGACATTGTAGCCAATGCGTCTTCCAACTGATTCTCTTCTCGTGGGATGTGCTCAAAGGTGATTTCCTCGACATATGGGATCAATGTTAACATATGCTCTTTATAAGGAATGAGATTTGGGTGCTTTATATCCCATTCTCCCTTGATCTGACTAATCACCAGGGCTGAATCTCCATATACGTCTAAGAACTTGATTCTTAGGTCAATAGCAGCGTTAATACCCATGATGCACGCTTCGTATTCAGCCATGTTGTTAGTACAATCAAAGCATAATATGGCGGTGAATGGCGTATTGCAACCCTGAGGAGAGATAATTACAACACCAATTTTGTTTCCAAGTGTGTTGGAAGCTTCATCGAAAACCATAGTCCATTGTGATCCTGGCCCAGGTCCTTCATATTGTCCAAGTTCTTCATAATATGTACCTAGCATAATGTTCTCATCTAGGAATTCAAAATTCATATACGGATAGTTGTATATAACTTAATGTGCCAAGTGATCTACCAGTACACTTCCCTTGATTTCCTTTTGAGTGGTGTACTGGACGTCGTACTCTGTCAAGACCATTTGCCATCGGGCTATTCTTCTGAAGAGAGCTGGCTTCATAAATATTTACTTGATAGGATCCATTTTAGAATTCAATAGAGTAGTATGAGCCAGCATATACTATCTTAGTCGGCAAGCAGCCCATGCAAAAGTGCAGCAAGTTTTCTCGATCAGTGAATATCTTGTTTTGCAGTCTGTAAACTTTTTGCTAAGGTAGCATATTGCATGCTCTTTTCGACCAGACTGATGATGCCACCCCAGTACACACCCCTATTGAGTTCTCTAGCATTGTTAGGTGCATGATTAGAGGTCTTCCTTCAACTGGTGGCATCAGGATCAGAGGTTCTTGTAGGTACTCCTTAATTTTGTCAAAGGCTATTTGGAAGTCATCATTCCATTTTACCACTTGATTTTTCTTCAGCAACTTGAAGATTGGGTCACAAGTAGAAGTCAAATGAGAAATGAATCAGGCAATGTAATTAAGTCGTCCTAAAAAACCCCTGACTTCTTTCTCAGTATGAGGAGCCGACATTTCTTAAATGGATTTGACCTCGGCGGGATCAACTTCAATACCTTTACCATTGAAGACGAAACCAAGGAGTTTACCAGATCTCACCCCAAAGGTGTACTTATTCGAATTTAACTTTAACTTATACTTCCTCAGTCTCTCAAACAGTTTATGCAAATGATCAAGATGCTCTTCTTCATTCTGTGACCTGGATATCATATCATTAACATAGACCTCTATCTCGTGATGAATCATGTCATAGAACAAAGCTACCATAGCACGCTGGTATGTGGCGACAGTGTTCTTCAACCTAAAATGCATAACCTTGAAGCAGAAAGTTACAAAGGTAGTTTTCTCCTTATCTTCGGGTGCCATCTTGATTTGATTATACCCTGAGAAACCATCCATATAAGAGAATACCTTATGTTGACCAGTGTTGTCTACCAAAACATCAATATGCGGAAGTGGGAAATCATATTTGGGGCTCGCCATGTTTAGATCCATGTGGTCTACACACATACGCACTTTTCTATCTTTCCAAGAAGCATGCATTGAATTGCTTCATAACCTCGACTTTAATCTTCTCTGACATCTCGGGACGCATGCGACGAACCTTCTGATTAATTGGAGAACAACCCACTTTCATTGGCAGACAATGGACCATAATATCAGTATCGAGCCTTGGCATGTATTTGTATGACCAAGCAAAGATCTAAACATAGTCATGCAACATCTAAATTAACCTGTTCTTGACACTGCTTTCTAAGTTGGCGCCTATCTAGACTTCTTACTGGTTTATCTCGGTACCTAAGTTTACAATTTAGACTGGCTCTTCATATGGTTGGATAGCCTTTTCTTCTTGTATTAAGTGTCTGTAAAGTTCTCCAGGTATTTCACAATCTTCCTCACCTTCGTCCTCGGCTTGGTAGATCGGATTTTCAAAATTATGAGTGGCAATAGGAGAATCAATATCGACGAGATCCAGAGTGGACGTGGATCTAAAATGTAGTGTGTAGGTCTGTGTAAGAAACATATAGCTATATTCGAAGGCAATAAAATAATCAAACGACAGAGAGTGTAAAATTTGAATTCAAAAACGTCCAATGTTTTATTAGATGATCATATGTGGATGAAAGATAACAACCCTAACAAATGGACTGTTGTGCCCCGGGTAAGGAACAAGGCTTAAATTTATTGTTTTAAAATTACATATCCCAAAAACTTGAAAGAAATAAAGCAGGAAATAGCAATTACTCTTGACTAAAGAAGATTGGTATAAAGTCTTTATCCTTCTAGTTGTTGATTCCACCGCCAGTAGTAGGGAATATCCAGTTTTCCAAAACATAGTCACTATCAGTGTCTTCTATAGCACTGACTTCATTATTGCTGATACGGAAAGGTGGTCTCCCAGCCGAGCACGACGAACCGCCTTCTGAGCCTCTGAGGTGAAACCCAAACCAAATTTGTTGGACTTATAAGAAATATTAGGAAGCTAACCTCAAATAATGCAACCGCCTTCTTCTACCATAACCCTTGCATCCTTTAGAGAAGCCATTCTTGGCGGATCCTTGGTAATCCTAGGAGTAGCAGGAGTAGATTTAGCAAAGATAATCATCGGAGGGATTACTTCAAAGGTCTGGTCGGGAGTTTCAATGAATTAACCATCCATCTCAACATATTTGAAAGAATTCAGATGGCTGACCATATATTCTTCTTCTCCACACACCGTAACAATCTTCCCTTTCACAGGATACTTTAAATTTTGATGCAAGGTATAGGTAACAACACATGTCCCATGAATCCAGGGGCGTCCAAGCAAACAAGAATAGGCCGGACGAATATCCATTACATAGAAGGTGGAGTTGAAGACTTGAGATCCCACCTTGATCGGAAGATCAACTTCTCCGTGTACCATTCTCCTTGAACCATCAAAGGATCTTACCACAATATTGTTGGGTTTCAGGATAACCCCTTCATAGTCCAGTCTATCTAGATCACCTTTTGGTAATACATTTAGTGAGGAACCTAACACATGAACCAATGTAGTTCCTCTACACTCAATAGAGACGTGCAAGGCCTTGTTATGATTTTTTCCTGCCGGAGTTAAGTCAGCATCAGAAAAGCCTAAACCATTATCAGATGTTAGGCTTGCAACATAATTCTCAAACTGATCAACAGAGGTCTCTTGTGGTACATGGGAAGCCTTCAAAATTTTTACCAAAGCCTAAGCATGGGCTTCAGAGCATAATAACAAGGATATCATGGATATCATGGATATCTTGGAGGGTTTCTTCCCCAACTGTTCAACAATATTATAGTCACTTTTGCATATGATCTTCAGTATTTCCTCCATCTCTTGCTTGGAGGAATCTTCAACAGTAACATCTTTTGATGGAGCCTCCGTCTGGGCAGGCTCAATCACCTTCTCTTTTCCCCGGGTGTCAATAGTTGACCCAACACCAGGGATACATACTGGTGTAGTGGTATTCTTTGGAGGAGAGATCTTTGGAGAGAATACCTTTCCCATTCTGGTAACTTTACTAGTTTCGACAATATTTTCAACATTGAGGTTGGTAACTTCAGAATTTTCATCTTCGACAATCCATGGTTCTTGCCTAACACCATGGTAATAAACTTCAGCTCCATAGTTCTAGGGAACAACCTTGTTAGAGGAATAGGGGACTGACCCCGGTGCAGTAATGATCAGGGGAGCCACTTTAGGCTCGGCAAGAATCCTTATAGGACCTTTAGAGGTGATCCTTATAGGATTATTGGAAATTGTGATTATAGAAACATATTCAAGTCTCAGCTCTTGAGACATACTTTTATGCAAACTCTTCACAGACAGAGTCTTCTCAAACATAATTTCATGGCTATCAATCAAATGTTGAATGCCTTTCTTCATCCACATACAACCATCATCTTGGGACGCACAATGGTAACAATTTTCAAGGAAACTCGGAAATAAATCGGATCGCAATAGATTCTTTTTAATGATTATCAAAGGAGTGGTCAAGTCACTTACGGAGGAGACATAAGAAACATCATCGATAGAATTAACACCTTTACCATGACTGGGCATAGGTGCAGTAATCACATTAGGGGTCTCGGGAGGATCAAATTCAATTTCTTTTGCATCAATCATATCCTAGATTTTGTTCTTCAAGGACCAACAATTTTTGGTGTCATGCCTAGGACTGTTAGAATGATAGGCACACTTCGCATTCGGGTTGTACTTAGGAGAGGAGGTGTTGGAATTCTGAGGAGGATCCCGTAGTGTTATCAATTCTACCTTCAACATATTTTGTAATGCCTGAGACAAAGGCATACTAATCTTGGTGAGCTGCCTCCTCGAAGCGTCTGACCTACGCTGATTCCCCTGTTGTTGTTGTTGTTGTTGTTGTTGTTGAATAGGTGCAGGATTAGAAATCGACACTGCTCTTACAGACTGATGGTGATCATTCTTACTACGTCCCTTCTAACCATATACATCATTGGTTTCATTCTTATTGTTGAACATCTTATTTACAACACTAGAAGACGCAACCACCATAATCTTTCTTCTCCTGATACCACATTCAACTCGTTCCCCAGTCAGAATTAGCTCATTAAAACCAGATGATGAACTCCCAATTAGCAGGTTGAAGAATGGACCAGCCAGAGTGCCCATGAACATATCAGTAAGCTCCCGATCAGACAAGGGAGGTTGCACCCTTCCAGCTAAGTCTCTCCACTTATGGGTATATTCTTTGAAACTCTCATTCGAGCCCATACACATGTTCCGCAATTGCACCTGAGTTTGTGCAAGGTCAACATTATATTGATAATGCTTATAAAAATAATAGCCAAGTCTTCCCAAGTGTGAATGTTTGCTCCTTCCAACTGATAGAACCATTCTAATTACATCCTCGACAAGCTCTCTTGAAAGTAATGCACCCATAATTTTCTATCAACAATAAGGGGTTGGATTTTTTGGACATAAGACTGCAGATGAAGCTTAGGACAAGATACACCATCGTATTTGGCAAAGACGGGGGCCTTGAACTTGTGGAGGATAACAAACCCTGAGATGAGACCAACTCTTTGAAATATAACCCAAGAGCCCTCTGGATTCCATAGCATTGAGACGATCTTCCAGCTGCTTGTACTTGTTGTCAGCCGGAGGATATTGTTCATCTGAATAGTTTGCTTCTTCTTCATCAGAATCCTGGTTGTTAGCCTTCATACTTTTATCATCTTCCTCTAGGTTATCATTTTCTTCTTCAAACGCTAAAGCTCGCTTGACCGGACCTTTGAGCCTCATACCCATGTTGAGGAAACCAATTGGTTTCTTGATTTTCTCATTCCTCTCTTTAGTGATGAGGGCTTTCAGTTCTTCGTGTCCTTTGGCTAGATTCAGGAACATTTGCTGGAATTAAGCGCTCTGAGCCTGGAGATTCTTAACTGTTTGTTCAAGAGCCATTATTTCTGCTGAAATAAATAGCAAAAAGATAAGAAACCTATCATGAAACACCTGTCATGTAGTGATATGTATGATATGCATATGCAATGTTTTCAAGGACCTTATGAGTTTAAATTTGTTAACCAAAAGGAAACAGAAACAAATATTTTTATTAATAATTTTTTGTGAATACAAAAGATTACAAAGGTAAAAAATAAAATAAAAAAACTCCTAAAGTTTAAGTTTCTCATATTCACCTCTTCTTTGAGTTTACATATGCGTTAAGACTCTTCACCTCGTGAAGTTGCTTTGTGAGCTCCAACACTTTCTTATCACATTCATATAATTGAGTCTCAAAGGTGTCTCATTCTTCCATGAGTTGAATCCAAGACTTCTGCAATTCTTCAAGGTCAGTAGGCATGTCTCGATGGAGGATGGTGCGAGAAACGTCTCCTTTGACAATAAGCTCCATGATTATCGGAAGGACGGTAGGATATGACATCATAAGGTTTTGAGCACGAGTTCATACCCATTTGAGATAGGGCTCTAGAGGGATGGAGTTATTCTGTCCTAAAGCCTTGCTATCAATCTTTCTCACCATGCCCCAAGCATGTATAAACCTTTGACGATAACCTTGCGAGTGGAACATTAGGGAATTCCCCACAGCGGTCAACGATAGTGATATCCTCGTGATATCGGGAATACCAGTATATGTTTGTATGAGAGAGTGACATTGTTCTTTGAGATTGTTGTACCCCAAATTTTAACCCTAAGATCCCTTTATCGTACCATGTTGATTCAATCACAACAAGATCACATTAGGGTTTTTGGTTTTCCTCCCTATCTTTAGCTTTGCTCTTTGAGGAATCACCAAGCACCTTGACTTGTTTTCTTTTGTGATCATGAATGTTTTGTCCTGATTTTATTAATAAAATGCAATGTAGGTTTGTCTTATTTGTTAATAATGTAGGTAAGGGCAATATGGCTTAACAAGTTGATCCATGGGTTCATGAGTTTATTTCCATGCCCTAGTCAATGAAGCTTGTGAAGTTCAAACCTCACCATTGGATTTTTTTTGGAAAAAATGGCATGGCAAGGTTATTTTGGTTCACCATATTTCAAGGTTATCAAATTTGATTCAAAAAGTACAAGGGGTTGATTGGAGAAGTTGTCATGCTTGGACAAGGCTTTGTTCCCATTGGTCACAAGTGCATATTTATCTCAATTCTCAAGATATGGAAGTGGTTTTGGTGGCAATGAGTTCTAATTTTCATCCTCAACAATTTCTATTTACAAATCATTTGTTTTGGTACAAGAAGTTTGTTCATAATTGTCAAAGTTCCTCAAAGCATTTTCTTGATCTAGGAGCTAGGGTTTTGAACTTCAAAGAAGCATATCTTGCTCATTTTTTGGTATTTTTGAGTGATTCCAAATACATCCTTATCTTAAAATGGTTATTAACAAATCACTTCAAAAGTTTCAAGGAGTTTTCATGTGGAAGTATCTTGATAATGAAGAAATATTACAAGTCCTCTAAATGAACCCCCAATTTCTCATGTGCGACTTCAAATGATCATAACTTGGTAAATATTTATCACCTTGAGCCCACTCTTTTTCCATAATGATCTTGAATATGTGAACTTTATGCCTTCTTTTATGTGAAAAGTGATAAAATGGATGTAAGATGCCCTAAGGATATAAAATATTATAGGTCATTTCATGATTTTTTTCCAACTTTAACAATTCATAACTCTCTCAATTTTTGGAGATTTTGAATGGTTTAAGTTTCAAAGTGTCATTTAAGAGGTCTATTTAATGCCATCTTTTTTGGTCAAGAGCAAATTTCAAGTGGAATGCCATGTTTAGATTCAAAACATTATAGGTCACTTTTGAAGAAAAATTTGAAATATTTCTATGTATGGAAAATCAACATTTTTCCCCAACTTTGACTCAATGCAACATTCAGCTCAAACATCCATTTGATTCCATTCTTTTTTCATTTCAAAGCTTGTAACCTCAAATTTCTAAAGCATCAAGAATCATGCCTTAAGACCCCTTAAGTTGAGAATGCCATTGGATTAAACTTAGTAACTTGGAACTGAAGTTTCTTCATAAGTCAGAATTTGACATTCATGTTTTGGCCTCTAAACATAAAATTAGCACGCGTTTGTGATCTAAACATGTTTAACCAAGTTTACAAAGTGGATTAGAACCTTAAAACGCATGGAATGGATGAGTTTTGATGGAAATCAAATCACACGTTGCTCGTGTATCAGGTTCACACGATTTCCCTCTAAACATCATCATTTCACACGCTTGAACATTCCATTTGATTCCCTCTAAATAGAGGGTCATCCCTCATTTATTTCCTCAAGATTTGAAAGCCAAAAACACTCTTTCAAAACCTCACACGAGCAATAATCTTCCTCAAGAATCATCTTTCTTGAACTTAAACCAGCACTTAAACCAATCATCATCCTCAAGAATCATACAAACTCTCCAGCACTTAAACCAAGCAAAACGAGCCATAATCCAAGCTACAGAAGACCAATTTCATAGCTTCTTTCTTGAACTTAAAAAAGGTAGAATTCTCCATCATTTGGATCCAAATAAAGCACTAACCTGTTCTACTCCTTTTCTTGATTCTAGTGCTTCTTACAATTTTTAAATCCATTGAGAATTGAGAGAGAAATCTCAAATTGAAGGTGCTCGCTATTTTCTGGGTTTTTGATTCATATCTACTTTATATAAATTTGGCGCGATGGTGGTGTTAGGATCGTCTTGAAGAGACGAATCCAATGATACTGGTCTGGGATCCTAATTTTACTGTTTGAAGGATCTCACAAAATCTCCATTGCAGGGTGACTGGAGGTTAAAGACGATGACATGTCTCGTCTCAGCCAATGATAGCGTGCCAAGCGTTTTAATTTCATTGGTTGCCTTTTTTCTGACTCCCTGCGCATCCCACTAAGGTCCATATCAAGTACAGCGCGTCTGGTCCTTTGGATTAGTTTACTAACGTGTTTTGACTATGATCTGATGGCCCATATCTTTTTGGTTTTATTTTATTTTCTGATTTTATATTTTAATTAATTTAATTTTCAAAAAATCATAACACTTTTATTTTTTATCGAAAAATTATGAAAAAAATTCACAAAAATACTTTGAATTATTTCTGATCTCATGAATATTTTTTCATATTTTTATTTTGAAATTTTATATTTTTTATATTTTTTGCATTATTATCTTTCTTTTAATTACTTTAAAAATACTTTCTGACATTTTTTAATTCTAAAAAAATTCATAAATACCATTTTGCATATTTCTGACCTTCTTAAAATTTTATGGAATTTTATATCGATGTTTACTATTTTTTGACCTATTTTCTTTTTGTTTGAACAATTTTAATTAGTTTTAAAATAGTTTTTGACTTTTAAAAACTGCCAAAAATTTCATAAAAATATTTGAGTCCTTTTCTCATTTTTGTATAGCCTTACTTAATTGTTCTTGATTAATTTGAATATAATTGATATTTTTATTTCTTATTTCTATTTTAAAAACTTTTTTTAATGAATTTATTAAATATAATATTATTTTGTGATTATTTTCTGGCTAACTTGGGTTGAATTTTGATCATGAACTTTATTAACATCATTGGATCCATAGTGTTGAGTCTAACTCCACTAAAATTGATGAATGATTTTAATAATAGTTTGATTAAAATTTAATTCAAATGTGGTTTGTATATTCTTCCCCACCCTCTCCATCTCATCCCTTTCTTATTGCACTAAGTGTTATTGGAGCATGATCTCTATATTATGTCTCAAAACAAACGATGCATATATTTCTATTGACCGGCCTCAAAATAGGTGTGACTTCTATATAAGTCCACTTACGATTGCTTAACATAGCGCTAAATTTTGTCCCGATTCAAATAAATGATCATTCGTGGCCCTAAACTATGTTTGCAAGCCCAAGTATGTTAATTTGATCCCTTTCATCCAATAACCTTAAGATTCATTGTGTGGAGGCTTTGGTTCTACCAATCCTCTAATGGATCTACAACACTTTTGCTCAACGCGGATCACTTAAACATCATTGATCATTAAATGGTACTTTTGAGGATTCCAAATGGATGATATACTTGACAAAAAGCAAATGCAACTTGTTGTGTGGAGGCTTTGATTCTACCAATCCTCTAATGAGTTCTAAATGCAAGTTTCAAGATGATCATCCAACTAACCACTAATCACTAATAATTGATTTTACCTTTTGTTTTTACTTTATCCCCTTTATTTTTTTATGCTTTATGTACCATTTATTTTAAGCATTACATTTCATGCCATTTTTATTTTGCTCACTTGAGCATTTACTTTCTTGTCATTTTTATTTTTCTCACTTGAGCTTTTCTTTTCTTTTTTTTAGACACCTAATAATTAACATGAACCCTAAAAAAATTTAATTATACTTGGACTATTTGGTTACTATCCTTGGCATTATGGAGTATTGGACTTCTTGGACTGGGTTAGAAACCTTGGCCTGTGTTGGAGACCTTGTGACCTTAATTGATATTTTGTTTGGAGTTCTTGAGGTTTACCTCAAGACATTTGTTTATTTGTTTGTTTTGTGTGCAGGTTATTGTGATTACATACTTTGTTTGTAATCTAGAATTCACCCGTATACAACCATTACTCTGCCCAATTTTTGTGAAGACTTAATACACTTGAAGTTTGGTTCTCTCAAGGGGTCTAGTATCTTTGCTTGCTTGGTTTCAATCCAAAGAATGGGAATTCTATCTTGGCTCATAATGTCAAGTATTGGCTTCTTGTTGGTTAGATGGTTCCTATCCTTATCTTTTACCTTATGTTCTAGGATAGTCTCTTCTTCTCCTCCCATCTTCTTTAATTTCTAAAATCTTCTCCCTCCTTTTGAAAACTCTTCTTGTTTTTAAACTTGAACCACTTTCATAATAAACTTGGACTTAGGTCCATGCATTTTCAAACACCTTCATGACTAAACTTCAATCAACATTAATAATACCTTAACATTTTTTGTGAGAAGATTAAAAATCAATCAATCTTATTCAAACCATTTTTCCATCTTGGCTTTCATCTCAAACTTTTCTCAAAAGATTAGGCTCTTGTAAATCCTTGTAGTGATGCAAACAATTATACTTCTACAATATGTAGTAAAGAGGGTTATTTTTCACTTGGGTGTTGAGTGAGACATTGTTAATTTTAAAAATCCAAGCCATATCTTCCACTTTGAGATAATGCAAGTTTTCCTTTCTCATGATTGTGGGTAGTAAGTATGTTTTCCATACGGACAATGACGATGATGTATTATCTCATAAAATTAACCAACACACTTGTATTTTAAAATTTTTAAAGAGGAACTACGTGTACCCTGATCCCCTATTGCACGGAAGGTGGTACGTAGGCACTAAAGGTTCTCAACCGCGACGGGTGCAAAAATCATAAAAAATATATTTCTTTCCTCACCTCCACCATCTATTTTTTATACAACATTGTATAGCCAAAATATACAGATTTTACAAAGAGGTTCATGTGGAGTACCGTAGATGTTTAGGGTGCTAGTACCTTCCCTTTGCATAACCAACCCCCTTACATTGAATATTTCCCCCTCTTTTTGGATTACTCGCTCTTTTCCCATTCCTTTGGAAATAATTAAGTGCGGTGGCGATTTTTATTTTTGATCTGAATAAGTCTAGTCAATCCAATGGCTTAGTCTTAAACATTTCTACCGCTACATAAAAATGGCGACTTCACTGGGGAAATATTGACCTCTTGCTGGTTCATCCCTAAGTGGGTTAATCCTATCTTTGTTTATATATGTATGTTCTATAGTTGTTTATGTGTTATATGTTGAATATATGTTTGTCTGGACTTTCCTGGTTTTCAGGGTGCTTGGTGATTACCTATAAGTCCTATACCCGGACTTGGGCAAACTTTAAGATAAGACGGGTGGTATAGTCATGTTAACTTTGAGGGAGTAATCCAAAAAAAGGAGGCATGAGATCCCCCACTCAGTGGAGGCCCCTTTGACTGTAGTGTCGTTTACCGAGTAATCGGGAAGACGTATTGCTTTCGACCTGGGAGACTGCTGAAGTTGAGGATCATAGAATACCTAACCCATCTTGGCCTTTTAGGTGTAGTGCGGAAGCTATGACAGAGTAATCCGAAAATAGTTGTCACGCGATACTACACTCGGACGAGTTTTTCTTGAGAATATTACTAATTACCGAGATAATCGGGAAGTTGGTAATATCCGAAGGAAGGATGTAGACTCTGGGAACCTTTATAACCTTGTTCGATAGGTGACAACTTTTATACCAATACCTTATGGGTAGTACCTTCGACCTCATACTCGTGACGTTGAACCTATGAACCCTATATGTGTGATCTTGTGTGTGATTGTTGCATCATGCATCCAATCACTCATAAGCATCTTTTGAAGAAATATTATTTCAAGGGATTTAAAAGTTTGCCATTTGTGAATATCTCAAGTACTTTTTAACCATGGATTCTGGAAAAAGAAAGACCGGGAAGTACAGTTTCAAAGATCTCAAGATAGATGAGTTATCATTCTAATTCTCGAGATCGAGTGTCCTGCAGTTTTTCGAAAGAAGTATGGATCCATCATTCCTCTCATGAAGCTTGAGATGAAGGAGCATTTCCTTTTGACCTTGGTCCAATTCTAAAATTTGATGTATCATTGCTTTACTTTTCCCAACTATCAGTTGATGACCACAATGGAGGAGTATTCTTATCTGTCGGATTTACCTGTTACAGATTGTGTTCCTTTTACTAGTTTGGAGGGTGAGCCAAAACCACATGAGATTGCTGCTTTGATTCATCTGGGGAAGTCTGAGGTGGAAGCCCATATGACTACTAAAGGAGGGATTATAGGATTACCAACCCAGTTCTTATTAGAGAAAGCTCGTTACTTTGCCAGGATGAAGAGTATATTCGCTTTTGAGGTCATATTTGCTCTACTTGCTTATAGGTTGTTCTTATTTCCTAATGTGGACAAGTTTGTTAACATTAATGCTATCAGGATCTTCATGATTGGAAACCCAGTTCCTACATTGCTAGGAGATGCTTATTAATCTATTCATCTTCAGAATTCTTACCATGGGGGATGATTATCTGTTGCACGCCTCTGTTGTACAGGTGGTTTATCTCTCATATGCCTCAGTCCGATGCTTTTTGGAATGTCAAGAAGGAACCCCGTTGGGCTCCTAAGATCATGGAACTTACTCACTCAGATATTGATTGGTATCATCTAGCTTACCAGGATATAGAGATTGTTGACAGTTGTGGTAGTTTCCCTAATATACCTCTTCTTGGTACAAAGGGAGGAATCAACTATAACCCTGTTCTTGCACGAAGACATCTTGGTTATCCAATGAGGAATAAACCAAATAATATTCTTTTGAGTAGTTTCTTTCTAAAGGAAGGAGAAGACCATAGGGAATCTAAGGAGAAGATTGTGAAGGCATGACATCACATTCATAAGAAGAGTAGGAAAGACTTGGGACCTAGGGGTGTTGTTTCTTTGGAGCCATATCTTCAGTGGGTCCAAACGAGAGCTATTCAGTTGAAGATGTCGTATTCCCGGGAAACACCTATGCCTGATTTATTTGTGAAGACCACTCCTCCCTTATTGGACGATCTAGAAGAGCTGCAGCTTGCTTTGGTCAGAATGCAACAGGAAAAGGATGCTTGGAAGAATAAGTGCCAAACTTTAGAGATTTCCTATAGAGCAGACTTAAAGGAGAAATACGACTTGATTTAGATCCTTGAGAGACGGGCTGTAGAGACCATTGAGAGGCAAGGGGATTTATTTTCTCCTAAGCCTCAGCCAGGTGCTGATTACTCACTTCATGATGCAGGAGATTGGAAGGAGGTCGCCACCAGATATGCGGAAGAAAACCAGAGGTTGAAGACTCAGATTTCCAGGCTCACATGGAAGCTTCAGCGTGTAGAGTGATCTCCATCAGCTTGGTTTTTCAGGGTTTTAGATTTTATTTTCATATTGTACTTGGGATTATTAAAACTTGTAATCCATTTTGAAGTTGTTATAATAAAATTTTCAATATTTTTAAATGCGTTATTACTTTGATATTTGCAATATGTCTATAAATTTTAAATCCCTTGAAATATTAAATAACAAAATAAAATCATGTGCATTGCACATCATGCATCATATTGCAAATATTTCTTGCATTTTTTATGCATATCCAGGTGTCTCACCAAGCTTCTTTACTTCGTTCAGCAAGTTGACTCATCACTACAACACTTGGGCTAATCTCAAAAAGAAGATGGACAACTTAGAACAAGAGAATCGTGAGCTGTGCGAGGAGGTTTCCTATTTGAAGGCCGGCATGGCCAATCATACTGCTCTGATGGAATCTCTAGTTGCTTCTCAAAATCATCCACCGAGTGTTCAACCTCAACCAACAAGAGTTACTGCTGAAGCTCCGATTGTTCCTACGGTTTCTACTCCAGCTGTTGCTCAGAATCGCATGCCTCAAGGTTACCCATGGGGAATGCTAGAGAATTTTGCACTTGAAGGTTTCAACCTTGGTCCTCAAGATACTCCATTTGTTCAGACTATTGTTACTCCCACACCTCCTGTGGTGCATGTTCATGTTGCACAGCCTTCGGTGAATATGATTCCATTTGTTAATGATGATGTGTGTCATCCTTTCCCCCCACCAAGTGAAGACTTGGATCCTTATGACAGAGTGGATGATTTTTAAGAGAAGTTTGACAAGATGCAGAGGGAGATGAAGGCCCTCAGGGGATAAGAGTTATTTGGGCAGAACGTGGATGAATTATGCTTGGTCCCGAATGTCAAGGTACCTGCAAAGTTTAAGGTCCATGAGTTTGATAAATACAAGGGAAACACCTTCCCTCGTGCCCATATGGTGATGTATGTAAGGAGAATGTCGACCCATATTGATGATAAGTGTCTGTTGATTCACTTTTTTTAGGATAGTTTAACCGGTGCTGCGCTGAAGTGGTATAATGGTGTGAACAACGTCAACATCCATACTTTCAATGACTTGGGATAAGCGTTCATCAAACAATATAAGTACAACATAGACATGGCACCTGACCGTGATCAACTCAGGGCCATGGTTCAGAAAGACAGGGAATCATTCAAAGAATATGCACATAGATGGCGTGAGGCATCCGCCCAAGTGATTCCTCCCATGGAAGAGAAGGAGATGACTAAGATTTTCTTGAAAACTCTGAGTGCTTTCTACTACGAGAGGATGGTAGCGAGTACGCCAAGTGACTTTACTGAAATGGTAGGCATGGATATACGCTTAGAAGAAGCTGTAAGAGAGGGTCGTTTAACGAAAGGTGAAGGATCTGGAGGTGTGAAGAAGCTATCTTATGGGTTTACCAAGAAGAAGGAAGGGGATACAAATGTTGTCATGCAAGAGAGGAGGGTTAAAACTCCTAGAAGGAGTTCTCAGCGTCATCAGCAAGTCACCTCAGTTACTTCAGTTGTTAGTGTAGCTCCAACCACCGTTGCTTATCAGAGACCATCCCAACAATGGAATCAAGGGTATAATCAGAAAAGGGAGAGTTATGACCCTATTCCTATGAGCTATACAGAATTACTACTGGAATTGATTCAGAAGAAGTTGGTTCAAACCCGACTACCTTCTGGTATACCATCACCATTGCCTTGGTATTACAAGGCAGACCAAACGTGTGCTTTTCATCAGGGAGCATCAGGGTATAATGTTGAGAATTTTTATCCTTTGAAGACTGAGGTGTAGAAATTGGTGAAGTCTGGTACTCTATCTTTCAAGGATGTGAGCCCCAATGTGAAAGACAATCCTCTACCCAAGCATGGAACAGTAAATGTTGTGAATATGGTGGCCGATTGTCAAGGCGACTTCCTGATTTTTGATGTTCATCTAGTTAGAGGATATTTGGTGAAAATTCATGCAAACCTTTACGAATTTAGATACTATACGCATGACCATTCCGGTTGTGCTATTTGCAGTACAGACATACAAGGTTGCGACAACATAAAGGATAATATGTAGGAGATGATGGATGAGGGCCTCATCCACATAATCAGGCCAAGGGAAGAGTATGAAGAGGAGGTGAATATGGTTTCTGGATGTCCTGGAGAGTTTAGAATCTTTGATGTAGAACATATGAATGAGGATCTGGTACAATTGCATGCTACTTTCTACCACTTGGCTGGTCAGGTGGAACACCAGTATGGATCTTGCCGAATTTGCTGTCAATACTCCCGAAGATGTTCTATTGTGAGGAAAGGTGTTTAGTTATTGTTGGATAATGGAACCATCAAGGTCATAGGTCAAAGGGATGATTACCATGAAGTTGATATGGTTTGTTTGGCTGAAGACGAGTCGGATGGAGAGTATGCCTCCGCAAATGAGTATTTCTCCTCAGAGGAGGATTTGTTTCCTAGAAATGACTCATTAATGACTTATTGTGTTAAAGAAAGGGTAAACGTCATTGTACCTTGTTTTGATGCACCCGCCCATTTTGAAGTTGAATATTATAGCAAGCCAGCTGTTACCCCATTGGTGATTATTTTGCCGGGTCCTGTCCCCTACAAGTCAGATAAGGCTGTACCTTACAAATATAACGCTATAATCTTGGAGGATGGTGTGGAAGTTCCCATCCAGCCAATGCCTGATGTTGGAAATATTGCTGAGAATAGTAGAGTGACCCGCAACAGTCGTGTGTTTGCACCAGTTGTTCGAGAAAATGCTAGTGTTGGAAAGAAAATTGTTGAGAACGTTGAACCCAAGAAGGCTATGGGTGAATCTAGTGGAGCTACGTTACAGAAATAAGTGGATGACATTTTGAAGATAATCAAGATGAGAGACTACAGAATTGTAGATCAGCTACTGCAGACTCCTTCAAAAATATCTATCTTGGCTTTGTTGATGAACTCCTCCGCTCATAGAGAATCTTTGATGCGGGTATTGGACCAAGATTTTGTGGAGAGTGATATGCCAGTAGACCAATTCAGCATTGTAGTAGGGAACATTACATCATGTAATAACTTGAGTTTCTGCGATGATGAATTTCCATATGAAGGAAGGAATCATAACCTGGCCCTCCACATCTCTATGAATTGCAAGAATGATTCACTATCCAATATGCTGATTGATAACAAATCTGATTTGAATGTTATATCGAGGAGCACTCTTTTGAAGTTGAAATATCAAGGAATGCATATGCGCCCGAGTGGCATCATTTTGAAAGCGTTTGATGGATCAAGGAAATATGTTATTGGTGAAGTGGACTTGCCTATTCATATAGGCCCAAATTTGTTTCAGATTACTTTCCAGGTCATGGACATTGTACCCGCTTATAGATGTTTGTTGGGACGGCCGTGGATTCATGAGGCAGGGGCTGTTACTTTAACTTTACACCAGAAATTGAAGTTTGTATGTGAAGGGAAAGTAGTGATCATAAATGGGGAACATGCATTATTGATATCTCATTTTTCCTTTTTCAACATTATGGAGGCGGATGAAGCTTCTGTTGGGACTTAGTTCCAAGCTTTATCTATTGACAACATAAGAGGAAATGAGAATTGTATGGTTTCGCTCAAGGATGCGCAGCTGGTTGTGCATACGGGTCATAGTGAAGTATGGGGACAGATTGTGGATCCACCTGTAAACAAGAACAGAGCCGGCTTGGGGTTCTCTTTGAAGAATGACAAAGGTAAGAGCATGAAGCCGAAGTCTGCTACAGGCAAGTACCAAGACATTTTCCGTAGCGGGGGTTATCTTCATCCGACTGTTTCCAGGATTAACGCCATTATGGAAGATGAAGCAGAGTAGGAAATGCCAAATTATGTGACGCACAGAGTTAGGGTTCAGAACTGGATCACCATTGATGTTCCCTCTTGCATACATGTTTCAAAGTAATTTGTTTTGTTAAATCTTTTTGAAAAGCTTTCACTCTGCCCAAGGTGGAAGTATTAATATTGTAGGGCTTATCTGTTTGCTGTGACTTTTAGAATCAATAATAAAAGTTGTCTTTGTTTCCCAAATTGTGTCCTTATTTTCTGCTTTTTCTTAGAAAATGGTAATCATAAAAAACTTTTCAAAACAAATAATAACGGAAATTCAATCTGCATGATCAATTTTTATATGTGTCAGTTTAAAAATGCAACCATAAATCATATGTGCAGATTAATTAAAAAACCCGTTGAATACAATGACCCTGCACCCTCTCCCAACTTTGAATGTCCTGTGTATGGGGGCGAAGAAGAAGACTATGATGAGATTCTAGAAGAGGTCTCACGGTTGCTTGAACGTAAGGAAAATACCATTCAGCCATATAAAGAGCTATTGGAAGTGATCAATTTGGGTTCAGAAGAGGATCCGAAAGAGGTCGAGATCGGAGCATTGTTGCATCCTGGTGTGAAGAGCAGATTGATTGAGTTGCTGAAAGAGTATGTGGATATTTTTGCTTGGTCTTACCAAGATATTCCTGGTCTAGATAGAGATATTGTAGAGCCCCTTTTTTCGCTGAAGCCAGAGAGCCCGCCAATCAAACAAAAGTTAAGAAGAACTCACCCAGATATGGCAGTGAAGATAAAAAAGGAGGTTCTAAAGCAGATTGATGTCGGTTTTCTTGTGACTTCAGTGTATGCTCAATGGATTGCCAATATTGTCTCAGTGCTAAAAAAGGACAGAAAAGTCTGCATGTGCGTAGATTAGAGATCTAAATAAAGCTAGTCCAAAAGATGATATTCCATTGCCACACATTGATATGTTAGTGAATTTCACAACAAAGTTCAAAGTTTTCTCGTTCATGGACAGATTTTCCGGTTATAATCAAATAATAATGGATCCATAGGACATGGAAAAAACAATGTTCATCACACCCTAGGGAGCATTCTGTTACAGAGTGATGCCCTTTGGGTTGAAGAACAATGGTGCAACGTACCAGAGGGCTGTGACAACCCTATTCCATGATCTGATGCACAAGGTAATCGAAGTATATGTTGATGACATGATTTCTAAATCCCAGACGAATGAAGGGCATGTAGAAGATTTGTTGAAGTTGTTTCAGCGTTTGAGGAAGTATTGTCTCCGCTTGAATGCAAATAAATGTACCTCCAGTGTTCGATCGGGTAAATTGTTGGGTTTCATTGTTAGCTAGAAAGGAATTGAAGTTGACCCTGATAATATCAAAGAAATTCAAGAAATGCCAGCACCGAGAACTGAAAAGCAAGTCAGAGGTTTCCTCGGGTGTTTGAATTATATTTCCAAATTTATTTCCCACATGACTGCAACATGTGAACCGATCTTTAAGTTGTTAAAGAAAGATCAAGGTTGTGTGTGGACGGATGACTGCCAAAGGGAATTTGAAAGTATTAAACAATATCTTCTTGAACCTCCTATCTTGCTCCCTCCTGTCAAAGGAAGACCGTTGATTATGTATCTGACAGTGTTAGATAATTCCATGGGCTGCATTCTGGGACAACAAGATGAAACAGGGAAGAAAGAATATGCCATTTATTATTCAGTAAAAAGTTTACTGATTGTGATTTGCGGTATTCCATGCTGGAAAAGACATGTTGTGCTCTGGCCTGGGCGGCAAAACGTTTGCGGTAATATATGTTGAATTACACCACTTGGTTGATCTCCAAAATGGATCCAATCAAGTACATTTTTGAAAAGCCTGCTCTTACTGGGAGAATTTCCCACTGGAAGATGTTGTTATTTGAATATGACATTGAATACCGCACTCAAAAAGTTATTAAAAGAAGTGTGTTGGCGGATTATCTTGCTCACCAACCAGTGGAGGATCATCAGTCTTTAGAGTATGAATTTCCCGATGAGGATGTGATGTTCCTAAAAGTGAAAGATCATGATGAACAATTTCATGAGGAAGGTCCTGATCCTGAATCTCGCTGGAGTATGATATTTGATGGAGCTGTGAATGCTTGCGGTAAAGGAATTGGTGTTGTGATTATCACTCCACATGGATCACACATTCCTTTTACTGCAAGGTTGACATTTGATTGTACTGACAATATGGCAGAATATGAGGCTTGCATCATGGGTCTCGAGGAGGCTATTGATCTCAGAATTAAAATTCTAGATGTATATGGTGATTCAGTTTTGGTAATAAACCAAATTAAAGGAGAATGGGATACCCGTCACCCCGACTTGATCCCTTACAAAGATTATTCTTGAAGGTTGTTACCCTTCTTTAACAAAGTTGAATTCCATCATATTCCAAGAGATGAAAATCAAATGGCGGATGGTCTGGCAACTCTGGCTTCTATGTATCAAGTTAATACTTGGAATGATATACCTCAAATTATAGTCTGGTGACTGGATAAGCCCGCTCATGTGTTAACAACAGAAGAAGTAGTAGATGAGAAACCTTGGTATTATGATATCAAGTATTTTCTCCAGACTCAGGAATACCCGATTGATGCTACGAAGAAAGATAGAAAGACATTGAGAAGATTGGCTGGCAGTTTCTTCCTCTGTGAAAATGTGTTGTACAATAGAAATTATGACATGGTCTTACTCAGATGTGTGGATAGATACGAAGCAGACATGTTGATGCATGAGATTCATGAAGGTTGATTTGGCACTCATGCCAATGGACATTCGATGGCTAAAAATATGCTAAGGGTGGGTTACTATTGGCTGACAATGGAATCTGATTGTTACAAATTTGCAAAGAAGTTTCATAAATACCAAATTTATGCGGACAAGGTTCATGTGCCTCCGACACTTCTCAATGTGATTTCCTTCCCATGGCCTTTCTCTATGTGGGGTATTGATATGATTGGGATGATAGAACCCAAAGCTTCGAATGGACACCGTTTTATCTTGGTAGCAATTGATTACTTCACCAAGTGGGTGGAGGCTGCTTCGTATGCTAATGTCACTAGGCAGGTGGTTGTGTGCTTCATTAAGAATAATGTTATATGTCGGTATGGTGCGCCGAACAAAATTATCACCGACAATGGCTCGAATTAGAATAACAAAATGATGGTAGAACTGTTTGAAGAATTCAAGATTGTCCATCACAACTCATCTTCGTACAGGCCAAAGATGAATGGGGTTGTTGAAGCTGCTAATAAGAATATAAAGAAGATTATCCAGAAGATGGTTGTTACTTATAAGGATTGGCATGAAATGCCCCCCTTTGCTTTGCATGGATATCGAACATCTGTTCGCACCTCAAAAGGAGCAACCCCTTTCTCACTTGTGTATGGAATGGAAGCAGCACTCCCAATTGAGGTCGAGATTCCCTCTTTGCGTGTAATAAAAGAAACCAAGTTGATAGAGGCTGAATGGGTCCAAAACCGATTTGACCAATTGAATTTGATCGAAGAGAAGAGAATGACAGCTTTGTGTCATGGACAGTTATATCAAAAGAGAATGAATAAAGCTTCTGATAAAAATCTCAAACCTCGTGAATTTAGAGAAGGTGGCCTCGTGCTCAGGAAGATCATGTCTTTTAACGCTGATTCTAGGGGCAAGTGGACTCCCAATTTTGAAGGCTCGTATGTTATCAAGAAAGCCTTCTCTAGAAGTGCGTTAATTTTTGAAACTATGGATGGCGAGGAGTTCCCACGTCCCATGAATGCTGATGCAGTCAAGAAATACTTCTCCTAAAGAAATAAAAGAATAACTCACTAAGTTGAAAACCTGAAAGGGCGACTTATGCAAAAAAGAGCGTCTCGGTAGGCCGAAAACCCAAAAGGGATGTCTAGGCAAAAATTGGAGACATAAACAAAATAAAATTTCTCGCTAAGTTGAAAACCCGCAAGGGCAGCTTAGGCAAAAGTTAGGGACTTTCTTGGCAAGTAACTGCATCATACAAGACTTGATCATTGGAGAAACAATCTTCTTGGATCCTCATCATACTTCAACAGAAGTTGCTGCTCAGGATTTCAAAAGTTGTTAGAGTGGATAGTGGTCATTGTATCTCAATGTATCTTTTTCATTATATATTACCATTTTCTGAACTTTGTAATTATCCATGGAGTCTCGCCATTCGCAGACTACCATTCTATTAATGAAATTTGAGCTTTTACCCAATTCTTTGCATCTCTTAGTTTTATTTAGCTTGCAAAGACTCCATTTATTGTTGATAATTACTTTCAAAGCACAAAGATTGAATAACAAAACTGATTTTCAAAAAGAATTTACAATTTGTTTTTTACTTTAAAATTTGTGACGCAAGAGAAACAACAAAAAGTGGTGATCCCAAGAATGGACGAACTCCAGTTTCTTCTCGGAGACTTTTTGCTCAAGATGTTTCTTCGTATAGAGTTTGCAACTCCAGTATCCCAGGTCAGGTTTTGGTTCATTTCTCCTCTTTTCTGAGTTTGCATGATATAAAGATTCAATCCAAGATTTCTCCAGTGAAGATTTCATTTGTTTAATAGAGGTTCTTTTTCCCATATAAGTTGGTACATAATCACTCTCGAAGAATGCATGCCTCTGTTTTCCCCAGTAAAGAACTTATATCGTTTTTCCCTTTGTGAAGGTGGTGTTGACCTCCCCAATGAGGTCGGCACTAATTCCCCAGTGAATGTTTTGATGATTAGATGTCTGTCGGCTCTACTTGAAATTGATTTTTTCAAATCCCCAATAGAAGTGTTACTTTTGAAAACATTTGTTTCTCCATTGAAGTCTGAGTGCTTTTCCCTGGTGAAGTCGGGAGAAGGATGTTATATCCCTGAATCTATACTTTTTTTGTCACTTGGATTTGTTTGCTTCCAGATTACGTTTCTCCCCAGGGAAGTTAAACCAGGAAGTGGGTTTTGTTTCCTCAGTTGGCGCTTACTTTTTCTTTGATTGTTCATCTTGGATGTAATTTGGCCGAGTGTTGATTGTGCCCAAGTTGGTTCTTCCTGTTTACTCCCAGTGTTATATATATGTTTTATTAGCATATGCGTGATAAACACTCATACATTCATACATACATCATGCATAGTTAAAATTGGCAAATCATCACTCATTCACATTCGTTAATATTTTGTTGACATATTACCCTGTTTTGAAATTGTTTTGTTATCCTCTCTTCCAATAGAGTGTTAGCCTTAAGAAGAAAGCGTATATTCTTTCAATTTCCCCTCTGAGTTATCCCTCATGGAAGATTTTTGCTTCATCCTTCTTGTACAGCTCTTTGTATGCATGATTTGGGTTTCCCTCTTGAGTTTATTTCTCAAAGAATGTATTTTAGACGAAGGTCTCATTCCAATTTATTTCTGGTTTGAATCTTTGATCATCAACAACTTTATTACTTATGATATCTACAGACTTCGAGCCTTGGTTTGAGAATGTGCATTTATTTTACACGAGAATACTTTATCTCCTTAGCATAAGTATATTGGCATCTCCCCAAGAAGTCATATTTCTTTCCACAAGAAGTCATATTTCTTTCCCCAAAAAGTCATTTTTTACAATACTCCATAAACAGAAAGTAGCAAGTCTCTTTATTTGAGCAACCTATACTTCCCTATAAAGGTCGGCATTACCCTTTTTGCTATATTCCCAATGAGCAGATAGTTTGCAGTTCATTGCCAAAATTACTCCAGTGGATGCCAAGTCTTTCGATAGCACATAAATAATTTGTTGCAAAGTCTTTATAAGTGGAAGTATCTTTATTTGAGACAACTTATATATTACCCTTTCTAGGCAGAACGCCTTGGTTAAAGAAGAAGTTGAGACCCGTTCTAGGTGAAATGCCGGAATTTCGGAGAAAAACTTGTTATCTTTTTTCTACCCTCAGTGAACGTAGGTAGTTCATCGTCAGTGAATGGCGATGCTATGATATATTCTATTTCCACCTTCGGTGAAAGTTGGTAGGTCACCTTCAGAGAAAGTTGGTGATTTTTATCTTTTTTCTACCTTCAGTGAATGTTGGTAGTTCATCGTCAGTGAACGACGATGCTATGATATATTATCTTTCTACCTTCAGTGAAAGTAGGTAGGTCACCTTCAGTGAAAGTTGGTGATTGTTATCTTTTTTCTACCTTCAGTGAACGTTGGTAGTTCATCATCAGTGAACGACGATGCTATGATATATTCTCTTTCTACCTTCAGTGAAAGTCGGTAGGTCACCTTCAGTGAAAGATGGTGATTGTCATCTTTTTGCTACCTTCAGTGAACATTGGTAGTTCATCGTCATTGAATGGAGATGCTATGATATATTCTCTTTCTACCTTCAATGAAAGTCGGTAGGTCACCTTCAGTGAAAGCTGGTGATTGTTATCTTTTTGCTACCTTCAGTGAACGTTGGTAGTTCATCCTCAGTGAATGGAGATGCTATGATATATTTTCTCTCTACCTTCAGTGAAAGTTGGTAGGTCACCTTCAGTGAAATTTAGTGGTTGTTATCTTTTTTCTACCTTCAATGAACGTTGGTAGTTCACTGTCAGTGAATGGAAGTGTGATGGTATTTTCCTTTCTCTCTACCTTCAGTGAAAGTTGGTAGTTCATCTCCAGTAAACATTGATGATTTCTTTTCTCTACCTTCAGTAAACGTTGGTAGCTCACCGTCAGTAAACGTCAGCGTTGTTATTTCTCTCCTCTTTCTACCCTCAGTGAACGTTCGTAGTTTCGCCTTCAATAAAAGTTGGTACATCCTTTGAATTTTTGTCATCCTCTATGAGTCAGGTCTTTTGATCCACCAATGATTTATTTTCCTGGTCAGGTTTCTCTTTTGTTTCTTTATTTCCTTTGTTACACCCCCATCAGTGTTTTACGTCTCTTTGGTTTTTTTTCATATGGATTCATGCTCATAAGCATTGCATGGCATCTTAGGGCCCAAAATAGGGTTTGTTTTATATTTAAGTATCTTCGATCACGTCGACACGAAGATTTTTAACCTTCGTATCTCCAGATAGAAGAAACTTAAATAAGGGCAACTATTGTAACCCAATTTTCCCCCCTAAGATCCCTTCATCATACCATGTTGATTTAATCACAACAAGATCACATTAGGGTTTTTGGTTCTCCTTCCTATCTTTAACTTGGCTCTTTGAGGAATCACCATGCACCTTGACTTGTGTTATTTTGTGATCATGAATGTTTTGTCTGGATTTTCTTAATAAAATGCAATGTAGGTTTGTCTTATTTGTTAATAATGTAGGTAAAGGCAATGTGGCTTAACAACTTGATCCATGGGTTCATGAGTTTATTTCCATGCCCTAGTCAATAAAGCTTGTGAAGTTCAAAACTCACCATTGGATTTGTTTTGGAATAAATGGCATGGCAAGGTTATTTTGGTTCACCATATTTGAAGGTTATCACATTTGATTCAAAAAGTACAAGGGGTTGATTGGAGAAGTTGTCATGCTTGGACAAGGATTTGTTCCCATTGGTCACAAGTGCATATTTATCTCAATTCTCAAGATATGGAAGTGGTTTTGGTGGCTATGAGTTCTAATTTTCACCCTCAACAAAATCCATTTACAAAGCATTTGTGTTGGTACAAGAAGTTTGTTCAAAATTGTCAAAGTTCCTCAAAGCATTTTCTTGATATAGGAACTAGGGTTTTGAACTTCAAAGAAGCATATCTTGCTCATATTCTGGTATTTTTGAGTGATTCCAAAGACATCCTTCTCTTCAAAGGGTTAATAACAAATCACTTCAAAAGTTTCAAGGATTTTTCATGTGGAAGAAGCTTGATAATGAAGAAATATTACAAAATGGAAGAAGTTTCAAAGAGTTTTCAAGGGTTAATGAAGAAATATTTTTGAGTATTTCCAAAGACATCCTTCTCTTTGTCAATTTTTACCACCTTGAGCCCACTCTTTTTCCAAAATGATCTTGAAGATGTGAAATTTGTGCTTTCTTTTATGTGCAAAGTGCGAAAATGGATGGAAGATGCCCTAAGGATACAAAAGATTATAGGTCATTTCATGATTTTTTTTACCAACTTCAACAATTCATAACTCTCTCAATTTTTGGAGATTTTGAATGGTTCAAGTTTCAAAATGTCATTTAAGAGGTTTATTTCATGCCATATTTTTTGGTCAAGAGCAAATTCAAAGTGGAAGGCCATGTTTGGATGCAAAACATTATAGGTCACTTTTGAATAAAAATTTGAAATATTTCTAAGTATGAAAAGTCAACCTTTTTTCCCAACTTTGACTCAATGCAACTTTCAGCTCAAGAATCCATTTGATTCCATTCATTTTCCATTGCAAAGCTTGTAACATCATCTTTCTAAAGCATCAAGAATCATGCCTTAAGACCCCTTGAGCTGAAAATGCCATTGGATTGAACTTGGTAACTTGGAACTGAAGTTTCTTCATAAGTCAGAATTTGAAATTCATGTTTTGGCCTCTAAACATCATATTAGCACGTGTTTGTGATCTAAACATGTTTAACCAAGTTGCCAAAGTGGATTAGAGCCTTAAAACACAAGGAATGGATGGGTTTTGATGGAAATCAAATCACACTTTGCTCGTGTATTAGGTTCACACGATTTCCCTCCAAACTTCATTATTTCACACGCTTGAATATTCCATTTGATGCCCTATAAATAGAGGGTCATCACCTATTCATTTCTTCAAGCTTCGAAAGCCAAAAACACTCTGTCAAAACCTCCCACGAGCTTGAAAATTTTGAAATCAGTTTCTGAGATTCCAGCCTTTTCCTCCAAAATTCTTTGCACAATCATCTTCCTTAAGCATCATACAAACTCTCCAGCACTTAAACCAAGCAAAACGAGCCATAATCCAAGCTACAAAAGTCCAGTTCCAGAGCTTCTTTCTTGAACTTCGAGAAGGTCGAATTCTCCATCACTTGGATCCAAATAAAGAACTAACCTGTTCTACTCCTTCTCCTAATTCCAGTGCTTCTTACAATTTTTAAATCCATTAAGAATTGAGAGACGAATCTCAAATTAAAGGTGCTCGCTATATTCTGGGTTTTTGATTCATATCGCTTTGTATAATTTATATAAATTTGGCGTGATGGTGGGGTTATGATCGTCTTGAAGTGACGAATCCAATGATACTGGTATGGGATCCTAATTTTACCGTTTGAAGGATCTCACAAAATCTCCATTGCAGGGTGGCTGGAGGTTGAAGACGATGACATGTCTCGTCTTAGCCAATAATAGTGTGCCAAGCGGTTTAATTTTATTAGTTGCCTTTTTTTTTATTCCCTGCGGAACCCACTAAGGTCCATATCAAGCACAGTGTGTTTGGTCCATTGGATTAGCTTACTAATGTGTTTTTACTATGATCTGATGGCCCATATCTTTTTGGTTTTATTTTATTTTCTGATTTTATATTTTAATTGATTTAATTTTCAAAAGTTCATAAATCTTTTATTTTTTATCCAAAAATTATGAAAAAAAAATCACAAAAATACTTTGAATTATTTCTGATCTCATGAATATTTTTTCATATTTTTATTTTGAAATTTGATATTATTTATATTTTTTGCATTATTTGCTTTCTTTTAATTACTTTAAAAATACTTTCTGACATTTTTTAATTCCTAAAAAATTCATAAATACCATTTTGCATATTTTTGACTTTCTTAAAATTTTATGGAATTTTATATTGATGTTTACTATTTTTGACCTATTTTCTTTTTGTTTGAACAATTTTAATTAGTTTTAAAATAGTTTCTGACTTTTAAAAATTTCCAAAAATTTCATAAAAATACTTGAGTCCTTTTCTGATTTTTCTATGGCCTTACTTAATTTTTCTTGATTAATTTGAATATAGTTGATATTTTTATTTCTTATTTCTATTTTAAAACTTTTTTTAAAACATTTTTCTTAATGAATATATTAAATACAACATTATTTTGTGATTATTTTCTGACTGACTTGGGTTGAATTTTGATCATGAACTTTACTAATATCATTGGATCCATAGTGTTGAGTCTAACTCCACTAAAATGGATGAATGATTTTAATAATAGTTTGATTAAAATTTAATTCAAATGTAATTTGTATATTCTTCCCCACCCCTCTCCATCTCATCCGTTTCTTATTGCACTAAGTGTTATTGGAGCAAAATCTCGATATCATGTCTCAAAACAAATGGTGCATAGATTTCTATTGACTGGCCTCAAAATAGTTGCGACTTCTATATAAGTCCACTTACGATTTCTTAACATAGCGCTAAATTTTGTCCCGGTTCGGATAAATGATCATTTGTGGCCCAAACCTATGTTTGCAAGCCCAAGTATGTTAATTTGATCCCTTTGATCCAATAACCTTGAGATTCATTGTGTGGAGGTTTTGGTTCTACCAATCCTCTAATGGATCTACAATACTTTTGGTCAATGCGGATCACTTAAACATCGTTGATCATTAAATGGTACTTTTGAGGATTCAAAATGGATGATACTAGACAAAAAGCAAATGCAACTTGTTGTGTGGAGGATTTGGTTCTACCAATCCTCTAATAAGTTCCAAATGCAAGTTTCAAGATGATCGTCCAACTAACCACTAATCACTAATAATTGATTTTACCTTTTGTTTTCACTTTATCCCCTTTATTTTTTTATGCTTTATGTACCATTTATTTTAAGCATTACATTTCATGCCATTTTTATTTTGCTCACTTGAGCATTTACTTTCATGTCATTTTTATTTTTCTCACTTGAGCTTTTCTTTTCTTTTTTAAGACACCTAATAATTAACATGAACCCTAAAAAACTTTAATGATACTTGGACTATTTGGTTACTATCCTTGGCATTATGGAGTATTGGACTTCTTGGACTTAGGGTTAGAAACCTTGGCCTATGTTGGAGACCTTGTGACCCTAATTGATATTTTGTCTGGAGTTCTTGAGGTTTACCTCAAGACATTGAGTTGTTTGTTTGTTTTGTGTGCAGGTTATTGTGATTACATACTTTGTTTGTAATCTGGAATTCACCCGTATACATCCGTTACTCTACCCAATTTTTGTGAAGACTTAATACAAATGAAGTTTGGTTCTCTCTAGAGGTCTAGTATATTTGCTTGCTTGGTTTCAATACAAAGAATGGGAATTCTATCTTGGCTCATAATGTCAAGTATTGACTTCTTGTTGGTTAGATGGTTCCTATCCCTAGCTTTTACCTTATGCTTTAGGATAGTCTCTTCTTCTCCTTCCATCTTCTTTAATTTCAAAAATAATCTCCCTCCTTTTGAAAACTCTTCTTGTTTTTAAACTTGAACCACTTTCATAATAAACTTAGAATTAGGTCCATGCATTTTAAAACACCTTCACGAATAAACTTCAATCAACATTAATAATACCTTAACATTTATTGTGAGAAGATTAAAAATCAATCAATCTCATTCAAACCATTTGGCCATCTTGGCTTTCATCTCAAACTTTTCTCAAAAGATCAGGCACTTGTCAATCCTTGTAGTGATGCAAACAACTATACTTCTACAATATGTAGTAAAGAGGGATATTTTCCACTTGGGTGTTGAGTGAGGCATTGTTGATTTTAGAAATACAAGCCATATCCTCCACTTTGAGATGATGCAAGTTCTCCTTTCTCATGATTGTGGATAGTAAGTATGTTTTTCACATGGACAATGACGATGATGTCTTATCTCATAAAATAAACAAACACACTTGTATTTTTAATTTTTTAAAATGGAACTACGTGTACCCTTATCCCCTATTGCACGGAAGGTGGTACGTAGACATAAAGATTCGCAACCGTGGCGGGTGAAAAAATCATAAAAAATATATTTCTTTCCTCACCTCCACCATCTATTTTTTATACAACATTTTATAGGCAAAATATACATATTTTACAAAGAGGTCCCTGTGGAGTATCGTATATGTTTAGGATGCTAATACCTTCCCTTTTCATAACCAACCCCCTTACCTTGAATCTTTCCCCCTCTTTTTGGGTTACTCGCTCTTTTCCCATTCCTTTGGAAACAATAAAGCACAGTGGCGATTTTTATTTTTTATCTGTATAAGTCTAGTCAATCTAATGGCTTAGTCTTAAACATTTCTACTGCTACAGAGACCACCTCAAACCTTGTTCGTTATTTATTATCGAGCGCGGAAGATGCGAAATAAACCACCTAGATAGAAGAGGTATACAACACATGAGAGTTCCTCTCCTTTTCATAGTATGAGTGTGAAGAGAATGCAAAATATCTCCAAGCAAGGTAGGCACAAGATAATGAGAAAGAAATATTTTGATGGCGTTCACATCTATGAGTTATTCTGGATTAAGGAATAATACCAATCCATAGATTAACAGAGCCAAAATCTCCTCGAAAGCCTGGAAACTCTTAGCATCCCGAAATAGTTGAGCTTTCTCTATCATAAATTTATCAAGAAAGCCTTTGACTCCACTTCTCGTTTCCCAGTTAGATATAATGTCAGATCGTTTCAGATGTAAAGCTGCTGCAATATCTTCTGGTTTTGGAGGGTGTTTAATCAAGAACATGTACTCTCAGTAGCTTTGAGAACTCTTCTATCGTGGGTACCAACTGATAATCTAGAAAGGTGAAACACTGATGTGTAGGGTCAAATAACTGGATTAGAAAACTCATCATGTCTTCGTCAAAACTTGGGGTAACCAGATTGAGTAGACGACTATGTCTTCTGATGAATTGAGATCTTTTGGGAACCCTTGAGGCTAACTCCTTATGTTGAGAAGGTACCCTTACAAATTTGATTCGGGCAATGTTTCTGCGAGAGGAGGCCATAACCTAAAACAAAGAACAAAGATAAATCCCCTGGTCCTTGAAATGGTAAGTGAAAATGATATGGTATGATGTCATGATGTTATGATGCCATGTTCGAACAATTAATCATACACAAACAAAACACACAAGGCCTTAGGTTCAAGCTTGCATGGAGTTTGTAGGTAAGTACCCTCTTGAGTTTTAGTTGGCTCAACCTGTCCTAAGAAAATTAATCGGGTTCTAGGAGCCTCAATATCACTGATCTTTCTCTCAGGTATTGTTTCAGCACAAGCATCTGATTTGCGACCGAAATATCCCGAGAGTCTGATCTAAATGAGTGTAGTATCAAGTATCAACCAACTTTAGTATACACCAAAGCTGGCCATCTCACCATTTTCTAATGGCTAAGTTGTGTCAACTAAGGTTCTACGGTCAGTTATTGCTTTATGACACCATGCGGAAGCCTAGCATTCTCCTTGACTTAACTCAAGGGACACCGGCACCAACTAACGTGTCATACTAACGTAGCCATCTCTTCAACCATATCGTTATACACCATAAAATTTTAACTATCTATTGCTACTTACCTAAAATGCCCCAGATCCAGGTATAGGATCTTTACAAAAATAAACCCGAGCAAAACCCCGAAATGTAAAGCAAGCAAATCAAGCAAGGAAAGCAAATTAAAGGTGATCTAGCACTAAGGTAATCCCACTTTTTTTTATTTCCCCAGCAGAGTTGCCAGTTCTGTAACACGGTGGGAGAACGGACTTTTGGTTTTGTATTTTATCGCAAATGTTACAGATAGCAAGAGTCGACACCAACTTTTCTTTTATCCAATAAAGGAAAGGGTGAAAAGAACAGGAAATACCTTCGAGAATTTTCTGAGTAAGGGGGATATGTTATGAAAGGGGAAGGTGTTAGCATCATTTTCATCCATAGTTATCTACGAGCTCTTAATTGCTAGCTCACTTTTTTGAAAATTCTTTGTGTTTGTGTGTTTTGAAAATATTTTGAAAAAGGCCTAAGTGCGACAAACTTTGTAAATATTACCGTATCGTTGAGAATGCACACAAAGTGTTTGTTTTGAAAATATTTTAGAAGAGAAGTGTATTATGTGAAAAAATGTTTTGAAATGTTCGCGAGAAAGCAATTAAGAACTATGTACCTACTCAAAAGTCTTTTGTTCATTTCCTCCTCCTTTAGATAGTGATATCTTACCATTAGTTAGTAGGAAGCCTTATCATTGGATGTTTGAGGGACAGGCGCGGGTCATCGTACAGTCGTAAAGGCAACTTGTAAGACGCTTTAGAAATTTACCGTAAGGGACTAATATCGTTTACCAAGGCAATATCCAAGGGTCATCGAGGGACTACGATCTTTTAATCGAGGGTCTTTGCTAAAGCGTCCCACGTTCGAGGGACATGACTGTTTTATCCAAAGGCAATAAGTGGGGTCACCCTGGAGGTGCGTGTGTGAAAAGTGCTTTAATTTCAGTTAATTTTAATCTTTGATTAGGGTTAGCTATCTTTTGCTTTTATTCTTTCCATACAAGCCTATTAGCATGCATCTAGCAGTTTATAAGGAAAGTCGTAAAGACAGAAAATAGATTTCCTACGCTATTACAAAGCTTCAGGGAGGGGGTACAAACCATAAAAAATGGGGGAAATAGAAAGCAAATAAAACCCTATTTAATCTATTACAACCCTTTAACAGGTACATAATGGGTGAAAACTAATGCAAAAATAAAAGAGCGCACGGAGATTGTAAAAAAGAAAGATGTGAAAAAATGTCTTGATAAAAAATGACGATTAATCTAACCTAATTGATTTCAATTGATAAAAGGGAATTAAATTAAACCTAAAATAAAACCCTAAACTATTTTTTAATGAAAAGCAATTTTGATGATAAAACCTAAAGAAACTAATTTAGTTAATTCAATTTACTTTAAAAAAGTTAATTTGATTTAATTAAAAAAAGTCAAGTTGATTTAATCAAAGAAAAAAACCTAAATCTAAATTTATTTTAATTAATTAATTAAAAAACATAATTATATTTATAAAAATAAAAAAGAGAAATTGAAATAAAAAATAAAAAGTGACAGGCCTGAATAAGTAATTCTGGGGGTATGAGAAAAGTAATCCACTAGACCCAAACCAGGAGCCCATTTTCTGCGTGAGATCCAGTGTAGGAAGCCCTTGAGGGTGCTGTGTGGGGATAAGATCTGGATTGTTGGATCTTGAATGGATGGTGATGATTTAGGGGGTGTATGTACGCATGGACTGATTCGTACTGGATCTACAATCAAGAAAACATAAAAAATAAAAATATCAAAATACCAGGGGCAGGAATCGAACTCATGCCCTGGTATACAAACGCCTTTGCAACACACGCTTCTACTGCTGGCGCGGCCCTTACATCCGGTAACATAATTGAAATAATAACCATATAACATACAAACAAATATAATGGCCGGAGAAGTGTCGGAGCCCTAGCTCCAGTCGTCTGCTCCGGCGAGTCTCTTTTGGCACCTACAAAAATAGAAAATATTAAAAATATCTTAAATCGGTATTGAAATGACGCTTATCTTGGACTGAATCATGCTAGTTTGAGAGCTATAGCAAAAATATCTTAAATCGGTATTGAAATGACTATGCCCTTTCTAGCCATCATGGGACTCCCACGATGGGTCATTTTTGCATGTTGACATCTCATGATCACATTAGTGTAGTTAGTTTGTCTTAAAATACAGGAAAACACAAAGTGCAAAAATTATGTAATATTGAGAAACCATAGATACATGCTAGCGATTTTTGGTTGTTTTGGATCATCTAGTTTGATCCATACTGTAATATGGTGGGAGAACTAACTTGGGTGTTTTGCCTTTTATTGCAAATGTTTCAGATGGCAAGAGTCGCCACCGACTTTTCTTTTATCTAATAAAGGAAAGGGTGAAAAGAACAAGAAAGATCTTTTGAGAATTTTTCTTGAGTTCGGGGAGTAGGTTATGAAAAAGTAAGGTGTTAGCATCCTTTTCATCTGTAGATATCTATGGGCTCTTAATTGCCTAATCACTTTGAAAATGCTTTGTGTTTGTGTAAGTTTGAAAATATTTTGAAAACGCCTTCGTTCGACAAACTTTTCAATAATTCTCGTATCATTAAGAATGCATACAAAGTGTTTGGTTTTGAAAATATTTTTTGAATGGGAATGTTTAAAAAGATGTTTTGAAAATGCCAATGTAAGGCAATTTTGTAATGATTCTCGTATCGTTGAGAATGTATATAAAATGTTTGTTTGAAAAGTGTTTTGAAAGTGTGAAGTGTGGAATTGGCTTTGTTTGAGAGCAAGCAATTACGAGAAATCTACCTACTCACAAAGTCTTTGTTCTTTTCCTCATCCTTTAGATAGTGTTTGTCTACCATTGGTTGGTAGAGAGTCATATCATTGGATGTCAGGGACAGGCGTGCGTCATCGTACAATCATAGAAGGCAACTTGTAAGATGTTTTAGCAATTTCTCGTAAGGGTCTAAGATTATTTTTTGAAGGCAACATCGAAGGGTCATTGAGGGGCTACGATATTTTAATCGAGGGTCTTTTGCTAAAACATCCAACGTTCGAGGGACATGACTGTTTACATATGAGGCAACAAGTGTGGGTTTCCTTAGAGGTGCATGTGTGCAAAGTGTTTTGTTTTCATGTATTTTGTCTTAAATTAGGGTTTTTGCTATGGTTGTTTTTAAGTCTTGTCACGCAAACCCTAATTACTAACAATAATAAGGAAAGGATAAATTGCGGAATTTAAATGTCCTACACTATTACAATGCTTTGGGAATGGGGGGTACAAGTTTGTGAATAGGGGGAAGAAAGCAATAAAGCCCTAATTATCTATTACAAACCATTGAATATGAATAATAGAATGTACAAAATGTAAAGAAGAAGAAAACTATTTTTAAGGTTTTTTGATGGAGAAAAATGTTTTATAGTTAACATAATTAGACTAATTAATTTTATTTACAAAAGATGTTAATTAATTATTAACAAGACCTAAAATCTAAGATCGTTGAAACTAAGAAGAAAATAAAACTTAAGTCTAAATAATTTGTTTAGAAAATAATTTGAATATTAATACTAATATCAATTTGTAAAAGAAATAATAAAACTAATGTAATAAAATAAAATATTTACATTAAAATATTTTTAAATTAATTATTTAAGAAAAAATATTTTTATACTTTTATGTTAAATAAAAATAAATAAATGAAATATAAAAAATGTAAAGAAAAAATAAAAATAAATGGGCTGGGGTGTTTGAAAAGTAAACAAGAGGCTAAATGTTGCAAAAGGCCCAAAACAGTTTTTGTTAGAAATAAAAATGAAACAAAAATAAGAAAATGGGCATGTGTTGTTAGTAAAATGGGAGTATGAAGCAGTAAAAAAAAAGGCCTAGGTCAGGAGGCCCAAGCACCTTGTTTATGATTTTATGTGACTGGCTTATGATGATGCACCATAGTCTTTCCATTATGAGCGTCTGATTTAATTGCATGGCAGATGGATGGTATGGATGAGGGGTGTAGCGCGCATGTATTAGGCTTTTTTCATACTATCTCATAGAAACAAATATGAAAGAAATAAAAGGGTACCATTGGGGCTCGAACCCAGGTCCCTATTGATTAATGCCTTACGCGCGCTTCCTCTTCCACTGGGGTGGCTGTTTCATCAGTTATTAATGCAACTTGCAATAAATTTAAAATAAATCAGTCATATTTATAAATTCACCTTCTTCTTCGCGCCATCATCTCCATTGTTACATTTTTTAATTTCTGAACTTGCTCATTTCTCAACCATTTTCAAAAGTGTAAATATGAAACTTGCTCCATTTTTCAACAAGAATTCAACCATGTAAATAACTAAAGCTATAAATAAAAAATGAACACGAATTTTGTTTGGTACCAAATAAAACCTAATTTTTTCAGAAAGTTCAACTTCAAAATTCACATCACTCAGGAAACATAAATGAAAACTAAAGGCATGGTTAGCTTCAGGGCAATGATGTCTACATTTTTCATTCACAAAGTAACAATTAATGATGCTTGTAAAGAGAGTTCAAAGTTGAGAAAACTTACCTCAAAATTGGAAATCGTGTATGGAGTTTGAGCACCCCTTGAAGTGTGGTGATGATCTGGATAGCTTTATTGGACTCCTAGGAAGCTAATGCAACTCTTACTTTATGCTGAAAGTGCATGAATTGTACTGGAGAAGTCAAGTTACATGTTTGAATATTTGGAAATGGAGGATGATAAAGATGAAGTTACAATGCTGAAACAGGGATGGGGGTGAGTTATATATGAGGTACGGAAGCTTTGTGATTGATTAAAAGTGAAAACGAACGAGTGGATTGTGAGATTGATGTTCGAAGTCAGAAATGACATGTTATGGAGATTTTTGTGAAAATTATGGTTTGAGGGAGTTTGAGAGGGTTAGACGGTTTGTAAACTCGTCCTTTGGCTTATAAACAACCTCTCTATTTATAGATAAAAGAATTTAGAGGCTCTAGTGATCAGAAATCAAAGATCACATGTTATGGTTATGTGACTTGATTTTGAAGCAACTTTGACAAACATTGTTCCAATGCAATGGTACAATGGCTTGTAGGGTGGATAGAGGATTTAAACATGTCGCTTCTGAGCATACATGTTGAGTGTGATCAGAACAAACAAGTTAGAGGCTCAATACAAGTTGACTTTGTGATAAAGTTGGCTTTTCAAGAATGGCAATGGTACCTTTCTTCCCATAATGGAAAATTGCTTTGGACAATGGGTTAATCACTTGGATCATACCTCAATAAATTGTGTAAAAAATTAATTATGGACTGATTTACAATTTAGAAGCCTGCAAAGCAAGATTATGAAGCATAAGTTTGATATTTAATCAAGTGATCTTCATGAAAATGCCTTGTAATTCAAGAATGGGTGCTCAACTTCTTCTCTTCGATTCTCTTAGCTCAAACATGATCTGTTCAAGTTCTTTGACATTTTGGAAAACTTGAAACGTTGTCTACAACATTCATGTTGACCATTTTGTCTAAATCAACTTGTAACTTGATGAAAAATTGCCAAGAAGTTGGGACAAAAAATCTGCCTAACTTGATGAAAATTTCACTAAGTGTTTTAGTAAAAGTGTCATAACTTTATGAGCCTATATCTTCATATCTAAGCATTTTTGGACATCAAACCTAAGGGACAAAGTTTTAGATTTCATCAAGATCTACAAATTTCATGTTGAATGTTTTCCTTGAATCATCTTGCATCTTGATGAAAAATCATCATGAAGTAGTGAAATTATCAAGGTTAAAAAAGACTTAGAATTTTTTTAAGTATTGAAAACTTTGACTTTTTTTGTACTTTCTTGACTTTCTTGATTCTTTTTGACCAATTTTGATATTTTTTAGTGTGTTGATGAATCTTGATCTTTGAAATTCAATGTTGACCAAAAAGTCAAAGTTTGAGTTTTTGTGTATCAATTGACTTTTCATCAGTTGATCCAAATTTTAACTATCAATCCTTTGATATGGAGAAATTATTTGTGCCATGAAATTAGGTCAATATGTTATGTTTTAGTCCTTGATATCATGATCCAAGTCATTAGATCATGTACTAGGTCAAAATTCAATGATTAGTCATTCTCAGTCAAAATCGTAATTTTGACAATTTTGCCCCCTTTGATGATTTGAATGCTTTTCTTGAGGCATCGTGATTAACCCTTGATCAATTGATGAACATGACTTCAAAATGTTGATGTTGGCCAAAAATCATGAAGTTTGACTGTATATTGACCATAGTTGAGTTTTTACCCAATACAGTTGATTTTCAGTCATCTGAGCAATTGACTGAGCAAATTTGTGATGCAAGACTTGAAACATGGTATGAGAAATCTTGGAGAACCATAATGAACCATGAAATTCATTTTAAGCATCAAAAGTCCAATTGTCATTGAGACAACCAAAGCTCTAATTTATGGTCCCACTGCTTAGGAGGTGAGCTTGTCTGATCAACTCTTGAAACTTCTTGAGCATTTGAAATCTTTTGTGAGAAATGTTTTGAAGAAAAGCGAGGGAAAATTTTGGGGTACAACACATACTTACTCTGTAGAGTTGCTGGAAACAAAATGAATGTATATTTCACAATGAGGAGGCTTGCAGCAAGAATCTTGAAGCTCTAGGGTTTCTTACAAGAACTTGGATGTTTTTTACAACTTTGATGCAAGGAGGTGTCGTGTTTTGGTCTGATCTTGTGTGTATATATAGAGAGAAGAAAGGAAATATGGTAAACAAATATGGCAAGAAAACAATGCCATCATGGCCATGAGATAAAAAACCAACACATTTATAAACTTCCATTTTTGAGAAATCCTTGCCATTTTAAAGCTAACTTGGTTTCTCCATGGCTATAATGAGTTGTCTTGGGTCTGAATTAATCTTAAAAAAAGCAAGCCCACATGCCTTATACCATTATTTCATATTTGATTTGATTTAATTTGCATTTAAATGAATAAAAATTAAAATCAAAGAAATAAAAATCATAAAAATATGTGAATGGATTTAGAGGTCCTTTAACACGTTGTGAACATGTTTGAACATTAAAAGTTAGGTCCACTAGTTCAAAATTTCAAGTTTGCTCACTTCTCACTTCATGCATTTTCTCAAAATTTCCCAACTTAGACTGGTCATAACTCTCTCAATTTTCATATTTTTAAGATGATCTTGGACCTTTTGAAAATCCCTAGATGTCCTCTACAATTTCTATTTTGATTATTCTTGCATTTTGAGACTTTTTCTTGATGTAAATTGTCTTGACAAAAAGTGTATTTTTGATGACTTTTGAAATGACCTATAATGTATGGGCTCATGTCTCTCAAATGAAGCACTTTTTGGACTCTAGAATACATATACAAAGTTGTAGATAATTGAATTTACTTCCAAATAGGCTTTGGTTGGGGAAAGTTGATGAATCATGTGAAAGTTATGCTTGATCAAAGTTCAGTTGACTTCGCCTAAGGAAACCCTAATTTGGCAACTTTTGACTTTTGATCATTTGAGGGCTTTCCTTGAGGAATCATGATAAACCCTTTATCAAATGATGAATATCACTTCAAAATGTTGATGTTGACCAAAAATATTGAAGTTTGACTGTATGTTAACCATAGTTTACTTTTTACCCAATACAGTTGATTTTCAATCATTTAAGCCATTGAATGTGTTAACTTGTGATGCAATACTTGAAACTTGACATGAACATGGTTGAAGGCCTATGGAGAATCATGGAAACCACTTGAAACCTTTGAAACCCAATCTTCCTTGAGAAACTGAAAACCCTAGTTGTAGACTCATTGCTTAGGAGGAGGTTTGACTGGTCAATCCTTGAGCATTTGAGAACCTTAGAAGAATGTTTGGAAGAAAATGGGAGGTAAAATTTTGAGGTATAACAAGTAAAGAATCATAATTCAAGATAAACAATAACTAAATCACAACACGCTTTCCATACCCGCACCTCTAGGGTAACCTCCCTTGCTGCCTCGATAAAAATAGTCATGTCCCTTGAACGTGGGGACGCTTTAGCACAATCCCTTGAAATCAAAGATCGTAGTCCCTCGATGACCCTTTCGATTGCCTTCGGTAAACGATGTAGTCCCTTACGAAATTGCTAAAGTGCCCCTACAAGTTGCCTTTTATGACTGAACGATGACCCACGCTCGTCCCTTCACATCCAACGATAGGGCTTCCTACTAACTAATGGTAGGATAACACTATTTAAAGGATGATGAAGTTACAAGAAGACCTTGAGTAGGTAGACCGTTGTTAATAGCTTGCTCACAAACATTTCAAAACAAAACAAACATTTCACACACACACTTTCAAAATATTTTCAAACAAACACTTTGTACGCATTCTCGAGGACAGATACGAGAATCATTACAAAGTTTCGCCTTACATTGGCAATTTTTCAAAATATTTTCAAATACACAAAACACAACAATTTTCAAAAAGTGAGCTAAGTGATTAAGATCCCGTAGATAACTACGGATGAAAAGGGTGCTAACATCTTCCCTTTTCATAAGTTACCCTCCAAACTCAAGAAAATATTGAAGGTCTTTCTTTTTCTTTTCACCCTTTCCTTATTGGATAAAATAAAAGTTGGTGACAACTCTTGCTATCTGTAACATTTAGGATAAAATGCGAAACGAAGTCAGTTCTCCCATCGTGTTACACCGCCCTTTCAGGTTTTCTGTCCAACGGGATATCCGTTTTTCCCCAAGCCGCCTTTTCAGGATTTTGACTTGCCGGATGTACATTCTTTTTTATGTCTATATCCCTAATTTTTGCCTAAACCCTTTTGGTTCTCTGGGATGCCCTTATTTTTTCCTAGGCCAGTCAACCTGGCGGGTCTATTTTATGCGTATTATTTTTTTAACTATATTCGCATTCAGAGGGCGTGGAAGGTCTTCACCGTCCATGGTGGTAAGTATCATAGCACCACCATCAAATATCTTCTTGATCACAAATGGCCCTTCTTATATGGAAGTCCATTTTCCCCTAGGATCACCTTGTGGTAGGATGATGCGCTTTATAACCAAATCACCACCTTGGTACACCTGATGTCTGACTTTCTTGTAGAAGTCCTTGATCATGCACTTCATATACATCTGACCATGACAAATAGCCATAAGCCTTTTTTCTCATCGATCAAATTTATCTGGTCTAGCCTAGTCTGAATCTATTCGTCTTTACCTAAACCCGTGTCTTTCATAATCCCCAGGGAAGGAATGTGGACTTTGACAGGTAAGACAACATCCATACCGTAGACAAGAGAGAAAGGGGTTTCCCTAGTTGATGTACGTGCTGAAGTGCGATAATTATGAAGAGCAAATGGTAACATATCGTGCCAATATTTGTATGTCACTGTCATCTTCTTCAAAATCTTCTTGATATTCTTGTTGGCGGCTTCCACTTGCCATTCATCTTTGGTCGATACAAAGAAGAATTATAGTGTTTAATCTTGAAATGTGTGCAGAGTTCTGTGATCATAGTATTGTTAAGACTGGTACCATTATTCGTGATAATCCTTTCAGGTATGCCATATCGACGGATGAGGTTATGCTTGATGATACGGGCCACAACATTCTTGGTAACCGAGGAAAATGAGGCTGCTTCTACCCACTTTGTGAAGTAATCAATAGCGACCAAGATGAAACAATGCCCATTAGAAGCGGTAGGCTTATCTCCAATCATATCAATACCCCGCATTGCAAACGACCGAGGAACAGTCAAGATATTGAGAGGAAGCAGAGGCACATGTACTTTGTCAACATAAATCTGGCACTTGTGACAAGTTCTGGAATGAAGATGGAAATCAGTTTCAATAGTAGACCAATAATAACCTGCTCTCATAATCTTATTAGCCATTGTATGCCCACTGGAGTGAGTACCAAAGACTCCTTCATGCATATCTTCTATAATCTTCTCAACTTCCTTCTTGTCTACACAACGAAGTAGAGTTGAATCGTGATTGCGTTTGTACAAAATTTTGTTACTCAGTGTGATACGGTGGGAGAACTATTTTCTTGAGGGTGAAAAGAACAGGAAAGTCCTTTGAGATACGATGGGAGAACTATTTTCTTGAGGGTGAAAAGCAAGGATGTTTCAATCATAACCATTTCTGCCAATCCTCCCAGGGTCTCCACCAAAAGACCTGTCAGGATTACATTTGCTCCGAAGTTGGCTCCTTTGATCATCACCATGCCAGTGCCAATCCCATATTCCTCAGAAAAGGCTATTCCCTGGAACTATGGGGCTGACGTCTACTACCACGGTGTCAAGCAAGACCTTTTGGCTGTTGAAGATCAAGTTTCTGAAAATGCTGACCCCGACATTGGCAACATTGTTGGAACCAGTAAAAAAACAAGAAGTGGAAGAGTGTTATCCCCTGAGATTTCTCCTCCAAAATCTGTTACTATTCCTGTGGTCATTACTATTGTTTTTCCTGCTGATACTACCACCATAATTCCTGTGAATACCCCTGTTGCCACCCCTATCACCAAGTCGGCCGAGACTTGGGGAAAATACATATTGATTGAGCATGTCCAGACTAAGGCGCATTCATAATCTACCCCAGAAGCTTCGAGAAGGAAATGGAAGAAATCTTGAGGATTTATAAAGAAGGGTGACTACAATGTGGTCGAACAGCTGGGGCAGACCCCTTCCAAGATTTCAATGTCACTATTATGCTCTGAAGCTCATACAAAGGCTTTGGTGAAATTCCTTAAAACTGCCCATGTGCCACAAGAAACCTCCGCTGACCAATTTGAAGATTGTGTGGCCAGTTTGACAGTTGATAACAGTCTGGGTTTTTCTGATGCTGATATGACACCCAGAGAAAGAAAACACAATGATGCACTACATGTTTCTGTCGAATGCAGGGGCACTAATTTGGCCCATGTTCTAGTATATACTGGTTCATAATTGAACGTGCTTCCTAAGAAGGCTCTGGAAAGATTGGACTATGATGGTTTGACCCTGAAGCCTAGTAACATTGTAGTGAGGGCTTTCGATGGTTTGGAAAGAATGGTGCATAGGGAGGTGGACATCCCCATTAATGTTGGTTCTCAGACCTTTGACTCCACCTTCTAAGTGATGGATATCAAACCATCTTATTCTTGTTTGTTGGGTCACCATTGGGTCCATGGGGCGGGAGCTGACACGTCCACACTATATCAGATGATGAAATACCCAATGAAAGGAAAGATAGTCACGGTACATGACGAAGAGGAATACATGGTAAGCCACTTGAATTCCTTCGGGTATGTGGAAATAATGGATGGCGAGTTCATCGAGACTCTGTGTCATAACTTCGAAGAGGTGCCTCAGACTATGGTTGCAACTGAAACTACCACCAATACGCCGAAGATCACCAGACCTCCCTTGAAGATGGCTTCTCTCAATGACGCCAAAGCAATTTTTGAAGAAGGTGTGTGTACCATCTGGGGCCAACTCCCTGACATTCCATACAAATCTGATAAGTTTGGTTTGGGTTTCTCTTCAGTGGCTAAAAGGGTTATTCGTCCTTCTCGTGCTGGAGGACCTCCCCTACGCATCAACAATCATGGGGTCAACTCCTTAGAAGACAGTGATGGTGACTATGACATGGATAGCTGGATCTTCCCTACTACCAACGGTGGATCCATTAACTGGACGGCAAAAGACTTTCTACCAATTACTTTTATTCAGAAGTAATTGTATTTCTTATTTTTGGATATGTAATAAACAATATAAACTTTATGGCCATGTGTCTTACCCGGGGCATAATGGTTTATTTGTGAGGGTTATCATGTTTCACTATCATATGCCATTAATAAAGCATTGGACATTTTGCATACAAATTTTGTGCTCTCTGTTTTTCTTTGCTGCTTTTTACTTTGTCTATACAGCTATGCTCTTACACACACTCACGTATCAAACTGCAGATCCATATCCACTCTGGATCCCATTGATAACAGTTCTTCTATTTTCGGTTATGACTGAAAATCCGATCAACCAAGTCGAGGACGAAGGCGGGGAAGATTGTGAGGTACCCGGAGAACTTGCTAGGTTGTTACAACAGGAAGAAATGGCTATATAGCCTCATGAAGAGCCAATTGAGACAGTAAACTTGGGCATAAAAGAAGATAGAAAAGGAGTCAAGATAGGTGCAAATTTGGAGCTTAGTGTCAAACAGCGATTGATACATATGTTGCATGATTATCTTGAGATCTTTGCCTGGTCATATGAAGACATGCCAAAACTAGACACGGATATTGTGGTTCATCGTCTGCCAACTAAAGAAGATTTCCCTCCGCTAAAGCAGAAGGTCCGTCGTATGCGCCATGAAATTTCAGAGAATATCAAAGCAGAGGTTATGAAACAGTTCAACACTGGGTTCTTAGTTGTCACCTCTTATCCCCAATGGGTTTCTAACGTAGTCCCGGTGCCTAAAAAGGACGAAAAGGTACGGATGCGTGTGGACTACCGAGATTTGAACAGATCAAGCCCCAAGGATGACTTTCCACTTCCCCACATTGATGTTCTGGTTGACAATACCGTGTAACACGAGATCTTTTCCTTCATGGATGGGTTCTCTGGTTACAATCAGATCAAGTTGGCACCCGAAGACATGGAGAAAACAACCTTCGTCACGCAATGAGGAACTTTCTGCTACAAAGTGGTACCGTTTGGGTTAAAGAATGTTGGGGCAACCTATCAGCAAGTTATGGTAGCTTTGTTTCATGACATGATTCACCATGAGATAGAGGTATATGTTGATGACATGATAGCCAGGTCTCAAACTGAGAAAGAGCACATTGATCATCTACAAAAGCTGTTTGATAGGTTGAAGACGTACAAGCTGAGGTTAAATCCGAACAAGTGCACCTTCGGGGTAAGGTCTGGTAAACTTCTAGGTTTCATTTTCAGTGACAAGGGTATTCAGGTAGACCCTGCAAAGGTGAAGGCTATACAAGATATGCCGGCTCCTCACATTGAGAAGGAGGTTAATGGCTTCTTGGGACGCCTAAATGACATTGCCAGGTTCATTTCCCATTTAACTGCTACTTGTAAGCCAACCTTCAAACTCCTGAAGAAAGGTCAAGTGGTAAAGTGGAATGACGAATGCCAGACTGCCTTCGAAAGAATCAAATAATACCTTCAAGAGCCTCAAATTCTGATGCCTCCATCGAAGGAAGACCTTTGATAATGTACTTAACAGTGTTAGATAATTCAATAGGGTGTGTGCTGGGGCAACATGACGAGTCTGGTCGAAAAGGGAATGCAATATACTACCTTAGAAAAAAGTTTACCGACTGTGAAACAAGATACTCACTGCTCGAGAAAACTTGCTGCACTTTGGCATGGGTTGCTCGCCGACTGAGGTAGTATATGCTGACCCACACTACTTTGTTGATATCTAAGATGGATCTGATCAAGTACATATTCGAGAATCCCGCTCTCAATGAAAGAATAGCAAGATGGAAAATGATCCTGACCGAATATGATATCTAATACACGACCCAAAAAGCAATCAAGGGAAGTGTACTAGATGATCATTTGGCTCATCAGGCTGTGGATGACTATAAATCCATGAAATTTGAATTCCTGGATGAGAACATTATCTTGGTGACTAATTGTGAAGAACCTGGACCGGATGAAGGACCTGAGGAAGGATCCCGATGGACTATGGCCTTTGATGGAGCTTCCAACGCACTCGACAATGGCATCGTTGCTGTAATCATATCTCTCGAGGGCTGTCATAGTCCCTTCACCGCCAGATTATGTTTCAACTTGTTTTACCCTAAAATTTGCCCTCCCATATTTCTCCAAACATTGTAAGAAAAATCTCCAAGTGGCTCAAAGTTTGCTCAAGAGTGGGTCAAACAAATCATCTCCTAAGGCAGTCAACCCCAAATTAGGGTTTTGTGTTACATAAAGATCCTTGTATGTGCTACCCAATTTCCTAATATGTCCTCAAGGTCATCCATGTCAAATTTAAAGCCTTGCATAGGAAGTTTGCTCAGTCAATTGCTCAAAGGGTCCAAAAATAGACTGTGATAGGGCAAAAGTCAATTGTGACCTATAAACAGTCAAACTTCAAGATTTTTTTGTCAACATTCTCATTTTGAAGGATATTTCATCATTTGATCAAGGGTTGATCATGATTCATCAAGGATTGCTCAAAATTTATCAAGACTCAAAAGTTGCTAAATTAGGGTTTTGTAGGAAAACTCAACTCAACTTTGACCAAGCATAACTTTTTCATACTTTATGAGAAATGACCCATCCAAAACTAATTTTAAAGAGGATGCAATTTCCTACAATCCATCGTCATACCCCAAGATCAGAAAATGCACTCACAAGAAGTTATAAATTTGGACATTATAGGTCATTTTTGAAAGTCAACAAAAACACCTTTTTTGCCAAAGCTTATAACTTGAGCATGGAATATCAAAATGAGATGAAACCAAAAGGGTTCGTTACATGACATCTCAAACTTTCTAAAAAGTCCAAGAACACTTCCAAAAGTTCAATATTGAAGAAGTTATGCATTGTTGAAGTTGGATATTTTTGCAAAATTGCCAAAAGTCAACTATCCCCAAAACTTCAAATTTTGTCAAATGGGCCCATTCTTTTCCACTTAATTTGAGCTTGCATCATTGTCCACGTGTCCTAGCTTCAGCCATAAGCCCATATCTTATTTTTATTATTTTATTTGATTTTTATTGAATTATTTCATTTTAAATCAAATTAAATCATATAACATCCAAGCTTTGATTACCTAAGATCTTTTTGGTTGTTTCAGGTCTTAATTATCATCATGATCATCATCAAACTCGAATCTCATCATACCATGTGCAAAAAGATTGAAAATTGGCAAAATTGGAAAGTTGTAAAGAGGTGAATCAAATCAAATTTCAATGCATTGATGTGGAAGATTCAAGCCATATTTGTTACCCTAGCACATTCCACAACACATAAAGCAAGAGAGGCACACGTGTTGGAGGCTGCAAGAACAGGCAATACAAAAGTTGCAAAATTCACTAAAAAGTGTGAAATCAAAATCATACTTAGAGGCGTTTTCAGAAGCAGAGACCAATCCCAATCGATTCCTGGGTGATCACACAACCTTCCTGGATTAAAAGCACGCGTCCTCAGGCCTTCAAAATCACTGTAAGTGTCACGATAATCACCTTGGTTCTTGAATTCGTGATTCATCATTCTTGCATCATTTGAATAAATCATTAGCATATTTCTACTCCTTACAACATTTGCAAACGTTTGGCAATATCCAATTGCATTTTTCTGGCCTAAATAAGGAACCCCCATAGCTAGGGTTCTTCGTTTGTATTTTGGGGTTTTCTTTTTCAGGAAAAATCAGGACTCAGGAAGGGCATATTGTTGATCAGGGAGCCAAGGAGAATTCAGCCATGATTTTGGAATTGATTTATGAGGCCTAGGGAAGATTTTAGAGCAAGCTTGCGCATTTAGTTGCGAATCCAAATCCGTAGGTAAAATTACAGTAGTGGAAGGACAGGGATGAAGAGCTGGCATGCCCTGATTGGCTCGTTCAAATGTTTTTGCGCGTATTTTTATTTTCTGACCAATAATTGCTTTTTTGATATATTATAATTGTTATGTAATATATTAACAAATGAAGCAAAATGGCGTAGTGGCAAGGCAAGCTGGAAATCACCATCAGGACCTGGGTTCAAATCCTAGGTCCTTCACTTCTTTGATATATTTTTTATTCAGGTGTTCGAATGCTCATGAGGACTTGCAGTGCATCATACACCATCATCTATCCAGTTTCCAGATGGCCCAAGGCCAAATCTGATGGCCAAGAATTGACGGACCACCAAAGACCAAGTCAGTACATGCACGCTGGATCAAGAAAAGTCAACAAGGGCCAGCGTGTAATGGGCCTCAGAGTTGCTTCTCAAACACCCTTTTCAGGCCCAAACTTCTCTCTCTCTCTCTCTCTCTCTCTCTCTCTCTCTCTCTCTCTCTCTCTCTCTCTCTCTCTCTCTCTCTCTCTCTCTCTCTTATTTTATTTATTTTTGTTTATATTAATTTCTTTATTATTTTTTTATTTATTTAATTAACTAACCAATCAAAAAAAATATTCTTTAAAAAATTAAAATCACAAAATATTTTCTTTATCAAATCAAACTTTTAATTTTAATTTTTTTAAATAAACATTAATTAATTAATTTAGGTTTTAATGTTAGAATAATTTTAACCCTTTTTTTGCAAATAATTAAAATTAACTAGACTTAATTAGGTTTTTACTAACATTAATTATTTTATTTTCTTTCTTTAAATACCAAAAACCGAAAAATAATTTGTTTTTTATTAATTAATTTATTAATTCAATTTAGTAATTAATTTAGGATAGTTTCTTTCTTAAAATAAAAACCAAAAAAAGATGTTTTCTTTAAAGGGTAAAAACCCTAGTTTGCGCTCGGTTTAATTTCCCGCACGCGATTTATTTTCTTTTATCATATTAATGTACTTGCCTCCGGTTTGTAATAGTTAATAGGACCTTTATTATTTATTTATCGCTTTATTTATTTTTAAAGGGTTTGTCTTTGGCGATGTAAATACCCGACGCCTTGTAATTTAAATTCCGTAATTTATTTTCCGCAAACTATAACTGTTAGATGTTTGATAATAGGAATGCATGACAAGACTGAATGTTTTAACCTAAAATCAACTTAGATCACCCATATCATGTACAAAGACAAAAATAACTGAAAACGATACACTCGTACATACGCACTCCTAGGGTACATCCCACTTGGTTGCCTTCGTACGCGGTCATTGAGTATAGGTCGCTTTAGAGGTCGCCCTCTTGTCTAAAAGATCATAGTCGCCTCGAAACGGTTGCCTCGGATATTGTTGCCTCAAACAAACGATCTAAGACATTAGGGTTACCGCTAAGGCATCCTAACATTGCATTAGTGACCGCAAGTCCCTCATTCGAATTGACCCTTAAACTCCAACGACGATGCTACCTACTCACTAATAGTAGGATAGCATTGTCTAAAGGACATTAGCATAGAACGATTCCTTTTTCGAGTAGGTAGATGGTTCTTAAGTACTTGCTCTTTCAAAAAACAAAATCTTTGTTTCACACTTACACTTTTCGAACAATGTTTTCAAAAACACTTCATACGCTCTTGAGGACAGAAGTAAGAGTTAAATCGAAGTTTAAAAATAAAAACTTTTTCAAACCCACAATCACAAAGAAAACCATTTTTGAAAACAATATGAGCAAGTACCTAAGAGCCCGTGGATAACCACGGATATAAAGGGTGCTAATACCTTCCCTTTCTATAATCTACCCCCCGAACCCGAGAAATATCTCGAAAAAGGAATTTTTCTGTGCTTTTTTCCTTTCCTTTTTGGATAAAATAAAAGTCGGTGGCAACTCTTGCTTACCGCAACATTTTGCAAAAACAAACGCAAAACGCAAACCAGCATTCTAAAAACAGTCAGTTCTTCCCACCGTATCACAGAACTGGCGACTCTGCTGGGGATGCTTATAAGTGAGGTGTAACTTAGGATTAGTTCATAATGTTTTCAATTGCTTGATTTGTATGCTTTATATTTGTGGGTTTGAATTGGAGTTACTATAGATCCTAACCCGGATCTGGGGGATACCCTTTAGGTAAGTAGCAATAAACTGTGAGGGAACTGTACGGTATAGAGCGATACGGTTGAAGCAATAGCTACGTTGGTGTTCCACTTTAGTATGTACCGATATCCCTTGTGGCGCAACGAGGAGAATATGGGTCTTCTAAGGGATCATTAAACACCAACTAACCTTAGAACCTTTAAATTGACCAACTTGGCCATAGAACAGTAGCAGTATGCTACACTCATTGAGACTAAACTCTCGCGATGATTTCGGCCGCAAAAAAAGGTTGCTAAACTGGAATTATGACCGATCGAGGTTAGTCAGTGATATTGAGATCCTCTAGAACCCAGTTACTATTTCTAGGACAGGTTTGAACCAACTGAACTGAAAGAGGGTAGTACCTAGACTCCTTGCCAGCCTGAAATCTAAGGGCTCTCTGTGTGACTTGTATGCCTTTACCATGTTTGCTATTTGTGGATACTTGTGATGTGCTTTTTATCATGACATCATGACATTGCATGCATCTTGCATTGGACTAACCTATTTCAAAGACACGAGGGATTCATCTTTGTTCTGTTTTGTAGGTCATGATACCCATGCGTAGGAACACCATTCAGATCAATTTTGTCCAAGTTCCTACTCAGCTTAAGGAATTGGTTGCCAAGGTTTCAGATACTACCTCCTTCATCAGAAGACACGGTCACCTCTTGGGTTTGGTCACTTCCAAATTGGACGAGCAGATGATGAGTGTCTTAGTCCAGTTCTTTGATCCACTGTACCACTGCTTTACTTTTCCGGACTACCAGTTGGTCCCTACCTTGGAGGAGTTCTCTGATCTGCTTGGTATCTCTATTCTGGAGCAGACCCCGTTCACAGGTTGGGAGAAGATCCTTAGGCCAGAAGAGATTTCTTCATCCCTCCATCTGACAAAGGCTGAAGTAATGTCTAATTGGGAGACTAGAAGTGGAGCAAAGGGATTTTTGGCTAAGTTCTTGATCGGTAAAGCTAATCAGTTCTGGGACAGTCTAGACTTCCAGGAATTTGAAGACATTCTGGTTCTTCTCATTTATGGTTTGGTATTGTTTCCTAACTCGGATGCTTTCGTCGACGTGAATACAGCGAAGATTTTTATGTCTGGTAATCCTGTACCCACTCTCTTGGGTGACATTCTTAACTCTCTTTATGCCCGTACTGCTCGGAAGCGGGGAACCCTGATGTGCTGTGCTCCATTGTTGGCGAGGTGGTTTATTTCTCACCTCCCCAAATTAGTTTTGAAGAACAAGGAAGGCATGGGTTGGGCCTATAGGATTATGTCTCTCTCTCATAATGACATCATCTGGACTATCAAGGGCATGGAAGACGTGGCCATTATTGATCGCTGTTGGGAATACCATAATGTCCCACTGATAGGCACCAATGGAGGGATCACTTATAACCCTTGTTTGGCTTTGCGTCAGTTTGGGCGAGCCCGGAGGGAAGGACCTCATGAGTTGCTAATTCCTAGCATTGTCTTTGATTTCCAAGGGGATAGTGACGAGCAACGCCGCAGATTCATAAGAGCTTGGGATAGAGTACACAGGTCTGATCCGCACGAGCTGGGTGCAAAGACTTCTCTTCTGATTGAGCCATATCTCCGATGGGTTCGAATCTGTGCCCAAAATCTGGGAGTGCCGTACGAAGCTGTCTTTCCTATAACTGTTGAAGTTGCTGATGAAGAGGGGGTTCCTCCTACCATTCTCCACCCTTACATGCCTACTGACATTGGGGAATTGAAGAGATCATGGATGCAGCTGAGAGAAGAGCGGGATAATTACCGAGAAAAGTATCACGAGCAAGAGCAGAAAATCCAGAAGTTGACAAGGCAGCTGGAGAACGAGCGGATCCTCAATGACTATGTCCGCACCGATAAGAAATGACCATGGGAGCGCTGATTGTCTTTTGATTATTTCTAGTTTTGATTTACTTTTCAGTTTTTCTTTCATGTAATACCTTAAAGGCATATGTTGAACAACTGAATTTCAAAGTTTATCTAATAAAAGTGTGTTTCATTTCTTGTTTATGAATTTGAATCTCCTGAGGCCTTTGAAATCATGTCATACGTATATCATTCCACGCACCTCATAACAGGTACCCCTACAGGTTTTTCTCATCTTCTTCGCTGTTTATTTCAGCATCGTGTCTTTTGAACCATCAATTGAACAAGCAATCAAGGCTCTACAGGCTCAAAATGCCCAGTTCCAAGAGTTGTTCATGAGTTTAGCTAAGGGTCAGCAAGATATAAGACTCTTATCCTGAAAGAGAAGAAGAAGAAGAAGAAAATGAAGATGGTCATATTCAATATGGGTCGCAGATTCGAAAACAACTTGCGAGAAGAGGTTGATTTGACCCCCCTCATCTAGAGGGAAAGATAATCAGGAAGAAAGGAGGGCTCCTAGCCCTATGGTTTCCGACAACGAGACCGACTTAGACGAAGACCAGTATCCTCTGGATGAGGATAAATACAAACAGCTGGAAGACCGGTTGAGTGTGATGGAAGTTCAGAAGGTGCCTGGTCTGGACTTTGGTGATCTGGGTCTGTCATCTGGGGTGGTAATTCCCCACAAGTTCAAAGCACCCGCCTTTACTAAATACGACAGAGTTTCTTGTCCGAAATTGCACCTCCGATCGTATGTTAGGTTGATTCAGCCATACACCACTGACAAGAACCTCTGGACCCACTTCTTTCAAGACAGTATCTCAGGGACTCAGCTTGAATGGTTTTACCAGTTAGAAGGAACTAGTATCCATAATTGGGAAGATTTGGCTACTGCTTTCTACAAGCAGTACCAATACAATGTCGACCTTGCTCCCACGCGTACCCAACTCCAGGGTATGTCAATGGGTGCGGGTGAAGGTTTCAAAGATTATGCTCAGAAGTGGAGGGACCTCGCTGGAAGAGTACAACTGCCCTTGGCTGATAGGGAACCAGTGGATATGTTTCGGGGGACCTTGTCTGGTCCGCATTTCAACCATCTGATTAGAAGCTCATCATCCGGGTTTACAGAGCTGATTATGACCGGGGAAAGGATTAAGGCTGGTATCAAATCCGGTAAAATACAGAAGGGTGCTTCATCAAGCACCGAGAAGAAGCCTTTTAAGAAGGAGTCCAGTGCTGTTTACAGTTTAAAAAGTCAGAATAAACCTGAACGCCGCCAAGCTGTTAATGCAGTTGTTATATCAAGACCTGTTGTTGCTCCTCAGCGCAACAACCAGCCAAGGGCTGAAAGGCCACGAAGACAATTCACTCAGCTCAACATGACTTTATCTCAAATTCCACCACAGTTATTGAAGACCAACTTGGTGATTCCAAGGGAGGCCCCGAGAAATCCAAATACAACATCACCGAAGTACAATCCTAATGCCCGCTGTGCTTTTCACTCTGATAGCCCGGGGCATGATACAGATGACTGCTGGGTCTTGAAGAACAAAGTACAAGACTTGATTGATGCGAAGGAGATTGAGTTCGAAGCACTTGAAAGACCTAATGTTGTGACAGCTCATATGCCCAAGCATGGAGTGAATTCTATAGATGAAGACTCGTTTGTGGTTTCTGTGAAAGATATTACTACTCCCTTGATGACAGTGAAAAAAAACCTTTTGTCAGCCGGTTTATTTCCGGGTTACGAAGAAGGTTGCCGTATGTGTTCTGTCCTACCTACCGGTTGTCATCTTTTGAAATCAGGTGTCCAATGCCTGATGGATAGTAAAGAAATTTTGTTTGAGAAGACTTTTGTTCCTTTGGTTCCTACTGAAGAAGTTGTTATAATCATCATTTTCGACAATTCTTCCAAGGCTTCCACAAGAAAGCCTGTTAGAATTACATTTGTTCCAAGAATCGCACAATTGATCATCACTGTTCCTGGGCCTATCCACCATACATCTAATAAAGATGTCCCTTGGCATTACGGGGCTGATGTTTATTATCACAGAGTTAAACAAGATTTGGATGCTGATACGGACGTCAGCAATATTGTTGGACCCGCCAAAGTCACCCGCAGCGAAAGGATTTTCTCCCCTGAGATCTCTCCACCAACTGTCCGGAAGCCTGTTGTTATTACACCTGCCAATCTACCTGCTACTATCCCTATTCAAGTTCCAATCCTTACCCCTGTTGCCAAGTCATATGACGCTCGGGACAAAGGGACCACCAGTGAGCCTGCCCAGATGGAGGCACCGAAGAAGATTACTGTTGAAGCTTCTCGACAAGAGATGGAGGAAATTTTAAAGATCATCAAAAAGAGCGACTACAATGTAGTCGAGCAGCTGGGGCAAACCCCGTCCAAAATATCTATGTTGTCACTGTTGCTATGCTCATAAGCCCATGCCAAGGCTCTGATTGCTTTCTTGAAGACTACACACGTACCTCAAGAAACATCAACTGATCAGTTTAAATATTGTGTGGCTAGTTTAACTGCTGATAACGGGTTGGGTTTCTCTGACGCCGACTTGACTGTTAAGGGTAAGAATCACAATGACACCCTGCATGTCTCCATTGAATGCAGGGGCACTACTCTTTCTCACGTATTGGTAGATATTGGGTCTTCGTTGAATGTGTTACCTAAGAAAGCTCTAGATCGGCTAGACTGTGAGGGGTTGGAGCTGAAACAAAGCAACATTGTAGTTAGGGCTTTTGATGGGTCCAAGAGAATGGTACACGGAGAAGTCAATATTCCGATTAAGGTTGGTTCTCAGGTTTTCGCATCCACATTCTATGTGATGGACATTCGGCCATCTTATTCTTGTTTGTTGGGTCGTCCGTGGATCCACAAAGCTGGGGCAGTAACCTTAACGCTCCACCAGAAGCTGAAGTACCCAGTGAAAGGGAAGATTGTGACAGTACAAGGAGAAGAGGAGTACATGGTGAGCCACCTCAACTCTTTCCGATATGTAGAGATGGATGGGGATTTCATTGAGACCCCATTTCAGCATTTTGAAGAGGTTCCCCAGACGCTGGCATCAACTGAGACTGTTGTTGAAGATCCTCCAATGAAGATGGCTTCCTTCAAGGATGCCCGGGATGTTGTTGAGAAAGGTGGGTGTGCAAATTGGGGCCAACTCCCTGATTTTGCACATAAGACTAACAAGTTTGGTTTGGGTTTCATTGCAATAGCTCAAAGGGCTGTTAGGAATGCTCGGATCGGAAGACCTCCCCTGTTCATCAGCAATTCAGGAGTGAATGCCATTGAAGACGATGTTAAAGAGACTAAATTCGAAAGTTGGATCTATCCTACTACTGATGGTGGACTAAGCATCTAGACAGCAAAGGACTTCATCCCAATTTCTTTTGTTGCCCAGTAATGAGACTTTTGTTTTGAATTTATAACGGACAATGTTTTAAACTTTACGGCCCGGTGTCTTACCCGAGGCACCGTGGCTTCATTTGTGAGGGCTTTATGTGTGTTATCTATATATATCATTAATAAAAGCATTGGACGTTTTTGCATTTCAAATTTTGCGCTCCTTGTTTTTCTTTTATTATATATTGCAAAACAGTTATTTTACACACACTCACATATCATGATCTACATCCACTCTTGATCTCATTGGTAACGACTCTGCTACTGCCAGTTATGACTTCGAAAGTCCGATCAACTTAGCCGAAGACGAAGGTGAAGATGATTGCGAAGTGCCTGGTGAATTTGATAGACTATTTCTTCAAGAAGAGGGGGCCATACTACCTCCGAGCCACCAATTCGGATGCCTCCAATTGCAGGAAGACTGTTGATCCTATGCTCAAAGGGCTGGATAATACAATGAGGTGAGTGCTGGGGAAGCATGACGAGTCTGGCCGAAAAGAGCATGCTATTTATTGCTTAAGCAAAAAGTTCATCGACTGTGAGACCCAATACTCACTGCTCGTGAGAACTTGCTGCGCTTTGGCATGGGCTGCTCGCCGGCTGAGACAATACATGCTGGCTCATACTACCCTTTTGATACCAAAAGATGTGAATGTCTTGATAGCTCCGTGACCTTTTGCAATGTGGGGCATTGATATGATCGGCGAGATCAGACCTACAGCGTCCAACGGGCATCGTTTCATCCTGGTAGCAATTGATTACTTTACGAAGTGGGTTGAAGCATCTTCCTTTGCTACCGTAACCAAAAATGTCGTGGCACGGTTCATTCGGAAAAATCTGATAGGTCGATACGGTGTACCAGAGAGGATCATTACGGATAATGGTACCAATCTCAATAATAAGATGATCACTGAACTCTGTAAGTAATTCAAGATACAACATCAAAACTCTTCTCCCTATCGGCCGAAGATGAATGGGGTTGTCGAAGCGGCTAATAAGAACATTAAAAAGATTGTGCAGAAGATGACAGTGACATACAAAGATTGGCACGAGATGTTACCATTTGCTCTTCATGGGAAACGTACCTCAGCAGGGACGACAACAGGGGCAACCCCCTATTCCTTGGTATATGGCATGGAGGCAGTCTTGCCCATTGAAGTTCAGATACCCTCTCTTAGGATTATGAAGGATGCAGGTTTGAGCGAAGATGACTGGATTCAGACCCGGCTTGATCAGCTGAACTTAATCGACGAAAAGAGACTTACTGCTATTTGTCATGGTCAGACGTGTCAAAAGCGGATGATCAAGGCGTTTAACAAGAAAGTTAGACGAAAAGAGTATCAAGTTGGGGATCTGGTGATCAAGCGCATCATTCTTCCTCAAGGTGATCCCAGGGGCAAATGGACCCCTACTTACGAAGGGCCCTTTATGGTTAAGAACATTTTCTCAAGAGGAGCTATGATTCTAACCACCATGGATGGTGACGACCTTTCTCACCCCGTCAATGTAGACATAGTGAAAAGATACTACGCATAATTAACGACCTGCTAGGTCGACCGGCCTAGGCAAAAATAAGGGCTTCTTGACGAACCAAAATGGTTTGGGCAAAAATAAGGGATGAAAATGAAAAATCTGTACACCCGGCAAGTCGAAAACCTGAAAAGGCGGCTTGGGCAAAAAAGGGTATCCCGGTGGACTGAAAACTCAAAAGGGCGGTCTAGGAAAAAATTAGGGACCAAAGCGTAACACTATGTCTCATTGGATCACCTTGCAACCAGACTTCGGTATCAACTATCAAGCTCGGATGACACTAATCAATCTGATCTACCTTTAACAAGTAGCAAAGTGATGAGATGCTCGAGGACATAAAGATAATAGCAGAGTTGGAACCCAGTGGGATTACTCACATAGATGTTTTGTTTAGTTTTTCACAAATTGTATAAACTCTATTTGTTCGGCGGCGTCCTCTGACTAGGACGTCAGCCTCTTGTACAAAAACGCATATTTTACAGGCCAAACTGCAAAATCAATACAATCCATTTTCAAAGAAATTTCAAACTATTTTTCCTTTATCTGTTTTGTTTTGCAAAGAACGTCCAATGTTCATTTTTATATATGCATTTGACATTAATTGTTGCTCATAAATATTTACGTGCGAAACAAAAGACGGTTACTGGTAATATCAGAAACAGGGGCAAATAAGAATTGTCTAAGCTTTACAGTTGTTCTATTCACCTGGTACAAAGGTAGATTCAACTAAAGAATATGGCTAAGATGCTTTCACTCCTCGCAGAGTAAGATAGTAATGATGGCTCTCCCCAGCTAAGACTTGCAACTATCGGTAATATTCTCCCCAAGCAGGAGTTTATCTACCATCAACACTGAAAAGGCTTAATATCCCCGGCCATCTTAATATTCCCCAATGGAGTATAAGAATATTCCCCGGTGGAATACAAGATATCCCCAGTGGAGTTAAAAAATTTCCCAGCGTAGTCTGAAAAAGCTTCCTCAGTGGAGTTGAAGAATCATCCCCAGTAGACTCTAGAAGTTTGTCCCCGGCGGAGTATAAAAATAAATATCCCTAGCCGAGTTCAAAGGAAGATTGTCCCCAGAAAAGCTCAAAGTATTATCCCCATTAGACTCTAGGAGGTTATCCCCAATGAAGTCGCAATTGAAGATCATCCCCAGCGGAGTTCTTCCTTCCATAAACGGAAGTCAATCCCCAATAGGATTCAGTATCACCAGCAATGGTAATTTATCCCCAGCGGAATTTATCGGTGGAGTCCTCAGAGGAGCATCTCTTCCCCATAGAGTAATCTCCTCATCAGTTTATTCCCCAACGAAGTTATCCTCTCCCGCAGGTTTATTCTCACAATCATCTTCGTTCACCATCCCCAGCGGAAACGAAGAATCCAACTCTATTCTCCAGCAGCTATCCGGGATTTATTTTCCCCAGCTAGAAACATTACATTTCCATACATCATGATACATGCATATATGCATCATACAACACAATCTCATTTATTTTGAGAACATCATTTCTTGGTATATATCATGTATTGCATACGACTGACCTTTACCTTTCAGGAAGGATGCAGTTAAGTTCTCAGCTCAGTCGAAGACCTGACCGGTTCTTAAATCTCAACTGAATTATTCTCGGTTGAATTACAGATAAGGTTCTAAATCTCGACAATTTTCCTCCATCGAAGTGTGGACGAGTTCTAAAATCTCAACAGAATGATCCTTTGTTGAAGACCAGACAGTCCTAGATCTTGATGAAGATGTTTCCCTCAGTCGAAGACCTGACCGGTTCTTAAATCTCAACTGAATTATCCTCGGTTGAATTACAGATAAGGTTCTCAATCTCGACAATTTTCCTCCGTCGAAGTGTGGACGAGATCTAAAATCTCAACAGAATTATCCTCCATTGAAGACCAGACAGTCCTAGATCTTGATGAAGATGTTTCCCTCAATCGAATACCTGACCGGTTCTTCAATCTCAACTGAATTATTCTCGGTTGAATTACAGATAAGGTTCTAAATCTCGACAATTTTCCTCCGTCGAAGTGTGGTTGAGTTCTAAAATCTCAACAGAATTATTCTCCATTGAAGACCATACAGTCCTAGATCTTGATGAAGATGTTTACCTCAGTCGAAGACCTGAACGGTTTTTAAATCTCAACTGAATTATCCTCGGTTGAATTAAAGATAAGGTTCTTAATATCGACAATTTTCCTCCGTCGAAGTGTGGACGAGTTCTAAAATCTCAACAGAATTATCCTCCGTTGAAGACCAGACAGTCCTAGATCTTGATGAAGATGTTTCCCTCAGTCGAAGATCTGACCAGTTCTTAAATCTCAACTGAATTATCCTCGGTTGAATTACAGATAAGGTTCTCAATCTCGACAATTTTCCTCCGTCGAAGTGTGGACAAGTTCTAAAATCTCAACAGAATTATCCTCCGTTGAAGACCAGAGAGTCCTAGATCTTGATGAAGATGTTTCCCTCAGTCGAAGACCTGACCAGTTCTTAAATCTCAACTAAATTATTCTCGGTTGAATTACAGATAAGGTTCTCAATCTCGACAATTTTCCTCCGTCGAAGTGTGGACGAGTTCTAAAATGTCAACAGAATTATCCTCCGTTGAAGACCAGACAGTCCTAGATCTTGATGAAGATGTTTCCTTTAGTCGAAGACCTGACCAGTTCTTAAATCTCAACTGAATTATCCTCGGTTGAATTACAGATAAGGTTCTCAATCTCGACAATTTTCCTCCGTCGAAGTGTGGACGAGTTCTAAAATCTCAATAGAATTATCCTCCGTTGAAGACCAGACAGTCCTAGATCTTGATGAAGATGTTTCCCTCAATCGAAGACCTGACCGGTTCTTAAATCTCAACTGAATTATTCTCGGTTGAACTACAAATAAGGTTCTAAATCTCGACAGCTTTCCCCCTAGTTGAATTACAGATAAGTTCTTAAAACTCAGCAGAGATATTCTCTCAGTTGAAGTACAGGCAAGTTCCGAAACCTCAACAAAGATCAGACTTCCCCAGCGGAATCTTCCACAATAACAGGTATGCAAGCTCTCGCTAAGGGATCTCTTATGCGATCGACACTCCTCCAGATGGCATCTTTAAGCCCATCTTCCCGCCAGCAATCTCCAAATGGCATCTGTAAGCCCATTCCCGACATCACAATGCTGATACCACTTCATGCGAGTGCAAATTTCTGGGCACTCTAGTGTTCAATCATCTTCCACCTTCGGATCACGAAAGGCACGAAAGACAATCTACATCCTCAGGTTTAAGAAGATTGAACAGGGGCAGCTGTTGTACCCCAAAATTTTCCCTCCCATATTTCTCCAAACATTGCAAGAAAAATCTCCAAGTGGCTCAAAGTTTGCTCAAGAGTGGGTCAGACAAATCATCTCCTAAGGCAGTCAACCCCAAATTAGGGTTTTGTGTTGCATCAAGATCCTTGAGTCCAAATGAACTCAAGTTCTCCCCAATGTCCTAATATCTCCTCAAGGTCATCCATGTCAAATTTCAAGCCTTGCGGAGGAAGTTTTCTCAGTCAATTACTCAAAGGGTCCAAAAATCGACTGTGTTAGGGCAAAAGTTAACTGTGACCTGTAAACAGTCAAACTTCAAGATTTTTTGTCAACATTCTCATTTTGAAGGACATTTCATCATTTGATTAAGGGTTGATCATGATTCATCAAGGATTGCTCAAAATTCATCAAGACTCAAAAAATGCTAAATTAGGGTTTTGTAGGAAAAGTCAACTCAACTTTGACCAAGCATAACTTTTTCATACTTTATGATAAATGAGTCATACAAATCTCATTTTGAAGAGGATGCAATTTCCTGCAATACATCTTCATACCCCAAGATCATAAAATGCACTCACAAGAAGTTATAAATTTGGACATTATAGGTCATTTTTGAAAGTCAACAAAAACACCTTTTTTGCCAAGGCTTATAACTTGAGCATGGAATATCAAAATGAGATGAAACCAAAAGGGTTGGTTATATAACATCTCAAGCTTACTAAAAAGTCCAAGAAGACTTCAAAAAGTTCAAAATTGAATAAGTTATGCATTGTTGAAGTTGGACTTTTTTGCAAAATTGCCAAAAGTCAACTATCCCCAAAACTTTAAATTTTGTCAAATGGGCTCATTCTTTTCAACTTGATTTGAGCTTTCATCATTGTCCACGTGTCCTAGCTTCAGCCATAAGCCCATATCTTATTTTTATTATTTTATTTGATTTTTTATTGAATTATTTCATTTTAAATCAAATTAAATCATATAAAATCCAAGCTTTGATTACCTAAGATCTTTTTGGTTGTTTCACGTATTAATTATCATCATGATCATCATAAAACTTGAATCTCATCATACCATGTGCAAAAAGATTGAAAATTGGCAAAATTGGAAAGTTGTAAAGAGGTGAATCAAATCAAATTTCAATGCATTGATGTGGAAGATTCAAGCCATATTTGTTACCCTAGCACATTCCACAATACATAAGCAAGAGAGGCACACGTGAATAGAGGTTGAAGGCTGCAAGAACAGGCAATACAAAAGTTGCAAAATTCACTAAAAAGTGTGAAATCAAAATCATACTTAGAGGCGTTTTCAGAAGCAGAGACCAATCCCAATCGATTCCTGGGTGATCACACAACCTTCCTGGATCAAAAGCACGCGTCCTCAGGCCTTCAAAAGCACTGTAAGTGTCACGATAATCACCTTGGTTCTTGAATTCATGATTCATCATTCTTTCATCATTTGAATAAATCATTGGCATATTTATACTCCTCACAACATTTGCAAACGTTTGGCAATATCCAATTGCGTTTTTATGGCCTAAATGAGGAACCCCCATAGCTAGGGTTCTTCGTTTGTATTTTGGGGTTTTCTTTTTCAGGAAAAATCAGGACTCAAGAAGGGCATAGTGTTGATCAGGGAGCTAAGGCGAATTCAGCCATGATTTTGGAATTGATTTATGAGGCCTAGGGGAGATTTTAGAGCAAGCTTGCGCATTTAGCCGCGGATCCAAATCCGTAGGTAAAATTACAGTAGTGGAAGGACAGGGACAAAGAGCTGGCATGCCCTGATTGGCCCATTCAGATGTTTTTGCGCACATTTTTATTTTATGACCAATAATTGCTTTTTTGATATATTATAATTGTTATGTAACATATTAACAAATGAAGCAAAACGACGTAGTGGCAAGGCAAGCTGGCAATCACCATCAGGACCTGGGTTGGAATCCCAGGTCCTTCACTTCTTTGATATAATTTTTCTTCAGGTGTTCCAATGCTCATGAGGACTTGCAGTGCATCATACACCATCATTTATCCAGTTGCCAGATGGCCCAAGGCCAAATCTGATGGCCAAGAATTGATGGACCATCAAAGACCAAGTCAGCACATGCACGCTGGATCAAGAAAAGTCAACAAGGGTCAGCGTGTAATGGGCCTCAGAGTTGCTTCTCAAACACCCTTTTCAGGCCCAAACCTCTCTCTCTCTCTCTCTCTCTCTCTCTCTCTCTCTCTCTCTCTCTCTCTCTCTCTCTCTCTCTCTCTCTCTCTCTCTCTCTCTCTCTCTCTCTCTCTCTCTCTCTCTCTCTCTCTCTCTCTCTCTCTCTCTCTCTCTCTCTCTCTCTTATTTTATTTATTTTGTTTATATTAATTCCTTTATTATTTTTTTATTTATTTAATTAACTAACCAATCAAAAAAAATTCTTTTTGTTTATAAAAATTAAAATCACAAAATATTTTCTTTATCAAATCAAACTTTTAATTTTTATTTTTTTAAATAAACATTAATTAATTAATTTAGGTTTTAATGTTAGAATAATTTTAACCCTTTTTTGCAAATAATTAAAATTAACTAGACTTAATTAGGTTTTTACTAACATTAATTATTTTATTTTCTTTCTTTAAACACCAAAAACCCAAAAATAATTTGTTTTTTATTAATTAATTTATTAATTCAATTTAGTAATTAGTTTAGGATAGTTTCTTTCTTAAAATAAAAACCAAAAAAATATGTTTTCTTTAAAGGGTCAAAACCCTAGTTTGCACTCGATTTAATTTCCCGCACGCGATTTATTTTCTTTTATCATATTAATGTACTTGCCTCCGGTTTGTAATAGTTAATAGGACCTATATTATTTATTTATTTTTAAAGGGTTTGTCTTTGGCGATGTAAATACTCGACGCCTTGTAATTTAAATTCCGCAATTTATTTTCCGCAAACTATAACTGTTAGATGTTTGATAATAGGAATGCATGACAAGACTGAATATTTTAACCTAAAATCAACTTAGATCACCCATATCATGTACAAAGACAAAAATAACTGAAAACGATACACTCACACATGCGCACTCCTAGGGTACACCCCACTTGGTTGCCTTCGTACGCGGTCATTGAGTATATGTCGCTTTAGAGGTCGCCCTCTTGTCTAAAAGATCATAGTCGCCTCGAAACGGTTGCCTCGGATATTGTTGCCTCAAACAAACGATCTAAGACATTAGGGTTACCGCTAAGGCATCCTAACATTGCTTTAGTGACCGCAAGTCCCTCATTCAAATTGACCCTTAAACTCCAACGACGGTGCTACCTACTCACTAATAGTAGGATAGCATTGTCTAAAGGACATTAGCATAGAACGATTCCTTTTTCGAGTAGGTAGACGGTTCTTAAGTACTTGCTCTTTCAAAAAACAAAATCTTTGTTTCACACTTACACTTTTCGAACAAAGTTTTCAAAAACACTTCATACACTCTTGAGGACAGAAGCAAGAGTTAAATCGAAGTTTCAAAAAAAAAACTTTTTCAAACCCACAATCACAAAGAAAACCATTTTTGAAAATAATATGAGCAAGTACCTAAGAGCCCGTGGATAACCACGGATAGAAAGGGTGCTAATACCTTCCCTTTCTATAATCTACCCCCCGAACCCGAGAAATATCTCAAAAAAGGAATTTTCTGTGCTTTTTTCCTTTCCTTGTTGGATAAAATAAAAATCGGTGGCGACTCTTACTTAGCGCGACATTTTGCGAAAACAAACGCAAAACACAAACCAGCATTCCAAAAACAGTCAGTTCTTCCCACTGTATCACACAACTGTACCAACAATATGGCGGAGTATGAAGCATCCATCATGGGTCTCAAAGCTTCTATTGACCTAAGGATCAAGTTCTTGAGCATTTTTGGGGATTCGGCCTTGGTAGTAAGTAAAGTCAAAGGAGAGTTGGACACGAAGCACCCTAATCTCATCCCTTACAAAGAACATTTGCTGACATTGCTTCCAGACTTTGAAGAGGTCACCTTTGAACATTTTCCACGAGAAGATAATCAGTTAGCAGATTTCTAGCTACTATGTCATCTATGATCAAGGTCAGGTGGGACAACGAGGCTCCCCCGAATCACTATCGAGAGGTTGGATGAACCAGCATACTACTATGAGATTGATACTGAAGAAGTAGCAGACAAACCTTGGTTCCATGAAGTGAAAAGATATCTCTAGGCTCAAGAATATCCTGAGGGGGCGTCTGTCAATGATAAGAAGTTTATGAGAAGGTTCTCCGCAAAGTTCTTCCTTAGTAATGGAATCCTCTATAAGCGCAACCATGACTTTACTTTACTTTAGTGTGTAGACAAGAGCGAAGTAGAGAGGATTATGGCAGATTTACATGAAGGCACCTTCGACACCCATTCTAGTGGACATACTATGGCTAAAAAGCTCATACGGACAGGATACTATTGGTCCACTATGGAAGCAGATTGTTATCAGCATTCTCAAACTTGTCATAAATGCCAGAACTTTGCTCATAAAGTACATGTACCTCTGGTTCCCTTGAATGTCTTGATGGCTCGCAGGCCCTTTGCAATGTGGGGCATTAACATGATCAGAGAGATTAGACCTACCTCTTCCAATGGGCATCACTTCATCCTAGTGGCCATTGATTACTTCACGAAATGGGTCGAGGCTGCCTCTTTTGCTACTGTTACCAAGAATGTTGTGGCACGGTTTATCAAGCATAACCTGATCTTTCGGTATGGTGTGCCAGAAATAATCATCACAGATAATGGTACAAATCTCAACAATGTGATGATCACCGAACTCTGTAAACAATTCAAGATCCAACATCATAATTCTTCACCTTACCGGGCGAAGATGAATGGCATTGTAGAGGTTGCTAACAAGAACATTAAGAAAATCATACAGAAGATGACAATGACATACAAATAGTGGCATGAGATGTTACCATTTTCTCTTCATGGTTACCGCACCTCAACACGTACGTCAATAGGGGCAACACCTTATTCTCTGGTATATGGTATTGAGGTTGTCCTACCTATTGAGGTCCAGATCCCTTCTTTGAGGATCATGAAGGATGCAGGTTTAAACGAGGATGATTGGATCCATACTCGACTTGATCAACTGAATCTGATTGATGACAAAAGGCTTACTGCTATCTGTCATGGTCAAATGCATAAAAAACGGATGATCAAGGCTTTCAACAAAAAGGTCAGACGTCAAGTATATCAAGTGGGTGATCTAGTAATCAAGAGCATCATATTGCCACAAGGTGATCCCAGGGGAAAATGGAATCCCACATACGAAGGGCCATTTGTAATCAAAAGCATATTTTCCAGGGGAGCCATGATTCTAACCACCATGGATGGTGACGACCTTCCTCGCCCTTTTAATGCGAACATAGTGAAAATATACTACGCATGAATAAGGACCCTCTAGGTTGACTGGCCTAGGAAAAAATAAGGGCATCCTGGCGAACCAAAAGGGTTCGGGCAAAAATTAGGGATAGATACAAAAACAAATGTACACCCGGCAAGTCGGAAACCTGAAAGGGCGGCTTGGGAAAAAAAGGGTATCCCAGTGGATTGAAAACCCGAAAGGGCGGTCCAGGCAAAAGTTAGGTATTTGAAGCGTACAACTATGTCCCATTGGATCACCTTGCAACCAGACTTCAATATCAACTATCAAGCTCAAATGGTACCGATCAATCCAGTCAGCTCCAGACAAGTAGAAAAGTGATGAGACGCTCAAGGACATAGGAGCAATAGCAGAATTGAAACTCAATGGGATTATTACACATAGCTGTTTTCTCTTTGTACACTATTTTGTATGGTTTTCATTCTTTTTACGGCGGTGTTCTCCTACTATAACGTCAGTCTCTTTATAAAAAATGTCTATTATAGGCGAACTTCAGAAATCAATATAAATCATTTCTTTGAAAGTACAAAATTATTTGTTTTTTTTTTCTGTTTTTTTTTTTGCAAAAATGTCCAATGATTATTTTTGACATATGCATTTAAATATGATTGTTGTTCACAAATACTTGCATAAAAAACAAAAATACATTTGCTAATGACTTTAAGAAACCGGGCAAAGTCTAAAAAACCATTTGTAGTCCCGACAATTACTCTTTCCAGCATGGTAAAGGGGCAGGGACATTTTGAGACGAAGTTACCATTACATACGACCATGTGACGTCTATGTTCCCCACAGAGTAGAAACAACCAAAGTTTTGACCTCTTCTTCCCCAAGCAGGAATTATCTCCTCCAGCAAAGTTCCTTCAGAGAGCCGAAATCTGTTTTCCCCAGCTGAGTTTTATAATTTCAAACAGTTTATAAAACTTCCTCCCTGGTAAAGTTTATTTCTCTAACTGCGGAAGTTACTCCCCAACAGAGTTTATTTCTCTACATCAGAAAAACCTCCCAACAAAGCATTATCTCTCTCCACATAGTTAATCCCCGGCAGAATATCCTCAAACGGAAAGAGGAAATCCCCAAAAAATCATCTTCATTCATCATCCCCAGTGGAAATGAAAGTATTCAGCTTCCCAATACTCTTCAGCAACAGTTAGGGATTCATTTGTCCAGACTAAGAAATATTGTAACAACATCCCATATTCATACATCATGGAATGGGCATAGACATCACATACAACATAACCTCATTTATTTTGAGACATTATCACAAAATTCATTTCATACATCATGACATTGCATACGACTAACTCTTTACCGTTTTCAGGAGAGATCAAATCAACAAACATCGTTGACTACTTATGTGACCTGGTAGTCTTCTCAAAAGCTATGTCTAACGAAGGGCTATTTCAGCATTTTCCTCAGAAAGACCTTCTCCAAGACCTTCTCTTGTTCAATTAGATCGATACTAAGATCTCTCTGATTTCTATTCCAGTTGAAGATATTCCAAGACTTTTGTCTAGTTCAGTTAAATCGATACTAAGATTTTTCTGATTTCTATTCCATTCAAAGTTAATTCAAGACCTTCTCTGGTTCAGTTAGATCAATACTAAGATCTCTCTTATTTCTATTCCAGTTGAAGATATTCCAAGAATTTTGTCTGGTTCAGTTAAATCGATACTAATATTTTTCTGATTTCCATTCCAATCAAAGTTAATTCAAGACCTTCCTCTGGTTCAACTAAATCGATACTAAGATTTTCTTGATTTCTATTCCAGGTGAAGACAGCTCAAGACCTTTCTTTGGATCAGTTAAATCGACACTAAGATTTTTCTGATTTCTATTCCAGTTAAAGAAACTGAAAAGCCTGGAATTCGACCAGATAACAGTATAAGGTGATGTGAAGCCTGTAATTCGACCAGATAGCAGTTTACTCTTCAATTACTATGAAGCCTGGACTCGACCAGATAATAATATACCTCAAATTCAAGTTGAAGCCTGGGTCTAACCAGATAACAACTTAATCTCTTCAAATCAATGAAGCCTGGACACGACTAGGTAACAGTTCAAGTCACTGAAGCCTGGATTCCGACCAGATAATAGTTTGAGTTACTATGAAGCTTGGAATATGACCAGATAACAGTCAACCTTATTATCGTCAGCAAGTCACTATGAATCCTGGATCCTGACCAGATAGCAGCTCATTTCCATCTCTTCGATCAAGAGGTACTCCCCAGTAGAGTGAGGGATAATTGAAGCTCCTAAAATATATTTCCCAAGACAAATACCAACATTCCTCAATGAAGTCCTCCTCAACAACAGGAATAGGGATTCCTACAAAGGAATATCTCATGAAATCAAAATTGTTTTAGATGGAATCTCTAAGCCCATCTCTGACGATTCTCCATCATATTCTCTGGATGGCATCTTTAAGCCCATCTCCGATGATCTTCCGTCATCTTCTCCAAATGACATCTATAAGCCCATTCCCGATATTATCTACACAGTCAAGTATCATTTCAGACGAGTGCAGATTTCTGGGCACTCTAGTGTTCAATCATCTTCCACCTTCAGATCACGAAAGGCAAATCAATCGATTTACATCCTCAGGTTTAAGAAGATTGAACAGGGGAAGCTGTTGTACCCCAAAATTTTCCCTCTCATTTCACTCAAGACATGCCTCTAGAGGTCCTCATCTGCTCAAGGATGAATAAGAATTGACCAGGAAAATTCTCCCCCTAAAGGAAATGAACCTCAACTAGGGTTTCAATTTTAAGAAAGATGTGTGAGTCCCAAGGATCCCAAATTTTCTCCATTGTACTAATATGTCATCAATATTTTCCATGCCAAATTCCATGCCTTGAACAACAAGTTTGCTCAATCAACTGCTCAAATGCCTGGAAATCAACTATACTAGGTCAAAAGTCAATTGTGGCCCAAATACAGTCAAACTTCAAGATTTTTGGTCAACATCAACATTTTGAAGTGATATCCATCATTTGATCAAGGGTTGATCATGATTACTCAAGAAATGCTCCTAACTCATCAAAAGTCAAAAATGGCAAATTAAGGTTTCTATATGAAAAGTCAACCAAACTTTAACCAGGCATAACTTTCTCATACTTTATCAGAAAGTTTTCCACCAAGGCTCATTTTGAAGAGAATCCAATTCCATATAACTTCTCTTCAACCCTCAAGTTCAAGAAATGACCCAATCAAAAGATACAAGCTCATACATTATAGGTCCTTTCAAAAAGTCAACAAAAACACCTTTTCGGTCAAAGCTCCTTACATGAACACGAAATATCCAATTGAAATGAAACCAAAAGGGTTGCTTAGAGGACACCCTAAAATCTCTAAAAAGTCCATGAACACCCTCTTAGGGCTAAAAATGAGAGAGATATGCATTGCTAAAGTTGACCAATTTTTGGAAAAATGCATGAAACCAATATTGACCAAACTTGAATTTTTCCAAATGGGCCTATCTTTTTATGTTTGAAAATTGGTTCTAACATGGCCCACGACCTTTGTGCTTAGTCATACATTATTTTATTATTTATGCTATTTATTTTGATATTTTATCCATTAAAATGCAAAATTAAATAAAGTAAATAATAAAAATAATGGAAGATTTGATTGGGAATCTTTTTCTTATCAAATGATGGACAAAACATGGTGGCATATCAAAATAAAAACGTGCAAGCCAAGATGGGAAAGGATGTCCAAAATAGGAAAGATTTTAAAGTGGATATTTGGAACAAATCTTGCATTCATTGCCATGGATCTTTTTCTTTATTTGTAAACCTAATATTATGACTCACTACATAAGCACATGAACCCTAGACCAAAAGGATACGAAAAAGCAGCCTCCAAACCAAGAACAAAGTTGAAAAATTATTCAAGTGTGGTGCAATTCAAAATCTCACACTCTAGCCAATCTCAAACAGATCCAGGCGTTCCCTCATCCTTCTGAGGATCCCGGGAGTAGAACCAACCTCTTCCTGAAGGCCAAAGCATACAGAACCACCTCCCACGAAAACTCTGATTTGAATATTTCTCAAACTTCAAACTTTCGAATCATGGCACATAAATAATATATTTGCATATATTTGAGTTTAATATCATATTTGCGTATGTTTTTAACCGTTACATGCAAGCTTTGATGCCACAATCAAGAAGTGCCATTGTTAGGGCACGAGTTTTCTATTTCTTTGCATATGTGTTTACAGGCCGTTTCAGCCAAAAAGAACACCACCATTGTGATCACAGCCTACGATTTAGGGGGGTAGGTCAAGTTTCTGGATTGGAAACATCATATTCTGCAAGTTTCAATTTTTGCTTCGCCGGAGAAGACAACGGTCAACCACCGTGAGGGGTGGTTTGACCCTCCATGCGCTGGCGTGGTTGGATGGCTCCCTCTGATTGGCTCATTTGAAATATAGGGTCCTACTTTGCGCGCGCTTTATATTTGTTAACCTAGTTGACTTAATTTCACACACACACACACACACATATATATATATATATATATATATATATATATATATATATATATATATATATATATATATATATATATATATATATATATATATATCTATATATATATATATATATATATATATATATATATATTTCTTTTGTTTATGTTAGCGAATAATAGAGTGGCTTGGTGGTAGAAGGGACGCGTGCAAAGGGAAAAGACCTGGGTTCGATTCCCAGGTCTGGAGCTTTTATTTTTCTAACAGATTTTACATGGATCCAGTGTGCCCAGATATAAGGTGTTTATCATAAGCCCTTGCACCATCACCATCAGATCCAAGTGACCTAAATCCAACGCTTCCAAGCATGCTTCCCCATGGTGGATCTCCCTAACATAATAACACATGATCTAGCACAGTTGTGGACCACCAGATCTGGGCCTTGACAAATTTCAACAACATGCCCCCAATTTGGATTTCTCACCCCCTCAGGCCCATTTTTCTTAATTACTTTATTTTTATTTTTTTAATTAGTTTATAGTTTTTATATTCATTTTTAAAAAAATCATAAAATCATAAAATCATAAAAATTAGGACTTAGAGTTTTCCTTAAAAAAATTAATTTTTGCAAATTAATTTAATTAGATTTTAACTTGTTTTCTTAAATTTAAAATTAGTTAGAAATTAGGTTAAATCTCATATTTTTTCATAAAATACCAAAAAATATTTTTAATGAGCAATTAGATTTTTAGGGTTTCAAAATTAGGCCAGTCTTAATTTTTCCGCGTTATTATTTTTCATACGATTATTTTTTATTATGTAACTGTGCCCGGTTTATAATAGTTTAATTAGGGTTTTTAATTTCCGCACTTTACTTTTCAGTCATTATTAATGTAACTACACCAAAGCCTTGTAATAGCTATAGGAACTTTATTTCTCTCCCTTATATTTCTTATATGCTTGTATATAAACTGTTAGTAAATTAGGCGTGCATGACAAGAATTAATCAATTAATCATTAGGTCATTAACTTCAAGATAAATACCTGAAAAAAGCACATTGTTGCACACTTGCACCCCTAAGGTACTTCCCACTTTGGTAGCCTCGGAAAACAATGGTCATGTCCCTCGAATGTAGGGATATCTTAGCAAAGACCCTTAGTTTAAAAGTCATCATAAAGATCATAGTCCCTTAATGTCCCTCGAGCTTCCAACGAGAAATGATCTTGTCCCCCCGATGTTGCCTACATGATGACAGCCCCTTCGAATTGCTAAGGTATCTCTACCTGTTGCCTTCAAAGACCATAAACGTCCCTTTCGAAGTACCTCAACATCCAACGATGCGGCTTCTTACCAAAACAATGGTAAGATGGAAACATCTAAAGGAAAGGAGGAAAAGAATGCCTTTTTAGAGTAGGTAGACAGTTCTTAAGTACTTTCTCAAATCTGATTCCTTTTTACACTTACACACTTTCAAAATTCTTTTCAAAAATGCTTTATCACACTCTTGAGGATTAATACAAGAGTTATCATAAAGCAAACAAAATATTTCAAAACACACAAACACGAAAACAAATTTAAAAAATGAGCAAGTACCTAAGAGCCCGTGGAAAATCACAGATGGAAAGGGTGCAAACACCTTCCCTTTCCATAATCTACCCCCCTTACTCAAAAAATTCTCGAAAAGGTATTTTTCTGTTCTTTTCACTCTTTCCTTAATTTGGATAAAAGAAAAGTCGGTGGCGACTCTTGCTTACCGCAACATTTGTGAATACAAACGCAAAACTAGTATTAAATAGTCGGTTCTGCCACTGTATCACAAACCTCATAACAATATGATGGTTCTCCCAATCTCTCAATAGTGATATGAGGAGCTTCATTATCCCATCTGACTTTAAACATGGATGACATAGTAGCTAGCGCATCTTCTAACCGATTTTATTCTTGTGGAAAATGTTTAAAGCTGACTTCTTCAAAGTGTGGAATTAGTGTCAATACATGCTCTCAGTAAGGGATGATATTAGGATGTTTCATGTCTCATTCTCCTTTGATTTGACTTATCACCAGGTCCGAGTCTCCAAATACACTTAAGAATTTGATTCTCAAGTCGATAGCAGATTTGAGACCCATAATGCATGCTTCATTTTCAGCCATATTGTTGGTACAATTGAAACATAGCCTGGCAGTGAAAGTAGTATGACATCCTTCGGGAGATATGATCACAACACCAATTCCATTCCCCAGAGCATTGAAAGCTCCATCAAAAACCATAGTCCATCGGGATCCTTGTTCAGGTCCGTCATACGGTCCAGGTTTTGCACAGTCAATCATTAACATGATATTCTCATCCAGAAGTCAAAGTTCATAGATTGATAATCATCAACAACTTGATGGGACAAATGATCTGCCAATTCACTTCCTTTGATGGATTTATGTGTTGTATATTGAATATTATATTCAGTTAGAATCATTTTCCATCTAGCTATCCGTCCGGAGAGAGCGGGCTTCTCGAACATGTAGTTGATGGGGTCCATCTTAGAAATCAATAAAGTGGTGTGAGACAACATATACTGCCTTAGCCGACGAACAGCCCATGCCATAGCACAACAAGTTTTCTCGAGCAATGAATATCTGGTTTCACAGTCGGTAAACTTTTTGCTCAGGTAGTATATTGCGTGCTCTTTTCGGCCATATTCATTATGCTGCCCCAACACACACCCCATTGAATTCTCTAATACTGTTAAGTACATGATCAGAGGTCTTCCTTCGACCGGAGACATCGAAATTGGAGGTTCTTGAAGATACTCCTTGATTCTGTCAAAGGCAGTCTGGAAGTCATTATTCCACTTTAGTACTTGATCTTTCTTTAGTAGTTTGAGGATTGGCTTACAAGTATCGGTTAGGTGGGAAATGAATCTGGAAATGTAGTTTAGACGTCCTAAGAATCCCCTAACCTCCTTCTCGGTGCGGGGAGCTGGCATCTCTTGAATAGCTCTAACCTTCGTAGGATCTAATTCAATACCTTTTCCGCTGACAAAGAAACCTAATAGCTTACCAGATCTTACTCCAAAGGTGCACTTGTTCGGATTCAGTCTTAACTTGTACCTCTTTAGTCTTTCAAACAGTTCTTGCAAGTGATCCAAGGGATCTTCTTCAGTCTGAGACCTGGCTATCATATCATCGACGTAAACCTCTATCTCGCGATGGATCATATCGTGAAACAAGGCTACCATAGCATGCTGATAGGTTACCCCAGCGTTCATCAACCCAAATGGTATAACTTTGTAGCAGAAGGTGCCCCACTGCATGACGAAAGTTATTTTCTCCATATCTTCAAGTGCCATTTTAATCTGATTATACCCGGAGAAACTGTCCATGAAGGAGAAGATCTTATATTGTGCAGTGTTGTCAACCAGAACATCAATATGGGGAAGCGGAAAGTCATCCTTGTGGCTAGCCCTATTCAAATCTCTATAGTCCACACACATACGCATCTTGCCATCCTTTTTAGGTACTGGTACCATGTTTACAATCCATTGTGGATATGAAGTAACAACTAAGAACCCGACGTTTAACTGTTTCATAACTTCAGCCTTGATCTTTTTTGACATCTCAAGACGCATACGACGTACCTTTTTCTTCACTGGAGGACAGTCTTCTTTCGTTGGTAGACGATGAACCACAATATTAGTGTCCAGCCCCGACATGTCTTCGTATGACCAGGCAAAGATCTCAATGTAGTCATGTAACATCTGGATTAACCACTCTTTGACACTATGCTCCAAGTTGCCACCTATCTTGACTTCCTTTTTATCCTCTTCAGTACCCAAGTCTACCGTCTCGACTGGCTCTTCATGAGGTTGTATTGCTCTTTCCTCCTGTTGTAATAGTCTAGCAAGTTCTCCTATTACTTCATAATCTTCCTCGCCTTTGTCTTCAGCTTGGTAGATCAAATTTTTGAAGTCATAACTGGCAATAGCAGAACTGTTATCAATGGGATCCAGAGTGGATATGGATCTGCAATTTGATATGTGGGTGTATGTAAGAGAGCATATCTATTTTGATAAAGTAATAGCAGAAAAGAAAAACAATGAGCACAAAATTTGTAAGAAAAACGTCCAATGATTTATTTATGACATATGAAAGTGAAATGATAACCCTCACAAATAAACCATTGTACCTCGGGTAAGACACAAGGATTTAGAGTTTAAATTGTTCAAATATTACATATCCCAAAAAACAAAAAAGACAAATACTCCTGGATGAAAGTAATGGGAACAAAGTCTCTAGACGTCCAATTTTTGAGTCCAACGTCGGTAGCAGGGAAGATCTAATTGTTCAGGTCGCAATCACTGTCAGTGTCTTCTACAGCATTGACTCCATGGTTGTTGATGTGTAGTGGTGGTCCTCCGGCGCGAGCACAACGAACTGCTTTTTGAGCTCCTAAAGTGAAACCCAAACCAAATTTGTCAAACTTATAGGGAATGTCAGGTAGATGGCCCCAAATAGTGCACCCACTTTCTTCGATTACAACCCTAGCATCATTTAGGGAAGCTATCTTCAGTGGAGGTCTGGTAATCTCTGGAACAGCAGTGGTAGCTTTGGTAACAACAATTGTCTGAGGAAGTTCTTCAAAATTCTTGAAGGGGGTCTCGATGAACTCGTTGTTTATCTCGAAATATCGGAAAAAGTTCAGATGGCTCACCATATACTCTTCTTCGCTGTTGTACCCCAAAATTTGCCCTATCTTTTCTCAAGACATTTTCTCACAAGGATTTTCAAAAGTCCAAGTTTACACAAATACAATTCGAATTTTTATGCCCAATATAGTTTCCATGGATCACATTGGGCCTCCAGGCATCAAATCGAAGAAAAAACAAGCTTGCTTCAATTTCCAAAGTTTCGACTAGACTTTGGCCTCCTTCAATTTTGCTTTGATTTCCCAAGCTTTGACTGGACTTTGGCCTCTTTCAACTTTCCTTCGATCCACAAGGCAAAGGATTCCTCTGTGATTACCTTTGATCCATAAGGCAAAGGCTTCCTCTGTGCTTGCCTTTGATCCACAAGGAAATGGCTTCCTCTGTGATTGCCTTTGATCCACAAGGCAAAGACTTCCTCTTCATGCTTGCTTTCGATTCACAAGGCAAGTACATCCTTCAGGCTTACCTTTGATTCACAAGGCAAGAACTTCTTTCATGAGTGCTTCAATTCACAAAGCAATGTCTTCCCTCATGCTAACTTTGACTCCACCTCTAAACCCTTCAACATACAGTTTCTACACTATGACACACAATATGGTCCATTTGAAGAAACATTCAAAAGGTCCATTCGAGAACATGAATTTGGTGGATTTGAAGGACATACATTGGTGGCCCATTTGAAGAACACACAAGTGGTTCCTTTAAAGGACATACAATTGGTCCATTCGAATGACACATAATTGTTGGAAATAAGTTTTGTTTTATCTTTTGATGAGTCTGGTTCAAGATTCTTGCTGGCTAATGTCCTACATCTACCAAGCACAAGCCTCCTGCACAGTTACATTTGAAGGAAATAAAAAAAGAAGCTTCGACAGGCCAGAAGGAAGTGTTCGATTGGGCTAGTTGGATTGTTTCAGATCAAGTAACTAAGGCAGATAGTGGCTCAATCAAAGACGCCACAATGATGAGGCTTGGAGCCATTCGAATTGGAATTCAGGACCAATCGAAGAACAATGCTTGCGAGCTGGTCGAAAGAAAGAGTTAATGCAAATGGTGACTAAATTGAAGACACTCTGATAAGGAAAGCTCTGAATAATTCAAATTGGAATTCAGAGCCATTGAAGAGAACAATGCTCTGATGAGGAAAGCTCTGAGCAATTCGAATTGATGCAGATGTTGACTTGATCGAAGAAGCTCTAATGATGAAAGCTCCGAGCAATTTGAATTCGTTCAAGGCGCCAACCATAAGTTGTCCAGGTTCACTCAAAGCTCAAAACGGCATGAAATCCTCAAAAAAAAGGCAACCCTTTTTAAGGCTTTCTATTCTGCCTTCAAGGTCTGATTAATGGTCGTGTCTTTCCATTTCCATTCACCACTACCCTCCTTAAATACAGAGCTAAAAAAACATTTCCAGGGGCAGAGAAAAAACCATTGGGAGACAAAAACATTGCCACGAAAACATTTTTGCCTACACACGCATTTCCTTAAAACAACCAAACGAATTCTCAAAGTTCCAAAATTGTGAAAATTCAAAACTGACAGTGCAAGCTTCCTCGTGCTAAAAAAACCTCACAACTACATCCCTGAGGTTCCCAGGAAGGTGTCCAGACCATTCACAAGGCGTGCAACACCTTGAATCACTGCCTCCAAACATCACTGGTTGGCAACGGCTTTAAACTTTGAAACTGAATATACATGCCATTTTGTCAACTCTGAGTATTTGGTTCGTGTTTAGGGACACCATTAATGTAGATCTAACGTAATACACGCAGATTTAAGGACCAGAATAAGATCGTGTCATTGCTATGGGACGATCTTTATTCTTCTTCGAATCTCAAAATCTAGGATGTTTCAGACCAAACGGATTGCAGATTCAGACTCAGGGGGTTTGAATTAGGGGATAGGGAAGGTTTTAATCATTGAGTTTTTTTATTTTTGCAGGATCCAATTCGATCCCACCAGAGAAGACAACTGGAGAGTTAACTCCGGTGGGCTGACTCTTGTTGCCAAACGTCACCTTGTTATTGGTCCACCTCATACAACGCGCATTTTATTTTTTAAATATATCTGATTTGTTTTTCTAATATAATATTATTGATTCACTTGTATCAACGAATGACAAGCTGGCTCAGTTGGTGAAGTAGAAGAGTTGCAATAAGAAGGACCTGGGTTCGATACTCAATTCATGCATTTTATTTTTCTAACATGTTTCTTACAGATCCAGCATGATATGATCATAGGCGCGCATCATATGCCATCAGATCCACACCATCAAATCTCAACTGAACCAAATCCAAGCACCTTAACATGCAGTCCATGATGCACCTCCTGAAGGCCAGCAACACCAGATCCAACGCCAGCCTGGGTCATCTCCTGATTTGGACCTACCAAAATCCAATTCACACCCCTAACTCTTCTTGCGTCCCAGGCCCATGTTTTTTTTATTATCTCATTTATTGTTTTAATTAAGTATTTATTTAAATCTTTTTTATTTAATTAATTAGTAAATCAAATATAAAATCACAAAAAATAGATTTTAGGATTTTCTTAATTAAACTTAATTTTTGTAAATTAACTTATTTAATTATTTTGACTTTTCTTATTTCAAAATAAATTAGAATTAAGACTAATTAATTTAAATTCTTTTCATAAATAAAAAATGCCAAAAACGTTAGACTTATTTTTTAAATTATTAAATTTATTTTTTTAATTAATTAGATTTAATGTGATTTAATATTCTTTCTCAAATTAAACAAAATGACAAAAGATTTTCTTTTAACTTAGAAGTGCCTTAGGATTTTAGATGTTATTTTCAATTCGCGTGCGTTTATTGCTTCGTTACTATTTTTCATATTATTGTACTTGCTTATGGGATGTAATAGATTTAAACTAGGATATTTACTGCTTTATCCCCCTCATTTTTGGACTTGTAATTAACTCCCCTCCCCGAAGCCTTGTAATAGTTAGGATTTTATATTTATGCACTTTAAATTCCCGTACACTATTAACTGTCTAGATGTATGACTAATAGGATTGTATGGCAAGAACATAATAATCAAACGCTAGCAAACCTAAATGCAAAGATAAATAACTGAATACAACACAATTTCACATGTACACCTCTAGGGTATCCCACTTCGGTTACCTTCGGAAAAATAGTCACAACTCTCGAAACGTGAGATATTTTAGTGGCTACCCTCCGATTTAAAAAGATCATAAGTCCCTCAATGATCCTCTCGATGTTGCCTCGGTAAAATGATCTTAAAACCCTAGGGAAGTTACTAAGATTTCTTGCCAAGTTGCCTTCGTGACTATAAACGTCCCTTCGAATGTCCCTTAAACATCTAAACGATTAGGGCTACCTAGTCACTAATAGTAGGATATCATTGTCTAAAGGAAAGGAGGAAAAGAATGAACCTTTCGAGTAAAGTAGATAGTTCCTAGATGCTATGCTCAAAAACAAACTTTTACACATACACAAAATTATTTCAAAAACATTTTCAAAAATTCTTTATCAACACTCTTGAGGACTGATACAAGAGTTATCATAAAGAAAACTGCCTCACTATTGGCATTTCAAAATAGTTTTCAAAAACACACAAAAGCACAACGTATTTTAAAAATGAGCTAAGAATCTAAGAGCCCGTAGAGAACTACGGATGGAAAGGGTGATAACACCTTCCCTTTCCATAATCTACCCCCTTTACTCCGAAAACTCTCGAAAGGTCTTTTTCTGTTCTTTTCACCCTTTCCTTCGTTGGATAAAAGAAAATTCGGTGCCGACTCTTGCTTACCGCAACATTTGCAAACACAATCACAAAACCAGTATACCAATCAATTCTCCCACCGTATTATAGAACTGGCGACTCTGTTGGGGAAATTTAAAAAGTGGGGTTACCTTAGAGCTTAGTTCATTTTTAAATTGCTTTACATTGTGTGTTTGTATGCTTTGTCTTTGAGGGCTTGTTTGGGTTGTTACTAAAAGATCCTACACCCCGATATGGGGCACCTTTTATGTAAGAAGCAATAGATTGTGGAGACTGTACGGCATAGACTGATATGGTTGAAGCGATGGCTGCATTAGTGTGACACATTTGTTGGTACCGGTATCCCTTGTGTTAAATTGAAGAGAATACGGGGGCCGATGTGTGGTGTCATAAAGCACTAACAGACCTTAGAACCTTAGTTGAACAAACTTGGCCATTAGAAAGTAGTGAGATTGCCGGCCTCAGTATAAAGTTGAGGATTGGTTGATACTCGATGCTACACTCATTGAGATCGTACTTTTGGGATATTTCGGCCACGAGAAAAGATCGCCTGAGCTGAAACAATGTCTGATAAAGAAAGATAAGTGATATTGAGACTCCTCAGAACCCGGTTACTTTTCTAAGATAGGTTGAACCAACTAACTGCAATAGGGTATCTGCCTATAAACCCCATGCAAGCCTAAACCTAAGGTTTTGTGTGTGTGCTTGTGTGTGATTAAATTGTCCAGACATAACATCATGCATCATAATATCCATATTCATCATAACTAACCATTTCAAGGACCAAAGGAATTTATCTTTGTTCTATTTTGCAGATCATGGCTTCCATTCATAGAAACACCATTCGAATCAGCTTTGTGAGAATACCTCTCCAACTCAAAGAGTTAGTATCAAGGGTTCCTGAGACTTCCTCGTTCACCAAGAAATATGGTTGATTTATCAACCTGGTTACCTCAAGCTTTCATGAGAAGATGATGGGGGTACTCTTTCAGTTCTTTGACCCTAAACACCATTGCTTCACATTTCCCAATTATTAATTGGTACCCACCATGGAAGAGTTCTCTCAATTATTAGGGGTGCCCATTCTGGATCAAATTCCTTTCACCGATTTATAGGAGGCTCCAAAGCCAGAGGTTATTACAACAGCCTTACATCTGAAACGATCCAAAATTATATCCAACTGGGAAACAAGAAGTGGAGTCAAGGGTTTCCTAGTCAAGTTCCTATTAGAAAAGGCTCAATTATTTTGGGATGATTTGGATTTCCAAGCTTTCGAAGAAGTCATGGCTCTTCTAATATATGGGTTATTATTGTTCCCTAATCCAGACTTGCTCATAGATGTGAATGTTGTCAAGGTTTTTCTCTCCCGTAACCCTGTGCGTACTTTGCTCAGAGATATCTTGCATTCCCTCCACACTCGTACCATGAAGAGAAGATGGGTTCTTATGTGTTTCATGCCATTGTTGTCTAGGTGGTTTATTTCATACCTTCCTTAATCAGTATTGAAGATTGAACAAGGTTTGGGTTGGTCGCAAAGGATAATGTCACTTTCTCACTCGGATATTCTTTGGCACTCTCGGTCTGTGGGAGATATTTCTAGCATTGACTGCTGTGGGGAATTCCCTAATTTCCCACTCCTTGACATTAGGGGAGGTATCACTTATAATCCTTCCCTGGCTCTATGACAGTTAGGTTATGCTCAGAGGGATGGTCCCCATGATATGCTTATCCAAGGCATTGTGTTCACTACGAGGATGATGTTCAAGGGTATCATCAAAGGTTCATACGAGTCTGGGGCATGGTAAATAAGGTGGATAGCAAGATGTTGGGACGCAAGAATTCCATTCCTATGGAGCCCTATATGAAGTGGGTACGAGCTCGCGCCCAAAACCTAATGATTCAATATACATCCATCTTACCAGTGAATATGGAACCTGTCACCAAAGAAGATGTTCCTTATACAGTTCTCCATCCTGATATGCCCACTGATCTTGAAGAGCTGCAGAGGTCTCGGATTCAGCTAAAGGAAGAACAAGCTACCTTTAGAGATCAATTCTACGCCAGTGAGAAGAAAGTGTTGGAGCTCACGAAGCAACTTCACAAAGAAGAGAGTCTTAATGTCTACCTCGGCACGAAGAGGAAGCCCCCATGGGAGATTTGATTCTTTAAATTGTAAGCCTAAAAGGAAATTGTAATTTGAATCTTATTAATAAAATCTTTGTTTCATTTTGGCTCGGAAATTTAAATTTCCCGAAGTCCTTGAAAATAGTGCGTAAACATTAACATGCATATCATTACATAAGCAGGTATTTTGAGATAGGTTTCTTATTCTTTTCGCTGTTTATTTCAGCAAAAGAAATGGATCTTGAACAAACAGTAAAGGACCTTCAAGCTCAAAATGCTCAGTTCCAACAAATGTTCCTGGCTCTAGCTAAGGGACAAGAAGATCTGAAAGCTCTTATCATCAAGGAGGAGACAAAGAAGGAAAAGAAACTAGCTGGTGTATTAAATTTGGGAAGAAGATTCAGAGGACCGGCTAAGAGAACTCTAGATTTCGCAACCCCGTCAAACGAGGGGGACAATTAAGAAGAGAAGCCAATAGAAGAAAACAAAAACCCCGGGATTGATGAGGAAGAGGCTGACTACTCTGAGGAATAGTATCCTCCTACTGATGATAAATACAAACAACTGAAGGATCGTCCCAATGCTATGGAGATTCGGAGGGTACCCGGGCTGGATTTTGAAGAGTTGGGACTGGTCTAAGGGGTGGTCATCCCATAGAAGTTCAAAGTCCCCATGTTTGTTAAGTATGACGTTGTCTCCTGTCCTAAGCTGCACTTAAGGTCATATGTCAGGAAGATTCAACCCTACACTAATGATAGAAATATGTGGGTGCATTTCTTCCAGGAAAGTTTGTCAGGGACGCAGTTGGAATGGTTCTATCAGCTAGAGGGAACCAACATTCATAATTGGGAGGACCTGGCTGCTGCTTTTTACAAGCAGTACCAATATAATGCTGACCTCGCTCCAACCCGTACACAATTGCAAAGTATGTCTATCAGTTCCGGAGTGGGTTTCAAAGATTATACCCAAAAGTGGAGAGACCTTGCGGGAAGAGTCCAGCCTCCTCTATCTGATAGAGAGCCGATAGACATGTTCTTAGGCACTTTTTCGAGTCCATTTTTCAACCATATGATTGGAAGCTCTTCAGCTGGGTTTACTGAGCTGATTTTGACTGGTGAGCGAGTAGAAGCCGATATTAAGAGTGGTAAGATGCAGAGGGATGCATCCTCAAGTACAATGAAGAAGCCCTTCACTGGAAAGAAGGAGGTCAGTGTTTCTTATGGCCAGAGAAATCAAAGCAAAACTGAACATCGTTTGATGGTAGGGGCTTTTGTAATCTCCAATCCTGCATCAAATCAACAACGAAACAATCAACGCAGACCGGATGCGCCTAGAAGACAGTTCACCTGGATCAACATGACCTTATCCTAGGTTTTGCCACACTTGTTGAAATCTAATATGGTCACCCTAAAGGAGGCTCCTAAGAATCCAAATACTACATCTCTCGGCTACAACCCAAATGCTCGATGTGCTTACCATTCTGAAATTCCAAGGCATGATACAAAAAATTGTTGGGCTCTGAAAAATAAGGTGCAGGATCTTATCGAGGCGAAGGAGATAGAGTTTGACTCTTCGGAGACCCCTAATGTAATAACTGCACCAATGGCCAAACATGGCCAGGGTGTCAATGACATTGATGACGACTTGTTTGTTTCTTTTGTTGATGAATTAGTTACTCCTCTTCTGATTGTTAAAAAGAATCTGTTGCGAGCCGTTTTACTTTCGGGCTATGGTGAAGGCTGCCACATGTGTATGTCTCTACCCAATGGTTGCTTGTTGTTAAAGATATGTGTCTAGCACCTAATGATTAACAAAGAAATTCTATTTGAGAAAGTTCCCCCTGAAAGAAATTTGTGTGAAGATATATCAATAATCACCATTTCCTATAATCCTCCCAGGGTCTCCACCAAAAGACACGTCAGGATTACATCTGTTCCTAAGTTTGCTCCCTTGATTATCCCCCTTCCTGGGCCGATACCATATTCCTCTGATAAATTTGTTCCTTGGAGTTATGGGGTTGACGTCTACTACCATGGCGTCAAGCAAGACCTATTGGCTGTTAAAAATAAAGTTGCTGAAGATACTGATCCTCACATCTACAACATCGTTAGAACCAGTAAAATTATGAGAAGTGGAAGAGTTTTCTCTCCTGAAATCTCTCTGAAGACTGTTGCTACTACTTTGGTTATTCCTGCTGCTACTCTTGTTATTACTCCCATTGTTATCCCTGATGTTATCCATGCTATTGAGACAACTAAGACACGGGGCAAAGAGGTACTGGTTGAGCCCGTCCGGACGAAGGCGCACAAAGAAGTCATTCTTGAGGCTTCTAAAAAAGAAATGAAAGAGATACTAAAGATGATAAAGAAAAGTGATTACAACGTTGTGGAGCAGTTGAGGTAGACCCCTTAAAAATCTCAATGCTGGCCTTATTTTATGCTCTAAAGCCCATGCTAAGGCTTTGGTAAAATTCCTGAAGTCTGCCCATGTGCCTCAAGAGACCTTCGTCGATCAATTCGAGAATTGTGTTGCAAGTTTGACAGATGACAATGGACTGGGTTTCTCTTATGAAAATTTGTCATCCAAGGGAAGAAAGAATAATGATGCCCTGTGTTGTACCCCAAAATTTTCCCTCTCATTTATCAAGTATTTTCTCACAAGATCTCCTTTGGTTCAAGACTGCACAAAGGTTGGTCAGCTCAAGACACCTTCATTAGCACTGATGACCGAAATTAGGGTTTGAGATTGAACAAGTATAATTGAACTTTTAATTCCTCACTTGACTTTCATGGATAACTATGGGCCCTCAATATTGCTCATGTCAAGTTTAAAGTCTTGGATCACATTTTTGCTCAGTCAATTGATCATTTGACCTAAAAATCAGCTGTATTGGGAAAAAGTCAACTTTGGCCAATTTACAGTCAAACTTCATATTTTTTTATCCATATCAACATTTTGAACTCATATATGTCATTTTATCAAGTTTGGATCACAATTCCTCAAGAAATTTGATCAGATCATCTAAAGGGCAGAATAGTCAAAATTAGGGTTTTGACTGAGAAAGGGCAACTTCTGATTTTTGACCTAGAAAATGGTTAATTGGTTTGAGACATGATCTCAAGGTTTCAAATGCATCATTTTTACCTAATGGTTTTACTTAAAACTTCCCTCGAGATCAATTGATTGACAGTTGATTTTCAGCCAACTGATCAAAAGTCAACTGATATAGTGAAAAGTTAAACTTTGACTTTTTGGCCAAAATCAAGTGTCAAAGATCACAATTCATCAAAACATGATAAAATATGAAACTTGTTCATCAATAAATCAAAAAGTTAAGATTTCATTTTGAAAAGTCAAAGTTTCCAAACTTAGAAATTTTTCTAAGTGTTGAAAACTTCATATTTTTTCACAACTTTGAGCCAATTTTTCACCATGATGGAAGATGATTCAAAGCAAACTTTCATCATAAAAGTTGTAGATATCAATGAGATATAAAACATTGCTTTACACAACTTATTCCAGAAATTCATGGATTTCAAGTTATGATTTTATGAATACATGTTCATGAAACATGGAAACTTAGTGAAATTTTGCCCTAATTTAGGCAGGATTTTGACTTAACTTCATGGAAATTTTTCACATAGTTCCAAGGGGAATTTACAAAAGTGATTCAAAGATGGGTTGTAGAGCACATTACAAGATTTAAAAAATGTCCAAGAACTCCTTGAGATCACTTTTGAGCAAGGATAATTGAAGGCCAGAAGTTAGGTTTTCAAGTTGTTTTACAAGGAAAAATTTCATGATGAACAAGAATGCAAATCCATGCTAGGCTGCAAAATCTTTGTTTGCAGGCCTCAAACTTGTTTGGCACTCCATAATTAAATGTTTTCAAAAATGTTAGAGGCTTCAACTCAAGCATTCAATGCATTGCCCATGTTTAATGCCATTTGGGAATAAAGTGCACATTGCCATTTTGGAAAAGTAGCTTTTATGCACAAAATCAGTTCTTGAGCTTTGTAGTTGTTCCTTATCCACACACTAAGTCTATAAGATCAGAAGAAGTATGTTTAAAGTTCTCAACCACTCTACCTTGCCTTGAAACCATGTTTGTCCATGTTGCTTCAAAAAGAAGTCAAAATCCACAAGCATGTGATTTTGTACTTCTGACTTCTACAAGTCTCCAAATCTTTTCCTATATGTTAAGACACTCTTATGCAACTCATGACGATTTTAAAAGCTATCAAACTCCCTCAAACTCCTCAAAACCAGAAATTGCCATACAAGCACAAAAACTTGTAATTTCTGACTTTTTAATCCAATCTCCAAATCCCGTTGTGTGTTTCTTGTCCAAACTATCCACAAAGCTTATAATACACATATAGAAGCTATCCCAACCCCTATTTTCAAACTGTAATACCATTTGCACCATCCTCCATTTTAAAAAATTGCGCATTGCACATTGACTTCTTCAGCTTGATTCAAGAACCCTCAACACCAAGTAAGATTTTCAATAGCTTCTTGGAGGTTCAAGGAAGCTAACCCAATCATAAAAACACTTTGAAAGCAGCTCTAACTCAAAACACGATCTCTAGCTAAAAGGTGAGTTTTCTGACTTTTCATGTCATTATTTATGCATTGTTAGACTTGCATTTTCAAAGACAAAATGTAGATATCATTGTCCTGAAACTGTACATATCTTTAGATTTCATTTATATGGCCTGAGTAGAGAGAATTTTGGACCTGAACTTTCTAGGAAATTTAGGTTAAATTTGGTACTATTCAAAATTCATGCTTGTCTTATATTCATAGTTTTAATGCTTTACATTTCTGGAATCTTGATGGAATTTGCCACAAGTTTCATGTTCATATTTTTCAATTTGGTTGAGAGATAAATGAAATGCAGGAGTTCAGGAAGGCGTGAGGTTAGAGATGAAGTTGTCTTCAGGAAGTGTCTTAAAATATAATACAATGGTTTGGTATTAAACACCAGATGTATAGCCACCCCAGTGGTAAGGCAGTGCGCTGGTAACCAAGAGGGTGTGGGTTCAACACCCAGCACACTTCCTTTTGTTCTTTTTCATATTTTTACACTTTTTTTTGGTGTCTTTCTTTGCAGTGCCTCGGCCCAGCATTGGGTCTTCTTCATTTTTTGCTAACTTTCCCCCCTGACTTACTTCAGCACCCCCCGACCCATTTTCACTATTATTTTCATTTTTCTTATTTTTATTTTATTCTTTTTTCCTTTTATTATTATTATTATCATTAATATTATTTTTATTGTTATTAAATCAAAATCCAAAATATTTTATTTATTATTTCTACACTTATTTAGTTTATTTGTTTTATAAAACTAAAAGAACACAAACATTTTCTTAATAAATTAGTTGCTTTCTTAATAATTAATATTTAGGTTTAGGTTTAACTATTATATTATTTTCTTGTAATTAAAATTAATTTAGGATTTAGGTTTTTTTTAATTAATTAATATCCATTTTATTTTTAGCCTTTTCATGAATAAAACCCTAAAAAAATTCTTTTTTGGTTAATTTCTTTTCTTATTTACTTTAAGTTAATTTTATTTAATTTTCCTTAATCATTTTTTAATTAGGTCAAGACTAAACTCTTTCATAAAAAAAAATCATTTCTTTTTCATTTACATTCTTGCATTTTTATTTTTAATTTTGTACAATATTCAATATGGTTGTAATAATTATTTAGATTTTATTTTCTTGCAATTTCCCCATTAGTAAATTTGTACACCCCCTCCCCTAATGATGTAATAGCTTAGTATTTTTATTTTACACAATTTAATGTTTTATATACAAATGCTAGTAAATTAGGGTTTGTATGGAAAGATTAAGGCAAAATACTCATTTTGGTCCGTTAACTATACCCTTGGGTTCACATTGGTCCCTTAACTTTTTTTCGTGTCATTTTGGTCCCTTAACTTTCAAAAAGTTTCATTTTAGTCCTTTTTGTCTAATTAGCGACGGAAAAAACTTTGAAATATGTCGCTAAATCTGTCGCTAATTAGACAAAAAGGACTAAAATGAAACATTTTGAATGTTAAGGGACCAAAATGACCCGAAAAAAAATTAAGGGACCAATGTGAACCCAAGGGTATAGTTAAGGGACCAAAATGAGTATTTTGCCAAAGATTAAAATCAACAAATTAGAAAACCCTAATTCAAAGACAAAATAATGCATGTAAATGAATACACTTGCACACTTACACCCTTAGGGTAAATCCACTTTGTTGCCTTACAAAAATAGCCATGTTATGCATGTGAGGTATCTTAGCAAAAATAAATCAAAATACAAGATCATAGTCCCTTAATGAAGCTATCAAAGTATCCTTACAAATGATCTTAGTCCCTTAAAGAAAATGCTAAGATATTTTACAACATTGCTAATCATGGCTATACGATGACCCATGCTTGTCCCTTCTACATCCAAAGATAGGGTTACTTACCAATCAATGGTAAGACAACAATGTCAAAGAAAAGAGGAAATAAACATGAAAGACTTTTGAGTAGGTAGAATGTTCCTATTTGCTTGCTCATTTTCAAACCAAAACATCCTTTCTATTTTCAAAACAAACACCAACACTTTCAAAACATCTTTCAAACTTGAAATATTTGCAAAAGACAAACACTTTGTACGCGTTCTTATAGAAACGAGAGCCATTACAAAGAAGACACATTTTCAAAATCACTTTCAAAAACACAAACACCTCTTTGAACTATTTTCAAAAACAAACACTTTGTACGCGTTCTTATAGAAACGAGAACACCATTACAAAGACATTTTCAAAATACTTTCAAAAGACCATACCACGAGCATATTTTGAAACAAAAGCAAGTGATCTAGCAAAAAACTAAGAGCTCGTAGATAACTACGGATGAAAAGGGTGATAATACCTTCCCTTTTCATAATCTACTCCCCGAACTCAAGAAAACATCTCAAAGGTCTTTCCTGTTCTTTTCAACCTTTTCTTTTTGATAAAATAAAAGTCGGTGACGACTCTTGCTAACCGCAACATTTGCGATCAAACGCAAAACAACCAAGTCAGTTCTCCCACCATGTTACAGAACTGGCGACTCTGCTGGGGACAATTTTAAAAGTGGGGTTACCTTAGGGCTAGATCATATTTACTTTCTTTCATTGTTTGATTTGTTTTCTTTACATTTTGGTTCTTTGTTTGGGTTTAAATCCTATTCCTGGATTTGGGGCACCTTTTTAAGTAAGTAGCAATAAACTGTGAGGGAATTGTGCGGGATATACTGACACAGCTGAAACAGTAGCTACGTTGATGCGATACTTTGGTGTGTACTGGTGGCCCTTGAGTAATCAAGGAGAATACGGGGCCGCTGTGTGGTATCATAAAGCATCAACTGACCTTAGCACCTTAATTGACCAACTTGGCTTTTAGGACATAGTGAGATAGCCGTCTTTGGTGTAAACCCAAAGTATGTTGATACTCGATGCTACACTCATTGAGGTTTGACCCTTGAGTTTTGTTTGGTGGCAAGGCAATTGTCTATCAGAACATTATTTGGGGGAAACACTGGTGATATTGAGATCCCTTAGAACCCGGCTACTATATTTAGGATAGGTTGAGCCAACCCAACTTCAAGAGGGTATCACCTTAAAATCCATGCAAGCCTTAAAACTAAGGTCTCTGTGAGATTTACTAGTGCTTGCTATATCTGCTATATCTAAGCATAATCATGACAACATAACATAGCATGTCATACTAACCATTTCAAGGATTCTTAGGGTTTATTTTTGTCTTTTTTTGTAGGACATGGCCCTTGCTCGCAGATCCACTATCCAAGTCAGTCTGGTAAAAGTACCTCCTCAGCTTAAGGATTTGGTATCAAGGGTTCTCGAAAGCTCTCCATTCACTGAAAAACATGGTCGACTTCTCAACTTGGTCACTTCAAACCCTGATGAAGAAATGTTGAAGGTGATGTTTCAGTTCTTTGACCTATTGCACCACTGCTTCACCTTTTCTGATTACCAGTTAGTGCCTACCATGTACGAGTTTTCTCAGTTATTAGGGGTACCTTTCCTTAATCAGTTACCATTCAAATGTATGGAAAGAGACCCAAAGCCTGAAGAGATTTTTCAAGCTCTGTCTTTACAACGGTTCTATGTAGTGGCAAATTGAGAAACCAGAAGAGGTGTCCAAGGATTTCTAGTTAAGTTTCTATTTGAGAAAGCTCATTATTTTTGGGATAACATGGATTTAAAAGCTTTTGAAGAAGTGCTGGCCCTTCTCATCTATGGGATGGTACTATTCCCTAACACATACCAACTTATAGATGTGAATGCGGTTAAGGTTTTTCTGTTACATAATCCAGTGCCAACTTTACTTAGGGATATTCTGCACTCTCTACATACTCGCACTCTAAAGAGAAGAGGGACCCTTTCGTGTTGCACTCCTCTATTGGCTAGGTAGTTTATTTCGCACCTACCCCAGTTTGTTTTGATAAATGAGCGGGGTATAATATAGTCTCATAGGCTAATGACTCTTACACATTCAAGCATTCATTGGTATCCCCGATTCTCGGAGAATGTTATCATCAGTGATCGATGCGGAGAATTCTCTAATGTCCCTCTTTTAGGAATTATGGGAGGAATCTCTTACAATCCTTGTTTGGCACTACGACGGTTTGGATATGCGAGAAGGGATGGTCCACATGATACACTTATTCAAGGAATCGTCTTCGACTACGAGAATGATGCTCAGGATTACCGCAAAAGGTTCATGCAAGCTTGGGGCATGCTACATAGAGTTGATAGCAATACACTGGGGCACAAGAATTCCATCCCTCTTGAGCCTTATCTCAAATGGGTACGAGCTCGTGCTCAAAGCCTTATGATGCCTTACCCCTCCATTCTCCCAGTTATCATGGAGCCTGTTGTGGAAGGAGATGTTCCATACACTATTCTTCATCCTAACATGCCCACCTCTCTCGAAGACTTGCAAAGGGATTAGATACAACTTAAGGAAGAGCGAGACACTTTTGAAGCCCAATTTTATGCCAGCAAGAAGAAGGTTCTAGAAATCACCAAGCAGCTTCATGAGGAGCGGAGTCTGAACGCCTACATCGCACCAAAGAGGACGTGTTCAACTTTTTTATCTTAGAGTTTTTTTATTTCTTTGTAAGCCCAAAGAGGCATGATTTACTCAAACTTTTATTTATTAATATAACGTGTGTTCCTTTTTGTCTAAAGCAAATTTAAATATCTAATTTCATTGAAATCATTTGCATATGCATCTTCATTCATCATAACATAAACATGTTTCTTACAACAGGTCTCCTTATCTTTCTACTTTTTATTTCAGTAAGATGGACCTTGAGCAGACAATTAAAGATCTCCAGGCGCAGAACGCTCAATTTCAACAAATGTTCTTGACTCTGACAAAGGGACAATAGGATTTGAAAACTTTACTGATCAAAGAAAAGAAGAAGAAAGCGAAGAAATCAACTAGTGTTTTGAACCTGGGAAGAAGGTTCTAAGGACAAGCCAGACGGACCCTAGACTTCGCAACATCATCAGGTGAAAAGGATAATCAAGAAGGGAAAGACAGGGAGGTGACTGGCCATCCAGAATCTGAAGAGGTTGATTACTTTGAAAATCAATATCCTCCAGCTGATGAGAAATATAAACATCTGGAAGAGCGTCTAAGTGCAATGGAAATTCAGAAAGTTCACGGGCTGGACTTTGAAGAGCTGGGTTTGGTGTCGGGGATTGTTATTCCACCAAAGTTCAAAGCACCAGTGTTTTCAAAGTACGACGGGGTTTCGTGTCCCAAGATGCACCTCCAATCTTATGTGAGGAAGATACAGCCTCACACTGTTGACAGAGATTTATGGGTCCACTTCTTTCAGGATAGTCTATCTGGGACTCAGCTAGATTGGTTCTATCAACTTGAGAGGGCCAATATCCATAATTGGGAAGACCTGGCCGCTTCTTTTTATAAGAAGTATCAATATAATGCAGACCTTGCTCCCACTCGTACTCAACTCTAGAGTCTGTATATGATTTCGAGCAAGGGTTTCAAAGACTACGCTCAGAAGTGGAGGGACTTAGCAGGAAGAGTCCAGCCTCCCCTGTCTGACAGGGAGCTGGTGGACATGTTTCTGGGTACCCTGTCCGGTCCTTTCTTTAATCATCTAATTGGAAGCTCCTCAGCTGACTTCACTAAATTAATCTTGACCGGGGAAAGAGTGGAAGCTGGGATTAAGAGTGGGAAGATCCAAAAGGATGCATCCTCCAGTGCTGTGAGAAAACCACTTATTGGGAAGAAAGAGGTTGGTGATGTGTACCCTCAAAGGAATCAGGATAGAACTGAACACCGTCAAAAGGTAGGGGTTTTCATGATCCCTAAGCCTGCACCTATTCAACAAAGGAACAACCAGCCTAGACCGGAAAGACCGGTAAGACAATTTACCCGGATAAATATGACATTGTCTCAAGTCTTGCTACATTTGTTGAGATCTAATCTGGTAACCTTGCGGGGAGCTCCGAAGAATCCCAATACTGACTCTCCCCGTTACAACCCAATTTCCCGTTGTGCTTACTGTTGTACCTCAAAATTTGCCCTCCCATATTTCTCAAAAACATTGCAAGAAAAATCTCCAAGTTGCTCAAGGTTGCTCAAGGATTGGTCAGACAAGCTCTCTCCTAAGGCAGTCTACCCCAAATTAGGGTTTTGTGTTGCATAAAGATCCTTGAGTCCAAGTGACCCCAAGTGCTCACCAATGTCCTAATGTGTTCTGAAGGTCATCCATGTCAAATTTCAAGCCTTGCAGAGGAAGTTTGCTCAGTCAATTGCTCAAAGGCCCAAAAATTGACTGTGTTAGGGCAAAAGTCAACTGTGACCCAAATACAGTCAAACTTCAAGATGTTTTGTCAACATTCTCATTTTGAAGGAAATTTCATCATTTGATCAAGGTTTGATTATGATTCATCAAGGATTTCTCAGAATTCATCAAGATTCAAAAGTTGCTAAATTAGGGTTTTGTAGGAAAAGTCAACTCAACTTTGACCAAGCATAACTTTCTCATAATTTATGAGAAATGACCCATCCAAAGCTCATTTTTAATAGTATACAATTCCATACAATCCATCTTCATACCTCAAGTTCAAAAAATGCACTCACAAGAAGTTATGAATTTGGACATTATAGGTCATTTTGAAAAGTCAACAAAAACACTTTTTTTGTCAAAGCTTCTAACTTTAGCATGGAATATAAAAATGAGATGATACCAAAAAGGTTGGTTATAGGACATCTCAAGATTTCTAAAAAGTCCAAGAACACCTCCAAAAGTTCAAAATTGAAGAAGTTATGCATTGTTGAAGTTGGACTTTTAAGCAAAATTGCCAAAAGTCAACTATCCCCAAAACTTCAAATTTTGCCAAATGGGCCCTTTCTTTTTCACTTGTTTTGAGTTTGCATTATTTCCCACGTGCTCTAGCTTTTGCCATGTGTCCATATCTTATTTTTATTATTTAATTTGATTTTTATTTGAATTAATTCATTTTAAATCAAATAAAATCACATAAAATCAAAAACATTGAAAGCTAAAGATCTTGTGATCATTTCAAGCTCCAATTACAACTAGCATTGCAATCAAACTCGTATCAAGGTCATTATGCACAAGGAGATTGGATTTAGGCCAAGTTTGGAAAGCTTTAATGGAGGATAAAATCAAATCTCAAAATCATCAATGGATGAAGATTTGGACATAATATTTTACCCTAATGTATTGTACAATACATAAGGAGGCGAGGGGGACAGAAATCAGGGTTGGAGATCAAGCATAGAGGCAGAACCAAATTTGCAAAAACCAGAAAAAAGTGTGACTTCGAAATCAACCCTAGAGGAAATTTCAAGACTTGAGACTTGTCTGAATCGTTTCATGGCCATCTCCAGAAGCAAAACCAATCACAACCACACATTTTCCAGCTTCCCAGAGCTCTGTAAGTCTCTCACGGATTCGCCATATTTTTGAAATTGATTCATGCTATTCTTGAATCTATAACAAAAAATAATTGCATATTCTGATTCACCACGTCATTTACAAGCTTTTCATAATAACCAATTTCATTTATCTAACCTATATCACATATCACCATTGCTAGGGTTTTTTGTTCGTTTTTAGGGCTTTTGGTTTCAGGAAAAATTAGCTTTAATGATGGACATGGTTGTGATCAGTAGGTTGAGACAAATCCAGCCATGGTCCTAGAACTCATTTATATGACCTGGGGAAGATTTTGGAATGAAGCTACGATTTTAGCTGCGGATAAAAATCCGCAGGTAAAAATTGCAGGTTTTAAAGGAAAGGGATGATCTCGTGTCATCCATTCATAGGCCGGTTCAAATAAAATGCGCGTTTTTCCTTTTTTCTGGCCATTGATCTTGTTTTACTATATTATTATTTATTTGTGTTATATTAACAAAGAGAAACAAATGGTGTAGTGGCCACAGGGGGGACTTTCAAAGCGTTGAAGGCTGGAGGTCAGGGGTTCGACCCCTGCCTCTAGCATTTATTATTTTTCTTAATTCTTTCAGGTAATCTGGTGTACGCGCATGCCAAGGGACCATCATACTCCCTCACCAATCAGCGTGCCAGATGGCCAGATGGCCAGATCTGGTGGTCAGCATCAAGGGTGCACCAAAAGGCTAGTCAACGCATGAGCACTGGATCAGAAAAAAGTCACATGAATCAGCCCTAATGGGCCAGCGAAATTGCTATTCAAACACCCAAATCAGGCCCAATCTCTCTTTCCTTCATATTTTGTTTTTTTAATTTAATTATATTATTTTGTTTTAATTAATTTCTAACCAATAACAAATTTTCTTTATTTATAAAAAAATCACCAAAAACATTTTTTGCCCAATTTAAATTCAGAATTTTATTTTTATTAATAAATACTAACTAATTGATTAGGCTTTGAATTCTAGAATAACTTTAATTTATTTTGAAAATATTTAAAATTAATTAGAAATCATTAGGTTTTAATTCTAATTTAATTATTTTAATTTATTTCTTAAATTAACAAAAACCCAAAAACATGTCATTTATTATTTTTTTCATCATTTAATTTATTTTATAATTAATTTAGTTTTTTAATTTAGGATTTAATTTATTTTCTTAAAATAAAAAATAACAAAAAAAAAGCATTTTCTTTTAAAAGGGTCAAAACCCTAATTCGCATTCAATTTAATTTTGCGTCGCACTTTATTTTTTTTATCCAATTAATGTATCTGCTTCCAGTATGTAATAATTAATTAGGACATTTATTTATTTTACCGTTTTGTTTTAATTTCAAAGAGTTGCTTTTGGCGATGTAAATACCCGACGCTTTGTAATTTAATTTCCGCACTTTAAATTCTTCTAATTATAACTGCTAGATGCTTGATAATAGGGTTTGCATGACAAGACTGAATGTTTAATCTTAAAATCAAGTTAGATCACCCTTAACATGTGCAAAGATAAAAATAACTGGAAAAAACACACTCGCACATGCGCACTCCTAGGGTACACCCCATTTGGTTGCCTTCGTACACGGTCATTGAGTATAGGTCGTTTTAGAGGTTGTCCTCTTGTCTAAAAGATCATAGTTACCTCGAAATGGTTGCCTCAGATATTGTTGCATCAAACAAATGATATAAGACATTAGGGTTACCGCTAAGGCGTCCTAACATTGTTTTAGTGACTGTATGTCCCTCATTCGAATTGACCCTCAAACTCCAATGACGGTGCTACCTACTCATTAATAGTGGGATATTATTGTCTAAAGGAAATTAGCATAGAACGATTCCTTTTTCGAGTAGGTAGATAGTTCTTAGATACTTTCTCATCCAAAACAAAACAAATTTTCCACACTTACACTCCTTTTCAAATGAAGTTTTCAAAAAAAAACTTCATTACACTCTTGAGGACAGAAGCAAGAATTAAATCGAAGTTAAAACAAAAACTTTTCAAACCCACAAGCACAAAGAAAACAAATTTTGAAAATGATTTGCAAGCACCTAAGAGCCCGTAGATAACTACGGATAGAAAGGGTGTTAATACATTCGCTTTATATAATCTACCCCCATACTCAGAAATATCTCAAAAAAGGAATTTTTCTGTGCTTTTTTCCTTTCCTTGTTGGATAAAATAAAAGTCAGTGGCGGCTCTTACTTACCGCGACATTTTGCAAACAAAAAACGCAAAACGCAAACCAGCATTCCAAAAACAGTCAATTCTTCCCACCGTATCACAGAACTGGCGATTCTACTGAGGAGTTAATAAGTGGGGTGTACCTTAGGAATAGTTCATCATAATGTTTTCAATTGCTTGATTTGCATGTTTTATCTTTGTGGGTTTGAATCGGAGTTACTATAGTTCCTAAGCCGAATCTGGGGATACCCTTTAGGTAAGTAGCAATAGACTGTAAGGGAACTGTACGGCGTAGACCGATACTGTTGAAGCAGTAGCTACGTTGGTGTGGCACTTTAGTTTATACTGATATCCCTTGTGGTGGAACAAGGAGAATATGGGTCTTCTAAGGGGTCATTAAGCACCAACTGACCTTAGAACCTATAATTGACCAACTAGGCCATAGAATAATAGCAGTATGCTACACTCATTGAGACCAAACTCTCGCGATGATTCCGGCCGCAAGAAAAGGTTGCTAAACTGGAATTATGACCGATCGAGGGTGGTCAGTGATATTGAGATCCTCTAGAACCCGGTTACTATTTCTAAGACAGGTTGAACCAACTAAACTGAAAGAGGGTAATACCTAAACTCCTTGCGAACCTGAAATCTAAGGGCTATCTGTGTGACTTGTTTGCCCTTACCATGTTTGATATTTTTGAATACTTGTGGTGTGTTTCTATCATAACATCATGCATCATTACATTGCATGCATCTTGCATCAGACTAACCCATTTCAAAGACAGAGGGGATTCATCTTTGTTCTATTTTGTAGGTCATGGCCTCTATGCGTAGAAACACTATTCAAATCAGCTTTGTACAGATTCCTACTCAACTTAGAGATTTGGTTGCAAAGGTTCTAGATACTTCCTCCTTTATCAGAAGACATGGTCACCTCCTTGGTTTGGTCACTTCCAGATTGGATGAACAGATGATGAGTGTTTTGTGCCAGTTCTTTGGTCCATTATATCACTGTTTCACTTTCCCGGACTATCAGTTGGTCCCTACTCTGGAGGAGTTCTCTGATCTGCTTGGTATCTCTATTCTAGAGCAGACCCCGTTTACAGGTTGGGAGAAAGTCCTTAGGCCAGAAGAGATTGCTTCAGCCATCCATCTGACAAAAGCTAAGGTAATGTCTAACTGGGAGACTAGGAGTGGAACAAAAGGCTTCTTGGTTAAGTTCTTGGTTGATCAGGCTAATCAATTCTGGGACAATTTAGACTTTCAGGCATTCAAAGACATCCTGGCTCTTCTTATATATGGTCTGGTTCTATTTCCTAACTCAAATTCTTTTTTTGACGTGAATGTGGTGAAGATATTCATGTCCGGAAATCCTGTTCCCACTCTCTTGGGTGACATTCTACACTCTCTCTATGCCCGTACTGCTCGGAAACGGGGAACCCTTATGTGCTGTGCACCATTTATGGCGAGGTGGTTTATTTCTCACCTCCCCAAATTATTTTTTAAGAACAAGGAAGGCATGGGTTGGGCCTACAGGATTATGTCCCTTGCTCACACTGACATTATCTGGAGCACTAAAGACATGGAAGAAGTGGCTGTTGTTGATCGTTGTGGGGAACACCCCAATGTTCCACTACTTGGAATTCGAGGAGGGATCACCTATAATCCTTGTCTGGCCTTACGAAAGTTTGGGCGAGCTAGGAGGGAAGTACCTCATGAGTTGCTGATGCCAAGCATTGTCTTTGACTTCCAAGGGGATAATGAAGAGCATCGCCGCAGGTTCATACGAGCTTGGGATAGGGTACACCCGTCTGATCCGCACGAGTTAGGGATAAAGACCTCTCTTCCGATGGAACCTTATCTCCGATGGGTTCGTACACGTGCTCAGAAGCTATGGATGCCCTACGAAGTTGTGTTGCATGTGATAGTTGAACATGTTGATGAAGAAGGGGTTCCTCCTACCATCCTCCACCCATACATGCCTACTAACATTGGGGCATTAAAGAGGTCTTGGATGCAGTTGAGAGAAGAACGGGATACTTACAGAGAGAAGTATCACGAACAAGAGCGGAAGATCCAAAAGTTGACAAGACAACTGGAGAACGAGAAGATCCTCAACGACTATGTCAGTACCAAAGGGAAACGAACATGGGAGCGCTGATGTCTTTTGTTTATTTCTAGTTTTGATTTACTTTTCCGTTTTTTTTCTTGTAACGCCTTAAAGGAATTTGTCAAACATTGTTTCAAGTTTATCTAATAAATGTGTGTTTCATTTTGGGTTACAAATTTGAATCTCTAAAGTCTTTTAAATCATATCATACGCATTTCATTTTTATGCACCTCATTACAGGTACCCTCACCGGTTTTCTCGTCTTCTTCACTGTTTATTTCAGCACATCATGTCTTCTGAAACATCAATTGATCAAGCCATCAAGGCTCTGCAAGCTCAAAACGCCCAGTTCTAGGAAATGTTCATGAACCTAGCCAAGGGTCAGCAAGATCTGAAGACTATTATCTTGAAGGATAAGAAGAAGAAGAAGAAGACGATCCTCCTGAATATGGGTCGCAGATTCGGAAACAATTTGCGGGAAGAGGTTGACTTGACTCACTCATCTAGAGGGGGAGAAAACCAAGAAGAAAGGAGGGCACCTAGCCCTGTGGTTTCTGACAACGAGATTGGCTTTGATGAAGACCAGCATCCTCCGGCTGAGGATAGGTATAAGCAACTCGAAGACCGGTTGAGCGCAATGGAAGTCCAGAAAGTCCCTGGTCTGGACTTTGGAGATTTGGGTTTGTCATCTGGGGTGGTGATTCCCCACAAGTTTAAAGCACCAGTCTTTGCTAAATACGACGGGGTTTCTTGCCCAAAGCAGCACCTCCACTTGTATGTTAGAAAGATCCAACCATACACTGCTGATAAGAACCTCTGGATCCACTTCTTTCAAGATAGTCTTTCAGGGACTCAACTTGAATGGTTTTACCAGCTGGAAGGAGCTAGTATTCGTAATTGGGAAGACCTTGCTACTGCTCTCTACAAGCAGTACCAATACAATACCGACCTCGCTCCCACGCGTACCCAACTTCAGGGTATGTTTATGGGTGCGAGTGAAGGTTTCAAAGACTACGCTCAGAAATGGAGGGACCTTGATGGAAGAGTACAACCCCCGCTGGCTGACAGGGAGTTAGTAGATATGTTTTTGGGGACCCTGTCTGGTCCGTATTTTAACCATCTGATTGGAAGTTCATTGTCAGGTTTTACTGAGTTACTGGGGAAACAGTTAAGGCCGGTATCAAGAGCGGTAAGATACAGAAGGGTGCTTCGTCAAGCACAGAAAAGAAGCCTTTTAAGAAGGAATCCAGCGTTGTTTACAGCTCAAAGATCCATAATAGACATGAGCGTCACCAAGCAGTCAATGCGGTTGTTATATCAAGACCTGCTGTTGCCCCTCAACGCAACAATCATCTAAGAGCCGAGAGGCCGTGAAGACAATTCACTCAGCTCCATATGACCCTGTCTCAGATTCTGTCGCAGTTGCTAAAGACAAACTTGGTGATTCCGAAGGAAGCCCCGAAGAATCCCAATACAACATTGTGATCGGTGGAAATAGAACTGACTGTTTTGAAATGCTGGTTCGCGAAATGTCGCGGTAAGCAAGAGTCGCCACCGTCTTTTATTTTCTCCAACAAGGAAAGGACAAAAGCACAGCAAAATTCCTTTTCGAGATGTTTCTCGGTTCGGGAGGTAGATTATAGAAAGGGAAGGTGTTAGCACCCTTTCTATCCGTGGTTATCCACGGGCTCTTAGGTACTTGCTCTTATGTTTTCAAAATTGTTTGCTTTTCAAGTGTTTGTGGGTTTTGAAAAATTTTCGTTTGAAAAATTTCTAAGTAACTCTTGTATCTGTCCTCAAGAGTGTATGAAATATTTGTTTAAAAACCTTTTGAAAGTGTGGGTGCGAAAAGTTGTTTTGTTTGTTTGAAAGAGCAAGTACCCAGGAGAATCTACCTACTCTAAGGAATTAGGCTGTGTAAAAGTCCTTTAGATAGTGTTATCCCACCATTGAGAGGTAGGTAGCACCGTCGTTGGAGGTATTCGGGTCAATTCGATTATAAGAGACATGTGTGGTCACTGAAGCAATGGTAGGACGCCTTAGCGGTAACCCTAATGTCCTAGATCCTTTTTATCCGAGGCAACCGTTTCGAGGTAACTGGATCTTTAGACAGGAGGGCGACCTCTAAGACACCCTATACTTGACGACCACGTTCGAGGCAACCAGTGAGGCGTACCCTAGGAGTGGCATGTGCATGTGTGTTGTTTTTCAGTTAATGTTTATCTTTGAACATGCATTCGTGAGCTACAGATTGTTTTTTATTTGTCATACAAGTCTTTCATGCATATTAACAGTTAAGAGTGCGGAAAATAAAGTGTCGAAAGGTAAATCTACGCTATTACAAGGCGCGGGTCTATACATCGCCAAAAACAAAAACCCGTTTGGAAAATAAATGCAGAAAATAAAGAAAACAATAAAATCCTAATTAACTATTACATCCTCTGAGCAGATACATAAATAATCAAAATAAATAATAATGCGCGAATAGAAATTTAATCAGGATGTCCTTAGGGTTTTGACCCTTTTGAGAAATAAAGAAATTTTGGTCCTTTGCATTTAATTAAATATTAACCCTAAACTAATTAATTAATTAATTAAAAGAAAAATGTTTTTTTGCGTTTTTTATGTTTTTAATGAAATAAAAAGAAAAGAAATTAAAAGTCAAGGAAACCCTAATTCTAGATTTATTTTATTTATTATGAAAAAAAGATTAAAATAACCTAATTTAACTAATTCAATTTGGTTAGTATTTATTTACAACATAAATTAATAATGAAATTAATGCATAATACAATTATTATAAATATTTAATTCTGAGTTTATTATGAAAATTAATATTAATTATGTTAGTTAAATAAATAATATTAATAATAAAAAATAGTTAGTTAAAAGAAAATAAAAAGAAAAGCAATTAACCAGGGGGGTGTTGGACCCAATTAGGAGGTTTTGCTAGAATTTATGGCCCAATAAGCCAAGCCTGTGTTGACTTTCTTGAATCGTCCAGAGGTGCATTGACTCATGAGCATGGTGTCCCTTTCCTGGTAACCATCAGATCTGTACATAAGGCCACATGGCGCCTGTTTGCATAAGGTGTATGATGGAACGCATTGTAAAGCCTGCACGTGATTAGGTTATGCAAAACAAGAAACAAATATGGGGTGGACCTGGGAATCGAACCCAGGTCCCAATGCCTATTACGCGCTTGCCTTAACCACTCCACCACTTTGCTTTAGTCATCAGTAAAACAACCAATAATTAATATATTCAATAATCAATTCCTATGCTGTAAAACTAAAACGCGTGCATATTTTTCAAATGGCCCAATGGTTCATCAACACGTCTTCACCGTCTTCAGGAAACCTGCATAAAAACACATCAAATAGCGGGGGTTTTTAACCCCCACAACCTGCAAGCATGAAAAATAGCGATTAGCTCCTTGCTGCTCATAAATATTTCGCGAGCATCGTGTTGGATTCGTCTGGCCTTGACGAATTCAACCATGGGCTTTAGAGTCTCTAATTTTTCCTATATCAGAAAGCCCCCTTTTAAGAGCTTGAAAAACCCTAAAATTCAACAATGGCGTTTTCTGTTTCAGGGCACCATAATACAATTAACCTATATCATTAGCTTCAGAAAGGTGTTAGCAATGCAATACACACAAAAAATCTCATTAATAATGCATGAATATTGATTTACGATTATGAAAAAATAACCAAACCGTGTGACTTGTTCTGGCGTGTTCTTGGAGTGTTAAGGCTTGTTTTTTATTCCAATCCGTTCCTGGGAATGTTAGCAATGTGTTTGAATCGCTCTAAGGCTTTGAATTGTGCTAGAATGTGGAATTCAGTTTTCAAATTTTCCTTCAATTTTTGGAATTGGCTTATGCCTTTTGACAGCAGTTCTCACGTATGCCTCATTAGGTTTAGGTTCTGTATATGTAGTAGGATGGAATTAGGTAAAACTTTGTCCAAGAATCCATGGAATAATGTTTTCAATATTTGATTTCCAATCACATAATTTTGCATCTTTTTGATTGATAAAACTTGCCAAACATGGAGATTTTGGTCCCCTTGATTGATACACGAAATCTTCAGCATGTGTTGAGTTTATTTGCATCACGAAAAGATTTAAAAACCATATCTTGGTATTTTCCTACAATTAAATCAATTAAATGAATTAATATTAATAAAAAATTAAATTAATTAATTAAAAATAAGAAAATAAATCAATTTAATCTCAATGGGTCGTGCATAGGCCTTGGACAAAGATTCAAGAAGAAATTTGGGACCCATTAGCAAAAATGAGGTGTTTTGGGCAAAGTTGACTTTTGCAAATTCCCAAATATTTCCCAACTTCTCCAATGCATATCTTGCTCAATTTTGATCATATCAACATGTTCTTGGACATTTTGGAAAGGTATTGAAGTCCTCTAACCAATTCCTTTTGTCCCATGTCATTTGGATTTACCAATCTCAAGTTATGGTCTTTGACTTAAAGTGCATTTTTGTTGACTTTTGAAATTAACCTATAATGTAGAAATTGATAACTTTTTGTGAGAGCATTTCTTAGACTTGGAATGTGAAGATGAGTTGTAGGAAATGTCATCCCCTTCAAAATTAGCTTTGGATGGGATTTTTCTTATGAACCATGAAAACGTTATGCCCTGGTCAAGTTACAGTTGACTTTTCAGTTGTCCAAAAATAGCAACTTTTGCATCTTTGATGATTTTTGAGCCATTCTTATGGAATCATGATCAAGATTTGATCAAATGATGATTGTGTGCTCCAAATAAGATGTTGACCAAAAATTTTGAATTTTGACTGTAAAATGACCATTTTACCCCTGCAGTTGACTGTGAAGCAAATAGGGCTTTTGACTGTGCAACTTGACCCTGTGAGCCTTGAAACTTGGCATGTAGATGCTTGACAATGTGTATAGGCCTATGGGACTTGATTGAGCCCTTGAAAATCTCAACTTCCTTGCAAGAACCAAAACCCTAATTTTGACTGGCTTAGGAGGCAGTTGGACTGTGCAATCTTTGAAAAGTCTTGAACCATTTGAGGATGATTCTTGATAAACTTTGAAGAATATGGGAGGGAAAATTTTGGGGTACAACAGTTGCCCCTGTTCAATCTTCTTAGACCTGAGGATGTAGATTGGCTTCTGTGCCTTTCGTGATCCGAAGGTGGAAGATGATTGAACACTAGAGTGCCCAGAAATTTGCACTCATATAGTAGAATATCAGTAATGTGATGTCGGGAATGGGCTTACAGATGCCATTTGGAAAGATGGTGGATAGGAGGATGGGCTTATAGATGCCATTTGGAGATTTGACAGAACCTTGTCGGGAATGGGCTTATAGATTCCATTTGGAAATGTGATGGATAGTTATGGAGACGGGCTTAAAGATGCCATCTGAAGATGTCGATCGCGTAAGAGATTCCTTAGCGAGAACATGCATACATGAGAAAGAAAGATAATTTCCTGGCCTGTTACAGGGGTTGATCTTCAAACTCTTCATGCAGATATGCCCTGGCTAGATACAGGCGTCGAATCTACAATCAATTGCTCACAGATATGCCCTGGCTAGATACAGGTATCAAATCTGGAACTGGTCGTCTACAGATATGCCCTGGCTGGATACAGGTATCGACTCTCTAAACTCTTCATGCAGATATGCCCTGGCTAGATACAGGTATCGAATCTACAATCAATCACTCACAGATATGCCCTGGCTAGATACAGGAATCGAATCTGGAATTAGTCGTCTACAGATATGCCCTGGCTGGATACAGGTATCGAATCTCTAAACTCTTCATGCAGACATGCCCTGGCTGGATACAGGTATCGAATCTACAATCAATTACTCACAGATATGCCCTGGCTAGATACAGGAATCGAATCTGGAATTCTTCGTCTACATATATGCCATGGCTGGATACAGGTATCGAATCTCTAAACTCTTCATGCAGATATGCCCTGGCTGGATACATGTATCGAATCTACAATCAATCACTCACAGATATGCCCTGGCTAGATACAGGAATCGAATCTGGAATATGGTCGTCCACAGATATGCCATGGCTGGATACAGGTATCGAATCCGGAACTGGTCGTCTACAGATATGCCCTGGCTGGATACAGGTATCGAATCTCTAAACTCCTCATGCAGATATGCCCTGGCTGGATACAGGTATCGAATCTACAATCAATCACTCACAGATATGCCCTGGCTAGATGCAGGAATCGAATCTGGAATGTGGTCGTCCATAGATATGCCCTGGCTGGATACAGGTATCGAATTCGGAACTGGTCGTTTACAGATATGCCCTGGCTGGATACAGGTATCGAATCTCTAAACTCCTCATGCAGATATGCCCCGGCTGGATACAGGTATCGAATCTACCATCAATCATTCACAAATATGCCCTGGCTAGATACAGGTATCGAATCTGGAATTAGTCGTCTACAGATATGCCCTGGCTAGATACAGGTATCGAATCTCTAAACTCTTCATGCAGATATGCCCTGGCTGGATACAGGTGTCGAATCCAGAATCAATCGCTCACAGATATGCCTTGGCTAGATAGAGGTATCGAATCTGGAACTGCGACAATTGATAGTAATCATCTTTGGGTTGACCTTTTCTTGAAAAGGCAAAACATTAGTTGTATGCAATGTCATGATGTGTGAAATGCATGATGTCATGATGTTCTCAAAAATGAGATTGTGTCGTATGCACTTTATCACGTATGTAAGCAGGATGTATGAAATGTGAGATGTCTATGAATGTATTTTCGTCTAGGAAAATAAATCCTTGACGAGTGCCAGGAGCTTGTTGAATCCTGGGCTGATATTTGAAGAGTAAAGTTCTTCGTTTCCGCTGGGGATGATAAGTGCAAGAATAAACCGTTAGGAGAAGATGACTCCGTTGGTGAATAAACTTGGCGAAGAGATTACTCTGCAGGGAATTACTCAGTGGGAAGAGATACTTCGTTGAGGTTTTGATGATAACTCCGCCGGGGATTCCGCTGATGAGTTATGTTGGAGGATTTGATGAACTCCGCTGGGGGATAAGAAGAATTTCGCCGAGGACGATCTTTCCGTGGTAATTAGCTGAGGATAACCCAGTTATAAGTTCTGGTGGGGAATAACCTTTGAATATGGTCGGGGAGAGATATGTACTCTGCGGGGTAAGCTTCCAGAATCTACTGGGGATAAGCTTCCAGAATCTACTGGGAAGATTGATTCAACTCTCTTGGGGAAGCTTTTGAACTGTACTGGGGAAGTGGCTCCACTGGGGTGTCTGTATTCCGCCAGGGAACAATCTTATATTAAGACTGCCGGGGATGCTTGCTTAGGAACATCTGTATACTCCGCTGGGGAATGTTGAGATCTTCTGGGGATACCCAACTTCCTTAAGGCTGATGGTAGACTAACTCTGCTTGGGGAGAGTGTTGCTGACTTGCTAGGGATACTGTGCCTTTTCGGGGCTGATGGGAGAACAACTCTTCTTAGGGAGAGTATTGTTGATTCTGATCTTACTCTGCGTGGAGTGAAGGTATCTTAGTCATATTCTTCAGCTGAACTTACCTTGGTACCTTGGTGGACAGAGCAACTAGATCGCTTAGACAACTCATTATTTCCCCTGTTTCTAATGTCACCTGTAATTAGTCCTTTGTTTCGCATGCAAATATTTATGATTAGCAATTAATGTCAAATGCATATATCAAAAATGAACATTGGACGTTCTTCGCAAGACAAAACAGATAAAGGAAAAACAATTGGCAATTTGTCTGGAAAAATAGATTTGTATTGATTTTGAATTTGCTTGTAAATAGGCGTTTTGTGTACAAGAGGCTGACGTCCTAGTAAGAGAACGCCGCCGAACAAAATAGAGTTTGTACAATTTTGAAAAGGAAATAAAACCGCTATGTGAAAATAATCCCGCTGGGTTCCAACTCTGCTATCGCCTTTATGTCTTCAAGTGTCTCATCCCTCTGCTGCTTTAGTTGAAGATGAAGCTGATTGATTGATACCGTGTGAACCTGATAGTTGATGCCGAATTCTGGATGCAAGGTGATTCAATGAGACATAGTATTACGCTTTATCCCTAACTTTTGCCTGGACCGCCCTTTCGGGTTTTCAGTCCACCGGGATACCCATTTTTGCCCAAGCCGCCTTTTCCGGTTTTCGACTTGCCAGGTGTACAGATTTTTTTCATTTCATCTCTTATTTTTGCCCGAACCCTTTTGGTTCGCCGGGAAGCCCTTATTTTTGCCTAGGTGTGTCAACCTAGCGGGTCTTTAATTCATGCGTAGTATCTTTTTACTATGTCTGCATTGGCAGGGTGAGGAAGTTCGTCACCATCCATGGTGGTTAGAATCATAGCTCCTCCTGAGAAGATATGTTTAACCACAAATGGCCCTTCGTACGTAGGGGTCCATTTGCCCTTGGGATCACTTTGAGGAAGAATGATGCGCTTGATTACCAGGTCTCCGACTTGATACTCTTGTCGTCTGACTTTCCTGTTAAATACCTTGATCATCCGTTTTTGGTACGTCTGACCATGACAAATAGCGGTGAGTCTCTTTTCGTCGATCAGGTTTAATTGATCAAGCCGAGTCTGGATCCAGTCATCTTCGCTCAAACCTGTATCCTTCATTATCCGGAGAGAGGGTATCTGGACTTCAATAGGCAAGACTGGCTCCATGCCATAGACCAAGGAAAAGGGTGTTGCCCCTGTTGACGTCTGTGTTGAGGTACGGTACCCATGAAGAGCGAATGGTAACATCTCGTGCCAATCTTTGTACGTCACTGTCATCTTCTGCACAATCTTCTTGATGTTCTTATTCGCTGCTTCTACAGCCCCATTCATATTTGGCCGGTAAGGAGAAGAGTTGTGGTGCTGTATCTTGAATTGCTCACAGAGCTCATTGATCATCTTGTTGTTAAGATTGGTACCATTGTCCGTAATGATCCTCTCCGGGATGTCGTATCGACAGATTAGGTTATGCCGAATGAACTGTGCCACGATGTTCTTGGTTACTGTAGCGTAGGAAGCTGCTTCAACCCACTTTATGAAGTAATCAATCGCTACCAGGATGAAGCGATGCCCGTTGGATGTCGTAGGTCTGATCTCGCCGATAATATCAATGCCCCACATTGCAAAAGGCCAAGGTGCTGTCAAGACATTCAGAGGTACTGGAGGAACGTGCACCTTATCAGCATATATATGGCATTTGTGACATGTCCGAGAGTGTTGATAACAGTCGGCTTCCATTGTGGACCAGAAATATCCTGCCCGAAGGATTTTCTTTGCCATAGTATGTCCACTGGAATGTGTTCTGAAGGTACCTTCGTGTAGCTCTGCCATGATCTTTTCTGCTTCAGTTTTATCCACACAACGCAGTAAGGTTGAATCGTGGTTCCGCTTGTATAGAATGTCATTGCTGAGGAAGAACTTTGCAGCGAATCTTCTCAGGAACTTCTTGTCGTTGACAGATGCACCCTCGGGATATTCTTGAGCTTCCAAGTACCTTTTTACTTCATGATACCAAGGTTTTTCTGTTACCTCTTCAGCCTCAAGATCGCAGCAATGTGCAGGTTCATCCAATTTCCAGATAATGATCCGAGGAGCCTCGTTATCCCATTTGACTTTGAACATAGAAGACATCGTAGCTAACGCGTCCGCCAACTGATTCTCCTCTCTTGGGAAGTGTTCAAAAGTTATCTCTTCGAAATGGGGGATCAATGTCAACACATACTCTTTGTAAGGAATCGGATTTGGGTGTTTCATATCCCACTCGCCTTTGATCTGACTGATCACGAGAGAGGAATCTCCGAAGACCCTCAGAAACTTGATCCTTAAGTCAATTGCAGCTTGAAGACCCATGATGCATGCCTCATACTCCGCCATGTTGTTGGTGCAGTTGAAACATAGTCGGGCGGTAAGTGGAGTATGAGTGCCTTTAGGGGATATGATCACAGCACCGATGCTATTACCCAAAGCGTTTGAGGCTCCGTCAAAGTGCATGGACCATCGAGATCCTTCCTCAGGTCCTTCATTCGGTCCAGGTACTTCACAATCAGTTACTACCATGATATCCTCGTCTGGAAATTCAAAGTTCATCGACTGGTAATCGTCCACTGCCTGGTGTGCCAAATGGTCTGCCAATACACTTCCCTTGATTGCTTTATGAGTCGTGTACTGGATGTCGTATTCTGTCAAGATCATTTTCCATCTTGCTATTCTTCCAGACAGAGCAGGCTTTTCGAAGATGTACTTGATGGGATCCATTTTAGAAATCAACAGAGTAGTGTGAGTCAACATATATTGTCTCAGCCGGCGAGCAGCCCATACCAAAGCGCAGCAAGTTTTCTCGAGCAGTGAGTATCGGGTCTCACAGTCGGTAAACGTTTTGCTAAGGTAATAAATAGCGTGCTCTTTTCGGCCAGACTCGTCATGCTGCCCCAGCACACACCCCATTGAGCTCTCAAGTACTGTTAAGTATAAAATTAGAGGTCTCCCTTCAACCGGTGGCATAAGGATGGGTGGCTCTTGGAGATACTCTTTGATTCTGTCGAAAGCGGCCTGACATTCATCGTTCCAACGTACTACTTGATCTTTCTTCAGTAGCTTGAAGATTGGTTCACAGGTGGCAGTTAGATGCGAGATGAATCGGGCAATGTAGTTCAACTGTCCTAGAAAGCCTCTGACCTCTTTCTCTGTCTTAGGAACTGGCATCTCTTGTATGGCTTTCACCTTAGCAGGGTCCACTTGAATACCCTTGTCGCTTACGACGAAGCCTAGCAATTTTCCAGATCTCACCCCAAATGTGCACTTGTTTGGGTTCAATCTCAGCTTGTACAACTTCAGACGGTCAAACAGTTTCTGCAGATGGTCAAGGTGTTCCTCCTCAGTTTGGTACCTTGCAATCATATCATCGACGTAGACTTCAATCTCATGGTGGATCATGTCATGAAACAAAGCAACCATGGCACGTTGGTAGGTTTCCCTAGCATTTTTCAACCCAAAAGGCATGACCTTGTAGCAAAAGGTGCCCCACTGAGTAACAAAAGTGGTCTTCTCCATGTCTTCGGGAGCCATCTTGATTTGATTATAACCAGAGAAACCGTCCATGAAAGAGAACACCTTATGCTGAGCAGTATTGTCAACCAGAACGTCGATATGAGGTAGAGGGAAGTCATCCTTGGGGGTCGCCCTGTTCAAATCCCTGTAATCAACACACATTCGGACCTTACCATCTTTCTTCAGCACTGGAACCACGTTGGCAACCCACTGAGGGTAAGAAGTCACTACTAGAAAACCGGCGTCAAATTGTTTCATAACCTCAGCTTTGATTTTCTCGGACATCTCTGGACGCATACGGCGAACCTTCTGTTTAACCGGAGGGCAGTCTTCCTTGGTAGGTAGGTGATGAACCACAATGTCAGTATCCAACCCAGGCATGTCTTCGTAAGACCGGGCAAAGATTTCCACATAATCATGCAACATCTGAATCAACCATTGTTTCACACTAGACTCCAGATTAGCACCAATCTTGACTTCCTTTCTGTCTGTCTCGGTACCCAAATTTACCGTTTCCACTGGCTCTTCATGTGGCTGAATGGCCCTCTCTTCCTGGAGTAACAGTCTTGCAAGCTCACCAGGCACTTCGCAATCATCTTCACCTTCGTCTTCGGCTAAGTTGATCGGATTTTCGAAGTTATAACTGGCAGTAGCAGAGTCGTTACCAGTGAGATCCAGAGTGGATTGGAACCTGTATGGGTGAGTGTGTGTAAATATAGTTGTTTTGCAATATATAAAGAAAGAAAGGGAGCACAAGATTTGAAATGCGAAAAACGTCCAATGTTTTTATTCATGATATATGAAAATGACAAATAATAAGCCCTCACAAATGAAGCCACGGTGCCCCGGGTAAGACACCGGGCCATAAAGTTTCAAATTATTGTTTGTTACAAATTCAAAACAAAGGAGTTCATTACTGATGGACAAAAGTAATAGGTATGAAATCTTTGGCAGTCCAGTTGTTCAGTCCACCGTTGGTCGTTGGGTAGATCCAGCTGTCAAATTCGGATTCCTCCACGTCGTCTTCAATAGCATTCACTCCCGGGTTGGTGATTAACACAGGAGGTCTTCCAATCCTTGCCTTGCGAACAACCCTCTGAGCTTCTGCAGTGAAACCCAAACCAAACTTGTCAGTCTTCGGAGTAAAATCAGGAAGTCGGCCCCAATTTGCACACTCACCCTTCTCAATCACAGCCCAGGAATCCTTTCAGGAAGCCATCTTCAAAGGAGAGTCTTCTTCAGTCACAGTCTCTGCTGACGCCAATGTCTGAGGCACCTCTTCAAAGTGTTGAAAGGGGGTCTCAATGAACTCCCCATCCATCTCTATGTACCGGAACGAGTTGAGGTGGCTGACCATATATTCTTCCTCCCCCTGCACTGTAACAATCTTCCCTCTGACCGTGTACTTAAGCTTCTGATGTAATGTGAAGGTCACAGCTCCAGCCTTGTGGATCCATGGACGACCTAACAAACAAGAATAGGACGGCCGGATGTCCATCACATAGAACGTTGAATCAAAGACCTGAGAACCAACCCTGATTGGAATGTCAACTTCCCCATGTACCATCCTTTTCGACCCGTCAAAGGCCCGGACAACAATGTTACTAGGCTTCAGCTCCAAACCCTCACAATCCAGCTTGTCTAGATCCTTCTTGGGTAATACGTTCAACGAAGAACCGGTGTCTACTAACACATGGGCAAGAGTAGTGCCCCTGCATTCAATGGAGACATGTAGGGCGTCGTTATGGTTCTTTCCTTTGGTAGTCAGATCGGCGTCAGAGAAACCCAAACCATTATCAGCAGTCAAGTTGGCCACACAATCGGTAAATTGATCAGCAGATGTTTCTTGTGGCACATGGGCCATCTTCAGGAAGGAAATCAGGGCCTTGGCATGGGCCTCTGAACACAACAACAGTGATAGCATAGAGATCTTAGAGGGGGTGTGCCCCAGCTGCTCAACTACATTGAAATCACTCTTCTTGATAATTTTAAGAATCTCTTCCATCTCTTGCTTGGAAGCTTCAACATTGGTTGTCTTTGGTACCTCCGTTCGGGCAGGCACATCAGTAGCAATCCCTTTGCCCCGAGCGTCAGATGACTCGGCAGCAGGGGTAAAAACAGGAACTTGATCAGGAAGGGAAGCAGGCACACTGGCAGGTGTGATGACAAGAGGTATTTGAATAGCTGGTGGCGCAATATCAGGTGAGAAAAGCCTGCCACTGCGAGTGACTTTAGCAGGCTCGGTGATGTTGCTGACGCCAGTACTAGTGTCAAGCTCTTGTTTAACTCCAAGCACATAAATATCTGCCCCATAGTGCCAAGGGACAGCTTTGTCAGATGTATAAGGGAGGGGCCCCGGAACAGTAATGATGATAGGAGCAATCTTCTGAGTAGACATGATTTTGACAGGCTTCTTTGAGGGAGCCTTGGGAGTGTTGTTGAAAACAGTGACAATAGAAACTTCTTCAGTACAGACAGCAGGAACAACAATCTTCTTGAATAAGATTTCTTTGCTATCTATCAGGTTTTGGACGCCTGACTTCAACAAAGGACAAACAGCAGGTGAAACAGCACATAGATGACAACCTTTACTACATCCCGGAAATAAACCGGCTAGCAACAGGTTCCTCTTGACAGTCAACAACGGAGTAACAATATCATCCACGGAGGCTACATACAGGTCTTCTTCCACAGCATTCACTCCATGCTGGGGCATGGGAGCAGTCACAACATTGGGCCTTTAGGGCGCCTCGAACTGTATTTCTTTAGCATCAATAAGGTCCTGAACCTTATTCCTTAGAGCCCAACAATCATCCGTAGAATGCCCCGGGCTATCAGAGTGATAAGCACAACGGGCGTTGGGGTTGTACTACGGGGAGGTTGTGTTCACTACCTTTGGAGCTTCTTTGACACTTACCAGATTGGTTGACAGTAGTTGCGGCAATATCTGAGACAGGGTCATACTGAGCCGAGTGTACTCTCTTCTGGGCCTCTCACCCCTTGGTTGGTTATATTTCCGAGGAGCAGCAGCAGGCTTAGAAATGACCGCCGCGTTGATAGCTTGGCGGCGTTCCGTTTTATTCTGTTTCCTCGATCCATAAACAGCACTAGATTCCTTTTTGAAGGGCTTCTTTTCAGAACTTGAGGATGCCCCTTTCTGTATCTTCCCTGACTTGATACCAGCTTCGATCCTCTCACCGGTCAAAATGAGGTCTGTAAACCCTGTAGAAGAATTACCAATCAGATGGTTGAAGAATGGACCAGACAGGGTCCCCAAGAACATGTCCACGAGTTCACGGTCAGTCAACGGTGGCTACACCCTGCCAGCCAGGTCTCTCCACTTTTGCACGTACTCCTTAAAACCTTCACCCGTCCCAAGCGACATACCCTGGAGTTGGGTACGTGTAGGAGCGAGGTCGGCATTGTACTGATACTGCTTATAAAATGCAGTAGCCAAGTCCTCCCAGTTACAAATACTGGTTCTATCCAGCTGATAGAACCATTCGAGTTGAGCCCCTGAAAGGCTATCCTGGGAGAAATGGATCCATAAGTTCTTGTCTGTAGTATACGGTTGGATCTTCCTCACATATGATCTGAGATGGATCTTAGGGCAGGAAGCTCCGTTATACTTCGCAAAAGAAGGTGCCTTGAACTTGTGTGGGATCACCACCCCAGAAGATAAACCTAGATCTCCAAAATCCAACTCGGGCACATGTTGAATCTCCATAGCACTCAGACGATCCTCTAGTTGCTTGTACCTGTCCTCAGCCGGAGGGTACTGTTCATCATTGTAATCGGTCTCGTTGTCGGAGACCACGGGACTAGGAACCCTTTCCCCTTGGGGACTGTCTTTCCCTACAGAGGAAGTAGCCTGATCAGCCTCATTTTGTAGTGTATTCCCAAACCTCCGTCCAGTGTTGAACAGCACAGTCCTCTTCTTCTTCTTCTTCAAAAGAAGAGTCTTCAACTCCTGTTGACCCTGGGCTAAGCTCATGACCAACTCTTGAAACTGGGCATTCTGGGCCTGGAGGGCCTTGATAGCTTGTTCATTGGATGATTCAGGATTCATGATGATTGCTGAAATAAACAGCGAAGAAGATTAAGCAACCTGTAGAAAAAGAGTACTTGTTATGCACATGATGCATGATATGCTATTTATGCAATGCATTCAAGGGTTCGAAAGTTCAAATTAGTTGTAGACAAAAAAGGAACACACGTTATATTAAGAAATAATTTGTTCAGTACATCAATGCCTCATGGGCAAAATATTACAAAATACTTAATCCCAAAAGACACTGCACATCCTCTTTGGTGCGATGTAAGTATTGATGGTCTTTTCCTCGTGCAGTAGGCGGGTGAGCTCCATGACCTTCTTCTCACTGGCATGTATACTGGTTTCAAGAGATATTCATTCTTCCTTAAGTTGGATCCAGCTTTTTTGCATTTCTTCCCAAGATGTTGGCATGTCAGGATGTTGAATGGTGTATGGCACCTCTCCTTCCAAAACTGGCTCTTTGATCATGGGGAGAACATGAGGATATGGCATCACCAGCTTCTGGGAGCGGGCTCGTACCCACTTGAGATAAGGTTCAAGGGGGATGGAGTTCTTGTGCCCTAGTGTCTTACTATCTACCCTGTTGGGCATCCTCCAAGCTCTGATGAATCTCTGGCGAAGTCCTTGCGTATCATTGTTGAAGTCAAAAACTATGTCAGGAATCAACATGTCATGAGGGCCATCCCTCCGAGGATACCCAAACTGCCTCAAAGCCAGACATGGGTTGTAAGTAATGTCCCCTCTGATTCCAAGTAAAGGAACATTAGGAAACTCTCCGCAACGATCAATGATAGTGACCTTTTCTTTGGACCGAGAACACCAATGTATATCAGCATGTGTGAGGGTCATCAGTCGTTGTGACCATCTCAAACCCCGCTCGTTCTTCAAAACTGATTGTGGAAGGTGCGAAATAAACCACCTTGCCAGGAGAGGAGTGCAGCACATGAGAACACCTCTTTTTCTCATGGTTCGAGTGTAACATGAGTGAAGGATGTCCCCAAGTAACGTCGGTATAGGATTCCTGGACATGGAGATCTTGACAGCATTGATATCTATAAGCTGATCCGGATTCGGGAACAACACCAACCCATAGACAAGGAGTGCCACAACTTCTTCAAAGGCTTGTAAGTCAAGGGAATTCCAACATTCTTGTGCTTTCTCAAACAGGAACTTTGCCAAGAATCCTTTGATACCACTTCTAACTTCCCAATGTCCCTTGATGTCAGGTGGTTGTAGATGTAGTGCTTTAGAAACCTCTTCAAGTTTTGGTTCCCTTTCCGTACCGTTGTAGGGTAGTTGATTGAGAATGGGAACCCTCAGAAGCTGAGAAAACTCTTCCAAAGTAGGTACTAATTTATAATCCGGGAAAGTAAAGTAGTGGTGCAAAGGATCAAAGAACTCGAAGAGAACTTTTATCATATCTTCTTCAATGTTGGTGTTGACCAAGCTGATGAGTCTACCATGCCTTTCACTGAAGGAAGAGTTCTCGGGAATCCTGGATGTAAGCTCCTTAAGCTGAGGAGGGATCCTTACAAGGTTGACCTGAATTGTTTTTCTGCGAATAGTTTCCATGTCCTACAAAACAAGAACAAAGATGAAGATTCGAACCCTTGAAGTGGTTAGTGGATGCATATGATGTTGTATAATGTTATGATGTTATGATAAAAACACACCACAAGTATTCACAAAAGGCAAACATGATAAGGCACACAAGTCACACCAGACAGCCCTTAGAGTTTAGGCCAGCATGAGGTCTAGGTACTACCCTCTTGAAGTTGGTGGGCTCAAAACCTGTCATATCAAAAGTAACCGGGTTCTAAGGAGCTCAATATCATAGGGTTGTTTTCTATGTTCATTTTTTTGATTTAGCCGCTGAACTGGCGATCAAAATATTCCAAGAAAACAACCTTCAATGAGTGTAGTATCGAGTATCTACCAACTTCAGACTGTACCAAAGTCGGTCATCTCACTACCCCTAAAGAGGCCAGGATGGTCAAGTAAGGTTCCTAAGGTCAGTTGATGCTTCACGACACCATGCGGCGGCCCCGTACTCTCCTTGACTTGACTCAAGGGTTACCGGTACTCACCAAAGTGCCACATCAACGTAGCAACTGCTTCAACCGTGTCGGTATACCCCGCACAGTTCCCTCACAGTTTGTTGCTACCTAAAAGGTATTCCCCGGATCAGGGTTAGGATCTATGAAACTCCCAAAACAGGCCCACAATATTAAAGCAATCAAAACAGGCAATTGAAAACATAAGAGTGGTCTAATCCTAAGGTACACCTCACTTATTAAAGTATCCCCAGCAGAGTCGCCAGTTCTGTGATCGGTGGAAATAGAACTGACTGTTTTGAAATGCTGGTTCGCGAAATGTCGCGGTAAGCAAGAGTCGCCACCGTCTTTTATTTTCTCCAACAAGGAAAGGACAAAAGCACAGCAAAATTCCTTTTCGAGATGTTTCTCGGTTCGGGAGGTAGATTATAGAAAGGGAAGGTGTTAGCACCCTTTTTATCCGTGGTTATCCACGGGCTCTTAGGTACTTGCTCTTATGTTTTCAAAATTGTTTGCTTTTCAAGTGTTTGTGGGTTTTGAAAAAGTTTCGTTTGAAAAATTTCTAAGTAACTCTTGTATCTGTCCTCAAGAGTGTATGAAATATTTGTTTAAAAACCTTTTGAAAGTGTGGGTGCGAAAAGTTGTTTTGTTTGTTTGAAAGAGCAAGTACCCAGGAGAATCTACCTACTCAAAGGAATTAGGCTGTGTAAAAGTCCTTTAGATAGTACTATCCCACCATTGAGAGGTAGGTAGCACCGTCGTTGGAGGTATTCGGGTCAATTCGATTATAAGAGACATGTGTGGTCACCGAAGCAATGGTAGGAGGCCTTAGCGGTAACCCTAATGTCCTAGATCCTTTTTATCCAAGGCAACCATTTCGAGGCAATTGGATCTTTAGACAGGAGGTCGACCTCTAAGACACCCTATACTTGACGACCACGTTCGAGGCAACCAGTGAGGCGTACCCTAGGAGTGGCATGTGCATGTGTGTTGTTTTTCAGTTAATGTTTATCTTTGAACATGCATTCGTGAGCTACGGATTGTTTTTTATTTGTCATACAAGTCTTTCATGCATATTAACAGTTAAGAGTGCGGAAAATAAAGTGCGGAAAGGTAAATCTACGCTATTACAAGACGCGGGTCTATACATCGCCAAAAACAAAAACCCGTTTGGAAAATAAATGCGGAAAATAAAGAAAACAATAAAATCATAATTAACTATTACATCCTCTGAGCAGATACATAAATAATCAAAATAAATAATAATGCGCGAATAGAAATTTAATCAGGACTTCCTTAGGGTTTTGACCCTTTTGAGAAATAAAGAAATTTTGGTCCTTTGCATTTAATTAAATATTAACCCTAAACTAATTAATTAATTAATTAAAATAAAAATGTTTTTTTGTGTTTTTTATGTTTTTAATGAAATAAAAAGAAAAGAAATTAAAAGTCAAGAAAACCCTAATTCTAGATTTATTTTATTTATTATGAAAAAAAGATTAAAATAACCTAATTTAACTAATTCAATTTGGTTAGTATTTATTTACAACATAAATTAATAATGAAATTAATGCATAATACAAATATTATAAATATTTAATTCTGAGTTTATTATGAAAATTAATATTAATTATGTTAGTTAAATAAATAATATTAATAATAAAAAATAGTTAGTTAAAAGAAAATAAAAAGAAAAGCAATTAACCAGGGGGGTGTTGGACCCAATTAGGAGGTTTTGCTAGAATTTATGGCCCAATAAGCCAAGCCTGTGTTGACTTTCTTGAATCGTCCAGAGGTGCATTGACTCATGAGCATGGTGTCCCTTTCCTGGTAGCCATCAGATCTGTACATAAGGCCACATGGCGCCTGTTTGCATAAGGTGTATGATGGAACATATTGTAAAGCCTGCACGTGATTAGGTTATGCAAAACAAGAAACAAATATGGGGTGGACCTGGGAATCGAACCCAGGTCCCAATGCCTATTACGCGCTTGCCTTAACCACTCCACCACTTTGCTTTAGTCATCAGTAAAACAACCAATAATTAATATATTCAATAATCAATTCCTATGCTGTAAAACTAAAACGCGTGCATATTTTTCAAATGGCCCAATGGTTCATCAACACGTCTTCATCGTCTTCATGAAACTTGCATAAAAACACATCAAATAGCGGGGTTTTTTAACCCCCACAACCTGCAAGCATGAAAAATAGGGATTAGCTCCTTGCTGCTCATAAATATTTCGCGAGCATCGTGTTGGATTCGTCTGGCCTTGACGAATTCAACCATGGGCTTTAGAGTCTCTAATTTTTCCTATATCAGAAAGCCCCCTTTTAAGAGCTTGAAAAACCCTAAAATTCAACAATGGCGTTTTCTGTTTCAGGGCACCATAATACAATTAACCTATATCATTAGCTTCAGAAAGGTGTTAGCAATGCAATACGCACAAAAAATCTCATTAATAATACATGAATATTGATTTATGATTATGAAAAAATAACCAAACCGTGTGACTTTTTCTGGCGTGTTCTTGGAGTGTTAAGGCTTGTTTTTTATTCCAATCTGTTCCTGGGAATGTTAGCAATGTGTTTGAATCGCTCTAAGGCTTTGAATTGTGTTAAAACATGGAATTCAGTTTTCAAATTTTCCTTCAATTTTTGGAATTGGCTTATGGATTTTGACAGCAGTTCTCACGTATACCTCATTAGGTTTAGGTTCTGTATATGTAGTAGGATGGAATTAGGGTAAAACTTTGTCCAAGAATCCATGGAATAATGTTTTCAATATTTGATTTCCAATCACATAATTTTGCATCTTTTTGATTGATAAAACTTGCCAAACATGGAGATTTTGGTCCCCTTGATTGATACACGAAATCTTCAGCATGTGTTGAGTTTATTTGCATCACAAAAAGATTTGAAAACCATATCTTGGTATTTTCCTACAATTAAATTAATTAATATTAATAAAAAATTCAATTAATTAATTAAAAATAAGAAAATAAATAAATTTAAGCTCAATGGGTCGTGCATAGGCCTTGGACAAAGATTCAAGAAGAAATTTGGGGCCCATTAGCAAAAATGAGGTGTTTTGGGCAAAGTTGACTTTTGCAAATTCCCAAAAATTTCCCAACTTCTCCAATGCATATCTTGCTCAATTTTGATCATATGAACATGTTCTTGGACATTTTGGAAAGGTCTTGAAGTCCTATAACCAATGCCTTTGGTCCCATGTCATTTGGATTTACCAATCTCAAGTTATGGTCTTTGATTTAAAGTGTATTTTTGTTGACTTTTGAAATTGACCTATAATGTAGAAATTGATAACTTTTTGTGAGAGCATTTCTTGGACTTGGAATGTGAAGATGAGTTGTAGGAAATGTCATCCCCTTCAAAATGAGCATTGTATGGGATTTTTCTGATGAACCATGAAAAAGTGATGCCCTGGTCAAGTTACAGTTGACTTTTCAACTGTCCAAAAATAGCAACTTTTGCATCTTTGATGATTTTTGAGCCATTCTTATGGAATCATGATCAAGATTTGATCAAATGATGATTGTGTGCTCCAAATAAGATGTTGACCAAAATTTTTGACTTTTGACTGTAAAATGACCATTTTACCCCTGTAGTTGACTGTGAAGCAAATAGGGCTTTTGACTGTGCAACTTGACCCTGTGAGCCTTGAAACTTGGCATGTAGATGCTTGACAATGTGTATAGGCCTATGGGACTTGATTGAGCCCTTGAAAATCTCAACTTCCTTGCAAGAACCAAAACCCTAATTTTGACTAGCTTTGGAGGCAGTTGGACTGTGCAATCTTTGAAAAGTCTTGAACCATTTGAGGATGATTCTTGATAAAATTTGAAGAATATGGGAGGGAAAATTTTGGGGTACAACAAACATCACCGCTGTACAATCCGAACACCCGCTGTGCTTTTCACTCTGATAGCCCGGGGCATGATATGAATGATTGTTGGGTCTTGAAGAATAAGGTACATGATCTGATTGATGCTAAGGAGATTGAATTCAGAGCGCCTGAAAAGCCTAATGTCATAACGGCACCTATGCCCAAACATGACGCGGGAGTGAATGTTATTGAAGACGATAATGAAGAGTTTGATATTGACAACTAGATCTACCCAACTGCTGATGATGGATTGAGCAATTGGACAGCGAAGGATTCTATGCTTGTTTCTGTTATTACCCAGTAATGAGACTTTTGTTTTGAATTTGTACAGACAGCTTTTAAACTTTACGGCCCGATGTCTTACCCGAGACACCGTGGCTTTGTTTGGGAGGGCTTTATTATGTGTCATTACCATATATCATTAATAAAAGCATTGGACGTTTCTTGCATTTCAAATTTTTCACTCCTTGTTTTTTCTTTTCTATCTTGCAAAACAACTATTTTACACACACTCACATATACAGGTCTACATCCACTCTGGATCCCACTGATAACGACTCTGCTACTGTCGATTATGACTTCAAAAGTCCGATCAACTTAGCCGAAGACAAAGGTGAAGATGATTGCAAAGTGCCTGGTGAACTTGCAACAATGTTACTTCAGGAAAAGACGGCCATACAGCCACATGAGGAGCCTGTGGAAACAGTAAATCTGGGTACAGAGGTAGACATGAAAGAGGTCAAGATCAGTGCAAATCTGGAGCCTAGTGTTAAGCAATGGTTGATACATATGCTGCGTGAGTATGTTGAGATCTTTGCCTGGTCTTATGAAGATATGCCTGGGTTGGATACCGATATTGTGGTTCACCGCCTACCTACCAAGGAGGACTGTCCTCCAGTGAAACAGAAGGTCCGCCGAATGCGCCCAGAGATGTCTGAGAAAATCAAGGCTGAAGTGATGAAGCAGTTTGACGCCGGTTTTCTAGCAGTTACTTCTTACCCACAGTGGGTTGCCAACGTGGTTCCTGTACCGAAGAAGGATGGTAAGGTTCGGATGTATGTTGACTATAGGGATCTGAACAGGGCGAGCCCCAAGGATGATTTCCCTCTACCTCATATCAACGTTTTGGTTGACAACACCGCACAACATAAGGTCTTCTCCTTTATGGATGGTTTCTCCCGTTATAATCAGATTAAAATGGCTCCCGAAGACATGAAGAAGACAACCTTTGTTACTCAATGGGGTACCTTTTGCTACAAAGTCATGCCTTTTGGATTGAAGAATGCTGGGGTAACGTATCAGCGTGCCATGGTCGCTTTGTTCCATGACATGATCCATCATGAGATTGAGGTATACATCGACGACATGATCGCAAGATCCTAGAGAAAAGAGGAACATCTTGACCACCTTCAGAAATTATTTGACAGGTTGAGGTTGTACAAGCTGAGGTTAAACTCGAACAAGTGCACCTTCAGGGTGAGGTCTGGAAAGCTGCTGGGTGAGTGGGATACCACAGGCTCAAAGGCGAGTGGGATACCAAACACCCAAACCTTATTCCTTACAAGGAGTATGTATTGACGTTGCTTCCATATTTCGAAGAGATAACCTTTAAACACTTCCCTAGAGAGGAGAATCAGTTAACGGACGCACTGGCTACGATGTTTTCTATGTTCAAAGTAAATTGGGACAGCGAAGCTCCCCGGATTATCATTGAAAGGTTGGACGAACCTACACATTGCTGTGACGTTGAGACTGAAAAGGTAGCAGATAAACCCTGGTTTCATGAGGTGAAGAGGTACCTTGAGGCTCAGGAGTACCCCGAGAGTGCATCTGTTAATGACAAGAAGTTTCTGAGGAGGTTCTCTGTGAAGTTGTTCATCAGTAATGACATCCTTTACAGGCGTAACCATGATTCAACCTTACTACGATGTGTGGATAAGAACGAGGCAGAAAGGATCATGGTATATTTACATGAAGGTTCTTTCTAAACTCACTCCAGTGGACATACCATGGCAAAGAAAATCCTACGGGCGGGATATTATTGGTCCACTATGGAAGCCGACTGTTACCAGCATTCTCGGACATGTCACAAGTGCCAAGTCTATGGTGATAAGGTGCACATACCTCCAGTTCCTCTGAACGTCATGACAGCTCCGTGGCCTTTTGCAATGTGGGGCATTGACATGATCGGAGAGATCAAACCTACAACGTCCAACGGGCATCGTTTCATCCTGGTAGCAATTGATTACTTTACAAAGTGGGTTAAAGCAGCTTCCTTTGCTACTGTAACCAAGAACTTCGTGGCACAGTTCATTCGGCACAACCTGATCTGTCGATATGGTGTACCAGAAAGGATTATTATAGACAATGGTACAAATCTCAACGACAAAATGATCATCGAACTCTGGAAGCAGTTTAAGATACAACATCACAACTCTTCTCCCTACCGACCGAAGATGAATGGGGCTGTTGAAGCGGCTAATAAGAACATTAAGAAGATTGTGCAGAAGATGACGGTGATATACAAAGATTGGCACGAGATGTTACCATTTGCTTTTCATGGGTACCGTACCTCAGCACGAACGTCAACAGGGGCAACCCCCTATTCATTGGTATATGGTATGGAGGCCGTATTACCCATTGAAGTTCAGATACCCTCTCTTCGGATTATGAAGGATACATGTTTGAGCGAAGATGACTGGATTCAGGCTCGGTTTGATCAGCTAAACTTAATCGATGAGAAAAGACTTACTGCTATTTCATGGTCAGACGTACCAAAGACGGATGATCAAGGCATTTAACAAGAAAGTTAGACGACGAGAGTATCGAGTTGGGGGTCTGGTGATCAAGCGCATTATCTTACCTCAAGGTGATCCCAGGGGCAAATGGACCCCTACCTACGAAGGGCCATTTGTGGTTAAGAACATTTTCTTAGGAGGATCTATGATTCTAACCACCTTCGATGGTGACGGCCTTCCTCAACCCGTCAATGCAGACATAGTGAAAAAATACTACGCATAATCAAAGACCCGCTAGGTCGACTGGCCTAGGAAAAAATAAGGGCTTCTCGGCGAACCAAAAGGGTTCGGGCAAAAATAAGGGATGAAAATAAAAAATCTGTACACCCGGCAAGTCGAAAACTTGAAAAGGCGGCTTGGGCAAAAAAGGGTATCCCGGTGGACTGAAAACCCGAAAGGGCGGTCCAGGCAAAAATTAGGGATCAAAGTGTAACACTATGTCTCATTGGATCACCTTGCAACCAGACTTCGGTATCAACTATCATGCTCGAACGATGCTAATCAATCTGATTTACCTTCAACCAAGTAGCAAAGTAATGAGATGCTCGAGGACATAAAGGCAATAGCAAAGTTGGAACCTAGTGGGATTTTTCACATAGCTGTTTTGTTTAGTTTTACAAATTGTGTAAATTCTATTATTCGGCGGCGTTCTCTTACTAGGACGTCGGCCTCTAGTACAAAAATGCCTATTTACAGGCAAAACTTCAAAATCAATACAATTCATTTTTTACAGAAATTTCAAACTGTTTTTCCTTTTTTTGTTTTGTTTTGCAAGGAACGTCCAATGATCATTTTTGATATATGCATTTGACATTAATTGCTGCTCATGAATATTTACATGTGAAACAAAAGACGATTACTTGTAATATCAGAAACAGGGGCAATTGTCCAAGCTTTATAGTTGCTCTATCCACCAGGTACAAGGTAGATTTAGCTAAAGAATATGGCTGAAATACTTTCACTCCCCACAGAGTAAGATAAAGACAGTAATGTTAGCTCTCCCCAGCTGAGACTCGCAACCGTGAACGAATCGGTAATGTTCTCCCCAAGTAGAGTTTATCTACCATTAGCACTGAAAAGTCTTATCATCCCCGGCGGAGTATAAAATATCCCCAATGGAGTTTGAAAATTTTCCCCAGCGCAGTCTGAAAAAGTTTCCCCAGTGGAGTGTGGAGAATCATCCCTAGTAAACTTTGGAAGATTGTCCCCAGTAGAGCCTAAAAGGTTATCCCCAGTGAAGTTGCAACTGAAGATCGTCCCCAGCGGAGTTCATTCCTTTCACAAACAGGAATTCAATCCAAAATAGGATTCAGTATCACCAGCAACGGTAATTCGTCCCCAGCGGAATTTATCAGCGGAATCCTCAACAGAGCATCTCTTCCCCACAGAGCCATTTCCTCATCAGTTCATTCCCCAACAGAATTATCCTCTCCCGCAGGTTTATTCTCACAATCATCTTCATCCACTATCCCCAGCGGAAACGAAGAATTCAACTCTTTTCTCCTGCAGTTATTCGGGATTTATTTCCCCAGCTAAAAACATCACATCTTCATACATCATGACACATGCATATACGCATCATACAACACAATCTCATTTCTTTTGAGAAAATCATTGCCTGATACATATCATGCATTACATACAACTAATCTTTAGCTTTCAGGAAGGATGCGGTTAAATTCTCATAAAAATCAAAGCTATGAAGCTTTTATATCAGTCGAATTACGGACAAGTTCTTAAATCACAACAGAGTTTTTCTCAGTTGAATTACAGACAAGGTCCTAAATCTCGACAATGTTCCTCCGTTGAATTACAGACAAGTTCCTAAATCTCAGCAGAGAAGTTTTCTCAGTTGAATTACGGGCAAGTTCTTTAATCTTGATGAAGATGTTTCCCCGTGTCGAATTACTGACAAGTTCTTAAATCTCAGCAGAGATGTTTTCTCAGTTGAATTACAGACAATGTCCTAAATCTCGACAAAGTTCCTCCGTCGAATTACAGACGAGTTCCTAAACTCAGCAGAGAAGTTTTCTCAGTTGAATTACGGGCGAGTTCTTAAATCTCGATGAAGATGTTTCCCTCCAGTCGAATTACTGACAAGTTCTTAAATCTCAGCAAAGATGTTTTTCTCAGTTGAATTACAGACAAGGTCCTAAATCTCGACAAAGTTCCTCCATTGAATTACAGACGAGTTCCTAAATCTCAGCAGAGAAGTTTTCTCAGTTGAATTACGGGCGAGTTCTTAAATCTCGATGAAGATGTTTCTCCCTCAGTTGAATTACGGGCAAGTTCCTAAATCTCGACACCCCGGTTGGATTACAGACAAGTTCCTAAATCTCGACATCTGAGTTGAATTACGGGCAAGTTCCTAAATCTCGACACCCCGGTTGGATTACGGACAAGTTCCTAAATCTCGACATCTCAGTTGAATTACGGGAAAGTTCCCAAATCTCGACACCCTAGTTGAATTACGGGCAAGTTCCTAAATCTCAATAAAGATCAGACTTCCCCAGCGGAATCTTCCTTAAACAACAAGTATACAAGCTCTCGCTAAGGAATCTCTTATGTGATCGACACTCTTTCAGATGGCATCTTTAAGCCCATCCCCTCGTCACCAATCTCCAAATGGCATCTGTAATTCCATTCCCGACATCACAAGGCTGATACCACTTCATGTGAGTGCAAATTTCTGGGCACTCTAGTGTTCAATCATCTTCCACCTTTTGATCACGAAAGGCACGAGAGCTAATCTACATCCTCAGGTTTAAGAAGATTAAACAGGGGCAGCTGTTGTACCCCAAAATCTCCAAGTTGCTCAAGGTTGCTCAAGGATTGGTCAGACAAGCTCTCTCCTAAGGCAGTCTACCCCAAATTAGGGTTTTGTGTTTCATCAAGATCCTTGAGTCCAAGTGACCCCAAGTGCTCACCAATGTCATAATGTGTTCTCAAGATCATCCATGTCAAATTTCAAGCCTTGCAGAGGACGTTTGCTAAGTCAATTGCTCAAAGGCCCAAAAATCGACTGTGCTAGGGCAAAATTCAACTATGGCCCAAATACAATCAAACTTCAAGAATTTTTGTCAACATTCTCATTTTGAATTATATTTCATCATTTGATCAAGGTTTGATCATGATTCATCAAGGATTTCTCAGAATTCATCAAGATTCAAAAGTTGCTAAATTAGGGTTTTATAGGAAAAGTCAACTCAATTTTGACCAAGCATAACTTTCTCATAATTCATGAGAAATGACCCATCCAAAGCTCATTTTTAAGAGGCTGAAATTACCTACAATCAATCTTCATACCCCAAGTTCAAAAAATGCACTCACAAGAAGTTATGAATTTGGACATTATAGGTCATTTTGAAAAGTCAACAAAAACACTTTTTTTGTCAAAACTTCTAACTTGAGCATGGAATATCAAAATGATATGAGACCAAAAGGGTTGGTTAGAGAACATTTCAAGCTTTCTAAAAAGTCCAAGAACACCTCCAAAAGTTCAAAATTAAAGAAGTTATACATTGTTGTAGTTGGACTTTTTTGCAAAATTGCCAAAAGTCAACTATCCCCCAAACTTTAAATTTTGCCAAATGGGCCCTTTCTTTTTCACTTGTTTTGAGTTTGCATTATTTCCCACGTGCTCTAGATTTGGCCATGTGTCCATATCTTATTTTATTATTTGATTTGATTTTTATTTGAATTAATTCATTTTAAATCAAATAAAATCACATAAAATCAAAAACATTGAAAGCTAAAGATCTTGTGATCATTTCAGGCTCCAATTACAGCTAGCATTGCAATCAAACTCGTATCAAGGTCATTATGCATAAGGAGATTGGATTTAGGCCAAGTTTGGAAAGCTTTAATGGAGGATAAAATCAAATCTCAAAATCATCAATGGAGGAAGATTTGGACATAATTTTTTACCCTAATGTATTGTACAATACAAAAGGAGGCGAGGGGGACAGAAATCAGGGTTGGAGATCAAGCATAGAGGAAGAACCAAATTTGCAAAAACCAGAAAAAAGTTTGACTTCGAAATCAACCCTAGAGGCAATTTCAAGACTTGAGACTTGTCTCAATCGTTTCCTGGCCATCTCCAGAAGCAAAACCAATCACAACCATGCATTTTCCAGCTTCCTAGAGCTCTGTAAGTCTCTCATAGATTCGCCATATTCTTGAAATCGATACATGCTATTCTTGCATCTATGACAAAAAATAGATGCATATTCTGATTCACCATATCATTTACAAGCTTTTCATAATAACCAATTTCATTTATCTAACCTATATCACAGATCACCATTGCTAGGGTTTTTTGTTCGTTTTTAGGGCTTTTGGTTTCAGGAAAAATTAGCTTTAATGATGGACATGGTTGTGATCAGTAGGTTGAGACGAATCCAACCATGGTCCTAGAACTCATTTATATGACCTGAGAAAGATTTTGGAATGAAGCTACGATTTTAGCTGCGGATAAAAATCCGTAGGTAAAAATTACAGGTTTTAAAGGAAATGGACGAACTCGTGTCATCCATTCATAGGCCGGTTCAAATGAAACGCGCGTTTTTCCTTTTTTCTGGCCATTGATCTTGTTTTACTATATTATTATTTATTTGTGTTATATTAACAAAGAGAAACAAAGGGTGTAGTGGCCACAAGGGGGACTTTCAAAGCGTTGAAGGCTGGAGGTTAGGGGTTCGACCCCTGCCTCCAGCATTTGTTATTTTTCTTAATTCTTTCAGGTAATCTGGTGTACGCGCATGCCAAGGGACCATCATACTCCATCACCAATCAGTGTGCCTGATGGCCAGATGGCCAGATCTGGTGGTCAGCATCAAGGGTGCACCAAAAGGCTAGTCAACGCATGAGCACTGGATCAGAAAAAAGTCACATTGATCAGCCTTAATGGGCCAGCAAAATTGCTAGTCAAACACCCAAATCAGGCCCAATCTCTCTTTCCCTCGTATTTTGTTTTTTTTAATTTAATAATATTATTTTGTTTTAATTAATTTCTAACCAATAACAAATTTTCTTTATTTATCAAAAAATCACCAAAAACATTTTTTGCCCAATTTAAATTCAGAATTTTATTTTTATTAATAAATACTAACTAATTAATTAGGCTTTGAATTCTAGAATAACTTTAATTTATTTTCTAAATATTTAAAATTAATTAGAAATCATTAGGTTTTAATTCTAATTTAATTATTTTAATTTCTTTCTTAAATTAACAAAAACCCCAAAAACATGTCATTTATTATTTTTTTCATCATTTAATTTATTTTATAATTAATTTAGTATTTTAATTTAGGATTTAATTTCTTTTCTTAATATAAAAAATAACAAAATAAGCATTTTCTTTTAAAAGGGTCAAAACCCTAATTCGCATTCGATTTAATTTCGCGTCGCACTTTATTTTTTTATCCAATTAATGTATCTGCTTCCGGTATGTAATAATTAATTAGGACATTTATTTATTTTATCGCTTTGTTTTAATTTCAAAGGGTTGCTTTTGGCGATGTAAATACCTGACGCCTTGTAATTTAATTTTCGCACTTTAAATTCTGCTAATTATAAATGCTAGATGCTTGATAATAGGGTTTGCATGACAAGACTGAATGTTTAATCTTAAAATCAAGTTAGATCACCCTTAACATGTGCAAAGATAAAAATAACTGAAAACAACACACTCGCACATGCGCACTCCTAGGGTACACCCCATTTGGTTGCCTGGGTACATGGTCATTAAGTATTGGTTGTTTTAGAGGTCGTCCTCTTGCTAAAAGATCATAGTTTCCTCGAAATGGTTGCCTCGGATATTGTTGCCTCAAACAAATGATCTAAGACATTAGGGTTACTGGTAAGGTGTCCTAACATTGCTTTAGTGACCGTATGTCCCTAATTCGAATTGAACCTCAAACTCCAATGACGATGCTACCTACTCATTAATAGTGGGATAGCATTGTCTAAAGGAAATTAACATAGAACGATTCCTTTTTCGAGTAGGTAGATAGTTCTTAGATACTTGCTCCTCCAAAACAAAACAAATTTTTCACACTTACACTCCTTTTCAAACGAAGTTTTCAGAAAAACACTTCATTACACTCTTGAGGACAGAAGCAAGAGTTAAATCAAAGTTAAAACAAAAACTTTTCAAACCCACAAGCACAAAGAAAACAAATTTTGAAAATGATGAGCAAGTACCTAAGAGCCCGTAGATAACTACGGATAGAAAGGGTGCTAATACCTTCCCTTTCTATAATCTACCCCCCGTACTCAGAAATATCTCAAAAAGGGAATTTTTCTGTGCATTTTTCCTTTCCTTATTGGATAAAATAAAAGTCGGTGGCGACTCTTGCTTACCGCGACATTTTGCAAACAAAAAATGCAAAATGCAAACCAGCATTCCAAAAACAGTCAGTTCTTCCCACTGTATCACACTTACCATTCAAACTCTCCAGTTCATGATACAAACGACTGCTGGGTTTTGAAAAACAAGGTGCAATACCTTCTCGAAGCTAAATAAATTGAAATTGACGCTCCTAAGATCCCAAATGTTATCACCGCTCTTATGCCCAAGCACGGTCGTGGTATTAACGATGTTGAAGATGATATTTTTGTTACTGTTGTTGATGAGCTTGTTACTTCTCTCCAGACCGTCAAAAGGAATCTGCTGAAGGCTGGTTTATTTCCAGGCTATGGCGAAGGTTGCCACTTTTGTTTATCTCTACTGACTGGTTGTCATTTATTGAAATAAGGGGTCTAGCACTTGATGGATGACAAATAGATTTTGTTTGAAAAGACTCCCGTTCCAACCATTGCTTACAAGGATGTTTCAATAATAACCATTTCCGCCAATCCTTCCAGGGTATCAACCAAAAGACCCGTTAGGATTACATATGTTCCAAAGGTGATGCCACTGATAATTACTATGCTAAGGCCAATCCCTTACTCCTCAGATAAAACTGTCCCCTGGAACTATGGGAGTGACGTCTACTACGACGGTGTCAAGCAAGATTGGTTGGCTAATGAAGACTCGATTTTTGAGAAGGCTGACCCCGACATCGGCAACATTGTGGGAACCAGCAAAATAACCTGAAGTGGAAGAGTGTTCTCCCCTGAGATTGCTCCTCCAAAAACTATTACCGGTCCTGTGATCATCCCTTCTTTTGTTCTTGTTGATACTACTACTACAATTCCTGTGGTTACCCCCGCTGACACCACTATCACCGAGTCGACCGAGACTCGGGGCAAAGGCATTTTGGTTGAACCTGTCCGGATGAAGGCGCAATCAGTATCTATCCCAGAGGCCTCCAAGAAGTAGATGGAAGAAACTTTGAAAATTATAAAGAGAAGCGACTACAATGTAGTCGAACAGCTAGGGCAGACCCTTTCAAATATTTATATGCTTGCTTTAATGTTATGCTCCGAAGATCATGCGAAGGACTTGGTGAAATTTCTCAAAAATTCCCATGTGCCACAGGAAACCTTTGTTGGCCAATTCGGAGATTGTGTATCCAGTTTGACCGCTGATAACGATTTGGGCTTTTCTGATGCTGACCTAACACCTAGGGGGAGGAAGCACAATGAGGTGTTACATGTCTCTGTCGAATGTAGGGGCACTACTTCGGCCCATGTCCTGGTAGATATTGGTTCATCATTGAATGTGCTGCCTAATAAGGCTTTGGATAGACTAGACTGTGAAGGTTTAACCTTAAAACCCAGCAACATAGTGGTAAGGGCCTTTGACGGTTCAAAGAGAATGGTTCACGGGGAGGTGGACATCCCCATTAAAGTTGGAACTCAAACCTTTGATTAAACTTCCTATGTAATGGACATTCACCCTTCCTATTCTTGTTTATTGGGTCGACCTTGGATTCATGACGCTGGTGTCGTCACCTCTACATTACATCAGATGTTGAAATACCCAATCAAGGGAAAAATCATCATTGTCCATGGAGAGGAGGAATACATGGTCAGTCACCTGAACTCCTTCAGATATGTGGAAATGGACGGTGAATTCATCGAAACTCTGTGACAGCATTTAGAAGAAGTCCCATAAACAGTTGCGACAACCAAGACCGTTTCCAAAGTCCCGAGGGTTGCCAGACCTCCGCTGGAGATGGCTTCTATGAAAGATGCCAAGGCAATAGTCGAAGAAGGTGGGTGTACTATTTGGGGCCAACTCCCGGATATTCCTTACAAGTTTGACAAATTTGGTTTGGGTTTTACTTCAGGAGCCCATAAAGATGTTCGTCATGCTCGTTCTGGGGAACCACCTTTCCAGATCAGCAACCATGGAGTCAACACAGTGGAATATAGTGATGACAGTTGTGACCTGGAAGAATGGATTTTCCCAACTATCAAACGGAGGACTCAACAACTGGGACGCCAAAGAATTTATCCCTATTACTTTTATCCAACATAAATTGTCTTTAAATTTTTGTCGGACTTGTAATAATTAAACAATTCAGACTTTTAAAACTTTGTGTCTTACCCGAGGCACAACGATCCATTTGTAAGGGTTGTCACTTCATTTTCATATGTATTCAATGAATCATGGACGTTTTTGCATGCAAATTTTACGCTCTTTGTTTTTCCTTTTCTACATTTTTAGTTTTTCAAAGATAGCTAGGCTCTTACACACAATCACATATCAAAATGCATATCCACATCCACTCAGGATCCCATGGGTAACGATTCTGCTATGGCCTTTTGTGGCTTTGAAAATCTAATCTACCAAGCCGAAGATGAAGGTGAGGAAGATTGTGAATTTCCAGGGGAACTAACCAGGTTACTACAACAAGAAGAAAGGACCATACAGCCCCACGAAGAACTGGTTGACACAATTAACTTAGGTACCGAAGAGGACAAGAAAGAAGTCAAGGTAGGAGCCAATCTGGAACATAGTGTCAAGAAGTGCTTAATTCAGTTACTAAATGACTATGTTGAGGTCTTTGCCTGGTCATACGAAGACATGCCAATACTTGACGCTGATATCATGGTCCATCGTCTACCGACAAAAGAAGACTGCCCTCCAGTAAAACAGAAAGTACATCGCATGCGGCCTGAAATGCCAGAGAAGATCAAGACTGAAGTCATGAAACAATTCAACACCGAATTTTTAGCTGTCACCTCCTATCCATATTGGGTCGCCAATGTTGTTCCAGTGCCTAAAAAGGAAGGTAAAGTACGCATGTGTGTGGATTACAGAGATTTCAATAGGGCAAGCCCTAAGGATGATTTCCCGCTTCCCCATAACGATATCTCGGTTAACAATACCGCACAACATAAAGTATTTTCCTTCATGGATGGTTTCCTCAGATACAACTAGATCAAAATGGCACCTGAAGACATGGATAAAACGACCTTCGTCACACAGTGAGGGACGTTCTGTTACAAAGTCATGCCATTCGGGTTGAAGAATGTTGGTCTATTTCACGATATGATCCATCACGAAATAGAGGTCTATGTGGATGACATGATAGCCAAATCTCAAACTGAAGAAGAACATCTTGACCATTTGCAGAAACTGTTTGAAAGGCTAAAGAAATACGAGCAAAGGTTGAACCCAAGTAAATGCACATTTGGAGTGAGGTCTGGTAACCTCCTAGGCTTTGTCTTCAGCGGTAAAGGTATCGAAGTGGACCCTTCCAAGGTAAAAGCAATACAAGAAATGCATGCTCCTCGCACCGAGAAGGAAGTCAGAGGATTCTTAGGACGGCTAAACTACATCGCCAGATTCATTCTCACCTAACTGCTACTTGTGAACCAATCTTCAAATTACTGAAGAAAGATCAAGTAGTAAAATGGAATGATGAATGCCAAGCTGCCTTCGACAAGATCAAATAGTACCTTCAAGAGCTTCTTGTTTTGATGCCTCCCATCGAGGGAAGACCTTTAATCATGTATCTAATTGTTTTGGAAAATTCAATGGGGTGTGTGTTGGGGCAGCATGACGAGTCTGGCCGAAAAGAGCCTGCTATTTACTACCTGAGCAAAAAGTTTACCGACTGTGAAACCAGATATCCACTGCTCGAGAAAACTTGTTGTGCTCTGGCATGGGCTGCTCGTCGGCTAAGATAGTATATGTTGACCCATACTACCTTATTGATATCCAAGATGGATCCAATTAAATACATATTCGAGAAGCCTGCCCTCTCCGGAAGAATAGCAAGATGGCAGATGATCCTGACAGAATACGAAATTCAGTACACTACCCAAAAAGCAATAAAGGGCAGTGTGCTAGTCGATCACCTTGCTCATCAGGTTGTGGATGACTACCAGTCCATGAAATTCGAGTTCCCAAATGAAGATATCATGATGGTAAACAATTGTGAAGAACTCATACCATATGACAGACCTGAACAAGGATCTCGATGGACCTTGGTTTTTGACGTAGCTTCCAACGCACCCGACAATGGCATAGGTAATGTGATCATATCCCCTGAAGGATGCCATACTCCCTTCACTGCAAGACTTTGTTTCAATTGTACCAATAATATGGTAGAATACGAAGGATGTATTTTGGGTCTCAAAGCTGCCATTGATTTGGGAATCAAGTCCTTAAGTGTATTTGGAGATTCAGCCTTAGTCATCAGTCAGATCAAAGGAGAATGGGACACGAAGCACCCTAATCTCATCACCTACAAAGAACATGTGTTGATATTAATCACAAATTTTGAGGAAATTACCTTTGATCATTTTCCACGAGAGGAAAATTAACTAGCGGATGCGTTAGCCACTATGTCATCCATGTTTAAACTCAAGTGGAGTAACGAGGCTCCCCAGATCACCATTGAGCGGATGGATGAACCAGCTTACTGTCACGAGATCAATACTGAGGAGGTAGTGGACAAGCCTTGGTTCCATGAAGTCAAGAGGTATCTCGAGGCCGAAGAGTATCCGGAGGGAGCTTCAGTCAATGATAAGAAGATTTTGAGAAGATTATCTGCTAAGTTCTTCCTCGATAATGGCATCCTCTACAAGCGCAACCATGACTCTACTTTGCTTCGTTGCATAGACAAGGTTGAGGAAGACAAGATCATGGTTGATCTACATGAAGGCACTTTTGGCACCCATTCTAGTGGGAATAGGATGGCTAAAAAGATCCTGCGGGCAGGGTACTACTAGTCTACCATGGAAGCAGATTGACATCAGCATTCACGAACCTGTCACAAGTGTCAGATCTATGCTGACAAAGTGCATGTACCTCCAGTTCCTCTAAACGTCCTGGCTTCTCCCTGGCTATTCACGATGTGGGGCATCGACATGATTGGAGAAGTCAAACCTACAACTTCTAATGGACACCGCTTCATCTTGGTGGCCATTGACTACTTCACGAAGTGGGTTGAGGCAGCTTCTTTCGCTTATGTTACCAAGAATGTTATGGCCTGATTCATCAAACAGAATCTCATTTGTGAGTACGGTATCCAGGAGGGAATCATCATGGAAAATGGTATGAATCTCAACAATACTATTATCACTGCACTATGCGTGCAATTCAAGATCCAACACCATAATTCTTCTCCTTACCGGCCAAAGATGAATGGTGTTGTCGAAGCCGCAAATAAAAACATCAAGAAGATCATAAAAAATGAAAATGACCTATAAGGACTGGCATGAGATGTTACCATTTTCTCTCCATGGCTACCGTACCATGGTGCACACATCAACAGGGGCAACTCCCTTCTCCTTGGTATACGGCATGGAAATTGTTCTACCAATTGAAGTCCAAATACCTTCTCTGAGAATAATAAAAGATGCATGGTTAAATGAAGATGAATGGATTCAAACTCGACTCGACCAATTGTACTTGATTGATGATAAAAGGCTTACGGTTGTCTGTCAAGGTCAGATGTACCAAAAACGTATGATCAAAGCTTTTAACAAAAAGGTCAGACGTCAGGTATATCAGGTTGGTGACTTGGTAATCAAGCGTATCATATTTCAACAAGGTGATCCCAAGGGAAAATGGACTCCTACATACGAAGGACCATTTGTGATCAAAAACATATTCTCTAGTGGAGCAATGATCTTAACAACTATGGATGGCGACGACCTTTCGTACCCTACAAACACGAACATAGTCAAAAGATACTACGCATGAATAAAGACCCGCTAGGTCGACTGGCCTAGGAAAAAATTAGGGAATCCCAGCGAACCAAAAAGGTTCGGGCAAAAATTAGGGATAAAATACAAAAAAAAAATTGTACACCCGACAAGCTGAAAGCCTGAAAAGGCGGCTTAGGCAAAAAAGGGTATCCTGGTGGACTGAAAACCCGAAAGGGCAGTCCAGGGAAAAGTTAGGGAATTAAAGCGTATGATTATGTCCCGTTGGATCACCTTATAGACAACCTTTAGCATCAACTGACAAACTCAAACGGTTCTAATCAATCCAATCAGCTTCGGACAAAGCAACAAGTGGATGAGATGCTCAGAGACATGAAGGCTATAGCAGAATGGGAACCCCGTGGGATTATTTCACAAAGCTATATTTTCCTTGTATCAATTTTCATTTTCTACGATGACACTATCTTACTAGAATGTTCGTCTCATTGTACAAAAATACTTATTCAAGTTAATACAAAGATATTCCTTTGAAAGTGCAAAACTAGCTATTTTTTCTATTATTTCCATGTTTTGTTTGCAAAAATGTCCAATGATTATTTTTGAACATATTCATTTGAACGTGACTACTGTTTACAAGTGAACAAAAAAAAGGGGAACAGAAAATAGAAATACAATCACTAATGGCTTTAAGAAATAAGATAATATCTTTAGACTATTCCATAAAATCCCCTTCACGTACTATTCTAGTAAGAGCGGAAATCAAGACTTCCTACTACAGGATCACTAATGTATCCCCAGTATGCAGTCTAATGGTATAAAGTGCTATCACATCCCTGACAGAACAAAACTTTCAGTTATCACTCCGAAGATACCCTAGTGAAAGTCACCCAACTTCTCAAGATTCCCCAGCAGGATTTCACGACGTCCACAAGCAATGCACGATGTTTCCCTTACACAACAGAGTTTATTCCTCTAAATGGAAACTCATCAACACTTCAAAATATGAAGACTTACACTTCTCATACCTAGCGGTACTCAAGGATTTATTTTCCCCGATTCCAGTAACACTGCGGCATAACAATTAACGTGTCCATACATTAAATCCATACGTCATAGCATTAACAACACATATGCATACAGTGCGATCTCATTTATATTGAGAAACAACATTATACCATGCATTTCATACATCATGGCATTGCATGCAACTAACCTTTCACCTTTTCAGGAAAAACATCAATCAACGGAAAATTACCGTTAAATTTTCAAAAATTCAAATACATATCAATTCCCAAGAAAGGACTGGTCAACCATCTACATAACAGATATTTCTTTCAGACCCCTCCCTGTTCAGCTTAAATCTCTCAACGGTTTATTCTGATTCTTCCATGCAGACGTCTTCTCTGGTTCAGATAAATCTCTCAACGATTTATTTTTATTCTTCTCCAGATCCCTGCCGGTCAGCTTAAATATCTCAACGGTTTATTCTGATTCTTTCCCGCAGACGTCTTCTCTAGTTCAGATAACTCTCTCAACGATTCATTTTGATTCTTCTCCAGATCCCTGCGGTTTAGCTTAAATCTCTCAATGGTTTATTCTGATTCTTCCCCGCTGACGTCTTCTCTGGTTTAGATAAATCTCTCAACGATTTACTTTGATTCTTCTCCAGATCCTTGCCGGTTCAGCTTAGATCTCTCAACGGTTTATTCTAATTCTTTCCCGTGGACGTTTTCTCTGGTTCAGATAAATCTCTCATTTATTTGTTCTGATTCTTCTCAAAAACCCTGTTGGTTCAGATAAATCTCTCAACGGTTTATTCTGATTCTTTCCCGCATACGTCTTCTCTGGTTCAGATAAATCTCTCAACAATTTATTCTGATTCTTCTCTAGATCCCTGCTAGTTCAGATAAAACTCTCAACGATTTATTTTGATTCTTTCCTAGTAGGCACTTTCTCTGGTTCATATAAATTGCTCAAAAATTTACTCTCATTCTCTCCAGTTAAATAATATTCAAGACCTCTTTTGGTTCAGTTTAAACCTCTCAACGGTTTACCCTGATTACTTTCCAAATGAACATTTCTGGTTCAGATAAATCGCTCCAAGATTTATTCTGATTCTTCCCAATCAAACAGCATACAAGACTTTTGCTAGTTTCAGATAAATCGCTCCAAAGATTTATTCTGATTCTTTTCCAATTAAAATCATGTTCCGACTTAATCCATTTTCTGTCAACAGTCACCTTTGGATGGCATCTACAAGCCCATCTCTGGAAAATCTCCATCATTCCTCCCAATGGAATCTATAAGCCCATTCCCAATTCATCTTCGAGTGCAAATTCATGGGCACTCTAGTACTCAAACATCTTCCACCTTTAAGTCACGAATGACGGATCCGCCAATCTAACTCTTCAGGTTTAAGAAGATTGAACAGGGGCAGTTGTTGTACCCTAAAATTTTCCCTCTCATTTATCAAGTATTTTCTCCCAAGATCTCCTTTGGTTCAAGATTGCACAAAGGTTGGTCAGCTCAAGACACCTCCTTAAGCATTAATGACTGAAATTAGGATTTGAGATTGCACAAGGATAATTGAACTTTTAATGCCTAACTTGAATTTCATGGATCACTATGGACCCTCAAGATTTCTCATGTCAATTTTCAAGTCTTGGATCACATTTTTGCTCAGTCAATTGATTAGTTGACCTAAAAATCAGTTGTATTGGGAAAAAGTCAATTGTGGCCAATTTACAGTCAAAATTCATATTTTTTGATCCATATCAACATTGTGAACTCACATATGTCATTTGATCAAGTTTTGACCATAATTTCTCAAGAAATTTGATCAGACCATCAAAAGGGAAAAATGGTCAAAATTAGGGTTTTGACTGAGAAAGGGCAATTTCTGATTTTTGACCAAGAAAATGGTTAATTGGTTTGACTCATGATCTCAAGGTTTCAAATGTATCATTTTGACCTAATGGTTTGACTCAAAACTTCCCTCAAGATTAATTAATTGACAGTTTATTTTCAGGCAACTAATCAAAAGTCAACTGATATAGTGAAAAGTCAATCTTTGACTTTTTGGTCAAAATCAAGTGTCAAAGATCACAATTCATCAAAACATGTCAAAATATGAAACTTGTTCATCAAGAAATCAAAAAGTCAAGATTTCATTTTGAAAAGTCAAAGTTTCCAAACTTAGAAATTTTTCTAAGTGTTGAAAACTTCATATTTTTTCACAACTTTGAGCCAATTTTTCACCATGATGCAAGATGATTCAAAGGAAACTTTCAAAATGAAAGTAGTAGATCTCAATGAGATCTAAAACATTTATTTACAAAACTTCTCCCAAAAATGCATGGATTTCAAGTTATAATTTTATGAATACATGTTCATGAAACTTGGAAACTTAGTGAAATTTTGCCCTAGTTTAGGCAGGATTTTTACCTAACTTCATGGAAATTTTTCACATAGTTCCAAGGGGAATTTTCAAAAGTGATTCAAAGAGGGGTTATAGAGAACATTACAAGCTTTCTAAAATGTCAAAGAAATCCTTGAGATCATTTTTTATCAAGGAGAATCGAAAGCCATAAGTTAGGGTTTCAAGTTGTTTTCCAAGGCAAAATTTCATGATGAACAAGAATGCAAATCCATGCTAGGCCGCACAATATTTTCTTTACAGGCCTCAAACTTGTTTGACACTCCATAATTAAATGTTTTCACAGCTGTTAGAGGCTTCAAATCAAGCATTCAATGCATTGCCCATGCTTAATGCTATTTTGGGAAGAAAGTGCACATTGCCATTTTGGAAAAGTAGCTTTTATGCACAAAATCAGTTCTTGAGCTTTGTAGTTGTTCCTTCTGCACACACTAAGTCTATAAGATCAGAAGAAGTATGTTTAAAGTTCTTAACCACCATACCTTTCCTTGAAACCATGTTTGTCCATGTTGCTTCAAAAAGAAGTCAAAATCCACAAGCATGTGATTTTGTAGTTCTGACTTCTACAAGTCTCCAAACCTTTTCCTATATGTTAAGACACTCTTATGCAACTCAGGACAATTTTACAAGCTATCAAACTCCCTCAAACTCCTCAAAACTAAAAACTGCCATACAAGCATAAAAACTTGTCATTTCTTATTTTTGAATCCAATCTCCAAATCCCCTCGTGCATTTGTTGGCCAAACTATCCACAAAGCTTCTAATACACATATAGAAGCTATCCCAACTCCTGTTTACAAACTGTAATACCATTTGCACCATCCTCCATTTTCAAAAACACCACATTGCACATTGACTTCTTCAGCTTGATTCAAGAACTCTCAGTACCAAGTAAGCTTTGCAATAGCTTCCTGGAGGTACAAGGAAGCTAACCCAATCATCAAAAAACTTTGAAAGCAGCTCTTACTCGAAACACGATCTCCAGCTGCAAGGTGAGTTTTCTGACTTTTCATATCATTATTTAGGCATTGTTAGGCTTGCACTATCAAAGACAATATGTAGATATCATTGTCCTGAAACTGTACATATCTATAAATTTCATTTATATGGCCTGAGTAGAGAGAATTTTGGACCTGAACTTTCTAGGAAATTTAGGTTAAATTTGGTAGTGTTTAAAATTCATGTTTGTCTTAGATTCATAGTTTTAATGCTTTACATTTCTGGAATCGTGATGGAATTTTCCACAAGTTTCATGTTCACATTTTTCAATTTGGTTGAGAGATGAATGAGATGCAGGAGTTCAGGAAGGCGTGAGGTTGAAGATGAAGTTGTCTTCAGGAAGTGTCTTAAAATATAATACAATGGTTTGGTATTAAACACCAGATGTATAGCCACCCAAGTGGTAAGGCAGTGCGCTGGTAACCTAGAGGGTGTGGGTTCAACATCTAGCGCGCTGCCTTTTGTTCTTTTTCATATTTTTACACTTTTTTGGTGTCTTTCTTTGCAGTTCCTGGGCCCAGCATTGGGCCTTCTTCATTTTTTGCTAACTTTCCCCCCTGACTTACTTCAGCACCCCCCGACCCATTTTCATTATTATTTTCATGTTTCTTATTTTTATTTTATTATGTTTTCCTTTTATTATTATTATTATTATTAATATTATTTTTATTGTTATTAATAAAAATCCAAAATATTTTATTTATTATTTCTACACTTATTTAGTTTATTTGTTTTATAAAACTAAAAGAACAAAAACATTTTCTTAATAAACTAATTGCTTTCTTAATAATTAATATTTAGGTTTAGGTTTAACTATTATATTATTTTCTTATAATTAAAATTAATTTAGGATTTAGGTTTCTTTTAATTAATTAATATCCATTTTATTTTTAACCTTTTCATGAATAAAACCCTAAAAAAATCCTTTTTTGGTTAATTTCTTTTCTTATTTAGTTTAAGTTAATTTTATTTAATTTTCCTTAATCATTTTTTAATTAGGTAAAGACTAAACCCTTTCATAAAAATAAAAATAAAAATATTTTTTCATTTACATTCTTGCATTTTTATTTTTTATTTTATACAATATTCAATATGGTTGAAATAATTATTTAGATTTAATTTTCTTGCAATTTCCTCATTTGTAAATTTGTACAACCCCTCCTCTAATAATATAATAGCTTAGTATTTTTATTTTCCCCAATTTAATGCTTTATATACAAATGCTAGTAAATTAGGGTTTGTATGGAAAGATTAAAATCAACAAATTAGAAAACCCTAATTCAAAGACAAAATAATGCAAGTAAATGAATACACTTGCTCACTTACACCCTTAGGGTAAATCCACTTTGTTGTCTTACAAAAATGGCCATGTTATGCATGTGAGGTATCTTAGCAAAAATAAATCAAAATACAAGATCATAGTCTCTCGATGACACTATCAAAGTTTCCTTACAAATGATCTTAGTCCCTTAAAGTAAATGTTAAGATATCTTACAACATTGCTAATCATGGCCATACGATGACCCATGCCCGTCCCTTTTACATCCAAAGATAGGGTTACTTGCCAATTAATGGTAAGACAACAATATCAAAGGAAAGAGAAAATAAACATGAAAGACTTTTGAGTAGGTAGAATGATCCTAGTTGCTTTCTCATTTTCAAACCAAAACATCCTTTCTATTTTAAAAACAAACACAAACACTTTCAAAACATCTATCAAACTTGAAATATTTTCAAAAGACAACCACTTTGTACGCGTTCTTATAGAAACGAGAGTCATTACAAAGAAGACACCTTTTCAAAATCACTTTCAAAAACACAAACACCTCTTTGAACTATTTTAAAAAACAAACACTTTGTACGCGTTCTTATAGAAACGAGAACCATTGCAAAGATATTTTTAAAATACTTTCAAAAGACCACACCACGAGCATATTTTCGAACAAAAGCAAGTGATCTAGCAAGCAACTAAGAGCCCGTAGATAACTACGGATGAAAAGGGTGCTAATACCTTCCCTTTTCATAATCTACCCCCCAAACTCAAGAAAACATCTCAAAGGTCTTTCCTGTTCTTTTCAACCTTTCCTTTTGGATAAAAGAAAAGTCGGTGGTGACTCTTGCTAACCGCAACATTTGCGATCAAACGCAAAACAACCAAGTCAGTTCTCCCACCGCGTTACACCTTGCATGTCTCCATTGAGTGAAGGGGCACTACCCTAGCTCATGTTCTGGTATATACAGGTTAATCATTGAATGTATTACCCAAGAATGCTTTGGACAGGTTGGATTGTGAAGGACTCACACTGAAGCCCAATAATATTGTGGTAACGACCTTCGATGATTCCAAGATAATGGTGCACGGGGAGGTGGACATCCCTATCAAAGTTGGTACTAAGACTTTTGACTCCACTTTCTACATGATGGATATCCGCCCATCTTACTCCTGCTTATTGGGTCGCCCTTGGATCCATGGTGTCAGTGTTGTTACTTCTACTCTGCATCAAATGTTGAAGTACCTGCTTAATGGAATGATTATTATAGCCCATGGCGAGGAAGAATACATGGTGAGCCACCTGAACTCTTTTAGGTATGTTGAAATGGATGTTGAGTTCATTGAGACCCTGTCAGAACTTTGAGGAGGTTCCACAAACAGTTGTTGCAACCAAGACTGCTACTAGTTTTCCGAAGATTACCAGATCTCCGTTGAAGATGGATTCTATGAAGGATGCCAAAGAAGTAGTTGAAGAATGTGGGTGTACCATTTGGGACCAACTTCTGGATATTCCCTATAAATCTGACAAGTTTGTTTTGGATTTTACTTCAGGGGCCCAAAGAGTTGTTCGTCGTGCTCGCGCCGGGGGACCACCACTATGCATCAACAACCATGGAGTCAATGTGTTGGATGACAATGATAACGATTGTTACATGGACAAGTGAATCTTCCCAACTATCAGCGATGGACTCAACAATTTAGAGGCCAAGGATTTTGTTCCTATTACTTTTATTCAAGAGTAATTGTCTTTTAAGTTTTTTGGGATATGTAATATTTGAACAATTGAAACTCTAAAGCCTTGTGTCTTACCTGAGGCACAATGGTCTATTTGTGAGGGTTTATCACTTTATCTTCATATGTCATTAATAAATCATTGGATGTTTTGCATGCAAATTTTACGCCCCTTGTTTTACTTTTCTACTTTTTACTTTATAAAAAATTAGCTATGCTCTCTTACACACACCCACATACCAAATTGCAGATCCACATCCACTCTGGATCCCATTGATAACAGTTCTGCTATTACCAATTATGAATTTGAAAATTCGATCTACCAAGCCGGGGATGAAAGTGAGGAAGATTGTGAAGTACCAGGAGAACTTTCTAGACTTTTACAACAGGAGGAAAGGGAAATACAGCCTCATGAAGAGCCGGTTGAGACAGTGAACTTGGGTACTGAAGAGGATAAGAAGGAAGTCAAGATAGGTGCTGATCTGGAGCGTAGTGTCAAAAAGCATTTAATTCAGATGTTACATGATTACGTTGATATCTTTTCTTGGTCATACGAAGACATTCCGGGACTTGACACTGATATTGTGTTTCATCGCCTACCGACAAAAGAAGACTTCCCTCCAGTGAAACAGAAGGTTCATCGTATGCGTCCTGAGATGTCAGAAAAGATTAAAGTTGAAGTCATGAAACAGTTCAATGTCAGTTTCTTAGTTGTTACTTGTTATCCATAATGGGTTGCTAATGTTGTTCTGGTTCCTAAGAAGGACGGTAAGGTACATATGTGTGTGGATTATAGAGACCTGAATAGGGAAAGCCCTAAGGATGAATTTTTGCTTCCCCATACTGACGTTCTGATTGACAACACCGTACAACATGAGGTATTCTTCTTCATGGATGGTTTCTCCGGGTACAATCAAATTAAAATGGCACATGAGGACATGGAGAAAACACCTTTGTCACACAGTGGGGCACTTTCTGCTACAAAGTTATGCCATTTGGGTTAAAGAACCCCGAGGTAACCTATCAGTGTGTCATGGTAGATTTGTTTCAGGATATGATCCATCACGAGATAGAGGTCTACGTTGATGATATGGTAGCTAGGTCTCAGACTGAAGAGGAGCACCTTGATCACCTACATAAGCTGTTTGAAAGGCTGAAGAAATAGAAATTGAGGTTGAACCCGAATAAGTGCACCTTTGGAGTAAGATTCGGTAAGCTCTTAGGTTTCAGTGTCAGTGGTAAAGGTATTGAAGTATACCCTGCAAAGTTTAAAGCTATACAAGAAATTCCAACTCCTCGCACTGAGAAGTAGGGTAGGGGATTCTTGGGACGTCTAAACTAAATTGCCAAATTCATTTCCCATCTAACTTCTACTTGTGAGCCAATCTTCAAATTATTGAAGAAAGAACAAGCAATGAAATGGAATGATGATTGTCAGACCGCCTTTGACAAAATCAAAGAATATCTTCAAGAGCTTCCAATTTTGATGTCGTCGGTGGAAGGAAGACCTTTGATCATGTATTTAACAGTATTAGAGAACTCAATGGGGTGTGTGTTGGGGCAACATGATAAGTCTGGTCGAAAAGAGCATGCAATATACTACCTTAGCAAAAAGTTTACCGACTGTGAAACAAGATACTTACTGCTTGAGAAAACTTGTTGTGCTTTGGCATGGGCTACTCGCCGACTAAGACAGTATATGTTGACTCACACTTCCTTATTGATATCTAAAATGGATCCTATCAAATACATATTTGAGAAGCCCACTCTCTCTCTGAAAGAATAGCAAGATGGAAAATGATCCTGACCGAATATGATATTCAGTACACAACCCAGAAAGCAATTAAGGGAAGTGTATTAGCTGACCATTTGGCTCATCACTTTATGGATGACTACTAATCCATGAATTTTGAGTTCCCGGATGAGAACATCATGTTAGTGACTGATTATGAAAAACCTGGACCGGATAAAGGACCTGAAAAAGGATCCTGATGGACTATGGTTTTTGATGGAGCTTCCAACGCACTTGGCAATGGCGTCGGTGTTGTGATCATAACTCTCGAGGGATTTCATACTCCTTTCACTTCCAGGATATGTTTCAATTGTACCAACAATATGGCTGAATATGTAGCATGCATTATAGGTATCAAAGCTACTATCGACTTGAGGATCAAATTCTTGAGTGTATTTGGAGACTCGGCCTTAGTAATCAGTCAAATCAAAGGAGAATGGGACACGAAGCATCCTAATCCCATCCCTTATAGAGAGCATGTGTTGACACTGATTCCACACTTTGAATAAGTCACCTTTGAGCATTTTCCACGAGAGGAAAATCAACTAGCGGATATGCTAGCTACATTGTCATCCATGTTCAAGGTCAGGTGGGATAATGAAGCTCCTTAGATCACTATTGAGAGAATGGACGAACCAACATATTGTCATGAGATTGATACTGAAGAAGTAGTGGACAAATCTTGGTTCCATGAAGTCAAAAGATATCTCGGAGCCAAGAGTATTCTGAAGGAGCTTCAGTCAATGATAAGAAGGTCCTAAGAAGGTTCTCTGCCAAGTTCTTCCTCAGTGACAGAATCCTCTACAAGCGCAACCAGGATTCTACTTTGCTTCGGTGTGTGGATAAAAGTGAAGCAGAAAAGATTATGGTAGATTTTCACAAAGGTACCTTTGGCACCCAATCTAGTGGGCACACAATGGCTAAAAAGATCCTACGGGCAGGATACTATTGGTCCACTATGGAAGCAGACTGTTATCAGCATTCACGAACTTGTCACAAGTGCAAGATCTATGTTGATAAAGTACATGTGCCTCTGGTTCCCTTGAACGTTTTGACTGCTCCCTTCCCATTCGTAATGTGGGGCATCGATATGATTGGATAGATTAGACCTACAACATCTAATGGGCATCGCTTCATCCTCGTCGCCATTGATTACTTCATAAAGTGGGTTGAGGCAACCTCATTTGCTTCTGTTACCAAGAATGTTATGGCCCGATTCATCAAACATAACCTTATCTATCGGTATGGTATTCCAAAAAGAATCATTACAGATAATGGTACCAATCTCAATAATACTATGATTACCGAGCTCTACACGCCATTCAAGATCCAGCTTCATAACTCTTCTCCTTACCGGCCGAAGATGAATGGTATTGTAGAAGTTGCTAATAAAAATATCAAAAATATCATACAGAAGATGACAGTGACATACAAAGACTGGAACGAGATGTTACCATTTGATCTTCATGGTTACCGTACCACAATGTGTACATCAACAGGGGAAAATCCTTTCTCTTTAGTATATGGAATGGAAGTTCTCCTACCCATTGAAGTCCAGATCCCTTCCGTGAGAATCATGAAGGATGTAGGTTTGAATAAGGACAAATGGGTTCAAAATCGACTTGACCAATTAAATATGATTGACGGAAAGAGGCTCGCAGCTGTCTACCATGGTCAGATATAACAAAAACATATGACAAAGCTTTTAATAAGAAGGTCAGATGTCAGGTATATCAGGTCGGTGACCTAGTGATCAAATGCATCATCCTGCTGCAAGGTGATCCCAGGGGCAAATGGAATCCCACATAGGAAGTTCCATTTGTGATCAAGAACATATTTTCTGGTGGAGCCATGATCTTAACCACTATGGACGGTGACGACCTTCTGCACTCGGTAAACGCGGACATAGTTAAAAGATACTACACATGAACAAAGACCCGCTAGGTTAAATGACCTATGCAAAAATAAGGGCATCCTGATGAACCAAAAGGGTTTGGGCAAAAATTAGGGATATACATATGGAAAAATATGTACACCCGGTAAGTCGAAAACCTGAAAAGGAGGCTTGAGCAAAAAAGGGTATCTCGGTGGACTGAAAAACCAAAAGGGCGGTCCAGGAAAAATTAGGGATTTAAAGTGCATAACTATGTCCCGTCTGATCACCTTACAGTCAATTTTGAGTATCAACTATCAAGCTCAAATGTTACTGATCAATCCAGTCAGCTTCGGACAAGCAGCAAAGAGATGAGACGCTCAAAGACATAAAGGCAATAGCAGAATGGGAACCTAATGGGATCGTTTCACATAGTTGTTTTTTCTTTGTATACTATTTTGTATAGTTTTCATTCTTATGACGACATTCTCTTACTAGGATGTCTGTCTCCTTGTACAAAAAATGCTTATTAAAATTAATACAAAACTATCTCTTTGAAAGTGCAAAATTATTTATTTATTTATTTTTCTGTTTTATTTGCGAAAATGTCCAATGATTATTTTTGAACATATGCATTTGAATGTGATTACCATTTACAAATACATGCATAAAAAACAGAAAGACAATTACTAATGGATTTAAGAAACGGGACAATGTCTAAAGGCCATCCACAAAATCCCCGCAGATACTTTCTCCAGCAGGTATAGAGGCAGGGGCATCCTTCTATAAAGTCACTTACATATCCTCAACATACAACCTAATGATGTTAGGTGGTCTTATATCCCCGGCGGAGAAAAAATCTCCAATTACTGCCCCAGCATCTTAAAGAATTCCCTAACCTGGTTCACAAGCTTTTAAAGATTCTCCAGCAGGACTTCATAAAAATCCCCAAGCAGTTCATAGAGTTTCCCTTCCTCAACAGGGTTTATTTCTCTAAAAACGGAAATCCATCTCCCAGCATTTCAACTTCAACAAAATTTGAAGACTTACACTCTTCATCCCCAGCAACAATCAAGAATTTATTTTCCCTAGTTCAATAATACAGCAATAGAATGACTGACATGTTCATACATTGCATTCATACACCATTTTACAAGCGTCATAGCATATGCAACATGAATGCATATATCACAATCTAATTTATTTTGAGAGCATCATTTGCACTTTATGTATCATGATATTGCATGCAGCTAATTCTTTACCTTTTCAGGAAAGATCGACAGATGAATATCGTCAACAATTTTCAAAAGTTCCAGATTAATACCTGAAACAAGACAGGACATCTATATGTGAATGACTGATTGTAGATTAGTACCTGAAACCAGAGAGGACAACTATCTACATGAGCAGATTGAAGATTAACTCCAAAAACATGACGGGGAAACTATCTTCCTTTCTCTAAGGTCAGAGATTAATACCTGAAACCAGATAGGACAACTATCTCAACAACCAACAAAAACAAGTTCTAGATTAATTCCTGAAACAAGACATGATAGCTATCTGTGAATGACTGATTGTAGATTAATACCTGAAACCAGGCGGGACAACTATCTACATGATCAGATTGAAGATTTATTCTCGAAAACAAGACGGGGAAACAATCTTTCTTTCTCAGGTTAGAGTTTAATTCTTGAAACCAGACAGGGCAACTATTTCAACGACCAACAAAAGAAAGTTCCAAATTAATACATGAAACAAGACAGGATAGCTATCTGTGAACAATTGATGTTAGATCAATTTCTGAAACAAGACGGGGTGACTATCTACACGACCAAATGAAGATATCTTACACGGGTTCCTTCTCTCCAGATGCAGCTTTACATGGGCTAATCCTAAAGAAATCTTACACGAGTTCCTTCTCATATATTTTAATATGCAGTCTAACATTGACTCGTCTAGAAGTAACCCTAAACAGATTCCTTCTCATCAATATCCAGATGCAGTCGAACACAGACTCATCTTGAAGCAGCCTACACAGGCTCTTTCTAATACATTTCTAGATAATAGTTAATTTCATTCTCCCCAGCAAGTTACTATGAAGCCTGGATTTCAACCAGGAAACAACAAACTTTCATCTCTCCAGTCCAGAGATAACTCCTCAGTAGAGCCATGGAAAACTAAAGCTCCTAGGCTTTATTCCCCATAGAGTTTTCCTCAAGCAAGAGAACAACAAAAATCAACTTTCCCCAATGGAGTCCTCCTCAGACAACAGGAACAGGAATTCCCATAAAGAGACCTCTTATGAAGTTAGCATCTACTTTGGATGGCATCTTTAAGCCCATCTCCGAAAACTCTCAGTCATCTTCTCCAAATGGCATTTGTAAGCCCATTCCTGGGCACTCTAGTGTTCAATCATCTTCCACCTTCAAGTCACGAATGGCGGACTCGCCAATCTAACTCTTCAGGTTTAAGATGATTGAACAGGGGAAGCTGTTGTACCCCAAAATTTGCCCTCTCTTTTCTCAACACATTTTCTCACAAGGATTTTCAAAAGTACAAGTTTTCACAAATACAATTGGATTTTTGATGCCCCATATAGTTTCCATGGATCACATTGGGCCTTCAGGCATCAAATCAAAGAAAAAGCAAGCTTGATTTGATTTCCCATGTTTCGACCGGACTTTGGCCTCCTTCAAGTTTACTTCGATTTCCCAAGCTTCGACTGGACTTTAGCCTCCTTCAACTTGCCTTCGATCCACAAGGCAAAGGCTTCCTCTGTGCTTTCCTTTGATTCACAAGGTAAAGGCTCCCTTTGTGCTTGCCTTTGATCCAGAAGGCAATTGCTTCCTCTGTGCTTGCCTTTGATCCACAAGGCAAAGACTTCCTCTTCATGCTTGCTTTCGATTCACAAGGAAAGTACATCCTTCAGGCTTGCCTTTGATTCACAAGGCAAGAAATTTTTTCATGCGTGCTTCAATTCACAAAGAAGTGGCTTCCCTCATGCTAACTTTGACTCCACCTCTAAACCCTTTAACATACAGTTTCTACACTATGACACACAATATGCTCCATTAGAAGAAACATTCAAAAGGTCCATTCGAAGAACATGAATTTTGTGGATTTGAAGGACATACATTGGTGGCCCATTCGAAGAACACACAAGTGGTGCCTTCGAAGGACATACAATTGGTCCATTCGAAGGACACACAATTGTTGGAAACAAGTTTTGTTTTGTCTTTTGATGAGTCTGGTTTAAGGTGCTTGTTGGCCAAATTCCTATATGCTACCAAGCCCAAGCCTCCTGCACAGTTACATTTGAAGGAAATAACAAAAGAAGCTCCGACAGGCCAGAAGGAACTGTTCGATTGGGCTAGTTGAATAGTTTTAGATCAAGTAACTAAGGCAGATAGTATCTCAATCGAAGAAGCAACAATGATGAGGTCTGGAGCCATTCAAATTGGAATTCAGGACCAATCGAAGAACAATGCTTGAGAGCTAGTTGAAAGAAAGAGTCAATTCATATGGTGACTAAAGTGAAGATGCTCTGATAAGGAAAGCTTTGAAAAATTCGAATTGGAATTCAGAGCCATCGAAGAGAACAATGCTCTGATGAGGAAAGCTCTGAGCAATTCGAATTGATGCAGATGTTGACTTAATCGAAGAAGATCTAATGATGAAAGCTCCGAGCAATTTGAATCCGTGCAAAGCGCCAACCATAACTTGTCCAGGTTCACTCAAAGCTCAAAACGGCATGAAATCCTCAAAAAAAAGGCAACCCTTTTTAAGGCTTTTGATTGTGCCTTCAAAGCCTGATTAATGGTTGTTTCTTGCCATTTCCATTCACCACTTCCCTCTACAAATACTGAGCTAAAGACACATTTCCAGGGGCAGAGAAAAACCATTGGGAGACAAAAACATTGCCACGAAAACATTTTTTCCTACACACACATTTCCTTAAAACAACCACACGAATTCTCAAAGTTCCAAAATTGTGAAAATTAAAAATTTACAGTGCAAGCTTCTTTGTGCCAAACAAATCTCACCAGTCCATCCCTGAGGTTCCCAGGAAGGTTTCCAAACCATTCACAAGGCGTGAAACACCTTGAATCACTACCTCCAAACATCACCAATTGGTAAGGGCTTTAAACTTTGAAACTGAATATACATGTCATTTTGTTAACTCTAACTGTTTGGTTCGTGTTTAGGGACACCATTAGTGTAGATCTAACGTAATACATGCAGGTTTAAGGATCGAATAAGATCGTGCCATTACTAGGGCACGATCTTTATTCTGCTTCCAATCTCAAAATCCAGGATGTTTCGGACCAAACGGATTGTAGATTCAGATTCAGGGGGGTTCGAATTAGGGGGATAGGGTAGGTTTTGATCATTGAGTTTTGTTATTTTTGCAGGATCCAATTTGAACCCACCGAAGAAGAAAACTGGAGAGTTGACTCTGGTGGACTGACTTTGGTTACTAAACATCACCTTGTTACTGGTCCACTTCATACAGCACGCGTTTTATTTTTTTAAATATATCTGATTTGTTTTTTTAATATAATATTATTGATTCACTTGTATCAACGAATGATAAGCTGCCTCAGTTGGTGAAGTAGACGCGTTGCAATGAGAAGGACCTAGGTTCGATACCCAGGTCATGCATTTTATTTTACTAACATGTTTCTTACATATCCAGTGTGATATGATCATAGGCGCGCATCATATGCCATCAGATCCACACCATCAAATCTCAACTGAATCAAATCCAAGCGCCTCAACGTGCAGTCCACGATGCACCTCCTGAAGGCCAGCAACACCAGATCCAACATCAGTCAGGGTCATCTCCTGATTTGGGCTTAACAAAATCCAATTCACACACCCCAACTCTTCTTCTGTCCATGGCCCATGTTTTTTTTATTATCTCATTTATTGTTTTAATTAAGTATTTCTTTAAATATTTTTTATTTATTTAATCAGTAAATCAAACATAAAATCACAAAAAATAGATTTTAGGATTTTCTTAATTAAACTTAATTTTTGTAAATTAACTTATTTAATTATTTTGACTTTTCTTATTTCAAAATCAATTAGAATTAAGACTAATTAATTTCAATTCTTTTCATAAATAAAAAATGCCAAAAACGTTAGACTTGTTTTTTAAATTAATAATTTTCTTTTTTTAATTAATTAGATTTAATGTGATTTAATATTCTTTCCCAAATAAAACAAAACGACAAAAAAGAGTTTCTTTTAACTTAGACGTATTGTAGGGTTTTAGACGTTATTTTTAATTCGAGCGTGTTTATTGCTTCGTTACTATTTTTCATATTATTGTACTTGCTTATGGGATGCAATATATTTAAACTAGGATATTTACTACTTTATCCCCCTCATTTTTTAACTCTCCTCCCCGAAGCCTTATAATAGTTAGGATTTTATATTTCCGCACTTTAAATTCCCGCACACTATTAACTGTCTAAATGCATGACTAGTAGGATTGTATAGAAATAACATAATAATCAAATGCTAACAAACCTAAATGCAAAGATAAATAAATGAATACAACACAATTACAGATGTACACCTCTAGGGTATCCCACTTTGGTTGCCTTCGGAAAAATAGTCATAACTCTCGAAATGTGAGAGATTTTAGTGGCTACCATCCGGTTTAAAAAGATCATAAGTCCCTCGATGACCCTCTCGATGTTGCCTCATTAAAAATGATCTTAAAACCCTAGGGTGGTTACTAAGATTTCTTTCCAAGTTTCCTCCATGACTATAAACGTCCATTTGAATGTCCCTTAAACATCAAAACGACTAGGGCTACCTACTCACTAATAATAGGATAACATTGTCTAAAGGAAAGGAGGAAAAGAACGAACATTTCGAGTAAAGCAGATAATTCCTAGATGCTATGTTAAAAAACAAACATTTACACATACACAAAATTCTTTCAAAAACATTTTCAAAAACGCTTTATCAACACTCTTGAGGACTGATACAAGAGTTATCATAAAGCAAATTGTCTCACTATTAGAATTTCAAAATACTTTTCAAAAACACACAAAAGAACAAGGTATTTCAAAAAATGAGCAAAGCATCCAAGAGCCCGTAGAAAACTACGGATGGAAAGGATGATAATACCTTCCATTTCCAAAATCTACCCCCCTTACTTAGAAAACTCTCGAAAGGTATTTTTCTATTCTTTTCACCCTTTCCTTTGTTGGATAAAAGAAAAGTCGGTGGCGACTATTTCTTACTGCAACATTTGCAAACACAGACACAAAACCAGTATAACAGTTAGTTCTCCCACTGTATTACATTCGCCATGGACTATAACAATCTTTCTATTAATCGGGTATTTTAACATCTGATGCAAGGTGGAAGTGACAGCGTCGACCCCATGAATCCTAGGGAGTCCCAACAAACAACAGTAAGACGGGCGAATGTCCATCACATAGAAATTGGAGCCAAAAGTTTGGGAACCAACTTTAATAGGAATGCCCACCTTCCTGTGTACCATTCTCTTGGAGCCATCAAAAGCTCTCACCACAATATTACTGGGTTTCAGAGTCAGACCTTCATAGTCTAACCTGTTTAGAGCACCCTTGGGTAGAACATTTAGCAACAAACCGGTATCAGCTAAAACATGAGCCATGGTAGTTCGCCTGCACTCAAAAGAGACATGTAGAGCATTATTATGCTTTCTTCCTTTAGACGTCAAATCAGCATCGAAGAAACCAAGTCCATTGTCAGCAGTCAGACTAGCAACACAGTTCTTGAATTGGTCGGCAAAAGTCTCTTGTGGAACATGAGCCGACTTCAGGAACTTCACCAAAGCCTTAGCATGGGCTTCGGAGCATAATAACAAGGAAAGCATTGAAATTTTTGAGGGTGTCTTCCCCAATTGTTCCACAACATTATAGTCACTTTTTTGTACAATTTTCAAAATTTCCTCCATTTCTCATTTGGAGGCTTCAGGAATGGATTCTTTGGGTGCCTCCGTTCAAGCAGGCTCAACCAACACTTCTTTGACCTGTGCCCCAGCTGACTCAATAGTAGGAATAACAACAGGAGCAACAGGCTTTGGAGAGATTTCAGGAGATAAAACCCTTCCACTTCTGGTAATTTTACTGGTCCCAACAATGTTGTCGATGTTAGGATCAGTATCTTTAGTAACTTCATTCTTAATGGCCAGGAGGTCCTGCTTGACTCCATGGTAGTAGACATCAACTCCATAATTCCGAGGAACAGCCTTGTCGGAGGAATATGGTATTGGCCCTGGAAAAATGATAATTAAAGGAGAAACCTTAGGAGTGGATGTAATCCTGACAGGTCTTTTGGAGGAGTCCCTGGGAGGGTTGTCAGAAGTGGTAATAATTGATATATCTTCACATAGACTTCTCGTATAGAGAGTATTCTCAAACAAAATTTCCTTGTTGTCCATTAGGCGTTGGACACTTATCTTCAACAACAACAACCATTAGGTAGAGACATACACATGTGGCAACCTTCACCACAGCCTAGAAGTAAACCGGCTCACAAGAGATTCTTCTTAACAATCAGAAGAGGAGTATCTAGTTCATAAACAGAAGAAACAAATAGGTTGTCATCAACGGAATTAACACTCTGACCATGCTTGGGCATTGGTGCAGTTATCACATTAGGGGTCTCGGGAGGGTCAAGTTCAATCTCCTTTGCCTCAATAAGATCCTCAACTTTATTCTTCAGAGCCCAACAATCATTTGTATCATTCCTGGAGTGGTAGGAACATTGAGCATTTGGATAATAACATGGAGATATAGTGTTTGGATTTTGAGGAGGCTCCTTCAGAGTGACCAGATTAGACTTCAACAAGTGTGGAAAAACCTTAGATAAGGACATGTTAAAGTGGGTGAATTGTCTTCTAGGGGCGTCCTGCCTGCATTGATTGTCTTCTCGTTAAGTTGATACAAGGTTGGAGATTATTACAGCTCCTACCATTGGACGATGTTCAACTTTGATTTGATTCCTATGACCGTATGCAACACTTACTTCTTTCTTTCCAGAGAATGGTTTATTTACTGTACTTGAAGACACATCTCTTTGAATCTTACCGCTCTTGATATCAGCTTCTACTCTTACACCTGTCAATATAAGCTCGGTGAACCCAGTTGAAGAGCTCCCGATCATATGTTTGAAGAATGGGTCTGACAAAGTACCCAAGAACATATCTAACAGCTCTCTATCATACAGAGGAGGCTGGACTCTTCTTGCAAGATCTCTCCATTTCTGGGAATAATCTTTGAAACCCTCATTGGAACCCATAGACATGCTTTGAAGTTGTGTACAGTTTAGAGCAAGGTCAACATTATATTGGTACTGCCTGTAGAAAGCAGCAACCAGATCCTCCCAGTTGCTGATGTTGGTTCCCTCCAGCTGATAGAATCATTCCAATTGAGTCCCAGATAAACTTTCCTGGAAGAAATGCACCCACAAATTCCTATCAGCGGTGTGAGGTTGGATCTTCCTGACATAAGACCTTAGATGCAACTTAGGACATAAAACTCATCATATTTAGCAAATGCAAGAACCTTAACTTCGGTGGAATGGCCACTCCAGAAACCAACCCTAATTCTTCAAAATCCAGACCAGGTACTCTATGAATTTCCATGGCATTGAGACGATCCTCCAGCTGTTTATATTTGTCATCGGTAGGAGGATATTGTTCTTCAGCGTAGTCAGCCTCTTCTTCATTAGACCCCGGACTGTGGTCTCCTTCTTTTGTCATATCTTCCTGATTATCCCCCTCATTTGACAGAGTTGCGAATTCTAGAGCTCGCTTTACTGGTTCTCTGAATCTCCTTCCCATATTCAGGACACCCACTGGTTTCTTTGTCTTTTCCTTCTTGTCTTTGATCATGAGAGCCTTCAGGTCCTCTTGTCCTTTAGCCATAGCCAGGAACATCTGTTGGAATTGATCATTTTATGCTTGAAGATCCTTCAATGTTTGTTTGATATCCATCTTACTGAAATAAATAGTAGAAAGATAAGGAAACTTGTTGTGGAAAACATGTTTAAGTTATGGTGCATGAACATGCGTATACAAATGATTTCAAGGACTTAGGAGATTTAAATTTTTTTAGACAAAAGGGAACAAACTTTAATTGTATTAATAAGTTCAAATTTATTTCAACATTCCTCTTGGGCTTACATTGAAACAAAAGACACAAAATGATCTAAAATACAATAACAATGGCTCAAATTTCCTATGGATGCTTCCTGTTTGGAGCGATATAGGCATTCAGGCTCCTCTCCTCATGAAGTTGTATTGTGAGCTATAATGTCTTCTTCTCGCTTGCATAAAAATGGGCTTCAAAGGTGTCTCACTCCCCCTTTAGCTGAATCCAAGCTCTTTGTAAATCTTCCAGAGAAGTAGGTATATCAGGATAAAGGACAGTATATGGAACATCTCCTTTGGCAACAAGCTCTATGATGATTGGTAAGATGGTGAGGTATGACATCACGAGACTTTGAGCACGAGTTTGTACCCACTTAAGGTAAGGCTCAAGAGGGATGGAATTTTTATGCCCCAATGTCTCACTGTCCACTTTGTTTACCATTCTCTAAGCTTGTATAAACCTTTTTCGATAGCCTCGGTCGTCGCCCTCGTAGTCGAATACCAATCCTTGGATGAGCGCATCATGGGGACCATCTCTCCTAGCATATCCAAATTTTCACAAAGCCAAACAATGGTTATAGGTAATACCTCCCCTAATGCCAAGCAGAGGGACATTAGGGAATTCCCCATAACAGTCGATGAGAGTAATATCCTCCAAGGATCTAGAACACCAATAAATATTAGAATGTGTGACTGATATTAACCTTTGAGACCATGTCAAGCCTTTCTTATTCTTCAATGTTGATCGGGGTAGGTGAGAAATAAACCACCTAGATAGTAATGGAATGAAACACAAAAGAGTCCCCCTTTTTCTTCATGGTGCAAGTGTGGAAACAATGTAGAATGTCTCCAAGTAAAGTAGATACGGGATTACGAAAGAGAAAAACCTTGATGGCATTCACATCTATGAGTTGGTCCAAATTAGGAAATAGAACCAAATCATAGATTAGAAGGGCCAACACATCCTCAAAAGCACGAAAGTCCATATCTTCCCAGAAAGAACAAGCCTTCTCCAACAGAAACGTGGTTAAGAAACCCTTAACTCCACTTATTGTCTCCCAATTTGTTATAATGTCAAATTTCTTCAAATCCAAGCCTTTGGCAATAACTTCAGGCTTTGGAGCCTCCTCTAAACCGGTGAATGGTAATTGATCAAGCACATGAACTCCTAGAAATTGAGAGAACTCTTCTAATATAGGCACTAATTGGTAGTCGGGAAAGGTGAAGCAATGATGAATAGGATCAAAGAATTGGAAAAGTACACACATCATTTCTTCTTGAAAGTTTGAGGTAGCTAAGTTGAGAAGCCAACAATATTTCTTGGTGAAGGAAGAATCTCCATGCACTCTTGATGCTAGTTCTTGAAGTTGAGGATGCACTTTCACGAAGTTGACTCGGATGGTATTCCTACGAATTTAAGTCATGACCTACTGTTGTACCCCAAAATTTTCCCTCTCATTTATCAAGTATTTTCTCACAAGATCTCCCTTGGTTCAAGACTACACAAGGGTTGATCAGCTCAAGACACCTCCTTAAGCTTTGATGATTGAAATTAGGGTTTGAGATTGAACAAGGATAATTGAACTTTTAATGCCTCATTTGACTTTCATGGATCATTATGGACCCTCAAGATTTCTCATGTCAAGTTTTAAGTCTTGGATCACATTTTTGCTCAGTCAATTGATCAGTTGATCTAAAAATCAGTTGTATTGAGGAAAAAGTTAATTGTGGCCAATTTACAGTTAAACTTCATAATTTTTTATCCATATCAATATTATGAACTCATATAAGTCATTTGATCATGTTTGGACCATAATTTCTCAAGAAATTTGATCAGATCATCAAAAGGGCAAAATGGTCAAAATTAGGGTTTTGACTTAGAAAGGGCAATTTCTGATTTTTGACCTAGCAAATGGTTAATTAGATTGAGACATGATCTCAAGGATTCAATTGCATCATTTTGACCTAATGTCATGACTCAAAACATCCCTCAAGATCAATTGATTGATATTTGATTTTCAGTCAACTGATCAAAAGTCAATTGTACACTGAAAAGTCAAACTTTGGCTTTTTAGTCAAAATCTAGTGTCAAAAATCACAATTCATCAATTCATGTCAAAATATGAAACTTGTTCATCAAGAAATCAAAAAGTCAAGATTTCATTTTGAAAAGTCAAAGTTTCCAAACTTAGAAATTTTTCAAAGTGTTGAAAACTTCAGTTTTTTTCATAACTTTGAGCCAATTTTTCACCATGATGCAAGGTGATTCAAAGGAAACTTTCAACATGAAAGTTGTAGATATCCATGAGACCAAAAACTTTCATTTACACAACTTCTCCTATAAATGCATGTATTTCAAGTTATGATTTTGTGAATACATGTTCATGAAACTAAACACTTAGTGAAAATTTTGCCCTAGTTTAGGCAGGATTTTGACCTTACTTCATGGCAATTTTTCACATAGTTCCAAGCGGAATTTTCAAAAGTGATTCAAAGAGGGGTTGTAGAGAACATTACAAGGTTTCTAAAATGTCAAAGAACTCCTTGAGATCATGTTTGAGCATGGTGAATCGAAGGCATGAATTTGGCATTTCATTCTTGAATTATAGGTCATTTCCATGAAAAACAAGAACTCAAATCCATGTTTAGGCTGCATAATCTTTGCTTTGCAGGACTCAAACTTGTTTTTAACTCCATAATTAATGTTTTGCACAGCTGCTAGAGGCTTCAACTCAAGCATTCAATTCATTGCCCATGCTTAATGCCATTTTGGGAAGAAAGTGCACATTGCCATTTTTGAAAAGTAGCTTTATGCACAAATTCAGTTCTTGAGCTTTGCAGTTGTTTGCTTTTGATCACACACAACCTATAACCCAAAATAAACTTTTCACAAGCCTCTAACAAATCATCCCATGCTTGTACTATGCCTTGAAACCATATTCCCACTTTTCTTCAAAATCAAGTAACATAGCAATCAGTCTACAGCTTGCACTTCTGACCCTCTCAAGTATTCTAACCTTCTCCTTACTTATGCATAAGTGGTTTTCATCAAAACACACAATTTCAAGCCCCCAAGAACTCTCCCAAACATCCTTGCTGCATAGAATTGTCCCACTCGATAGTTTTGAGCCAAAACACTCCATCTCCATTTCCACTCGTGCGTTTTGATTCTTAACCATCCAGACACCTCACTTATATCATATACAAGTGATCCAAGCCCATGTTTCAAGATTATAACTCCTCCATCACTATCCATCATTTCCATAACTGAAGCTTTCAACTTGACTTGAGTTGGAAGTTTCAGTCGTCCTCAAAGCAAAGTAGGAGTTGGAACATATTCAAGAAGGTCCAGGCAAGCTACAGAAATCATCAGGCCATCTCAATGGTTGCTTGAACTCCATACATGACTCCAGCTGCAAGAGGTAAGTTTTCAAACTTCTATCTCTTCATGCAAGCATCATTTGACTCTGATTTGTGAAGATAAAATGTAGATACCATTGCCACGAAGCTGTACATATCCATAGTTTGCATTTATATGGCCTAAACTTAGAGAATTTTAGAGTTGAAGTTTATGAAATTTTTAGGTTTCAAATTAGGGCCAGAAAAATTCTCACTCATCTTGGATTTATAGCTTTAGTTATTTATATGGTTAGATTCGTGGGAAGAAATCCCAAAACTTGCATGTTTATACTTTCCATTTTTGTTGAGAGATGAAGAAGTTACAGGTACTCTGGTTGGCTGAAGGTTGAAGACGAAATACAGGCCTTGGAAGCATGTTACGTTATGTATTTATCATTTCATTTTAATTAACGGATGTATAGCCACCCCAGTGGTAAGGTAGCGCGTTGGTAACCAAGAGGGCGTGGGTTCAACACCCAGATTGCTGCCTTTTGTTCTTTTTCACAATTTTTTCACATTTTTGGTTTCTTTTGCGGCGCCTGGGCCCAGCATTGGCCCTTTGATCTTTTTGCTAGCTTGCTAACCCCTGCCTCAATTCAGCACACCTCAGGCCCAATTTAATTATTTTCATTTTCTTATTTTATTTTATTCTTTTTTTCTTTATTATTATTATTATTCTTTTTTATTGATATTAATAAAAAATTCAAAAATGTTTTATTTATTATTTTTACATTTATTTAATTTATTTGTTTTATAAAACTAAAAGAACAAAAACATTTTCTTAATAAATTAATTTCTTTCTTAATAATTAATATTTAGGTTTAGGTTTAACTATTATATGATTTTCTTGTAATTAAAATTTATTTAGAATTTAGGTTTCTTTTAATTAATTAATATCCATTGTATTTTTAATCTTCTCCTAAATAAAACCCTAGAAAAATCCTTTTTTAGTTAATTTCTTTTCTTATTTAGCTTAAGTTAATTTTATTTAATTTTTATTAATCTTTTTTCTAATTAGGGTTAGGTTAAAATCCTTTGATAAAAATAAAATTGAAATCATTTCTTTTTTCCATTTATATTCTTGCATTTTCATTTTCAATTTTGTACAAATTCAATATGGTTGTAATAATTATTTAGATTTAATTTTCTTGCAATTTAGCCATTTGTAAATTTGTACACCCCATCCCCTATTAATGTAATAGTTTAGTATTTTTATTTTCCGCAATTTAATGCTTTATATATAAATGCTAGTAATTAGGGTTTGTATGGGAAGATAAAATTAATGCTTAGAAAACACTAATTTAAAGACAAAACAATGCATGTAAATCAATACACTTGCACACTTACACCCTTAGGGTAAATCCACTTGTTGCCTTATGAAAATGGCCATATTATGCATGTGAGGTATCTTAGCAAAAACAAACAAAATACAAGATCATAGTCCCTCGATGACGCTATCAAAGTTGACTTTCAAAAATGATATTAGCCCCTTAAATAAAATGCTAAGATATCTTACAATGTTGCTAATCATGGCTATACGATGACCCATGTCCGTCCCTTTTACATCCAAAGATAGGGTTACTTACCAAATCAATGGTAAGATAACAATGTCAAAGGAAAGGAAGAAATGAACAAAGACTTTTGAGTAGGTAGATTGTTCCTAGTTGCTTTCTCAATTTAAAAATCAAACATCCTTGCTATTTTTAAAACAAACCCCAACACTTTCAAAACATCTTTCAAACTCAAAACATTTTTAAAAGACAGACACTTTTTATGTGTTCTTATAGAAACGAGAGCCATTAGAAAGAAGACACCTTTTCAAAATCACTTTCAAAAAACACAAACACCTCTTTGAACTATTTTTGAAATAAACACTTTGTATGCGTTCTTATAGAAACGAGAACCATTACAAAGACATTTTTAAAATACTTTCAAAACACATCACAAAGCATATTTTCAAACAAAAGCAAGTGATCTAGCAAGCAACTAAGACCCCATAGATAACTACGGATGAAAAGGGTGCTAATACCTTCCCTTTTCATAATCTACCCCCCGAACTCAAGAAAACATCTCAAAGGTCTTTCTTGTTTTTTCAACTCTTCCTTTTGGATAAAAGAAAAGTCAATGGTGACTCTTGCTAACTGCAACATTTGCGATAAAACACAAAACAACCAAGTCAGTTATCTTACCGTGTTACACCTACAAAACGGAACAAAGATAAATCCCTAAATCCTTGAAATGGTTAATGAGAATGCTTATGATGTCATGATGCTTATGATGTCATGAATAATAATCGCAAACAAAGCACACCAAGATCTTAGGTTTAGGCTTGCATGGGTTTCATAGGTAACTACCCTCTTGAAGTTTAGTTGGTTCAACCTGTTCTAGAAAGTACTCGGGTTCTAGGGGATCTCAATATCATTGATATTTCTTCATTGGGCATTATCTCAATACAATCAATCTTTTCTTGCGGCCGAAATATCCCAAAAGTCCAATCTCAATGAGTGTAGTATCGAGTATCAACCAATCTTCAGCTTTACACTAAAGTAGGCTATCTCGCTACCTCCTAATGGCCAATTTGTTCAATTAAAGGTTTTACGGTCAGTTAGTGCTTTATGACACTGCTCAGTGGCCCCGTATTCTCCTCGATTCAATACAAGGGATACCAGTACCAACAAATGCTTCACACTAACGTAGCCATTGCTTCAACCATATCGGTCTATGTCGTACAGTTTCCACAATCTATTGCTACTTACCTAATGGTGTTCCCCGATCCGGGTAGAGGATCAGTACAGACACAAACAAGGACCCATAAATGTAAAGCAAGCAAATCAAACAATGAAATCATTTTAAAGGTAATTTAGATCTAAGGTAACCCCTCTTTTAAGTATTATCCCCAGCAGAATCGTCAGTTCTGTGATACGGTGGGAGAACTGACTTGGTTGTTTTGCGTTTTATCGCAATTGTTGCGGATAGCAAGAGTCGCCGCCGACTTTTCTTGTATCCAATAAGGAAAGGGTGAAAAGAACAGGAAATACATTTGAGATTTTTTCTTGTGTTCGGGGGGTAGATTATGAAAAGGGAAGGTGTTAGAACCTTTTTCATCCATAGATCTATGGGCTCTTAGTTGCTTGCTAGATCACTCTAAAAAATATTTTGTTTGAAATGCGTTTGTGGTGGGTCTTTTGAAAGTATTTTGAAAACGCCTTTGTTTCAGAAAACTTTGTAATGATTCAAGTATCTATAAGAATGTATACAAAGTATTTTTTTTGAAAATAGTTCAAAGAGATGTTTGTTTTTGAAGATATTTTGAAAGTGTAAATGTGAAAATGGTTTTGATTTGATGAGCAAGCAACTACGAGCGTCCTACATACTCAAAAGGTCTTTATTATTTTCCTCCCCTTTTAGATGTTGTTATCTTACCATTGATTAGTAAGAAGCCCCATCATTGGATGTGAAGGGACAGGAATGGATCAATCGTATAGTCATAAAAGGCAACTTATGAGACGCTTTAGTAATTTACGTAAGGGATTAGATCGTTTATCGAAGGAAACATTGAGGGACATCGAGGGACTACAATCTTTTTTTTATCGAGAGTATTTTCTAAAATTCCCATATTCGAGGGACATGACTATTTTCTGAGGCAACAAGCAAGGTTACCCTAGAGGTGTACGTGTGCGATGTGTGTTTGATTGCATGCATTTTTGTCTTTGAGTTTAGGGTTTTCTAGAGGTTGATTTTGTTTTCCTATACATAACCTAATTACTAACAATTTATATTAAAGCCATAAATTGCGGAAATTAAAATCCTAAACTATTACATCATTAGGGGAGTGGGGGTACAATTTACAAATGGGGATGAGGTGGAAACTTAAATATTACAACCATATCGAATAACAATGAAGAAAATGTAAAAACAGTGTAAAAGGAAGGAAAAATTGCATTTTGAACTATTATGTGTCGACACATGTTGTTATGTATCGACACATAACTTTCCTTGCCCCTTCCAAACCAAGTTATCCTAGTATGAGTTGATGCATAATGGGATGTGTCGACTCATTCTGCTTCTTGTTTCTGAAAAATCCAAAATCAACTCAGTATGAGTCAATGCATAATGGGATGTGTCGACTCATACACCTGTTTGTGTTGACACATGCGCGTTTTGTGTCAACTCATACACCTTTCATCCTTCTATTTTAGGGCCTACATAATAGTATGAGTCGATGCATAAGGCTATGTGTCGACTCATACCCTAATTTTTTCACTAGAATGAGTCGACTCATGTGGGTATGTGTTGACTCATGCTACAGTTTATCGCCTCTATCATTATTCTATTGTGTGTACAGTTCCGGTCATAGTATATGGCTAGCTCAAATGGACAATGATTACTACATTTTATCTTCAAGAATAAATCATTAGTGATGTATGAAAAATGCAACGTCAAGAAGACTTACCTTGAGACTGCACTTAATGTTTTAAGGCTGAATACTTTTCAAGAAGTTATGAGGATCTTAATGAGCCTCCAGGAAGTTGTTCCAAGATGTTTAAACCTTCCTTTGTATTGAAAATTTCTGAAATAACTCCAACCCTGTCAAGTTGCACAGTGTTGTCTTTTGTTTTGAAGGTGAAGATAAGGGCACTACATAAATTGTTCTTGTGCTTAAACAATCTCTATATGGTATGAAGTGTTTAGATGGATGGTTTATGGGAGAGTTTGTAAGGTGAACAATGGTTTGATGTTTTTTCTATTTTGTGAGTGAAGATAGAACTAAAAATGAGCAAAAGTTACAATAAAAGTTTTGTTAGATTTTTGTTTAAAACTCTCTATTCTCTTTCTAAAAGCCCCCATGTATGTTGTGAGAACAGTTTGTTTTATAGATGAAGTTTGGATGAGATTTGGGAGGGAAACAAATAAGCTTTTGAACAATTTGGGTATGTTGTAAAATTTCCTTTTTGGGTGCAACCATTTACACGCTAACTTGGTACAACCATGGAACTGATATGTTGCAGATTTTCAGGGCAGCATTGCAGGTTTTGGAGCAGACTTTGACAGCATAGCAGGGCTGTTTTTGTGGATTTGAGCCAAAGAGAAAAGTTAAAACAAAATAAGACTTTAGGATTTGCAACTTGACAATTCTAACTTTAAAAAAATGCAGTCTTGTAATAACTTGAATATCTTGAAATATTTGAATTGTAGTGGAAAAAGATGTCATGAGGTAATTAATCATGTACAGAAAATGCTTAGGAAAATTTTCCAAGTCTTGACAACTTTGATTTTTGACCTTCTTGATTTTTCATGATAAAATTTCATATTTTGGATGTCTTGATGAAATGTGATTTTTGGAATTGAATTTTGGTCAAAAAGTCAAAGTTTGACTTTTTAGTGTACAATTGACTTTTTCATCAATTGACCAAATTTCATCTATCAATCCACTAATTTTGGGAGATGAATTAAAATATGCAATTAGGTCAAAATTGCGTATTTGGATTCTTGAAATCAAAGTTTCAAATCAATAAGTCATGTATTAGGTCAAAAATCAAAGATTTGTCACTCTTAGTCAAAACCCTAATTTGGAGTCCTAGTGCTTCGGAGATGATTTTGTCTGGTCAATTCCTTGAGAATCCTTAAAAAAGAGAGGGCAAATTTTTGGGGTACAACACTCAAAAATAACTTGGTAGAGAACCTTTATCATTAAGAGATGCCTCTTCAGGATACTCTTAAGTCTCGAGGTATCTTTTTACTTAGTGGTACCAAGGTTTTTCCTCTACTCCATCAGTATCAACTTCGTAGCAATGTACTGGTTCGTCTAGTCTCTCAATAGTAATTCGAGGAACTTCACTATCCCATATGACTTTGAACATATATGACATGGTAGCCAATGTGTCTTCTAATTGATTCTCTTCTCGTGGAATATGTTCAAAAGTGATTTCTTTGAAGTACGGAATTAATGTCAATACGTGCTCTCGATAATGAATGAGATTTGGATGTTTCGTATCTCATTCTCCTTTAATCTGGATGATCACTAGGGCTGAGTCCCCATATACATTCAAGAATTTAATTCTCATATCGATAGCAGCCTTAATACCCATAATGCATGCTTCATACTCTGCCATGTTATTGGTACAGTCGAAACATAATCTGGTTGTGAATGGTGTATGGAAACCCTTGGGACAGACATCACAACACCAATCCCATTACCAAGCGCGTGGGAAGCTCCGTCAAAAATCATAGTCCATTGGGATCATGGCTCAGGTCCTTCATATGGTCCAGGTTCTTCATAATCAATAATTAGCATAATATTCTCGTCCAAGAACTCAAAATTCATAGTCTGATAATCATCTACAGCTTGATGAGCCAAATGATCATTTCCTTATGAGTAGTGTATTGAATGTCGTATTCTGTCAAGACCATTTGCCATCTTATTATTCTTCCCGAGAGAGTGGGTTTCTCAAATATGTATTTTATTGGGTCCATCTTAGAGATCAACCAAATAGTATGAGTCAACATATACTGTCTCAATCGGTGAGCAGCCCATGCCAAAGCACAACAAGTTTTCTCGAGCAGTGAGTATCTTGTTTCACAGTTGATAAACTTTTTTCTAAGGTAGTATATTGCATGATCTTTTCGACCAGACTCGTCATGTTGCCCCAATACACACCCCCATTGAGTTCTCTAACACTGTTAGGTACATGATCAGAGGTCTTCACTCTACTGGTGGCATTAGAATTAGAGGTTCCTAAAGATATTCTTTGATTTTGTATAAGGCTATCTGACAATCGTCATTCCACTTCACTACTTGATCTTTCTTTAGTAACATGAAGATCAGCTCACAAGTAGTGGTCAAATGGGAAATAAATCGGGAAATGAAGTTCAATCGTCCTAGTAAATGTCTGACTTTCTTCTCAGTACGGGGATCTACCATTTCTTGAATAGCTTTAACCTTGGCAGGATCAACTTCAATACCTTTACCACTAACAACGAAACCTAGGAGTTCACCAGATCTTACCCCAAAGGTACACTTGTTTGGATTCAACTTTAGCTTGTATTTCTTCAATCTCTCAAACAGCTTGTACACGTGGTCAAGATGTTCTTCTTCAGTCTGGGATCTGACTATCATGTCATCAACAAAAACCACTATCTCGTGATGGATCATATCTTGGAATAAAGCTACCATAACATGCTGATTTGTTGCATCGGCGTTCTTCAAACCAAAAGGCATAACTTTGTAACAGAGAGTTCCCCAATGTGTGACAAAAGCAGTCTTCTCCATGTCTCCATGTGCCATCTTGATTTGATTATAACTGGATAAACCATCCATGAAGGAAAATACTTTATGTTGAGTGGTGTTGTCAACTAGAACATCAATATGTGGAAGCGAAAAATCATCCTTGGGGCTTACCCTATTCAGACCCCTGTAGTCTATACACATATGCACCTTACCATCTTTCTTTGGTACTGGCAACATATTTTCCACCCACTGTGGATAGGACGTCACGGCTCAGAGACCTATATTGAATTGTTTCATAACCTCAGCCTTGACCTTTTCAGATATCTCAGGACGCATATGACGAATTGTCTTCTTTATAGAGGGACAACCTTCCTTCATCGGTAGACGGTGAACTACAATATCAGTATCAAGCCCTGGCATGTCTTCGTACTACCAAGCAAAGATGTCAACATAGTCACGCAACATTTGAATTAACCTCTTTTTGAAACTGTCTTCTAGGTTGGCACTTATCTTAATTTCTTACTTGTCCTCTTCAGTATCCAAGTTCACAACCTCGACTGGCTCTTCATGTGGTCGTATGGCTCTTTCTTCTTGCATTAACAGCCTAGAAAGCTCTCCAGGTATTTCATAATCTTGCTCACCTTCATCCTCGGCTTGGTAGATCAAATTTTCAAAGTCACAATCGACAATATCAGAATTGTTATCAATGGGATCCAGAGTGGATGTGGATCTACAGTTTATTATGTGGGTGTGTGTAAGAACACATAGCTATTTTGGAAGTAAATAAAGTAAAATAAAAATAGAGAGAACAAAATTTGAATGCAAACTTCCAATTATTTATTAGATGAAAACAAGCTTATGAATAATGACAACCCCAACAAATGGACCATTGTGCCCTGGGTAAGGCACAAGGATTGAAGTCATTGTTTAAATTACATAACCAAAAACTTGAAAGTAAAAAAGTAGCAAATAGAATTTACTCCTTACCAAAGGAGATCGGTATAAAGTCTCCACCCTTCCAATTGTTGAGCCCGCTGCCGATGGTAGGGAAAATCCAACTGTTTATGTTGCAGTCACTATCAGCGTCTTCCACAACATTAATATCATTGTTGTGAACTCCATTGTTATTGATGCGGAATGGTAGTCTCCTAGAATTAGCACGAGCACGACAGACAGTCCTCTAAGCCTGAAAAGTGAAACCCAAACCAAACTTGTCGGATTTGTAAGGAATATCGGGAAGCTAACCCCAAACGGTACTGTAATACGGTAGGAGAACTGACTTTACTGGTTTTGCATTTTATCGCAAATGTTGCAGTTAGCAAGAGTCGCCACATACTTTTCTTTTATCCAACAAAAGGAAAGGGTGAAAAGAACAGTAAAGACCTTTTTAAAAGTTTAAAGTTCGGGGGGTAGGTTATGGAAAGGGAAGGAGTTATCACCCTTTCCATCCTTAGTTATCTGTGGGTTCTTAGTTTCTAGCTCACTTTGAAAATGCTTTTTTTGTGTAAGTCAATTTGAAAGTATTTTTGAAAAGATGCCTTAGTGCAGAGAACTTTGTAATGTTTCTCCTATCGTTGAGAACGTATACAATGAGTTTTGTCTTGGAAAATATTTTAGAGAAGAGCTTGTGTATGTGTGAAAAATTGTTTTTTTTTTGAGCAAGTAACTATAAGCGGTCTACCTACTCGAACGATCTTTGTTATTTTCCTCTTTTACTTTAGATAGTTCTATCACCACCATTAGTAGGTGGGTATCCCTATTGTTGTACCCCAAAATTTTCCCTCTCTTTTCTCAAGATATTCCTCACAAAAGTCTCCAATGGCTCAAGTTTGCACAAGTGTTGACTACACCAAACCATCTCCTAAACACTGATGCCTCAAATTAGGGTTTTGATATTCATAACGAAAAGTGGACTTCTAATTCATCAAATGACTTTCATTGATCATCATATACCTCCAAGAATAATCATGCCAAGTTTCAAGTCTTGAATCACAAATTTGCTCAATTAATGGACCAGATGACTGAAAAATCGATTGTATTGGTTAAAAAGTCAATTATGGTCAACCTACAGCCAAACTTTAAGATTTTTGACCAATATCAACATTTTAAAGTCCTATTCATCATTTGATCAAGTATTGATCACAATCCCTCAAGAAAAACACTCAATTTACCAAAAGGGCAAAATGGTTAAAAATTAGGGTTTTGATTGTAATTGACTGATCATTGACTTTTTACCTAATACATGATCTAATGGCTTGAAGCTTAAGCTCAAGTATTCAAATATAACATGTTGACCTAATCTCATGGCTCAAATCATCTTTCAAAATCAATGGATTGATAGTTAAATTTTGGATCAACTGATAAAAAGTCAATTGATGCACAAAAAAGTCAAACTTTGACTTTTTTTAATCAAGAGTTGTTTTCAAATATCACAATTCATCAAGACATTCAAAATATGAAGCTTGATCATCAATAAATCAAGAAAGTCAAAAGTCAATTTGAAAAGTCAAACTTTTCAAGACTTAGAAATTTTTCTGTGTTTTATACATGATAATTTCACTACTTCGTGCCAATTTTTCACCAAGATCCAAGATGATTCAAAGAAAACTTTCAACATGAAAGTTGTAGATATTAATGAGATATAAAACTTTGTATTAGAGGGATCATATCCAAAAAATGCTTATATTTTTAGTTATAGGCCCATGAAGTCATGCACTTTTTCTTAAACACTTAGTGAAATTTTGACCTAGTTTAGGCAGATTTCATGTCCCAACTTCTTGACCATTTTTCATATAGCTCCAATTTGATTTAGAAAAAGTGGAAAACATGAAAGTTGTAGAGTATGTTTCAAACTTTCCAAAATGTCAAATAACTTTAGGAGATCATTTTTTAGCTAAGAGAATCGAAGAGAGGAAGTTGGGCATCCATTCTTGAATTACAAGGCATTTTTATGATGAACATTTGACGAGATCTCTAACCATGTTGCAAAATCTCACTTTGCAGGACTTCTAACTTGTGTATCTACCTCTAATCAGAAGATTACAAAAGCTTTTAAGCTATTAACCACTTGATTTAAGCATTGTCCAATACATCTTGCCATTTAAGGAAGAAAGTTCACATTTCCATTTTGGAAAAGTGACTTTAATCACAAAGTCAACTTGTATGGAGCCTCTAACTTGTTCCCTTTGCACATACTCAACACAAGGTCAGAAACAACATTTTTAAAGCTCTTAGCCACCCTACAAGCATTGTACTATGCATTGGAATAATGTTTGTCAAGGTTACTTCAAAAATAAGTCAAAATCCATAAACATGTGATCTTGTGATTCTTACCACCTCAAGCCTCCAAACCTTCTTCTATAAATTGAGACACTATTATGCAACTTATAACATGAAATTCGAAGCCTTGAAACTCCCTCAAACTCTCTCAAACCATAAATTGTTCTAAAAACACCATAACTTGTCATTTCTGCCCAATAATTTCCATCTCATAAACCACTTGTGCATTTCTTCTCCAAATAAATCCTAAAGCTTCCTTACATCAAATATAACTCATCCCCTCCCTGTTTCACAGTTGTAACACCTCCATTACCATTGTCCGGACCTCACTTTGCACCTCTGCAACTTGACTTCTCAAGAACATCTGCAAGGTGAGTTTTCTGGGATTTAACTCTTCATACAAGCATCTTTTGGCTTCCATTTTAAAAGATAAAATGTAGACATCATAGCCCTGAAACTTACCATTTCCTTAGAATTCAATTGTGTTGTTTAAGCAATGAGAATTTTGAGCCTGAACTTTCTGGTAAAAATTAGGTTAAATTCGATACCATTTAAAATTTGTGTCATCTTTGATCCATTGCTTAAGTTAGTTATATATTTGAAATCATGGTGAAATTTCTAACAAGTTTGATGTTCATACTTTTGAGAATGGTTGACAGTTGAGAAAATTAGAGTTATGGCTAGCGCGAGGAAGAAGAAGAATTATAGTCATGGACTTGTTTTATCTTATATTTATTGCAAAGAGATTAGATGAACCAGCACACTGTTATGAGATTGATGATGAGCGAGTAGAAGAAAAGGCTTGGTTCCATGAGGTGAAAAGGTATCTCAAAGCTCAAGAGTACCCTGAGGGAGCATCCATCAATGAAAAAATGTTCTTAAGAAGGTTCTCTGCCAAGTTCTTCCTGAGTAACAGAATTCTCTACAAGCGTAACGATGATTCCACTTTACTGCGGTGTATGGACAAGAGAGAAGCGGAGAAGATTATGGAGGATATGCACGAAAGTATCTTTGGCACCCATTATAGTAGACACACAATGGCTAAGAATATTCTACGGGCAGGATACTACTGGTCCACCATATAAACAAATTGTCATCATAACTCCCAAACTTGTTACAAGTGCCAAATCTACGCCGACAAAGTACATGTGCCTCCAAATCCTTTAAGTGTCTTGACTTCTCCTTGGCCGTTCTCAATGTGGTGCATTGATATGATTGGAGAGATTAGAACTATCGCTTCCAATGGGCATCTCTTTATCCTTGTTGCCATTGATTACTTCACGAAGTGGGTAAGGGCAGCTTCATTTTCTTCTATTACCAAGAACGTTGTGGCTCGGTTCATCAGACATAATCTTATCTATCGGTATGGTATCCCAGAAAGAATTATCACAGATAATGGTACCAACCTCAATAATACTATGATCACCGAGCTCTGTACACAATTTAAGATCCAGCATCATAACTCTTCTCCTTATCGACCAAAGATGAATGGTGTTGTGGAGGCCGCCAATAAGAATATAAAGAAGATTATACAGAAGATGACGGTAACATATAAATACTGGCACAAGATATTACCCATTGCTCTTCATGGTTGTCGTACCTCAATGCGCATGTTAACAGGGGCAGCCCCTTTTTCTCTCGTATATGGTATGGAAACTATTTTACTCATCGAAGTCTAAATCCCTTCCCTGAGAATCATGAAGGATGCAGTTCTAGACAAAGACGAATGGATTCAGACTCGACTTGACCAATTGAACCTGATTGACGAGAAATGGGTTGCGGTTGTTTTTCATGGTCAGATGTACCAGAAACGTATGATCAAAGCTTTTAACAAGAAGGTCAGGCGTCAGGTATATCAGGTTATGACCTAGTAATCAAGCTCATCATCCAGCCACTAGGTGATCCCAGGGGCAAGTGGACTCCTACATGCAAAGGACTATTTGTGATCAAGAGTATATTTTTCGATGGAGCTATGATATTAACCACCATGGACAGTGATGACCTTCCACACCCTGTAAACGTGGACATAGTTAAAAGATACTACGCATAAAAAGAGACCCGCTAGGTTGACTGGCCTAGGAAAAAATAAGGGCACCCCGGCGAACCAAAAGGGTTCGGGAAAAACTCAGGGATATATATATATATATATATATATATAAATCTATACACCCGGTAAGTCGAAAACCTAAAAAGGCAGCTTAGACAAAAAAGGGTATCCCGGCGGACTGAACACCCAAAAGGAAGGTCCAGGTAAAAATTAGGGAATAAAAGTGTATGACTATGTCCCGTTAGATCACCTTACATCCAGACTTCGTTATCAAATGACAAGTTCTAATGGTGCGGATCAATCCAGTCAGCTTCTGCCAAGCGGAAAAGGGATTAGACGCTCAAAGATATAAAGGCAATAGAGGAATGGAAACCCAATGGGATTATTTCACATAGTTGTTTTCCATTTGTGTACCACGTTGTATGTTTCTCATTTTTTACAATGGCATTCTCTTATTTGGATGTTCGTCTCCTTGTAAAAAAACGCCTGTTATAGGCAGAATTTCTCAAATCAATATAAAAGTCCTCTTTTAAAGTTCAAAACTATTTGTTTTTATTTTCTATTTTGGTTGCAAAAACGTCCAGTGTTTATTTTAAATGAACATATGCATTTTGAATATGATTACCATGTACAAATATATGCATAAAAACAGAAAGACGTTTACTAAGGCCTCTAAGAGTTGGGACAATGTCGAAAAGCCATCTGTAAATCCCCACAGAACACTCCTAGGGGACCATTTTCACAAAATTCATCATTAGCAAGGGTATATTCCTTGGTAGGTACAGAGAGAGAGGCATATTCCTGCAGTTCACCACCATATCTTCAGCATATAGCCTAGTGATTTCAACTACTCCAGTGTTTCATAAATGACAGAGAGGTTCAATCATTTCCCTAGCATCTTGGAGAACTCCTCAACATGGTCTATGGATTTCCGCGATTCCCCAACAGAGTTTCATAAAATCCCCAAGTAGTTTGAGAAATTTCCTTCCCCAGTAAAGTTTATTTCTCTAGCTACGGGAGTCCATCCCTAGTCATAGTACATGTAATCCATCTATTTCAAGAACCATGACAAGATATCAACTCTCCTAAAAATCTTCTATACTCAAGTAAAAATCAAAATCTCAAGTGGAGTATCCTCAGATAGAAAGCGAGAATCCCCGATGAACTTAACTTTAACAAATAGCGAGGAATTACATTATTCATCTTCGACAACAGTCAGGGATTTGATTTTCCATAGTTCAACAACACTACAAAGATAAACTGATACGCTCACATTCATACATCATTTACAAACGTCGTAGAATATACATACAAAACATATACAACACAATTTCATTTATTTTGAGAACATAGTTCAATAATGCATTTCATACATCATGACATTTCATACAACTAAATCTTTACCATTTCAGGAAAAGATCAATCAACAAGACCAACATCATCAATTACTGGTAGGACTAAGCAGTCTTATCAGAGACAACGTCTTCTGGCTCAGAATAAATCAACCAAAGGTTTTATTCTGATACTTCTTCTAGCGGACATTCTTCTGGCTTAGCTTAGCTCAGGTGTAGATCTATTCTGATACTTATTCCAGTTGAAGACATTTTCTAGCTCAGATTGAATCAACCAAGGATTTGTTCTGATACTTCTTCCAGATAAAAAACAAACCTAAATATCTACTAGCTCATATTAAATCGACCAATAATTTATTCTAATACTTCTTCCAGTAGACCTTTTTCTGGCTCAGATTAAATCGACCAATAATTTATTCTGATACTTCCTCCAGTTAAAGATAACAAAGACCTCTTACGGCTCAGATTAAATCGATCAATGATTTATTCTAATACTCCTTCCAGTTAAAGACGGTCGTAGATAGTTGCTGGCTCAGATTAAATCGACCAATGATTTAGTCTGATACTTCTCCTAGTAGACTTTCTGCTGGCTCATATTAAATCAATCAATGATTTATTCTAATACTTCTTCTAGTAGACCTTTTAATGGTTTAGATTAAATCGACCAATGATTTATTCTGATACTTCCTCCAGTTAAAGATAATAGACACATCTTCTGGATAAGATTAAATTAATCAATGATTTATTTTGATACTTCTCCCAGTAGACCTTCTTCTGGCTCAGAGTAAATCGATCAATGGTTTATTCTGATACTTCTTCCAATCAAAATACTTTTTCTAGCTCAGATCAAATCGGCCAATGATTTATTCTGATACTTCCTCCAGCTAAAGATATGGAGACCTCTTCTGGCTCAGATTAAATCAACCAAAGATTTATTATGATACTTCTTCCAGTTGAAGACAGTCGTAGATAGTCACTGGCTCAGATTAAATCGATCAATGATTTATTTTGATACTTCTTCCAGTAGACCTTTTTCTGGCTCATATTAAATCGACCAATGATTTATTCTGATACTTCCTCCAGTTAAAGATAACAGAGACCTTTCTCTGGCTCAGATCAATCAAACAATGATTTATTCTGATTCTTCTTCCAGTAGAATTTTATCTGGGTCAAATTAAATCGACCCATAATTTATTCTGATACTTACCCTAGTTGAAGACCTCTTATGGCTCAGATTAAATTGCCCAAAGATTTATTCTGATACCACTTCCAGATAAAACAAGCATAAATATTTGTTGGCTCAGATTAAATCGACCAATGGTTTATTCTTATGTTTCTTCTAGTAGACCTTTTTATGGCTCAGGTTAAATTTCCCAAAGATTTATTCTGATACCACTTCTAGATAAAACAAGCATAAATATTAGTTGGCTCAGATTAAATCGCTCAATGGTTTATTCTTATGTTTCTTCTAGTAGACCTTTTTATGGCTCAGATTAAATCGACCAATGATTTATTTTGATGCTTCTTCCAGTTAAAGACGGTCGTAGATAGTTGCTGGCTCAAAATAAATCGACAAATGGTTTATTCTGATACTTCTTACAGTAGACTTTTTCTGGCTCAGATTAAATCGACTAAAGGTTTATTTTGATACTTTTCAAATGAAAGATAAAAGAAACATTTCCTGGCTCAGATTAAATCAACCAAGGATCTATTCTGATACTTCTTCCAGTCAAAGACATTTTCTGGCTCAAATAGAACCAATCATAGGTTTATTCTGATACTTCTCCAGTCAAAGACGAATATGTATATTTCTTGGATCAGATTAAACCAACCGTAGGTTTATTCTGATACTTCTTCCAGTTTGAAGTCAACACTTACTTTGGATGGAATCTATAAGCCCATCTTCAGCAACTCTTAGTCATCTCTCTGAATGGCATCTTTTAAGCCCATTCAAGCATACCATCAACCGACAATGTTACTCCATGCACCGACGAGCGTAAATTTTTGGGCACTTTAGTCTTCAATCATCTTCCACCTTTAGCTCACAAAAGGCATATAAGATAATCTAAATCCTCGGGTTTAAGAATATTTAATAGGGTCAGCTGTTGTACCCCAAACTTTTCCCTCTCATTTTATTCAAAACATACTCCTAGAGGTCCTCAAATTCTCAAGGTTGACATAGAATTAACCAGACAAATTCTCCTCCTAAGCAATGGACTTCTAACCAGGGTTTCACTTTTCATAAACAACTTTGGGTTTCAAAGGCCTCAAGTGATTTCCATGGTTCCTAATATGTCCTCAAGAATTCTCATACCAAGTTTCATGCCTTGCATCACAAGTTTGCTCAGTCAAATTGCTCAGATGACTAAAAATCAATTATATTAGGTCAAAAGTCAATTATGGTCAATATGCAGTCAAACTTTAAGATTTTTGGTCAAAATCAACATTTTGAAGTAATATCCATCATTTGATTAAGGGTTGATCATGATTCTTCAAGGAATGCTCTCAAATCATCAAGAATAAAAAATTGTTAAATTAGGGTTTCCTAAAGAAAGTTAACTGAACTTCGACCAGGCATAAATTTCACATACTTCATCTATTTTTCCCCAAACCAAAGCTCACTATGAAGAAAATACAATTACATACAACTTTTCTTTTGTCCTCAAGTTCAAAAAATGCATCATTGGAAAGATATGAGCCAATACATTACAGGTCTTTTTGAAAGTCAACAAAAAGGCACTTTTTGTCAAGACAAGTTACATTAAGATAAATCCTCCAAATTCAAAAATGGTCAACATAGAGATTGTAGGAGACATCTTAAGCTTTCTAAAAATTCAAAGATCATATTCAAAATTTGAAAATTGAGCTAGTTGTGACCAATGCAAATTGGGGAAAATTGGTGAAAATGCAAAAAGTCAACTTTGAACAAAATTGCATTTTTAAGTTCATGGACCTATTTTTTGGGATTCAAGCATGTTTATGACTTAATCAAGGACCACTAAACTTAATCATGCACCATTGTTATTTTTATTTTTTTGAATTTTATTCATTTAAATACCATTTAAATCAAAATAAAATACAAAGTGTGATGCAAGGCATGTAAGCTTTATGTTTCCATCAAGTTGGAGGCCCAAATAACTCATAGCAAACTGGAAAATTCGTGACAACCAAGCAAAGGCCATATTTGGAGACAAATATTCAAAATTGGAAATATTTTCAAGTGAATCTTTGAAACAAATCACACACTCAATGCATTAGACTTTGGCTCTTTTTGTTGACATAATTGATACCTCATATAAACACAAGGGTTTGAGACCATAAAGACACACAGAAACGGCCTGAGAGAAGCCTCCCAAAATCAAAGAAGATTGTCAAAGTTATAAGATTCAAGGATGCGTCTCCAGCCCTCCTCAGTCCAAACAAAGGATCAAACATTACTCTTGAGGCTCCCAGGAGGCCATATCGACCCTTATCCATGCTTGAGGCAGCCCGAAATCAGCCAACCGAATCACTTCCTTTTGGTAAAATTTTCATATTCGAATCTCTTAATACACGCGATTTAAATGGATTTAAAGCATATATTCGTGTTCATATGATCATTTTGAATCATTCTAATGTGTTACATGAAATGCTAGAGGCTTAGAATACAGGTTGCCATATTTAGGGTTTCAAAACGGCCAAGACCCGAGCTGGGTGATACATGCCGTTTCAGGTCAAGCCAGTGCCATGGTTGAATTCATAGCATGCGAAATAGGGGGTAACCTGAATTTGGGGCTTTGATTCTATGTATTTTTGCAGATCTAATTTTGAACCACCAGAAAGTTGACTCCGGTGGATGACTCTGGTGGTAGGCGTGTCTTCTTACTATTGGTCCATTTGAGTATTGGCGTGTGCGTTTTATAAATTTGTGAATAGTTTTGATTCCTCATTATATTATTATTGTATTATTATACTAACAGTTGTTTGGAATGGCCCAGTGGTAGACGTAGCATATGATAAGGCGCTCATATGCAAGGGCAGGGGTTCGACCCATGCCTCCTGCATTTTGTTTTCATATTATTAGATTCTTGCAGATCATGTATCTTAAAGTCCAACACGCCTACTGTGTTCCTCCAGATCCCAGTCAGTACATCGTAACGAATCCAAATCTTGCATTCTTGGAGCGCCCCCTCATGATGAATCCTCGAGAATCAGATCCACAGGATCAGGCACAGTATCCTGGGCCTCTCCTCTATGGGCCTAACAAGTTGCAATTCATACTTCCGCTTTCAGCTTCATATCAGGCCAATTTTCTTTATTTTATTTATTTTAGATTTATTTAATTACTTTGTTTTATATTTATTTTTAAAACCATTTTTATTTTATGATAAAATCAGAAAAAGTAAAAAAAAATAGATTTAGGTTTTTTCCAATTAAATTTAATTTTTTAAATTAATTAATTTATTTATTTAATTATTTTGTTTAATTTAAAACCAATTAGAATTAGGTTTATTTATTTCAAACTTTTTTCCAAATGAAAACACAAAAAATGTTAGAATTAATTTCCTCTCTTGATTAAATTTGATTGCATTTATTTATCACCTTTTATTTCATTAAGGTTTGTTTTTAATTCAATTTAAGTATTTTCTTAACAAAAAATAACAACAAATATTCTGTACTCGCACGCTCATTTTAAATTTCGCATTTTTATATTGATGTAACTGCAAAAAGGATGTAATATTTGTAAACTTAGGACCTTTACCTTTTTATTTCCCAGTTTTGGATTTGTGATTCCCCCTCCCCGAAGCCATCTAATAGCGTAGCTTTAAATTCCGCATTTTTATTTTACACGAATATTAATTGTTAGATGTATAATAGGCTTGTATGATAAGATAAAAGCAAACGCTGGCAAACTTAATACCTGAAGCTAAATATACTGAAACACAACACACTCGCACATGTGCACCTCTAGGGTACCTCCACTTGTTTCCTTCAAAATAAACAGTCCCGGTTCTCGAATGTAAGAGATTTTAGTGGCGACCCTTTAGTTTAAAGATCATAAGTCCCTCGATGACCCTTTCGACGTTGCCTCGGTATATGATCGTAAAATCTTAGGGTATTTACTAAGGTATCTTAATAAGTTGCTTTCGTGACTGTACGATGACCCTCGTCCATCCCTCAAACATCCGACGACAGGGCTACCTACTGACTAATAGTAGGATAGCACTGTCTAAAGGAAAAGAGGAAAAGAATAAACCTTTCGAGTAGGTAGATAGCTCCTAGTTTCTAGCTCATAAAAACAATCAAAAAACAATTTTTTTCACACATGCACAAACTCTTTTCTAAATGTTTTCAAAGACAAAAAACACTTTTTATATGTTCTCTCCGAAACGAGAAACATTACAAAGTTTTCCGCACTAAGGTGTCTTTTCAAAATATCTTCCAAACACACTTAGACAAAAAATAATTTTCAAAGCGAGCTAGCAACTAAGAGCCCGTAGATAACTACGAATGGAAAGGATGCTAACACCTTCCCTTTGAAGATGTGAAAAACACAAGAAGGGGGGTTGAATTGTAAAACTTAAATCAAAAGCTTAAACAACACTGTATTTTTATCCTGGTTCGTTTGATCTCAAACTACTCCAGTCCACCGGTCAAGGTGATTTCGCCTCTCTCCAACGAGGTCTTAATCCACTATATTCAAAGGATTACACAACTACTTTAACAACTGTTAAAGCCTTCTTGAGTATAACCACAAACCGGTTTATCTCAAGGAAATCTCTTTACAAATAATTGAACAATAATGTGTTTGATGTTTTCTAATAAAACAGTATACCACAACTGTGATAATACACAAATTTAAGCTTGGAATGAAACTGGATTGCTAATGCGTTTGAATGAGCGTGGTTTGAAGGCTTAGCAAATTGTATGAGTGCGTGCGTGTAGATTAGTGTCTTCTTTTCTCACACAGACTTGTTTATATAGCCAAGGCAAAGATACGTTGTTGTCCATAAAGCACTTTCAATGATAATAACGTTCTTTCCTTTTTGAGAAGATCTTGTCTTGAATGAAGTTGTTGGTAATTAATCTGTCTTGAATGCTTAGTAACGCTTCAGAGTCTTCTTTATGATAATCAGAGTGTTCTTTGCTTTAACTTATGTTGATGCTTCTGAGTGCTGATGACTTGGTAAGGATCTTGATCAGAGTCAGAGTGTATATATTGATGCGCAGATTCTGGTCATCAAGCTTCAGCGTATGATCTGGTAGCTTCAGTGTGTAGCACATGTTATTGATCTTCTGATGCTTGCGTATTACTTATCTTCTGATGCTTCTGGTGCTGATTCCATCAGAACTTTTGTAAATACAAAATATAATTTTAAGTAGCATATTTGTTCTATATATCTTTGAATTTATTTATTCTTGTATTTTGTTATCATCAAAACTCTAATTAAGGGTTGTAGAATCAAACTATGTTCTAACAATCTCCCCCTTTTTGATGATGACAAAAACCATATTTTTTCAATTAAAAATAAAGAATAAAATGGTATCAGAGCTAAGAGGAGAAAAATCCCCCTGTGTTGATTACATCCCTTTAATTCCATGAGTCTTTGAGCATCAGAACTTTATTGTACTTTACTGTATCTTTCGTCAGAATTTTGTACCTGTTCAAGCTTTTCAGAAGAAAGAAATTCAAATAGATTAGAATGTCAGAATGTTTGAGACTTATGTCTCAGTAATCCGTTATTGAAAAATATCATTCTTTCTCCCCCTTTTTGTCAGTTATCAAAAAGCACAAATAATCAGAGTCAAACATGCATTTATATTGAAAACAGAAGCAATGATAAGTTCAGAACATTGTAAAAATATTACAGATAAACAAGTTATAAAAACAAGGAAATTCTAAGAAGGAGGAGGAAGTCGTGTGAACAAAGCCTCCAACATGCTTTTGATCTGAGTGTTTGTTTCCTGTTGCTGGGTTAACATGATTACTATTGCATCAATTTTGTTGTCCTGCTTATCCATTCTCTCCTTCATCAACATATCAGATCTTTTCAGATCTTCTAGAGTCTGCTTGTCAATGGAGGAAGCTTGAGGATCTTCAGAAACAGGATGCTTCTTAGAGCTTTCTGCAATAACTTCTTCTTGACCCAATTCTTCAGCAGGAACCATCAGATCTTGAGTATCAGGTTGAACTTTGGATGCTGGACGGTGTTCAGACCAAGGAGCATTGTCCAGAGGGAGAACTTCTTCTTTAAGCAGCTTGCTCAGAACTGGACCTTCAATTTCTTTCAGCATGTTGCTGAAGTTCTGTTGAGCTTTTCCATAGCTCTGTTCTTGCAGCTTAAAGGTTTCAGAGCATACCCATCTTCTGAACTTTGTGCAAAGGTAGTCTGATGCAGCAGGATCAACCAGCTCACGACTAGCTTGTTTCAGAGAAGTGATCCACTTCTATACTTCTGTTTCAAAGTTCAATATGCTGGTACCAACATCAGGATGTTTTGGCTTTGGGATATCAGTTTTGTGGTTGATGGCAGCAAGACGTTCAAAAACTATTAAGTCAATGACAGTCTTGATGTTGTCTTATGGTTTGTTCTTTGGTGAGGGAGTGGGAGAGTCAGGAATTATGATTGGACTTGATGGGGAATTTGGTGGAGTTAGTTCTGGTGAAGAGGGAAGTTGGGGAAAATTCACAATGGTGCCACAGGGCAAATGAATGGCCAGAGGTTATGGTTCAGGGGATTCAGAGGGTTGAGCCTCAGAAGTTTGAACTTCTGGGTGAGATGGTTCAGGTTGTGGAGAAGGTGGATTAATTTCTGGTTGAGGAGATGGAGGTAGTGGGATTTCTGGTTCTGGAGAGAGTGGAATTTCTGGTTGTGGTGAGATGGGAATTTCTGGTTTTGGTTCTGTGATGGTTTCAGGATTTGGATTTTCTGGAGTGGGAGCAGAAGTATGTTGGTCTATATCAGAAAGAACTTTTTCAAGTTCTTGTTGGGTTTCAACAATATTTAGATTTTGAGGTGTGGGGTTTACAGGTTGAGTGGAAGTTGGGATAGATGTTGATACAGTAGTTGAATCTAACACAGTTACAGAAGAAAGATTACCTCTCTTTTTAGGAGTCTGCTGGGAGGATCCTTCTGCAGCAGCTTTCCTTTTCTTGGTTTTCTTCAGCACAACTTCTGGAGCCTTCTGCTGAAGATCTTGAATATTCAGATTAGGTGTTGTACCATCAGCCTTGCAAGCATCTACATATCTGAGTATTATATCTGGTTTAGAATCAATCTCTTAGAACAGAGGGAAGTTGTCCAGAGGGACTCTTCTGCTGGAGATTGCAGCAAAAGGAGTGACGATGGGTTCCTTCTTAATGTTCTCAATCAACTTCATCTTCTTTAGATTCTTAGCATTCAGCTGTTTGCCCACAGTAGCTTCCAAAGAGCTGATTTCCTGAGCCTCTGTAAGGTGATCAATCAGCTTATTCTCTGTTAGAATATTTGATATCAATCTTCCTAAGGGTATCCAATCCCTTTTTATTCGCTCCTCTTCTCTTGTTTCTTTAACACTTTTCTTCAGATGATTGAACAGAAGATGAGCCAGATTCACCTTGAACTTCTGAGAGATGAAATAGATCAGAAATTGTTGATCAATATTAATGTAATTAGGAGAGCTGGTAGGCTTCCTGTGGTTGATGCACCCCAGAATGATCTTGGCCCAAATTCTGTGTTTGTCTTTCAAATCCCTTATCTTGCTGGAGGGAAGCCCCAAACTGAAGATTTCCCTTGCAATTAGGGCAGCATCAGCGCACCTTTCTGCCATGTCAATGCAACGAACACCACCACCACTGTAGCCTATGAGTCTTGCAATCAGGTCCTCAGTAATAACAATCTTCTTCCCCATGATGTAAGACGTAACTTGATGATTTGAAGAAGAAGCGTGAATCCAAAATTCCTTTACCAGAATAGGAAATGTTGGACCCACCAGTCTGTCAAAATACTTTTCCCATCCTTGAGCTTTAACTTCTTCAGTGAGATTGAACCCATTCTCCTGAAGACTGTTGAAATCCATGATCAATTCTGACAGAACCTCTAGGTCTTTGATTGGAGTTAGAAGCATTCTGTAAGGTTCTTCGTATTGTTCAGATGAAACAGTTTTCTGGGAACCTAAAGTAAGAATGCTGGAAGAAGCCATGTTCACACGAAGGTTTTTGTGAAAAAGATTGAAAGGGTTTTTTGAGAAAGTAAGAACGCTGAAATCAGTAAGTTTGAGAGAAAATGAAAGCGAAGGTAAAAGAGTGTAAATGGTGTGAAGTGTGTTTAAATAGATTTCTAAACAATTTTGAAAACATAAACATCAAGAGAGAGAAATTAATAATGATTATTAGCATTTAATGATAGCTGATTTTAGGGGATTCAGAAAGATATTTGGAACGGTTACCCATGACATGTGTCTCAATGCATCCAATCAGCGCTTTTGCCTTTTCAGAAACGTGAACGCGTGTTCAGCCTCAGAAAATAGCTGATGACTGGATGACACTTGTTTGCTTGAGTGAACAGCACATTTCTATCCTTGAAATGAAGCGCTCAGATCTTCATGGATAGATTCTGATACAATCTTCAGTTCTAAAGTTCTGAAAGAAGATTGATCAGTAGTTCACAGAAAAATAAACAAAGTTCTGAAGGTTAAGATATGGAATCAAAACAATTTTATTATGGGCAGAGCTTCATGCTGAGATGTTTCAGAATGAAGTTAAACCTATCTTCAGAAAGAGGTTTTGTAAAATATCAGCCCATTGATGGTCTGTGTTAATAAATTTAAAATTTAAAATCCCTTTCTGAATATAGTCCCTAATAAAATGATGTTTTATTTCTATATGCTTAGCCCTAGAATGCAGAATTGGATTTTTACTAAGACAAATAGCAAAAGTATTGTCACAGAGGATAGGAATGTTACTCTCAAATATCTGGAAGTCCTCAAGTTGACTTTTCATTCAGAGCATTTGTGTGCTGCATCCAGCTGCTGCTATGTATTCAGCTTCTGCTGTTGATAGAGCAATTGTGGATTGTCTTTTGCTGGACCAAGAGATCAGATTTTCTCCCAGAAACTGGCAGCTTCCAGAAGTGCTTTTTCGTTCTACTCTGTCTCCAGCAAAATCAGCATCACAGTATCCTACTAAGCTGTAATCACTTGATTTTCTATAAAACAAACCCAGATTAGTAGTACCTTTCAGATACTTGAAAATTCGCTTAACTGCTGTTAAGTGATATTCTCTAGGATCTGATTGGAATCTAGCACAAAAGCAAACACTGAATAAAATGTTAGGCCTTGAAGCTGTCAGATAGAGAAGAGAACCAATCATACCTCTGTAGATCTTCTGTTCTACCTTTTTACTTACCTCTTCTCTTTCCAGAATGCATGTGGGATGCATTGGAATCTTTGATGGCTTATATTCTGAGAGATCAAATTTCTTCAGAAGTTCTCTGACATATTTGCTCTGATGAATGTAAGTTCCTTCTGGGGTTTGATTAATCTGAATGCCCAGAAAGAATTTTAGTTCCCCCATTAGGCTCATCTCAAATTCTGCCTGCATACACTTAGCAAACTTTCTTCCCAGAGAAGGTTTAGTAGATCCAAATATGATGTCATCAACATAAATCTGACATACTAAAATGTCATTCTTAACTGTCTTACAGAATAAGGTTGTGTTCACTTTCCCTCTGGTGAATTCCTTTTTTAACAGGAAGTTACTTAGTCTTTCATACCCAGCTCTGGGAGCTTGTTTCAGACCATACATTGACTTCTTTAGTTTGAAAACATATTCTGGATTTTTGGAACTTTCAAAACCAGGGGGTTGGTGCACATATACCTCTTCTTCTATATAGCCATTTAAGAATGCACTCTTAACATCCATCTGATACAGAGTGATGCCTTTATTAACAGCAAATGAGATTAAGAGTCTGATAGATTCTAACCTGGAAACTGGAGCAAAGGTTTCTGTATAGTCTATCCCCTCTTGCTGACTATAACCTTGTGCTACCAATCGTGTTATGTTTCTGATGACTTCACCTTGTTCATTCAGTTTGTTTCTGAACACCCATTTTGTTCCAATGACGTTGAATCCTTTTGGTTTGGGAACTAGATCCCATACGTCATTTCTTGTGAATTGATTTAGCTCCTCTTGCATTGCTAGAATCTAGTCATTGTCTAGAAGTGCTTCATAAATTGTTGTTAGTTCAGTTAGAGAAACCAATCCCATGAGGGATTCTTCAGAGTTTCTGAAGCTAGATCTTGTTCTGATTGGATCTTCCTTTCTTCCTAAGATTGTTTCTTTTGGGTGATCCATGCTGCTTCTGGATGGTCTTTTCTGGAGTTGATCAACAGAAGGTGTTGGATTGCTTGCAGTGCCTCTTTCTGATGTTGAGGGAGTTTCTTTGTTAAGAGCTTATGATGATTTGTCTTCAGTACCTGTGAGTTCAACTTCCATACCTGCAAGGAATTCATTCTGCTTTGACTTTTGAGAGTCAAGCTTATCATCAAAACAAACACTGATTGATTCTTCCACAATCTGTGTTTCAGTATTGTATACTCTGTACCCTCTTGAGTGTTCAGAGTATCCTAACATGATACACTTTGTGCTTTAGAGTCAAACTTGTTCAAATAATTTTTTGTATTCAAAATAAAGCATGTACATCCAAATGGATGCAAATAGGAAATGTTGGGCTTTCTGTTCTTCCACAATTCGTATGGAGTCTTTTCCAGAATAGGTCTTATGGAGATTCTATTCTGAATGTAACACGCTGTGTTTATTGCCTTTGCCCAGAAGATCTTAGCAACGTTAGTCTCGTTGATCATGGTTCTGGCCATTTCTTGCAATGTTCTGTTCTTTCGTTCTACAACTCCATTTTGCTGGGGAGTTCTAGGACAGCAGAAATCATGCAGAATGCCTTTGTCATTAAAGAATAACTCAAAATCTTTGTTTTCAAATTCTCCACCATGATCACTTCTGACTTTGACGATTCTAAGATCCATTTCATTATGAACTTGGTTGTAGAAGGTGACAAACACAGAGTGTGACTCGTCCTTGTGTCTTAAGAACTTTACCCATGTCCATCTACTATAGTCATCTACGATTACTAACCCATACTTCTTGCCACTGACTGAAGCAGTTTTAACTGGTCCAAATAAGTCAATGTGCAGAAGTTCTAATGGCTTAGAGGTGGAAACAACGTTTTTGGATTTGAAAGCTGGTTTTGCAAACTTGCCTTTCTGACATGCTTCATACAGAGCATCTGAATTGAACTTCAGGTTAGGAAGTCCTCTGACCAGATTGAGTTTGTTAATCTGAGATATTCTTCTCATACTAACATGTCCCAATCTTCTGTGCCAGATCCATTGCTCGTTGTTAACAGACAGAAGACACTTTACATTCTGACTTTTTAGTTCAGAAAGTTTTATTTTATAAATGTTGTTTCTCCTCTTTCCATTAAATAGGATAGTCCCATCTTTCTGACTAACAGCTTTGCATGAATTTTGATTAAAGATTATATCATAACCGTTATCACTTAATTGACTTATGGATAACAGGTTATGCATTAATCCATCTACTAATAAAACATTACTTATAGAGGGAGGATTTCCATTACCTATTGTTCCAGAGCCAATGATCTTTCCTCTTTGATTGCCTCCAAAACCTACGTGGCCTCCAGGCTTAAGTTCCAGGCTTTGGAACATATGCCTTCTTCCCGTCATGTGTCGTGAGCATCCAGAGTCCAGGTACCATGACTGGTGTTTTTGCTTTGCTGCTAAAGATATCTGCCACATGTATTATTTTATCCTTAGGTACCCATATTTTCTTGGGTCCTGATTTGTTAGTTTTACCAAAACTCTGGTTGAATTTTGGTTTGACAGAGTAATCACTACTAGTATATTTTATGTCATGTGTGTGCCCATATACAAAGTGTGAATCAAGTGAAGTATGTTTTATAACTAAATCCATGACATTCTTTGGTGTAGGTACCCTACCTTGATATCCTATCCCTTTTCTGCCATTTCTGCTAACTCCATAGATCATTGAAGCCATTTTGCTTCTGTCTATGTTTTTAGCTAGAAACTTCTGAAAGTTGTGATCATACTCCTTGATGATCTCATCAGCACTGCTAGGAGTTTCAGGGATTGTTTCCTTCTGAGAGTTTTGTAATAGATTTTATAATTTTGAAATTTTATCTTTTAACTCAGAATTCTCCAATTTGAGACTCTCAGTCTTATCAGAGTCAGAAGCAAGATTCCTTTTCAGGTTTCTGAATATGACTCTGATCTGCTGATATCTTTCCAGAATTTCATTAAGGCTTTCAGCTAGTTCAGCCTTAGTAAAGTTTATAGCAAAGTTAGGGAATACCTCTTCTGTATCTGATTCAGAGTCTGACTCAGAAGCTTCACTGTCTTCTGTTATGTTTGCCATGAGAGCTATGTTTGCTCTTTCATCATCTGATTCTGAGTCAGCTTCAGATGTGTCCGAATTATCCCACGTAGCCATGAGACTTTTCTTCTTTTCCTTGCCAAACTTCTTTTTGGGCTTTTCCTTCTGAAGCTTTGGGCAATCACTTTTGTAGTTCCCTTGCTCGTTACATTCATAGCAAATGATGTCTTTGTTGTTTGGCTTTCTATTTCCTGAAGAACCTTCAGATCTTCTGTGTCCAGAGGAGGATTCTGACCTTCTGTATCTGGAGAAAGATTCATTCTGATTCTCTGATCTTCTGGGATTCCTGAACTTCCTTTGCCTCTGCTTCCATAATTGGTTCACCCTTCTGGAGAGGAGAGATAGTTCATCTTCTTTTGATGAAGACCCATCAGAGGTTTCTTCTACAGTCTGCAAAACTTTGGAGTCAGATTTTCTGTTAGATTTTAAAGCTAATGGCTTACCTTGCTTTTGAGGTTCATCTGCTTCTATCTCTACCTCGTGACTTCTGAGGGAGATGACAAGTTCCTCCAGAGAGATTTTGTTGAGATCCTTGGCTAGCTTAAGCGCTGTGACTATTGGCCTCCATTGTTTTGGCAAGCTTTTGATGATCTTCTTAACGTGATCAGCAGTAGAATACCCTTTTTTCAAGAACTTTGAGACCAGCAACAAGAATTTGAAATCTTGAAAACATAGTTTCTATTGATTCACTCTCTTCCATCTTGAATGCCTCATACTTCTAAATGAGCGCAAGAGCTTTGGTTTCTTTGACTTGAATATTGCCTTCATGCGTCATTCTCAGAGAGTCAAACATATTCTTTACAGTGTCTCTGAATAAGAGATGGCGCTGAGAAGAATTGTTCTGGCCTTGTGATGATTTCTGAAATCACGCTTTTGATGATCAGACATTGTTTTCCTGTCAATCTTCTGACCACTTCCATCCACTGGGTGCGTGTATCCATCAGTCACCATGTCCCACATATCAGCATCATGGGCCAGAAAGAAACTCTCAATTCTGTCTTTCCAGTAGTCAAAGTTCTCTCCATCAAAGACTGGAGGTTTGCCACTGAATTTGTCTCTTTCTTCATTGTTGTCATTGCTGATGTTTTGATTTGGTCCTGCCATTGTGTTTTTTTGACGCTGGATCTTGTACTGACACGGTTAAGTGTTAAGCTCAGAACCAGGCGCTCTGATGCCAATTGAAGATGTGAAAAACACAAGAAGGGGGGTTGAATTGTAAAACTTAAATCAAAAGTTAAACAACACTGTATTTTTATCCTGGTTCGTTTGATCTCAAACTACTCCAGTCCACCCGTCAAGGTGATTTCGCCTCTCTCCCACGAGGTCTTAATCCACTATATTCAAAGGATTACACAACTACTTTAACAACTGTTAAAGCCTTCTTGAGTATAACCACAAACCGGTTTATTTCAAGAAAATCTCTTTACAAATAATTGAACAATAATGTGTTTGATGTTTTCTAATAAAACAGTATACCACAACTGTGATAATACACAAATTTAAGCTTGGAATGAAACTGGATTGCTAATGCGTTTGAATGAGCGTCGTTTGAATGCTTAGCAAATTGTATGAGTGCGTGCGTGTAGATTAGCGTCTTCTTTTCTCACACATACTTGTTTATATAGCCAAGGCAAAGATACGTTGTTGTCCATAAAGCACTTTCAATGATAATAACGTTCTTTCCTTTTTGAGAAGATCTTGTCTTGAATGAAGCCGTTGGTAATTAATTTGTCTTGAATGCTTAGTAACGCTTCAAAGTCTTCTTTATGATAATCAGAGTGTTATTTTCTTTAACTTATGCTGACGCTTCTGAGTGTTGATGACTTGGTAAGGATCTTGATCAGAGTCAGAGTGTATATGTTGATGCGCAGATTCTGGTCATCAAGCTTCAGCGTATGATCTGGTAGCTTCAGCGTGTAGCACATGTTATTGATCTTCTGATGCTTGCGTATTACTTATCTTCTGATGCTTCTGGTGTTGATTCCATCAGAAATTCTGTAAATACAAAACATAATTTTAAGTAACATATTTATTCTATATATCTTTGAATTTATTTATTCTTGTATTTTGTTATCATCAAAACTCTAATTAAGGGTTGTAGAATCAAACTATGTTCTAAAACCCTTTCCATAACCTACCCCACTTACTCATAAAATAATCTTGGAAAGGTCTTTCCTGTTCTTTTCACCCTTTCCTTTGTTGGATAAAATAAAAGTTGGTGGCGACTCTTGCGTACCGCAACATTGCGATAAAACGCAAAACCAGTAAAAGTAAATTCTCCCACTGTATTACAACCGGTATTGAGAAAGACACAAGACCTGAGGAGATTTCTCTAGCCTTACATTTGCAACGGTCTGACATAGTGGCTAATTGGGAAACAAGGAGTGGTGTGAAGGGTTTTCTAGCCATGTTTGTTTGAGAAGGCTCAATTGTTTTGGGATGCTCTGAATTTGAAAGCTTTTGAAGAAGTTTTGGATCTTCTAATCTATGGGTTAGTATTGTTCCCTAATTGAGACCAACTTATTGATGTGAATGTGGTCAAATTTTTTTTATCTCGTAACTCGGTGCCTACCTTGCTCGAAGATATTTTGCATTCTTTTCATGCTCGCACCATAAAGAGAAGAGGGATTCTTATATGTTACACTCCTTTGCTGGATAGGTGGTTTATTTTGCACCTTCCTCGATCAGTTTTGAAGAACGAACAAGGTATGAGGTTGTCTCAAAGGTTGATGTCACTCTCACATTTGGATATTCATTGGTGTTCTCGATCTTTAGAGGATGTTACCATCATCAACCGTTATGGGGAATTCCCAAATGTCCCACTCCTTGGCATTAGGGGAGGTATCACTTATAATCCTTGATTGGCCCTACGACAGTTTGGGTATGCTCGGAGGGATGACCCACATGTAGCGCTTCTCCAAGGTATTATATTTGACTATGAGAACGATGTCCAAGGGTATCATCAAAGATTTGTACGATCTTGGGGCGTGGTGAACAAGGTTGATCGCAAAATTTTGGGGCATAAGAACTTCATTCCTTTGGAGCTTATCTCAAGTGGGTGCGAGCTCGCACTCAAAACCTCATGATGCCATATGTGACCATCCTACCTATCATTATGGAGCCTATTGCCGAAGGATATGTTCCCTACACCATTCTTCATCCTGACATGCCTACTACTCTCGAGGAATTGTAAAGATCATGGATTCAACTCAAGGGAGAGCGAGACAACTTTGAAACCCAATTCAACGGAAGCAAGAGGAAGATGTTGAAGCTCACAAGGAAACTTCATGGGGAGAGGAACTTGAATGCCTACATCAGTCTGAAGAGGAAGCGTCCATAGGAGACTTGAACCTTTTGTTGTATAATTTCAATTTTATTGTAAGCTCAAGAGGCAATTTGTAACCTTTTGAACTTATTAATACAATTAAAATTTTGTTTCACCTTTGTTTAAGCAAATTTAAATCTTAAAAGTCCTTAAAAACATTACATATGCATAACATGCATCATATCACAAGCAAGTTTTCTGACATAGGTTTCCTCGTATTTCTACAATTTATTCCAGTATAAGATGGATCTCGAGAAAACTGTGAAGGATCTACAGACTCAAAAATCTCAGTTTCAAGAAACTCTGCTCAACTTAGAAAAGGGCCCGCAAGAAATGATGACACTTCTTGTTACGAAGAAGAAGACCAAGAAGAAAGTTGTAATAAACATGGGGAAGAGATTCAAAGGTCCCTTCCGACAACTTCAAGTTGAAGAAGACTCCTCCAAAGAGGATGAGAATCAAGATGAAGATGTTAGGAGTACCCGTGCTAGGGGTAGAAACCATTAAATCTCTGAAGACGAGGATTATTTTAACGAGCAATATCCACCTGCCGATGACAAGTATAAGCAACTAGAAGACAAATTGAAGGCTGTAGAAATCCAAGTTTTGCTTGGCTTGTACTTTGGTGACTTGGGTTTGGTTCCTGGGATAGTCATTCCCCATAAATTTAAGATTCCTGTTTTTTCCAAGTACGATGGCATCTCATGCCCGAATCTTCACTTAGGATATCACGTCTGCAAAATTCAGCTGCATACCACTGATAGAAAACTATGGGTGCACTTTTTCAAGAAAGTCTATCTGGGACGCAATTGGAGTGGTTTTACCAATTGGAAGGGACTAACATCCATACTTGGGAGGATTTGGCCACTGCTTTTTTACGCCAATATCAATATAATGCTGATCTTGCACCAACTAGGGTGCAATTACAAGGTATGACCATGGGTTCCAACAAGGGCTTCAAATAATATGTTCAAAAATGGAGAGACCTGGCTGGCAGGGTGCAGCCACCATTGACTGATAGCGAATTGGTAGACATGTTTATGGGAACATTTACTGGACCATTTTTCAACTTACTAATTGGAAGTTCATCATCCGAATTTACTGAATTAATTTTAACTGGTGAGAGGGTTGAAAGCGGAATTAAAACTGGGAAGATGCCCATGGCCTCCACCTCAAATGTAGTGAAAAAACCATTTATCGGTAAAAAAGAGACTAATGTTATGTATGGGTCAAGAAGCCATGCTAGGAAGGACCACCGTTAGTCAATAAATGTTGTTCTAATCTCCAATCCAACTTCTGCTCAAAGACCACAACAACAAGCCAATCAACAAAGGCCTGACACCGCGAGAATACAATTTACCAAAATCAAAATGTCATTATCTCAAGCTCTGCAACACCTATTGAAAGCTAATTTGGTAATTGTAGCGGTGAAAATTGGAGATCAAGCTATTAATTAACTTGACTCACAAAAGCAAGAGTCGCCACCATGCTTTATTATTTCCAAAGGAAAAGGGAAAAGAGCGAAATAAAACCCTAAAATATACAATGTATAATAATACTTAAAAGTAATGAAAATACAATGCATTTTGAAAAGAGATCGAGAGTTCGGGGGTTGGTTATACAATGGGAAGGTATTAGCACCCAATGCATCTGCGGTACTCCGCAGGAACCTTTTGAAATATCTGTTTTTGGTTAAAATTGTTTGTTTAGTTAAATGGGTATGGATGAGAAGTGAAATGATTTTTAATGTTTTTGAAAAAGATTATGATATGCTTAAGTGTTTTGAAATGTTTATTTAAAGAAAATTTTGAAAATACAATAACCTAATGTTAAAATTTCTATGAAAGAGGTGTAAGTTTGAAAATTAGGGTTTTAGGAGATCTAATCTAAGATTATCAAAAACCAAAGATAGACAAATGAGTCATATAATCACATAGGACACACGCAATGACATGAAGTCAACGAAACAATCATTTTCATTGGATTTAATCGCAAACAACAAAGAAAAATAGCATTCATCGACACATAATAAGGTGATCACTATCAAGAATCAGGCTCACAGACAAAAAGTCATCAAAATCACAAAGATTCATCAACGTATATCAATAAAGACACGACAAAAAATTAGGTCAAAACCTCAAACATCATCATGTTTAAATTATCCTAATAAATCATCAAAAGCATATTTTTGAATTTTTTATATTAATGAATTAAGACATATTTTTGTGTTGTTTTAGTTAATGAAATAAAAGGAAATTACTTTTAGTATATATTTTTTAATAACAACCTAAATTAACTTTAATAGAAAAAACTAATAATTAAATTAAGAAAAATAAAATAAAAAAATCTAAAGAGGGTGTCAATGGAAAGATGCAAAGGTGTGAACATATATAAAACTCTTAAAAAGACCCAATACTCAAACATGAAAAGAAAATGTATTTAAATTAAATAATATTAATAATTATAATAAATTATAAAAAAGACAAAAAAGTACAAAAAATGTTGTTACGTGGGCGAGGCGTCCCTTTTACATACTGATTTTTAAAAAGAAAACTACACTATAAATTTTGACCTTTTCCATGATTATGAAAAGCCAATACAAAATATACACATGGCAAATTGACTAATAAAATAAAAATAAATAAACTTCAATAAATATGAGAGAAAAGTAATGTCAGCAAAACAAACCAACAACTTCATCTTTCTCGTGAATTCTTTCTCTCAAACAAATACAACTAACACCTCAAACATACACATCACAATCTTTCCCTTTTCAATCTTATTCACCACAAAAAAAACACACAAACAAAAAAACAAAAGAAGCAAAGTGTGAAAAGAAGTTACCAATGGCAGATCTGGCGATGTAAGGAGCTGTGGTGTTCACGCGGTTGGGACGAGAGAGGGTTTAACGCGGATGGCGGGTTATGTGGTTTGGAAGCTTTCTTAGGCTTTGATTCTTTCGCTTTCTTAGGCTTTGATTCCTTGGCTTTTTTTCGTCTTCTCTACTTCAGCCTTTGGTTCTTCCTTCTCCAGCACCTGAGTTTCGGGAATCGCTAGTTCGGTCAAAGAAGGAATTACAGGGCTGGCGAAGGAATAATCAGATTTTCCAAGTAGCTCTAATGTTTGTCGGCGTACTTTCAAATAAGTAATTCCATTAGCTCTCAAGAATTTTGCAGTTTTACTTGTTCCTTCAACTAAAATCCCCATGAGGAGAGCCTCAGTCCCTACTTTAGGATACTTAAGCTTCCTTGCTTCCAATTCTGCCATTGCATATGCTTTTACAGCTCTCGCCGACCACTTTGGATTTGGGGTTTTCTGTGGTTCACCAGATTGTGGATTCGGGTCGGTAGGGAGGCTTGACGGAACCGTTGCAGAGGAAGCACGGCAGTTGGTGATGGAAATTGAACGAGTTGAGGAAATGGGTCGTTGAAGGGTGAGTTTTGTTGGAAAGAGAGAAGTGAAAGAGAGAGATGGGTTGGAGAGTTGGTTTAGGTTGAAGATGAAGTGGGTATATGTGGAGGGGGGTTTGATGGTTCTGTGGGATCGTGAATGGTTCGTGAGGTGGCCGTAGAGCTTTGTCGAGTCCGGTTCAGCAACGAAGGTGGTTGTTCGTCGGAGGGATTTCCGGTTGAGGTGATGTTGGCCGTTTCACATTATTTCCTTTTTCTGTTCTTCTTGAATTCAATAATCTTGCTTGTAACCTGCAGGTTGTTAGAATAATAACTGGAAAAAAATATGGTAATTTGTGAAGCTTCCTGCTATGCTGCTTCTTGACAAGTTTATATGCTTGAGAAATTTCTATAGTTAATGTAAAAGATGGAATATAAAAAAGGGTTTAGATTTTTGGGTTAGAAAAAGTATCTCCATCCTGAATTTGTTACTGGTTTTTGTAAAGATATAAAAGTGGTGGATACTGTAAGTAGAAAAAAGAGAGAGATAAGGGTAAAAAGTGATTAATATTGTTTTGGCAATTTTGTATCGATCCTCAATTTCATCCAACAACCAATGAAAATCAAGCATAGTATATTTAATATTTTTTTGTGACTAAAAAGCCCTTTAATGACAAAAATAAAAATAAAACTTGAAAGTATAAAAAAAACTCAATTTAAAATGATTTTTTTGAATATTTTATGAATAAAAAATAAAGACCCAAAAATGACCGAAAATGATAAAAAACGGACGAAAATCTATCCGAAAAAATAAAATGAACACATTAAAATAATCTACATGTCACAAAGATTAAAGAAAAAATATTCAAGAAGTCAAAAATCAAAAATAAAATAATAATAAAATATCAGACTAAACAGGCGTTTAAGGTTAAAAACGAGACTTCGAACTGTACCGAAAAAATAAAGCGAGCATACCGTCATAATCTACGCGAAACGCAGATTCATAAAATGATCGGTAAAAGGTGAAAACTTGAAATATTTTCTCGCTAATTTCCCGCATAGTGTCGAATCGCTTTTAACAGTCTGTCTATAAAACCGAAATATTTTATTATCGACATATAAACAACTTGGAGCAATGCAAGAAAATAGTAAACAGATAAAAATGAATGAAGTGAAATGTCAAGTATATTTTAACTAAAAGACGATGCAAACTTTGATTTAAACTGACTTTTTCTGGTCAACTTAAATACGACTAATGATGCAAAATGTGATGAATGAAGATATTTACTAATGATTGTGACCAAATAACAAAATATGATATGAAAGTGCGACTAAAACATGTTAGGGGCGAAATTTAGGGTGCAACAGTTGTGCCTTGATGAATCAGTCTTCGAGAATCCACAATCAACCGTACTTCTGGCTTGGGAGACTCAAAACCTTAATTGAGGCGTGACACTTGATGCTCTTGATCCAGACCTGTCTCTGCACATGACACAAAAGAACATGAACATACACCTTTGTATGCGATTAGAAATTAGTGATACATATTCTAAAAATGTTCAAAACACTTGACAATCTTCGCATAGTCAAAGCTCGAAGGTGAGACGTTAAAACCGACCATATTTAGTGACCTTGACTTATCTTTAAAAATGCAAAATAAAAATGGGATCTTAGGTCAAAAATTGGGGTACAACAGTAACATTACGGGATCCCCCTTTAAATCCCAATGTTTCATTTCCAAAATATAACCCGATTGCCAAATGTAATTACCACTCCAATAGTCCCGGACATGACACTGATCATTGTTGGGCGCTAAAATACAAAATTTAAGACCTTATTGATAACAACACAATTGAATTTGACCCTCCGCCAACTCCCAATGTGATCACCGCACCTATGCCAAATCATGGTAAGGGTGTCAATGCTATTAAAGATGCCTCTTTTGTTTCATCCGTCAATGACTCGACCACTCCTTTGAAGACTGTTAAAGAGAATTTGTTGAAAGTCGGGGTATTCCCTGGTTTCCTAGAAGACTGTTGCTACTGTGTTGTACAAATTAATGGTTGTGAATGGTTGAAGAAAGGTTTCCAACACCGGATGGATAGCCATGAGATTCTATTTGAAAGAACTCCATCTGTGAAAAGTTTGACCGAAGTTGTGTCTCGAGAAGTTGAAGACATATCCATCATTACTATCTCAAACAAACCTATTAGGATCACCTCCAAAGGTCCTATTAGGATTCCCGTTGAACCAAGAATAGCTCCACTGATAATCACCACACCAGGGCCAGTCCCCCATTCTTCTGATAAGGTTGTGCCCTAGAATTATGGGGCGGAAGAGTATTACCATGGTATCAAACAAGATTCCTGGATTGATGAAGATGAAACTGCTGACATTACAAACATTGTTGTGTCAAGTAAAGTTACTAGGATGGGGAGGATCTTCTCTCCAGAGATTTCACCTTCGACAACCATAACTAAACCCATTTGTACTACTGTTGATAAACATATTATTGATAATAGGGGAAGGAAAAGATGATTGAGCCTGTCTTAACGGAGGCTCCCGCAAAAGATACTATCACTGAGGAACCATCTACCCAAAAGATCGAGGAGATTTTGAAAATTGTCAGGAAAAGTGATTACAAGATAGTGGAAGAGTTAGGGAAAACACCCTCGAAGATTTATATGCTACCTTTGTTGCTATGCTCTGATGTGCATGCTCAAGCTTTGATAAAATTCTTGAAAAATGCACATGTTACTCAAGAAACTACGGCCTACTAATTTGAAAATTGTGTAGCCAGTTTGACTGCTGACAATGATTTGGAATTTTCAGATGCAGATTTTACTCCAACCGGGAAAAATCACAACAAAGCTCTACATGTTTCCATCGAGTGTAAAGGAACCACTTTAGCCCATGTATTAGTGGATATTGGGTCCTCGCTGAATTTCTTACCAAAGGGTGCCCTAGATAGGTTAGATTGTGAAAGTTTTGTACTAAAGCCTAGTGACATCATAGTGAGAGATTTTGATAGGTCAAAGAGGATGGTCCATGGCGAAGTTGATCTCCCTATCAAAGGTGGGTCTCAAGTATTCAACTCGACATTCTATGTAATGGATATTTGTCCTGCTTATTCTTTCCTGCTTGGACGCCTATGGATCCATGGGTCAGGTGTGGTGACTTCCTCACTACATCAAGAGTTGAAATATCTGGTCAAGAGGAAAACTGTTACCGTCTGTGGTGAGGAAGAGTTTATGATTAGTCATCTAAATTCATTCAAGTATGTTGAAATGGATGGCGAGTTCATAGAGACTCCTTGTCAAGCCTTTGAAGTGGTCTCTCCCGTGGTTGTTGTTGCCATGGCCACTCCTGACACTCCCAAAGCAGCTAAAGATACACCAAGGATGATTTCTCTTAAAGATGCTCGTGTTGTTGTTGAAGATGGAGGTTGCACCATTTGGGGACAAATTCTAGATATCCCTTTCAAGTCAGACAAATTTGGGTTGGGATTCACTTCTAAAGCTCAAAAGGAGGTTCGATGTGCTCGTGCAGGGAAACCACCTCTCTGCATTAGTAACCATGGGGTTAATGCTCTTGAAGACTCTGATATTGATTGTGACTTTGATGACTGGATCTACCCGACTACTGATGAAGGAATCAGTAACTGGTAGACCAAGTACTTCATTCCAATCTCCTTCAGCCAGGAGTAAATGCTATTTATTGTTTTTATTACTTTAAGAACTATGTCTGTAATTTCCATTAAAATAATGACTTTAAGCCACGTGCCTTACCCAGGGCACATTGATCCATTTATTAAGGATTTTTCATTTTAATATGCCATATGCTCACTTTAATGAAAAAACATTGGACTCTTTTGCATTCAAATTTTGCGTTCATTGTCTTTCTTTCACTTTTATTTTATTTACAAAAATAGCCATGTGGCCTTACATGCACACACACATTTGCAGATCCACATCCACTCCGGATCTCATTGACAACGAATCTGCTATTACCATTTATGACTTTGAAAATCCAATTTATCAAGCCGAAGACGAAGGCGAGGAAGATTGTGAAATACTTGGGGAACTCGCAAGAATTCTGATACAAGAGGAAAAGGCCATTCAACACACGAAGAACCAGTTGAAGTGATCAACCTAGGTACTGAGGCAGACAAGAGGGAAGTCAAGATCGGCGCCAACTTGAAAGATGGTGTTAATAGAAGATTGGTCCAGATGTTGCACGACTATGTTGAAGTGTTCGCTTGGTCATACGAAGATATGTCAGGGCTTAATACTGATATCGTAGTTCACTGTCTGCCAACGAAGGAAGGTTGTCCTCCAGTCAAGAAAAAGGTTCGTAGCATGCGGCCAGATATGTCTGAGAAAATAAAATCTGAGATAATGAAACAATTAAATGCAGGTTTCCTGGAAGTGACGTTGAAGATGTGAAAAACACAAGAAGGGGGGTTGAATTGTAAAACTTAAAATCAAATGCAGACAACACTGTATTTTTATCCTGGTTAGTTTGATCTCAAACTACTCCAGTCCACCCGTCAAGGTGATTTTGCCTCTCTCCAACGAGGTCTTAATCCACTATATTCAACTGAATATAACAACTACTTTAACAATTGTTAAAGCCTTCTTGAGTCTAACCACAGACCGGTTTATCTCAAGGTATTTCTCTTACAGATAAATGAACAAAAGTGTGTTTGATGTTTTAAAAAAAAACTATATATCACAACTGTGATAATACACAATATTAAGCTTAGAATGAAAACTGAATTGCTAATGCTTTTGCAGTAGGCGTGGTATGAAGGCTTTAGCAAATTGTATGAATGAGATCGTTTTCGTATGCGTGTGTGAAGGGTATTAGCCTTTTCTTTTCTCACACAGTCTTGCTTAAATAGCCACTGAAGAGATACGTTGGTTGTCCATAAATCCATTTCAATGCTATTAACGTTCTTTCCTTTTTGAGAAGATCTTGTCTTGGAATGAAGTCGTTGGTAATAAATCTGTCTTGAATGCTTAGTAACGTTGACACTTCAGAGTCTTCTCTGCTTATGGTAATCAGAGTGTTCTTTCCTTTATGCTGACGCTTTTGAGTGCTGATGACTTGGTTAGGATCTTGATCAGACTCAGAGTATTTTATGTGCAGATTATGTTCATCAGGCTTCAGCGTATACCACATGTTATTTGATCTGCTGATGCTGACATATGTTCTGATGCTGATGTTGATACTAATATTCTGATGCTAATTCCATCGGAGTTTCTGTAAATACACACCATAATTTTAAGTAGCATATATGTCTTATATAAATCTTACAATTAATTTAATCTTGTATTTTGTTATCATCAAAACTCTAACTGAGGGTTGTAGAATCAAACTATGTTCTAAAAATCTCCCCCTTTTTGATGATGACAAAAACCGGATTTTTTTCAATTAAAATTAAAGAATAAAAGGTATCAGAGATAAACAAATAACGAATAAAAGGTATCAGAGATAAGAAGATAAGGAATGAGGAATAAAAGATATCAGAGCAACGAAGAGAAAAACTCCCCCTGTGTTGATTACTTCCCTTTAATTCCATGAGACCTTGAGCATCAGAACTTTACTTTATCAGAGTTCATCAGATTCATCAGATTCTTGTACCTGTAAGCTTTTGAGAAGAAATAAATTCAAATATATAAGAATGTTAGAATGTTTGATACTTATGTCTCAGTAATCCGTTATTGAAAAATATCATTCTTTCTCCCCCTTTTTGTCAGTAATCAAAAAGCGCAAATAATCAGAGTTAAAATGATCATAGCTAAAAGAGCGTTTATATTAAAAACATAAGCAATGATAAGTTCAGAACACGTAAAATATTATAGACAAACATGTAAAGAAAACAAGGAAAACACAAGAAAATTCTAAGAGGGAGGTGGAAGACGTGTGAACAGAGCTTCCAACATGCTCTTGATTTGATTGTTGTTTTCTATTGCTGAGATACCATGTTTGCTATAGCATCAATTTTGGTGTCCTGCTTATCCATTCTTTCATTCATCAGCATATCAGATCTTTTCAAGTCCTCTAGAGTCTGCCTGTCAAGAGAGGAAGCTTGAGGATCTTCAGAAACAGGGTGTTTCTCAGAGCTTTCTTCAATATCTTCTTCTTGAACCAAGTCTTCAGCTGGAATCGTCTGTTCTTCTGCAGGTAGAACTTTGGATGCTGGACGCTTTTCAGACCAAGGAGCAATGTCCAGATGGAGAATTTCTTCCTTAAGCAGCTTGCTCAGAATTGGACCTTCAATTTCCTTCAGCAGATTGCTGAAGTTCTATTGAGCCTGTCCATAGCTCTGGTCTTGCAACTTAAAGGTTTCAACGCATACCCATCTTCTGAATTTTGTCCAGAGGAGGTCTGATACAGCAGGATCAACCAGTTCCAGACTTGCTTGTTTCAAAGAAGTGATCCACTTCTGTATTTCTGTTTCAAAGTTCAATATGCTGGAACCAACATCTGGATGTTTTGGTTTAGGGATAGCAGTTTTGTTGTTTATTGCAACAAGGCGTTCAAAGACTGTTAGATCAATAACAGTCTTGCTGTGGTCATCTGACTTGGCTTTTGGTGAGGGAGTGGGAGAGTTAGGAATTACGATTGGACTTGATGGGGAATTTAGTGGAGTTATTTCTGGTGAAGAGGGAAGTTGAGGAATATTCACAGTGGTACCACAGGGCAATTGAATGGCCAAAGGTTGTGGTTCAGGGGATTCAGAGGTTTGAGTCTCAGAGGTTTGAGCCTCAGGTTGTGGAGATTGTTCATGTTGAGGAGAGGGTGGATTAATTTTTGGTTGAGGGATTTCTGGTATTGGAGAGAGTGGAGTTTCTGGTGTTGGTGAGATGGGAATTTCTGTGTATGGATTTGGATTTTCTGGTTCGGGAACGGAAGTGTGTTGGTCTATGTCAGAAAGAACTTGTTCAAGTTCTTGTTCTGGTATGGCTTCAGTATTTGGATTTTATGGTTGGGAGCGAGATCTTCTGAGGGTTAATGATTCAGAAGGGTCAAAGTCTAAGTCAAAATCATCGAAATTTTGAGGTGTTGGGTTTTCAGATGGAGTTGGAATAGGAATAGATGTTGAAACAGCAGTTGAATCTAAAACAGTTACAGAAGAAAGATTACCTCTCTTCTTAGGAGTCTGTTGAGATGATCCTTCTATAGCAGCTTTTCTTTTCTTTGTCTTCTTCAGAACAACCTCTGGAGCCTTCTGCTGAAGATCTTGAATATTCATATTTGGTGTTGTACCATCAGCTTTACAAGCATCCAGATATCTCAGAATGATTTCTGGTTTATAGTCAATCTCTGAGAACAGAGGGAAGTCGTCCAGAGGGACTCTTCTGCTGGAGATTTCAGCAAAAGGAGTGACGTTGGGCTCCTTCTTAATGTTCTCTATCAGCTTCATTTTCTTCAGATTTTTGGCATTCAGCTGCTTGCCAACAGAAGGTTCCAGAGTGCTGATTTCTTGTGCCTCTTGCAGATGATCAATCAGCCTATTCTCTGTAAGAATATCTGATATCAGTCTTCCCAAGGGTATCCAATCCCTTTTTGTACGTTCCTCTTCCCTTGTTTCTTTGACACTTGTTCTGAGATGGTTGAACAGAAGATGAGCTAGATTTATCTTGACCTTCTGAGAGATAAAATAGATCAGAAACTGCTGATCAATATTTATGTAATCAGGAGAGCTGGTAGGCTTCCTGTGGTTGAAATAGCCTAGAATGATCTTGGCCCAAATTTTGTGCTTGTCTTTCGAATCCCTTATCTTGCTGGAGGGAAGCCCCAGCGTGAAAATTTCCCTTGCAATTAGGGCAACATCTGCACACCTTTCTGCCATACCAATGCAACGAATACCACCACCATTGTACCCTATGAGTCTTGCAATCAGGTCTTCAGTGATAACAATCTTCTTCCCCATGATATAAGACGTAACTTGATGATTTGAAGAAGAAGCGTGAATCCAAAATTCCTTTACCAGAATAGGAAATGTTGGACCCACCAGCCTATCAAAATACTTTTCCCAACCTTGAGCTTTAACCTCTTCAGATAAATCAAAACCATTTTCTTTGAGACTGTTGAAATCCACTATTAATTCTGACAGAACTTCAAGATTTTTGATTGGAGTTAGAAGTGTTCTGAATGGTACTTCATATTGTTCAAATGAAACAGTTTTCTGGGAACCTGAAGAAGGAATGCTGGAAGAAGCCATGTTCACACGAGGTTTTTTGAAAAAGATTGAAAGGTTTTCTTGAGAAAGAAGAACACTGAAAACAGAAATGTTGAGAGAAAACGAAAGTGAAGGTAAAAAGTGTGAATGGTGTGAGTGTGTTTAAATAGATTTCTACAAAGGTTTTGAAAACATAAACGTTTAAGAGAGAGAAATTAATAATGATTATTAGCATTTAATGATAGCTGATTTTAGGGGATTCAGAAAGATATTTGGAACGGTTACCCATGACATGTGTCTCAATGCATCCAATCAGCGCTTTGCCTTTTCAGAAACGTGAACGCATGTTCAGCCTCAGAAAATAGCTAATGACTGGATGACACTTGTTTGCTTGAGTGAACAGCACTTCTATCCTTGAACTGAAACGCTCAGATCTTCATGGATAGATTCTGATTCAATCTGCACTTCTAAAGTTCTGAAAGAAGATTGATCAGTAGTTCACAGAAAATAAATAAAGTTCTGAAGGTTAATATATAAAATTAAAACAATTTTACTCTTGACAGAGCTTCATGCTGAGATGTTTCAGAATGAAGTTGAACCTATCTTCAGAAAGTGGTTTTGTAAAAATATCAGCCCATTGATGGTCTGTGTTAATAAATCTTAAATTTAAAATCCCTTTCTGAATATAGTCCCTAATAAAATGATGTTTTATTTCTATATGCTTAGCCCTAGAATGTAAAATTGGATTTTTACTTAAGCAAATAGCAGAAGTATTGTCACAGAAGATAGGAATGTTACTCTCAAATATCTGGAAGTCCTCAAGTTGACTTTTCATCCAGAGCATTTGTGTGCTGCATCCAGCTGTTGCTATGTATTCAGCTTCTGCTGTTGATAGAGCAATTGTGGATTGTCTTTTGCTGGACCATGAGATCAGATTTTCTCCCAGAAACTGGCAGCTTCCAGAAGTTCTTTTACGCTCTACTCTGTCTCCAGCAAAATCAGCATCACAGTATCCTACTAAGCTGTAATCACTTGATTTTCTATAAAACAAACCCAGATTAGTAGTACCTTTCAGATACTTGAAAATTCGCTTGACTGCTGTTAAGTGAGATTCTCTAGGATCTGATTGGAATCTTGCACAGATGCATACACTGAATAAAATATCAGGCCTTGAAGCTGTCAGATAAAGAAGAGAACCAATCATACCTCTGTAGACCTTCTGTTCTACCTTTTTGCTTACCTCTTCTCTTTCCAGAATGCACGTGGGATGCATTGGAATATTTGATGGCTTACATTCTGAGAGATCAAATTTCTTCAGAAGTTCTCTGACATATTTGCTCTGATGAATGTAAGTTCCTTCTGGGGTTTGATTTATCTGAATGCCCAGAAAGAATTTCAGTTCCCCCATTAGGCTCATCTCAAATTCTGCCTGCATACACTTAGCAAACTTTCTTCCCATAGAAGGTTTAGTAGATCCAAAAATGATATCATCAACATAAATCTGACATACTAAAATGTCATTCTTAACTGTCTTACAGAATAAGGTTGTGTCCACTTTCCCTCTAGTGAATTCCTTTTCTAACAGGAAGTTACTTAGTCTTTCATACCAAGCTCTGGCAGCTTGTTTCAGACCATACAGTGACTTCTTTGGTTTGAAAACATATTCTGGATTTTTTGAACTTTCAAAACCAGGGGTTCGGTGCACATATAACTCTTCTTCTATATATCCATTTAAGAATGCACTCTTAACATCCATCTGATACAGAGTGATGCCTTTATTAACAGCAAAAGAAATTAAGAGTATGATAGATTCTAACCTGGAGAATGGAGCAAAGGTTTTTGTATAGTCTATCCCCTCTTGCTGACTATAACCTTGTGCTACCAATCGTGCTTTGTTTCTGATGACTTCACCTTGTTCATTCAGTTTGTTTCTGAACACCTATTTTGTTCCAATGACGTTGAATCCTTTTGTTTTAGGAACTAGATCCCATACGTATTTTCTTGTGAATTGATTCAGCTCCTCTTGCATTGCTAAAATCCAGTCATTGTCCAGAAGTGCTTCATCAACTGTTGATGGTTCAATTAGAGAAACAAGTCTCATGAGGGATTCTTCAGAGTTTCTGAAGCTAGCTCTTGTTCTGATTGGATCTTCCTTTCTTCCTAAGATTGTTTCTTCTGGTGAACTGATTCAATTCCTCCTGCATTGCCAGAATCCAGTCATTGTCTAAAAGCGCTTCATTAATTGTTGTCGGTTCAATCAGAGAGACCAGTCTCATGAGGGATTCTTCAAAGTTTCGGAATGTTGATCTTGTTCTGATTGGATCATCTTTCTTCCCCAGTATTTTATCTTTTGGGTGAGCTATGCTGCTTCTGGATAGTCTTTTCTGAAGTTGATCAACTGAAGGTGCTGGATTGCTTGCAATAACTCTTTCTGATGTTGTGTTAGCGTCTCTGTTGAGAACTTCTGACGAGTTGTCTTCAGTACCTATGAGTTCAACTTCCATACCTGCAAGGAATTCATTCTGCTTTGACTTTTGAGTCAAGCTTATCATCAAACCTAACACTGCTTGACTCTTCAACAATCTGCGTTTCTGTATTGTATACTTTGTACCCTCTTGAGCATTCAGAGTATCCTAACATAATACACTTTTGGGCTTTAGAGTCAAACTTGTTCAGATAATTTTTTGTATTTAGAATAAAGCAAGTGCATCCAAATGGATGAAAATAAGAAATGTTGGGATTTCTGTTCTTCCATAATTCATATGGAGTCTTTTCCATAATAGGTCTTATGGAGATTCTATTCTGAATGTAACACGCTGTGTTGATTGCCCCTGCCCAGAAGATCTTAGCAATGTTAGTCTCATTGATCATAGTTCTGGCCATTTCTTGCAATGTTTTGTTCTTTCGTTCTACAACTCCATTTTGTTGGGGAGTTCTAGGACAAGAGAAGTCATGCAAGATGCCTTTTTCATTAAAAAATAATTCAAAATTTTTATTTTCAAATTCCCCACCATGATTACTTCTGACTTTGACAATTCTAAGATCCTTTTAATTATGAACTTGGTTGCAGAAGGTAGCGAACACAGAGTGTGACTCGTCCTTGTGTCTTAAGAACTTTACCCATGTCCATCTGCTATAGTCATCTACGATAACTAACCCATACTTCTTGCCACTGACAGACGCAGTTTTTACTGGTCCAAATAAGTCAATGTGTAGAAGTTCTAATGGCTTAGAGGTGGAAACAACATTTTTGGATTTGAAAGCAGGTTTTGCAAATTTTCCTTTCTGACATGCTTCACACAGAGCATTTGAGCTGAACTTCAAGTTTGGAAGTCCTCTTACCAGATTGAGTTTGTTAATCTGAGATATTCTTCACATACTAACATGCCCCAATCTTCTGTGCCAGACTCATTGCTCGTTGCTAACAGAAAGTAGGCATTTTACATTCTAACTCTTTAGTTCAGAAAGTTTTATTTTATAAATGTTGTTTTTCCTCTTTCCATTAAATAGGATAGTCCCATCTTTCTGACTAACAACTTTGTATGAATTTTGATTAAAGATTATATCATAACCGTTATCACTTAATTGACTTATGGGTAACAGGTTATGCATTAATCCATCAACTAATAACACATTATTTATAGAAGGAAGATTTCCATTACCTACTGTTCCAGAGCCAATGATCTTTCCTCTTTGGTTTCCTCCAAATCCCACGTAGCCTCCAGGCTTAAGTTCCAGACCTTGGAACATATGCCTTCTTCCCGTCATGTGTCGAGAGCAGCTAGAGTCCAGGTATCATGACTGGTGTTTTAGCCTTGTTGCTAAAGATATCTGCTACATATATAATTTTATCCTTAGGTATCCATATCTTCTTGGGTCCTGGTTTATTAGGTTTACCAAAATTTTGATTGAATTTTGGTTTGACAGAATAATAACTACTTGTGTATTTTATGTCATGTGTGTGCCCATATATAAAATGTGATTTGAGTGGTGTGCATTTTATGACTAAGTCCATGGCCTGTTTAGGTGTGGATACCTTACCTTGATATCCTATCCCTTTTCTGCCATTTCTACTAACTCCATAGATCATTCAAGCTATCTTGCTTCTATCTATGTTTTTAGCTAGAAACTTCTGAAAGTTATGATCATACTCTTTGATGATCTCATCAGCATTACTGGGAGTCTCTAAGATTGTTTCCTTCTAAGAATTTTGCAAGTCATTTTCTAATTTTGAAATTTTTTCTTTTAACTCAGAATTCTCTAATCTGAGACTCTCAAACTTTTCAGAGTCAGAGGCAAGATCCCTTTTCAGGTTCTTGAATTTGACTCTGATTTGATGATACCTTTCCAGAATTTCATTTAGACTTTTTGCAAGTTCAGCCTTAGTAAAATTAATGGTAAAGTCAGGAAATACCTCTTTAGTATCTGATTCTGAGTCTGAACCAGAAGCTTCACTTTCTTCTGACACGTTTTCCATGAGAGCTATGTTTGCTCTTTCATCATCTGACTATGAGTCAGCTTCAGAGGTGTCCGAGTCATGCCATGTTTCCATGAGGCTTTTCTTCTTTTCCTTGAAGAACTTCTTTTTGGGCTTCTCCTTCTGAAGCCTTGGGCAATCACTTTTGTAGTGCCCTTGCTCGTTACACTCATAGCAGATGATGTCCTTGTTATTTGGCTTTCTGTATCCTGAAGAACCATCAGATCTTCTGTGTTCAGAGGAAGACTCTGACTTTCTGTATCTGGAGGAGGATTCATTATGATTCTCTGATCTTCTAGGATTTCTAAATTTCCTTTGTCTCTGCTTCCACAGTTAGTTCACCTTTCTGGAGAGGAGAGACAGTTCATCTTCTTCTGATAAGGATCCATCAAAAGTTTCTTCCACATCCCGCAAAACCTTAGAGTCGGATTTTCTGTTAGATTTTAAAGCTAGTGGCTTACCTTGCTTTTGAGGCTCATCTTCTTCTAGATTTATCTTGTGACTTCTGAGGGAGCTGACAAGTTCCTCCAGAGATATTTTGTTGAGATCTTTGGCTAACTTAAGTGTTGTGACCATTGGCCTCCATTGCTTGGGTAAGCTTCTGATGATCTTCTTAATGTGATCAGTAGTATAATACCCTTTGTCAAGAACCTTCAGTCCAGCAACAAGGATGTGGAATCTTGAAAACATAGCTTCTATGGATTCATTATCTTCCATCTTGAATTCCTCATACTTCTGAATGAGCGCAAGGGCCTTGGTTTCTTTGACTTGAATGTTGCCTTCATGCGTCATTCTAAGAGAGTCAAACATGTTCTCAGCAGTCTCTTTGTTTGAGATTTTTCTCATATTCTGAGTATGAGATGGCGCTGAGGAGTATTGTTCTGGCCTTATGGTGATTTCTGAAGTCACGTTTCTACTGGTCAGACATCAGTTTTCTATCTATCTTCTGACCTCTTCCATCCACTGGATGTGTGTATCCATCAGTTACCATGTCCCATAGATCAGCATCATGGGCCAGAAAGAAACTCTCAATTCTATCTTTCCAGTAGTCAAAGTTTTCTCCATCAAAGACTGGAGGTTTGTCACTGAATCTGTCCTTGTCTTCATGGTAGTCATTGCTGATGTTGTGGCTTGGTCCCACCATAGTGTTTTTCTGTAGCTTGGATCTTGTACTGACACAGTTAAGTGTTTAAGCTCAAAACCAGGCGCTTTGATACCAATTGAAGAAGTTAAAAACACAAGAAGGGGGATGAATTGAAAACTTGAAATCAAATGCGCAATGACACATTATTTTTATCCTGGTTCGTTTGATCTCAAACTACTTCAGTCCACACGTCAAGGTGATTTCGCCTCTCTCCAACGAGGTCTTAATCCACTAATCTCAAAAGAATTACAATCACTACTTTAACAGCTGTTAAAGTCTTCTTGAGTACAACTACAATCCGATTAATCTCAAGGAACACTGTTTTAATCAAATAAACAAGAGTACTGTGTGTTGTTGTTTTTCGTTACAAAAACTGTTATCACAACTGTGATAATTTACACAAAATTAGAGCGTGGAAATATGATGAGTATGCTTGCAGCTTTTTGAATTTTCGTGAGTAGTATCTTGCAAAATCGTTACTGATTTGATCACTGAGTTTGTTTATATAGGCAATGGATTCCCGTTGACTATTAAGCATGATAAATGTCATTAACTCAGTTTCCATTTGGAAAAGATCCTGTCTGAAAGAAGTCGTTGTAATTGATGCAGTCTTGAATGAATAATAACACTTTAGAATCTTTCATCCTTGCTTGCTGCTGATGCTTCAGCATATTGATGACTTGGATTATTATTCTCTTGTTCACAATCAGAGTTTACTTCACTTAAGCGTAGGTTCTGGTCATCAATCTTCAGCACAAATTCTGATTGCTTCAGCGTGTAGCTTCTATAGCTTATCTTTCGATGTTGCTTTGGTCAGAACTTCTGCATACAAAATAACATAATTTTTAGGGTGCATATTTGTTCTTTTTATTTGTTATTATTAAAACTCTAACTAAGGGTTGTAGAATCAAACTATGTTCTAACAAACCAGTCGTTGTTCCTGACATGAGGTGATGTCAAGTGAACTGCTGCCCTAGAGGGGTTGTAGTGTGGCAAGCTCGACATGTAAGCCTAAAGCAGTGGAAATGGAGGTAGTCAATCCTTCAATGGCAATGCCACCCTTTTTGGCTTTGATAACTTTTTCCATGTGATTGAGCATGAATTCCACCTATTGTACTTAACTCAGTTTAAAAACACAATCAATAAAGAGCAACTCCTTCATAATCACACTACCGGCTAGAGTTGTCAAAATGGGCTACCCGACCCTAAACGTGTTGGCCCTAGTGGACCTCAGTCTTTTCAAGGGCAGGTCAAAAAAGCTTTGTTGTAATATGGGCATGAAAATTACTACCCAAGCCCGGCCCTAGATGGACTTCGGGCTACCTGGCCCTAAATGGGATTTTTTTAATAAAAAATCCATAATATTTATATAAATAAAATAAAAAATTATATTATTTTAAACCAATACAATTTTAAGTACTATATTATCTTTATAAATATTATCATGTGTTTTTAAATACAACACATGTCTAAATTGTATAAAATAATACTCAAATATTTAACACAAGAGAAACTAATAGAATACGAAGAAATAATGTTGATTATATTAATCTATAATATTTAAAAGAGAAATATTGAATAGAATAGAGATAAAATTTAGTGAAATGAAAAAATCAATGTGTTATTTTGGAGTAACACAATATAAGAATTAATATAACTTTTAAAAATTTATAGCTATGCGGACCTAATGGGCTACCCACGTCCCATGCAGGCTAGCCCTAATGGGTAGCTAGATTTTTATGGCTGGGATGAAAAGCCCATAAAATATGGCTCTAATTTGAAGGCCCAAGCCTTATGATTTTTTACGTCGGGTGGGTTGGCCCGTATGGGCTAGCCCATTTTGACACCTCTACTACCAGCATTATTGCTGCGACCAAAGATGATGTGTTCCAGAACCCTAAACCCTAACGGATCATGGGGTTGTGGATACGAGAATATTTCTTCCATCCCATGTTAAATGTAAACTCCCCAGTCAAACTCACCCATAGGCATCCAAACTCCTGATTCCAAGGTCCCGCCATGGGAACCTTGCAGGAGATACCAGGTTGTGATTGAAAGTGAATCAGGTTAGAAATTAAATCTTGGTTAAGTTGATACTTGCAATTAAACACCATAAACTTAGTAACCATGATATCTCAATTAATCAATGGGAGAATATCATAACTGAAAAGCTCAAAAACTCGAGTATGATTATCTCATAAGTGGGGTGAAACAGAGCTACAAAATGTGTTATTTCTCTGAAATTATGATTGGCATGAATTTCGGTAAAACTAACTTTGCAGCAACATGTTGAACAAGATGTTTCAACTTGCAGTTTCAACATGTCGAATGTGATCTCCTAACCAGAAGAGCAGGACATATGGACGGTTATAGGTTTGCAATTTGGAAGATGTTTCAACTTGTTGTTTGAACATGTCAAAAGAGATGTCCTAACCAGAAGTATAGAACATCAGGTCTACTACAACTGACAGTCTGGATTCAGTTGTTGTGATTTAATTACCGAATATTCTGGGAATATTTAGTAATCCTATATGGTGTCCAAGATTGATAAATAAGAGATATTATATTGGTTTTTCAAGATATTCAAACTTTCTAAATATGGAGACATTTTAGGAAAGTTATGATTGAAGACCTATTTTCTTGGAGAAGTTTTTGCAGACTTTGTGCAGTCTCTCTGCTGCATTTTTTTAAGCCCAAATCTAGTTGGGAAAACATTATAAATAGAAGTGTTTGTAACCTAGTTTTGGTACTAGCCGAGAATTGTAAATATGTAATCATTAGGGATGAGTCTGTAGCCACTCTCTAGGAGAGTTGGTGTATGTTAACCACTCGGGTTATGAGATGGTCATTGTTTTCTCACTTAGAAACCTATATGTAATGAGTTGAGCATTGTTCTTGGACGAAGTTTGTAATCAACTCCAATTTATATTCTTAGTCAAGAGTCTTGGCTAGGAATTGTCATGGAAGTGAGTCTTCTGGTTTTTTGTCATGGAAGTGTGTCTTCCGGTTTGTGTTAATCCAATTATTGTCTATGATTGAATAGGGATTAAGGACGGCCTCTTATCTAGGAAAGTATTAGATAGAAGTCTAGCAAGGGTAGTGATTAAGTGATTAGGCCGTAAACTGGAGGTTTGTTGTAGGGTCTATGAATTGATACTATTTGAGTAGACTTCTCCCTGGCTTGGTATCCCCTAGAGTAGGAAGGTTGTTCTGAATTGGGTTAACAACTCCTGTATGTTATTTACTGCTTTTCAGTACTGTTTTTATATTGTTATACCTTATCGTAATGTTTAAGTCAGATCAGATGTCTGGACATGTTATAGGACATCTGAATTCTGTCACACCAGAATTTCAATTGGTATCAGAGCATGTATCCTATTCTGTTTCTGGGTGAGATCCTAGGAAGATACTTTATGGTAATATGGGCAAGGAAGGTTTGTACTGAAAAGTTTTTTGAACATGGTCAGTTCATATTATTGTTTAAATGGTCCCTTGAAGTAGATGATGGACTATTTGTGACAGGTTGAGATATGGTCTTGTCTGAAGGTGTAAGGCATGGTAGTCGGAAGCAGGTTCATGTGCTTATGTTGTGTTAGTTTGATTTATTTTCAAACCTGTGATACGGTGGGAGAACTGACTTGGTCGTTTTGCGTTTGATCGCAAGTGTTGCGGATAGCAAGAGTCGCCACCGACTTTTCTTTTATCCAATAAGGAAAGGCTGAAAAGAACAGGAAAGACCTTTAGAGATTTATTTCTTGAGTTCAGGGGGTAGATTATGAAAAGGGAAGGTATTAACACCCTTTTCATCCGTAGTTATCTACGGGCTCTTAGTTTCTTGCTAGATCACTTACTTTTGTTTGAATGTGTGCTTGTGGTATGGCTTTTGAAAGTATTTTGAAAATGTCTTTGTAATGGTACTCGTTTCTATAAGAACGCGTACAAAATGTTGTTTTGAAAATAGTTCAACGAGGTATTTGTGGAATGTGTTTTTGAAAGAGATTTTGAAAAAGGTGTCTTCTTTGTAATGGCTCTCGTTTCTATAAGAACGTGTACAAAGTGTTTGTCTTTTGAAAATGTTTCAAATGAGTGTGTTGGTCTATAAAATGTTTTTGTTGTGAGAAAGCGAGCAACTAGGAGCAAATCTACCTACTTAAAAGGTTTTAAATGTTCTTTTCCTCCTCCTTTAGATGTTGCTATCTCACCATTGTTTTGGTAAGAAGCCCCGTCGTTGGATGTGAAGGGACGGGCGTGGGGCATTTGTATAGTCATAGAAGGCAACCTACTGGACGTTTTAGCAATGTCGTTTAGGGACTAGATCGTTTACCGAAAGCAACATCGAGGGTCATCGAGGGACTACGACCTTTTATCAAGGGTCTTTGCTAAAACGCCCATGTTCGAGGGACATGACTATTTTTTACGAGGTAACAAGTGATATTACCCTAAGGGTGTATGTGTGAATAGTGTGTTTGATTGCATGCATTTAGTCTTTGATTTTTGGGTTGTCTATCTGTTGATTTTTATCTTTCCATACAAATCCTAATTACTAGCATTTATATGAAAGCGATAAATTGCAGAAAGTAAAGATTCTGCGCTATTACAATAATTAGGGGGATGGGTGTAAAAATTTACAAATTTGGATTGCAAGAAATTAAAGTACTAATTATCTATTACAACCATATTTAAATAATGTACAAGAATTGAAATGGACTTGTTTTGTTTTTGTTAAGAAAAGAAATAAATTGACTTAAGAAAATATTTTTGATCTTTGGTTTAAAAAAGAGAGATAAAATAAATTATGTAAATATAAAAAAAAAATATTTGGTGTTTTTGGTTATTTAAAGACTAAAATAAGATAAATAAGAGAAAAAGGAGTCAGAATCAGCACATTGCTGAAACGAGAAGGAACCGAAGTTCTGACTCTGATACGCTGCAAGAGAGAAAATGTGAGTAGGAAAGTAGAAGGTCAGAAGTTATGGGCCTGGGTACACCAAGTTCTGAGGTTGCTGGGAATAAAGGAAAACCTAGAGGTTCTGATTGTTGAGGGGGTTCAAAAGCTACAGTGTAGCTGGGAATCTAGAAGTTCATACATCACTGGCAAGTCAGAAGTTCTGGATATTTGAGAGAGTGAGGTGATAATGTTGTTGGGTAAGGTTGTCTAGAAGTTATGATTTAGGAATATTGTTTGACAGATAAGTGGGTGAAAATATCATTAAATAAACCTAAAAAGATGCTTTCGGGGCTAAAACTCAGGACCCTTGGCTCTATTGTCTCATGCATACACATTGTATACCACTGGGGTGGATGTACATCCGGTACTAGAGGTAAAAGCATAAACATGTATTACAAAGTAGACTCTGATGATAAATTCCACCTCTTTATTCATGCCAATCAGAACATCTTCAACTTGGTCATTTCTCAACAGAACAGAAAACACAGATATAGCAATTATGGTAGGTTTCCATCATGGTTTCACGAACATAAAAAATGTCAAGATTGTAAATCAGAAACAAGCATGTATCTGTTAATCCTAATTTCATTAGGAAGTTCTGAACTGATATTCTCCCTACTTAGGCAGACAAATACATGAAACCTCAGAATATGTACAACATCAGAGTCAAGATATCTACATTGTATTTTGAACATGCAAATCTAACAATTCCTAAGTAATATGATGACAGTCAGCATAAGCTTACCTTGCAGCTGGAAAAGGTCATGTGAACTGGACCCTGGTTTTGAATGCTGGTAATGTTCTGATCAGCTTCCTCACGTGTTCAGTAGACGGGAACAACCTTTAACTTGGGTTATTAATGGTGTATGGATGATTTGGTCAAGAAACACTTGAGGGAAATTGAAGTTTGAATGCAAGAAATAAAAACTAGCAGGTTTTGTATTTGTCTTTGCAGTTTCAGATTCCTGTAAATTTTAGCAAGGTTTCAAGGCTTTTTATTTTCAATTTTTCCACCGGCCCCTTCACAATTGCAAATGAAGTTCAATTTATAGGCAAGAACTTTGTAGCTTGGAGAAGTCAAAAGTACAGACATCGTGCTAGCGTGATGGCTTATTCTTGAAGCAAGATAAAAAGTATGGTGGTTAGCAGCTTTTAGCCGTGCCTAAGCTGGATTTGTAAGCATGAATTAAGGAAAAATACCCTCAGAGGCAAAAGCAAAGCATGGGCCCAGCGTACTTTTGTACAAAAAAATTCTTTTTCAAGGACAACAATGTACTTCTATGTCACTCGTGGGGAATCCTTTGATAAAAACTCAAAAGTGGTTGTGAGCATTAAATGATGATGAGATTTATCAAACCAGAAATCCTACAATGTGAGATTATGCATCATAGCTTAATTCTGGGTCAGAAGTTCAGCATCAGCGCAACTTAGAACCAACATCCAACCTCTGATTCTTTAATCTCTTGGCTCCAGCATGTTCTGACCGAGTTCTCTGACTTTCCAGAAAGCTTATGACATGCTTTGTAAGCCCTCTTTGAATTACTCTTGCAACTTCTGATTGAACCCACGTGAAAATTGGCCCAGAAGTTCTGAGCTTGTCATATTTCTTAAACACTTAGAAAAATTCTAAGTATTTAGAATTTTGACCTTTCCAAAGTAATTTTGAATTTTGAGTATGCAAATGACCATTTTGCCCTTGTGAATGACTTTTTTGAAAAATTTGTAATTCAAGGCTTGGAATTGGATGGAAGCAAACCTGAGGGTCCAAAATGATCCTTTGAGAAATGAGAGGGCAAATTTTGTGGTATAAAAATTGCCCTGTTCAATCTTCTTACGCTTTAAGAGTTAGATTGGCGAATCTGCCATTCGTGACTTGAAGGTGGAAGATGATTGAATACTAGAGTGCCAAGAAATTTTCACTCGATGATGTGGTGGTTGATTGTGTAGGGAATGGGCTTAAAGATGCCATTTGGAGAAATTATGGATAGTTATTGGATATGGGCTTAAAGATGCCATCCGAAGGTGATTGTTGATGGAAATTATACTAAGTCTAAACTTGACTTCAATTGGAAAAGAATCAGAATAAATCTTGGAGAGATTTATTTGATCCAGAAGAAACGTCTACCAAAAAGAATCAGGATAAACCATTGAGAGATTTAAACTGGACCAGTAGAGGTCTTGAATTTTCTTTAACTAGAAAGAATCAGAATAAATCTTGGAGCGACTTATTTGAACCAGGGAAAATGTCTACGGGAAAGAATCAGGATAAATAGTTGAGAGATTTAAACTAAACCAGTAGAGGTCTTGGATTAACTTTGACTGGAATAGAAATCAGAAGAATCTTAGGATCGATTCAACTGAACCAGACAAAAGTCTTGGAATATCTTCAATTGGAATAGAAATCAGAGAGATCTTAGTGTCGATCTGATTGAACCAGAGAAGGTCTTGGATGCACATCAGAATAATATTCATAAATGAATTGTATCTAACTTGTATCTGAGAAATGTACTGAATGAGCGTCAGAATGACATTTGTACCTGGATCGTATCTGGAATGTATTAGAAAGGTATGTTGAATGATGAAGGAATCTTGGACAATTACAACTCCAAAAAGATGATGAAGGAATCTGAGACGACTACTACCTCAGCAGGATGATGAAGGAATCTTAGACAATAACTACCTTAGCAGGATGAAGGAATATTGGACGATTACAACCTCAGCAGGATGACGAAGGAATCTTGGACGATTACTACCTCAGCAGGATGAAGGAATCTTGGACGATTACTACCTCAATAGGATGATGAAGGAATCTTGGACGACTACTACCTCAGCAGGATGAAGGAATCTTGGATGATTACTACCTCATCAGGATGAAGGAATCTTGGACGATTACTACCTCAGCAGGATGATGAAGGAATCTTGGATGACTACTACCTCAGTAGGATGATAAAGGAATCTTGGACGATTACTACCTCAGCAGGATGAAGGAATCTTGGACGATTGCTACCTCAGCAGGATGATGAAGGAATCTTGGACGACTACTACCTCAGCAGGATAATGAAGGAATCTTGGACGATTACTACCTCAGCAAGATGAAGGAATCTTGGACGATTACTACCTCAGCAGGATGATGAAGGAATCTTGGACGACTAATACCTCAGCAGGATGATAAAGGAATCTTAGACGATTACTACCTCAGTGGGATGATGAAGGAATCTGAGATGATTACTACTCCAAAAGTATGATGATGATCTTTGTCTGTTGATTGATCTTTCCTGAAAAGGTAAAGAGTTAGTTGTATGCAATGTCATGATGTATGCATTGTGTAATGATGTTCTCAAAATAAATAAGATTTGTGTTATATGTATTTTGTATGCATATGCTATGAATGTTGTCGAAATGTGATTTTGTCTTGGAAGATAAATCCTTGACAAGTGTTGGGGAGTCATCAAATCCCGGACTGCTATTGAAGAGTAAGTGTGTCTTCAAACTTTGCTTAGAATGTTTCCACTGGGGGTTCCTGTTTTGTTGTTTAAGGAGAACTTCACTGGGGAATGTTGAAAACTCTGTGGAGAGTGTTGATTCCTGTTTGGGGAAAAAGAGTTCGGGAATCTCGGTTATCCGTTGCTCTACTGGGGAGTCGAAGTTGAAATGATATCTGGTAGGGTCCAGGCTTCAGAGTAACTTGCTGGGAATTGTAGAGTAGTCTATTGGGAAAGAGGAGTTGTGGTCCTTTTATTTGTAGTAGTCGGAGAGGCCACCTCAAGCTGGGGAACCCTGTCGTTTGTTGGGGAAATAAACCTTGTTTCTTAGTCTGTTGGAGAGGCGGCAACTTTACTGGCAGAAATCCTCGAGGATTCTTGAGGTCAACTTAGTTGGGGGAAAGGTTTTCAGAGATTGAAACTCTGGCTGGGGGTTATCCTATGAGAGGGATTTTGGGGATATTTGTTACTGCCACTAGTAGAAAGTGTTTGTGGCACTGCCAGGAAATGTTAACTGTACGTAACCCCTTGTTGGGATTTGCGTTCAATGCCCCGAGTGATTTAGATGGAGATCTGCCCCCGATTATTCAGTATTTCTTGAGAGATTTCTTGGAATCTTGATTGGATTTCCCCAGGTGTGCTGGATAGTGACATGTCATGCCCCCTTGTTGATAGGATATTTGTCATTGGAAGTGTCATCCCACTTGAAGTGATTTTATTCATTGAGAGAGCTTTCATTCATCGGATATTCGTTGTGTGAATTTCTCCATTGTTAAACAAATATCCATATGCAAACAACAATATTCAAATAATGCAAAGTTTATACTTGTCTTGAAATTTTGAAAATGCGTTTTAGCAAGTAAAGAAGTTTTGTAAGAAAATACAAACTCAGGATTTAGAGTAAAGCCTTACAGAAGTCACGATACCTTTTGTAACAGTATGCCTTCGAACTAACTTGTGCTTCAATTAGGACTTTTGAAGGGTTGTAGCGTGGCTTGGTTCACGGTTTAAGAAACAAAGGATAAAGGCTCAAAGTGTATTTGTACCCACCCGCTCTTCGTGATGTTCTTTAGTCCTAAACTCAGTTAATTATATGTTTGAACTCCAATTGAATCTGGAATGACGTTTTGGTGATGGTTCAGACAAGTTTAGTTTATCAGAAGGCAGTTTATTTTGCAAAAAATTTCATGTCGTTAAGGATTTGTAGTGACCTTTTTTTGATTTTTTTATCCTTGATTTTTGCCTGACTGTTCTTGTTTTGAGATTACACTCAGTGGGATGTCCCAATTTTTCTTAAGTCTTCTTTGATGGTTTTGACTTAGTGGGCTTTCTTTTTGAGAGATAATGATTGCCTATGTGATAGGGAACCATCACCATCTTTTGATTCCAGGGGAATGTTTTGGATGTCATCCGTTGTATTACGAGATGAGAGTTTATGATTTGAATGCGTATTTAAATTAACTGAGAGACTACCCTACCCCGGGTTTTGATTAAAGGTTTTAATTTGTGTAAAAAAGAAAACTTCTACTTCTTTGGCTCAAAGGGGTTGACTAGGGATTATCTTCCTTATAACTCTAGTGTTTAGGATTTGAAAGAACGCATGTACATCGTCAGCAAGTTCTGTTCAAAAGCATATTGTATGAGATTAAGGCATTGTTTTCGTCATCCTCCCTCTAAAGGCTTGTAACTTTTAGCAAGAGTTGAATGTCATAAAGAGAATAAAAAGCATACTTTAAATATAGTGAAAACGAATGGATGAATTCAAGACAAACATATGCAATGCATTAATGAAATAAAGTTTGACATTAATAGATAATTGTTTGAATAACAAAAGAGATTACAATTGAAAATTCAAATGAACAGAAAATTTCCTTGCCCAGATCGTTGCTTCATGTGGATGCCCTTGAGGGGTGATAGAAGAGTTCTAGTTGATCATCCTGTGTAAACTCCAACACTCCTTCGTCAATTAGGTCTTGAATCTTGTTCTTCAAAGCCCAACAATTATTCGTATCATGCCCAGGACCATCATAATGGTATGCACACCTCTCATTGGGTGGTAACTAGGAGCATTAGTGTTGGGATTCCAGGGAGGAGCCTTTAATGTAACTAGCTTCGCCTTCAACAAGTTTTGTAGAACCTGAGCTAGCGACATGCCAATCCTAGTAAATTATCTCCTAGGTGCGGACTCCTTGCGCTGATTCCCTTGTTGTTATTGGCGAGGTTGTTGTTGGACTCGAGATGCGGTAGAAATTTAGAATGGTCTACTTTCCACCACATCGGTTCCTTGTCCCACAAGAGGCTGAAAGGTGACTTGATCCCCAATCTTGACTGTTTGTTTCATACGGTTGCAACAGTCTTGGTGAAGTTGGTTGACAAGAACTTTCAGCTTTTCTCGTCCTCGAGCCAGATTTTGGATAAGAGACATTTGGCCCACCAATTGTCCCATCATTTGGACCTTTATTATGGATATCTCAGTTTGTAGCCGCTCCAGCTGGTCATCTCTATCGTCCCTAGGATTTTCCATGATCATGCCCCTGGTGAGGAGAGCTTTCACCTCTTCTTGTCCCTTGGACAGATTCAAGAACATCTCTTGAAGTTGGGCGTTTTGAATTTGAATTCTCTTGATGGCCTTCTCTAGGGCCATCTCTACTGAAATAAACAATAGGAATATGAGAGACTTGTGCGGGAAAAGCCTGTCATGATATGATGAATGATATGTGGATGTATGTTTTCAAGGATCTCGCGGGATAAATGTTAGTGGTCCCTTACAGTTTTGATTGAAGAATTTTGTATCGGCGGATGTCCTTCCACGAGAATTAAGCTCACCATGTGGAGTTGGTTGTAGCCCTTGACTCAAGTTGTTATACTTGATCTTTGATGGTGTTTGGTTAGAGGAAAATAAATCCTCTTGCCCCTTGATAGACGCCTGATTCAGCGTGACCCTGCATCAAAGACCCTTGAGATCCTTGAAATGGTTATTGAAAATGCTATGGTATTATGTCATGATGTTATGTACAAGTATGCAAAGTAAGCAAGTTTATATATAAATAATCATATACACATAAAGCAGACAAGTCCTTAGGATTAGGATTGCGTGGGGTTTGTAGGTAAGTACCCTCTTGAAGTTTCATTGGCTTAACCTGTCCTAGTAAGAGTAACCGGATTCTAAGGGGTCTCAATATCACTGACCTTTCTTTTAGGCATTGTCTCAGCTCAATGAGTGTAGTATCGAGTATCAATCAATTTTCAGCTTTCCACTGAAACCGATTATCTCACTACGTCCTAATTGGCCAAGTTTGTTCAATTAAGGTTCTAAGGTCAGTTAGTGCTTCATGATGCTGCTCAGCGGCCCCGTATTCTCCTCGATTCAACACAAGGGATACCGATACCAACAAATGCATCACACTAATGTAGCCATTGTTTCAACCATATCGGTCTACGTCGTACAATTTCCACAATCTATTGCTACTTACCTAAAAAGGTGTCCCAGATCCGGGTAAAGGATCAAAGCAAGCCCAAACAAGGAACCAAAATGTAAATCAAGCAAATCAAACAAGAAAAGCAAGTAAAGGTGATCTAGCCCTAAGGTAACCCCACTTTTAAGTATTTATCCCCAGCAGAGTCGCCAGTTCTGTGATACAGTGGGAGAACTGACTTGGTCGTTTTACATTTGATCGCAAGTGTCGCGGATAGCAAGAGTCGTCACCGACTTTTCTTTTATCTAATAAGGAAAGGCTAAAAAGAACAGGAAAGACCTTTAGAGATGTATTTCTTGAGTTCGGGGGGGGGGGGGGGGCAGATTATGAAAATGGAAGGTATTATCACTCTTTTCATCCGTAGTTATCTACGGACTCTTGGTTGCTTGCTAGATCACTTGCTTTTGTTTGAATGTGTGCTTATGGTGTGGGTTTTAAAAGTATTTGAAAATGTCTTTGTAATGGTTCTCGTTTCTATAAGAACGCATATAAAATGTTGTTTTGAAAATAGTTCAACGAGGTGTTTGTGGAATGTGTTTTTGAAAGAGATTTTGAAAAGGTGTCTTCTTTGTAATGGCTCTCCTTTCTATAAGAACGCGTACAAAGTGTTTGTCTTTTGAAAATGATTCAAATGAGTGTGTTGGTGTATGAAATGTTGTGAGCAAGCGAGCAACTAGGAGTGAATCTACCTACTCAAAAGGTTTTAAATGTTCTTTTCCTCCTCCTTTAGATGTTTCTATCTCACCATTGTTTTGGTAAGAAGCCCCATCGTTGGATGTGAATGGACGGGCGCGGGAAATTTGTATAGTCATAGAAGGCAACCTACTGGACATTTTGGCAATGTCGTTTAGGGACTAGATCGTTTACCGAAGGCAACATCGAGGGTCATCGAGGGACTACGACTTTTTATCGAGGGCCTTTGCTAAAACGCCCATGTTCGAGGGACATGACTATTTTTTCCGAGGCAACAAGTGAGATTACCCTAAGGGTGCATGTGTGAATAGTGTGTTTGATTGCATGCATTTAGTCTTTGATTTTTGGGTTGTCTATTTGTTGATTTTTATCTTTCCATACAAATCCTAATTACTAGCATTTATATGAAAGCGATAAATTGCGGAAAGTAAAGATTCTACGCTATTACAATCATTAGGGGGATGGGGTGTACAAATTTACAAATGGGTATTGTAAGAAATTAAAGTCCTAATTATCTATTACAGCCATATTGAAATAATGTACAAGAATTGAAATGGACTTGTTTTGTTTTTGTTAAGAAAAGAAATAAATTGGCTTAAGAAAATATTTTTGATCTTTTGGTTTAAAAAAAGAGATAAAATAAAGTATGTAAAATATAAAAATGTTTTTTGGTGTTTTTGGTTATTTAAAAATTAAAATAAGATAAATAAGAGAAAAAGGAGTCAGAATCAGCACATTGCTGAAACGAGAAGGAACAAAAGTTCTGACTCTGATACGCTGCAAGAGAGAAAATGTTAGTAGGCAAGTAGAAGGTCAGAAGTTATGGGCCTGGGTACACCAAGTTCTGAGGTTACTGAGAATAAAGGAAAACCTAGAGGTTCTGATTGTTTAAGGGTGTTCAGAAGCTATAGAGTAGTTGGGAACCTAGAAGTTCATACATCACTGGAAAGTCAGAAGATCTGGCTATTTGAGAGAGTGAGGTGATAATGTTGTTGGGTAAGGTTTTCTAGAAGTTCTGATTTAGGAATATTGTTTGACAGATAAATGGGTGAAAATATCATTAAATAAACCTAAAAAGATGCTTCCGGGGCTAGAACTCAGGACCCTTAGCTCTATTGTCTCATGCGTACACACTGTCTACCATTGGGATAGCTGTACATTCGGTACTAGAGGTAAAAGCATAAACATGTATTACAAAGTAGACTCTGATGATAAACTCCACCTCTTTCTTCATGCCAATCAGAACATCTGCAACTTGGTCATTTCTCAACAGAACAGAAAACACAGACATAACAATTATGGTAGGTTTCCATCATGGTTTCAGGAACATAAAAAATGTCAAGACTGTAAATCAGAAACAAGTATGTATCTGCTAATCCTAATTTCCTTAGGAAGTTCTGAAATGATATTCTCCCTACTTAGGCAGACACATACATGAAACCCCATAATACGTACATCATCAGAGTCAAGATATCTACATTGTATTTTGAACATGCAAATCTAACAATGCCTAAGTAATATAATGAGAGTCAGCAGAAGCTTACCTTGCAGCTGGAAAAGGTCCTGTGAACTGGAGACTGGTTCTGACTGTTGGTAATGTTCTGATCAGCTTCCCCACGTGTTCAGCAGACGGGAACAACCTTTAACTTGGGTTATGAATGGTGTATGGATGATTTGGTCAAGAAACACTTGGGGGAAATTGAAGTTTGAATGCAGGAAATAAAAACTGGCAGGTTTTGTATTTGTGTTTGCAGTTTCGGATTCCTGGAAATTTTAGCAAGGTTTCAAGGCTTTTTCTTTTCAATTTTTCCACCGGCACCTTTACAGTTGCAAATAAAGTTCAATTTATAGGCAAGAACTTTGTAGCTTGGATAAGTCAAAAGTACAGACATCATGCTAGCGTACTGGCTTGTTCTTGAAGCAAGATAAAAATTTATGGTGGTTAGCAGCTTTTAGCCGTGCCTAAGCTGAATTTGTAAGCATGAATTAAGGAAAAGTACCCTCAGAGGCAAAAGCAAAGCATGGGCCCAGCATACTCTTGTACAAAAGTTTTCTTTTTCAAGGACAACAATGTACTTCTATGTCACACGTGTGGAAATCCTTTGGATGAAAACTCAAAAGTGGTTGTGAGCATTAAATGATGATGAGATTTATCAAACCAAAAATCCTGCAATGTGAGATTATGCATCATAGCTTAATTTTGGGTCAAAAGTTCAGCATCAACGCAACTTATAACCAACATCCAACCTTTGATCCTTTAATATCTTGGCTCCAGCATGTTCTGAGCGAGTTCTCTGACTTTCCCAAAAGCTTATGACATGCTTTGTAATCCCTCTTTGAATTACTCTTGCAACTTCTAACTGAACCTACGTGAAAACTGGCCTAGAAGTTTTGAGCTTGTCATATTTCTTAAACACTTAGAAAATTCTAAGTATTTAGAATTTTGACCTTTCCAAAGTTATTTTGACTTTTGAGTATGCAAATGACCATTTTTCCTTTGTGAATGACTTTCTTGAAAAATTTGTAATTTAAGGCTTGGAATTGGATGGAAGCAAACCTGAGGGTCCAAGATGATCCTTTGAGAAATGAGAGGGTAAATTTTGGGATACAACAAAACCTATATTGGTTTATTATCACCGGGTCTATGGTGCTTATGTACAAGGGTGACTAAGCCACGCCTGAAGGTTTCTGAGGAGTTTTCTGATGTTTTTTTCTGCTGCATTTGTTTCTGATGGAAAACTCCTGGTGTTTGGTGAGTTCCTTGGAAAGATGTTCAACAAGATGTTGGAACATCCTATTAGCAAGGTGTGGAGAATCCCGCTGCACTAAGGATCGCATATCAGATGCTCTAGGTACTAAACAAATGTGTGGTGATCACATATGTTTGGAACCTACTCCTAAAGTGGAAGAGGAGGAATTTGGGTTGTGATTGTTAGAACAATGTTTGAATCTAGTACCCTATAATTAAGTTTTGATGATAACAAAGTGAAAAGATATAGTAGTTAAATATTTTATGATTGAATTATATGCTACTTAAAATTACTATGCTCTGACTTGCAGATATGCTGATTAAAATAAGCAAGATCACGTTCTCAGCATCAGAATATGAGTTTGCACATCAGCATCAGAAGTTGCTGAATCAGAACGTCAAGATCAGAAGATCAACGCTTGCACATGCTGAAGCTTGATGAACAGAACTGCGCGTAAAATACTCTGATACAGAATCAAATCAGTTCATCAGCAGCAAAGCAGAATCAGAATGAGCCAAGCCAGATCGTGCATTGAAGAAGCAACGGTACTGTGCATTGAAAGCTAATCAATACCAACGGCATCATTCTAGACAAGATCTGCTCAGAAAGGAAAGCTTGTAAATAGCATTGAATCAAGAATATTTGCTTCAACGTTCATCTTCTCAAAGTGCTATATAAACCAAGCTTTGAAGATTATCATGGCTAATGCTTCCAAACTCTCTACACGTAAAAAGCTGATCATTAATCTTCACTCTGCAAGTTTTGCTAAACCACCAAACTCTGATACTTCATTAGCGTTTAGCAACTTAGTATTCTAAGCTTCATTTGTGTAAACATCACAGTTGTGATATAGTTTTTGTAGAAACATTCACACACATTTGATTATTCCTTTGTAAGAAAGTGTTGCCTTGACAAACCGGATTGTGGTTTGAATCAAGAAGGTTTTAGCAGTTGCTAAAACAGATTTGTATTCAGTTGAATATAGTGAATTAAGACCTCGTTGGAGAGAGGCGAAATCACCTTGAACGGGTGGACTGGAGTAGTTTGAGATCAAACGAACCAGGATAAAAATACCTTGTCATTTGCTTTAAGTTTCCAGTTTTACAATTCAACCCCCCCTTCTTGTGTTTTTCACCCCTTCAATTGGCATCAGAGCGCCTGGTTCTGAGCTAAAACACTTAACCGTGTCAGTAAAAGATCCAGCGTCAGAAAAACACTATGGCAGGAAACAACTCTCATTTCAGCAATGACAACAATGAGGATAGAGACAGATTCAGCGGCAAACCTCCAGTCTTTGATGGAGAAAACTTTGACTACTGGAAAGACAGAATTGAAAGCTTCTTTCTAGCACATGATGCTGATCTGTGGGATATGGTGACAGATGGATACACGCACCCTGTTAATGCAACTGGTCAGAAGATTGATAGAAAGTCAATGACTGATCAACAAAAGCGTGATTTCAAGAATCACCATAAGGCCAGAACCATCCTTCTCAGTGCTATCTCCTATACTGAGTATGAGAAGATCTCCAACAGAGACACAGCTAAGAACATCTTTGATTCTCTCAGAATGACACATGAGGGCAACGTTCAAGTCAAGGAAACAAAGGCTCTGGCGCTCATTCAGAAGTATGAGGCGTTTAAAATGGAAGAATCTGAATCCATTGAAACTATGTTCTCTAGATTCCAGATTCTGGTAGCTGGTCTCAAAGTTCTGGACAAGGGGTACTCTACTGCTGACCATGTCAAGAAGATAATCAGAAGTTTACCCAAGCAGTGGAGGCCTATGGTTACTGCTCTGAAGCTGGCGAAAGATCTCAACAAAATCACTCTGGAGGAACTTATAAGCTCCCTCAGAAGTCATGAGATAGAGCTGGAAGCTGACGAGCCTCAGAAGCAAGGTAAGCCTATAGCTTTGAAATCTAACAGAAAATCTGAATCTAAAGTTTTGCAGGCAGTTGAAGAAACATCTGATGGATCCTCATCAGAAGAAGACGAGCTCTCTCTTCTCTCCAGAAGAGTAAATCAACTGTGGAAGCAAAGACAAAAGAAGTTCAGGAATCCCAGAAGATCTGATCATAACGAGTCTTCTTCCAGACACAGAAGGACAGAATCTTCCTCTGGATACAGAAGATCTGAAGGCTCCTCAGGTAGCAAGAAGCCAAATACAAAAGACATCATCTGCTACGAGTGCAATGAGCAAGGTCACTACAAGAGTGACTGTCCAAAGCTTCAGAGGGAAAAGCCAAAAAGGAAGTTTGGAAGAGAGAAGAAGAAAAGTCTCATGGCCACATGGGATGACTCTGACTCGTCTGAAGCTGACTCAGAATCAGATGATGAAAGGGCGAACCTAGCGCTTATGGCTAACATTCAAGATGACAGTGAAGCTTCTGACTCAGACTCAGAATCAGACACAGAAGAGGTATTCCCTAACTTCGCTGTTAATTTTACAAAGGCTGAACTTGCTGAAAGCCTAAATGAAATTCTGGAACGTTATCAGCAGATTAGAGCTAAATTCAGAGACCTGAAAAGGACTCTTGAATCTGACTCTAATAAGTCTGAGAGTCTCAGATTGGAAAACTCTGAGCTGAGAGATAAAATTTTAAAATTAGAAAACTCTTTACAAAACTCTCAGAAGGAACCAATTGCTGAAACTCCCAGCAACGCTGATGAGATCATCAAGGAGTATGATCATAGTTTCCAGAAGTTCCTTGCTAAAAGCATAGATAGAAGCAAAATGGCTTCAATGATCTATGGAGTTAGCAGAAACGGCAGGAAAGGAATAGGATACCTAGGTAAGAATCCTACACCTAAAAATGTCATGGATTTAACAATTAAGTACACTCCTCTAAATTCACACTTTGTGTATGGTCACACACATGACATCAAATATACTAGTAGCAATCACTTTGTGAAACCAAAATTCAATCAGAGTTTTGGTAAAACTAACAAAACAGGACCCAAGAAGATCTGGGTACCTAAGGATAAAATAATACATGTTGCAGATATCTTTAGCAGCAAGTCAGAAACACCAGTCATGGTACCTGGACTCTGGATGCTCACGTCACATGACGGGAAGAAGGCATATGTTCCAAAGCCTGGAACTTAAGCCTGGAGGCCACGTTGGCTTTGGAGGCAATCAGAGGGGAAAGATAATTGGCTCTGGAACTGTAGGTAACGGAAATCTTCCCTCTATTAATAATGTTCTGCTTGTTGATGGATTGATGCATAACTTGTTATCCATAAGTCAATTAAGTGATAACGGTTATGATATAATCTTTAATCAAAAATCATGTAAAGCTGTTAGTCAGAAAGATGGGACTATCCTATTTAATGGTAAGAGGAAAAACAACATTTACAAAATCAAACTTTCTGAACTTAAGAGTCAGAACGTAAAATGTCTTCTGTCTGTTAACAACGAGCAGTGGATCTGGCACAGAAGATTGGGGCATGTTAGTATGAGAAGAATATCTCAGATTAACAAACTCAATCTGGTCAGAGGACTTCCAAATTTGAAGTTCAATTCAGATGCTCTGTGTGAAGCATGTCAGAAAGGCAAATTTGCAAAACCATCTTTTAAATCCAAAAATGTTGTTTCTACCTCCAAGCCATTAGAACTTCTGCACATTGACTTATTTGGACCAGTTAAGACTGCTTCTGTCAGTGGCAAGAAGTATGGGTTAGTAATCGTAGATGACTATAGCAGATGGACATGGGTAAAGTTCTTAAGACACAAGGACGAGTCACACTCTGTGTTTGTTACCTTCTGTAACCAAGTTCAGAATGAAAAATATCTTAGAATCGTTAAAGTCAGAAGTGATCATGGTGGAGAATTTGAAAATAAAGATTTTGAGTCATTCTTTAATGACAAAGGCATTCTGCATGACTTCTCTTGTCCTAGAACTCCCCAACAAAATGGAGTTGTAGAACGAAAGAACAGAACATTGCAAGAAATGGCCAGAACCATGATCAACGAGACAAACGTTGCTAAGACTTTCTGGGCAGAGGCAATAAACACAGCGTGCTACATTCAGAATAGAATCTCAATAAGACCTATTCTGGAAAAGACTCCATATGAATTGTGGAAGAACAGAAAGCCCAACATTTCGTATTTTCATCCATTTGGATGTACTTGCTATATGTTAAATACTAAGAATTATTTGAACAAGTTTGATTCTAAGGCACAGAAGTGTATTATGTTAGGATACTCTGAACGCTCAAGAGGGTACATAGTATACAATACAGAAACACAGATTGTGGAAGAATCAATCAGTGTTCGTTTTGATGACAAGCTTGACTCTGAAAAGTCAAAGCAGAATGAAAATCTTGCAGGTATAGAAATTGAATTTGCAGGTTCTGAAGACAAGTCATCAGAAGCTCTCAACACAGACACTCCTTCAACGTCTGAAAGAAGCAATGCTAGAAATCCTACAACTGCTGCTGATCAACCTCAGAAGAGAGTACCCAGAAGCAGTTTGGATCACCCAGAAGAATCCATTCTAGGAAGAAAGGAAGATCCAATCAGAACAAGAGCAAGCCTCAGAAACTCTGAAGAAACTCTGATGGGACTTGTGTCTCTGATTGAACCTTCTTCCATTGATGAAGCACTTCTGGACAATGACTGGATTCTGGCAATGCAAGAAGAGCTGAATCAATTCACCAGAAACGACGTATGGGATCTCGTTCCAAGACCAAAAGGATTCAACGTCATTGGAACAAGATGGGTGTTCAGAAACAAGCTCAATGAACAAGGTGAAGTCGTCAGAAACAAGGCACGACTGGTTGCACAAGGTTATAGTCAGCAAGAGGGGATAGACTATACAGAAACCTTTGCTCCAGTCGCCAGGTTAGAATCTATCAGACTTTTAATCTCATTTGCTGTTAATAGAGGCATCACTCTGTATCAGATGGATGTCAAAAGTGCATTCTTAAATGGTTATATAGAAGAAGAAGTGTATGTTCACCAACCCCCAGGTTTTGAAAATACAAAACATCCAGAACATGTTTTCAAACTGAAAAAGTCACTGTATGGTCTGAAACAAGCTCCCAGAGCTTGGTATGAAAGGCTAAGTAACTTTCTGCTTGAAAATGAGTTCACCAGAGGGAAAGTGGACACCACTCTATTCTGTAAAACAGTTAAGAGTGACATTTTAGTCTGTCAGATTTATGTTGATGATATAATCTTTGGTTCTACTAATCCTTCTCTTGGAAGAAAATTTGCTAAGTGTATGCAGGCAGAATTTGAGATGAGCCTCATGGGGGAACTGAAGTTCTTTCTAGGAATTCAGATCAATCAAACTCCAGAGGGAACTTACATTCATCAGAGCAAATACATCAGAGATCTTCTGAAGAAATTTGACCTCTCAGAATGTAAGCCATCAAAGATTCCAATGCATCCCACGTGCATTCTGGAAAGAGAAGAGGTAAGCAAAAGCGTAGAACAGAAAGTCTACAGAGGTATGATTGGTTCTCTCCTTTATCTGACTGCTTCAAGGCCTGATATTCTATTCAGTGTATGTATTTGTGCTAGATTCCAATCAGATCCTAGAGAATCTCACTTAACAGCTGTTAAGCGAATTTTCAAGTATCTGAAAGGTACTACTAATCTGGGTTTGTTTTATAGAAAATCTAGTGATTACAGTTTAGTAGGCTACTGCGACGCTGATTTTGCTGGAGACAGAGTGGAACGAAAAAGTACTTCTGGAAGCTGCCAGTTTCTGGGAGAAAATCTGATCTCGTGGTCCAGCAAAAGGCAATCAACTATTGCTCTGTCAACAGCAGAAGCTGAGTACATAGCAGCAGCTGGTTGCAGCACACAGATGCTCTGGATGAAAAGTCAGCTTGAAGACTTCCAGATTTTTGAGAGTAACATTCCTATTCTTTGTGATAATACTTCTGCTATTTGCTTAAGTAAGAATCCTATTTTACATTCTAGAGCTAAGCATATAGAAATAAAACATCATTTCATTAGGGACTATATTCAGAAAGGCATTTTAAACTTGAAATTTATAGATACAGACCATCAATGGGCTGATATCTTTACAAAACCCCTTTCAGAAGATAGGTTTAATTTCATTCTGAAACATCTCAGCATGAAAGTATGCCCAGAATGAAAATGCTTTAATTCCATATTTTTATCTTTCAGAATGTAATTATATTACTGTGAACTTCTGATCAATCTTTGTTTCAGAAAGTTAGAACATGCAGATTGTATCAGAGGCAAGTCTGAAGATCTGAGAGTCTAATCTCAAAGACAGACGTGCTGATCACTATATCAAACAAGTGTCATCCAATCATCAGCAAATCCCTGAAGCAGAACGCGTGCACGTTTCTGAGAAAGGAAAACGCTGATTGGGTGCATTGAGACACATGTCTGGTAACCGTTTTAAGTATCTTTCTCAAATCCCCCAAAATCAGCAAGCATTAAATGCAAAAGTAATCACGCTTGTTAATTGCAATCATTATTTTTTTCTCTCTCTTAAAAACGTTTTATTTTTCAAAATAATTTTTGAAAATCCTATTTTAGCACATCACCAGCACTTTTTGATTGCTGACAAAAAGGGGGAGAACAAGAATGATATTTAAATCAATAACGGATAACTAGACAGAAACTCTCAAACATTCTAACTATCTATTACTTGAAATGTTTTTCTGTTTTATCTTGAAGTCTACAGGCACAAAGAAGCTCTTGAACACAATGAAGGCTAGAAGCTCATGTTGCTCTGATCAAATATGAAGTTCTGATATATGAAGCTCTGATCAACCTAACACTCTGATCTGAAGCAAAGCTCTGACAGGAAAAGCTCTGAAGCTCTGCTCTCTGATACGACAAAGACTTACAATCTGATGCTCAAAGACAGAAAAAGATCTGACTCTGAAGAACACGCATATCAAAGGGAAGTAACAAACTCAGGGGGAGTATTTCTTAAACTCTAACTTCTCCGTACTTCTTACTCTGATACATAGATCTGATAACCTTTTCACGTTATTTTTCATTTAAAATATCTAGTTTTTGTCATCATCAAAAAGGGGGAGATTGTTAGAACAATGTTTGAATCTAGTACCCTATAATTAAGTTTTGATGATAACAAAGTGAAAAGATATAGTAGTTAAATATTTTATGATTGAATTATATGCTACTTAAAATTACTATGCTCTGACTTGCAGATATGCTGATTAAAATAAGCAAGATCACGTTCTCAGCATCAGAATATGAGTTTGCACATCAGCATCAGAAGTTGCTGAATCAGAACGTCAAGATCAGAAGATCAACGCTTGCACATGCTGAAGCTTGATGAACAGAACTGCGCGTAAAATACTCTGATACAGAATCAAATCAGTTCATCAGCAGCAAAGCAGAATCAGAATGAGCCAAGCCAGATCGTGCATTGAAGAAGCAACGGTACTGTGCATTGAAAGCTAATCAATACCAACGGCATCATTCTAGACAAGATCTGCTCAGAAAGGAAAGCTTGTAAATAGCATTGAATCAAGAATATTTGCTTCAACGTTCATCTTCTCAAAGTGCTATATAAACCAAGCTTTGAAGATTATCATGGCTAATGCTTCCAAACTCTCTACACGTAAAAAGCTGATCATTAATCTTCACTCTGCAAGTTTTGCTAAACCACCAAACTCTGATACTTCATTAGCGTTTAGCAACTTAGTATTCTAAGCTTCATTTGTGTAAACATCACAGTTGTGATATAGTTTTTGTAGAAACATTCACACACATTTGATTATTCCTTTGTAAGAAAGTGTTGCCTTGACAAACCGGATTGTGGTTTGAATCAAGAAGGTTTTAGCAGTTGCTAAAACAGATTTGTATTCAGTTGAATATAGTGAATTAAGACCTCGTTGGAGAGAGGCGAAATCACCTTGAACGGGTGGACTGGAGTAGTTTGAGATCAAACGAACCAGGATAAAAATACCTTGTCATTTGCTTTAAGTTTCCAGTTTTACAATTCAACCCCCCCTTCTTGTGTTTTTCACCCCTTCAGTGGTTCTAAAAACATTTTGTCCTAGAAACACGTCTTAGATAAATATGTTGGTCAGGACACGATCAACATGTTGTTTACTTCTTGGGTTATTTTATTTCCGATCCAAGAAAGTAGGAGTGGAGAGGTTGTGGGTTGTTTATGGAGACTTGTTAAAGATAGGCAAAATACCCTTTTTAGTCCTTTAAGTTTACCCCAAGGTCCATTTTGGTCCTTTATCTAAAAAAAGTGTCAAACTGATCCTATAATTCTTTCAAAAGGACCATAGGAGTCCTTTCCGTCCAAAAGGCACAAACGGACGTTTGGTTTGCATGCGTGGCAGGTGACATGGAATTTTATGTACACCATCTTCAAGCTGCTTCCAGAAATCCTCAAATTCTAGGGTTCCAGAAATCCTCAATTTTCCCATTTTGAATTTGAAATTCCCTCAATATGATGAAGGAAGCATCATCAGAGATCCGGTCTTTGTACGATTGCAATAGAGATGGAAGCTTAGATGGAAAGTTGCGATGGAGACCTATATGTGGTTGTGGAGAATCTGCGGTTCTTCGAAGGGCTACCACTGTCACAAACTTTGGGAAGCAATTCTGGGGTTGTCGTCATTACAAGGTAAGCATGAAATTAAAATGGGTTTTCATATATTCTTGTTCTGATAGTTCCTGCAATATCTGAGATCAATCTGGATGTCACCATTACAGGGTTCATCTGAATCTGGGTGTGGATACTTTCAATGGTTCTTTGATGATGTGGTGGATGAGAAGGATCAGTTTATAAAGAAGCATAATAATAGGTTGGAGAAGCTGCAAAATGAGCTTGATGGAGCAAAGATGGAGATACATCATCTAAAGGAAAGGAAGGATGGGCTGAAACATAAGATAATGGAGTTACAAATTGAAATGAAGAAGATGATGAATTCTCAGAAAAAATGGAAAAGATTCTTCTTTATTATGTTAGTTGTGGTAATTTGGATGATGTTGTAATAGATTGTTGAATTGAGAATATATGTAATAGAGTATCATATGTAACACAGTCTCAATTTGAACATGATATCATTATGAATTTGAATTTTTGTATCAACTTGAATTTTTGAACTAGTAGCATTTTGATCAATGTAACATACTGTAAAATATACTGTAGCAATTTTTGTATCAATGTAGCATTTTGATCAATGTAACATACTGTAAAACTAGTAGCATTTTTGTATCAATGTAAAACATAATGTAACATACTATAACTAGTAGCATTTTGATCAATGTAACATACTGTAGCAATTGAAGATAGGTAACAACATATAATTATAAGGTGGTGGATACCACTAAGTTGCATACAAAAGAACCTGATATTACAGGTCCAATCAAAACAGCCTGATATTACAAGTAAAAAAAAAACAAAACAGCTTGATATTACATGATCAAAACAACTTAACATAACCAATTCTAATATTACAAGTTAACAAAACAACATAACAACTATAGGTCCAATCCTAATCCAAAACAGACATAAAAGTAAACTAAAGTTTCCACTTTGGTGCTGCTCTTTTAGTTGGTATTGTCCTTCTTGTTGTTGGACCTACAACAGTTATTGATGCCTTTAACCTCGTTGTTGGACCTGGTGGGACAAATGGTGCATTTGGCCTTCTAACTGACAACTTTTTGGATGATTTAGATTGAGATGGCTGAGAAGCTTTACCAGGAACTGACTTAGATGCTTGAGATGGGACAAATGGTGCATTTGGCCTTCTAACTGACAACTTTTTGGATGATTTAGATTGAGATGGCTGAGAAGCTTGACCAGGAACTGACTTAGATGCTTGAGATGCCACTGGTACAGATGCCACTGGTACAGATGCTTGAGATGGTTGAGAAGGCACTGGTACTTGTGGTACAGATGGTGCTTGTGGTACAGATGGTTGAGCTGCATGTGGTACTTGTGTAGTAGTTGTCTGACTAGTAGAAGGCACCTTACAAGTAAGCTTGTTGTGACCTACCTGCTTACACCTGCTACACTTTATAATGAACCACGTTCTTCTCATCTTTTTATCAGTACCATCTAGCTCACCTTGCTCTAAATTCCTCCTTTTCTTTGGCCTTCCAGGCATTTTCCTGAATTTGGGTGGCATAACATCAGGGTATTCAGTTGTAACCCATAGGTTTGAGCCATTAACAGGGAATATGACAGGTTTGTACACTTGCAAATATCTAGATTTCCTGTAATAATCAGGAATGTATTCATAAATCCTATGGTTCCTATTCTTGATTGCTGCAAGTGAATGAACACATGGTAGGCCTGTTAGCTCCCATCTTCTGCATGAACAGATTTTTTCCTTCAAGTTTACAGTGAATTTTTCAGTAGAATTTTCCAGATGCCTCACTTCAAATATATGCTCATCAGACATCCTAACACAGAAAAATGGACATTCCAAATTAAGACATCAAATGGACATTCCAAAGTCAGACATTCTAACACATAAAAAAATGCTTGTTTTAATAATTTTACCTGGGAAGCCACATGTTTGTGAATGAACTTGTTTTCTCAACCTTTTTCATAATGTTTGGCAACACTTCTACATCTGTCAATTTCTGAAACCTCATCCTGTTTGTAGCCCATCTCTCCATCATGTATATCCTAATTTCTTCCACCATGGTTATTAATGGCTTGGCCCTTGACTCCAAAATAACACTATTAAAGGATTCTGACATATTATTGAGAACTGCATCGCATTTGTTATGAGTCTTGAAGTATGATCTGCTCCAAAACCTTGGAGGGGTAGACATCATGTGCTTGTATGCTTCTCTATTGATATGTTTCATAACTTTCATCTCTCTTTCCCAAGCTTGGTAGTAAGTTGATTTGGATGCCTTCCATATAATTTCCTTTAGTTTTTTTCCTGAAAATCTCTTCCTAAAGTTGTTGTAGAGATGCCTAACACAGAATCTTTGTTCAACTGTAGGCAGCAGTTCCTACATTGCAGGCAATAATCCCTGGGTCATGATATGTATAGAATTTAATTATTAAACATGAGAATACCAGGATAAACATGAGAATTTAATTATTAAAAATACTAATCAATTGAGAATTAACAATAGAGTCATACCTTTTGTTGATCAGAAATAAAAGTGTATGTGAGACACTCTTCTCTTCCACCTAGATCACTAATAAGCAGCTCCAAGAACCATGTCCAACTTTCCTTGTTTTCACTCTCCACTACTGCATATGCTATTCGTAGCATTTGATCATTGGGATCTCTGCCTATGGCTGACAGGATTTGACCTCCACAAAGCCCTTTCAAAAAACATCCATCAAGCCCTATGAAATGTCTACTTAACCTAAAGCTTTCCTTACAAGCTGCCAAGCATATGTAAATCCTTTTGAAGTGTAATTTCTGAACACCACTACCTTCTTGAGCTGGTTGGACATGTACTTTCATAGTTGACCCTGGGTTAGATCTTAACAACTCATGTGCATAGTCATAAATCCTTGTATAATCCCCTAAGAATGACCCATCAACCATGTCTCTTGCTGCAAACCTAGCCCTTATAGCCTTGGTTTTGTTAACCCCCACATTCCACTTCTTCTGCACCTTTTCCTTAATGTCCTTAAGCTTCATTCTAGGGTTGGTTTTAAGTGCATTCTACAACCTTTTGCTAAGCCATTTAGTCTTCAACTTCACATGATATTCTCTACTGCAACTATGGGTGTCTACCACCTTTCTTAGTTGCCAAGTATCCTCAACATCCAACTTAGCCCAATAACCTTCCCATTCACATCCATCCTTACACCTAACCCTAACCCTTATCTTGTCATTTTTGATGTACTTTAAATTTCTCCCAGATTGGACTGCATAAGAGGTAACTGCTTCCTTGATATCTTCTTTTGTACTAAAATATGTACCCACTTCCCATTTGTAATTGGACATATCCTTTAGAAGCTTGAAAATGGGATACTTCTTTCTCTTGGTAGTATTGCTATCTTCACTATCACATTCACTTACAAGATCCTCACTTTCATTATCACTTCCTTTACTATCTTCTTTATTTGCTTCAGTTTCACAGAGATCAGTTACATCATCCTTACCTTCTTCCTCTTCCAAGTCAGTATCACACTCATCAGTTTCATCATCAAATATAACCTCCTTTGCACTATCATACGAAAAGTTATTATCATCAGAGCTATCATCATCAGAACTATCATCATCATTCTGTCCAACAGCATTTTCAATTGACTCCTTCTGTCCAACATCATCTTCACTTGCCTCATTATGTATAACAACATCTTCACTTGCCTCCTTCTGTCCAACAGCATCTTCAATTGCCTCCTTCTGTATAACAACATCTTCACTTGCCTCCTTCTGTCCAACAGCATCCTCACTTACCTCATTTTGTCTAACTGCATCCTCTTCCATTACATTCAGGGGTATCTCATCTAAAATAACTTCACTCTCATCAACATACTCAGGCTGTGACAATGGGTGTTGAATAAAGACTTCAACACTTAAATGAACCCTATATAGATCATCAATCTCTAAGGCCCCTTTGTCATCAAACAACAGATTCATTCCAGCAGTTGGATCCTTATAGTATATCTTCTCTATGGCTGGGTAACCTAGTTCCTTAATAGCACCCAATAACTCAAAATAACCCCACATATCAGCATCTACTCTCAAATTAGCAATCTCACCTCGTTCATACACACTCAAGTCCTCACTAACAAATTGACCACTGTGGTGTATCGTAATATTAAGAATTTCCTCCATTACACACAATGCCCTAAATAGAGAGATGAATTTCAGAGAAGGGAGACGAATTTCATGGAAACCCTAACTATGAAAATAGAATTCTTGCAGAAACTTACCTCTGATGAGAAGTCTGGTTTCACCTTCAAGGAAACATGCAATGGATGAGTGGTAATGCCACATAAGAGTGTCAAACTGACTTGTAAGTGGAATTGCCAGATGCAATTTTTCTAAACACACGTGTAATGCCACATAAGCGCTGCCATTAAACATGACTAACGGAGTGGATGGAAAGGACAAACGTGGTCCTTTTGAAAGAATTATAGGACCAGTTTGACACTTTTTTTAGATAAAGGACCAAAATGGACCTTGGGGTAAACTTAAAGGACTAAAAAGGGTATTTTGCCTTAAAGATATATCAACAAGATTCTCCATATTTGAAGTCCAGCCTAAATGTCGAGGACATTATCTCTGACATCTGGTAGTTTCCTCTAACCAAAAGAACCAGACTTTTGTGTGTAAGAAAGAGAAAGGGACTTGAAGCAACAGTCATTCAAGGTGCATGGCTGGTGTTTACTATTACAAACATGATGGAGGTTGTTTACTCATACTTGATGTAACCATCAAGTCTATGAGAGCATGAAACTCTTGTTCCATTAAGAAAATAATAGTTATCCAAGGAAGGAGATGTATCAACCTAAGCTAAGTGGTTGATTGGTGTTTGCACCAGTGGAGTATTATCCAAACTACTTGGAATGAACCTTCTGTCGGTTTTGTCTGCGTGTGTTTGAAGGAGTTTGTAGATCATGCCTTATTGGAGCAAGGTGTGGTTACTCAAGAGAAGTCCTTTTTCAAGCTTAGGGTCTAGTTATGTGTTGTCCTCATATGATGGGACATTTGGTTATGCACAAGGAGATCAGTGCATTAGTGAGATTTGAAGAAGAAGGTGTGTTTATGGTACAGAAGGTTGGTGAAACACCTCAAAGTCAAACAAGGTTCCTGAACATTATGTGTAGGAGAAGAGATTGGAGTGTGTATCATGTATATCACTGCATATGTGTATGATCTGATCATGAAGGTTGATCAACTGCTGGTGTATTCTCTTGTGTTCCCTTAAAATATTTGTGTTTAGAATACTACGAATATCATCTCCAAATCCATAATGCATGTGATTTAAACTGATGCTAGAACTGATGTTGGAACATCATTTCAGTTCTTCGCTTCTTCAACCAGAGATTTTTTTTGTGGAGTCCAGAGTGACGCATGAGGTCAAGCCAGTTACCTAATTTAGAGTAGTTTGTTATGGGAATGGCTGTCATGGCTGTTTGTCATGAAGATGAATCAGCTAGTGCCAGATGACTGCAGAAGAAGGATGTTAGACCAAATGTATTATCTTGTGGGAGAAGATAGTCTTATCTGACCATTTATAAAAACTTTGACGGGAGCTGAGTATTCATTTTTCCTCTGATGAGGTTGTGCATGTGACTAAAGATAAATACTTTGACGGAAGACTGCATATTTGTTTGATGTGTTAGTGCAAATCTGCAATCTAAACACTGGGATTCAGAAGGAGTTCTGAGAATTTACTTTTCTGTGTGGCTGTAGCTATGAGTAGCTGATTGGTATCGTCGTTCTCCAAAAAGGAAGTGTTTGTATCTGGGATTTATTTGAAGTGTCTTGAGTTTTTGTTTGAATGGTGTCTTAAGAACCAGAGTGATTGGATTATGTGACAAGAAGTTGATGTCCTAGATGATGTTGTAACATCATGCTTGCTGGTGGTTGTTTTGTTAAGAAGCTTAGACTGGTGAATATGATATTGGTCCATCTACATTATATTTAGAAGTGTAAATTCTAGCTATGATGAAGAAGGATGCGAAGCTTCTGGCCCTATCCACAAGAGTGTGTGTGGTGAATGCATGACTGTTGTCATGTTGAGGACTGGAATTGGACCAACAATTACTAGGAGGAGATGGAGAAGAGTATCAGATAGGGTGACCTGATCAATTTTTCTATTAAGGAGGTGGTTTCTTATACTACCAGTGATAAAGTGTGGCAATCTGGATCTTATGGAGCAAGCTATATGAATACAAATGTTTGGGAGTGTGTGAGAAAATTCAAAACAAGTGTGCATGACTTCTTACCTATATAAAGAGTCATGATTTTTTTGTGGAGCTAGAGTATCCAGGATTGAGTCTACATGGTATGAGTGTGTTCAGCAAGAGTATTGTTTATCCATAACAGGGGGTAAATTAATTGTCTATGGATTATTGCTGCAATGGCGCAGATCATTTGGAGCCTGCATGTTGCTCAAGCTTATGGAGTTTATATACCTCTTATGAGGGTGTGATGTCAGACAATGTATCATGATATAAAGCTACTAGATGTTCTAATTATCTCCGTTAGAAAATATTATGCTTCTGACTAGGCATATATGGTTCCAGCCATGTGAGGTTGATTGGTTGAATCTTGTGTTCTCATGGTTCTTAAAGTAAATTCTGAAGAATAATGCTTATGTCTGGGAGAATTTATTTTTCTATGCAGATTGAGGAGGGACTCAATGGTTATCTTGGTTGATGAATAAGAGATATCATATATTAGATTTCTTGATATCTTGGTTTGTTTTACTATTTTTGGGTGAAAGGAGTATACTTAGAGTCTAATGGAAGGCAGTGTGATTATGCTTCAGAGCATATGAAGAAGTATGTGAAATATACTTTGCTAATAACTGAAGGTTTCTCTTAAGGATTAAATACTCAGGATTTATGTGCACTTTGTTTTTGGTTAGTTGATTCCATTGTCATATTATGGCTAAAAGGGGAGAGAAGTGTGTGTGTGTGTGTGTGTGCGCGCGCGTGTGTGTGTGTGTGTGTGTGTGTGCGCGCGCGCGCGTGTGTGTGTGTGTGTGTGACTAACCACTGTGATTGTTGTTGTAATTGTTGGGTGCTATTGATGGGGAGAGTTTCTGATTCTCTGAAGTGCTTAGGAGGTGTTGGGAGGGAGTCCATGTTGTTCTGGATTGGAGGGAAGATATGTCGGACATGATGTTTTGACATCATGATGTTGAGAATTTAGTTTCTCTATTTGTTGCAGCTGTGTTTAGTAGCCTGACTAACTACTAATTGTTTCTCTACTTGGTTGCTTCTCATAACTCTGCTATTATATTTGGTTTGCTGATGTGACTCTGATGTGTGTCTTTGATTTATTTTCAAACGTGATTATGGTGTTTTCTTGTGCAATGGTTATTTGGTTGTTTTAGCCAAAATTTTCCAAAGAGGGAGATTGTTATTTCTCTGAAATCATGATTGGTGTGAATTTTGGTAAAACTAACTTTGCAGCAACATGTTGAATAAGATGTTTCAACTTGCAGTTTCAACATGTCAAATATGATGTCCTAACAGAAAGAGCAGGACATCTGGACGGTTACAGGTTTGCAGTTTGTAAGATGTTTCAACTTGTTGTTTGGACATGTCGAAAGGGATGTCCTAACCAAAAGTATAGAACATTAGGTATGCTATAGCTGACAGTCTGGATTCAATTGTTGTGATTTAATTACTAAATATTATGGAAATATTTAGTAATCTTACGTGGCGTCCAAGATTGATAAATAAGATATATTATGTTGGTTTTTCAAGATATTCAAACTTTCTAAATATGGAGACATTTTCGGAAAGTTATGATTGAAGACATATTTTCTTGGAGAAGTTTTTGCAGACTTTGTGCAGTCTCTCTGCTGCATTTTTTAAGCCCAAATCCAGTTGGGAAAAGATTATAAATAGAAGTGTTTGTAACCTAGTTTTGGTACCATTCGAGAATTGTAAAGATGTAATCATTAGGGTTGAGTCTGTAGCCACTCTCTAGGAGAGTTGGTGTAAGTGAACCACTCGGGTTGTGAAATGGTCACTATTTTCTCACTCAAAAACCTATATGTAATGAGTTGAGTATTGTTATTGGAGGAATTTTTTAAGCCACTCCAAGTTGTGTTCTTAGTCAAGAGTCTTGGCTAGGAATTGTCATGGAAGTGAGTCTTCTAGTATTTTGTCATGGAAGTGTGTCTTCCTGTTTGTGTTGATCCAATCGTTGTATGTGATTGAAGATGGATTGAGGAGGGCCTCATATCTAGATGAATCTTAGATAGAAGTCTAACAAAGGATATTGATTAGGTCGTAAATTGGAGGTTTGTTGTAGGGTCTATGAGTTGATACTATTTGAGTAGACTTATTCTTGGCTTGGTAATCCCCAGAGTAGGAAGGTTGTTTCGAACTGGGTTAACAATTCCTGTATGTTATTTATTGCTTTTCAATACTGTTTTTATATTATTATACCTTGTCGTAACGTTTAAGTCAGAAAAGATGTCTCGACATGTCATAGGACATATTAATTTTGTCCTACCAGAATTTCAAAATGAGTCCAACCTAATCTATCAAACATGAAGTGCACACAATTAAATATGCCTAATATTCTAGGGCAAGGGTTATTTGTGTACTTTGTCGGACTCAATTATCAGTTATACATAGTTTCAAACTGCTTGCTCTGGTCTGGGTCTCTAAACTCGATTCCCATGTAGCTAACTTAAAATCTTGGATGCGTGACAAGAGTGTTGATGATGATTCGAGTTTGGTGGGAGGTTATTGATGAGTTTTATGGTGTTAGTTTGTGGTTTAGGGTAGGAAAATGGAGTTTTAGGTATAGATCTCTAATGGAGTTTGTGGAGAAAGTGAGGAAGATGTTTTGAAATAGGAAGGTGGGAGAAGAATTAGAATGACGGGTTGTAGAGTTTAAAAATGAGAAAGAGAAAGCTCAATTGACTTAAATGAGAATAAATTGGATTTTTTGGGAATAAAGAAGGGCAGAACGATACTCTGTACAGAAAAATGAGTCAATCCTTTATTGGAGGGTGTCACGCTGCTGACGACCCGTCCTTCAACCGCTGAAGTGCTTTAATTAACGTATTTAAGAGTCTATTTTGTGGAATCTCTGTAGGAAGTAAGATAATTTGTGGGTCAAATGGATTCACATGTATTACCTGAAAGGGAGAAATGTGATGGATGTAGAAGTTGACAACAATAACTCTTGGTTTATCAAGCATATCTTGAGTCAAATGGAGCATGTTGATAAGATTCAACAAATTTGGGACAAGCTGTTGAGCAAGAATATATTCTCTATGAAAGACATATATGCAGAGCTGGTTGATGACGACTCTATAGTGCCTTGGAGAAATTTGTTCAGGTGTAATAGTGCTAGGCCAAGAGCAATGTTGACCATATGACTTGTTTTCCATGGTAAATTTGCTACTAAGGATAGGCTAAATCATTTTGGTATGATTCAAGGTAGAAGTTACAGTCTACGTCAAACTGAAGATGACTCAATTAGATATCTATTTTTTGAGCGCGTGATTTCTAAAGCCATTTAGATGGATATTCTCAATTGGCTAGAGGTGAGTCATGATCCGAGTTGAGGAAATCAAATGGATTATAGGCTACACTAAAGATAAAGGATGAAAGACATCTATCATGAAATTTGTCATCATTGAAACTATATATAGAGTTTGGCATCATAGGAATGAATTAGTATCCGATAAGAAACTTAATAATACAAAAATAAAAATAAAATATTGTAATAAATATTTGAAAGAATAAAAAATTAATTATTATAAATTAATTATTATATATAAATAAATAAATATAATATATACAATTACACATAAATAGATCACTCATATAAACATAATAGGTTTTTCTATAATTCTTAATTCCACCTATATAAATTAATAACTTTTTTAAAATAATACTCAAAAGATAAACCGCATCACATAATATTCAAATAAAATTGAATGACTCACACATACTTTAAATTTGATAACAAAGTTTACTCTTAAGTAGAAAAAAAGAAGTAAACATTAACCCCTATCGATTTGTGAAGTTCTCGATTCATTAATTTTGACTTGTTCACAACAATTCTAACTAGTTAGCTTGATCTAGTTACCCTTCTTGTTCTTGATTCTACCTATATGAATTAACAAGATGTATAATTATTAATTTGATTTTTTAATCAACAGGAAATTAAAGTGTGTGTTATGAAGATAGTAATTGTTAGAGATAATTACAACAATTTTGATATGACAAGCAATATCTCATATTTAAAAAAATGATGATCTTAAAATTTGTAATTTTCCAAGTTATGACAAAATTGGTAGTACTACTCATTTTGGAAAAGAAAAGAAAAAGTAGCGCGTGCGTGCACGTAAGAAAAACCGAAACGTTTCCCCAACATACTTTCGCCGTTTTGTCTGTTCTTCTCTACACTATCCTCCTTCGTATATTTATTTAGTTTTCCGGGTCGTCTCGTCTCTCTCACGTCATTTTTACTCTTTTTAAAACCGTAGCGCACTCACTCACCATTCTCTCACAAAAGCAAAACCAAACCCTGAAAAAGCTTCAACCACTGCCAAAGTAGTACTATATAACAAACTCCCAAATTCAATACTGAAAAAAACTGTTATATTCCGACAAGAAAACTCACTAGGTGAACAGGAAGAATCTGAGACATGGCTGATAATTGTTCGGAGGGATTGGGAGATGATTTTTTTGAACAGATCTTGGCAGTGCCTGAAAGTGGAGTTGGTTATGGGAGGAATAATACAGGTATGGATCATGTTGGAGGTGTCTTGCAGCTCGCCTCCAATCCTGCTAGAGGTGGAATAATGCCGTTGGGGTTGAATTTGGAGCAAACTCATCATGGTTTTCTCAGGCACCAAGATGCTGCAACAAGGTTTGTTGATAACGTTGTTGATGTTGAAGCCACCATTAACAATAATAACAACAATAATCATCATCATCTTCGTCTTCATGATATCAATAACAATACTACTTCTTCCTCACCCTCTTCTACTCCCGGTATCAACGTATGTACTCCAGTTCTTGTTTCTTGATTTTTCTATTTCAACATTTTATCGTGTAATGTTTCTTTAGATTTAATATTTTGTTAAACCCTAAAACTGGGAGTAGTATTATAAGTGTGATTGATGTCTTTTTTTATTTATTTTATATTATATGGTTTGTGTTTGAGTGGCACAGGATAGGGATTCGATGCAGCACATGAGGGGTTTGTTTTCAACGTTTGGACAAATGCATACTCCCACTCATGCTCAGCCTGTGCGCCCCATGCTCCCATCTCCAAATCCTCAACCACAGCTTCATCTTCACCATCAACACCAACACCAACAGGTATATATATATTTTTAATGACCATATTGTCCCTCCCTTTTCAACCATTCATCTATCTTTTCATCTTAATAATACTAATATGTATTTGATAATAATTAATCCATTAGCCAATAGGCCAGTTCCGTCAGTAACCCACTCAAACCCAAAACCTATATAAAGACAAGATATTAATTATCATATATATATTTTACCTTAAAGTTGAGCTACTTTACAAAGCAAAAAGAGAAGATGCCTCTGTCTAGATGTTTAATATTTTTAAGTGTTTCATCCATGTCCGTTCATTCACTCATTTTATAAATAATGAAATACTGTATATACATAAAGCTACAGATCCTAATATTTTATGAAACCATGTATGTATATATAATACAATGCCTTTTTTTTCTTTTTCTTTTCCTTCTTTACAATTTGGCCTTTCTGTTTGTGATGCGTTCATTGTGTTCATTTCAATTAATTTTCATGGGCAATATTCGCATTCGCAGAAATCTGGCCTTTTTCCTCTCTTTTCTTGATTCATTCATGTTTAAAAATTTCTAGATTTTATGTTATACAGCCAAAAGATATTATGTGTTAATTTCTTAATTTAACTTTATCATTTACAATGTAATAGTATTACTTTTAATATATATATATACAAAAAATGACTAACGTGTGGATTAAAAAATTATATTAAAAATTGTACATTGTATTTTTTGTAAATTAATTTTTTTTAAGGCATAGTAACTATTGCAAAGTTCTTATTTTAAGGATATAAATTAGCATGACTTAAATTTTAATAATTAAAAAAATCTTTTTCATTTGTTCTGAAGATTTACAATCAGTGATTAATGAGAACTAACTCATTCCAAGCACTACCACTTTAGGGTGTGATTAATGATATTGATAATAGTGAATTTTTCTTTACGCCAAAGCGTTTTCTTTAGCTTTATTTTCACATTATTACTCCATCAATTTCTTTTTAGTTATTGTATTTGTAATAAGTTATTTTTTTACTTAGAGTAATGTAAGTTTAATTATTAATTTATTAATTAATATTTAATTCTTCAGTGCATAAAAATTGGAATAAAATAAAAAATATTTAAAAATACTATAAAAAAAGATAAACACAGTAATAACACATAAAACTATTATTCCGGAAAATTAATTGGCTGTGGTAATATGCATTAAAAAATTTTAAAAAAAGCAAAAAGTACTAATATTGGCCTAGAGGCATAGGCATCGGGACCCTAATTTTATACGCCAGGGTCTACATTTTGTTAGGGCTGAATAATTTGCAAGCGTGCATCATTTGTACTTTTATCATGAATCTTAATCATAATTGTCGGGGACGATTCCTCCATCTAATGTTCTTGTCAAGGAAAAACACAAATGCGGAAGTTTTTTGTCCAAGGGGTCATACCAAATTCAACACTTGTGGAACAGTGTTTAGAAATAATTTAAAAAATAGCATAGTGATTAAGTAAAAAATCTACACTCTTTATTGATAAGTGTAATTGTAATTTTACATAATTTGATTATCTATGATTTTTATAAGCCTTTTCTTACTCAATAACAATCACATTACATTGCGCAGCACTTTCAGAGCCAACAACCAAATCCAGCATCCGTTACTGCCATGCCACAACCACCTGGCATTCGCCCTCGAGTGCGAGCAAGAAGAGGCCAAGCCACGGACCCCCACAGCATCGCTGAGCGGGTAAACCATCCTATTTTAAACCATGATAAAGCCTATGAATGCATTGTGTATATATATTTTACATAAAATTTCAATGGATGTAGTTGCGTCGAGAAAGAATCGCGGAAAGAATGAAGGCATTGCAGGAATTAGTTCCCAGCATCAACAAGGTTGGTGGTTTTCCAATGCAATTAAATATTATCACATCATTTATGTTTAATATCATGAAAATGTGGTTGGTAGACGGACAAAGCGGCAATGCTGGATGAAATTGTTGATTATGTGAAGTTCCTTAGGCTCCAAGTTAAGGTATGTATAATGATCCTTCTCGATTTTCTTTGTAGCAACTAATTCTGAATCTCTGTCTTTTACATCTCATTTAACTTTTTTGATACGTTCACACAGGTCTTGAGCATGAGTAGACTTGGTGGAGCTGGTGCAGTTGCTCAACTTGTAACTGATGTTAATGTTTCTGCACTCGAGGTGATTACTAAAATAAATATCTATGTTTCTATCATTTCTACCGATCATAAACACTATTTAATTAAGACGTGTTTGGTATATGTAACGTAACGTTATATATGTCAAACACTAACAATGTCACCATAGTTATTTTAAAGCACTTATTATTATTGGTGTTACGTGTTAACAATGTCGTGTATAGTCTTGAGTTTGTGTCAATGTTTTGTAATTTTAACGCAAATTCATTATCCGCAGGGAGAGCACATAGAAGGCGGAACCAACCAACAAGCCTGGGCGAAGTGGTCGAACGATGGAACAGAACAACAAGTTGCTAAACTTATGGAAGAAGATGTTGGTGCAGCTATGCAACTTCTTCAATCAAAAGCACTTTGTATCATGCCTATATCCCTAGCCTCAGCAATTTTTCGTATGCCTCAATCAGACTCATCATCAAACATCAAGCCTGAATCAAACAACCACACATAGACCATTACCCTTAGCTAACAAAGAAAAATCTCACCTCAAACTTGACATAAATTTCTTCCTCCATTTTCAAGGTTAATTATTCTACTTTTTATTTTATTTGTTCAAGTTTTGTCAAACCATAGAAGTAATTTCCATTGCTAATAAAATGTAAAATTGGAGGAGCTATGTCATGTCATTATCATGGTGAAAAATCAAACATTTTCAATGACTCTATTGAATTTTTTCTACCAAATATCTGTGGTGGAGTTGGTGAAGTATAACAAAAATATTATATTTGTAGTGGAGGCTTCTTTTTCTTAGTAATTTTTATTTTTGAGTAAGTGGAAAGTGGGACCATTTAAAAGGGATATATAGGTTTGTAATGTATCATGTATTTGGAGAAATTTTAATGCAAGTTGAATTTAAATATTGTTGTTTATATAGAAAAGCTGTTTGGAAGCATCTGATTATTGGAAAAAGCTAAATGTGATTTTAAATAATTCTTCACTAGTAGAGTTTTGTTTGCTTCTAAAGTAAAGTGAATTCCACCACAAAATTAGGTGAGAGATAACTGAACCAAGTCTAATTGAAAAAAGTTGAAAAGGACACTTTGTTAATTTACTAAACAAAATTAAAGTAGGACTTATCTTCTAACTAATATTAATTATATAAAGTTTATGCTTGATGACAGAATAAAATCTCCCATTTTTTAAATTGATGTGTGTTTATTCTTGGTAAATTTTTTGTCTTCAAAGAATTTTTGTTAAATAGCTTTAGGACTCTCAATTTAGGTAAGTATATATTTTTGGTGAGATATGAGATATAATTCAAGTTGAGGAATATAAGTCTAAATCTAATGAGGGTTTGTTATCCTATTTAGTGTACATGTTAGTTGTATATAAATAAACGTAGTTTGTAATTTTTTTATAGAATTCAATAATAGAATTCTTATTATCTTATTCTACCTTTCTCTCCTCACTAAAAATGTCTCACACACAAATAAATTGGTATCTATAGTTCCAGTTAGATTCTCGATCGTGTTTTCAAGAGTCACACGTCAAAGATCGTGTTTCCAGGGAACGTGAATCGCAATCACTGTAGAGATGAATGGTACAAACGGTATTCTGAATTCTCTTTCAATCCTTGATAGCAAGAATTGGATCCGATGGAGAAAACAAATGTAATCCTTGTTCGACTTCAATGAAACCATAGAAGTGGCTAACAATTGCGTCCTTGAGCTTGTCGAAAATGCAACTGATGCTTAGAAAGTCACGCATAAGGATGTGAAGAAGAAAGATTGCAAGATTGCGTATTGCATTCAATCGTCAGTTGATATGGGGAATTTCGATAGAATATCTCATGCTAAATCGACAAAGGAGGCATGAGATATTCTTGTCAAGTACTATGAATAAGGTGAAAAAGTCAAGGTTGTCAAGTTACAAACCTTGCGATGACATTATGAATTGTTGTCGATGAGAGAAGACGAAAAGATTGCAGGCTATGTGTCAAAGGTGCAGAAACTTGTCTATCTCATGAAAGATTGTGGTGAAATCCTAACTGATAAGATGATAGTTGAGAAGGTAATGTGTTCGATGACCTCTCAATTTGATCATGTTATTGTAGCTATTCAAGAATCCAAAAATCTTGAAACCCTAAAATTTGAAGATTTGGTTGGTTCATTAGAGGCGCATGAGATTAGGATTGTCGAAAAGAAATAAGTTCAAGACTCGATACAAGCACTGCAGGCTCAGCCATGAAAAAAGAATGGTGGTTCCAACAAATTCAAAGGCAAAATCGACAAGATTCACAGCAAGAAGTCTTGGTAGAATCCTCATAAGAATAAGGTCGAGGATAGGGCTTCTGAATCCTCAAAAAGAGGAGAAGGAAATTCCTATTAGTAAAACAAAGAAGAGAAAAAAGGTGTGTAGTGCTATAACTGTGAAAATGAGGTCACTTGGCCAAGCATTGTTGGTACAGGAAAGACAAGGGATCGACAAAAGGCAAGGACGAATGAGAGAATGTTGCACGTCAAGATTCAAGTGATTTTGATGATATGGTGGTTATGGATACAATTACAAATAACCATGTCGAATCCAAGATCTGGTTCCTCGACCAGGCTGCTCAAATCATATGATTGGTCGAAAAATATAGTTAGAAAATTTTGACGAGTCGAAGAAGAGCAAGGTAAAACTTGCAGATAATAACTCGTTGCAAAAAGAAGGTATTGGCTACATAATTTTTCAAAGGAGTAATGAAGTGAAATCTATGATCAAATATGTACTTTATGTACCTAGAATAAAGTGAAATCTGTTAAGTGTTGGACAACTGGTCGAAAAAGGTTTCTTAGTGGTTATGAAATATGGAGCTTTGGAACTATTCGACACTCATAATAACTTGGTATTGAAATCTCCTATGTCGAAGAACATGACATTTAAGACCTTGATGAGTTCGACTGAGGTACATTCAAGATACTTGTCGAAAACCAGAGTGAAAAGAAGATTAAAGTTTTGTGAACACATGGAGGTGACGTCCAAGATGTTTGAAGAGTTATGTGTAGAACATGGTTTCGATCATTAGGTAATTGATCCTTATACTCCAAAACATAATGGAATTACAGAAAGAATAAATAAGACCATATTGGATATGGAGAGATGCATGTTGAAGCAAAAGAATTGGCCAAAATCCTTATGGGGCAAAGTTGTTTCCACTGTTGTTTATATTCTAAACATGTGCCCTATCAAGAAATTGACGAACAAGGTTCCTGAAGAAGTATGAAGTGGCAAACGATCATCAGTGAATCATCTGAAAGTGTTTAGCTCAATATGTTACAAGCATGTTCCTAATGCAAGAAGAAGAAAGCTCGATGCCAAGAGTAAACCTATGATTCTGGTAGGATATCATAAAACTGGGGCATAAAGGATATTCAATCCAATCAATGATAAAATTGCGATAAGTCGAGACATTATGATTGATGAGAATTCTGCATGGGATTGGAATTCTGATTATGCAATTAACAAGCCATTGATGAGCTATGGATTCGACGAAGAAATTGATGAAGTCAAAGAAATTGTCGATCTTCTAGTCGAAGTCGAAGAAGTTGCTAACATTCGCGACACAGTCGAAGTCGAAGAGGGTGTAGCTAACACAAGTCAAAGACCTCAAAGAACTAGAGTTCGTCCAACAAGACTTCAAGACTATGAAGTGACTGGTGATGACGAAGTAACACAAGATAGAGAATTAGTTCATTTTGCTTTATTTGCAGATGTTAAACCAATCAACTATAGGAAGCTTTAAATAATAAATAATGAAAGTCAGCTATGGTCGAAGAGTTATAGGAAATCGAAAGAAAGAACACGTGGGAGTTAGTCGATTTGCCATCACACATAAAAGTTATCAAAGTAAAGTGAGTGTTCAAGTTGAAACACAATGCAGATGATTTGATAACAAGACTTAAGTTGAAATTGGTAGCTCGAGGATTTCTTCAGAGAACATGACACGAATACTCTGAAGTATTTGCTCTAGTAGCAAGATTGGAGACTGTTTTACTAGTGGTAGCCTTGGCATGCAAACAAGGCTGGTCGATATTTCACTTAGATGTGAAGTCAGAATTTTTGAATGGACTCTTAGAAGAAGATTTCTATGTCACGTAACATCACGGGGTTTGTGATTCAGAAGGAAGTGAGTGAGGTATATAAGTTACACAAAGCGCTCTATGGCCTCAAAAAGGCACTTAGGGCATGAAATAAAAAGATCAACTCATACTTAGTCGAATTGAGTTTCGTCAAATGAAAATCTAAGTATGGTGTCTATGTTTAGATTGTGGCACAAAATATAACAATCATCTACTTATATGTCGATGAATTGCTGGTAACTGGAAATAGCTTGGAGAACTTGTCAAAGTTCAAAGAGCTGATGATTAGGGAATTTGAAATGTCAGATATGGGAAAATTATCTTATTTCCTAGGCATGGTATTTCAAATGTAGAAGCAAGGAATGGTGCTACATCAAAGAAAGTATGTCAAAGAGATTCTCAAGAGATTCAGGATGGATGATTCGACTCCGGCATCTTCACCTGTCGAACCAAATTTGAAAAGCTTGGAGAGGAAGACAAAGTCGATGTAACTTTGTTTAAACAAATAGTTGGAGCTATGAGATATGTGTGCAACAGTCGACTTGATATAGGTTTCGCAGTTGGATTAGTGAGCAGATACATGAATGAACTAAGGGTGTCACACATGAAGGCTGCAAGAAGAATCTTGAGATGTTTAAAGGATTTATAAACTGTTGAATTCTATTTCGATACGATTCTAAAAGCAAAGAAGCTACAGTTACTTGCTATTTAGATGCTGATTGGTGTGGAGATAAGGAAGATCGAAGAAAAACAACTAGTTATTTCTTTCAAGTCTTTGGTATCCCAATCTCACGGTGCTCGAGAAAGCAACATGTGGTGGCATTGTCATTATGTGAGGTTGAATATATAACAGGATCATATGCTGCATGTTAAGCAATTTGGATCAGATATGTGTTGGAAGAGATCAAAGTCGAAGTGAAAAAACCTCTGGTGCCACAAATCGACAAAAGGTCAGTCATAAATCGTGCAAAGAATCCAATTTTGCATGGAAGGAGTAAGTATATCAAAGCTAGATTTCATTTTTTAAGGGAGAAGGTAAATCGAGGTGAACTTGAAGTAAGACATTGCTCAAGTGAAGCACAGTTGACCGACATTTTCACCAAATGATTGAAGATCGACAAATTTCTGAATTTGAGAAAGAAATTAGGAATAGTTCAGATCGACTATGATTAGCGTAGGTTCGACAACTGGTTTATAGAGGGGTATGTTGGGATGTGAGGTATAATCCAAGTTGAGTAATACAAGTTCATGCCCAATTAGGATTTGTTAGTCTACTTAGTGTATAAGTTAGTTGTATATAAATAAACATAGTTTATAATTCAGTCTATACAATTCAATTTAATAATAAAATTCTTATTTCTTATTCTCTCTTTCTCTTCTCACTAAAAATGACTTACAATTTTCTTTATATAAGATTAATTAACCATTGACTTGAATAATACCAGGTTAACTAAATTTAGTCCGTTGCCAATGGAATATGAAGATACAGTTCATAAAGAGCCTTAGAGCCCCTAAGCTTAATTATTTCATCAAACTATTTTTAACATGTTTATTTGTAAATTGATAATAAAATTTTCCACATTTGTAACTCTATTTTGCAAGTCTTCAATTTGTAACTCTATTGGTCAACAAATTTGCCACATTGCTTATCGAAAAACAAATTTGCCACGTAGTCTTCAATCAAGTTAGCAGTGATTTAATTTCAACTTTATTTACCTACATGCTTTCTCAATATGAAATTTCATATTTATGTGCTTATTTTTTCCAATTCTTATTATCACAAACATTACACTGTTGAGTTTTTTAATCAAATTCACCGGTCAAACAATTTGAAAAAACATTAAAAGTATGATAATTTCATATTTATGTGCTTATTTCTTCCAATTCTTATTATCACAAACATTACACTGTTGAGTTTTTTAATCAAATTCACCGGTCAAACAATTTGAAAAAACATTAAAAGTATGATTTTATGAAGAATTTTAATGAAGAAAAATGTTTTTTTTAGGAGAATTTACAATAATTTAATCAAAATTTATTGTTTGAATAAAAAATATAGATAATTGTTAATATTGATATAAATTTATGAAATATTTTATTTAAGTCAAAATTTATTGTTTAAATAAAAAAATATAGAGAATTGTTAAAAATAATATAAATTTATGAAGTATTTTATTTAAGATAAATTTAAAGAATTTCAAATAACACCAAAAAGTAAAGAATTTGAAATTGTTCATTCACTCTATATGATGTAAATGTTAAATTGCATATTATTAAAATTTTCAAAATTTGTAAGACGGTCCTCATATTTTATGAAAATTTCAAATTCACCCCCAAAAATTTCAAAATATTGCAAATGAGTTCTTAATAATTTTCACTTTTTTTACAAATTAGTCCCTTCAAATTTTCAAAAGTTATAAATTGATCCCTATTTTTTATAATTTGAATTTGACCAAAAGTTTTAAAATTTATGAAAATGAGTCCGAAAATTTAACAATGAATCATGTTAATACTCCATCCAAACAAAAAAAATATAAAAATGAATGGATTTCAATTGAATAATTTTTTATAAGCAAATGGAACTTAGAATTAAAAAGAAGCTCAAGAGTTGTTCATCCTTTTACAACCAAAGAAACCAAAACAAAAAACCAAACAAACCAACCCAACCAAACCTACTGTACATGCTAAAAATACTCAAGACGACTTGCATATCGGATAACTAAGGTCGGGAAAGTGAACCAGAGACAACATCATGAAGTCGAATCCTACTAGGAGGCTTACCTAGTCGGGAATGCACAAGTCAGATGTGGGTAACTAAGGAGAGATGGATGACGAAGCTCGTGTAGTGCCAAGTCGGATAAACCTGATGTCTCATAACGGCTCATCAGTTACGAATACATGAAGGGGCTCCCAGAAACGTTACATGGGACAATAAACATCATAAAGTGTGACGATGATAATTATAATCTCATCAATATGCCGGGACTCCAAAAGTCACCTCTTAATGAGGTCAAGCCATGAAATCAGAGGTATAAATAGGGCTCCAATCGGAGGGATAAGCAAGACAACCTTCTTGAGCACACACCCACCCTTGAAGTGTAGCTTGAATCCCTTAATCTCTGCAACCATTTCTGTCAGACCTACATAGGGCATTGCATACCTCATACATATATAGTTGCAACCTCATTGGATTAACTTCCGAGAGGTGGTCCAAACGTTTTTACAGGAATATTTCACACCCACTGTGGGGCCTAGGTAAAACTCTCTTAGGCCATACCATAGTATATTTTTTCATTCTCAAACATGTCAGCGATGTCTCCTACAAGTGAAGATCCACTGCATGATATGGCTCAGCTGTTAGCTATGATGGAGGCGTTAAGGCAACAAAAAGAAACTCTTCATGATAGCATTCAAACATTACAGACTCAACCACTGCGGGATGAGGGAGTGCAGGAAGAACCCTTGGACCCTTAACCATTAGTAGAGGCTGTATGGGAGGACGTGGTACCAGGGAAATTCAAATCGTCATCATTGGCATATTTTGATGGCAAAAGCGATCCACAGAAGCACATCATCACCATCAATAATCAAATGGAAATAGTCGGAGCCTCCGACTCCCTGAAATGTAAGCTTATGGTCGGGACGTTCAAAGATATCGCCCTAAGGTGGTATATGAGTTTGTCGAGGTTCTCCATCACAGGTTACCAAGACTTAACTCGCAAGATGATTCAGCATTTTGCAGCCAACAAGCACATGAAGGTGTCCACCACCAGCCTGTTCAATGTACGACAGGGTCCTTCAGAGTCCCTCCGGGAATACATGGCAAGATTTAACAAGCATACCAAAAAAGTCTCCCATCCAAATCAAGAAATGTTTACGGGGGCTTTCCAAAATGGTCTGAGAGCAGGTCATTTCAATGAGTCTTTGGCTCAGACACCTGGCCTCTAACATGGAGGAAGTTGTGAACCGGGCTGAGTGCTACATCAAGGAAGAAGAAAGTAACATGGAAAAACGATACCAGAATGCCAAGGAGAAGCCACAATCTAAGTCAGAAGGAACGCCAGCTAGTAAAGAACATCAAAGGTTCCCAACCCGGGAAAGACACACACAACGTCTAAAGTGGAGGTTATTCATCAGCAATCTGAAGTCTTTAACACCACTCAACACAAGGAGAGCAGATATCCTATGCGAGGTGGATCATATGGAACTAATAGTTAAACCACCTTGACCTCACGGGGTCAACGCAGTGTCAGGAAGGGAAGACGGTATGTGGTCCTCCTTTCACTGCATGAAGGGACATCATACGGAAGATTGCCGACATTTGAAAAGGGAAATCAAAATACTCATCTAGTGCAGAAAAGAAGGGGGTCCACGAGGAAAAGAAGTCCCTCTCGGAAGGAACCAGGTTTAGAGGATTTTCATACCAAGAAGGGAAAAGCTTCCAAGGATATGCGTGAAACACGTGTGTCACGCCACACCTTAAACACTATCGATGGGGCCTTTTCTGGGGACAGAGAAACTAGCTCAGCAAGAAAAAGGTATTTTTGGACAATAATGCAAGTCCCACAAGACATGTCACACAAGTAAGAGGAAGAGAGGTCAGTGGTTGTGAGCTTTTCAAAGCAGGACTCAAAAGATATATTGGCCCACGAGAATGACCTGATAGTGATAAAAGTTCATATACATGAATGGAGTGTTAAGCGGGTGCTGGTTAACCTCGGCAGCTCCACTGACATCTTGTACTGGGACGCTTTCAAAGGCATGTGTATAGACGCCTTAGAGATGCTCCCATTTAAAGGAACTCTAGTCGGCTTTGTCGGTGAGCAGGTGTAGGTTCTAGGGCACTGGCCAATAACAACCATGTCTGGAAATGGCGACAATGCCAAGTCCGTCAGAGTAAGGTATCTTATTGTGAATGCGAAACCCCGTTACAACATAATAATATGAAGGTCGGATTTCAATGCATTAGAAGCGATCAAGGTTTCACCCGTAAATGTTACAAGGTCAAACTAAAAATGAAGAAGAGGCTGGAGAAGACTCTACCCGGGGAGGTTAGGGCTCTGAAGATCAATCTAGTAGACCTCGACCCTAGGGAAGACCCAACACCAGATAGCCTTGCACCTATGGGGGATCTAAAAAAGATACAAATTGAAACCATATAATCTTAGACTACCCAAATTGGGTTCAGGTTAACGCCGGAAGAGGAAGCAAATATCATTCAAATACCGAGGAAGAATGTGGATCTCTTCGCTTAGAAACCATTTGACATGCCCTGGATTGACCCGAAAATTGTATGTCATTAGTTTTCCATTGATCCCACACTCAAAGAAGTAGCTCTGAGGAAAAGGAAGAACATGAAAGAGAAGGGAAAAGCCATATCAGAAGAAGTGGGGAAACTGCTGAGCGCAGGATTTATTCAAGAAATAAAATATCCTACGTGGTTATCTAATATGGTGATGGTCAAAAAGAAGACCGGGAAATGACGCATGTGCGTAGACTTTACAAATCTTAACAAGGCTTGCCCTAAAAATTCCTATCTACTACCACACATTGACATGCTCATTGATGGTGCTTCAGGGTTCCAGTTACTTATCTCCATGGATGCCTACTCAGGATATAACCAGATACAGGTAAGTCCTTTGGATGCTCCCTAGATGGATTTGATGACCAATAGGAGTAACTTCTATTACTAAGTGATGTCGTTCAATCTTAAAAATACAGGGGCTACCTATCAACGTTTGATGAACATGGTGTTTGCATTGCAAATCGGAAGAAATATGGAGGTGCATATAGACGACATGGTGATCAAAACCCCTGAAGGAATGAAAGTTCAGTTTATTGATAGAGGATCTCGAGGAGACATTCAATTCGGTACAAAAGTTTAACATGCACTTTAACCCTGACAATTGCACATTCAGGGTGTAGGCTGGTAAGTTCCTGGGGTTTGTGCTTACCCACCAAGGTATAGAAGCTAACCGAGACAAGTGTTAGGCCATAATCGACATCAGAAGTCCGACGTTAATAAAATAAGTACAACAAATGACTGGAAGACTGGTTGATTTATCCAAATTTATATATTATGCTGGGGACAAATCCATACACTTCTTTTCAGCTATCAAGAAGGCTACAAAGTTTAATTGGACAGAGGAGTGCGAACAAGCTTTCCAAGAAGTGATACAGTTTCTCTTAGCACCACCTATTCCGGTCGGACCATTGGTAAATTCACCCCTCATTCTGTATTAATGTGTTAGGTATAGCCATCATTTTAGTACTCGTGCATGATGGGGAAACTGGCGAAAGGCCGATACACTTTGTACATAAGGTATTGAAGGGAGAAGAAGTGCGCTATTAGAAAATTGAGAAGTTGGCGCTGGTTGTGGTAATAACAACCCGAAAATTAAGACATTACTTCCAGGGGCATCCCATTAGGATTGGGACAAACTACCCTATAATGCAAATACCGAGGAAAATCGATCTAGCTGAAAGGATGGTATTCTTGGCCGTGGAGCTATCAGAGCATGACATCACATTCAAATCTAGGAGTTGCATCAATTCCCATCTATTGGGTGACTTCTTAGTCGAATTAAGTTCGCCATCTACAATGGAGTTATCTGAGAGTTGGATACTTTCAATGGATAGGTCATCAAATCTTAAAGGCAGTGGAGTTGGCATAGTGTTGGAAGGCCTGGGGGACGTAACTCTAGAGGAGTCTTTGTGTTTCAATTTTTCAGACTAGCAACAACCAAGCAGAATATGAGGCGGTCATTTCCAAGTTGAAGTTATCCAAAGAGGTTAGAGTTACTCACTTGACGGTATGAACAGTCTCTCAGTTGGTAGCTAGCCATATCACCAGAAATTACCAAATAAAGGATCCTGCCCTATCAAAATATCTACAACGAACTTTGCAACTAACTAAAAGGTTTACGGATTTAGAGGTGTCATACATCCCTAGGGAGGAGAACGCCCAAGCCGACCTGCTATCCCAGTTAGCTAGTACCTAAGGCCTGTGGCTTAACAGATCTGTCATTCAGGAGACACTAGAAGCACCAAGTATTGAGGTTAAGGAGGTTGTGGCTTTGGAAATCACCCAGGGTTGGATGTCACCCATTATACAGTATCTCACCAATGATCAATTACCCTATGAATATATGGAAGCATGATACATTAAAAGAATGTCAGCAAGATACCTCATGGTTGTCGACAAATTGTACAAGATAGGCAGGTCGACACCGATGTTTATGTGCATCTCCGAAGAGGAAGTAGAACTGATAATGAAAGAAGTTCATGAATGAGTATGTGGCATTCACATAGGGGGGAGGTAAATTTCAGGTAAAATACTCCAAGATGGGTAGTATTGGCCGAGCATGCTACAAAATTGCGCTCAGTTTGTCAAGCGATGCGAGAAGTGCCAGATTTATTCTCCTTTTATTCATTCGCCAGCCGAACTCCTTCATCAGGTAGTTTCTCCTTGACCACTTGTTGTACCCCAAAATTTTATCTCTCATTTATCAAATATTTTCTCACAAAGATCTCTCTTGGTTCAAGACTGCACTAGGGTTGATCAGCTTAAGACACCTCATTAAGCACTGATGACCAAAATTAGGGTTTGAGATTTCACAAGGATAATTGAAATTTCAATGCTTCATATGGCTTTCATGGATAATTATGGACCCCCAAGATTACTCATGTCAAGTTTCAAGCCTTGGATCACACTTTTGCTCAGTCAATTGTGCAGTTGACCTAAAAAGCAACTGTATTGGGGGAAAAGTCAACTATGGCCAATTTACAGTCAAACTTCATAATTTTTGATCCACATCAATATTATAAACTCATATGTATCATTTGATCAATTTTGGACCATAATTCCTCAAGAAATTTGATCAAATCATCAAAAGGGCAAAATGGTCAAAATTAGGGTTTTGATTGAGAAAGGGCAATTTCTGATTTTTGACCTAGCAAATGGTCAATTGGTTTGAAGAATGTTCTCAAGAGTTCAATTGCATCATTTTGACCTAATGGAATGACCTAAAACATTGCTCAAGATCAATTGGATTGATAGTGAATTCTCAATCAACTGATCAAAAGTCAACTGTACACTGAAAAGTCAAACTTTGACTTTTTGGTCAAAATTCAATGTCAAAGATCAAAATTCATCAAAACATGTCAAAATATGAAGCTTATTCATCAAGAAATCAAAAATTCAAGATTTCATTTTTGAAAAACCAAAGTTTTCTAACTTAGAAAATTTTCTAAGTGTTTAAAACTTCATGTTTTTTCATAACTTTGAGCCAATTTTTCACTATGATGCAAGATGATTCAGAAGAAAATTTCAACATGAAAGTTGTAGATCTCCATGACATCTACAAAATTTCTTTACACAACTTATTCCAAAAATTCTTGGATCTCAAGTTATTAATTCAGAAAGTCATGGTCTTGAAATTGAACACTTAGTGAAATTTTGCCCTAGTTTTGGTTAGGATTTTGACCTAACTTCATGGCACTTTTTCATATAGTTCCAAGGGGAATTTTAAAAAGTTATTTAAAGAGGATTTGTAGATCACATTACAAGCTTTTAAAAATGTCCAAGAACTCCTACAGATCATTCTTGAGCAGGGAGAATCGAAGAGAGGAAGTTAGGGTTTTCAAACTTGAATTACAAGTCATTTTGTGATGAACAAGAATTCAATTTCAAACCTATGTTGCACAATCTTGCTTTGAAGGCCTCTAAACCTCAATATCTATCCATAATTAGAATATTACACTTGCCTTTGAGCTATTATCCACTTGATTCAAGCTTTATCCAAGTAAATTTTCCATTTATGGCACAAAGTAACCATTCCATTCTTGTAAAGAAGCTTTAATCACAAAGTCAATGCATAAAGCTTTGCACTTGTTCCTTCTGACCACAAGCAATGTCAAAGGCAAAAGAAACATGTCTAGATCCTCCCGTAAACTCAAGCCATGCTTGTACTATGCCTTGAAACCATATTGTCACTTTTCTTCAAAATCAAGTAACATAGCCGTAACTCTAGATCTTGTACTTATGACCTCCTCAAGTACTCTAATCTTTTCCTTACTTATACACAAGTGTATTGCAATATAACACACGATTGAAAACACTCCAAAACTCTCTGAAAACTCAGATTGCACAAAACCTCCATTTTTGTGTCATTTCTGACTTTGAACTTCAATCTTCAAAACCACTCGTGCATTTCTTGGCCTTTTAGTTTCAAAAGCTTCCTCATATCAAATACAAACCATCCCTGTCCCTGTTTGCAGACTGTAACATCATCTTCATCAACTTCTATAGCCAAAAACAGAGCATTGCAGTTGGACTTCTCCAGGCCATTTCAGGCACTCTCAACTCAAGCTAAGCATTGCATTAGCTTCCTAGAGGTCCAAGGAAGCTAACCTGATCATCACCACTGCCTGGAACAAGCTCAAATCCATTTCACGATTTCCAGTTTTGAGTTATTTTTATTGAACTTCTATCTTCATATTTAGGCATTATTAGGCTTACATTTGTGAAGATAAAATGTAGATACCATTTCCACGAAGCTGTACATATCCAAAGTTTGCATTTATATGGCCTGAGCTTAGAGAATTTTAGAGTTGAAGTTTTCTGAAATTTTTAGGTTTTGAATTAGGGCCAAAAAAATTCTCATTCATTTTGACTGTTAGCTTAAGTTATTTACATGGTTGGATTCGTGGGAAGAAATGCCACAACTTTCATGTTTGAATTTTTCATTTTTGTTGAGAGATGAAGAAGATACAGGTCTTTTGGCTGGAGGTTGAAGATGAAGTGTAATCAGGATGCGTTTTGTGTTATATATTTATCCTTTCACATAAGTTAACGGATGTATCACCATCCCAATAGTTAAAGCGCGCGCCTGTCACCCTTAGGTCTTGGGTTCTAGCCCCAACGTGACCTTTTGCCATTTTCCCCCATTATTTTTTGACTTTTTTTATGTTTTTTGGCAGCGTTTGGGCTTTCATATGGGCCTAATCTTTTTTTCTCACAATATTCCTTGTGTTACTGATCCACCCCCTGACTTTTCTTTATATTTTTATTTTTATTTTATTTTTCTTCATTATTATTATTATTATTATTAATATTAATATCATTATTATTATTATTATTATTATTATTATTATTATTATTATTATTATTATTATTATTATTTCCATAAATCTTAAAAAGTCCACAAATATTTTTATTTATTATTCATACTTATATATATATATTTTCTCTATAAAACAAAAAGATAAAAAAAAATTTCTTAAAATAAATAAATTTCTTTTCTTTTTCTTAAATAATTATTTTTTAGACTTAGGTTAAATTAGTATATTATTTTATTTTCTTAGTTAAAATTAATTTAGAACTTAGGTTATTTTAATTAATTAATCTTCATTTTATTTTCATTAATATTAAAACCTTTTCATAAAAAAACCCTAAAAAAATCCTTTTTAAATTAATTTCTTTTCTTGATTAGTTTAAGTTAATTTTATTTAATTTTAATTAATCATTTTCTTTAATTAGGTCAAGACAAAACCCCTTTCATAAAAAACAACAAAAATCATTTCTTTTCCCGTTTATATTCTTGCATTTTATTTTCAATTTTGTATAATATTCAATATGGTTGTTATAGATTATTAGGTTTAATTTTCTTGCAAATCCCCATTTGTAAATTTGTACACCCCATCCCCTAATGATGTAATAGCGTAGTAATTTTACTTTTTGAAATTTATCGCTTTATATAAATGCTAGTAATTAGGATTTGTATGAGAAGATAAAATCAACAAGTAGCAAACCCTAATCAAAGACTAAACAAAGTATGAAAATCAATACACTTGCACACAAGCACCCCTAGAGTAAAATCCACTTGGTTGCCTTATAAAAATGGCCATATTATGCATGTGAGGTATCTTAGCAAAAACAAGCAAAAATACAAGATCATAGTCCCTCGATGACGCTATCTATGTTGCCTTTTCAAAATGATCTTAGTCCCTAAAGAAAGATGCTAAGATACCTTGCAACATTGCTAATCATGGTTATACGATGACCCACGCCCGTCCTGTTTACATCCAAAGATAGGGTTACTTACAAAATCAATGGTAAGATAACAATGTCAAAGGAGAAAGGAAATGAACATGAAAGACTTTTGAGTAGGTAGATTGTTCCTATTTGCTTGCTCAATTTCAAAACCAAAAACATCCTCGCTATTTTCAAAACAAACACCAACACTTTCAAAACATCTTTCAAACTTGAAAACATTTTCAAAAGATCAACACTTTGTATACATTCTTACAAACGAGAATCATTACAAAGTTTGCCTAAACGATGGTACCTTTTCAAAATACTTTCAAAACCACACAAAGCAAAATTTCAAATAAAAGCAAGTGATCTAGCAAGTAACTAAGAGCCCATGGAAAACCATGGATGAAAAGGGTGCTAATACCTTCCCTTTTCATAATCTACCCCCCGAACTCAAGAAAAAATCTCAAAGGTCTTTCCTGTGCTTTTTCACTTTCCTTTTGGATAAAAGAAAAGTCGGTGGCGACTCTTACTAACCGCAACATTTGTGATAAAACACAAAACACCCAAGTCATTTCTCCCACCGTATCACAGAACTGGCGAATCTGCTAGGGAGAATTCTAAAAGTGCGGTTACCTTAGGGTTAGATCACATTTACTTGCTTTCTTTGTTTGACTTGTATGCTTTACATTATGGTTCTTTGTTTGGGTTTGAATCCTCTACCCGAATTTGGGATACCTTATAGGTAAGTAGCAATATGTTATGGAAACTGTGTGAGGTATACCGACACGGTCTAAGCAATAGCTACGTTAGTGCGACATATTTGTGGGTACCGGTAGCCCTTGAGTAGTCAAGGAGAATACGGGGCCGCTGAGTGATGTCATGAAGCACTAATGAACTTTTAGAACATTTACTTGACCAACTTGGCCTTTAGGACGTAGTGAGATGACCGACTTTGTTGTAGTTCGAAGTTCGTAGATACTCGATACTACACTCATTGAGGTTTGGTTTTTTGGGATACTTCGGTCTCCATTTAAGAGGCTTACGCTGAAACAATGCCCGAGAAAAGAAACCAGTGATATTGAGCTCCTTAGAACCCTGTTACTATTACTAGGACAGGTTTGAGCCAACTAAACTTCAAGAGGGTACTTACCTATGAGACTGCATGCAAGCCTAAACCTAAGGACTTGTTTGCTTTGTTTGTATATATTTACTTAACATCATAAACATCATAACATCATACTCATACTCACTAACTATTTCAAGGATTTTTGGGATTTATCTTTGTTCTGTTTTGTTGGACATGGATTATATTCGCAGGAAAATCATTCAAGTCAATCTCGTAAGGATCCCTCCTCAACTTAAAGAGTTAGCATCAAGGATTCCTGAAATTTCTCCATTTACCGAAAGACATGGTCGCCTACTAAATTTGGTTACTTCCAACACTGATGAAGACATGATGAAGGTGCTCTTTCAGTTCTTTGACCCTTTACACCATTGCTTCACATTTCCCGATTATCAACTTATGCCGACTTTGGAAGAATTCTCCCAACTCTTGAGGATTCCCATTCTCAATCAACTACCTTTCAACGGTACGGAAAGAGATCCAAAGCCAGAAGAGATTTCTCAAGCTCTACACTTGCAACCATCTAATATCACAACTAATTGGGAAATAAGGAGTGGTGTCAAAGGTTTACTAGCAAAGTTCTTGTTTGAGAAAGCCCAAAATTGTTGAAACTATTTGGATTTGAAAGCCTTTGAGGAGATTGTGGCTCTCCTGATCTATGGGATGGTTTTGTTTCCAAATCCTGACCAACTCATAGATGTGAACGCCGTCAAAATCTTCATGTCTTGTAACCCAGTGCCTACTTTGCTAGGGGACATCCTACATTTCTTTCACACTCATACTACGAGGAAAAGAGGTATCCTTATGTGTTGTACTCCTCTCTTGGCAAGATGGTTTATTTCGCATCTTCCCCAATCCGTGTTGAAAAATGAGCAAGGTTCAAGATGGTCCCATAGGTTGATGACGCTCAGACATTCAAATATTCATTGGTGTTCCCGCTCTTTGGAAAATGTTACTATCATCGACCATTGTGGAGAGTTCCCTAATGTACTTTTGATTGGCATTAGAGGAGGTATCACTTGCAACCCCTGCTTAGCCCTACGACAGTTTGGTTACGCCCGGAGGGATGGTCCCCACGAGATGCTTATCCAAGGAGTGGTATTTAACTACGAGAATGACAATCAAGGTTACCGTCAGAGGTTTATCCGAGTTTGGAGGATGTTGAACAAGGTGGATAGCAAGACATTAGGACACAAGAACTCCATTCCCCTCGAGCCTTACCTTAAATAGGTGCGAGCTCGTGCTCAGAAACTTGTGATGCCTTATCCCTCCATCTTACCAGTCATCATGGAGCCCGTGGTTGAAGGAGATGTTCCCTATACTATCCTCCATCTCGACATGCCTACCTCTCTCGAAGACTTACAAAAGGGTTGGATCCAGATGAAGGCAGAACGAGATACTTTCGAGGCTTAGTTCTATGCTAGTGAAAAGAGGGTCTTGGAGCTTACGAAGTAGCTACAAGAAGAGCAAAGTGTGAACGCCTATCTCGCACCGAAGAGGACGCGTTCAGTCTTTTTATCTTAGAAAGTTATTTTGTAAGCCCAAGAGGCATGATGTAATCTTTCTTGTTTTGTCTAATGAGAATTAACGTTTGTTCATTCTTTAGTCTATACAAATTTAAATTTCATTAATCCTTGAAATCATTTGCATTTACATATTCCATGAATCATAACATGACATGTTTTCGCATAGCAGGTTTCCTTATCTTTCTGCTGTTTATTTCAACAAGATGGATCTAGAGCAAACTGTGAAGGATCTCCAAACCTAGAATTCTCAGTTTCAGGAGACTCTACTCACCCTAGCCAAGGGGCAGCAAGATATGATGGCTTTGCTGGCAGTTAAGAAGAAGCCAAAGAAGAAAGCTCTACTCAACATGGGTAGAAGGTTTAAGGAGACAATCCGTCAAATCCAAGTAGGAGGAGATTCATCTGAAGAGGATGAGAACCAGACTGGTGAGGTCAAGAGTACTCAGGCTGACTGTGTCAATGATCAAGTATCTGATGATGATTATTTCAACGAGCAGTATCCACCCGCTGGTATCAAATACAAGCAGTTAGAAGACAAATTGAAAGTTGTTGAAATCCAAGTCGTCCCCGGTTTAGATTTTGATGATTGGGTTTGATCTCTGGGGTAGTCATTCCCCATAAATTCAAAATACCAATATTTGCAAAATACGATGGGGTTTCTTATACAAAACTCCATTTGAAATCTTATGTGTGCAAGATACAGCCACACACTGCTGATAAGAAGCTCTGGGTTCACTTTTTCCAAGAGAGCTTGGCTAGAACACAACTTGAATGGTTTTATCAGTTAGATGGTTCTCGTATCAATACTTGGGAGGATTTAGCTACTGCCTTCTACCAGCAGTATCAGTACAACACCGACTTGGCGCTAACAAGGGTTCAGTTGCAAGATATGACCATGGGAAAGAATGAAGGACTTAAGGAATATGGGCAAAAGTGGAGAGACCTTGCTAGTAGGGTCCAACCTCCCTTGACTGATAGGGAGCACATCGACATGTTCATGGGAACTTTATCTGGTCCTTTATTTAATATGTTGGTTGGTTGCTATTCTTCTGGTTTCACCGAATTGATCTTAACCGGCGAAAGAGTTGAAAGTGGCATCAAAAGTGGGAAGATCTCTGTGGAATCTACCTCCACTCCAAATCCTATCAAGAAACCTTTTACCGCAAAGAAGGAAGTCAATGTTGTGTATGGGGAAAGGGCCCATACCAAGAAGAATGATCATCCGTCTGTCAATGCTGTCCGAATCTCCAATCCAACTCCTGCTTCAAGACCATCTTCAAATCATCAACATTTTGAAACTCCAAGAAGAAAATTTACGAGGTTAGGCATGTCACTGTCTCAAGCCCTTCAACATTTTCTCAAGGCTAATTTAGTGACGTTGCACAATCCTGCCGCCAACCCTAACACCTCATCACCAAAGTATAATCCAAACACTAAGTGTGCTTACCATTCAAGCAGCCCTAAGCACGAGACTGACCAGTGCTGGGCCTTGAAGAACAAAATCTGGGATTTGATTGATAACAGAACTATTGAATTTGATCCTCCTTCAACACCGAATGTAATCACTGCTCCAATGCCGAAGCATGACAAAGGTGTTAATGCTGTCGAAGATGCAATTTTTGTTGCCTCTGTTGAAGAATTGACTACTCCGCTGAATATAATAAAAAACAATCTGTTGAAGGCCGGGATTTTTGCTGGCTGTGTAAAGGACTGTGTGTGCTGTACAAGACAACTAATTGGATGTGAAGAGCTGAAGAAAGGTATACAACGCCTGATGGATAGCCACGAAATTCTATTCGAGAAGACCCCACTTGCCAAAAGTTTGACTAACAAATGTGAAGACCTCTCCATTATTAACATCTCAAACAAGCCACTTAGGATCACCTCCAAAGGTCCTATTAGGATTTCAAATGAACCCACTATTGCTCCCTTAATAATTACCAACCCCAGACCGATTCCCTATTCTTCAAATAAGGCAGTACCGTGGAATTATGGTGCTGAGGTGTTCTATCATGGGATTAAACAAGATGCCTGGATCGAAGAAGGAAAAGATGACGATGTCAGTAACATAGTTGGTTCAAGAAAAGTAACTAGAACTGGGAGAATATTTTCACCCAATATCTCACCACCAGTAGTTACAAAGACGCCCATCCACATTACTGCTGCCAAGCCGAATACCGATACAAGAGGGAAGGAGAAGGCTGTTGAGCCTGATGTGATTGAAGTACCCTCCAAGGACGTAGCTGATGGAGAACCCTCCGCTCGCAAGATGGACGAGATTTTGAAGATCATAAAAAGAAGCGACTTCAAGATTGTATAACAGTTGGGGCAAACCCCTTCTAAGATTTCAATGTTATCATTGCTGCTTTGCTCCGATGCCCATGCTCGAACATTAATCAAGTTCCTGAAAAAGGCTCATGTCCCCCATGAGACAACAACAGACCAATTTTAAAATTGTGTGGCTAGCCTGACAGCTGATAATGGTTTGGGATTTTCAGATGCTGACTTAACTCCTCTTGGGAAGAATCACAATAAAACTTTATATGTTTCTGTCGATTGCAAAGGGACTACCTTAACACATGTGCTAGTTGACACTAGTTATTCTCTGAATGTATTACCCAAGGGGGCATTAGACCGTCTAGACTGTGAAGGTTTATTCTTGAAGCCAAGCGATATCATTGTAAGGGCATTTGATGGATCAAAGAGGAATGTTCATGGGGAGGTAGATCTTTCAATCAAAGTGGGCTCCCAAATCTTCAACTCCACCTTCTATATTATGGATATTCGTCCTGCCTATTCTTGTCTGTTAGGTCGCCCATGGATCCATAAAGCTGGGGCAGTAACCTCAACTCTCCACCAGAAACTCAAATATCCAGTCAAGGGCAGAATAGTCACCGTCTGCGGAGAAGAAGAGTTTATGGTGAGCCACCTTAACTCTTTCAAGTACGTGGAGATGGATGGAGAATTCATTGAGACCCCATGTCAAGCCTTTGAGGTTATACCACCAATGATTGCTTCTACCAAATATTCTTCTGATGAGTCTAAAGCTGTTAAGGCCATGCCAAAGATGGTTTCAGTCAAAGACGCCCATGCAACAATTGAAGAAGGAAACTGCGATACTTAGGGGCATCTCCTTAATATCCCATTTAAAGTGGACAAGTTTGGTTTGGGATTCACCATCAAAGCTCAGAAGGAAGTGAGGCGTGCTCGTGCTGGAAAGCCACCTCTCCGCATTGGAAGCCATTAGGTCAATGCCGTGGGTGATTCTGAAGAAGGAGCTGCATTTGAAGAGTGGGTATATCCAACTACAACGGAGCTGAAGAATTGGAATACAAAGGACTTTGTGCCCATCTCCTTCATTGAGGAGTAATCTACTTGTTATTGCTTTTCTTTCAATTTAAGAACATGTTGTCTATAATATTTTAACAATGACTTTTCAACCATGTGCCTGGCCCGGGGCACTTTGGTCCATTTGTCAAAGGTTTTATTTATGTTCATCTAATCATATGATCATTCAGTACATTGGACTCTTTTGCATTCAAATATTTGTGTTCATTGTCTTTCCTTTCTTTCAAATACATTTTTCAAAAAAATAGCCATGTATCTTACATGCACACACACACTCTTGCAGGTCCACATCCACTCTGGATCCTATTGCTAATGACTCTACTATTTCCGACTATGACTTCGAATGTCCTATCAACCAAGCCGAAGACGAAGGCGAGGAAGATTGTGACATACTGAGAGAACTATCCAGACTTCTATTACAAGAGGAAAAAGCTATTCAACCGCACAAAGAGTCAGTTGAAGTTATTAACCTGGGTACTGAGTCAGATAAGAAGGAAATCAGGATCGACGCTAATTTGGAAAGAAGTGTCAAGAGCAGGTTGGTTCAGATGTTGGATGATTATGTGGAAGTATTTGCTTGGTCTTATGAAGATATGCCTGGGTTGGATACCGACATCGTAGTTCATCGTCTGCCGACAAAAGAAGACTATCCACCTGTCAAACAAAAGGTTTGTCGCATAAGGCCTGATATGTCTGAAAAGATCAAAGTTGAAGTGATGAAACAGTTTGATGCAGGGTTCCTAGCTGTGAAATCCTATCCCCAATGGGTTGCTAATGTGGTGCCAGTGCCAAAGAAAGACGGAAAGGTTCACATGTGCGTAGACTATAGGGATCTGAATAGGGCGAGTCCCAAGGATGACTTCCCTCTACCATACATTGACGTCTTAGTTGATAATACTGCTCCGCATAAAGTCTTCTCTTTCATGGATGGCTTCTCAGGCTATAATCAAATAAGGATGGCTCCCGAAGACATGGAGAAGACTACTTTCATCACGCAATGGGGCACCTTCTACTACAAGGTCATGCCGTTCAGATTAAAGAATGCAGGGGCAACATATCAGAGAGTTATGGTAGCTTTGTTTCATGACATGATTCATCATGAAATAGAGGTCTATGTGGACAATATGATTGCTAGATCGCAAAATAAAGAGGAACATATCGATCACCTGTACAAATTATTCGAGAGGCTGAAGAAATACAAGCTGAGGTTAAACCCTAACAAGTTCACGTTTGGAGTACGATCTGGAAAGCTTCTAGGTTTTGTTGTCAGCAATAAAGGCATTAAAGTTGATCCTGCCAAGGTAAAGTCCATCCAAGAAATGACAGTACCACATTCTGAAAAGGAAGTTAGAGGATTCTTGGGTCGTCTCAATTACATTTCCCGTTTCATATCTCACTTGACTGCTACTTGTGAGCCAATCTTCAAACTCTTGAAGAAAGATCAAGTAGTCAGATGAAATGATGAATGCCAAGCTGCCTTCGACAAAATCAAATAATACCTACAAGAACCTCCTATTCTCATGCCTCCAGTTGAAGGAAGACCCTTGATCATGTACTTGACAGTACTAGAGAACTCTATGGGGTGTGTTTTAGGCCAACATGACGAGTCTGGCCGAAAAGAGTATGCTATTTATTACCTTAGCAAAAAGTTTACCGACTGTGAAACCAGATATTCACTGCTCGAGAAAACTTGCTGTGCTCTGGCATGGGCTGCTCGTCGGCTAAGACATTATATGTTGACTCATACCACTCTGTTGATTTCTAAGATGGACCCAATCAAGTACATCTTTGAGAAACCTGCCCTTTTCGGACGGATAGCCAGATGGAAAATGATCTTGACTGAGTACGACATTCAATACACGACTCAAAAGGCCATCAAATGAAGTGTACTAGCAGATCATTTGGCCCATCAAGCTGTGGATGATTATCAGTCAATGAACTTTGACTTCCCTGATGAGAACATCATGCTGGTAACTGACTGTGCAAAACCTGGACCATATGACGGACCTGAATAAGGATCCCGATGGACTATGGTATTCGATGAGGATTCCAACTCCTTAGGTAACGAAATTGGTGTTGTAATCATCTCTCCCGAAGGTTTCCACACTCCATTCACTTCCAGACTATGCTTCGATTGCACAAATAATATGGCCGAGTACAAAGCATGCATCTTAGGTTTGAAAGCTGCTATTGACTTAAGGATCAAGCATTTGGATGTATTCGGGGATTTCGACTTAGTGATCATCCAAGTAAAAGGAGATTGGGACACTAAACACCCTAATCTTATCCCTTATAAGGAACTTGTGCTATCCCTAATTCCTTACTTCGAAGAGATCACTTTTGAGCACTTCCCTAGGGAAGAAAACCAGTTGGCTGACGCTTTGGAAACCATGTCTTCAATGTTCAAGGTCAGATGGGACAACGAAGCTCCTATGATAACAATTGAAAGATTCGATGAACCTGCACATTGCTATGAGCTGGACACTGATGCGGAAAATCCATGGTACCATGAGGTGATGAGATACCTTGAAGCACAAGAATATCCAGAGAGGGCATCTATCAATGACAGAAAGTTCTTGCGAATATTTGCAGCCAAATTCTTCCTAAGTAACGGGATATTGTACAAGCGCAACCATGATTCAACTCTACTCCGATGTGTAGACAAGAAGGAGGCGGAGGAGATCATGGAAGACATGCACGATGGCATCTTCGGTACTCACTCAAGTGGACATACGATGGCTAAGAAAATCTTAAGAGTCGGTTATTATTGGTCGATGATAGAGACTGATTGCCATCAACATTCAAGAACTTGTCACAAATGCCAAATCTACGCTGACAAGGTCCATGTGCCTCTTATCCCTCTAAATGTCATGACCGCTCTGTGGCCATTTGCAATGTGGGGCATTGACATGATTGGAGAGATCAAGCCCACCGCTTCCAACGGACATTTCTTCATTATTGTTGCTATCAACTATTTTACCAAATGGGTCAAAGCCGCTTCATTTGCCTCAGTCACCAAGAATGTGGTAGCCAGATTCATCAAACACAACCTCATCTGCCATAATGGTATCCCCAAAAGGATCATCACCGTTAATGGGACTAACCTCAACATTGCTATGATCACTGAGCTTTTCACTCAGTTTAAGATCAAGCATCACAATTCTTCTCCGTATAGACCGAGAGTGAATGGCGCAATCGAAGTGGCCAACAAAAATATCAAGAAGATTGTGCAGAAAATGGTAGTAACCTATAAGGATTGGCATGAGATGTTGTCGTTTTCTCTACATGGATACCGTACTTCAGCTAGAACATCAACTAGGTCAACTCCCTTTTCTCTAGTCTATAGCATGGAAGCTGTTTTGCCAGTGGATGTTCAGATTCCCTCGCTAAGAGTTATGAATGAGGCAGGCCTAGGCGAAGACGAGTGGATTCAAACGAGATTGGATCAGCTGAACTTGATTGATGAAAAATGGTTAGCTACTGTTTGCCATGGTCAGGCGTACCAAAAACGGATGATCAAGGCTTCCAACAAAATGGTCAAGCCTCGAGTATATCAAGTTGGTGACTTGGTGATAAAACACATCATTCTACCATAAGGCGACCCCAGGGGCAAATGGACTCCCACCTATGAATGGCCATTTGTTGTCAAAAGAGTTTTCTCTGGCGGTGCCATGATGCTGACTACCATGGATGGTGAAGATTTCCCACATCCTATAAACGCGGACATAGTTAAAAAATACTACGCATAAGAGACCCGCTATGTTGACACACCTAGGAAAAATAAGGGCATCCCGACAAACCAAAAGGTTTGGGCAAAAATTAGGGATATATGAAAAAGATTGTACACCCGACAAGTTGAAAACCCGAAAGGGCGACTTGCGCAAAAAAGGGTATCCTGGTGGGCTGAAAACCCGAGAGGGAAGTCTAGGCAAAAGTTAAGGATTAAAGGCGTATGACTATGTCCCGTGGAATCAACACAGTCAATTTTATCACCAAGGTCCAAGTTCAAATGGTCCAAGATTAATCCAATCAACTTCTATCAATGACAAGGGACATTCGAAGACATTGGGGCAATAGTAGAGTTGGAAGGCAATGAGATCATTTGATATGGCTATTTGTTTTCATTCTCAATTTTGTTTTCCTTTCGACGATTTCCTCTTACTAGGATCTCCGTCTCTCTGTAAAAAAACGCCTATGCATGGGAAAAATATCAATACAAATATACTTTGAAGTGCAAAATTTCTGTCTTTATTTTGAATGCAAATTTGTCCAATGACTAAATTGAATGAACATATGCATATGAAAATAATCAAAACTATTTGGCACATGTGTCCTGCTAAGCAGCAGCAAGCATCTCTTTAATGTATATGAAATATCCCCATAGATTTATCTCATTATCATTATCCCCACAAAGACGGCTACAATAAACCTTTCCCCAACCGAGTTGCCCACAAAGTCTCTCTGCATAGGATAATCCCCGACCAGAGTCTCAATCTCTTGGCAGTTCTCTCTCCAGCTAAGTCGATTTTTACAAGTTAAAGCCTCGTGGATCTCTTCCTAAAAGAAACTCACCTTCCTAACAGGTTTTATTTCCCCAACAACAATCGAGGAACCACAAAATTCCCCAGCCGAGTACATCCTCCCCAATCGAGTCTGTATTCCCCAGCATAGTCCATCCTCCCCAGCTGAACCCGTTATTCCCCAGCTGTGTATATCCTCCCCCAATTGAGTATATCCTCCCCAAGCTGAGTCTGTCCTACCCAACTGAGTCTATACTCTCCAGTTTGAATTTTCCTTTCAGATTATTGCAAATCATAAGGCCATAACCCCTGACCCCCAGTAAAGCCGTCAGCAAAGCCTTTACTATTTCCAAAAAAGATACTATGAAGCCCGGACCCGACCAGATATTAGTACAATTTTCAAGTTATTATTAAAGCTTGGACCCGACCAGATAATAGTTTGACTTCTTCAATTGCCAAAGCCTGGACCCGACCAGATAGCAGTTTAATCCCTACAAAATTATTCACAAAACTCCTCTTCTCCAGTAGATTTTTCCACTATCCCTAGTGAATTACTGAAACCTGGACTCGACCAGATAACAATTTGAGTATCTGAAACCTGGACCCGACCAGATAACAGTTGATCTCAATTTCAAGATACTATGAAACCTGGACCCGACCAGATACTAGTCTAAATCTTCAAAGATATAGAAGAACATGGACTCAACCCGACCAAGATTTAACTTCTTTTCCTAGTAGAGTTTGCCTCTACCCCAACAAATTACTGTGAAACCTGGATCCGACCAAATATCAGTTTTCAATTTCATCTTTTCAAGCAAGTTGTTATGAAGCCTGTATCCGACCAGATATCAATCATCCTTAGAGATTCATTGTGAAACCTAGAAACCGACCAGATAACAACTAAATCCCCCAAACAGTCTATTGTGAAGCCTGGATCCGACCAAATAGCAATCAACCTCAGAAATATGCAAAGCCTGGACCCGACCAGATAACAGTTTTTCAAATAGTTTATTGTGAAACCTGGAGCCCGACCAGATAACAACTAACTATGATCCCCACAGAGACACTATGAAGCCTAGACTCGACCAGATAATAGTACAACTTTCCAAAACCCATGAAATCTGGACCCGACCAGATAGTAGTTACCACTTCAAGTTACTGCGAAGCCTGGATCCGACCAGATAACAGTTAACTTTCGTATCCATAATAAGTTGTTGTGAAGCCCGAATCCGACCAGATAACTATTCAATTTCAAGAAAATTTTCTGCAAAGCCTGGAATCCGACCAGATAACAGTTAATTCATCTCTTCCCCCAGTAAGTTATTGTGAAGCCTGGATCTGACCAGATAGCAGTTGACTACTTCATCCTCAGCAAATTGTGAAGCCTGGATCCGACCAGATAGTAGTTGACTACTTCATCCTCAGCAAATTATAAATCCTGGATCCGACCAGATAACAACTGACATTCAAGAGATATTCTCCAGTAAAAGCATCCTTTCAACAAAGTTTGAAGATATGCATTTTCTTTATCCCCAACGGCAATCAGGGATTCAACCCCCCAAAATTTCCTCAGTAGCAGTCAAGGATTTATTTTCCCGGACAAAAACATACATCTCACATTCATACATCATAGCATGTACATACCATATGCATTTAACATAATACCACATCTGGTGAACATCATGCAGGCATCTGCATTTTACTAACTCTTTTCCTCACAGGTAAAACATTAAGTTTTAGTATAAATCAACAAGAGATTTGTGTTTATACTTCTTCCAGTGTTTACCAACATTCCTCCAAATTGCATCTATAAGCCCATTCACCATCCATCTTCGAGTGCAAATTTCAGGGTACTCTAGTGTTCCATCATCTTTCACCTTCAAGTCACAAATGGCGGATCCGCCAATATAACTCTTCAGGTTTAAGAAGATTGAACAGGGCAGCTGTTGTACCCTAAAATTTGCCCTCTCATTTATCAAATATTTTCTCACAAAGATCTCTCTTGGTTCAAGACTGCACTAGGGTTGATCAGCTCAAGACACCTCCTTAAGCACTGAAGACCAAAATTAGGGTTTGAGATTGCACAAGGATAATTGAAATTTCAATGCTTCATATGACTTTAATGGATCATTATGGACCCCCAAGATTACTCATGTCAAGTTTCAAGCCTTGGATCACACTTTTGCTCAGTCAATTGAGCAGTTGACCTAAAAATCAACTGTATTGGGGAAAAAGTTAACTATGGCCAACTTACAGTCAAACTTCATAATTTTTGATCCACATCAATATTATAAACTCATATGTATCATTTGATCAAGTTTGGACCACAATTCTCAAGAAATTTGATCAAATCATCAAAAGGGCAAAATGGTCAAAATTAGGGCTTTGACTAAGAAACGACAATTTCTGATTTTTGACCTAGCAAATGGTCAATTGGTTTGAATCATGATCTCAAGAGTTCAATTTCATCATTTTGACCTAATGGCATGACCTAAAACATTGCTCAAGATCAATTGAATTGATAGTGAATTCTCAGTCAACTGATCAAAAGTCAACTGTACACTGAAAAGTCAAAATTTGACTTTTTGGTCAAAATTTAATGTCAAAGATAACAATTCATCAAAACATGTTAAAATATGAAAATTATTCATCAAGAAATCAAAAAGTCAAGATTTCATTTTGAAAATTCAAAGTTTTCTAACTTAGAAATTTTTTTAAGTGTTTAAAACTTCATGTTTTTTCATAAGTTTGAGCCAATTTTTCACCATGATGCAAGATGATTCAGAAGAAACTTTCAACATGAAAGTTGTAGATCTCAATGATATATACAACATTTATTTACACAACTTCTTCTAAAAATTCTTGGATATCAAGTTATTAATTCATAAAGTCATGGTCTTGAAATTGAACACTTAGTGAAATTTTGCCCTAATTTTGGTCAGGATTTTGACCTATCTTCATGGCACTTTTTCATATAGTTACAAGTGGAATTTTCAAAAATTATTCAAATAGGGGTTGTAGAGAACATTACAAGCTTTCCAAAATGTCCAAGAACTCCTTGAGATCATTCTTGACCAGGGAGAATCAAAGAGAGGAAGTTAGGGTTTTCAAACTTGAATTACAAGTCATTTTGTGATAAACAAGAATTCAATTTCAAACCTATGCTGCACAATCTTGCTTTGCATGCCTCTAAACCTCAAGATCTCTCCATAATCATAAGATTACACTTGCCTTTGAGCTATTATCCACTTGATTCAAGCTTTATCCAAGTAAATTTTCCATTTATGGCACAAAGTAACCATTCCATTCTTGTAAAGAAGCTTTAATCACAAAGTCAATGCATAAAGCTTTGCACTTGTTCCTTCTGACCACAAGCAATGTCAAAGGCAAAAGAAACATGTCTAGAGCCTCCCGTAAACTCAGGCCATGCTTGTACTATGCCTTGAAACCATATTGTCACTTTTCTTCAAAATCAAGTAACATAGCCATAACTCTATATCTTGTGCTTCTGACCTCCTCAAGTACTCTAATCTTTTCCTTACTTATACACAAGTGTATTGCAACATAACACACAAATGAAAACACTCCCAAACTACCTGAAAACTCAAATTTAACAAAACCTCCATTTTTATGTCATTTCTGACTTTGAACTTCAATCTTCAAAACCACTCGTGCATTTCTTGGCCTTTTAGTTTCAAAAGCTTCCTCATATCAAATACAAACCATCCCTGTCCCTGTTTGCAGACTGTAACATCATCTTCATCAACTTCTATAGCCAAAAACAGAGCATTGCAGTTGGACTTCTCCAGGCCATTTCAGCCACTCTCAACTCAAGCTAAGCATTGCATTAGCTTCCTAGAGGTCCAAGGAAGCTAACCTGATCATCACCACTGCCTGGAACAAGCTCAAATCCATTTCACGATTTCCAGTTTTGAGTTATTTTTCTTGAACTTCTATCTTCATATTTAGGCATTGTTAGGCTTGCATTTGTGAAGATAAAATGTAGATACCATTTCCACGAAGCTGTACATATCCATAGTTTGCATTTATATGGCCTGAGCTAAGAGAATTTTAGAGTTGAAGTTTTCTGAAATTTTTAGGTTTTGAATTAGGGCCAGAAAAATTGTCATTCATCTTTGACTGCTAGCTTAAGTTATTTACATGGTTGGATTCGTGGGAAGAAATGCCACAACTTTCATGTTTGAACTTTTCATTTTTGTTGAGAGATGAAGAAGATACATGCCCTTTGGCTGGAGGTTGAAGATGAAGTGTAATCAGAGCGCGTTTTGTGTTATATATTTATCCTTTCACATAAGTTAACGGATGTATCACCACTCCAGTGGTTAAAGCGTGCGTCTATCACCCTTAGGTCCTGGGTTCAAGCCCTAGTGTGACCTTTTGCCATTTTTCACTATTTTCTGACTTTTTGTGTGTTTTTTGACAGCGTTTGGGCTTTCATATGGGCCTAATCTTTTTTTTCTCACAATATTTCTTGGGTTACTGATCCACCCCCTGATTTTTCTTTATATTTTAATTTTATTTTTATTTTTCTTCATTATTATTATTATTATTATTATTATTATTATTTTTATTAATATTAATATTATTATTATTATTATTATTATTATTATTATTATTATTATTATTATTATTATTTCCATAAATCTTAAAAAATCCAAAAATATATTTATTTATTATTCATACTTATATATATTTATTTTCTCTATAAAACAAAAAGATAAAAAACATTTTCTTAAAATAAATAAATTTCTTTTCTTTTTCTTAAATAATTATTTTTTAGACTTAGGTTAAATTAGTATATTATTTTATTTTCTTAGTTAAAATTAATTTAGAACTTAGGTTATTTTAATTAATTAATCTTCATTTTCTTTTCATTAATATTAAAACCTTTTCATAAAAAAACCCTAAAAAATTCTTTTTAAATTAATTTCTTTTCTTGATTAGTTTAAGTTAATTTTATTTAATTTTAATTAATCATTTCCTTTAATTAGGTCAAGACAAAACCCCTTTCATAAAAAACAACAAAAATAATTTCTTTTCCCATTTATATTCTTGCATTTTATTTTCAATTTTGTACAATATTCAATATGGTTGTAATAGATGATTAGGTTTAATTTTCTTACAAATCCCCATTTGTAAAATTGTACACCCCCTCCCCTAATGATGTAATAGCGTAGTAAATTTACTTTTCGCAATTTATCGCTTTATATAAATGCTAGTAATTAGGGTTTGTATGAGAAGATAAAATCAACAAGTAGAAAACCCTAATCAAAGACTAAACAAAGCATGAAAATCAATACACTTGCACACAAGCACCCCTAGGGTAAAATCCACTTGGTTGCCTTATAAAAATGGCCATATTTGTTAGAACATAGTTTGATTCTACAACCCTCAGTTAGAGTTTTGATGATAACAAAATACAAGATTAAATAAATTGTAAGATTTATATAAGACATATATGCTACTTAAAATTATGTTGTGTATTTACAGAAACTCTGATGGAATCAGCATCAGAAGATCAATATCAACATCAGCATCAGAAGATATGTCAGCATCAGAAGATCAAATAACATGTGCTATATGCTGAAGCCTGATGAACAGAATCTGCGCACAACATACTCTGACTCTGATCAAGATCCTAACCAAGTCATCAGCACTCAGAAGCGTAAGCATAAAGGAAAGAACACTCTGATTACCATAAGCAGAGAAGACTCTGAAGTGTCAATGTTACTAAGCATTCAAGACAGATTATTTACCAACGACTTTATCCAAGACATGATCTTATCAAAAAGGAAAGAACGTTATTAGCATTGAAATGGATTTATGGACAACCAATGTATCTCTTCTGTGGCTATTTAAACAAGACTGTGTGAGAAAAGAAGAGGCTAATACTCTACATGCACATACGCCTAAGCTAATCATCTTCACTAACTCACTCATACAATTTGCTAAAGCTTTCAACCACGCCTACTCAAAAGCATTAGCAGCCTGTTTCATTCTAAGCTTAATATTGTGTATTATCACAGTTGTGATATATAGTTTTACTAGAAAACATCAAACACACTTTTGTTCATTTATCTGTAAGAGAATTTCCTTGAGATAAACTGGTCTGTGGTTAGACTCAAGAAGGCTTTAACAGTTGTTAAAGTAGTTGTTGTATTCAGTTGAACATAGTGGATTAAGACCTCGTTGGAGAGACGCGAAATCACCTTGACGGGTGGACTGGAGTAGTTTGAGATCAAACGAACCAGGATAAAAATACAGTGTTGTCTGCATTTGATTTAAAGTTTTACAATTCAACCCCCTTCTTTTGTTTTTCACATCTTCAATTGGCATCAGAGCGTCTGGTTCTGAGCTTATAACACTTAACCGTGTCAGTACAAGATCCAGTGTAAGAAAAACACAATGGCAGGACCACATCAAAACATCAGCAATGACAACAATGAAGAAAGAGACAGATTCAGTGGCAAACCTCCAGTCTTTGATGAAGAGAACTTTGACTACTAGAAAGACAGAATTGAAAGTTTCTTTCTGGCCCATGATGCTGATCTGTGGGACATGGTGACTGATGGATACACGCACCCAGTGGATGGAAGTGGTCAGAAGATTGACAGGAAAGCAATGTCTGATCAGTAAAAGCGTGATTTCATAAATCATCACAAGGCCAGAACAATTCTTCTCAGCGCCATCTCCTATTCTGAATATGAAAAGATATCAAACAGAGACACTGCAAAGAATATGTTTGACTCTCTGAGAATGATGCATGAAGGTGTTGTACCCCAAAATTTGCCCTCCCATATTCTTCAAGGTTTGTCAAGAATCATCCTCAAATGGTTCAAGACTACCCAAGAGATTGTACAATCAAACCACCTCTTAAGCCAACTGAAATTAGGGTTTTGGTTCTTTCAAGGAATTTTAGGTTTTCAGTGGCTCAATCAAGTCTCATAGGCCTACATACATCCTCAAGCATCTACATGTCAAGTCTCAAGACACACAATGCCAATTTGCACAGTCAAAAGTCCTATTTGATCAACAGTCAACTGCAGGGGTAAAATGGTCATTTTACAGTCAAAAGTCAAAAAATTTGGTCAACATCTTATTTTGAGTTCACAATCATCATTTGATCAAATCTTGATCATGATTCCACAAGGATAGCTCAAAAAATCATCAAGATGCAAAAAGTTACTATTTTTGGATAGTAGAAAAGTCAACTGTATCTTGACCAGGGCATAACTTTTTCATGGTTCATCAGAAAAATCTCATCCAATTCTCATTTTGAGGGGGATGACATTTCCTACAATCCATCTTCACATTCCAAGTCCAAGAAATGCTCTCACAAAAAGTTATCAATTTCTACATTATAGGTCAAATTCAAAAGTCAACAAAAGTGCACTTTAAGTCAAAGACCATAACTTGAGATTGGTAAATCCAAATGACATGGGACCAAAGGCATTGGTTATAGGACTTCAATAACTTTCGAAAATGTCCAAGAACATGTTCATATGATCAAAATTGAGCAAGATATGCATTGGAGAAGTTGGGAAATTTTTGTGAATTTGCAAAAGTCAACTTTGCTCAAAACACCTTGTTTTTGCTAATGGGCCTCAAATTTCTTCTTGAAACTTTATCCAAGGCCTATGCACGACCCATCAAGCTTAATTGAATTATTTTCTTATTTTTTATTAATTAATTGGTTTTTTAATCAATATTAATTCATTTAATTAATTTAAATTGTAGGAAAATATAAAGATATGGTTTTTCAATCTTTTTGTGAAGCAAGAATGACCTAAAAAGGCTGGTAATTTCGTGCACCAAGTCAAAGATGCAATATCTCCAAATTTGGCAACTTTTTCCAATCATGAAGATTCAAAAATATATGATTTCCAATCAAATATTCAAATCATCATTCCATGGATTTTTACTCAAGATTCTGACCTAATCTCATTCTCCTATAAATATACAAGCAAACCCTGATCATGCACACGTGAACAAGCTGCAGAAGAAGCCATAACCATATTGAAAAAATTCAAGAAAATTGCAAAACTGATTTCTATATTCCAGGGCGATTTAAAGACTTTTATTGATTCTAATCTATTGCAGGAGTTCTCAGGGATGTTTTGCAATCAAAACCAAGAATTAAAGTTCAAAGAATCATCAAGAATAGAGTCACGGTTTGCTTCTTATTTTCAGAATCGTATTGGCTATTTCATGCGCATTTAACACAATTTATTGTTTGTTTTGCATTGCTTGAATCCATATGAAGCTAATGGCATAAGTTAATTGAATTATAGTGTACAGAATCACAAGTTACCATGGACGAATTCTAGGGTTCATAAGCTTTCAAATCGGGGCTTTGCAATACAAGAAAAATTAAGCCTTGTGAGACCCATGATTGAACTCGTTGAGACCAAACGAAAACAAAGGGACCATCGCGAAATATTTATATAAAACACAACCCTAATCGCTATTTTTCGTCACACTGTTTAGTGGGGGTTAAAAACCCCCGCTATCTAACATTCCTTTTGCAGGTACAAACGAGGAAGATGATGATGTGTTATCATGTCATTAGATCATTTGAAAAGAAACGCGCGCTTTTTCTTTTTGTACATCATACTATTTGGTTTCTCAATATATTAATTGCCTTTTATTTTATTAATGACTAAAGCGTGCAGTTGGAGTGGTTAAGGCATTGGATTGGAATCATTGGGACCTGGGTTCGAATCCCAGGTCCCCCAAAACGTTTCTATTATTTTTCTTTACATATTCATATGCAGCTTTCCAAAAGGAGTCCATTATGCACCTCTAACATCCAGATGCCATGTGTCTTCACACTCAAATCCTGTGGCCAACGATGAAGGACCATGGTACTCCCAGTCAACCATGCGCATGGAGGATCTCCAAAGTCAAACAGGCTTGTGTGCAAATGGGCTTGAAAATTCCAATAACACCTCCTAATGGGCCAACACCCCCCCTGGTTTCATAATTTCTTTTCCTTTTTATTTTCTTTTATTAATTATTATTATTATTATTTAATTAACATAATTAATTATTTTCATAATAAATTCAGAAAAGCTAAAATATAATATTTTTATTATTGTTTATTAATTTCACCTTTAATTTATTATTTTTGTAAATAAATACTAACAAATTAATTTAGTTGTTTTAATTAGGTTAATTTCACTATTTTTTGCAATAAATAAAATAAATTAGAATTAGGGTTTTTACTAACTTTTGACTATTTTTATTTTTCTTGAGACATTAAAAAACATAAAAATATTTCTTTTTAATTAATTAATTAATTAGGTTTAATTTAATTTAATTGCAAAATAATCAAACTTCTTTCTTTCTCAAAAAAGCGTCAAAACCCTAAGGACTTTTCCAATTCAATTTCTCTCGCGCGCATGTTAATTTTGATCCATTATTTATGTAATTGTTCCGAGGATGTAATAGCATTAATTAGGACTCTTTATTGCTTTCATTTATTTCCTCGCATTTATTTTTCAAAGGGTTTGTTTTTGGCAATGTAAATACCCGACGCCTTGTAATAGCGTAGATTTACTTTCCGCAATTTACTTTCCGCACAATTATTAACTGTTAGATGTATGTTAACTAGGCTATGCATGACAAGACTTGCCTGAAAATTAAAATCAATCGTAGCTCACAATAACATGTGCAAAGATAATTTAAACTGAATCCTGACACACTCGCACATGCCACTCCTAGGGTACGCCTCACTTGGTTGCCTCGACGTGGTCATTGAGTATAGGGTGTTTTAGAGGTCGCCCTCCTGTCTAAATATCCAAGTTGCCTCGAAACGGTTGCCTCAGATAAAAAAGGATCTAGGACATTAGGGTTACCGCTAAGGCGTCCTACTATTGCTTTGGTGACCACATGTCCCTATAATCGAATTGACCTGAAACTCCAACGACGGTGCTACCTACTTCTCAATAGTGGGATAGTACTGTCTAAAGGACATTTACACAGCTTAATTTCTTTTGAGTAGGTAGAGGTTCTTAGATACTTGCTCTTTCAAAACAAAAATACTTTTCGCACTTACACTCTTCTGACAAAAGTTTTCAAACAAACACTTCATACACTCTTGAGGACTGATACAAGAGTTAAAACGAAGTTTTCAAACTAAACTTTTTCAAAACCCACGAACACAAGAAAAGCAAAACTTTTTGAAAACATAGTGAGCAAGTACCTAAGAGCCCGTGGGTAACCACTGATAGAAAGGGTGCTAACACCTTCCCTTTCTATAATCTACCTTCCGAACCGAGAAACATCTCGAAAAGGAATTTTGCTGTGCTTTTGTCCTTTCCTTGTTGGAGAAAATAAAAGACGGTGGCGACTCTTTCTTACCGCGACATTTCGCGAACCAGCATTCCAAAACAATCAGTTCTATTTCCACCGATCACAGAACTGGCGACTCTGCTGGGGAAACTATAATAAGTGAGGTGTACCTTAGGATTAGATCACTCATGTTTTCAATTGTATGCCTTGAATGCTTTAATATTATGGGCTTGTATCGGAGTTTTATAGATCCTAACCCGGATCTGGGGATACCCTTTTAGAAGTAGCAACAAACTGTGAGGGAACTGTGCGGGGTATACTGACATGGTTGAAGCAGTTGCTACGTTGATGTGGCACTTTGGTGAGTACCGGTAACCCTTGAGTCAAGTCAAGGAGAGTACGGGGCTGCCGCGTGGTGTCATGAAGCATCAACTGACCTTAGAACCTTACTTGACCATCCTGGCCTCTTTAGGGGTAGTGAGATGACTGACTTTGGTGCAGTCCGAAGTTGTTAGATACTCGATACTACACTCATTGAGGGTTGTTTTCTTGGAATATTTTGGTTGCCAGTTAAGTGGCTAAATCAAAACAATGAACATAGAAAACAATCCAATGATATTGAGCTCCTTAGAACCCGGTTACTATTTTTTAGGACAGGTCTTAACCAACTGAAACTGAAAGAGGGTAGTACCTAAACATCATGCTGGCCTAAACTCTAAGGGCTGTCTGGTGTGACTTGTGTGCCTTTACCATGTTTGCCTTTTGTGAATACTTGTGGTGTGCCTTTATCATAACATTATAACATCATAACGCATCATGTGCATCTGCTAACCACTTCAAGGGTTCGAATCTTCATCTTTGTTCTTGTTTTGTAGGACATGGAGTCTCTTCGCAGGAAAACAATTCAGGTCAACCTTGTAAGGATCCCTCCTCAACTCAAGGAACTTACATCCAGGATTCCCGAGAACTCTTCCTTCAGTGAAAGACATGGTAGACTCATCAGCTTGGTCAACACCAACATTGAAGAAGATATGATAAAAGTTCTCTTCCAGTTCTTTGACCCCCTGCACCACTATTTTACTTTCCCTGATTATCAATTGGTGCCTACTTTGGAAGAGTTTTCTCAACTTCTGAAAATTCCTATCCTTAGTCAACTACCCTACAACGGTACAGAAAAGGAACCAAGACTTGAAGAGGTTGCTCAAGCATTACGTCTGCAACCATCTGACATCAAGGGGCATTGGGAAATCAGAAGTGGTATCAAAGGATTCTTGGCAAAGTTCCTGTTTTAGAAGGCCCAAGAATGTTGGAATTCTCTCGACCAACAAGCCTTTGAAGAGATTGTGGCACTCCTTGTCTATGGGTTGGTGTTGTTCCCAAATCCGGATCAACTTATAGATATAAATGCCGTCAAGATTTTCATGTCCAGGAATCCTATACCTACATTGCTTGGGGACATCCTCCACTCATTTTACACTCGAACAATGAGAAAGAGAGGTGTTCTCATGTGCTGCACTCCTCTCCTGGCAAGGTGGTTTATTTCGCACCTTCCACAATCAGTTTTGAAGAACGAGCGGGGTTTAAGGTGGTCACAACAATTAATGACTCTTACACATTCTGATATACATTGGTGTTCTCGGTCCAGAGAAAATGTCACTATCATTGACCGTTGCATAGAATTTCCTAATGTTCCTTTACTTGGAATTAGAGGAGGCATCACCTACAACCCCTGTCTGGCTTTGAGACAATTTGGATATGCTCGGAGGGATGGCCCTCATGATATGCTGATTCCTGACATAGTCTTTGACTTCGAAAACGATACGCAAGGACTTCGCCAAAGGTTCATCAGAGCTTGGAGGATGCCAAACAAGGTGGATAGTAAGACACTGGGGCACAAGAATTCCATCCCCCTTGAGCCTTACCTCAAGTGGGTACGAACCCGCTCCCAGAAGCTTATGATGCCATATCCTCACATTCTCCCCGTGATCAAAGAGCCAGTTATGGAAGGAGAGGTCCCGTACACCATTCTACATCCTGACATGCCAACATCTTGGGAAGAAATGCAAAAGAGCTGGATCCAACTCAAGGAAGAGCGGAATTCTCTTGAAGCCAGTTTACATGCCAGTGAGAAGAAGGTCTTGGAGCTCACCCGCCTACTTCACGAGGAAAAGACCCTCAACACCTACATCGCTCCAAAGAGGATGCGCAATGTCTTTTTACATTAAGTATTTTGTAATATTTCGCCATGAGGCACTGATGTACTAAACAAATTACTTCTTAATATGACATGTGTTCCTTTTTGTTTACAACGAATTTGAATTTTCGAACCCTTGAATGCATTGCATAAATAGCATACCATGCATCATATGCATAACAGGTACACTTTTTACAGGTCACTTATCATCTTCGCTGTTTATTTCAGCAATCATCATGTCTTCTGAACCTACTACTGAACAAGCTATCAAGGCCCTCCAGGCCAGAATGCCCAGTTCCAAGAGTTGGTTATGAACCTAGCCCAGGGTCAACAGGAGTTGAAGGCCCTGATTCTGAAGAAGAAGAAGAAGAGGACCGTCTTGTTCAACACTGGACGCAGATTTAGGAATGGACTACAAAATGAGGTTGATCTGACTACTTCCTCTGTGGGGAAGGACAGTCCCCAAGAGAGAAGGGTTCCTAGTCCCGTGGTCTCCGACAACGAGACGGATTATAATGATGAACAGTGCCCTCCTGCTGAGGATAGGTACAAATAGTTGGAGGACCGTTTAAGTGCTATGGAGATACAAAATGTGCCCGGGTTGGACTTCGGAGACCTAGGCTTATCCTCTGGGGTGGTGATTCCCCATAAGTTCAAGGCACCTGCTTTTGCAAAGTACGACGGAGCTTCCTGTCCTAAGCTGCACCTCCGGTCGTATGTGAGGAAGATCCAACCTTATACAGCTGACAAGAATTTGTGGATCCATTTCTTCCAGGATAGTCTTTCAGGGACTCAACTCGAATGGTTCTATCAGCTGGATGGAGCCAGCATTCGTAACTGGGAGGACTTGGCTACTGCATTCTATAAGCAGTATCAGTATAATTCCGACCTCGCTCCTACGCGTACCCAACTCCAGGGTATGTCACTAGGGACGGGTGAAGGATTTAAGGAGTATGCTCAAAAGTGGAGAGATCTGGCTGGAAGGGTGCAGCCACCTTTGACTGACCGTGAGCTCGTTGCTATGTTCTTGGGGACCCTGTCTGGTCCGTTCTTCAACCATTTGATTGGGAATTCTTCTGCCGGGTTTACAGACCTTATCTTGACTGATGAGAGAATTGAAGCTGGTATCAAGTCTGGGAAGATACAGAAAGGTGCCTCCTCGAGCACTGAAAAGAAGCCCTTCAAGAAAGAATCTAGTGCTGTTTATGGTTCAAGGAGACAGAATAAACCGGAACGCCGCCAAGCTGTCAACGCGGTGGTTATTTTAAAGCCTGCTGCTTCTACTCAGCATCACAACCAGCAAAGGGGTGAGAGACCTAAAAGGCAGTTTACTCGACTCAGTATGACCTTGTCCCAAATATTGCCGCAGTTACTGACAACCAATCTGGTGACTCTGAAAGAAGCTCCGAAGATTGTGAACACAACCTCTCCAAAGTACAATCCCAACGCCCGCTGCGCTTATCACTCTGACAGCCCGGGGCATAACACAAATGATTGTTGGGCTCTGAAGAATAAGGTTCAGGACCTAATCGATGCTAAAGAGATAGAGTTCGAGGCGCCCGAAAGGCCCAATGTTGTGACTGCTCCCATGCCCAAGCATGGAGTGAATGCTGTAGAGGAAGACCTGTATGTAGCCTCTGTGGATGATGTTGTTACTCCGCTGTTGACTGTCAAGAGGAACCTATTGCTAGCCGGTTTATTTCCGGGATGTAGTAAAGGTTGCCATCTATGTTCTGTTTCACCTGCTGGTTGTCTATCTTTGAAGTCAGGTATTCAAAACCTGATAGATAATAAAGAGATCCTGTTTGAAAAGATTGTTGTTCCTGCTACCCCTACTGAAGAGGTGTCCATTGTTACTATTTTCAATAATTCTCCCAAGGCTCCCCCAAGGAAGCATGTCAAAATCATGCCTGCTCAGAAGGTTGCACCCATAATCATTACTGTTCTGGGGCCTGTCCCCTATACATCTGACAAAGCTGTACCGTGGCACTATGGGGCAGATGTTTATGTGCTTGGAGTTAAACAAGAGTTTGATACTAGTGCTGGCGTCAACAACATCACTGGGCATGCCAAAGTCACCCGCAGTGGCAGACTTTTCTCACCAAATATTGCGCCACCAATAATCCAGAGACCTATTGTCATCACACCTGCAAGTGTGCCCGCTTCCCTTCCTGACCAAGTTCCTATTTCTACCCCTACTACCGAGTCATCTGACGCTCGGAGAAAAGGGATCACTACTGATATGCCTGCCCAGACGGAGGCACCAAAGACCATCAATGTTGAAGCTTCCAAGCAGGAGATGGAAGAGATCCTTAAGATTATCAAGAAGAGTGATTTTAATGTAGTTGAGCAGCTGGGGCACACCCCATCTAAAATTTCTATGCTATCACTGTTGTTGTGTTCAGAGGCCCATGCCAAGGCCCTGATTACCTTCCTGAAGACGGCCCATGTGCCACAAGAGACGTCAGCTGATCAGTTTACCGACTGTGTGGCCAACTTAACAGCAGATAATGGTTTGGGTTTCTCCGACGCCGACCTGACTGCTAAAGGGAAGAACCATAACGATGCCCTGCATGTCTCCATTGAATGCAGGGGCACTACTCTTTCCCATGTGCTGGTTGACACTGGTTCCTCGTTGAACGTATTACCCAAGAAAGCTCTAGACAGGCTGGATTGCGAGGGTTTGGAGCTAAAGCCAAGTAACATTGTTGTCCGGGCCTTTGACGGGTCCAAAAGAATGGTGCACGGCGAGGTTGATATTCCAATCAGGGTTGGTTCTCAGGTCTTTGATTCTACATTCTACGTGATGGACATCCGACCATCCTATTCTTGTTTGCTAGGTCGGCCATGGATCCATAAGGCTGGAGCTGTGACCTCCACACTACATCAGAAGCTTAAATACCCGGTCAGAGGGAAGATTGTTACAGTGCAGGGGGAGGAAGAGTATATGGTCAGTCACCTCAACTCGTTCCGGTACATAGAAATGGATGGGGAGTTCATCGAGACTCCATTCCAGCACTTTGAAGAGGTTCCTCAGACGCTGGCATCAGCAGAGACCGTGATTGAAGATTCTCCTTTGAAGATGGCTTCCTTAAAGGATGCCCGAGCTATTATTGAGAAGGGTGAGTGTGCAAACTGGGGCCGACTTCCTGATTTCACTGCAGAAGCTCAGAGGGCTGTTCGTAAGGCAAGGACTGGAAGACCTCCTGTATTCATCAGCAACTCAGGGGTAAATGCCATCGAAGATGATGTGGAGGAATCTGAATTCGACAGCTGGATCTACCCTACGACTGACGGTGGACCAAGCAACTGGACGGCGAAAGACTTCATACCTATTACTTTTTTCACTCAGTAATGAACTCCTTTGTTTTGAATTTGTAACAGACAATATTGTGAAACTTTATGGCCCGGTGTCTTACCCGGGGCACCGTGGCTTCATTTGTGAGGGCTTTTGTGTGTCATTTTCATATATCATTAATAAAAGCATTGGACGTTTTTGCATTTCAAATCTTGCGCTCCTTGTCTTTCTTTATTATATATATTGCAAAACAGCTATTTACACACACTCACATATACAGGTCCCAATCCACTCTGGATCTCACTGGTAACGACTCTGCTACTGCCAGTTATGACTTCGAAAATCCGATCAACTTAGCCGAAGACGAAGGTGAAGATGATTGCGAAGTGCCTGGTGAGCTTGCAAGACTGTTACTCCAGGAAGAAAGGGCCATTCAGCCACATGAAGAGCTAGTGGAAACGGTAAATCTGGGTACTGAGACAGACAGAAAGGAAGTCAAGATTGGTGCCAATTTGGAGTCTAGTGTGAAACAACGGTTGATTCGGATGCTGCATGACTACGTAGAAATCTTTGCCTGGTCTTACGAAGATATGCCTGGGTTGGATACCGACATTGTGGTTCATCACCTGCCTACCAAGGAAGACTGCCCTCCGGTAAAACAGAAGGTCCGCCGTATGCGTCCAGAGATGTCCGAGAAAATCAAAGCTGAGGTTATGAAACAATTTGACGCCGGTTTTCTCTCAGTAACTTCTTACCCCCAGTGGGTTTCCAATGTGGTCCCAGTACCGAAGAAAGATGGTAAGGTCAGAATGTGTGTTGACTACAGGGATTTGAACAGGGCGAGCCCTAAGGATGACTTCCCTCTGCCTCACATCAACGTTCTGGTTGACAATACTGCTCAGCATAAGGTATTCTCCTTCATGGACGGGTTCTCCGGTTATAATCAAATCAAGATGGCTCCCGAAGACATGGAGAAGACCACTTTTGTTACTCAGTGGGGCACCTTCTGTTACAAGGTCATGCCTTTTGGGTTGAAAAATGCTGGGGCAACGTATCAGCGTGCCATGGTTGCTTTGTTTCATGACATGATCCATCATGAGATTGAAGTATATGTCTATGATATGATTGCAAGGTCCCAAACTGAGGAAGAACACTTGGACCATCTACAGAAGCTGTTTGACCGGTTGAAGTTGTACAAGCTGAGATTAAACCCGAACAAGTGCACCTTCGGGGTGAGATCTGGAAAATTGCTAGGCTTCATCGTGAGCGACAAAGGTATTCAAGTGGACCTTGCCAAAGTGAAAGCCATACAAGAGATGCCAGTTCCCAAGACAGAGAAGGAAGTCAGAGGCTTTCTAGGACGATTGAACTACATTTCCCGATTCATCTCACATCTAACTGCTACCTATGAACCAATCTTCAAGCTACTGAAGAAAGATCAAGTAGTACGTTGGAATGATGAATGTCAGGCCGCTTTTGAAAGAATCAAAGAGTATCTCCAAGAGCCACCCATCCTTATGCCACCGGTTGAAGGGAGACCTCTAATCTTATACTTAACAGTACTGGACAACTCAATGGGGTGTGTGCTGGGGCAGTATGACGAGTCTGGCCGAAAAGAGCACGCTATTTATTACCTTAGAAAAAAGTTTACCGACTGTGAGACCCGATACTCATTGCTCGAGAAAACTTGTTGCGCTTTGGTATGGGCTGCTCGCCGGCTGAGACAGTATATGTTGACTCACACTACTCTATTGATTTCAAAAATGGATCCAATCAAGTACATCTTCGAAAAGCCTGCCTTGTCCGGAAGAATAGCAAGATGGCATATGATCTTGACTGAGTATGACATCCAGTACACGACTCAAAAAGCAATCAAGGGAAGTGTGTTGGCAGACCATTTGGCACATCAGGCAGTGGATGACTACCAGGCCATGAACTTTGAATTCCCAGACGAGAATATCATGGTAGTGACTGATTGTGAAGTACCTGGACCGGATGAAGGACCCGAGGAAGGATCCCGATGGTCTATGCACTTTGACGGAGCTTCGAACGCTTTGGGTAATGGTATTGGCGCTGTGATCATATCTCCTAAAGGCTCTCATACTCCACTTACCGCCCGACTATGTTTCAACTGCACCAACAACATGGCGGAGTATGAAGCGTGCATCATGGGTCTTCGAGCTGCAATTGACCTAAGGATTAAGTTTTTGAGTGTCTTCGGAGATTCCGCTCTTGTGATCAGTCAGATCAAAGGCGAGTGGGATACGAAACACCCAAATCTTATTCCTTACAAGGAGTATGTATTGACGTTGATTCCCCATTTCGAGGAGATAACCTTCGAACACTTCCCAAGAGAAGAAAATCAGTTGGCGGACGCATTAGCTACGATGTCTTCTATGTTCAAATTCAAATGGGACAATGAGGCTCCCCGGATCATTATTTGGAAATTGGATGAACCCGCACACTGCTGTGATCTTGAGACTGAAGAGGTAACAGAAAAACCTTGGTATCACGAAGTGAAGAGGTACCTGGAAGCTCAAGAATATCCCGAGGGTGCATCCGTTAATGACAAGAAGTTTCTGAGAAGGTTTGCGGCAAAGTTCTTCCTCAGCAATGACATTCTTTACAAACGAAACCATGATTCAACCTTATTGCGTTGTGTGGATAAGACTGAAGCAGAAAGGATCATGGCAGAGCTGCATGAAGGTACCTTCGGAACACATTCCAGTGGACATACCATGGCAAAGAAAATCCTTCGGGCAGGATATTACTGGTCCACAATGGAAGCCGACTGTTATCAACATTCTCGGACGTGTCACAAATGCCAGATCTATGCTGATAAGGTGCACATTCCTCCGGTTCCTTTGAACGTCTTGACAGCACCTTGGCCTTTTGCAATGTGGGGCATTGATATGATCGGCGAGATCAGACCTACGGCATCCAACGGGCATCGCTTCATCCTGGTAGAAATTGATTACTTTACGAAGTGGGTTGAAGCAGCTTCCTTCGCCACCGTAACCAAGAATGTCGTGGCACGGTTCATTCGGCACAACCTGATCTGTCGATACGGGGTACCAGAGAGGATCATTACGGTAAATGGTACCAATCTTAACAACAAGATGAGCAATGAGCTCTGCGAGCAATTCAAGATACAGAACCACAACTCTTCTCCCTACCGGACGAAGATGAATGGGGATGTAGAAGCAGCCAATAAGAACATCAAGAAGATTGTGCAGAAGATGACAGTGACCTACAAAGATTGGCACGAGATGTTACCATTTGCTCTTCATGGGTACCGTACCTCAGCGCGGACATCAACAGGGGAAACACCCTATTCCTTGGTATATGGCATGGAGGCAGTCTTACCCATTGAAGTTCATATACCCTCTCTCCAGATAATGAAGGATGCAGGTTTGAGCGAAGACGACTGGATCCAGACCCGGCTTGATCAACTGAACCTAATTGACGAAAAGAGACTCACTTCTATTTGTCATGGTCAGACGTACCAAAAATGGATGATCAAGGCATTTAACAAGAAAGTCAGACGACAAGAGTATCAAGTCGGAGACCTGGTAATCAAGCGCATCATTCTACCTCAAGGTGATCCCAGGGGCAAATGGACCCCTACGTACGAAGGGCCATTTGTGGTTAAGAACATCTTCTCAGGAGGTGCGATGATTCTAACCACCATGGATGGTGACGACCTTTCTCACCCCGCCAATGCAGACATAGTAAAAAGATACTACGCATGATTAAGGACCCGCTAGGTCGACTGGCCTAGGCAAAAATAAGGGCTTCCCGGCGAACCAAAAAGGTTCGGGCAAAAATAAGGGATGAAAATAAATAAAAAAATCTGTACACCCGGCAAGTCGAAAACCTGAAAAGGCGGCTTGGGCAAAAATGGGTATCCCGGTGGACTGAAAACCCGAAAGGGCGGTCCAGGCAAAAGTTAGGGATAAGCGTAATACTATGTCTCATTGGATCACCCTGCATCCAGACTTCAGTATCGACCATCAGGCTCGGACGGCACCAATCAATCAAATTCATCTTCAACTAAGCAGCAAAGTGATGAGACGCTTGAAGACATAAAGGCGATAGCAGAGTTGGAACTCAGTGGGATTTTTTCACATAGCTGTTTTGTTTTCTTTTCACAAATTGTATAAACTCTATTTTGTTCGGCGGAGTTCTCTTACTAGGACGTCGTCCCCTTGTGCAAAACGCCTATTTACAGGCAAACTTCAAAATCAATACAAGCTCATTTTTCAGACAAATTGCCAATTGTTTTTCCTTTATCTGTTTTGTTTTGCAAAGAACGTCCAATGTTCATTTTTGATATATGCATTTGACATTAACTGCTGTTCATAAATATTTGCATGCGAAACAAAGGACTAATTACGGGTGATACCGGAAGTAGGGGCAATAAGAATTGTCTAAGCGATCTAGTTGCCTTGTCCACCGAGGTACCAAGGTAAGTTCAGCTGAAGAATATGACCAAGATACCTTTACTCTCCGCAGAGTAAGACAAGTGTCAGCGATACTCTCCCCAAGCAGAGTTGGTCTCCCATCAGCTCTAAAAAGGCACAGTATCCCCAGCAAATCAGCAATACTCTCCCCCGAGCAGAGTTAGTCTACTGTCAGCCCTAAAAGGAAGTTGGATACCCCCAGAAGATCTTAATATTCCCCAGCGGAGTACACAGATGTTCCCTAGCAAGCATCCCCGACAGTCTTAATATTCCTCAACAGAAATATAAGATTGTTCCTCGGCGGAATACAAGATACCCCCAGTGGAGTCGTTTCCTCAAGAGTTTCCCCAGGAGAGTTGAATCATCCTCCCCAGTAGATTCTGGAAGCTTACCCCCTACAGAGTGAAAATGCGTCTCCCAAGCCTTATTCAGAAGGTTATTCCCCACCAGAGTCTAACTGGGTTATCCTCAGCAAATTACAACGGAAAGACGTCCCCATCGAAGTTCTTTCTATCCCCCAGCAGAGTTCATCAAAATCCCCAACAAAGCATAACAACGGAATCCCCAGCGGAGTTTATCGTTCAAATCTTCAGCGAAGCTCTCTTCCCCACAGAGTAATTCCCCGCAGAGTAGTTTCTTCACCAGGTTTATTCCCCAACGGAGTCGTCTTCTCCTACAGGTTTATTCTTGCAATCATCTTCGTGCATCATTCCCAGCGGAAACGAAGAACTCTACTCTTCAATATCAGCCCAGGATTCAACGAACTTCCCGACATTTGTCAAGGATTTATTTTCCCAGACGAAGATACATTCATAAACATCACATTGTCATAAATCAGGAGGCATGCAGATACGCATCATATCGCACAAATCTCATTTATTTTGAGAATATCATGACATCATGCATTTCATACATCATGATATTGCATGCAAATAATGTTTTGCCTTTTCAGGAAAAGGTCAATCAAAAGATGATAACCATCAACCTTCTTAAGTTCCAGATCAACACCTGTAACTAGCCAGGAAATATCTGTGAACGAGTGATTGTAGATCTATACCTGAAACCAGATAGAAAAGTTATCTACATTGAAGAGATTGAAGATCAATACCTGTAGCAAGCCAGGAAGACTATCTTTATTTCTCAGGTCAGAGATCTATACCTGAAACCAGACAGGAAAGCCATCTCGACCAACTCCTTCTTAAGTTCCAGATCAACACCTGTATCTAGCCAGGAAGTATCTGTGGACGATTGATTATAGATCTATACCTGTAACTAGCCAGGAAAGTTATCTACATGAAGAGATTGAAGATCAATACCTGTAGCAAGCCAGGAAGTCATCTTTCTTTCTCAGGTCAGAGATCTATACCTGAAACCAGACAGGAAAGCTATCTTGACCAACCTTTTTTTAAGTTCTAGATCAATACCTGTAACAGGCCAGGAAGTATCTGTGGACGACTGATTGTAGATCTGTACCTGTAACTAGCCAGGAAAGTTATCTACATTGAAGAGATTGAAGATCAATACCTGTAGCAAGCCAAGAAACCATCTTTCTTTCTCAGGTCAGAGATTAATACCTGAAACCAGCCAGGACAACTATCTCCCCGACCGCCCTTTCTTAAGTTCTAGATCAATACCTGTAACTAGCCAGGAAATATCTGTGGACGATTGATTGTAGATCTATACCTGTAACTAGCCAGGAAAGTATCTACATGAAGAGATTGAAGATCAATACATGTATCCATCCAGGAAGACTATCTTTCTTTCTCAAGTCAGAGATTAATACCTGTAACCAGACGGGACAACTATCTCCCCGACCAACCTCTCTTAAGTTCCAGATCAACACCTGTAACTAGCCAGGAAATATCTGTGGACGACGGATTGTAGATTAATACCTGAAACCAGACAGGACAACTATCTACTTGACCATCATCAGGCAACCCTACACAGGTTCCTTCTTTCAACTTACAAAGTTACAATTCTACGAACTATAGGTATGCAAGTTCTCGCTAAGGAATCTCTTATGCGATCAATCTCCAGATGGCATCTTTAAGCCCATCTCCACAACTATCCATTACATCTCCAGATGGCATTTATAAGCCCATCCCCGACCAGATTCTGTCACATCTCCAGATGGCATCTATAAGCCCATCCTCCTATCCATCATCTCTCCAAATGGCATCTGTAAGCCCATTCCCGATATCACATTGCTGATACTACACTATGCGAGTGCAAATTTCTGGGCACTTTAGTGTTCAATCATCTTCCACCTTCGGATCACGAAAGGCCCGAAAGCCAATCTACATCCTCAGGTTTAAGAAGATTGAACATGGGCAACTGTTGTACCCCAAAATTTTCCCTCCCATATTCTTCAAGGTTTGTCAAGAATCATCCTCAAATGGTTCAAGACTACCCAAGAGATTGTACAGTCAAACCACCTCCTAAGCCAGCTGAAATTAGGGTTTTGGTTATTTCAAGGAATTTGAGGTTTTCAGTGGCTCAATCAAGTCTCATAGGCCTACATACATCCTCAATCATCTACATGTCAAGTCTCAAGACTCACAATGCCAATTTGCACAGTCAAAAGCCCTATTTGATCAACAGTCAACTATAGGGGTAAAATGGTCATTTTACAGTCAAAAGTCAAAAGTTTTGGTCAACATCTTATTTTGAGTTCACAATCATCATTTGATCAAATATTGATCATGATTCCACAAGGATAGCTCAAAAAATCATCAAGATGCAAAAAGTTACTATTTTTGGACAGTAGAAAAGTCAACTGTATCTTGACCAGGGCATAACTTTTTCATGGTTCATCAGAAAAATCCCATCCAATTCTCATTTTGAGGGGTATGACATTTCCTACAATCCATCTTCACATTCCAAGTCCAATAAATTCTCTCACAAAAAGTTATCAATTTCTACATTATAGGTCAAATTCAAAAGTCAACAAAAGTGCACTTTAAGTCAAAGACCATAACTTGAGATTGGTAAATCCAAATGACATGGGACCAAAGGCATTGGTTATAGGACTTCAAGAAATTTTGAAAATGTCCAAGAACATGTTCATATGATCAAAATTGAGCAAGATATGCATTGGAGAAGTTGGGAAATTTTTGTGAATTTGCAAAAGTCAACTTTGCTCAAAACACCTTGTTTTTGCTAATGGGCCTCAAATTTCTTCTTGAAACTTTATCCAAGGCCTATGCACGACCCATCAAGCTTAATTGAATTATTTTCTTATTTTTTATTAATTAATTGGATTTTTAATCAATATTAATTCATTTAATTAATTTAAATTGTAGGAAAATATAAAGATATGGTTTTTCAATCTTTTTGTGAAGCAAGAATGACCTAAAAAGGCTGGCAATTTCGTGCACCAAGTCAAAGATGCAATATCTCCAAATTTGGCAACTTTTTCCAATCATGAAGATTAAAAAATATATGATTTCCAATCAAATATTCAAATCATCATTCCATGGATTTTTACTCAAGATTCTGACCTAATCTCATTCTCCTATAAATATACAAGCAAACCCTGATCATGCACACGTGAACAAGCTGCAGAATAAGCCATAACCATATTGAAAAAATTCAAGAAAATTGCAAAACTGATTTCTATATTCCAGGGTGATTTAAAGACTTTTATTGATTCTAATCTATTGGAGGAGTTCTCAGGGACGTTTTGCAATCAAAACCAAGCATTGAAGCTCAAAGAATCATCAAGAACATAGTCACAGTTTGCTTCTTATTTTCAGAATCGTATTGGCTATTTCATGCGCATTTAATATTGTTTGTTTTGCATTGCTTGAATCCATATGAAGCTAATGGCATAAGTTAATTGAATTATAGTGTACAGAATCACAAGTTACCATGGACGAATTCTAGGGTTCATAAGCTTTCAAATTGGGGCTTTGCAATACAAGAAAAATTAAGCCTTGTGAGACCCATGATTGAACTCGTTGAGACCAGACGAAAACAAAGGGACCATCGCGAAATATTTATATAAAACACAGCCCTAATCGTTATTTTTTGTCACACTGTTTAGTGGGGGTTAAAAACCACCGCTATCTAACATTCCTTTTGCAGGTACAAACGAGGAAGATGATGATGTGTTATCATGTCATTGGATCATTTGAAAAGAAACGCGCGCTTTTTCTTTTTGTACATCATACTGTTTGGTTTCTCAATATATTAATTGCCTTTTATTTTAATAATGACTAAAGCGTGCAGTTGGAGTGGTTAAGGCATTGGATTGGAATCATTGGGACCTGGGTTCGAATCCCAGGTCCCCCAAAACGTTTCTATTATTTTTCTTTACATATTCATATGCAGCTTTCCAAAAGGAGTCCATTATGCACCTCTAACATCCAGATGCCATGTGTCTTCACACTCAAATCCTGTGGCCAACGATGAAGGACCATGGTACTCCCAGTCAACCATGCGCATGGAGGATCTCCAAAGTCAAACAGGCTTGTGTGCAAATGGGCTTGAAAATTCCAATAACACCTCCTAATGGGCCAACACCCCCCCACTGGTTTCATAATTTCTTTTCCTTTTTATTTTCTTTTATTAATTATTATTATTATTATTATTTAATTAACATAATTAATTATTTTCATAATAAATTCAGAAAAGCTAAAATATAATATTTTTATTATTGTTTATTAATTTCACCTTTAATTTATTATTTTTGTAAATAAATACTAACAAATTAATTTAGTTGTTTTAATTAGGTTAATTTCACTATTTTTTGCAATAAATAAAATAAATTAGAATTAGGGTTTTTACTAACTTTTGACTATTTTTATTTTTCTTGAGACATTAAAAAACATAAAAATATTTCTTTTTAATTAATTAATTAATTAGGTTTAATTTAATTTAATTGCAAAATAATCAAACTTCTTTCTTTCTCAAAAAAGGGTCAAAACCCTAAGGACTTTTCCAATTCAATTTCTCTCGCGCGCATGTTAATTTTGATCCATTATTTATGTAATTGTTCCGAGGATGTAATAGCATTAATTAGGACTCTTTATCGCTTTCATTTATTTTCTCGCATTTATTTTTCAAAGGGTTTGTTTTTGGCGATGTAAATACCCGACGCCTTGTAATAGCGTAGATTTACTTTCCGCAATTTACTTTCCGCACAATTATTAACTGTTAGATGTATGTTAACTAGGCTATGCATGACAAGACTTGCCTGAAAATTAAAATCAATCGTAGCTCACAATAACATGTGCAAAGATAATTTAAACTGAATCCTGACACACTCGCACATGCCACTCCTAGGGTACGCCTCACTTGGTTGCCTCAACGTGGTCATTGAGTATAGGGTGTTTTAGAGGTCGCCCTCCTATCTAAAGATCCAAGTTGCCTCGAAACGGTTGCCTCGGATAAAAAAGGATCTAGGACATTAGGGTTACCGCTAAGGCGTCCTACTATTGCTTTGGTGACCACATGTCCCTATAATCGAATTGACCCGAAACTCCAACGATGGTGCTACCTACTTCTCAATAGTGGGATAGTACTGTCTAAAGGACATTTACACAACTTAATTTCTTTTGAGTAGGTAGAGGTTCTTAGATACTTTCTCTTTCAAAACAAAAATACTTTTCGCACTTACACTCTTCTGACAAAAGTTTTCAAACAAACACTTCATACACTCTTGAGGACTGATACAAGAGTTAAAACGAAGTTTTCAAACAAAAATTTTTCAAAACCGACGAACACAAGAAAAGAAAAACTTTTTGAAAACATAGTGAGCAAGTACCTAAGAGCCCGTGGGTAACCACGGATAGAAAGGGTGCTAACACCTTCCCTTTCTATAATCTACCTCCCGAACCGAGAAACATCTCGAAAAGGAATTTTGCTGTGCTTTTGTCCTTTCCTTGTTGGAGAAAATAAAAGACGGTGGCGACTCTTGCTTACCGCGGCATTTCGCGAACCAACATTCCAAAACAGTCAGTTCTATTTCCACCGATCACAGAAGGCAAAATTCAAGTCAAAGAAACCAAAGCTCTTGCGCTCATTCAGAAGTATGAGGCATTCAAGATGGAAGAAAGTGAATCAATAGAGACTATGTTTTCAAGATTCTAAATTCTGGTTGCTGGTCTCAAAGTTCTTGACAAAGGGTATTCCACTGCTGATCATGTTAAGAAGATCATCAGAAGCTTGCCAAAACAGTGGAGGCCAATGGTCACAGCGCTTAAGCTAGCCAAGGATCTCAACAAAATCACTCTGGAGGAACTTTTCAGCTCCCTCAGAAGTCACGAGATAGAGCTAGAAGCAGATGAACCTCAAAAGCAAGGTAAGCCATTAGCTTTAAAATCTAACAGAAAATCTGACTCCAAAGTTTTGCAAGCAGTAGAAGAAACCTCTGATGGGTCCTCATCAGAAGAAGATGAACTGTCTCTCCTCTCCAGAAGGGTGAACCAATTATGGAAGCAGAGGCAAAGGAAGTTCAGGAATCCCAGAAGGTCAGAGAATCAGAACGAATCTTTCTCCAGATACAGAAGGTCAGAATCCTCCTCTGGACACAGAAGATCTGAAGGCTCTTCAGGAAGCAGAAAGCTAAACAACAAAGACATCATCTGTTATGAATGTAACGAGCAAGGGCATTACAAAAGTGACTGCCCAAAGCTTCAGAAAGAAAAGCCCAGAAGGAAGTTCGACAAGGAAAAGAAGAAAAGTCTCATGGCTATATGGGATGATTCTGATACATCTAAAGCTGACACATAATCAGATGATGAAAGATCAAACATAGCTCTCATGGCAAACATACCAGAAGACATTGAAGCTTCCGAGTCAGACTCTGAATCAGATACAGAAGAGGTATTTCCTGACTTTGCTATAAACTTTACTAAGGCTGAATTAGCTGAAAGCCTTAATGAAATTCTGGAAAGATATCAGCAGATCAGAGTCAAATTCAGAAACCTGAAAAGGGATCTTGCTTCTGACTCTGATAAAACTGAGAGTCTCAAATTGGAGAATTCTGAGTTGAAAGATAAAATTTCAAAATTAGAAAATCTATTGCAAAACTCTCAGAAGGAAACAATTCCTGAAACTCCCAGCAGTGCTGATGAGATCATCAAGGAGTATGATCACAACTTTCAGAAGTTTCTAGCTAAAAACATAGATAGAAGCAAAATGGCTTCAATGATCTATGAGGTTAGCAGAAATGGCAGAAAGGGAATAGGATACCAAGGTAAGGTTCCTACACTAATGAATGCCATGGATTTAGTTATAAAACGCACTTCACTTGATTCACATTTTGTATATGGGCACACACATGACATCAAATATACTAGTAGTAATTATTATGTCAAACCAAAATTCAACCAGAGTTTTGGTAAAACTAACAAATCAGGACCCAAGAAAATATGGGTACCTAAGGATAAAATAATACATGTGGCAGATATCTTTAGCAGCAAAGCAGAAACACCAGTCATGGTACCTGGACTCTGGCTGCTCACGACACATGACGGGAAGAAGGCATATGTTCCAAAGCCTGGAACTTAAGCCTGGAGGCCACGTAGGCTTTGGAGGCAATCAGAGAGGAAAGATCATTGGCTCTGGAACAGTAGGTAATGGAAATCTTCCCTCTATAAGTAATGTGTTATTAGTAGATCGATTAATGCATAATCTGTTATCCATAAGTCAATTAAGTGATAACGGTTATGATATAATCTTTAATCAAAATTCATGCAAAGCTGTTAGTCAGAAAGATGGGACTATCCTATTTAATGGAAAGAGGAGAAACAACATTTATAAAATCAAACTTTCTGAACTGAAAAGTCAGAATGTAAAGTGTCTTCTGTCTGTTAACAACGAGTAATGGATCTGGCACAGAAGATTGGGACATGTTAGTATGAGAAGAATATCTCAGATTAACAAACTCAATCTGGTCAAAGGACTTCCTAACCTGAAGTTCAATTCAGATGCCCTGTGTGAAGCATGTCAGAAAGGTAAGTTTGCAAAACTAGCTTTCAAATCTAAAAACGTTGTTTCCACCTCTAAGCCATTAGAACTTCTGCACATTGACCTATTTGGACCAGTTAAAACTGCTTCAGTCAGTGGCAAGAAGTATGGGTTAGTAATCGTAGATGACTATAGTAGATGGACATGGGTAAAGTTCTTAAGACACAAGGACGAGTCACACTCTGTGTTTGTTACCTTCTGCAACCAAGTTCAGAATGAAAAAGATCTTAGAATCGTCAAAGTCAGAAGTGATCATGGTGGAGAGTTTGAAAACAAAGATTTTGAGTCATTCCTTAATGGCAAAGGCATTCTGCATGATTTCTCTTGTCCTAGAACTCCCCAGCAAAATGGAGTTGTAGAACGAAAGAACAGAACATTGCAAGAAATGGCCAGAACCATGATCAACGAGACTAACATTGCTAAGATCTTCTCGGAAGAGGCAATAAACACAGCGTGTTACATTCAGAATAGAATCTCCATAAGACCTATTCTGGAAAAGACTCCTTATGAATTGTGGAAGAACATAAAGCCCAACATTTCCTATTTTCATCCATTTGGATGTATTTGTTTTATTTTAAATACAAAAAATTATTTGAACAAGTTTGACTCTAAAGCACAAAAGTGTATTATGTTAGGATACTCTGAACGCTCAAGAGGGTACATAGTATACAATACAGAAACACAGATTGTGGAAGAATCAATCAGTGTTCGTTTTAATGATAAGCTTGACTCTCAAAAGTCAAAGCAGAATGAATTACTTGCAGGTATGGAAGTTGAATTCATAGGTACTGAAGACAAGTCATCAGAAGCTCTTAACAAAGACACTCCCTCAACATCAGAAAGAGGCACTGGAAGCAATCCAGCACCTTCTGTTGATCAACTTCAGAAAAGACCATCCAGAAGCAGCATGGATCACCCAAAAGAAACAATATTAAGAAGAAAGGAAGATCCAATCAGAACAAGATCTAGATTCAGAAACTCTGAAGAATCCCTCATGGGACTTGTTTCTCTAATTGAACTATCAACAGTTGATGAAGCACTTCTAGACAATGACTGGATTCTAGCAATGCAAGAGGAGCTGAATCAATTCACAAGAAATGACGTATGAGATCTAGTTCCTAAACCAAAAGGATTCAACGTCATTGGAACAAAATGGGTGTTCAGAAACAAACTGAACGAACAAGGTGAAGTCATCAGAAACAAAGCACGATTGGTAGCACAAGGTTATAGTCAACAAGAGGGGATAGACTATACAGAAACCTTTGCTCCAGTCTCCAGGTCAGAATCTATCATACTCTTAATTTCATTTGATGTTAATAAAGGCATCACTCTGTATCAGATGGATGTTAAGAGTGCATTCTTAAATGGCTATATAGAAGAAGAGGTATATGTGCACCAACCCCCTGGTTTTGAAAGTTCCAAAAATCCAGAATATGTTTTCAAACTAAAGAAGTCACTGTATGGTCTGAAACAAGCTCCCGGAGCTTGGTATGAAAGACTAAGTAACTTCCTGTTAGAAAAGGAATTCACCAGAGGGAAAATGGACACAACTCTATTCTGTAAGACAGTTAAGAATGACATTTTAGTATGTCAGATTTATGTTGATGATATCATTTTTGGATCTACTAAACCTTCTCTGGGAAGAAAGTTTGCTAAGTGTATGCAGGTAGAATTTGAGATGAGCCTAATGGGGGAACTGAAATTCTTTCTGGGCATTCAGATTAATCAAACCCCAAAAGGAACTTACATTCATCAGAGCAAATATGTCAGAGAACTTCTGAAGAAATTTGATCTCTCAGAATGTAAGCCATCAAAGATTCCAATGCATCCCACATGCATTCTGGAAAGAGAAGAGGTAAGTAAAAAGGTAGAACAGAAGGTCTACAGAGGTACGATTGGTTCTCTTCTTTATCTGACGGCCTCAAGGCCTGATATTTTATTCAGTGTATGCATTTGTGCAAGATTCCAATCAGATCCTAGAGAATCTCACTTAACAGCAGTTAAGCAAATTTTCAAGTATCTGAAAGGTACTACTAATCTGGGTTTGTTTTATAGAAAATCAAATGATTACAGCTTAGTAGGTTACTGTGATGCTGATTTTGCTGGAGACAGAGTAGAACATAAAAGTACTTCTGGAAGCTGCCAGTTTCTGGGAGAAAATCTGATCTCATGGTCCAGCAAAAGACAATCCACAATTGCTCTATCAACAACAGAAGTTGAATACATAGCAGCAGCTGGATGCAGCACACAAATGCTCTGGATGAAAAGTCAACTTGAGGACTTCCAGATATTTGAGAGTAACATTCCTATCCTCTGTGATAATACTTCTGCTATCTGTCTTAGTAAACATCCAATTTTACATTCTAGGGCTAAGCATATAGAATAAAACATCATTTTATTAGGGACTATATTCAGAAAGGGATTTTAAATTTTAAATTTATTGACACAGACCATCAATGGGCTGATATTTTTACAAAACCACTTTCTGAAGATAGGTTCAACTTCATTCTGAAACATCTCAGCATGAAGCTCTGCCCAGAATATAATTGTTTTAATTTTATATATTAACCTTCAGAACTTTGTTTATTTTCTGTGAACTACTGATCAATCTTCCTTCAGAACTTTAGAAGTGCAAATTGTATTAGAATCTATCCATGAAGATCTGAGCGCTTCATTTCTAGGATGGAAATGTGCTGTTCACTCAAGCAAACAAGTGTCATCCAGTCATCATCCATTTTCTGAGGCTGAACACGCGTTCACGTTTCTGAAAAGGCAAAGCGCTGATTGGATGCATTGAGACACATGTCATGGGTAACCATTCCAAATATCTTTCTGAATCCCCTAAAATCAGCTATCATTAAATGCTAATAATCATTATTAATTTCTCTCTCTTAAACGTTTATGTTTTCAAAACCTTTTTAGAAAATCTATTTAAACACACTTCACACCATTCACTCTCTTTTACCTTCACTTTCGTTTTCACTAAATATTTCTGATTTCTGTGTTCTTATTTTCTCAAGAAAACCTTTCAAAAAAAACCTCGTGTGAACATGGCTTCTTCCAGCATTCCTTCTTCAGGTTCCTAGAAAACTATTCCATCTGAACAATATGAAGTACCTTTCAGAACGCTTCTAACTCCAGTCAAGAATCTTGAAGTTCTGTCAGAATTAATAGTGGAATTCAACAGTCTCAAGGAGAATGGTTTTGATTTATCTGAAGAGATTAAAGCTCAAGGTTGGGAAAAGTATTTTGACAGACTGATGGGTCCAACATTTCTTATTCTGGTAAAGGAATTTTGGATTCACGCTTCTTCTTCAAATCACCAGGTTACATCCTACATCATGGGGAAGAAGATTGTGATTACTGAAGACCTGATTGCAAGACTGATAGGGTACAATGGAGGTGGTATTCACTGCATAGATATGGCATAAAGGTGCGCAGATGCTGCCCTAATTGCAAGGGAAATCTTCACGCTGGGGCTTCCCTCCAGCAAGATAAGGGATTTAAAGGACAAGCACAGAATTTGGGCCAAGATCATTCTGGGCCGTTTCAAGCATAGGAAAGATTACATTAATATTGATCAGCAGTTTCTGATCTATTTTATCTCTCATAAGGTCAAGATAAATCTGGCTCATCTTCTGTTCAACCATCTCAGAACAAGTGTCAAGGAAACAAGAGAAGATGAACGTACAAAAAGGGATTGGATACCCTTGAGAAGACTGATATCAGATATTCTGACAGAGAATAGGTTGATTGATCATTTGACAGAGGCACAAGAAATCAGCACTCTGGAACCGTCTGTTGGCAAGCAGCTGAATGCCAAAAATCTGAAGAAAATGAAGTTGATAGAGAACATAAAGAAGGAGCCCAGCGTCACTCCTTTTGCTGAAATCTCCAGCAGAAGAGTCCCTCTGGACGACTTCCCTCTGTTCTCAGAAATTGACTCTAAGCCTGAAATCATTCTGAGATATCTGGATGCTTGTAAAGCTGATGGTACAACACCAAATCTGAATATCCAAGATCTTCAGCAGAAGGCACCAGAGGTTGTTCTGAAGAAGACAAAGAAAAGAAAGGCTGCTGTTACAGAAGGATCATCTCAACAGACTCCGAAGAAAAGAGGTAATATTTCTTCTATCACTGTTTTAGATTCAATTGCTGTTTCCACATCTATTCCAATTCCAACTCCATCTGAAAACCCAACACCTCAAACTTTCGATGATTTTGACTTAGACTTTGACCCTTCTGAATCATTAACCCTTACAAGATCCCGCTTCCAACCACAAAATCCAAATACTGAAGCCATACCAGAACAAGAACTTGAAAAAGTTCTTTCTGATATAGACCAACACACTTCTGTTCCCGAACCAGAAAATCCAAATCCAAACACAGAAATTCCCATCTCACCACAACCTGATATTCCCCTCTCACCAATACCAGAAACTCCACTCTCTCCAGAACCAGAAATCCCACAACCTTCATCTCCTCAACCAGAAACAAATCCACCCTCTCCTCAACATGAACAATCTCCACAACCTGAGACTCAAACCTCTGAGGCTCAACCCTCTGAATCTCCCGAACCATAACCTTTGGCCATTCAATTGCCCTGTGGTACCACTGTGAATATTTCTCAACTTCCCTCTTCACCAAAAATAACTCCACCAAATTCCCCATCAAGTCCAATCGTAATTCCTGACTCTCCCACTCCCTCACCAAAAGCCAAGTCAGAAGACCACAGCAAAACTGTCATTGATTTAACAGTCTTTGAACGTCTTGCTGTCATCAACCAGAAAACAGCCATCCCTAAACCGAAACATCCAGATGTTATTTCCAACATATTGAACTTTGAAACAGATATACAGAAGTGGATCACTTCTTTGAAACAAGCAAGTCTGGAACTGGTTGATCCTGCTGTATCAGACCTCCTCTGGACAAAATTCAGAAGATGAGTATGCGCTGAAACCTTTAAGTTGCAAGACCAGAGCTATGGACAGGCTCAACAGAACTTCATTAATCTGCTGAAAGAGATTGAAGGTCCAGTTCTGAGCAAGCTGCTTAAGGAAGAAGTTCTCCCACTGGATATTGCTCCTTGGTCTAAACAACGTCCAACATCCAAAGTTCAACCTACAGAAGAACAGATGATCCCAGCATAAGAACAGGTTCAAGAAGAAGATATTGAAGAAAGCTCTGAGAAGCATCCTGTATCTGAAGATCCTCAAGCTTCCTCTCTTGACAGGAAGACTCTGGAGGACTTGAAAAGATCTGACATGCTGATGAATGAAAGAATGGATAAGCAGGACATCAAAATTGATGCTATAGCAAACATGGTATCTCAGCAACAGGAAACCAACACTCAAATCAAGAGCATGTTGGAAGCTCTGTTCACACATCTTCCACCTCACTCTTAGAATTTTCTTGTGTTTTCCCTGTTTTCTTTACATGTTTGTCTATAATATTTTTCCATTATTCTGAACTAATCATTGCTTCTGTTTTTAATATAAACACTTTTTTAGCTCTGATCATTTTAACTCTGATTATTTGTGCTTTTTGATAACTGACAAAAAGGGGGAGAAAGAATGATATTTTTCAATAACGGATTACTGAGAAATAAGTCTCAAACATTCTAACATTCTGATATATTTGAATTTCTTTCTTCTGAAAAGCTTACAGGTACAAGAATCTGATGAATCTGATGAACTCTGATAAAGTAAAGTTTTGATGCTCAAGGTCTCATGGAATTAAAGGGAAGTAATCAACTCAGGGGGAGTTTTTCTCTTTGTTGATCTGATACTTTTATTCCTTATCTTTAATCTCTGATACCGTTTATTATTTATTTGTTTATCTCTGATACCTTTTATTCTGTATCTTTTATCTCTGATACCTTTTATTCCTTAATTTTAATTGAAAAAAATACGGTTTTTGTCATCATCAAAAAGGGGGAGATTGTTAGAACATAGTTTGATTCTACAACCCTCAGTTAGAGTTTTGATGATAACAAAATACAAGATTAAATAAATTGTAAGATTTATATAAGACATATATGCTACTTAAAATTATGTTGTGTATTTAAAAAAACTCTGATGGAATCAGCATCAAAAGATCAATATCAACATCAGCATCAGAAGATATGTCAGCATCAGAAGATCAAATAACATGTGCTATACGCTGAAGCCTGATGAACAGAATCTGCGCACAACATACTCTGACTCTGATCAAGATCCTAACCAAGTCATCAGCACTCAGAAGCGTAAGCATAAAGGAAAGAACACTCTGATTACCATAAGCAGAGAAGACTCTGAAGTGTCAATGTTACTAAGCATTCAAGACAGATTATTTACCAACGTCTTTATCCAAGACATGATCTTCTCAAAAAGGAAAGAACGCTATTAGCATTGAAATGGATTTATGGACAACCAACGTATCTCTTCCGTGGCTATTTAAACAAGACTGTGTGAGAAAAGAAGAGGCTAATACTCTACACGGACATACGCCTAAGCTAATCATCTTCACGAACTCACTCATACAATTTGCTAAAGCTTTCAACCACGCCTACTCAAAAGCATTAGCAGTCTGTTTCATTCTAAGCTTAATATTGTGTATTATCACATTTGTGATATATAGTTTTACTAGAAAACATCAAACACACTTTTGTTCATTTATCTGTAAGAGAATTTCCTTGAGATAAACCGGTATGTGGTTAGACTCAAGAAGGCTTTAACAGTTGTTAAATTAGTTGTTGTATTCAGTTGAATATAGTGGATTAAGACCTCGTTGGAGAGAGGCGAAATCACCTTGACGGGTGGACTAGAGTAGTTTGAGATCAAACAAACCAGGATAAAAATACAGCGTTGTCTGCATTTGATTTAAAGTTTTACAATTCAACCCCCCTTCTTGTGTTTTTCACATCTTCAATATTATGCATGTGAGGTATCTTAGCAAAAACAAGCAAAAATACAAGATCATAGTCCATCGATGACGCTATCTATGTTGCCTTTTCAAAATGATCTTAGTCCATAAAGAAAGATGCTAAGATACCTTGCAACATTGCTAATCATGGTTATACGATGACCCACGCCCGTACTGTTTACATCCAAAGATAGGGTTACTTACCAAATCAATGATAAGATAACAATGTCAAATGAGAAAGGAAATGAACATGAAAGACTTTTGAGTAGGTAGATTGTTCCTAGTTGCTTGCTTAATTTTAAAACCAAAAACATCCTTGCTATTTTCAAAATAAACACCAACACTTTCAAAACATATTTCAAACTTGAAAATATTTTCAAAAGATCAACACTTTGTATACCTTCTTATGAATGAGAATCATTACAAAGTTTGCCTAAACGATGACACCTTTTCAAAATACTTTCAAAACCACACAAAGCATAATTTCAAACAAAAGCAAGCGATCTAGCAAGTAGCTAAGAGCCCATAGAAAAACATGGATGAAAAGGGTTATAATACCTTCCCTTTTCATAATCTACCCCCCGAACTCAAGAAACAATCTCAAAGGTCTTTCCTGCGCTTTTTCACCTTTCCTTTTGGATAAAAGAAAAGTCGATGGCAAATCTTGCTAACCGCAACATTTGCGATAAAACGAAAAATACCCAAGTCAGTTCTTTCACCGTATCACACCACTCTATCAATGGGGAGAAGACATATTAGGCCCTTTTCCCTATCAACGGGGAAACTTAAGTTTTTGATATTAGCGGTGGATTATTTTGCTAAATGGATGGAGGCGGAGGTAGTACCTCGAATAACAACAGAAAGAGTTAGGCATTTTTACTGGAGAAACATCATATGTTGTTTCGGCTTACCTGGTATCATTGTATCTGACAATGACATACAATTTGAGAGCTCGTCTGTTGTTGAATTTTACAGGCACCTCGACATACATAACTGATTCATATCAGTAGAGCACCCACAAGCCAACGGTCAAGTGAAAGCAGTGAACAAAATAATCCTATCAGACATGAAAAAAAGATGGATGAAACTAAAGAACTATGGGCCGAGTACCTCTATGAAATACTATAGTCATACCATACAACTCTGCATTCAACTACCAAAGAAAATCCACTATCCATGGTTTATGGAGCAGACACAATGATACCAGTGGAGATCAACTCACCTACTTGGCGCAGAACCAACTTAGATGCCGAGCTCAATTAAGAGGGGTTGAACAACTCGACCGATTTGGTATAAGAAATCAGAGCATGGCTCATGTCAAGGAGATAACAACAAAACATAGGGTAACAAAGAAATTTAATTCCCTAGTACAACCAATAAGCTTCCATGAAGGAGACCTTATTCTGAAAAGAATCACCGACACAAAGAAGAAGGGGAAGCTGGACCATAACTAAGAAGGACCATACAAGATTTGAGAGATATTAAATAACGAGGCTTATAAACTCGAGAATCTGGATGGGTCAGAAATTCCTAGAGCTTGGAATGTAGTGAGTTAAAAATTTTATTACAGTTGAACTTTGTAATTAACCATTAATAAAAGAAGGGTGGCGAATATCACTCTTTTCCCTTGCAAGGGAAAGGGCTTTTAACAAGGCACCCCCAATTTTTTATGTTTGGGTATTTGACACAGGAAGGAGGCATTAACATCATGGAAGTTCTAGGTAGAATATTTTACCAGATTAGGGTTAAGTCCATGTCGACTACACTCCCCAATCCAACCTGGGTTGAGTTTACATTCCTCCTCCCAAAGTCAAATACCAAAGTCGGTTACGTCTTCGGGCCTCTATCGCACCGAAGCCAATTACACCTCCGAGCCTCTGTCTGCACCGAAGCCGATTACACCTCTGGGCCTCTGTCTGCACCGAAGCCGATTACACCTCTGGGCCTCTGTCTGCACCGAAGTCGGTTACGCCTCTGGGCCTTTGTCCACACCTACGCTAATTATGCTTGCGGGTCGAGTTTACATTCTGCCTCCCAAGAGTAAGATACCACAACGTCTTGGGCCTATCACGTCACCCTAAAGCCGATTAGATCCCCGACCCTCTGAGGATATGTCTTAAATGCCTAGATTAGGCTAAAGACTATGTGGCAATTGACAACATAAGGGCGTCTAAGACTTATTTAAAGTATGCTCTTGGCTGGGATGTCTTGTAATCAAGCATTTTAGCTAGTTACACAAGCCTCTTGCTTGGGGGAATCATACTATCCCAACAACAAACACACTAAGGAAAAACATAATACATAAATCTTGTTCAGAAAGGCATACAAAAGCATATAATAAAAACCCAACAAGGGGCTTGAAACATTGTACGTACCTGCAAGGGGCTCAAGACAAAACATTGTGCATGGCTGCAAAGGGATTAGTTCATTACAAAATGCATCCCCATGGATGACTAACAAAACAATAAAACAGAAATAACAAATCACACATCAGGCTAGTTTTCATTGGGATGATTCTCCTTGGGGACATTCGCGGTATGATCCTTCTCCTATCCACCTTCTTCTGTAATCTCGACTTCTAGGGTCTCGACATCCACTTTTATTAACCGAACATCCACCACAACCTTGAAATTTTCCATCTCAGCAACATTGAGGTATGGATAAATGCACAAATCTTGGGCTTTGGCCATTTCAAAATCTCCATCACTGGCCGATTAGATATCAACATGTGCATTTTTTAGAGAAAACTTCACCTGCTCATTAGACTCCCGAAGAAATTGACATCACAGATTAGCCCAATAATAGTCATTTTGGCATACTCTTTCTTCTTGGTCATATTAGACAACTTCCTAGTTACCTCTTCTGTCATTTGAGACTGGTATTTGAGGCTGTTTTTCAGTTTGGTCTCCTTCTTGGGCAGTCAAACTTATGCTTTCTTAGACTCATCTCTAACCTCGAACAGAGCTCGGGTCATCACAACATATTACATCAAGTAGGAGCTCACATTAGCGATCAACTGCTGAGCTCTGATAGACTTGGACTTGGTGACATCCTTAGTAGAGTTCAAGTGGACATAAAGAAAAATCAAACCATTAAACCCATTTGACCAAAACTTGAATTTTCTGAAGGTCGCTGCTGCTGATTGCTGTCATCGGTTTCCCTCACCCGGGAGGCAATAGCTAGATCAAATTTGCTCATAGGGTCACTCATCAGATTTTTTTCCTTCTTCGTGGGGTCTTGTTGGGGAGGTCGGAAGGAGTTGGTGTAAAATTTTGAGGAACAGAAAGCACTACAAAATCCTTGTTTGCGCCAGGTTTTCTCTTCTTTAAAGCCCGAGTTTGGATGCTGGATAAGTCCGATTTCAAAGTAGACTGGTCATCTCGTCTGGCCCTGGCTTCGACCATTAGTTTCCTCATCTCCTTGATGATAATAAACAATATTTTCATTGCAAACAGAAAAGAGACAAGATTAGAGATAAAAATAAATAACATCTTCATAGGGAGTAGGGTTCACAAATCCTTACCCATGTATTCTAAAAGTTTTTTTTCCTGGATCATCGCACATGTTCATAACATCTTTAACCTTCAAAATTTTGAAGGAGTCTAAGATGCCCAACACTTAGACCTCTTCTACTGATAACTTGTCATAATAAAAGCTAAAGATGGGTGACAGGTTGTCCATCCAGTACAATGGGAAGCAGTGGTTTCCGTCTGTTGAGTATAGAACCCTAGGGCATCTATTCCAACTCTTAACTTGAAGAAACCTATATTTGAAACCTTGTAGTTGGAGGTGAAAGCATGAAGGAAGCTCCTACCCTAGAAACCACTAAGGGTGACCCAACTTCCCTTGTCAGCACCTTTCAGTTCAAAGAAAGAGAAGAAACGACCAAGGGTGGGATCAATGTTCAACGCTTCACAAAGAACCTCAAAGGCCTTGATAAAGCCATAACCTTTAGGACGCAATTGAGTTGGGGCTATATGTTCCAAATGGTTAAGAGATCGACTATGAAATCAGAAAATGGTATATGGATTTTGAAATCCTCAAGGACTCTGATGTAGAAATAAAAACATTTATCCATACCTTTGGGATGGAAAAGGCACACTCCCTCCCCATCCTCATAAGTTTCTAGAATAACATCCTCCTCGTTTCCAATAGACAAGAGGTTCAAGCTAGAACATAGTTTCTAATATCACTCTAATCCATTGTGCTACGCTTGTAGTTTAGGACTTCAGAATCCATGAAAAAGTTGTCTACCTCTATTAAAACTTCTATGAAACCTGAGGATTCATATTCTGAGTCAGAATCACTAAGGGAGGCATAAAGATCACCATAAACTTTGCTAATGATTTGGTCGAATTCAGCTTGCCCCAAATGACCCGCACATGATTTCATACATTGATCCCAAAGGTCTATTTTTTCTTAGGCATTTCGGGGAACATACGATTTCTCCGAAGCATCACACTCACGAATAAGCACCATTACTAAACAAAAATGATAAAAACATAGTAAAAAAGAGGAGAAACGTTTACCCAAAGCAAGTGTGGAACGAGAAGGAGCAAGGGGAAGATGTGTAAAACCTTTAACAAAATATTTCAACATTGAGAATGCTAGAGGGAAATGGGGTAAGCAGAAGGCTATAAAAGAAAGATTGTAGCTGAGTAAAAAAAATTAAATATGGTGCATTCCCTAGTAAATCATTGTTGTACCCCAAAATTTGCCCTCCCATTTCTCTCAACTTTTTCTCATCACAAGACCCTTGGAGCTCAAGATTCAGTTAGGGTTTCCTCTGCTCAAGACTTCTCTTTGCATTATTGACCCAAATTAGGGTTTGTGTTTGCACAAAGATATTTTGACCCAAAATGCCTAGGATGACTTTCATGCTTCATGTTGGACTCCCAAGTTTATCCATACCAAGTTGCAAGTCTTGATTCCAAATTTTGCCCAGTCAATTGGACAGTTGACCTAAAAATCAACTGTATTGGGGAAAAAGTCAACTGTGGCCAATTGACAGTCAAATCTCATGAAAATTGATCCACATCAACATTATGAACTCACATGGACCATTTGATTAAGTTTGGATCACAATTCCACAAGAAATTTGATCAGATCACCAAAAGGGCAAAATGGTCATTTTTAGGGTTTTGACTGCACAAAGGCAATTTTTGACTGTTTGACCTAGCCAATGGCAAACAAAGCTCACATATGGACTCAAGGACCCCATGGAATTATCTTTACATGCTCAACAAGTTCAAAAGATCCCAAATACACAAGATTGACAGTTGAATTTCCCAGTCAATTGATCAATTTTGACTGTATACTGAAAAGTCAAACTTTGACTTTTTGGTCAAAATCAAGTGTCAAGATTCATTTTCCATCAAAACATGCCAAATCATGAAACTTGTTCATCAAGAAATCAAGAATTGCAAATTAGGGTTTGAAATGAAGAGTTTTCATAACTTAGAATTTTTCTAAGTTATGAAAAACCCTAATTTTTTCCTAACGTTTCCCCACTCTCTCACCAAGATTCATTTGGATTCAAGCAAACGTCAAAACATGAAAGTTGTAGCTTGTTGCAAAATCTACAACTTTGATCCACAAAGTTTTCCCAAAAGAAGCTTGTAGCTCAAGATACAATTTTTGGAACAAGGGTACCAAACCATTCTTAACTTAGTGAAAATTTTGACCTTTTTAGGCAGGATTTTTGCCTAACTTCAAGACCATTTTTTACATGCTTACACTTGGAATTTCAATTTTCATTTCAAAGATGGATTGTAGTACACATTCCAAGCTTTCCAAAATGTCCAAGAACTCATCAAACAACCTCATGGTTAGGGAGAATCGAATTTGGCAAGTTGGGCAAAAGTCACTTTTGTTCTTGACCAAGACATGTTCATACACATTGCCATTTTCAAGTCAGCTTGGTTTATGCTACATTACAGGCCTCTAATCCCATTTGCACTCAATAATTTAATGCATACTCATTGTGCCAAAGCCTTATTTTGTGTGTCCAAACATTATTTGCAAGATTAAGCCATTTTTAGATAAAGCATAATATCCATTTTTGAAAAGTTAAACTTTATGTCAAAGTTGCAAATCAGCAAGTACAGATCAAATATCTTTGGCACAAGTTTATGAACAAAACACACTGATCAAGGGGAAGGTTAGCAGCACATTAGGGGGGCCTCTAGCTGTCTAAAACTCAAGTGGACATTTGCTTGCTTAAGTGTGAAGAAACATAGCATAACATCTACCAACTCTCATTTCTTGTAAACCAAGCTTAAGCAAACTTGTCAAACACATTCTAAACATCAAACACAAGCTGAAACACGAGCTATCCATCTCCATTGCCCTCTAAAACACAGAATCACCTTCAAACTGCCCAAACAAAGCATCTGCTGCAGATTGAATCCCACAACTCATTTCCATCGTGCATTCTTGCCAAAACCACTTCAAACACATCCCACATCATCCCTTGAAGCTATTCCAAACCTCAAACACGACCTGTAACACTCCCAAGCAACATCACCATTTTCATTTTTCTGTTTTGCAGGTGGAGTTCTACAACTCGATTCAGCTAGTTTCAAAGCAAAGTAAAACTTGGAATAGCATCCCTGGACATCAAGGAAGCTGTACCAATCATCACCTTGCACTGAAAGTACCTCAATCACCAGATACAACTTCAACTAAACAGGTAAGTTCATGAACTCGAATCTCTCTATCCAGGCATTGTTAGCTTTAGGTTTGTGAAGAAAACATGTCACATTCATAGCCCTGAACATGCCCATGTAATTAATTTTCATTTATATTATGTGTGCTGTAAGAATTTAAGGTCTGAACATGGAAGAAAAACTAGGTCAGGAATTGGGGGAGAAGAAATTCTCCCTCATCTTAGAGAGTTAAGTCAAGTTCTTTATATGTCTGGATTCGTCTTTGAGTGCTCTACATTTTTCATGTTATGAGTTTTGCTTTTTTCCTTTCCAGTTGGATAAAATAAAAGTCGGTGGAGACTCTTGCTTACCGCGACATTTTGCAAACACAAACGCAAAACGCAAACCAGCATTTTCCTAAAACAGTCTGGTTCTGCCACCGTATCACAAAACTGGCGACTCTGCTGGGGAATTGAAATAAGTGGGGTATACCTAAGGATTTAGTTCATCATAAATTGCTTCTCTTGTTTGTGTTGGTTACTTTACTGTTAAAGGGTTTTGTATCGGGAGTTACTATAGATCCTAACCCGGATCTGGGGAACACCTTTTAGGTAAGTAACAATAAACTGTGAGGAAACTGTACAGTGTACAGTAGCTACGTTGATGTGGCACATTGGTTGGTACCGGTATCCCTTGTGGAGAAACAAGGAGAATATGGGGCCGCTGCGTGTGTCGTTAAGCATCAATTGACCTTAGAACCTTTAATCTACCAACTTGGCCATTAGAAAGTAGTGAGATAGCCGGACTCGGTGTAAAGCTGAGAACTGGTTGATACTCAATGCTACACTCATTAAGACCATACTCTCCAGATAGTTCCGGCCGCAAGAAAAGATTGCGTGAGCTGAAACCATGACCGATGGAGGATGGTCAGTGATATTGAAATCCTCTAGAACCCGATTACTTTTCTAGGATAGGTTGAACCAACTTAACTTCAAGAGGGTATTACCTAGATCTCATACAAGCCTTAAACTTAAGGGTTTTTGTGTGACTTGTTTGCCTTTCCCATGTCTGTTATCTGCTATACCTGTTGTTTGCTTTACCATGACATCATGCATCATAACATAACATGCATACTTCACTATACTAACCATTTCAAAGACCGAGGGGATTTATCTTTGTTCTGTTTTGCAGATCATGGCTTCCATGCGCATAAACACCATCCGAGTTAACTTTGTGCAAATACCTGCTCAACTCAAAGAGTTAGCCTCAAAAGTTTCTGAGACTTCTTCATTCATTAAGAGACATGGTCAGCTTCTTAGTTTGGTTACCTCAAAGTTTGATGAGCAGATGATGAGTATGCTTTTCCAGTTCTTCGATCCTGTGGATCATTGCTTCACGTTCCCAGATTATCAGCTAGTTCCCACTTTGGAAGAGTTTTCTCACTTATTGGGCATATCCATCCTTGAGAAGATGCCCTTCACAGGTTTGGAAGAAACTCCTAGACCAGAAGACATTGCCTCAGCTCTGCATCTGAAACGGGCTGATGTAGTATCCAATTGGGAAACACGAAGCGAGGTTGAAGGTTTCTTAGCCAGGTTTCTGATGGATCAAGCTCAGCTATTCTGGGATAACTTGGATTTTTAGGCTTTTGAAGACATCTTGGCTCTCCTTATCTACGGTTTGGTTCTCTTCCCGAATATGGATTCCTTTATAGATGTGAATGTGATTAAGATCTTCCTGTCTCGCAATCCTGTGCCTACTCTTCTGGGTGATATTTTGCATGCCCTCTATACTCGTACTGTGCGAAGAAGAGGGACTCTCATGTGTTGCATGCCGCTGCTGGAGAGGTGGTTTATTTCACACCTCCCCAAGTCCGTGTTGAAGAATGAGGAAGGTTTAGGATGGTCTTACAGGATAATGTCCCTTTCCCATACATACATTCTTTGGAGTTCTAAGGATATGGAAAGCATTGCTGTCATTGATCGATGTGGGGATACCCTAATGTCCCATTTCTCAGAATCAGAGGAGGGATAACCTACAGTCCTTGTTTAGCTTTGCGACAATTCGGTCGGGCTCGGAGAGATGGTCCTCATGAGCTACTTCTTACAGATATTTCATTTAACTACAAGGAGGACATTAACGAGCATCGCCGAAGGTTTATACGAGCTTGGGGCATGGTGAACAGATCTGACCTCCAAGAGCTAGGACCAAAGACTTCTCTCCCTATGCAGCCTTATCTCTAGTGGGTCCGAGCTCGAGCCCAGAAGCTTGGGATGCTTTATGAAGCTGTATTGCCAGTGATTGTGGAGCCTATCAATGAAGAGGGCATTCCTTATATAGTCCTTTATCCCTGCATGCCCAATGATCTTAGGGCATTGAAGAGATCCTGGATTTAGCTGAAAGAGGAGAGGGATACCTACCGGGAAAAGTACCATGAGCAAGAAAGGAAGATCTTGAAGCTCAGCAGGCAACTTGAGAATGAAAGAGCGATCAATGACTACGTCAGCACCAAGGGGAAGCGTCCATGGGATTTATGATTTTGCTTTTTCTAGTTTAGATTTGTTTTTCATTTGCTTCTTTATAAACGCCTTAAAGGCATTGTTGAACATTTTTACAAGTTTAATATAATAAAGTTTGTTTATTTCTTGGTTTGAAAATTTAAATCTCCCAAAGTCTTTGAAATCATTACATACGCATCTCATTATCATGCACACCATTACAGGTACCATAATAGGTTTCTCAGAAATGTCTTCCGATCAAGCTATCAAAGATCTTCAGGCACAAAATGCCCAATTCAAAGAGATGTTCTTGAGCTTGGCTAAAGGGCAAGAGGACTTGAAAGCTCTCATTCTGAAAGAGAAATAGAAGAAGAAGAAGAAGAAGGTTGTTCTGCTGAGTATGGGAAAAAGGTTTGGGGATAGGTTGAAACAGCAAGCTGATCTTTCCTTTTCATCCAAGGGAGGGGAGGACCAAGAAGAAGAAAAGGGCCCCAGTCCTGCAGTTTCTGATAATGATACAGATTATGATAAGGAACAATATCCTCCTGTTGAGGATAGGTACAAACAACTTGAAGACCGTCTGAGTGCTATGGAGATTCAGAAGATCCCTGGTTTGGATTTCAGAGATTTGGGACTGGTATCTAGAGTGGTGATCCCTCAGAAGTTCAAAGCTCCAGTTTTTGCTAAGTATGATGGGGTGTCCTACCCAAAACTCCATCTCCATTCTTATGTCAGGAAGATCCAGCCCCACACAGCTGATAGAAATCTATGGATTCACTTCTTTCAAGATAGTATGGCAGGGACTCAACTTGAATGGTTCTACCAGTTAGAGGGAGCAAATATCCGAAACTGGGAAGATCTGGCTGCTGCTTTCTACAAGCAGTATCAGTATAATGCCGACCTTGCTCCTACTCGTACTCAACTTCAGAGTATGTCCATGGGTGCAAGTGAAGGATTTAAAGACTATGCCCAAAAGTGGAGAGACTTGGCTAGAAGAGTCCAACCCCCGTTGTCTGATAGGGAGTTGGTTGATATGTTTCTGGGGATCCTATCTGGTCCATTCTTTAATCATTTGATCGACAACTCGTCAGCGGGTTTCATCGAGCTGATTCTGACTGGAGAAAGAGTAGAAGCTGCGATCCTGAGTGGTAAGATCCAAAAAAATACCTCTTCGAGTACAGAGAAGAAGTCATTTGGTGGCAAGAGGGAAGCCAATGCTGTGCACGGCCAGAAGAGGCGTAGCAAGGCAGACTACCACTAATCTGTGGGGGCAGTGTTGATTTCTAATTCGGCACTCACACAACGACCACAAAAACGAAACAATCCACCAAGGGTGGAAAGACCTCAAAGGCATCTCACCCAAATCAACATGCCATTGTTACAAGCATTGCAACACATGTTGAAGATGAATCTGATTATGGTGATAAACCCTCATCTGAACCCTAAGACTTCTTCTCCTAACTACAACCTGGATGTAAGGTGTGCTTATCATTCTGGTAGCCCGGGGCACGATACTAACAATTGTTGGGCGCTGAAATACAAGATTCAGAATATGATTGACACCAAGGAGATCGAATTCGACCCTCCTGAGACTCCCAATGTGACACTGCTCCCTTGCCAAAACATGGCTAGGATTGAAATCATTTTTGGTCATTTGAATTCTGAAGTTGTATTTTCTTTACTTATTCAAACAATTATTGTCATGTCAAACTTTTTTATTTCATTAATGCATTACACGTGTCTGTCTTGAATTAATTTTTTTTCATTATGCTTAAATTGCTTTATATTTCCTTTTCATGATATTCAACTCTCGACTAAAAAACTGTAAGCCTTTAGAGGGAGGATGACGAAAACGATACCATAATCTCTACAGTATGCTTTTGAACAGACCTTGTTGACGATGTACAGGCGTTGTTTCAAATCCTAAACAGTGGAGTTATAAGGAAGATAATCCCTAGTCAACCCCTTCGAGCCAAAAAAGTAGGAGTTTTTATTTTCACACATATTAAAACCCTTAATCATAACCTAGGGCAGGGTAGTTTTCTCAGTTAATTCAGAGGAGCATTCAGTCACAATCTGCCGCTTCGTACACAATGAATGGCATCAAAGACGTCCTTCCGAAACAAAAGATGGTGATGGTTCCCTATAATCATCAAGACAAGCAGTCATTATCTATTGAAATAAAAGCCCATTAAGTCAAAACCTATGAAGGAGGCTTAAGAAAAAACACTGGGGCATCCCGCTGACTGTAATCACAAAAAGAAACAGTTCAGGCAAAAGATAGGGATGATAAAATAGAAAAGAAAGAGGTCCTACAAACCCTCAACAAAAAATAAATGACTGCCTATTAAAAATAAACATTCAGTATCCGAACCATCACTGGAATATCAGAGCAAAGACTCAAACAGGATCTAAATGCACAATTAACTGAACATAAGATCGAAGAATATCACGTAGAACGGGTGGGTACAAATAAAATTTGAGCCTTTATCCTTTGTTTCTTAAACCGTGAACCAGACCACGTTATAACCCTTAAAAGTCCTAGCTGAAGCATGGGTTAGTTCGGAAGCATACTGTTACAAAAGGTATCCTTACTCCTGAAGGGCCATTACAAATCCTGAGTTTATATCACATCTTTGAAAAATTCTATTTTTTCTATAAAAAAACTGCATTTTCAAAACTTCAAGACAGACATAAGCTTTGCATTCTTAAAATAACATTGTTTGCATATGACTATTTGTTCAACAATAGAGAAATTCGCACGACGAATATCTAGTGAACAAAAACCTTCTCAATAAAAAGGATCACCTCAAGAGGAAAAACACTTCCAACCAAGGGGCACGGCATGATCATTATCCATCATCTGGGGCAGTCAAGTCAAGATTCAAGGAATCTCTCAAAGATGCCAAATAGCCAGAGGCAAATCTCCATCTGAATCACTTGGGGGCATTGGGCATGAATTCCAGCAACGAATCATGTACGGTCAAACAAACATCTTCTGATAGTGTGGCAACAAAACACTACCGACAATGACAACTCCCTACACCCTGAGAGCGTGGACATAGTCAGAAAATACTGTTCATGAACAAAGACCCGCTAGGTTGACTGGCCTAGGCAAAAATAAGGGCATCCCTGCGAACCAAAAGGGTTCGGGCAAAAATTAGGGATAAAAACAAAAAAGATATGTACACCCGGCAAGCCGAAAACCTGAAAAGGAGGCTTGGGCAAAAAAGGGTATCCCGGTGGACTGAAAATCTGAAAAGATAGTCCAGGAAAAAGTTAGAGATTAAAGCGTACGACTATGTCCAGTCATCTCGTCACTTGCCTATCAGTAGAAGAATTATCATTTCGACCGGCAATTACCAAGCACCTCATAAGTTGGGATAACACTCGAGCCACAAGGCCTCCGCAGTCACTTTCTCCAGCAGGTACAGGGGCATAAAAGTCTTGATACGAAGTCATTGTCTTATCCTCAGCATGCGTCCTAGTAACATCTACACTCCCCACATAGTAGAGGCAACCAAAGTTTTGATCTCTGCCTCCCCAAGCAGGAGTTACTTTCCCCAGCCAAGCTCTTTCGGAGAGCTGACGTCTATATTCCCCAACCGAATTTTGTAATCGCAAGTGGTTCAAAAAGTTTTCTCCTGAATAGAGTTTATTTCTCTGAATACAAAAGCTAAATCCCCGATAGAGTTTATCCCTTCAGCTATAGAAGCTTCTCTCTCCAATGAAATTATTCCCCCGCAGAGTTGTTCTCAAGCATAGTCTCTCCTCGGCAGAATATCGATAAACAAGGGGAAAATCCCCAGCATAGTCATCTCTGGTTCACCATCTCCAGCATAAGTAGAAGAACCACTTTTTCTACGACAATCAGGAACTCAATTTCCATTACTCTCCATTAACAGTCAGGGATTTATTTCCCCAAACTCGGACGTGCCACAATAGCATTTCATGTTCATATATCATGACGTGCGCATACATATTGCATACGGCATAATCTCATTTATTTTGAGAACATCATCATACAATGCATGACATGCATCATATACGATTAATCATGTACCTTTTCAGGAAAGATGGTTATCATCAACAACTTCCAGCAAGTTCAAAATTAGCTCCGGAAACTAAACAGAGTAATTATCTGCACGATCAAATGCATCTTTACACGGGTTTCTCCTAAATGCAGCTTTACACGGGTTCGTCACGAAGCAATCTTACACAGGTTTCTCCTAAATGCAGCTTCACACGGGTTTATCCTGAAAAATCTTACACGGTTCTTTTCTCATACATTTCCAAATAAAGTTTTACACGAACTTATCACAAAGTAACCTTACCCAGGTTCCTTCTGAATTTTTACACGAACTTATCACAAAGTAACCTTACCCAGGTTCCTCTTGAAGTTTTATACGAACTTATCCCAAAATAACCTTACCCAGGTTCCTCCTGAAGTTTTACACAAACTTATCATGAAATAACCTTACCCAGGTTCCTCCTGAAGTTTTACACAAACTTATCACAAAGTAACCTTACCCAGGTTCCTCCTGAAGTTTTACACGAACTTATCACAAAGTAACCTTACCCAGGTTCCTCCTGAAGTTTTACACAAACTTATCTCAAAGTAACCTTACCCCGGTTCATTTTGAAGTTTTACACGAACTTATCACAAAGTAACCTTACCCAAGTTCCTCTTGAAGTTTTACATAGACTTAGCCTAAAGTAACCTTACCCAGGTTCCTGCCGAAGTTTTACACGGACTTATCCCGAAGTAACCCTATCCAGGTTCCTCCTAAAGCCCTACACAGACTCCTCACAAAGCAACCTTACCTAGGTTCCTTCTCAGTTCAGATGCAGTTTTACCCAAACTCCTCACAAAGCAACCTTACCCAGGTTCCTTCTCGGTTCAGATGCATTTTTACCCAAACTCCTCACAAAGTAACCTTACCCGGGTTCCTTCTTAGTTCAGATGCAGTTTTACCCAAACTCCTCACAAAGCAACCTTACCCAGATTCTTTCTCGGTTCAAATGCAGGTTTACCCAAACTCCTCACAAAGCAACCTTACCCAGGTTCCTTCTCGGTTCAGATGCAGTTTTATCCAAACTTCTCACGAAGAAACCTTACCCAGGTTCCTTCCCATAAGCCCTACTATCCAGGTTCCTTCTCATAACCTTACCATCCAGGTTTCTTTTCTCTTATCTCCAGACAGCATTCACAACACTGTAAGACCCGGACCTGATCAAACATGATCGATTTCACCTTTCCCCAGTAGGTCGCAATGCAGCCTATACACGACCAGATAGCAGTTCATTTTCACCTCCTTGACTAAAAGATGATTCCCCAGTAGAATAACGGACGACTGAAGCTCCTAAAATTCTATTTCTCTCAAGACAGAGACCGACATTCCCCAGCGAAATCCTCCTCAACAACAGGTATACGGGCTCTCGCAAAGGAATCTCTTATGCGATCAACACTTCTTCTGATGGCATCTTTAAGCCCATTTCCGTCATTAACTTCCAAATGGAATCTATAAGCCCATTCCCGAAATCGCAAGGCCAGTACCACTTCATGCGAGTGAAAACTTCTGGGCACTCTAATGTTCAATCATCTTCCACCTTCGGATCATGAAAGGCAAGCAAGCCAATCTACATCCTCAGGTTTAAGAAGATTGAACAGGGGCAGCTGTTGTACCCCAAAATTTTCCCTCCCATATTTCTCAATACATTTCAAGTAAGGTCTTCAAATTGCCCAAGGAAGTCCAAGGGTTGACCACACAAGCTCTCTCCTAAGGCAGTCTACCTCAAATTAGGGTTTCAGTTTACATCAAGATGTTTGAGTCCGAAGCATCCCAAATTCTCACCATTGTCCTAATATGTTCTCAAGATCATCCATGTCAAGTTTCAAGCCTTGCAGAGGAAGTTTGCTCAGTCAAATTGCTCAAAAGCCTTAAAATCGACTGTGCTAGGGCAAAAGTCAACTGTGTCCTACATACAGTCAAACTTCAAGATTTTTGGTCAACATTCTCATTTTGAAGTATTACTCATCATTTGATCAAGGGTTGATCACGATTCCTCAAGGATTTCTCACAATTCATCAAAACCCAAAAGTTGCTAAATTAGGGTTTTATAGGAAAAGTCAACTCAACTTTGATCAAGCATAACTTTCTCATACTTTATCAAACATGACCCATCCAAATCTCATTTTGAAGAGGATGTAATTCCCTATAATTCATATTCATCTCCCAAGTTCAAAATATTCACTCACAAGAAGATATAAATTTGGACATTATAGGTCATTTTGAAAAGGCAACAAAATCACCTTTTGGGTCAAAGCTTCTTACATGAACATGGAATATCCAATTGATATGAAACCAAAGATCTTGCTTAGGGGACATCCTAATCTTTCTAAAAAGTCCAAGAACACCCTCATAAGGTTAAAATTGAGAGAGATATGCATTGTCAAATTTGGACAATTTTTGAAAAAATGCATGAAGCAAATATTGACCAAACTTGGATTTTTTTCCAAATGGGCCTATCTTTTCAAGTTTGAAACTCATTCCTAACATGGTCCAGGACCTCTAAGCCCACCCATTCATTTTTCTACTATTATGCTATTTATTTTGATATTTGATACATTAAAATTCAGAATTAAATAAATAAATAATAGAAATAATGTAAATTTTGATGTGAATCCATTTTGGGCAAGTTTTATGCTGGTTTATGTCAATTGATTTCGTGCAATAACCCTTCAATTATGTCCAGGTTCATCCACATGTGAAAATGACATAAAATCATCAAATATGGCATTTTTTTCAAATCTTGATCATGGTCTTAAAACACAACATTATGAGGGAGATTCTTTCCATGCTTTCTTGTATCATCATTATCCTCTATAAATATAGAGCCATACAAGCTTGAAAGGGACGAAATTCCTCTCTAAAAAATCTCTCAAAAAGCTCTTCAAAAAGCTCTCCAAAAGCTCTTCAAAAAGCTCTCCAGAAATCAAAGAATTGGTGCAAGTCATATCTCGAGGTTCCGGTCTCTCTCAATTGACATCAAGCCTAAAACCATCCTCTTGAAGTTCTCAGGAGTCTTACAAGGCCCAAGAGCAATCCATCACACGCCTAGCACGCTCCCATTTGACAATACCGGTTTGGTAAAATTTTAAACTTCAAATCTCTAATTTTAATCACATTTTATGGTATGCTAACGTTTGTTTGAGTTTATATAGAACAGTTATGGAAGGTTGAATCATAGGTTCCACGCAAGAATAAAAAAAAACACCATAGTTAGAGCATGAAGCTTTCGAAGATTCGGGCCTAGGGATTTCTGATGATTGCACCCCCAGTTTACTTTTGCTACTAGGCCTATCTTTATTTTCTTGTATTATTCATTTCATTTATTTATTTTAATCTTTTTTTTATCAATAAGCAAATATAAAAATCACATAAAAATAGATTTAGGATTTTTTCTTAATTAAATTTTAATTTTGGTAAATTATTTAACTAAACACTTTAAATTTTTTTAAAAAAATTAAAATTAATAGAACTTAGGTTTAATTTCATTTTAATTCATTTTCCTTTTCGTAACAAAAATACCAAAAAAACATAGAATTAATTTATTTTATTTAAATTTCATGTTTCTTTAATAATTATATTTTTTAAATATAGATCTAGATCAATTATTTTTTTAACTTAAACAATTTTTATAAATTAAAACAAAAACAACAAAAAGATTTTTTTTATATCAGGATTTTTAGACGTCTTTTCAAATTTGCGCGTTATTATTCTTTCGCACTTCATTTTATTATTGTAACTGTATATTGGGATGTAATACATGATTAGTAGGACCTTTACTGCTTTTATTTATTTTTCCCCCCAATTTTGGATATGTACATAATCCTCTCCCCGAAGCCTTGTAATAGCTAGGTTTTATATTTCTGCACTTTTAAATTACTGCAATTATTAACTGCTAGATGCATGACTAATAGGATTGTATGGCAAGAATAATCAAACATTATCAAACTTAACACAAGACTAAAATAACTGAACATAACACACCTTGCACATATGCACCCTTAGGGTATACCTCACTTGGTTGCCTCGAAAAATAATGGTCATGTCCCTCGAACGTAGGGATACCCTTAGCAAAGGCCCTCGATTAAAATCATCATAAAGATCATGGTCCCTCGATATCCCTCGAAGTTTCCTACGGTATATGATCTTGTCCCTCGATGTTGCCTACGAATATATGATGACAGTCCCTTCGAAATGCTAAGGTATCCCTACATGTTACCTTCAATGACCATTACGTCCCTTTCGAATTGACCCTTACAACTCCAACGACGGTGCTACCTACTCTTTAATAGTGGAATAGCGCTGTCTAAAGGAAACAAGAACATAAACATTCTTTTTTCGAGTAGGTAGATGCTAGTAGGTACTTGCTCAAAATTAAACTTTTTTCACACTTACACTTTTTTTAAACAAAGTTTTCAAAACGACTTTGTAACACTCTTGAGGACTGATGCAAGGGTTAAAACAAAGTAAAACAAAAAATTTTCAAAAACACACAAGCACAGAAGAAATTTTTAAAATGATGAGCAAGTACCTAAGAGCCCGTAGAAAACTACGGATATAAAGGGTGCTAATACCTTCCCTTTCTATAATCTACCCCCCGTACTCAAAATCTCGAAAAAGGAATTTTTATGTGCTTTTTTCCTTTCTAGTTGGATAAAAGAAAAGTCGGTGGTGACTCTTGCTTACCGCGACATTTTGCAAACACAAACGCAAAACACAAACCAACATTTTCCTAAAACAGTCTGGTTTTGCCACCGTATCACAGGATCAAAATCAAGTTTCAAGAATCATATTTCATCAAGACATGTTGGAATATGAGATTTGTTTCATCAAGATAATCAAAAGTCAAAATTACTTTGGAAAAGTCAAAACTCTAAATACTTAGAATTTTTCTAAGTGTTTAAGAAACATGACAAGCTTAGAACTTCTGGCCAGATTATCACCATGATGCAAGATGATTCTGGAAGAACTTCTAACACAAGAGTTACAGATCTCAATGAGATCTAAAATATTTTAGAATAGAACTTATTCTATAAATGCTTGGATTTCAAGCTATACGTCTTCAAAGACACGTCCATGAAACTGAAGCTTTCAGCAAATTCTGGACCTTTCCAAAAATAGGACTTGGTTAGAACTTGTGGGCAAGTTTTCACATAGGTTCAGTCAGAAGTTGCAAGAGCAATTCAAATAGTATTTACAAAGCGTGTTATAAGCTTTCTGGAAAGTCTGAGAAATCGCTCAGAACATGCTGGAGCAAAGAAATTAAAGGATCAGAAGTTGGATGTTGGTTCTAAGTTGCGCTAATGATGAACTTCTGATCCAGAATTAAGCTATGATGCATAATCTCATATTGCAGGATTTCTGGTTTGATAAATCTTATCATCATTTAATGCTCACAACCACTTTTGAGTTTTTATCCAAAGGATTTCCCCACGTGTGACATAGAAGTACATTGTTGTCCTTGAAAAAGAAAACTCTTGACAAAAGTATGTTGGGCCCATGCTTTGCTTTTGCCTCTGAGGGCACTTTCCCTTAATTCATGCTTACAAATCAATCTTAGGCATGGCTAAAAGCTGCTAACCACCATACCTTTTTATCTTGCTTGAAGAACAAGCCAGTACGCTAGCATGATGTTGGTACTTTTGACTTCTCCAAGCTACAAAGTTCTTGCCTATAAATTGAACTGCATTTGCAACTGTGAAGGAGGCCGGTGAGAAAAAATTGAAAGGAAAAACTTTGAGACCTTGCTAAAATTTCCAGAAATCCGAAACTGCAAACATAAATACAAAACTTGCTAGTTTTTGATTCTTGCATTTAAACTCTAATTTCCCTCAAGTGTTTCTTGACCAAATCATCCATTCACCATTCATAACCCAAGCTAAAGTTTGTTCTAGCCTGCTGAATACGTGAGGAAGCTGATCAGAACATTACAAGCAGTCAGAACCAGAATCCAACTTACAGAACATTTTTCAGCTGAAAGGTAAGCTTCTACCAACCCTCATCATATCACGTAAGCATTGTTATACTTGCATGTTCAAAACACAATATAGACATAATGATTCTGATGCTGTACATATTATGAGGTTCCATGTATTTTCCTGTGTTTTACCCCAAAATTTGCCCTCTCATTTCATCAACATTTCTCATCACAAGACTCTTGGAATTCAAGATCAAGCTAGGGTTAGCTCTGCTCAAGACACCTTCTTGCACTGTTGACCCAAATTAGGGTTTGAGTTTGCACAGTGATGTTTTGACCTACAATACCCAAATTTACTTTGATACTTCATGTGGGACTCACAAGTTTGTCCATACCAAGTTTCAAGCATTGATTCAAATTTTTGCCCAATCAATTGGACAGTTGACCTAGAAATCAGCTGTATTGGGGAAAAAGTCAACTGTGGCCAATTGATAGTCAAACCTCATGAAATTTGATTCACATCAACATTATGAATTTATATGAACCATTTTATAAAGTTTGGATCACAATTCCACAAGAAATTTGATCAGATCACCAAAAGGGCAAAATGATCATTTTTAGGGTTTTGACTGTGCAAAGGCAATTTTTGACTGTTTGACCTAACCAATGGCAAATAAAGCTCAACAATGGACTCAAGAACTTAATTACTTTGTCTTGACCTATTCAACAAGTTCAAAAGATCTCAAATGCATAGGATTGACAGATGAATTTTTCAGTCAACTAATCAAAATTTGACTGTACACTGAAAAATCAAACTTTGAATTTTTGGTCAAAATCAAGTGCCAAGGGTCATTTTTCATCAAGACATGTCAAATTATGAAACTTTTTCATCAAGAAACCCAAAAATGCAAATTAGGGTTTAAAATGGAAAAATTTCATAACTTAGAATTTTTCTAAGTTATAAAATTTTCTTATTGTTTCCTAACTTTGTCCCATTTTTTCACCAAGATGAAAATGGATTCAAACAAAACTTGCAACATGAAAGTTGTAGTACATCACAAAGTATACAACTTTTATTCACAAAGTTTTCTCAAAAGAAGCTTGTATCTCAAGTTATGATTTTTGGAACAAGGGTACCTAAAACTTTTAACTTAGAGAAATTTTGCCCTAGTTTAGGCAGGATTTTGACCCATCTTCTTGGCCATTTTTCACATAGTTCCACTTGGAGTTTAAAGTTTCATTTCAAAGATGGATTGTAGTACATGTTGCAAGATTTCCAAATTATCATAGAACTCCTCAAACACCTTTGTGGTTAGGTAGAATCGAATGCTTGAAGTTCGAAAAAACTCACTTTGAAACCATGGCCAATACATGTTCATACCAAGTTGCAAATTTGACCAAACTAGCTTAGTACATGATTACAGGCCTCTAAACCAATTTAAAATCCAAAATTGAATGAAAATACATTGGATATTGGCATTGTTCTGATCAAGAGAGCTTTGTACATTGAAATTTTCCATTTTGAGCATAAAGGTCATACTTCCATTTTCATAAAGGCCACTTTATGTCAATTTCCATTTTCTTGAGCCTTGGACTTTTTTTCCTTGCAGAAAACAACTTCCCTAATCTCAGGCATAGTACACCAAGTTGAGCATGCTTGTAACTAGTCTGTACAGGCCCTAGCTTGGACAATTCACAACTTTGCTTTCAAGACAAGCCAAATGGCAAAAAGCTCAGAACTTGCACATCTGATAAAACAAACTAAAACAAAGTAGTCAAACAAGTTTCATACATCCTCACAAGTCAGAAGCACGAGCCTTTCACCCCTAAAGCACCCTCATACTCCAAAACACCATTTTTCTGCAAAACTGGGCAAGCCCTGCAGAACCACCTCCATCTCCACTCTCCCTCGTGCGTTTTGCCTCAAACTTGTTCCAATATCTTCCATTCAAATCACCTGAACTATCCCAGACCTCCATTGCTAGCTGTAACACCATTAATATACATTGCTAAGCATTGGGAAAGCTTCATTGGACATCAGGCAAGCTCAAAAGAACCTCAAGCACCCTTGGAAGTTGCTGCATTGTCCAGCTCGAAGTCAACTGAAACAGGTATTTCATGAACTTCTATATCTCTATTTAGGAATAGTTAGACTTAGGTTTGTGAATGAAAGATGTTGTACTCATAACCTTGAAACCATACATGTGCTTAGTTTTCATTTATATTAATCGTGCTAGGAGAATTTTGTTCATGAACTTTCTGAAAAAACTAGGTTAAGAATTAGGGCCAGAGAAATTCTCTCTGGTCTTTGAGAGTTAGCTTAAGTTTTTTATATGGTTAGATTCGTTGTTTGATGCTCTACAAGTTTCATGTTTTGAGTTTTGTCAAAGGATCACTGAAACAGGAGATACAGGTTTGTGTGGAAAACGCGCGTTTTTCAAACTTCTGGAGGTTGGAGATGAAGTCTGGGCTGGGCCTGGATTTCTTTACTTTTGACACCTCCCAATTCACTTTCAGCACCCCCTGGCCCATTGCTTTGTATTTTCATTATTTTTGCATTTTTATTTTTTTTTCTGACCTTGATATTTTAATTTCAAATATAAAAAATACTTAAAAAATATTTTCATAAATTTTTATATTTATTTGACATTTATTTTAATTATTTCTAGTATTAATATATTAAATACTTTATATTTATTTTTGTTTAAATGTATAAATAATGTAAAAAATACTTTTATTTTTATTTATTATTTTTATACACACTTGAAAATATTTTCTTGAAATATATACATTTTTTAAGTAATTAATTTTTGTTTTTTATACACTTCATATATTTAATATATATATATATATATATATATATATATATATATATATATATATATATATATATATATATATATATATATATATATATATATATATATATATATATATATATATATATATATATATATATATATATATATATATATATATATATATATATATATATATATATATATATATATATATATATATATATATATATATATATATATATATATATATATATATATATATATATATATATATATATATATATATATATATATATATATATATATATATATATATACCTATATAATATATTTTATTGAATAATAAGAACAAAAAACACAAAAAACACAAAAATAATACATTTTTATTTTTATTAATATTTTATACTAAAAACACCTTTTTTTAATATACTTTTATTTCTTGTACAAATTAATACATTATTGTATATAAATAACAAATAATACTATTTATTTAAGAAATTAGGGTTTTTGCCCTAAAAAACAAAAATAATTAAAATTGACTTTTCTTTATTATTTACACTTCACATTTAAAAATACTTTTTACATACATAAAAATCTTTTTTTTGCATAACACATTTTATCTAACATTTATTTATTGTATTTTATTTAATTATTGTACATTTAAATATTGTATCTTATACATTCAATTTGGTTGTAATAATTTAGGATTTAATTTCTTGCAAAATAATCCCCAATTCAAATTTGTACCCCCTCCCTATATCATGTTGTAATAGTGTAGAATTTAAATTCTCGCACTTTTAAATGCTTTCAATTATGCCATGATTAGACCTAGGGTTTGTATGCAAAATCAAATTAAAGAATAGTTTGACCTAATCAAAGATAACCAAGCATGAAAAACAAACACAATGCACACTTGCACCCCTAAGGTTTCAATCCACTTGTTGCCTTCAAAAACGGGCCATGATATGTATGTCAAGTACTTTGGCAAAACAAAAACAAAGCAAAGATCATAGTCCCTCGATGACGCTATCTGAGTTTCCTAAACAAAATGATCAAGTCCCTCAAGAAAAATTGCCAAAAATACTTGACACTATTGCTATCATGGTCTATACGATGACCCGCGCCTGTCCCGTTTAACATCCTAACACAAGGTTGTTCACCAAATACAATGGTGGAACAACACTGTTAAAAGGGTTAAAACATAAGAAATATCTTTGAGTAAAATAAGGTAGACAACTCTTAGTTACTTGATCAAACTTGCAAAAACATCCTTGCTATCTTAAAAACACACTTCACAACACAATTTCAAAACCCTACTTTCAAACATTGAAAACTTTTCAAAAGATAAAAACACCTTTGTATACATTCAAACAAGAATCATTACAAAGGTTTCCACGACGATGGATATCTTTTCAAAAACATGTTTCAAAATCACACACAAAGCACCATTTCAAACAAATGAAGAGCACCATTTCAAACAATTGAAAAGCAAAGCAAGTGATCTAAGCAGGTAACTAAGAGCCCATGGATAACCATGGATAGAAAGGGTGCTAATACCTTCCCTTTCTATAATCTACTCCCCAAACCCAAGAAAACATCTCAAAGGTCTTTCCTGTGCTTTTTGACCTTTCCTTAGGATAAAATAAAAAGTCAGTGGCGACTCTTGCTAAACCGAAATATTTGCGAACACAAACGAAAAATCCCAAGTCAGTTCTCCCACCGTATCACAGAACTGGAGATTCTGCTGGGGAGAACTTTAAAAGTGGAGTAACCTTAGGGCTTAGATCACCCTTTGCATGATTATTTGTTTGTTTTGGATGCTTTACATTTGGTTCTCTTGTTTGGGCTTGAAATCCTCCACCCGGATTTGGGAAACATTCATAGGTAAATAGTATTACGTTGTGGAAACTGTGCGGGGTATACCGACACGGTTGAAGAAATAGCTATATTAGTGCGACATATTTGTGAGTACCGGTATCCTTTGAGTCAATCAAAGAGAATACGGGGCCGCTGAGTGATGTCATGAAGCACTAATGAACTCTTAGAACCTTACTTGACCATCTTGGCCTTTTATTAGGGGTGGTGAGATGACCGGCTTTGGTGCAGTCCGAAGTTGGTAGATACTCGATACTACACTCATTGAGGATTGTTTTCTTGGAATATTTTGGTCGCTAGTTAAGTGGCTAAACCAGAACAATGAACATAGAAAACAATCCAGTGATATTATGCTCCTTAGAACCCGGTTACTATTTATAGGACAGGTTTTGAGCCAACTAAACTCAAGAGGGTACTTACCTATGAAACCTCATGCAAGCCTGAAACTAGGGTTTTGTGTGACTTGCTTGTACATGTGCTTGTGCATACATCATAAACATCATAAACATCATAAAGCATCATATGCATCCACTAACCATTTCAAGGGTTTGGATCTTCATCTTTTTTCTTGTTTTGTAGGTCATGGAATCTCTTCGCAGGAAAACAATTCAAGTCAACCTTGTGAGAATCCCTCCTCAACTCAAGGAGCTTACATCCAGGATTCCAGAGAATTCTCTCTTCAGTGAAAGACATGGTAGACTCCTCAACTTGGTCAACACCAACATTGAAGAAGATTTGGTGAAAGTTCTCTTCCAGTTCTTTGACCCCCTACACCACTGTTTTACATTCCCTGATTACCAATTGGTGCCTACTTTGGAGGAATTTTCTCAACTCTTGAGAATTCCTATTCTTCATCAACTATCCTACAACGGTACGAAAAAAGAACCAAAGCCTAAAGATGTTGCTCAAGCATTACACTTACAACCATCTGACATCAAGGGGCATTGGGAATCCAGAAGTGGTGTCAAGGGTTTCTTGGCAAAGTTTCTGTTTGAGAAGGCACAAGACTGCTGGAATTTTCTTGATCTACAAGCCTTTGAAGAGATTGTGGCACTCCTCATCTACGGGTTTGTCTTGTTCCCAAACCATGACCAACTTATAGATGTGAATGCTGTCAAGATTTTCATTTCCAAGAATCCTATACCTACATTGCTTGGGGACATCCTACACTCATTTTACACACGAACAATGAGGAAAAGAGGTGTTCTCATGTGCTGTACTCCTCTCCTAGCAAGGTTGTTTATTTCACACCTTCCACAACCAGTTTTGAAGAATGAGCAGGGTTTAAGGTGGTCACAACGATTGATGACCCTTACACATTCTGATGTACATTGGTGTTCTCGTTCCCGAGAAAATGTCATCATCATTGATCATTGTGGGGAATTCCCTAATGTCCCACTACTTGGAATTATGGGAGGCATTACCTACAACCCTTGTCTAGCTTTGAGACAATTTTGATATGCTCGGAGCGATGGCCCTCATGACATGCTGATTCCTGACCTAGTTTTTGACTTCGACAACGATGCGCAAGGACTTCGACAAAGGTTTATCAGAGCTTGGAGGATGCCCAACAAGGTGGATAGTAAGACACTGGGGCACAAAAATTCCATCCCCCTTGAGCCTTATCTCAAGTGGGTACGAACCCGCGCCCAGAGTCTTATGATGCCATACCCTCACATTCTCCCCTTGATCAAAGAGCCTGTTATGGAAGGAGAGGTTCCATACACCATCCTACATCCTGACATGCCAACATCATGGGAAGAAATGAAAAAGAGTTGGATCCAACTCAAGGAAGAGCGAAATACTTTTGAAGCCAACTTCTATGCCAGTGAGAAGAAGGTTTTGGAGCTTACCCGCCGACTTCATGAGGAGGAAACTCTCAACACTTACATCGCACCAAAGAGGATGCACAATATCTTTTTACATTAAGAATTTTGTAATATTTTCCCCATGGGGCACTTATGTACTAACAATTTCTTCTTAATATGACGTGCATTCTTTTTGTTTGCAACAAATTTGAATTTCTGAATCCTTGAATGCATTACATGAATAACATACCATTCATCATATGCATAAACAGGTCTTCACACCAGGTTTCCTTATCTTTCTGCTGTTTATTTCAGCAAGATGGATTTGGAGCAGACGGTAAAGGATCTGCAGGCACAAAATTCACAATTCCAGCAACTCCTCATGACCTTGACAAAGGGTCAAGAGGACCTCAAAGCTTTGTTGGAGAAGAATAAAGAGTAAAATAAAAAGAGACCTGGAGTAGCCACTTTTGGAAGAAGGTTTGAGAGCAATGCTAGGAAGGTTCTTGAGTTCCCCTCAACGTCTGACGAAGGGGCCGGTAAAGGGAAAGGGACTGCTGTACCTTCTGAATCTGAGGTTGAAGAGGAGGAAGAGGAAGAAGACGAAGACTACTCCGAACAACAGTATCCACCAGCGGATGATAAATATAAGAATCTTGAGGATAGACTGGCAGCCATGGAGTTGCAGAGGGTACCCAGTTTGGATTTTGAAGAACTAAGGCTGGTAGCTAGGATTGTTATCCCTCCCAAGTTCAAGGTGCCAACATTTGCTAAGTACGACGGTCTGTCTTGCCCAAAGATGCACCTAAGATCGTATGTCAGAAAAATCCAACCCCACTCATCTGATAAAGACCTCTGGGTACACTTTTTCCAAGACAGTTTGTCTGGAACGCAGTTGGATTAGTTCTATCAGCTCGAGAGATCAGAGGTTCATAATTGGGAAGACTTAGCTGCCGCTTTTTATCGCCAATATCAATACAATACTGACTTGGCGCCCACCCATACTCAGTTACAAAGTATGGGGATAGCTTCCAATGAAGGGTTTAAAAAGTACGCCCAGAAGTGGCGTGATCTGGCTGGAAGGGTGCAGCCACCGTTGTTAGATAGGAAGTTAGTTGACATGTTTCTGGGGATCCTGTCTGGCCTCTTCTTCAATCATCTAATTGGGAGTTCTTCCGCGGGATTTACTGAGCTAATTTTGACCGGAGAAAGGGTTGAGGCCGGGATTAAAAGTGGAAAGATTCAAAAGGATGCTTCTGTATCCACAGCTGTTAAGAAACCTTTCCCAGCTAAGAAGGAAGCATCTGCTGTGTATTCTCAGAAGGGTCAGGGAAGAACCGAGCTCCGAACGACTGTAGGGGCTGTGATGATTCAAAGTTCTTCAAATGATCAACCTCGTAACAATCAATCGAGACCTAATCAACAACGGGTAGAAAGGCCACAACGGAAGTTCACTCGAATCAACATGACGCCCGCTCAGGTACTCCCCCATTTTTTGAAGCTGAATCTTACTAGTTTGAAGGAAGCGCCAAAGAACCCTAACACCTCCTCTCCATACTACCACTCAAATGCCAAATGTGCTTACCATTCTGACAGTGTTGGGCACGATACCAATAATTGCTGGGCGCTTAAGAACAAAATTCAGGACCTGATTGATGCCAAAGAAGTAGAATTTGATGCTCCTGAGAAGCCTAATGTGATTTCTGCTCTGATTCCCAAGCACGGCCATAATGTTCATGCCGTTATAGAAGACCTCCATGTTACTGATGTTGCTAATCTTTTGAATCCGTTGTTAGTGATTAAAGAGAATTTGATAAGAGTCGGGATCTTTCCTGGTTGTGGTAAAGACTGCTATTTTTGTTTGAACATACAAGGTGATTTCCCAATGTTGAAGTCAGGTGTCCAACGCCTGATGGATACCCAAGAGATACTTTTCCAGAAAACCCCTGTTGATACCTTCAATCCTGTTACTCCTGCTACTTTTTCTACTTCAACCAACGATATTGCAATCATAACCATTTCCGACAATCCTCCCAAGGCTTGCAAAAGGCCTGTCAGGATTACACCCAGCTCTAAATGTGTACCATTAAAGATCACCATGCCGGGACCTGTCCCGTACCAATCCAGCAAAATAATACCATATAACTATGGGGGAGAAATCTTCTACCAGGTATCAAACAAATTGAGGCAGTCTAAGAAAATTCTGAAGAAGAAAACCCTGATATACGGAACATTGCGGGTACAAGCAAGATAACCCGCAGCGGCCGGATCTTTTCTCCGGAGATTTCTCCCCCTCGAGCAGTTTTCGGACCCTTGAAAGCTTCTGTACCTGTTGGGCCATCTGTGCAAGGCCCAGTGATTAAAGAATTGGATACTCCTGAAGTAAGACCATCTGCTGATATTACCGACAAGGGTAAGGGGATACTAGAAGTGCCTGTCAGGACGAAGGCTCATGTTGTGGTTATCCCCGAAATCACTCAGAAAGAAATGGATGAAATCTTGAAAATAATCAGAAAAAGTGACTACGACGTTGTGGAACAGCTAGGGCAGACCCCTTCTAAAATTTCAATGTTGGCTCTTCTACTCTGTTCTGAGGCCCATGCTAAGGCCCTAATCAAATTCTTGAAGGCGACACATGTACCCTAAGAGACTTCAGCTGACCAGTTTCAGGAGTGTGTGGCCAGTCTTACTGCTGATAATGGCCTGGGCTTTTCCGATGCTGACTTGACCCCCAAAGGAAGGAAACACAACGACGCGCTACATGTCTCAGTTGAATGCATGGGAACCACCCTCGCCCATGTCTTAGTTGATATTGGTTCTTCCTTGAATGTGCTGCCGAAGAAAGCTTTAGACCGTTTAGATTGCGAAGGATTGACCCTCAAACCTAGTAACATCGTTGTTAGGGCCTTTGATGGGTCCAAAAGAATGGTTCATGGAGAGGTTAATATTCCTATCAAAGTAGGCACAAAAGTTTTCAACTCCACCTTTTACGTGATGGACATCCGTCCGTAATACTCGTGTTTGTTAGGAAGGCCATGGATCCATTATGTCGGGGCAGTTACCTCCTCTTTGCACCAAATGCTGAAATATCCTGTTAAAGGTAAGATTATAACAATGCACAGCGAGGAAGAGTACATGATAAGTCATCTCAATTCCTTCCGCTATGTGGAGTTGGATGGCGAGTTCATCGAAACGACTTTCCAACATTTTGAGGAAGTTTCTCCTGAGGTAGCAATTGCAAAGACAATGGTTGAGGTGCCTATCGTTCCCAAGCATGTATCTAGGATGGCATCTCTCAAGGACGCAGAGGCTGTGATTAAAGAAGGGAAGAATACAATATGGGGGCAATTTCCTGACTTTCCCCATAAGACGGACAAGTTTGGATTAGGGTTTACTGCTGCAGGACAAAAGGCTATGCGTCGCTCCAAGGCTGGAGGACCACCCGTCAAGATATCTCACCATGAAATCAATGCTGTAGAAGATGAAGATGAAGAGAGCCACTTTGAAGATTGGATCTTTCCGACCATCGAAGGGGGTTTAAACAACTGGGAAGCAAAGGATTTTATTCCCATCACCTTTATCAACCAGTAATTTTATCTTTGAACAATTTCCCATTTATGGTCTGTAATAACTAAAGAATTTGCACACTATTTTCACCTCATGCCTTGCCCGGGGCATGTAGGTCCATTTGTAAGGGCTTGATTTTCTTCATAATCATATGCCATGTTTTAATGAATCATTGGACGTTTTTCATCTATAAACTGTTGCGTTCATTTTTCTTTCCTTTTGCATTTTTGTTTGTTTAAGGATGGCTATCCCTTACACACACCCACACTCACAAATGCAAGTACCCATCCACTCCGGATTCCATGGGTGACTATTCTGCTTTAGCCTTCGATAACTCTGAATATTTGGTCAATCATGTTGAGCACGAAGTTGACGAAGACTGTGAAGTACCAGGAGAATTAGCCAGACTTCTACAACAAGAAGAGAGGGCCATTCTGCCTCATGAAGAGCTGCTAGAAACCATCAACTTGGGGACAGAGGAAGACAGGAAAGAGGTAAAAGTGGGTGCCAACCTGGAACCAAGTGTCAAAGAGCGCTTAGTGCAGTTGTTGAACGAATATGTTGAAATCTTCGCCTGGTCTTATGAAGACATGCCAGGATTAGACACAGATATCGTGGTTCATCGTCTCCCTACAAGAGAAGACTGTCCACCAGTCAAGAAAAAGGTCCGCCGAATGAGGCCTGACATGTCTGAGAAGATTAAGGTTGAGGTTATGAAGAAATTTAACACTGGCTTTCTGGCTGTTACTTCCTATCCACAATGGGTTTCTAACATTGTGCCCGTGCCTAAGAAGGACGGCAAAGTCAGAATGTGTGTGGACTATCGGGATTTGAACAGGGATAGCCCTAAAGATGATTTTCCACTGCCACATATCGACATCTTGGTTGAAAACACAGCTCAACACAAGGTTTTTTCCTTCATGGATGGATTCTCGGGATACAACCAGATCAAAATGGCCCCCGAGGACATGGAGAAAACTACTTTTGTCACACAATGGGGTACCTTCTGCTACAAAGTGATGCCATTCAGAATGTAGAGTGTAGGGGAAACTTATCAACGCGCCATGGTAGCTTTGTTTCATGATATGATACATCATGAGATCGAAGTTTACGTAGACGACATGATAGCTCGATCACAGACAGAAGAAGAACACCTTAATCATTTGCAAAAGCTGTTTGCCATGTTGAAGGAGTATAAGCTCAGACTGAACCCAAGCAAATGCACTTTTGGAGTTAGGTCTGGTAAACTTTTGGGATTTATTGTCAGCAACAAAGGCATTGAGGTTGATCTAGCTAAAGTAAAGGCTATACAAGAAATGCATGCCCCCCGTACTAAAAAGGAGGTTAGAGGATTCTTGGGACGCTTGAACTATATTGCGAGGTTCATCTCTCACCTGACATCTACCTGTGAGCCAATTTTCAAACTATTGAAGAAAGATCAGGTAGTTGAATGGAACAATGATTGTCAAGTTGCTTTTGATAAGATCAAGGAGTATTTACTAGAACCTCCTATTTTTATGCCACCCGTTGAAGGAAGGCTGTTAATCATGTATCTGACTGTTTTGGATAACTCAATGGGGTGCGTGTTGGGCCAACATGACAAGTCTGGCCGAAAAGAGCATGCCATTTATTACCTTAGCAAAAAGTTTACCGACTGTGAGACTCGCTACTCACTGCTCGAGAAAACTTGCTGCACTTTGGTATGGGTTGCTAGCCGGCTAAGGCAGTATATGTTGACTCACACCACTTTATTGATTTCCAAAATGGATCCGATCAAGTATATCTTCGAGAAGCCTGCTTTATCTGGAAGAATCTCTAGATGGAAAATGATCCCGACTGAGTATGATATCCAGTATACTACCCAAAAAGCTATAAAGGGGAGTGTACTCGCTGACCATCTAGCTCATCAAGCCGTCGAAGATTACCAATCTATGAGATTCGACTTCCCTGACGAGGACATCATGACATTGGACAACATTGAAGGTAACGGACCGTATGACGGACCTGAACAAGGATCCCGATGGACCCTGTACTTTGATGGTACTTCAAATGCACTTGGCAATGGTATCAGTGCGATACTCATTTCTCCGGAAGGTTGCCATACACCCTTCACTGCTCGACTGTGCTTCAGTTGTACCAACAACTTGGTTGAATATGAAGTTTGCATCTTTGGTCTCAAGGCTGCTATAGACTTGGGAATCAAATCTTTGGTCGTATTTGGGGACTCGGCTTTGGTTATCAGTCAAGTCAAAGGAGAGTGGGACACTAAACATCCTAATCTTATCCCATACAAAGAACATGTCTTAGCATTGTTGCCTCGTTTCGAGCAGATTACTTTCGAACACTTTCCGCGAGAAGAGAATCAGCTAGCAGATGCCCTAGCTACAATGTCTTCCATGTTTAAACTCAATTGGGATAACGAGGCTCCCCAAATTACCATCGAGCGAATGGACGAACTTGTGCACTGTCATGAGATTAATACCGAAGAAGTAGTGGAACAACCCTGGTTTCATGAAATCAAAAGGTATCTCCAGATTAGAGAATACCCTGAAGGAGCTTCCGTCAATGACAAAAAGTTCTTAAGGAGATTTGCTGCCAAGTTCTTCCTAAGCAATGACATCCTTTATAAGCGCAACCATGATTGTGTTCTACTTTGTTGTGTGGACAAGGTTGAAGCTGAGTTGATCATGACCGAGATACATAGTGGCACCTTTGGCACCCACCTAAGAGGACATACGATGGCTAAGAATATTCTAAGGGCAGGCTACTACTGGTCTACCATGGAAGCTGATTGTCATCAACATTCTCGTACTTGCCATAAATGCCAAATCTACGCCGACAAGGTACATACCTCCTGTTCCTCTCAACATTCTGACAGCTCCTTGGCCATTCGCAATGTGGGGCATTGACATGATTGGAGAGATCAAGCCCACAGCATCCAATGGACATCGCTTCATCTTGGTCGCTATTGATTATTTTACCAAGTCGGTCGAAGCAGCTTCCTTTGCCTCTGTTACAAAGAATGTGATTGCCCGCTTCATCAAGCAGAACCTCATATGCCGGTATGGTGTCCCCGACAGGATCATCACAGACAACGGTACGAATTTGAACAACACTATGATCACCGCTCTATGCAAACAGTTCAAGATTTATCATCACAATTCATCTTCCTATCGGCCAAAGATGAACGGTGCTATTGAAGCCGCGAACAAAAATATCAAGAAGATCATTCAAAAGATGACAGTCACCTACAAAGACTGGCATGAGATGTTGCCGTTCGCTCTGCATGGATATCGTACCACGGCACGTACTTCAACAGGGGCAACCCTATTTTCTTTGGTGTATGGCATGGAAGCGATTCTACCCATGGAAGTTCAGATCCCTTCCTTAAGGATTATGAAGGACGCTGGTTTGAGTGAAGACGATTGGATTCAGACTCGGCTTGATCAACTTAATTTGATCGACGAGAAGCAACTTACTACTGTTTGTCATGGTCAGACGTATCAAAAACGGATGATCAAAGCTTTCAACAAAAAAGTCAGACGTCAAGTATATCAAGTCGGAGATCTTGTAATCAAGCGGATCATATTACCGCAAAGTGATCCCAGGGGAAAGTGGACTCCTACTTACGAAGGACCACTTGTGATCAAGAGCATCTTTTCTGGTGGGGCAATGATTCTGACCACCATGGACGGCGACGACCTGCCGCACCCTGCGAACGCAGACATAGTCAAAAGATACTACGCATAAAACGACCCGGCAAGTTAAAAACATCTCATGCCAGTCTTTGTAGGTGACTGTCATCTTTTGAATGATCTTCTTGATATTTTTGTTCGCGGCTTCAATAGCACCGTTCATCTTTGGCCGATAGGAAGATGAATTGTGATGATAAATCTTGAACTGTTTGCATAGAGCGGTGATCATAGTGTTGTTCAAATTCGTACCGTTGTCTGTGATGATCCTGTCGGGGACACCATACCGGCATATGAGGTTCTGCTTGATGAAGCGGGCAATCACATTCTTTGTAACAGAGGCAACCCTATTTTCTTTGGTGTATGGCATGGAAGCGATTCTACCCATGGAAGTTCAGATCCCTTCCTTAAGGATTATGAAGGACGCTGGTTTGAGTGAAGACGATTGGATTCAGACTCGGCTTGATCAACTTAATTTGATCGACGAGAAGCAACTTACTACTGTTTGTCATGGTCAGACGTATCAAAAACGGATGATCAAAGCTTTCAACAAAAAAGTCAGACGTCAAGTATATCAAGTCGGAGATCTTGTAATCAAGCGGATCATATTACCGCAAAGTGATCCCAGGGGAAAGTGGACTCCTACTTACGAAGGACCACTTGTGATCAAGAGCATCTTTTCTGGTGGGGCAATGATTCTGACTACCATGGACGGCGACGACCTGCCGCACCCTGCGAACGCAGACATAGTCAAAAGATACTACGCATAAAACGACCCGGCAAGTTAAAAACCCGAAAGGGAGACTTGGGCAAAAATGGGCATCCCAGTGAATCGAAAACCCAAAAGGGCGGTTCAGGCAAAAATTAGAGATAAAACAAAAAACTGTACACCCGACAAGTTGAAAACCCGAAAGGGCGACTTGAGCAAAAAAGGGTTTCCCGGTGGATCGAAAACCCGAAAGGGCGGTCCAAGCAAAAGTTAGGGAATTAAAAGCGTACGACTATGTCTCGTCGGATCACTTTAAGAACAATCTCTTCACCAACAAACTCCAAGCTTCTGATCAATCCAGTCATCGGCGGACGAAGCAGCAAATGGACAAGATATTCAGATTTGTGAAGGCTATAGCAGAATGGGAATCCCATGGAGTTGTTACATATAGCCATCTTTATTTTGTATAAAATCTTTCAATTTTTACGACAACATTCTCTTACTAGGATGTCTGTCTCCTTTGTACAAAGATACTCACGAAAATTAAATATAAAGATACTTCAAAGCGCAGAAATTTGCTTGCCTTTCTTTTCTTTTTACACTTATGTTTTATTTGAAAACGTCCAATGTTTTGTTAAATAGGCATATGCATTTGAATATAATCACTGCTTACAAATAAAACGAAATTGAAAAAGGATAATTACTGATAGGTTGAAGGTGTAGGAAGATATCTTTGTGCCATTTCAGAAGAAATCCCCTACGATACATCATTCAGATCCTCAACAAAGCTAAAGTTTGGAGTATATTTCCCCAGCGGAGTTAATCTTCAAGATCTTCAGCGGAGCCAGTGGATTCTAAAACTTGATTCCTCAACTGAGTTAAGTTTCAAAATTCCCGTCAGAGTTAAGCTTCAAGATCCCCAGTGGAGCCTGAAAACCCTGAAAATCCTATCCCCAGCGGAGCCAGAATAGTGAACATTTCCCCCACAGAGTTATCTCCCAGCAAGATCGAAGATTCTCGGTCTCATTTCTCCAAGCACAAGCCTTCTAGGTTTTAACTCCCCAATAGATATTTTCAGAGTTTTCCTTATTTCCCAGGAAAGGCATAAAGGATTCTCATTCCCTGCAGAAGTTGTCAAAGACCTTGTTAATCCCCACAAATCGCCGAGGGTTTTCAATCTCCAGCAGTGATCCCAGGATTTCTCCTTCTCAAAAATTAGAGATCTTTAATCCCCAAGCAGTCAACAAGGATTTCTCATCTTCGATAATCAAAGATTTTTGGAATCCCCAGCATCGGTCAAGGATTTGCTTTCCCTGACAGCAATCAAAGATTTCATTATCTCCAATTATCAAGGATTTATTTTCCTCATCAAGACAGCTACTCAGCTTACATGCGCAACCATTACATTCATATATCATAAATATTGATGAAATACAGTTCATTGCATCATACATATCATGCCACATATCTTTGTGTTTAGCTAACATTTTACCCTTTTCAGGATAAGATTAAAAGGCTATTGTTAACATTTATTCAGATACAGTATGGATACACCCCAGACACGGCGGTCATTCTATTACTCATTCAGAGTTGCAAGTCAAAATACAGTACATATATACCCCAGACATGGCGGTCATTCTACTACTCATTCAGGCTTCAGCAATCCGATACAGACTAGATATGCTCCAGACACGGCGGCCATTCTACCTCTCATTCAGATTCAACTATCAACTTCAAGTTCAGATACCCTCCAGACATGGATGCCATTCTGGCCCTTACACTGACAGTTTGATTCTTCCCAGTGCAGTCGCCACGGAAGTCATTCTGTCACTTATTCATATCCCAGTTACAGTCTCAGATATACTCCAGACACGGAAGTCATTCTGCTACTCATACAGATCTCAACTTCAGATATAGTCCAGATATGCTCCAGACACGGTTTCCATTCTATCAATAATTCGGAATTTATCCCCAGCCCCAGAGATGCTCCATACACAGATGTTTCTATGGTCGCCCATTCAGAATTCAGATATAATACAAATACACTCCAGACACGGCAGTCATTCTGATATTCATTCAAAGCTCAAATACATTTACAGCTCAGATACGCTCCAGACACGGACGCCATTCATTCGCTCATACAGACCCAGTCTCCAAGATACAGTTCGAATGCATTCCAAACACGAATACCATCTTGACGCTCATTCTTCTGACCTACCACATTGCAATTCAACAAACATTCTTGGATGGAATCTATAAGCCCATCTCCAACAATATTCTACCATCTCCAAATGGCATCTTTAAGCCCATTTCCTCAGCCACATTTTGACGAGTGCAAATTTACGGGCACTCTAGTGTCCAATCCTCTTTTACCTTCGAGTCGCGAAAGGCAAGCTTGCCAATCTAACTCTTCAGGTTCAAGAAGATTGAACAGGGGCAACTGTTGTACCCCAAAATTTTCCCTCTCATTTCATCAACATTTCTCATCACAAGACTCTTGGAATTCAAGATCAAGCTAGGGTTAGCTCTGCTCAAGACACCTTCTTGCATTGTTGACCCAAATTAGGGTTTGAGTTTGCACAATGATGTTTTGACATACAATACCCAAATTGACTTTCATACTTCATGTGGGACTCACAAGTTTATCCATACCATGTTTCAAGCCTTGATTCAAATTTTTGCCCAGTCAATTGGACAGTTGACCTAGAAATCAGCTGTATTGGGGAAAAAGTCAACTGTGGCCAATTGACAGTCAAACCTCATGAAATTTGATTCACATCAACATTATGAATTCATATGAACCATTTAATCAATTTTGGATCACAATTCCACAAGAAATTGGATCAGATCACCAAAAGGGAAAAATGGTCATTTTTAGGGTTTTGACCGTGCAAAGGCAATTTTTGACTGTTTGACCTAACCAATGGCAAATCAAGCTAAACCATGGACTCAAGGACTTAATGACTCTGTCTTGACTTATTCAACAAGTTCAAAAGATCTCAAATGCATAGGATTGACAGATGAATTTTTCAGTCAACTGATCAAAATTTGACTGTACACTGAAAAGTCAAATTTTGACTTTTTGGTCAAAATCAAGTGCCAAGGGTCATTTTTCATCAAGACATGTCAAATTATGAAACTTGTTCATCAAGAAACCCAAAAATGCAAATTAGGGTTTAAAATGGAAAATTTTCATAACTTAGAATTTTTCTAAGTTATAAAATTTTCTTATTTTTTCCTAACATTGTCCCATTTTTTCACCAAGATGAAAATGGATTCAAACAAAACCTGCAACATGAAAGTTGTAGTCCATCACAAATTATACAACTTTGATTCACAAAGTTTTCTCAAAAGAAGCTTGTATCTCAAGTTATGATTTTTGGAACAAGGGTACCTAAAACTTTTAACTTAGAGAAATTTTGCCCTAGTCTAGGCAGGATTTTGACCCATCTTCTTGGCCATTTTTCACATAGTTCCACTTGTAGTTTCAAGTTGCATTTAAAATATGGATTGTAGTACATGTTGCAAGATTTCCAAATTTTCCAAGAACTCCTCAAACACCTTTTTAGTTAGGGAGAATCGAATGCTTAAAGTTGGCAAAAACTCAATTTGAAACCATGGCCAATACATGTTCATACCAAGTTGCAAATCTGACCAAACTAGCTTAGTACATGATTACATGCCTCTAAACCAATTTACACTCCAAAATTGAATGCAAATACATTGGATATTGGCATTGTTCTGATCAAGAGAGCTTTGTACATTGAACTTTTCCATTTTGAGCATAAAGGTCATACTTCCATTTTCATAAAGGCCACTTTATGTCAATTTCCATTTTCTTGAGCCTTAGACTTTTTTCCTTGCAACAAACAACTTCCCTAATCTCAGGCATAGTACACCATGTTGAGCATGCTTGTAACTAGCCTGTACAGGCCCTAGCTTGGACAGTTCACAACTTTGCTTTCAAGACAAGCCAAATGGCAAAAAGCTCAGAACTTGCACATCTGATAAAAAAAACTAAAACAAAGTTGTCAAACAAGTTTCATACATCCTCACAAGTCAGAAGCACGAGCCTTTCACCCCTAAAGCACCCTCATACTCCAAAACACCATTTTTCTGCAAAACTGGGCAAACCCTGCAGAACCACCTCCATCTCCACTTTCCCTCGTGCGTTTTGCCTCAAACTTGTTCCAATATCTTCCATTCAACTCACCTGAACTATCCCAGACCTCCATTTCTAGCTGTAACACCATTAACACACATTGCTATTTTCGTTTGAAAGCTTTGCAGATTGAGTTCTGTAGCACGATTCAGGCTACTTCAAAACAAGTCAAGCATTGGAAAAGCTTCATTGGACATCAGGAAAGCTCAAAAGAACCTCAAGCACCCTTGGAAGTTGCTGCATTATCCAGCTCGAAGTCAACTGAAACAGGTATTTCATGAACTTCTATCTCTCTATTTAGGAATAGTTAGACTTAGGTTTGTGAATGAAAGATGTTGTACTCATAGCCTTGAAACCATACATGTGCTTAGTTTTCATTTATATTAATCGTGCTAGGAGAATTTTGTTCATGAACTTTCTGAAAAAACTAGGTTAAGAATTAGGGCCAGAGAAATTCTCTCTGGTCTTTGAGAGTTAGCTTAAGTTTTTTATATGGTTAGATTCGTTGTTTGATTCTCTACAAGTTTCATGTTTTAAGTTTTGTCAAAGGATCACTTAAACAGGAGATACAGGTTTGTGTGGAAAACGCGCGTTTTTCAAACTTCTGGAGGTTGAAGATGAAGTCTGGGCTGGGCCTGGATTTCTTTACTTTTGACACCTCCCAATTCACTTTCAGCACCCCCTGGCCCATTGTTTTGTATTTTCATTATTTTTGCATTTTTATTTTTTCTCTGACCTTGATATTTTATTTTCAAATATAAAAAATACTTAAAAAATATTTTCATAAATTTTTATATTTATTTGGTATTTATTTTAATTATTTCTAGTATTAATATATTAAATACTTTATATTTATTTTTGTTTAAATGTATAAATAATGTAAAAAATACTTTTATTTTTATTTATTATTTTTATACACACTTGAAAATATTTTCTTGAAATATATACATTTTTTAAGTAATTAATTTTTGTTTTTTATACACTTCATATATATATATATATATATATATATATATATATATATATATATATATATATATATATATATATATATATATATATATATATATATATATATATATATATATATATATATATATATATATATTATTGAATAAAAAGAACAAAAAACACAAAAATAATACATTTTTATTTTTATTAATATTTTATACTAAAAACACCTTTTTTTTAATATACTTTTATTTCTTGTACAAATTAATACATTATTGTATATAAATAACAAATAATACTATTTATTTAAGAAATTAGGGTTTTTGCCCTAAAAAACAAAAATAATTAAAATTGACTTTTCTTTATTATTTACACTTCACATTTAAAAATACTTTTTACATACATAAAAATCTTTTTTTTGCATAACACATTTTATCTAACATTTATTTATTGTATTTTATTTAATTATTGTACATTTAAATATTGTATCTTATACATTCAATTTGGTTGTAATAATTTAGGATTTAATTTCTTGCAAAATAATCCCCAATTCAAATTTGTACCCCCCTCCCTATATCATGTTGTAATAGTGTAGAATTTAAATTCTCGCACTTTTAAATGCTTTCAATTATGCCATGATTAGACCTAGGGTTTGTATGCAAAATCAAATTAAAGAATAGTTTGATCTAATCCAAGATAACCAAGCATGAAAAACAAACACAATGCACACTTGCACCCCTAGGGTTTCAATCCACTTGTTGCCTTCAAAAACGGGCCATGATATGTATGTCAAGTACTTTGGCAAAACAAAAACAAAGCAAAGATCATAGTCCCTCGATGACGCTATCTGAGTTGCCTAAACAAAATGATCAAGTCCCTCAAGAAAAATTGCCAAAAATACTTGACACTATTGCTATCATGGTCTATACGATGACCCGCGCCTGTCCCGTTTAACATCCTAACACAAGGTTGTTCACCAAATACAATGGTGAAACAACACTGTTAAAAGGGTTAAAACAAAAGAAAGATCTTTGAGTAAAATAAGGTAGACAACTCTTAGTTACTTGATCAAACTTGCAAAAACATCCTTGCTATCTTAAAAGCACACTTCACAACACAATTTCAAAACCCTACTTTCAAACATTGAAAACTTTTCAAAAGATAAAAACACCTTTGTATACATTCAAACAAGAATCATTACAAAGGTTGCCACGACGATGGCTATCTTTTCAAAAACATCTTTCAAAATCACACACAAAGCACCATTTCAAACAAATGAAGAGCACCATTTCAAACAATTGAAAAGCAAAGCAAGTGATCTAAGCAAGTAACTAAGAGCCCATGGATAACCATGGATAGAAAGGGTGCTAATACCTTCCCTTTCTATAATATACTCCCCAAACCCAAGAAAACATCTCAAAGGTCTTTCCTGTGCTTTTTGACCTTTCCTTAGGATAAAATAAAAAGTCAGTGGCGACTCTTGCTAAACCGAAACATTTGCGAACACAAACGCAAAATCCCAAGTCAGTTCTCCCACCGTATCACAGAACTGGCGACTCTGCTGGGGAGAACTTTAAAAGTGGAGTAACCTTAGGGCTTAGATCACCCTTTGCATGATTATTTGTTTGTTTTGGATGCTTTACATTTGGTTCTCTTGTTTGGGCTTGAAATCCTCCACCCGAATTTGGGAAACATTCATAGGTAAATAGCAATACGTTGTGGAAACTGTGTGGGGTATACCGACACGGTTGAAGCAATAGCTATATTAGTGCGAAATATTTGTGAGTACCGGTAGCCTTTGAGTCAATCAAAGAGAATACGGGGCCGCTGAGTGATGTCATGAAGCACTAATGAACTCTTAGAACCTTACTTGACCATCTTGGCCTTTTATTAGGGGTGGTGAGATGACCGGTTTTGGTGCAGTCCGAAGTTGGTAGATACTCGATACTACACTCATTGAGGGTTGTTTTCTTGGAATATTTTGGTCGCTAGTTAAGTGGCTAAACCAGAACAATGAACATAGAAAATAATCCAGTGATATTGAGCTCCTTAGAACCCGGTTACTATTTATAGGACAGGTTTTGAGCCAACTAAACTCAAGAGGGTACTTACCTATGAAACCTCATGCAAGCCTGAAACTAGGGTTTTGTGTGACTTGCTTGTACATGTGCTTGTGCATACATCATAAACATCATAAAGCATCATATGCATCCAATAACCATTTCAAGGGTTTGGATCTTCATCTTTGTTCTTGTTTTGTAGGTCATGGAATCTCTTCGCAGGAAAACAATTCAAGTCAACCTTGTGAGAATCCCTCCTCAACTCAAGGAGCTTACATCCAGGATTCCAGAGAATTCTCTCTTCAGTGAAAGACATGGTAGACTCCTCAACTTGGTCAACACCAACATTGAAGAAGATTTGGTGAAAGTTCTCTTCCAGTTCTTTGACCCCCTACACTACTGTTTTACATTCCCTGATTACCAATTGGTGCCTACTTTGGAGGAATTTTCTCAACTCTTGAGAATTCCTATTCTTCATCAACTACCCTACAACGGTACGGAAAAAGAACCAAAGCCTGAAGATGTTGCTCAAGCATTACACTTGCAACCATCTGACATCAAGGGGCATTGGGAAACCAGAAGTGGTGTCAAGGGTTTCTTGGCAAAGTTTCTGTTTGAGAAGGCACAAGACTGCTGGAATTCTCTTGATCTACAAGCCTTTGAAGAGATTGTGGCACTCCTCATCTACGGGTTGGTCTTGTTCCCAAACCCTGACCAACTTATAGATGTGAATATTGTCAAGATTTTCATTTCCAGGAATACTATACCTACATTGCTTGGGGACATCCTACACTCATTTTACACACGAACAATGAGGAAAAGAGGTGTTCTCATGTGTTGTACTCCTCTCCTAGCAAGGTGGTTTATTTCACACCTTCCACAATCAATTTTGAAGAATGAGCAGGGTTTAAGGTGGTCACAACGATTGATGACCCTCACACATTATGATGTACATTGGTGTTCTCGCAAGAAAACCATGGATGAAAAGGGTGCTAATACCTTCCCTTTTCATAATCTACCCCCCGAACTCAAGAAAACATCTCAAAGGTCTTTTCTATGCTTTTTTTTACCTTTTCTTTTGGATAAAAGAGAAGTCGCTGGCGACTCTTGCTAACGGCAACATTTGCGATCAAATGCAAAACACCCAAGTTAGTTCTCCCACCGTATCCCAGATCTGGCGACTCTGCTGGGGAGATCTTAAAAGTGGGGTTACCTTAGGGCTAGATCACCTTTACTCGCTTTCTTTGTTTGACTTGTATGCTTTACATTTTGGTTCTTTGTTTGGGTTTGAATCCTCTACCTAGATTTTGGATACCTTATAGGTAAGTAGCAACACATTGTGGAAACTGTGCGGGGTATACCGACATGGTCTAAGCAATAACTACGTTAGTGTGACATATTTGTCGGTATCGGTAGCCCTTGAGTAGTCAAGGAGAATACGGGGCCGCTGAGTGATGTCATGAAGAACTATATGACTTTTAGAACCTTTACTTGACCAACTTGGCCATTAGGACGTAGTGAGATGACCGACTTTGGTGCAGTCCGAAGTTGGTTGATACTCGATACTACACTCATTGAGATTTGACTCCCGAGCTTTGTTTGGTGGCAAGTCAGTTATCAATCGGAATGAAGTTTGTGGGAAAGATCAGTGATACTGAGACCCCTTAGAACCCAATTACTATTACTAGGAAAAGTTGAGCCAACTAAACTTCAAGAGGGTACTTACTTACAAACTCCATGCAAGCCTAAACCCAAGGACTTGTCTGCTTTGTATGTATATGATTATTTGCATATAAACTTGTTTACTTTGCATACTTGTACATAACATCATGCCATAGCATTCTCAATAACCGTTTCAAGGATCTCAAGGGCCTATGATGCAGGGTCATGATGAACCAGACGTCTATCAAGGGGAAAGAAGATTTATTTTCCTCTAACCAAAACGCCGTCAAAAATTAAGTACAACAAACTTGAGTCAAGGGATACAACCCACTTGACATGGTGAGCTTAATTCTCGTGGAAGGACATCCACCGATACGAAGTTCTCCAATCAAAGCTTAAGATGGATATGGAACAAACGGTGAAGGGCATCCAGGCTCAAAATGCTCAACTTCAAGAGATGTTCTTTAACCTATCTAAGGGACAAGAAGAGGTCAAGGTTCTCCTCACGAGGGGCATGATCGTGGGAAATCCTGGGGACGACAGAGATGACCAATTGGAGCGGCTACAAACCGAGATAGCCGTAATGAAAGTCCAGATGATGGGACAACTGGTGGGCCAGATGGCTCTTATCCAAAATCTAGCACAAGGACAAGAAGAGCTGAGAGTCCTCATTAACAAGCTTCGTCGAGACGGATGTAACCAAATAAGGCAAACATCTAAAATTGGGGATCAAGTCATTATTCAGCCTCCCATGAGACAAGAAGCCGAGTTAAGGGAGAGAAGACCTTCCTAATTTGCTTCCACGTCACGAGCCCAACAATGACTTTATCAACATCAATCAGAAAATCAGCAAAGGCAAAGCGAGCCCAAAAGACAGTTTACCAACATCAACATACCACTGTCTCAAGCTTTGCAACACATGCTGAGGATGAATCTGATTACACCAATGAGACCTCATCCAAATCCCAAAACTTTTTCTCCCAGCTACAATCCTGATGCCAGGTGTGCCTATCATTCCGATAGTCCTGGGCATGATGCGAACGATTGTTGGGCGCTGAAATACAAGATTCAAAACCTGATCGATGAAGGAATGCTGGAGTTCACACAAGATGGCCAGACTGAATTCTTCTTCCATCCCTCAATGGCTCACCACCTAAAGTGACAAGTTCAGACAAAGAGGCTTATTTTCATTTGAATTTTCAATTGTAATTTCTTTTGTAATTCAAACAATCATCTATTAATGTCAAACTTTGTTTCATTAATGCATTGCATATGTTTGTCTTGAATTCATCCATTCGTTTTCTCTATATTTAAACTATGCTTTTTACTCTCAACTCTTGCTAAACGTTACAAGCCTTTAGAGGGAGGATAACAAAAACAATGCCATAATCTCATACAATATGCTTTTGGACAGACCTTGCTGACGATGTACATGCGTTCTTTCAAATCCTAAACACTGGAGTTATAAGGAAGATAATCCCTAGTCAATCCCTTCGAGCCAAAGAAGTAGAATTTTTCTTTTTTGCACAATTTAAAACCTTTAATCAAAACCTGGGGCAGGGTAGTTTCTCAGTTAATTCAAATGCGCGTTTAGCCGCAAACTCTCATCTCATAAATACAACGAATGACATCAAAAACATTCCTTTGGAATCAAAAGACAATGATGGTTCCCTACCAAATAGGCAGTCATTATCTCTCAAAAAGGAAATCCCACTAAGTCAAAACCTACAAAGAAGAACACTGGGGCATCCCGCTGACTGTAATCTCAAAACAAGAACAGTCAGGAAAAAATTAGGGACAACAAATCAAAAGAAAGAGGTCACTACAAATCCTCAACAACATGAAATTTTTTTTGTTGCAAAAATGACTGCCTTTCGACAAACTTAACTTGTCTGAACCATCACCAAAACGTCATTCCAGACTTAATTGGAGTTCAAACGCACAATTAATTGAGTTTAGGACTGAAGAACGTCACGAAGAGCGGGTGGGTACAAATACATTTTGAGCCTTTATCCTTTATTTCTTAAACCGTGAACCAAGCCACGTTACAACCCTTCAAAAGTCCTAATTGAAGCATGGGTTAGTTCGAAAGCATACTGTTACAAAAGGTATCCTGACTCCTGTAAGGCTTTAACCTAAATCCTGTGTTTAAATTTTCTTACAAAACTTCTTTACTTGCTAAAACTCATTTTCAAATTTTCAAGACAAGCATAAATTTTGAATTATTTGAATATCATTGTTTGCGTATGGCTATTTATTTGACAGCAGAGAAATTCACACAACGAATAACCGATGAACGAAAGCTCTCTCGGTGAACGAAATCACTTCAAGTTGGATGACATTTCCAGTGACAAATCTCCTATCTACAAGGGGGAATGACATGTCACTATCCAGCACACCTAGGGAAGTCCAGTCAAGATCCCAAGAAATCTCTCAAGAAGTACAGAATAACCAGGGGCAGGTCTCCATCTCCATTACTTGGGGCATTGAACGCCAATCTCGTCAAAGGGTTACGTACAGTCAAACATTTCCTGGCAATGCCACAAACACTCGCTACTAGGGGCAGTGACAAATCTCCCCAGAATCCTTCTCATAGGATGATTCCATAGCCAGATTTTCAATCTCTGAAAACCTCTTCCCAACTGAGTCGACTTCAATAATCCTCAAGGATTTCTGACAGTGAAGTCGCCGCCTCTCCAACAGACTGAGCCACATGGTTTATTTCCCGAACAAATGGCAGGATTCCTCAACTTGAGTTTTCCTCTCTGACTACTACAAATCAGAGGATCACAACTCCTCTTCCCTAATAGAATACTCTACAATCCCCAGCAAAAACTGTGAAGCCTGGATTTCGACCAGATAACAGTATAAGGTGCTGCGAAGACTGGATTTCGACCAGATAGTAGTTCACTTCTTCAAAAATCACTGTGAAGCCTAGATTTCGAACAGATAATAGTATAAGGTGTTGCGAAGCCTGGATTTCGACTAGATTATAGTTCAATTCTTCAAAAAAGACTGTGAATCCTGGATTTCGAACAAATAACAGTTTAAGGTGCTGCGAAGCCTAGATTTCAACCAGATAGTAGTTCCCTTCTCCAAAAACACTGTGAAGCATGGATTTCGACCAAATAACAGTATAAGGTGCTGCGAAGCCTGGATTTCGACCAGATAGTAGTTCCCTTCTCCAAACACACGGTGAAGCCCGGATTTCGACCAGATAACAATATAAGGTGCTATGAAGCCTGGATTTCGACCAAATAGTAGTTCACTTCTTCAAAAAACACTGTAAAGCCTGGATTTCGACCAGATAACAGTTTAAGGTGCTGCGAAGCCTGGATTTCGACCAAATAGTAGTTCCCTTCTCCAAAATACCGTGAAGCCTGGATTTCGACCAGATAACAGTATAAGGTGCTGCGAAGCCTGGATTTCGACCAGATAGTAGTTCCCTTCTCCAAAAACACTATGAAGCCTGGATTTCGACCAGATAACAATATAAGGTGCTGCAAAGCCTGGATTTCGACCAGATAGTAGTTCCATTCTCCAAAAACACCGTGAAGCCTGGATCTCAACCAGATAACAGTATAAGGTATTGCGAAGCCTGGATTTCGACCAGATAGTAGTTCCCTTCTCCAAAAAAATTGTGAAGCCTGGATTTCGACCAGATAACAGTTTAAGGTGCTGCGAAGCCTAGATTTCGACCAGATAGTAGTTCCCTTCTTCAAAAAACACTGTGAAGCCTGAATTTCGACCAGATAATAGTTTAAGGTGCTACGAAGCCTGGATTTTGACCAGATAGTAGTTCCCTTCTCCAAAAACACCGTGAAGCCTGAATTTTGACCAGATAACAGTATAAGGTGATGTGAAGCCTGGATTTCGACCAGATAGTAGTTTCCTTCTCCAAAAACACTATGAAGCCTGGATTTCGACCAGATAATAATATAAGGTGTTGCGAAGCTTGGATTTCGACCAGATAGTAGTTCACTTCTTCCAAAAATACTGTGAAGCCTATATTTTGACCAGATAACAGTTTAAGGTGCTGGGAAGCCTGGATTTCGACTAGATAGTAGTTCCCTTCTCCAAAAACACTGTAAAGCATGGATTTCGACTAGATAACAATATAAGGTGTTGTGAAGCCTGGATTTCAACCAGATAGTAGTTCTTGTCTACAAAAACACCGTGATGCCTGGATTTCGACCAGATAACAGTATAAGGTGTTGCGAAGCCTATATTTCGACCAGATAGTAGTTCACTTCTTCAAAAAACACTGTGAAGCCTGGATTTCGACCAGATAACAATTTAAGGTGCTGTGAAGCCTGGATTTCGACCAGATAGTAGTTCCCTTCTCCAAAATACTATGAAGCCTAGATTTCGACCAGATAACAGTATAAGGTGCTGCGAAGCCTTGATTTCCACCAGATAGTAGTTCCCTTCTCCGAAAATACTATTGTTGTACCCCAAAATTTGCCCTCCCATATTCCTCAAGATTTGACAAGAATAATTCTCAAATTGTTCAAGGTTGCTCAAGGATTGCACAGTCCAAACCATCTCCTAAGACAACTGAAATTAGGGTTTTGGTTCTTTCAAGGAATTTGAGGTTTTCAATGGTCCAATCAAGTCTCATAGGCCTATATACATTCTCAAGTATCCACATGTCAAGTCTCAAGACTCACAATGCCAATTTGCACAGTCAAAAGCCCTATTTGATCAACAGTCAACTGCAGGTTTAAAATGGTCATTTTACAGTCAAAAGTCAAAATTTTTGGTCAACATCTTATTTTGAGTCCACAATCATCATTTGATCAAGTCTTGATCATGATTTCACAAGAATGGCTCAAAAATCACCAAGATGCCAAAAGTTACTATTTTTGGACAGTAGAAAAGTCAACTGTATCTTGACCAGGGCATAACTTTTTCATGGTTCATCAGAAAAATCCCATCCAATGCTCATTTTGAAGGGAATGCCATTTCTTACAATCCATATTCACACTCCAAGTCAAAGAAATTCTCTCACAAAAAGTTATCAATTTCTACATTATAGGTCAAATTCAAAAGTCAACAACAGTGCACTTTAAGTCAAAGGCCATAACTTGAGATTGGTAAATCCAAATGACATGGGACCAAAGGCATTAGTTAGAGGATTCCAAGACCTTTCCAAAATGTCCAAGAACATGTTCATATGATCAAAATTGAGCAAGATATGCATTGGAGAAGTTGGGAAATTTTTATGAATTTGCAAAAGTCAACTTTGCTCAAAACACCTTGTTTTTGCTAATGGGCCTCAAATTTCTTCTTGAAACTTTATCCTTGGCCTATGCACGACCCATCAAGCTTAATTGAATTTATTTTCTTATTTTTTATTAATTAATTGGATTTTTAATCAATATTAATTCATTTAATTAATTTAAATTGTAGGAAATGCAAAGATTTGATTTTTCAATCTTTTTGTGAAGCAAGAATGACCTAAAAAAGCTGGCAATTTCGTGTGCAAATCAAAGAGACAAAAATCTCCCAAATTGGCAACTTTCTTCAATCAAAAAGATGCAAAAATATTTAATTTTCAATCAAATATGCAATCATCAATTCCATGGATTTCTTTGCAAGATTATGACCTAATTATATTCTACTATATATACACAAGCTAACCCTACTCATGCATACGTGAAAGCACTGCAGAAAAAGCCATAAGCATATTGAAAAAATTCAAAAAAACTTGAAAACTGTTTTCTGTATTCCAGGCCAATTCAAGGACTTTTGTGGATTCAAACACGTTGCTGGAAGTGTGAGGAACGTGTAGCAATCAAAACCAGGCCTTAAAGCTCAAGAAATCATCAAGAACAGACCCACGGTTTGCATATTATTTTCAGAATCGTAACTCTTATTTCATGCATCATTAACATCATTTTTTGTTTGTTTTGTATTGCTTGAATCCCTATGAAGCTATTGGCATAGTTTAATTGAATTATAGTGTACAGAATCACAAGTTACCATGGACAAATTCTAGGGTTCCTGAGATTTGGATTTAGGGCTTTACAGTCCAGGGAAAATTGGAACCTTTAAGACCCATGGTTAGAATCGTTGAATCTGGACGAACACGATGCAACCCTCACGAAACATTTATGTAAATCCTAGAGTTAATCCCTATTTTTGGTCACTGTAGGTTGTGGGGGTTAAAAACCCCCACTATCTCACATTATTTTTTACAGGCACAGCGAGGAAGATGATGAGGTGTTGCTTCATGGTTGGACAATTCAAAATACGCACGTTTTATTTGTTCTTATAGCATATTGTTTGGTTTCTTAATATAATGATTGTGTAGTATTATAATATCAAAGCGTGCAAGTTGGTGGAGTGGTTGGCCAAGTGGTCAATAGGCGTTGGGACCTGGGTTCGAATCCCAGGTCCCCCAAATATTTGTTTCTATTTTTCTATACAGGATTACATGCAGGCTTCAGGAAGTGTTCCACCATATGCCTCCAATCATCCAAGCGCCATGTGGCTATGGGCACAGATCTGATGGCCACGAGAGAAGGAACATCATAATCCTCAGTCAACACATGCATAGCTGATCCCAAAGGTCAACGTGGCTGAAGAGGTTATTGGGCCTCAAATTGCAATCAACACCTCCATATTGGGCCATCACCCCCCTGGTTTATTATTCCTCTTTTATTTTCTTTTCCCTTTTTTGTTATTTTCTTTTATTAACTATAATTATTATTATTTAATTAACTCACAAATTAATTTTTTATAATAAATTCTGAAAACTAATATTTTTATTATTATTATTATTAATTTCACCTTTAATATATTATTTTTGTAAATAAATGTAATTAATTAATTTAGTTGTTTTAATTAGGTTAACTTTAATTATTTTCATAACAAATAAAATAAATTAGAATTAGGGTTTTCTTGACAATTTTAATTTCTTTTCTTTTATTTCATTAAAACATAAAAAACGTAAAAAAAATATTTCTTTTATTTAATTAATTAGAATTAGGTTTAATTAAATGCAAAATAACCAAAATTCATTCTTTTCTCAAAAAGGGTCAAAACCCTAAGGACTTCTCCGATTTAATTTCTTTTCGCGCATAATATTTTTGATCATATTTATGTAATTGCTCCGAGAATGTAATAGCGTAATTAGGACCTTTTATCGCTTTCTTTATTTCTCGCATTTACTTTTCAAGGGTTATGTTTTTGGCGATGTAAATACCCGACGCCTTGTAATAGCGTAGATTTACTTTCCGCAAATTATTAACTGTTAACTATGCATGACAAGACTTGCCTGAAATTAAAATCAAAACGTAGCTCACAATAACATGTGCAAAGATAACATTAACTGAATCCTGACACACTCGCACCTGCCACTCCTAGGGTACGCTTCACCTGGTTGCCTCGACGTGGTCATTGAGTATAAGGTGTTTTAGAGGTCGTCCTCCTGTCTAAAGATCAAAGTTGCCTCGAAACGGTTGCCTCGGATAAAAAATGATCTAAGACATTAGGATTACCGCTAAGGCGTCCTAACATTGCTTTAGTGACCACTTGTCCCTTAATCGAATTGACCCGAAAACTCCAACGACGGTGCTACCTACTCCTCAATAGTGGGATGGCACTGTCTAAAGGACATTTACACAGCTTAATTCCTTTTGAGTAGGTAGAGGTTCTCAGGTACTTGCTCTTTCAAAACAAAACAAATTTTTCGCACTTACACTTTTCAAACAAAAGTTTTCAACAAACACTTCATACACTCTTGAGGACAGAAACAAGAGTTAAATCAAAGTTTTCAAACAAAACTCCTTTTCAAAACCCACGAACACAAGAAAAGCAAAACTTTTTGAAAACATAGTGAGCAAGTACCTAAGAGCCCGTGGATAACCACGGATAGAAAAGGTGCTAACACCTTCCCTTTCTATAATCTACCTCCCGAACCCGAGAAACATCTCGAAAAGGAATTTTTCTGTGCTTTTGTCCTTTCCTTGTTGGATAAAATAAAAGACGGTGGCGACTCTTGCTTACCGCGACATTTTGCGAAACGCAAACGCGAACTAGCATTCTAAAAAACAGTCAGTTCTATTCCCACCGATCACAACTATGAAGCCTAGATTTCAACCAGATAACAATATAAGGTGTTGTGAAGCCTGGATTTCGACCATATAGTAGTTCCCTTCTCCAAAAACACTATGAAGTCTGGATTTCAACCAGATAATAGTATAAGGTACTGCGAAGCCTGGATTTCAACCAGATAGTAGTTCCCTTCTCCAAAAACATAGTGAAGCCTGGATTTCGACCAGATAACAGTATAAGGTGTTACGAAGCCTGGATTTTGACCAGGTAACAGTATAAGGTGTTACGAAGCCTGGATTTCGACTAGATAGTAGTTCCCTTCTCCAAAAACACCATGAAGCCTGAATTTCAACCAGATAACAGTATAAGGTGCTGCGTAGCCTGGATTTCAACCAGATAGTAGTTCACTTCTTCAAAAAACACTACGAAGCCTGGATTTCAACCAGATAACAGTTTAAGGTGTTGCGAAGCCTGTATTTTGATCAGATAGTAGTTCCCTTGTCCAAAAACACTGTGAAGCCTGGATTTCAACCAGATAACAATATAAGGTACTGCGAAGCCTGGATTTCGACCAAATAGTAGTTCCCTTCTCCAAAAACACCGTGAAGCCTGAATTTCGACCAGATATAAGGTGTTGCGAAGCCTAAATTTCAACCAGATAATAGTTTCCTTCTCAAAAAACACTATGAAGCCTGGATTTCGACAAAATAACAGTATAAGGTGCTGCGAAGCCTGGATTTCAATCAGATAGTAGTTCCCTTCTCCAAAAATACTCTGAAGGCTAGATTTCGACCAGATAATAGTTTAAGGTACTGCGAAGCCTGGATTTCGACCAGATAGTAGTTCCCTTCTCCAAAAACACTGTGAAGCCTGGATTTCGACTAGATAACAGTATAAGGTGATGCGAAGCCTGGATTTCGACCAGATAGTAGTTCCCTTCTCCACAAACACCATGAAGCCTGGATTTCGACCTGATAACAGTATAAGGTGCTACGAAGCCTGGATTTCGACCAGATAGTAGTTCACTTCTTCAAAAAACACTTTGAAGCCTGGATTTCGACAAGATAATAATTTAAGGTGTTGCGAAGCCTGGATTTCAACCAGATAGTAGTTCCCTTCTCCAAAAATACTATGAAGCCTGGATTTCACTCAGATAACATTATAAGGTGTTGCGAAGCCTAGATTTCGACCAGATAGTAGTTCCCTTCTCCAAAAACACTGTGAAGCCTGGATTTCAACCAGATAACAGTATAAGGTGCTACGGAGCCTGGATTTCGACCAGATAGTTGCTCCCTTCTCCAAAAACACTATGAAGCCTGGATATCAACCAGATAACTGTATAAGGTGCTATGAAGCCTGGATTTCGACCAGATAGTAGTTCCCTTCTCCAAAAACACTATGAAGCCTGGATTTCACCAGATAATAGTATAAGGTGATGCGAAGCCTGAATTTCGACCATATAGTAGTTCCCTTCTCCAAAAACACCGTGAAACCTGGATTTCGACCAGATAACAGTATAAGGTGCTGCGAAGCCTGGATTTCAACCAGATAGTAGTTCCCTTCTCCAAAAACACTGTTACGTCCTGATTTCTACCAGATAACAGTATAAGGTGATACGAAGCCTGAATTTTGACCAGATAGTAGTTCCCTTATCCAAAAACACTCTGAAGTCTGGATTTCGACCAAATAATAGTATAAGGTGCTACGAAGCCTGGATTTCGACCAAATAGTAGTTCCCTTCTACAAAAACACCGTGAAGCCTGGATTTCAACCAAATAAAAGTATAAGGTACTGCGAAGCATGGATTTCGAACAAATAGTAGTTCCCTTCTCCAAAAACACTTTGAATCCTCTATTTTGACCAGATAACAGTATAAGGTGATGCGATGCCTTTATTTCGACTAGATAGTAGTTCCCTTCTCCAAAAACATTGTGAAGCCTGGATTTCGACCAAATAACAATATAAGGTGGTGCGAAGCCTGGATTTCGACTTGATAGTAGTTCACTTCTTCCGAAAATACTGTGAAGCCTAGATTTCGACCAGATAACAGTTTAAGGTGTTGTGAAGCCTAGATTTCGACCAAATAGTAGTTCCCTTCTCCAAAAACAGTGTAAAGCCTGGATTTCAACTAAATAACAGTATAAGGTGTTGCGAAGCCTAGATTTCGACCAGATAGTAGTTCTCTTCTACAAAAACACCGTGATGCCTGGATTTCGACCAGATAACAATATAAGGTGCTGCGAAGCTTGGATTTTGACCAGATAGTAGTTCCCTTCTCCAAAACACTGTGAAGCCCAGATTTCAACCAGATAACAATATAAGGTGCCGTGAAGCCTGTATTTCGACCAGATAGTAGTTCCTTTCTCCAAAAACACTATGAAGTCTGGATTTCGACCAGATAATAGTATAAGGTGCTGCGAAGCCTAGATTTCAACCAGATAGTAGTTCCCTTCTCCAAAAACACAGTGAAGCCTGGATATTGACCAAATAACAGTATAAGGTGTTACGAAGCCTGGATTTCGACCAGATAACAGTATAAGGTGTTATGAAGCCTGGATTTCGACCAGATAGTAGTTCCCTTCTCCAAAAACACTATGAAGCCTGGATTTCGACCAAATAACAGTATAAGGTGCTACGTAGCATGGATTTCGACCAGATAATAGTTCACTTCTTCAAAAAACACTACAAAGCCTGGATTTCAACCAGATAACAGTTTAAGGTGCTGCGAAGCCTAGATTTCAACCAGATAGTAGTTCCCTTCTCCAAAAACACTTTGAAGCCTGGATTTCAGGAAGATAACAGTATAAGGTACTACGAAGCCTGGATTTCGACCAAATAGTAGTTCCCTTCTCCAAAAACACCGTGTAGCCTGAATTTCGACCAGATAACAGTATAAGGTGCTGCGAAGCCTGTATTTCAACAAGATAGTAGTTTCCTTATCCAAAAACACTATGAAGCCTGGATTTCGACCAGATAACAGTATAAGGTGTTGTGAAGCCTGGATTTCGACCAAATAGTAGTTCCCTTCTTCAAAAACCACTATGAAGCCTGGATTTCGACCAGATAATAGTTTAAGGTGCTACGAAGCCTGGATTTCGACCAGATAGTAGTTCCCCTCTCCAAAAACACCGTGAAGCCTGAATTTGAACCACATAACTATATAAGGTGCTATGAAGCCTGGATTTCGACCAGATAGTTGTTATCTTCTCAAAAAACACTGTGAAGCCTGGATTTCGACCAGATAACAGTATAAGGTGCTGCAAAGCTTGGATTTCGACTAGATAGTAGTTCACTTCTTCCAAAAACACTGTGAAGCCTAGATTTCGACCAGATAACAATTTAAGGTGTTGCGAAGCTTGGATTTCGACCAGATAGTAGTTCACTTCTTCCAAAAACACTGTGAAGCCTAGATTTCGACCAGATAACTGTTTAAGGTGTTGTGAAGCCTGGATTTCGACCAGATAGTAGTTCCCTTCTCCAAAAACACTGTAAAGCCTGGATTTCGACTAGATAACACTATAAGGTGATGCGAAGCCTGGATTTCAACCAGATATTAGTTCTCTTCTACAAAAACACCGTGATGCCTGGATTTCAACCAGATAACAGTATAAGGTGCTGCGAAGCTTGGATTTCGACCAGATAGTAGTTCCCTTCTCCAAAACACTGTGAAGCCTTGATTTCGACCAGATAACAGTATAAGGTGTTGCGAAGCCTTGATTTCGACCAGATAGTAGTTCCCTTCTCCAAAAACACTATAAAGCGTAGATTTCAAGCAGATAATAATATATAGTGCTGTGAAGCCTGGATTTCGACCAGATAGTAGTTCCCTTCTCCAAAAACACTATGAAGTCTGGATTTCGACCAGATAATAGTATAAGGTGCTGCGAAGCCTGGATTTCAACCAGATAGTAGTTCTCTTCTCCAAAAACACAGTGAAGCCTGGATATTGAACAGATAACAATATAAGGTGTTACGAAGCTTGGATTTCGACCAGATAACAGTATAAGGTGTTACGAAGGCTGGATTTCGACCAGATAGTAGTTCCCTTCTCCAAAAACACCATAAGGCCTGGATTTCGACCAAATAACAGTATAAGGTGCTGCGTAGCCTTTATTTCGACCAGATAGTAGTTCACTTCTTCAAAAAACACTACGAAGCCTGGATTTCGACCAGATAACAGTTTAAGGTGCTACGAAGCCTGGATTTCAACCAGATAGTAGTTCCCTTCTCCAAAAACATTGTGAAGCCTGGATTTCAACCAGATAACAGTATAAGGTACTACGAAGCCTGGATTTCAACCAAATAGTAGTTCCCTTCTCCAAAAACACCGTGAAGCCTAGTCTTTGACCATATAACAGTATAAGGTGCTACGAAGCCTGGATCTCGACCAGATAGTAGTTCACTTCTTCAAAAAACACTTTGATGCCTGGATTTTCGACCAGATAACAATTTAAGGTGTTGCGAAGCCTGGATTTCGACAAGATAGTAGTTCCCTTCTCCAAAAACACTATGAAGCCTGGATTTCAACCATATAACATTATAAGGTGCTGCGAAGCCTGGATTTCGACCAGATAGTAGTTCCCTTCTCCAAAAACACTGAAGCCTGGATATCAACCAGATAACAGTATAAGGTGCTATGAAGCTTGGATTTAGACCAGATAGTAGTTCCCTTCTCCAAAAACACGGTGAAGCCTGGATTTCGACCAGATAATAAAATAAGGTGCTGCAAAGCCTGGATTTCGACCAGATAGTAGTTCCCTTCTCTGAAAACACCGTGAAGCCTGGATTTTGACAAGATAACAGTATAAGGTTCTGTGAAGCCTAGATTTCGACCATATAGTAGTTTCCTTCTCCAAAAACACCGTGAAGCCTGGATTTCGACCAGATAACAGTATAAAGTGCTGCGAAGCTTAGATTTCTACCAGATAGTAGTTCACTTCTTCCAAAAACAGTGTGAAGCCTAGATTTCAACCAGATAACAGTTTAAGGTGCTGCGAAGCTTGGATTTCGACCATATAGTAGTTCCCTTCTCCAAAAACAATGTAAAGCCTGAATTTCGACTAGATGACAATTTAAGGTGTTGCGAAGCCTGGATTTCGACTAGATAGTAGTTCTCTTCTACAAAAGCACCGTGATGCCTGGATTTCGACCAGATAACAGTATAAGGTGTTGCGAAGCCTGGATTTTAACCAGATAGTAGTTCACTTCTTCAAAAAACAATGTGAAGCCTGGATTTCGAAAAGATAACAATTTAAGGTGCTGCGAAGCCTGGATTTCAACCAAATAGTAGTTCCTTTCTCCAAAACACTGTGAAGCCTGGATTTCGACCAGATAACTGTATAAGGTGTTGCAAAGCCTTGATTTCGACCAAATAGTAGTTCCCTTCTCCAAAAACACTACGAAGCCTAGATTTCAACCAGATAACAATATAAGGTGTTGTGAAGCTTGTATTTCGACCAGATAATAGTTCCCTTCTCCAAAAAAACTGTGAAGTCTGGATTTCGACCAGATAATAGTATAAGGTGCTGCGAAGCCTGGATTTCAACCAGATAGTAGTTCCCTTCTCCAAAAACACAATGAAGCCTAGATTTCAACCCGATAACAGTATAAGGTGTTACAAAGCCTGGATTTCGACCAGATAACAATATAAGATGTTACGAAGTCTGGATTTCGATCAGCTAGTAGTTCCCTTCTCCAAAAACACCATGAAGCTTGGATTTCGACCAGATAACAGTATAAGGTGCTGCGTAGCCTGAATTTCGACTAGATAGTAGTTCACTTCTTCAAAAAACACTATGAAGCCTGGATTTCGACCAGATAACAGTTTAAGGTTCTACGAAGCCTGGATTTCGACCACATAGTAGTTCCACTCTCCAAAAACATTGTGAAGCCTGGATTTCAACCAGATAACAATATTAGGTGCTGCGAAGCCTGGATTTCGACAAGATAGTAGTTTCTTTCTCCAAAAACACTGTGAAGCCTGAATTTCGACCAGATAACAGTATAAGGTGTTGCGAAGCCTGGATTTCAAACAGATAGTAGTTCCCTTCTCCAAAAACACTATGAAGCCTACATTTTAACCAGATAAGAGTTTAAGGTGCTGCGAAGCCTGGATTTCGACCAGATAGTAGTTCCCTTCTCAAAAAACACTGTGAAGCCTGGATTTCGACTAGATAATAGTATAAGGTGTTGCGAAGCCTAGTTTTCGACTAGATAGTAGTTCCCTTCTCCAAAAACACCGTGAAGCCTGGATTTCAACCAGATAACTGTATAAGGTGCTATGAAGCCTGGATCTCGACTAGATAGTAGTTCACTTCTTCAAAAAACACTTTGAAGCCTGGATTTCAACAAGATAATAGTTTAAGGTACTGCGAAGCCTAGATTTTGACCAGATAGTAGTTCCCTTCTCCAAAAACACTATGAAGCCTGGATTTCGACCAGATAACATTATAAGGTGCTGCGAAGCCTGTATTTCGATCAGATAGTAGTTCCCTTCTCCAAAAACACTGTGATGCCTGGATTTCAATCAGATAACAGTATAAGGTGCTATAAAGCCTGGATTTCAACCAGATAACAGTTTAAGGTGTTGCGAAGCCTGGATTTCGACCAGATAGTAGTTCTCTTCTACAAAAGCTCCGTGATGCCTGGATTTCGACCAGATAACAGTATAAGGTGCTGCGAAGACTGGATTTCAACCAGATAGTAGTTCCCTTCTCCAAAACACTGTGAAGCCTAGATTTCAACCAGATAACAATATAAGGTGCTGTGAAGCCTGGATTTCGACCAGATAGTAGTTCCCTTCTCCAAAAACACTTTGAAGCCTGGATTTCGACCAGATAATAGTATAAGGTGCTGCAAAGCCTAGATTTCAACCAGATAGTAGTTCCCTTCTCCAAAAACACAGTGAAGCTTGGATATTAACAAGATAACAATATAAGGTGTTACGAAGCCTGGATTTCGACCAGATAACAGTATAAGGTGTTATGAAGCCTGGATTACGACCAGATAGTAGTTCCCTTCTCCAAAAACACTATGAGGCCTGGATTTCCACCAAATAACAGTATAAGGTGCTGCGTAGCCTGAATTTCGACGAGATAGTAGTTCACTTCTTCAAAAAACACTACAAAGCCTGGATTTCGACCAGATAACAGTTTAAGGTGTTGCGAAGCCTGGATTTCAACCAGATAGTAGTTCCCTTCTCCAAAAACACTGCAAAGCCTGGATTTCAACCAGATAGCAGTATAAGGTACTACGAAGCCTGGATTTTGACCAAATAGTAGTTCCCTTCTCCAAAAACACCGTGAAGCCTGAATTTTGACCATATAACAGTATAAGGTGTTGCGAAGCCTGTATTTCAACAAGATAGTAGTTTCCTTTTCCAAAAACACTATGAAGCCTGGATTTCAACCAGATAACAGTATAAGGGGCTACAAAGCCTTGATTTCGACCAGATAGTAGTTCCCTTCTTCAAAAAACATTGTGAAGCCTGGATTTCGAGTACATAACTGTATAAGGTGCTATTAAGCTTGGATTTCGACCAGATAGTAGTTTCCTTCTCCAAAAACACTGTGAAGCCTAGATTTCGACCAGATAACAGTATAAGGTGCTACAAAGCTTGGGTTTCGACCAGATAACAATATAAGGTGCTACAAAGCTTGGATTTCGACCAGATAGTAGTTCACTTCTTCCAAAAACACTGTGAAGCCTAGATTTCGACCAGATAACAGTTTAAGGTGTTGTGAAGCCTGGATTTCGACCAGATAGTAGTTCCCTTCTCCAAAAACACTGTAAAGCCTGGATTTCGACTAGATAATAGTATAAGGTGCTGCGAAGCCTGGATTTCAACCAGATAGTAGTTCTCTTCTACAAAAACACCGTGATGCTTGGATTTCAACCAGATAAGAGTATAAGGTGCTGCGAAGCCTGGATTTCGACCAGATAGTAGTTCCCTTCTCCAAAAACACCGTGAAGTCTGAATTTCAACCATATAACAATATAAGGTGTTGTGAAGCCTTTATTTCAACTAGATAGTAGTTCCCTTCTTCAAAAACACTATGAAGCATAAATTTCAACCATATAACAATATATAGTGCTGTGAAGCCTGGATTTCGACCAGATACTAGTTCCCTTCTCCAAAAACACTATGAAGTCTGGATTTCGACCAAATAATAGTATAAGGTGCTGCGAAGCCTGCATTTCAACCAGATAGTAGTTCTCTTCTCCAAAAACACAGTGAAGCCTGGATATTGACCAGATAACAGTATAAGGTGTTACGAAGCCTGGATTTCGACCAAATAACAGTATAAGGTGTTACGAAGCCTTGATTTCGACCAGATTGTAGTTCCCTTCTCCAAAAACACCATGAAGCCTGGATTTCGACCAAATAACAGTATAAGGTGCTGCATAGCCTGGATTTCGACCAGATAGTAGTTCCTTTCTCCAAAAACACTGTGAAGCCTGGATTTCAACCAGATAACAATATAAGGTCCTACGAAGCCTGGATTTCGACCAAATAGTAGTTCCCTTCACCAAAAACACCGTGAAGCCTGAATTTTGACCAGATAACAATATAAGGTGCTGCGAAGCCTGTATTTTAACCAGATAGTAGTTTCCTTCTCCAAAAACACTGAAGTCTGGATTTCGACCAGATAAAAATATAAGGTGCTACGGAGCCTAGATTTCGACCAGATAGTAGATCCCTTCTCCAAAAACACTGTGAAGCCTAAATTTCGACCATATAACAGTTTAAGGTGCTGCGAAGCCTGGATTTCGACAAGATAGTAGTTCCCTTCTCCAAAAACACTGTTGTTGTACCCCAAAACTTGCCCTCCCATATTCTTCAAAGTTTTGACAAGCATCATCTGAATTTGCTCAAGTCTACTCAAGGACTACACAGTGAAACATCCTCCTAAGCCAGTCAAATCAGGGTTTTGGTTCTTGCAAGGAAGTTGAGGTTTTCAAGGGCTCAATCAAGTCCCACATGCCTATATACATTGTCAAGCATCTACATGTCATGTTTCAAGGCTCACAGGTCAAGTTGCACAGTCAAAAACCCTAATTGCTTCACAATCAACTGTAGGGGTAAAATGGTCATTTGGCAGTCAAAAGTCAAAAATTTTGGTCAACATCTTATTTTGAGCTCAGAATCATCATTTGATCAAGTCTTGATCATGATTCCACAAGAATGGCTCAAAAATCATCCAGATGCAAAAGTTTCCATTTTTGGACAATTGAAAAGTCAACTGTAATTTGACCAAGGCATAACCTTTTCATGGTTCATCAGAAAAATCCCATACAATTCTCCTTTTGAAGGGGATGACATTTCCTACAACTCATCTTCACATTCCAAGTCCAAGAAATGCTCTCACAAAGTTATCAATTTCAACATTATAGGTCATTTTCAAAAGTCAACAAAAAGGTACTTTAAGTCAAAGACCATAACTTGAGATTGGTAAATTCAAATGACATGGGACCAAAGGCATTAGTTAGAGGACTTCAAGACCTTTCCAAAATGTCCAAGAACATGTTCATATGATCAAAATGGAGCAAGATATGCATTGGAGAAGTTGAGAAATTTTTGTGAAATGGTAAAAGTCAACTATCCTTGAAACTTCAATTTTTGACAAAAGGGCCCACTTTTTTCCACTTGATTCATCCTTGTCATGCCACCCACGTGTCCCATGATCAATTTCAAGACGAAATAATTATTTTTCCATTTTTATTTAATTTTTATGGATTTAATTCATTTTAATCCATAATAATTCAAATAAAATTAAAAAAATTAATTAAATGGTATCTTGTGGTTTGATTAGCCTTCAAATGTCATATTCCACATACCAAAACCGTGCCAAGCTCATTTATGCACGAAATTTTGAATTTGGACAAAGCCTTGAAAGGCCTTTAATGGTGGTTAAGACAAAATCCAAAAACATAATGGCACAAGTTTAAGGCTCCTAAAGGTGAATTATTCTCATTCATGACTACATATACAAGCCTTGCAAGCCTCATTCACGACCTAGAGTGTGCACAAACGGCCAGAGCAAAATCCAAAAAGTGAAAAAAAGTGTGAGATCAAAAGGAGTGTTGCAAGCATTTTCAGGCCAAAAGGAGAACGTGACTCTCTTCTTTGCCATACTCTGAAGCTAAAGCAACCCTTGCCACGTCCTAAGGTCCATCATACCGCGCTATAAGTTTTCCCAGGTCCCCCAAAATTCCATATCATTTTTTCTTATGTGTTTGTGTGCAGGATGCCCAGTGCGTTTCACCATGAACCTTCAGCGTTCCACATGTCAAGTGGCCATGATCATCAATCCGAGGGCCAAAAAGTGATGAACACTATATTCTCCAGTCAACGTGCTCCAGGCAATCTCCAAAAGTCAACAAGGCTGGTTAATGGGCCAGCAATTTCCAGGCTTCACACCTCCATTGGGCCACCAACACCCCCATTGGTTTCTATTTCTTTTTTTTCTATTTTCCTTTTCTTGTTATTTTCTTTTTTTAATTATTATCATTATTGTTAATTAACCTAACAAACTAATTTTTTCCCATAAAATTCAATAAAACCAAAAAAACATTTTATTATTTATTAACTTATTTTTGTAAATAAATTTTAATATTAATTAATTAGTTGTGTAATTAGAACAATTTTAACTTTTTTTTAATAAGTAAAATTAATTTAGAATTAGGACTTTCAACTTTTAATTTCTTTTTTTATTTTATTAAAAACATAAAAAAACACAAAAATATTTTCCTTTAATTAAATTAATTAATTAGTAATTAGTTTTAATTTTGATTAATTGCAAAAAGGACAAAATTCAATTCTTTCTTAAAAAAGGGTCAACACCCTAAGGACATTCCCGATTAAATTTTTATTCGCGCGTATTTATTTATTTTGATTATTTATGTAACTGCTTCCGGAAATGTAATAGTTAATTAGGACCTCCTTTATTGCTTTATATTCTCGCACTTTATTTTCTAAAACGGGTTTTTGTTTTTGGCGATGTATAGACCCGCGCCTTGTAATAGCTAGATTTACATTTCCGCAATTTACTTTCCGCACTCCTAACTGTTAAAAAATGCCTACAAGAATGTATGTAAATAAAATCAATATGTAGCTCACAAATAACATGCAAAGACGAACATTAACTGAAAAAACAACACACATGCACATGCCACTCCTAGGGTACGCCTCACTGGTTGCCTCGAACGTGGTCATCAAGTATAGGGTGTTTTAGAGGTCGCCCTTCTGTCTAAAAGATCCAGTTACCTCGAAACGGTTGCCTCGGATAAAAAAGGATCTAGGACATTAGGGTTACTTCTAAGGTGTCCTACCATTGCTTAGGTGACCATATTGTCCCTTAATCGAATTGACCCGAACACCTCCAACGATGGTGCTACCTACCTCTCAATGGTGGGATAGCACTATCTAAAGGACTCTTACACAGCTTAATTCCTTAGAGTAGGTAGATTTCTCTTAAGTACTTGCTCTTCTAAAAAAAACAAAACAACTTTTCACACCTTACACTTTCAAAAAGTTTTCAAACAAAACACTTCATACACTCTTGAGGACTGATACAAGAGTTACTTAGAAGTTTTCCAAATGAACTTTTTTTCAAAACCCACATACACTTGAAAAGCAAACAATTTTTGAAAACATAAGAGCAAGTACCTAAGAGCCCGTGGATAACCACGGATAGAAAGGGTGCTAACACCTTCCCTTTCTATAAATCTACCTCCCGAACCGAGAAACATTCTCAAAGAAGGAATTTTACTGTGCTTTTGTCCTTTCCATGTTGGAGAACATAAAAGACGGTGGCGACTCTTGCTTACCGCGACATTTCGCGAACCAACTTAAAAGAACAGTCAGTTCTATTTCCACCGATCACAGAACTGGCGACTCTGCTAGGGACACTTAATAAGTGAGGTGTACCTTAGGATTAGACCACTCTTATGTTTTCAATTGCTTGTTTTGCTTGATTTAAAATTGTGGGCCTGTCTTGGAGTTTCATAGATCCTAACCCGGATCTGGGGGATACCTTTTAGAAAGTAGCAACAAACTGTGAGGGAACTGTGCGGGGTATACCGACACGGTTGAAACAGTTTGCTACGTTGATGTGGCACTTTGGTGAGTACCGGTAACCCTTGAGTCAAGTCAAGGAGAGTATGGGGCCGCCGCGTGGTGTCGTGAAGCATCAACTGACCTTAGGAACCTTACTTGACCATCCTGGCCTCTTTAGGGGTAGTGAGATGACCGACTTTGGTGCAGTCCGAAGTTGGTAGATACTCGATACTACACTCATTGAGGGTTGTTTTCTTGGAATATTTTGATCGCCAGTTCAGTGGCTAAATCAAAACAATGAACACAGAAAACAACCCAATGATATTGAGCTCCTTAGAACCCGGTTACTTTTGATAGGACAGGTTTTGAGCCCACCAACTTCAAGAGGGTAGTACCCAAACTTCATGCTGGCCTAAACTCTAAGGGCTCTTTTGTGTGACTTGTGTGCCTTCATACTTGAACTACTTGCATACTTGTTATCTAACAACACGGGTTCCTTGCAGGTTTTGTTTACAGTCCTTAATTGGGACTCATAACAGGGTTTACTTACATCACTCCACGCATAGCATAACATCATGCCATCATACCATTGCATACATCCTACATAAGGACTAATCCATTTCAAGGATCTCAAGGGTTTGTGATGCAGGTCATGATGAACCAACTGTCTAGCAAGGGGCAAAGGGGATTTATTTTCCCCTAGCCAAGGTTGATAACTTGAGTCAGGGGCTATGACCCACTCGATATGGTGAGCCTTGACTCTTGAAGAAGGACTCTCAATAACATGAAGCTCCTTCAATCAAGCAACCGGATTCAAATTCTAACAATTTTCTTGTTTACCCCGCGAGATCCTTGAAAGCATTGCATGCATACATACATATCATTGAATTGCAGGTACCCTTTTGACAGGTCACTTACCTTCTTCGCTGTTTATTTCAGCAATGGCTTCCCAACAAGACAATCAGGATCTTTATGCTCAAGAGACTCGGTTCAAGGCAATCCTCCTAAACCTATCCAAGGGGCAGGAAGAGATGAGAACACTCCTCATGGGGAATTTGGTCAGGAAGAGTCCCGAAGACGACAAGGACGAACGGCTGAAACATCTGCAAGCTGAGGTGGATGTAATGAGAACCCAGATGCTGGGGAAAATGGCTCTTATCCAAGACTTATCTCAAAGACAAGGAGAGCTCAGGGTTCTCGTCAACCAACTGCTTCGGGATAACCAACTGGGGCAAACATCTAAGGTTGAAGAGCAAGCCATCATTCAACCACCTGTGGGGCAAGAAGACAAGGGAAAAGCTCCTCAGTTTGCTTCGGGGTCACAAGCCCAGCATCAACCTCACCAGCGTCAACATGGTAATTGGCGTAAGCAAAATACGTCTGGAAGACATTTCTCGGAGACTGGTGTGCCGTCCTCACTAATACTGAAACGCTTGTTGGAGGTCAAGCTGATTGCTTTAAAGGATCCTCCTAAGAAGCTCAACATAACCTCCCTAAAGTACAATCCTGATGAAAGGTGTGCCTACCATTCTGACAGTCCTGGACATGACACTGACGACTGTTGGAGCCTGAGGAACAAGATCCAAGACTTGATCGACGGAAGGGTGCTGGAGTTCATGCCGGGAGGGAAAATGAAAATCTTCTGCTGAGAATCTTCCATCTGAAATGACTGGTGCAAACTAAGAAGCTTTTGTTCATTCGAATGTTCAAGTTGTATTTTTCTCTGATTGTTCAAACATTTGTTCATGTCAAACTCTTTTACTTTATCAATGCATCACATATGTCTGTTTTGAATCAATATATTCTCATTCGCTATATTCAAACTACTTTCATTTTTTGATGTCAACTCTCAATTAATAATTCTAAGCCTCTTGAGGGAGGATGACGAAAACGATACCACAATCTACAGTATGCTTTTGAACAAACCCTGCTGATGAGGTACAAGCATTGTTTCAATTCCTAAACACTGGAGTTATAAGGAAGATAATCCCTCATCAACCCCTCTGAGCCAAAGAAGTAGGAGTTTTTCTTTTCGAAAATTAAAACCCTTAATCATAACCTGGGGCAGGGTAGTTCTCTCATTTGATCCAAGTGCACAACGAATGGCACCAAATAAGTCCTTACAAAACAAAAGACAGTGATGGTTCCGAATGATCATAAAGACAGGCAGACATCATTTCTCAAAATAAAAGCCCAACAAGTCAAAACCTATGAAGGAGACTTACGAAAACTGGGGCATCCCGCTGACTGTAATCACAAAAAGGAACAGTTCAGGCAAAAATAGGGATAATAAAATCAAAAAGAAAGAGGTCACACAAACCCTCAACAAAAAGAAATGACTGCCTATTCAAAATAAATTGTCAACATTCGAACCATCACCGGAACATCATAGCAAAGACTCAAACAAAGTCTAATGCACGATCGGCTGAGTTTAGGATTGAAGAACATCACGAAGAGCGGGTGGGTACAAATACGATTTGAGCCTTTATCCTTTGTTTCTTAAACCGTGAAGCAGGCCATGCTACAACCCTTAAAAGTCCTAGCTGAAGCATGGGTTAGTTCGAAAGCATACTGTTACGAAAGGTATCCTGACTCCTTAGGGCTTGCGGTAAAATAACGAGTTGACGTCACATTTTACAAATTTGCTTGTTTTTATGAAAAAAAATGCATTTTCAAAAAACTTCAAGACAGACATAAGCTTTGCATTTTTAACATAACCTTGTTTGCATATGACTTTTTGTTTGAACAGCATAGAAATTCGCACGAAGAATATCTAGTGAACAAAAGTACTTCCAACAAAGGGGCAGACGTGATCATTGTCCGCCATCTGGGGCAGTCCAGTCAAGATTCAGAGAATCTCTCAAAAGGTCAAGCAGCCTGGGGCAAATCTCCATCTGAATTACTGGGAGCATTGGGCATGAATTCCGACGACGAATCTTGCACGGCATGGCAAACACAACAACAGGGGCACCTCCCTACATCCTGAGAGCATGGACATAGTCGAAAAAATACTACGCATAATCAAAGACCCGCTAGGTTGACACACCTAGGAAAAAATAAGGGCTTCCCGGCGAACCAAAAGGGTTCGGGCAAAAATAAGGGATGAAATGAAAAAATATGTACACCCGGCAAGTCGAAAACCTGAAAAGGCGGCTTGGGCAAAAAAGGGTATCCCGATGGACTGAAAACCCGAAAGGGCGGTCCAGGAAAAAGTTAGGGATCAAAAGCATACGACTATGTCCCGTCATCTCGTCACTTGCCTACCAGAAGAAGATTTGTCGAATCGGCAGTTGTCTAACACCTCACAAGGTATCTTCTTCTCTCACGTCAGAAACAGGGGCAATAATGAGTTGTCCAAGCGATCTAGTTGCTCTGTCAACCAAGGTACCAAGGTAGGTTCGGCTGAAGAACATAACCAAGAGGCCTCCACTCCCCGGGAGTAAAACAGGTTTCAGCAATGCTCTCCCCAAGCAGAGTTGGTCTCTCATCAACCCCGAAGAGGCACAGTATCCCTAGCAAGTCAGCAACGCTCTCCCCAAGCAGAGTTGGGCTACTGTCAACCCTAAGGAAGTTGGGTACCCCCAGAAAATCTCAATATTCCCCATCGGAGTATACAGATGTTCCTAAGAAAGCATCCCCGGCAGTCTTAATATAAGATTGTTCCCCGATGGAATACAGACACCCCAGTGGAGCCACTTCCCCAGTACAGTCTCAAAAGTTTCCCCAGGAGAGTTGAATCAATCTCCCCAGTAGATTCTGGAAGCTTATCCCCTGCAGAGTACAAACGCATCTCCCCGGCTCTATTCAAAGGTTATTCCCCACCAGGGTCTAACTGGGTTATCCTCAGCTAATTACCACGGAAAGATCGTCCTCGACGAAGTTCTTCCTATCCCCAGCGGAATTCATCAAATTCCCCAACAAAATTTATCAACGGGAATCCCCAGCGGAGTTATCATCAAAACCTCAGCGAAGTATCTCTTCCCACAGAGTAATTCCCCGCAGAGTAATATCTTCATCAAGTTTATTCCCCAACGGAGTCATCTTCTCCTACCGGTTTATTCTTGCAACCATCATCCCCAGTGGAAATGAAGAACTCTACTCTTCAACCTCAGCCCAGGATTCAACTTCCCGGCGTTCGTCAAGGATTTATTTTCCTAGACGAAGACACATTCATAGACATTCATCACATTATCATACACCATGACGCATGCATATACGCATCATAACACACAAATCTCATTTATTCTTGAGAACATCTTAATATCATGCAGTTCATGCATCATGACACTGCATACAGCTAACGTTTTGCCTTTTCAGGAAAAGGTCAATCAAAAGATGATTACCATCTACCCCTACAGTTCCAGATCAACATTGGTAACAAGCCAGGAAAATTCTGTGGACGACTGATCATGGGTTAATATCTGAAACCAGACAGGACAATCATCCACTTGATCATCATGAAGCAACCCCACACTGGTTCCTTCTCAACTTCAGATGTGGTTTTACACGAACTCATCATCAGGCAACCCCACACCGGTTCCTTCTCAATTTTCAGACGAAGTCTTACACGGACCCATTACAAAGTAACCCTACACCGGTTCCTTTTCTTTCAGAAGAAGTCTTACACGGACTTATCATCAAAGTAACCCTACACCGGTTCCTTTTCTTCCAGAAGAAGTCTTACACGGACTTATAATCAAAGTAACCCTACACCGGTTCCTTTTCTTTCAGAAGAAGTCTTACACGGACTTATCATCAAAGTAACCCTACACCGGTTCCTTTTCTTCCAGAAGAAGTCTTACACGGACTTATCATCAAAGTAACCCTACACCGGTTCCTTTTCTTCCAGAAGAAGTCTTACACGGACTTATCATCAAAGTAACCCTACACCGGTTCCTTTTCTTTTAGAAGAAGTCTTACACGAACTTATCATCAAAGTAACCCTACACCGGTTCCTTTTCTTCCAGAAGAAGTCTTACATGGACTTATCATCAAAGTAACCCTACACCGGTTCCTTTTCTTTCAGAAAAATTCTTACACGGACTTATCTCAAAATGACCTTACCCCGGTTCATCAAGAAGTTTTACACGAACTTACCTTGCAGTAACCTTACCCCGGTTCCTCCAGAAGTCTTACACGGACTTATCTCAAGATGACCTTACCCCGGTTCATCAAGAAGTTTTACACGATCTTACCCTGCAGTAACCTTACCCCGGTCCCTCCAGAAGTATTACACGGACTTATCTCAAGATGATCTTACCCCGGTTCATCCAGAAGTTTTACACGAGCTTATCCTGCAGTAACCTTACCCCGGTTCCTCCAGAAGTCTTACACGGACTTATCTCAAGATGACCTTACCCCGGTTCATCCAGAAGTTTTACACGAAATTATCCTGCAGTAACCTTACCCCGGTTCCTCCAGAAGTCTTACCCAGACTTATCCCGAAGTAACCTTACCCCGGTTCATCCAGAAGTTTTACACGAACTTATCCCGAAGAAACCCTACACAGGTTCTCTCTCTCCAGTCGTAGTTTTACACGGGCTCGTCGTCAAAGAAACCCTACATAGGTTCTCTCTTCCCAGACGTAGTTTTACACGGACTCGTCATCAGTAACCCCACACAGGTTCCCTTCTCAAACTCCAGACGTAGGTTTACACGGACTCGTCATCAGTAAACCCTACACAGGTTCCCTTCTCAAACTCCAGACGTAGTTTTACACGGACTCGTCATCAGTAAACCCTACACAGGTTTCCTTCTCAGCTCTAGATGCCGTTTTACACAGACTCGTCAATCAAAGTAACCCTACACAGGTTCCTTCTCCATTTCAGATGCAGTCTTATACGGACTCATTATCAGTAAACCCTACACAGGTGTCCTTCTTTCCAAGATGCAGCTTTACACGAGCTCATCATCAGGCAACCCTACACAAGTGTCCTTCTTTCCAAGATGCAGCTTTACACGAGCTCATCATCAGGCAACCCTACACAGGTTCCCTCTTTCAACTTACAAAAATTACAATTCAACAGACCACCTCCAGATGGCATCTATAAGCCCATCCACCTACCAACAGTCTCCAAATGGCATCTATAAGCCCATTCCCGACAAAGTTCTGTCACACTTCCAGATGGCATCTATAAGCCCATCCTCCTATCCACCATCTCTCCAAATGGAATCTGTAAGCCCATTCCTGACATCACATTGCTGATACCACACTATGTGAGTGCAAATTTCTGGGCACTTTAGTGTTCAATCATCTTCCACCTTCGGATCACGAAAGGCACACAAGCCAATCTACATCCTCAGGTCTAAGAAGATTGAACAGGGGCAACTGTTGTACCCCAAAATTTTCCCTCCCATATTCTTCAAAGTTTTGACAAGCATCATCTCAATTTGCTCAAGTCTACTCAAGGACTACACAGTCAAACATCCTCCTAAGCCAGTCAAATCAGGGTTTTGGTTCTTGCAAGGAAGTTGAGGTTTTCAAGGGCTCAATCAAGTCCCACATGCCTATATACATTGTCAAGCATCTATATGTCATGTTTCAAGGCTCACCAGGTCAAGTTGCACAGTCAAAAACCCTAATTGCTTCACAATCAACTATAGGGGTAAAATGGTCATTGGCAGTCAAAAGTCAAAAAATTTGGTCAACATCTTATTTTGAGCTCACAATCATCATTTGATCAAGTCTTGATCATGATTCCACAAGAATGGCTCAAAAATCATCAAGATGCAAAAGTTTCCATTTTTGGACAGCTGAAAAGTCAACTGTAATTTGACCAAGGCATAACTTTTTCATGGTTCATCAGAAAAATCCCATACAATGCTAATTTTGAAGAGGATGACATTTCCTATAACTCATCTTCACATTCCAAGTCCAAGAAATGCTCTCACAAAAAGTTATCAATTTCAACATTATAGGTCATTTTCAAAAGTCAACAAAAAGGCACTTTAAGTCAAAGACCATAACTTGAGATTGGTAAATTCAAATTATATGGGACTAAAGGCATTGGTTAGAGGACTTCAAGACCTTTCCAAAATGTCCAAGAACATGTTCATATGATCAAAATTGAGCAAGATATGCATTGGAGAAGTTGGGAAATTTTTGTGAAATGGTAAAAGTCAACTATCCTTGAAATTTCAATTTTTGACAAAAGGGCCCACTTTTTTCCACTTGATTCATCCTTGTCATGCCACCCACGTGTCCCATGATCAATTTCAAGACCAAATAATTATTTTTCCATTTTTATTTAATTTTTATGGATTTAATTCATTTTAATCCATAATAATTCAAATAAAATTAAAAAAATTAATTAAATGGTATCTTGTGGTTTGATTAGCCTTCATGTGTTATATTCCACATACCAAAACCGTGCCAAGCTCATTTATGCACGAAATTTTGAATTTGGACAAAGTCTTGAAAGGCCTTTAATGGTGGTTAAGACAAAATCCAAAAACATAATGGCACAAGTTTAAGGCTCCTAAAGGTGAATTATTCTCATTCATGACTACATATACAAGCCTTGCAAGCCTCATTCACGACCTAGAGTGTGCACAAACGGCCAGAGCAAAATCCAAAAAGTGTCAAAAAAAGTGTGAGATCAAAAGGAGTGTTGCAAGCATTTTCAGGCCAAAAGGAGAACGTGACTCTCTTCTTTGCCATACTCTGAAGCTAAAGTAACCCTTGCCACGTCCTAAGGTCCATCATACCGCGCTGTAAGTTTTCCCAGGTCCCCCAAAATTCCATATCATTTTTTCTTATGTGTTTGTGTGCAGGATGCCCAGTGCGTTTCACCATGAACCTTCAGCGTTCCACATGTCAAGTGGCCATGATCATCAATCCGAGGGCCAAAAAGTGATGAACACTATATTCTCCAGTCAACGTGCTCCAGGCAATCTCCAAAAGTCAACAAGGATGGTTAATGGGCCAGCAATTTCCAGGCTTCACACCTCCATTGGGCCACCAACACCCCCATTGGTTTCTATTTCTTTTTTTTTTTCTATTTTCCTTTTCTTGTTATTTTCTTTTTTTAATTATTATCATTATTGTTAATTAACCTAACAAACTAATTTTTTCCCATAAAATTCAATAAAACCAAAAAAATATTTTATTATTTATTAACTTATTTTTGTAAATAAATTTTAATATTAATTAATTAGTTGTGTAATTAGAACAATTTTAACTTTTTTTTAATAAGTAAAATTAATTTAGAATTAGGACTTTCAACTTTTAATTTCTTTTTTTATTTTATTAAAAACATAAAAAAACACAAAAATATTTTCCTTTAATTAAATTAATTAATTAGTAATTAGTTTTAATTTTGATTAATTGCAAAAAGGACAAAATTCAATTCTTTCTTAAAAAAGGGTCAACACCCTAAGGACATTCCCGATTAAATTTCTATTCGTGCGTATTTATTTATTTTGATTATTTATGTAACTTCTTCCGGAAATGTAATAGTTAATTAGGACCTCCTTTATTGCTTTATATTCTCGCACTTTATTTTCTAAAACGGGTTTTTGTTTTTGGCGATGTATAGACCCGCGCTTTGTAATAGCTAGATTTACATTTCCGCAATTTACTTTCCGCACTCCTAACTGTTAAAAAATGCCTACAAGAATGTATGTAAATAAAATCAATCCGTAGCTCACAAATAACATGCAAAGACGAACATTAACTGAAAAAACAACACACATGCACATGTCACTCCTAGGGTACGCCTCACTGGTTGCCTCGAACGTGGTCATCAAGTATAGGGTGTTTTAGAGGTCGCCCTTCTGTCTAAAAGATCCAGTTGCCTCGAAATGGTTGCCTCGGATAAAAAAGGATCTAGGACATTAGGGTTACTTCTAAGGTGTCCTACCATTGCTTAGGGGACCATATTGTCCCTTAATCGAATTGACCCGAACACCTCCAACGATGGTGCTACCTACCTCTCAATGGTGAGATAGCACTATCTAAAGGACTCTTACACAGCTTAATTCCTTAGAGTAGGTAGATTTCTCTTAAGTACTTGCTCTTCTAAAAAACAAACAAAACAACTTTTCACACCTTACACTTTCAAAAAGTTTTCAAACAAAACACTTCATACACTCTTGAGGACTGATACAAGAGTTACTTAGAAGTTTTCCAAACAAAATTTTTTTCAAAACCCACACACACTTGAAAAGAAAACAATTTTTGAAAACATAAGAGCAAGTACCTAAGAGCCCGTGGATAACCACGGATAGAAAGGGTGCTAACACCTTTCCTTTCTATAAATCTACCTCCCGAACCGAGAAACATTCTCAAAGAAGGAATTTTGCTGTGCTTTTCTCCTTTCCATGTTGGAGAACATAAAAGACGGTGGCGACTCTTGCTTACCGCGACATTTCGCGAACCAGCTTAAAAAAACAGTCAGTTCTATTTCGACCGATCACAACTGGGAAGCCTGGATTTCGACTAGATAACAGTATAAGGTGTTGTGAAGCCTAGATTTTGACCAGATAATAGTTCCCTTCTCCAAAAACACCGTGAAGCCTGGACTTTGACCATATAACAGTATAAGGTGCTACGAAGCCTGGATTTCGACCAGATAGTAGTTCAATTCTTCAAAAATCACTTTGAAGCCTGGATTTTCGACCAGATAACAGTTTAAGGTGTTGCGAAGCCTGGATTTCGACCAGATAGTAGTTCCCTTCTCCAAAAACACTATGAAGCCTGGATTTCGGCCAGATAACATTATAAGGTGCTGCGAAGCCTGGATTTCGACCAGATAGTAGTTCCCTTCTCCAAAAACACTATGAAGCCTGGATATCAACCAGATAACAGTATAAGGTGCTACGAAGCCTAGATTTAGACCAGATAGTAGTTCCCTTCACCAAAAACATTGTGAAGCCTGAATTTCAACCAGTAACAATATAAGGTGCTGCGAAGCCTGGATTTCGACCAGATAACAGTATAAGGTGTTATGAAGCCTGGATTTCGACCAGATAGTAGTTCCCTTCTTCAAAAAACACCCTGAAGCCTGGATTTCGACCAGATAATAGTTTAAGGTGATACGAAGCCTGGATTTCGACCAGATAGTAGTTCCCTTCTCCAAAAACACCGTGAAGCCTGAATTTTAACAAGATAACAGTATAAGGTGCTGTGAAGCCTAGATTTCGACCAGATAGTAGTTTCCTTCTCTAAAAACACCGTGAAGCCTGAATTTTAACAAGATAACAGTATAAGGTGCTGCGAAGCTTGGATTTCGACCAGATAGTAGTTCACTTCTTCCAAAAACACTGTGAAACCTTGATTTCAACCAGATAACAATTTAAGGTGCTGCGAAGCTTAGATTTCGACCAGATAGTAGTTCCCTTCTCCAAAAACACAGTAAAGCCTTAATTTCGATTAGATAACATTATAAGGTGCTGCGAAGCCTGGATTTCAACCAGATAGTAGTTCTCTTCTACAAAAACACAGTGATGCTTGGATTTCGACCAGATAACAGTATAAGGTGCTCCGAAGCCTGGATTTCGACCAGATAGTAGTTCACTTCTTCAAAAAACAATGTGAAGCCTGGATTTCGACCAGATAACAATTTAAGGTGCTGCGAAGCCTGGATTTCGACCAGATAGTAGTTCACTTCTCCAAAAACACTATGAAGCCTAGATATCAACCAGATAAAAATATAAGGTGCTATGAAGCCTGTATTTCGACCAGATAGTAGTTCCCATCTCCAAAAACACTGTGAAGTCTGGATTTCGACCAGATAATAGTATAAGGTGCTGCGAAGCCTGGATTTCAACCAGATAGTAGTTCCCTTCTCTAAAAACACAATGAATCCTAGATTTCGACCAGATAACAGTATAAGGTGTTACGAAGCCTGGATTTCGACCAGATAACAGTATAAGGTGTTACGAAGCCTGGATTTTGACCAGATAGTAGTACCCTTCTCCAAAAACACCATGAAGCCTGGATTTCGACCAGATAAAAGTATAAGGTGCTGCGTAGCCTGGATTTCGACCAGATAGTAGTTCACTTCTTCAAAAAACACTACGAAGCCTGGATTTCGACCAGATAACAGTTTAAGGTAATGCGAAGCCTGGATTTCGACCAGATAGTAGTTCCCTTCTCAAAAAACATTGTGAAACCTGGATTTCGACCAGATAACAGTATAAGGTGCTGCGAAGCCTATATTTCAACCACATAGTAGTTTCCTTCTCCAAAAACACTATGAAGCCTGGATTTCGACCAGATAACAGTATAAGGTGCTGCGAAGCTTGGATTTTGACCAGATAGTAGTTCCCTTCTCCAAAAACACTATGAAACCTACATTTTGACCAGATAATAGTTTAAGGTGTTGCGAAGCCTGGATTTCGACCAGATAGTAGTTCCCTTCTCAAAAAGCACTGTGAAGCCTGGATTTCGACTAGATAATAGTATAAGGTGTTGCGAAGCCTGGATTTCGACCAGATAGTAGTTCCCTTCTCCAAAAACACCGTGAAGCCTGGATTTCAACCAGATAACTGTATAAGGTGCTATGAACCCTGGATTTCGACCAGATAGTAGTTCACTTCTTCAAAAAACACTTTGAAGCCTGAATTTCAACAAGATAATAGTTTAAGGTGCTGCGAAGCCTGGATTTCGACCAGATAGTAGTTCCCTTCTCCAAAAACACTATGAAGCCTGGATTTCGACCAGATAACATTATAAGGTACTACGAAGCCTGGATTTCGACCAGATAGTAGTTCCCTTCTCTAAAAACACTATGAAGTCTGGATTTTGACCAGATAATAGTATAAGGTGCTGCGAAGCCTGGATTTCGACCATATAGTCGTTCCCTTCTCCAAAATCACTGTTAAGCCTGGATTTCGACCAGATAACAGTAAAAGGTCCTACGAAGCCTGGATTCGACCAGATAGTAGTTCCCTTCTCCAAAAACATTGTGAAGCCTAGATTTCACCAGATAATAGTATAAGGTGTTGTGAAGCCTGAATTTCGACCAGATAGTAGTTCCCTTCTCCAAATACACCGTGAAGCCTGGATTTTGACCATATAACAGTATAAGGTGCTACGAAGCCTGGATTTCGACCAGATAGTAGTTCCCTTCTCCAAAAACACTGTTAAGTCCGGATTTCGACCAGATAATAGTATAAGGTGATGCGAAGCCTGGATTTTGACCAGATAGTAATTCCCTTATCTAAAAACACTATGAAGTCTGGATTTCGACCAAATAATAGTATAAGGTGCTATGAAGCCTGGATTTCGACCAAATAGTAGTTCCCTTCTCCAAAAACATCGTGAAGCCTTGATTTCCACCAGATAATAGTATAAGGTGTTGCGAAGCCTGGATTTCGACCAAATAGTAGTTCCCTTCTCCAAAATCACTATGAAGCCTGGATTTCGACAAGATAACATCATAAGGTGTTGCGAAGCCTGGATTTCAACCAGATATTAGTTCCTTTCTTCAAAAACATCGTGAAGACTGGATTTCGACCAGATAACAGTTTAAGGTGTTGCGAAGCCTGGATTTCGAATAGATAGTAGTTCCCTTCTTCAAAAACACTGTAAAGCCTGGATTTCGACTAGATAATTGTATAAGGTGCTGCGAAGCCTGGATTTCAACCAGATAGTAGTTCTCTTCTACAAAAACACCGTGATGCCTGGATTTCAACCAGATAAGAGTATAAGGTGCTGCGAAGCCTGGATTTCGACCAGATAGTAGTTCCCTTCTCCAAAAACACTGTGAAGCCTGAATTTCGACCATATAATAGTATAAGGTGCTGCGAAGCCTTGATTTCGACCAGATAGTAGTTCCCTTCTTCAAAAACACTATGAAGCCTAGATTTCAACCATATAACAATATATAGTGCTGTGAAGCCTGGATTTCGACCAGATACTAGTTCCCTTCTCCAAAAACACTATGAAGTCTGGATTTCGACCAGATAATAGTATAAGGTGTTGCGAAGCCTGCATTTCAACCAGATAGAAGTTCTCTTCTCCAAAAACACAGTGAAGCCTGGATATTGACCAGATAACAGTATAAGGTGTTACGAAGCCTGGATTTCGACCAAATAACAGTATAAGGTGTTACGAAGCCTGGATTTCGACCAAATAACAGTATAAGGTGATACGAAGCCTGGATTTCGACCAGATAGTAGTTCCCTTCTCCAAAAACACCATGAAGCCTGGATTTCGACCAAATAACAGTATAAGGTGCTGCATAGCCTGGATTTCAACCAGATAATAGTTCACTTCTTCAAAAAAAACACTACGAAGCCTGGATTTCAACCAGATAACAGTTTAAGGTGCTGCGAAGCCTGGATTTCGACCAGATAGTAGTTCCTTTCTCCAAAAACACTGTGAAGCCTGGATTTCAACCAGATAACAATATAAGGTCCTACGAAGCCTGGATTTCGACCAAATAGTAGTTCCCTTCACCAAAAACACCGTGAAGCCTGGATTTCGAACAGATAACAAAATAAGGTGTTACGAAGCCTGGATTTCGACCAGATAGTAGTTTCATTCTCCAAAAAAACTAGGAAGCCTAGATTTTGACCAGATAACAGTATAAGGTGATGCGTAGCCTGGATTTCGACCAGATAGTAGTTCACTTCTTCAAAAAACACTATGAAGCCTGGATTTCGACCAGATAACAGTTTAAGGTGCTGCGAAGCCTGGATTTCGACAAAATAACAGTTTAAGGTACTGCGAAGCCTGGATTTCGACCATATAGTAGTTCCCTTCTCCAAAAACACTGTGAAGTCTGGATTTTGACCAGATAACAGTATAAGGTGCTACGAAGCCTGGATTTCAACCAGATAGTAGTTCCCTTCTCCAAAAACACCGTGAAGCCTGGATTTCGATTAGATAACAGTATAAGGTGCTACGAAGCCTGGATTTCGACCAAATAGTAGTTCCCTTCTCCAAAAACACTGTGAAGCCTGTATTTTGACCAGATAACAGTATAAGGTGATCCGACGCCTTGATTTCGACCAGATAGTAGTTTCCTTCTCCAAAAACACTGTGAAGCCTGGATTTCGACAAAATAATGATATAAGGTGCTACGACGCCTAGATTTCGACCAGATAGTAGTTCCCTTCTCCAAAAACACTTTGAAGCCTTGATTTCGACCTGATAATAGTATAAGGTGCTACGAAGCCTGGATTTCGACCAAATAGTAGTTCCCTTCTCCAAAAACACTATGAAGCCTGGATTTCGACAAGATAATATTATAAGGTGCTGCGAAGCCTGGATTTCAACCAGATAGTAGTTCCTTTCTCCAAAAACACCGTGAAGCCTGAATTTCGACCAGAAAACAGTATAAGGTGATGCGAAGCCTGGATTTCGACCAGATAGTAGTTCCCTACTCGAAAAACACTTTGAAGTCTGGATTTCAACCAGATAAAAGTATAAGGTGTTGTGAAGCCTGCAATTCAACCAGATAGTGGTTCCCTTCTCCAAAAACACAGTGAAGCTTGGATATTGACCAAATAACAGTATAAGGTGTTACGAAGCCTGGATTTCGACCAGATAACAGAATAAGGTGTTACGAAGCCTGGATTTTGACCAGATAGTAGTTCCATTCTCCAAAAACACCATGAAGCCTGGATTTCGACCAGATAATAGTATAAGGTTTTGCGTAGCCTGGATTTCAACAAAATAGTAGTTCACTTCTTTAAAAAACACTACGAAGCCTGGATTTCGACCAGATAACAGTTTAAGGTGCTGCGAAGCCTGGATTTCAACCAGATAACAGTTTAAGGTGCTGCGAAGCCTGGATTTCGACCAGATAGTAGTTCCCTTCTCCAAAAACACTGTGAAGCCTGGATTTCAACCACATAACAGTATAAGGTACTACGAAGCCTGGATTTCGACCAAATAGTAGTTCCCTTCTACAAAAACACTGTGAAGCCTGAATTTCGACCAGATAACAGTATAAGGTGTTTCGAAGCCTGTATTTCAACCAGATAGTAGTTTCCTTCTCCAAAAACACTATGAAGCCTGGATTTCGACTATATAACAATATAAGGTGTTGCGAAGCCAAGATTTCAACCAGATAGTAGTTCCCTTCTCCAAAAACACCGTGAAGCCTAGATTTCGACCAGATAATAGTTTAAGGTACTGTGAAGCCTGGATTTCGACCAGATAGTAGTTCCCTTCTCCAAAAACACTGTGAAGCCCGAATTTCGACTAGATAACAGTATAAGGTGTTGCGAAGCCTATATTTTGACCAGATAGTAGTTCCCTTCTCCAAAAACACTGTGAAGCCTGGATTTCGACCAGATAACAATATAAGGTGCTATGAAGCCTGGATTTCGACCAAATAGTAGTTCCATTCTCCAAAAACACTGTGAAGCCTAGATTTCACCAGATAACAGTATAAGGTGCTGCGAAGCCTGAATTTCGACTAGATAGTAGTTCCCTTCTCCAAAAACACCGTGAAGCCTGGATTTTGACCATAAAACAGTATAAGGTGCTACGAAGCCTGAATTTCAACCAGATAGTAGTTCCCTTCTCCAAAAACACTGTTAAGTCCAGATTTTGACCAGATAACAGTATAAGGTGATGCGAAACCTGGATTTTGACCAGATAGTTGTTCCCTTATCCAAAAACACTATGAAGTCTAGATTTCGACCAGATAACAGTATAAGGTGCTACGAAGCCTGGATTTCGACCAGATAGTAGTTCCCTTTTCCAAAAACACTATGAAGCCTGGATATCGACCAGATAATAGTATAAGGTGCTACGAAGCTTGGATTTCGACCAAATAGTAGTTCCCTTCTCCAAAAACACGATGAAGCCTGTATTTTGACCAGATAACAGCATAAGGTGATGCGATGCCTTGATTTCGACCAGATAGTAGTTCCCTTCTCCAAAAACACTTTGAAGCCTTGATTTCGACCTGATAATAGTATAAGGTGCTACGAAGCCTGGATTTCGACCAAATAGTAGTTCCCTTCTCCAAAAACACTATGAAGCCTGGATTTCGACAAGATAATATTATAAGGTGCTGCGAAGCCTGGATTTCAACCAGATAGTAGTTCCTTTCTCCAAAAACACCGTGAAGCCTGAATTTCGACCAGAAAACAGTATAAGGTGATGCGAAGCCTGGATTTCGACCAGATAGTAGTTCCCTACTCGAAAAACACTTTGAAGTCTGGATTTCGACCAGATAACAGAATAAGGTGTTACGAAGCCTGGATTTTGACCAGATAGTAGTTCCATTCTCCAAAAACACCATGAAGCCTGGATTTCGACCAGATAATAGTATAAGGTTTTGCGTAGCCTGGATTTCAACAAAATAGTAGTTCACTTCTTTAAAAAACACTACGAAGCCTGGATTTCGACCAGATAACAGTTTAAGGTGCTGCGAAGCCTGGATTTCAACCAGATAACAGTTTAAGGTGCTGCGAAGCCTGGATTTCGACCAGATAGTAGTTCCCTTCTCCAAAAACACTGTGAAGCCTGGATTTCAACCACATAACAGTATAAGGTACTACGAAGCCTGGATTTCGACCAAATAGTAGTTCCCTTCTACAAAAACACTGTGAAGCCTGAATTTCGACCAGATAACAGTATAAGGTGTTTCGAAGCCTGTATTTCAACCAGATAGTAGTTTCCTTCTCCAAAAACACTATGAAGCCTGGATTTCGACTATATAACAATATAAGGTGTTGCGAAGCCAAGATTTCAACCAGATAGTAGTTCCCTTCTCCAAAAACACCGTGAAGCCTAGATTTCGACCAGATAATAGTTTAAGGTACTGTGAAGCCTGGATTTCGACCAGATAGTAGTTCCCTTCTCCAAAAACACTGTGAAGCCCGAATTTCGACTAGATAACAGTATAAGGTGTTGCGAAGCCTATATTTTGACCAGATAGTAGTTCCCTTCTCCAAAAACACTGTGAAGCCTGGATTTCGACCAGATAACAATATAAGGTGCTATGAAGCCTGGATTTCGACCAAATAGTAGTTCCATTCTCCAAAAACACTGTGAAGCCTAGATTTCACCAGATAACAGTATAAGGTGCTGCGAAGCCTGAATTTCGACTAGATAGTAGTTCCCTTCTCCAAAAACACCGTGAAGCCTGGATTTTGACCATAAAACAGTATAAGGTGCTACGAAGCCTGAATTTCAACCAGATAGTAGTTCCCTTCTCCAAAAACACTGTTAAGTCCAGATTTTGACCAGATAACAGTATAAGGTGATGCGAAACCTGGATTTTGACCAGATAGTTGTTCCCTTATCCAAAAACACTATGAAGTCTAGATTTCGACCAGATAACAGTATAAGGTGCTACGAAGCCTGGATTTCGACCAGATAGTAGTTCCCTTTTCCAAAAACACTATGAAGCCTGGATATCGACCAGATAATAGTATAAGGTGCTACGAAGCTTGGATTTCGACCAAATAGTAGTTCCCTTCTCCAAAAACACGATGAAGCCTGTATTTTGACCAGATAACAGCATAAGGTGATGCGATGCCTTGATTTCTACCAGATAGTAGTTCCCTTCTCCAAAAACACTTTGAAGCCTTGATTTCGACCTGATAATAGTATAAGGTGCTACGAAGCCTGGATTTCGACCAAATAGTAGTTCCCTTCTCCAAAAACACTATGAAGCCTGGATTTCGACAAGATAATATTATAAGGTGCTGCGAAGCCTGGATTTCAACCAGATAGTAGTTCCTTTCTCCAAAAACACCGTGAAGCCTGAATTTCGACCAGAAAACAGTATAAGGTGATGCGAAGCCTGGATTTCGACCAGATAGTAGTTCCCTACTCGAAAAACACTTTGAAGTCTGGATTTCAACCAGATAAAAGTATAAGGTGTTGTGAAGCCTGCAATTCAACCAGATAGTGGTTCCCTTCTCCAAAAACACAGTGAAGCTTGGATATTGACCAAATAACAGTATAAGGTGTTACGAAGCCTGGATTTCGACCAGATAACAGAATAAGGTGTTACGAAGCCTGGATTTTGACCAGATAGTAGTTCCATTCTCCAAAAACACCATGAAGCCTGGATTTCGACCAGATAATAGTATAAGGTTTTGCGTAGCCTGGATTTCAACAAAATAGTAGTTCACTTCTTTAAAAAACACTACGAAGCCTGGATTTCGACCAGATAACAGTTTAAGGTGCTGCGAAGCCTGGATTTCAACCAGATAACAGTTTAAGGTGCTGCGAAGCCTGGATTTCGACCAGATAGTAGTTCCCTTCTCCAAAAACACTGTGAAGCCTGGATTTCAACCACATAACAGTATAAGGTACTACGAAGCCTGGATTTCGACCAAATAGTAGTTCCCTTCTACAAAAACACTGTGAAGCCTGAATTTCGACCAGATAACAGTATAAGGTGTTTCGAAGCCTGTATTTCAACCAGATAGTAGTTTCCTTCTCCAAAAACACTATGAAGCCTGGATTTCGACTATATAACAATATAAGGTGTTGCGAAGCCAAGATTTCAACCAGATAGTAGTTCCCTTCTCCAAAAACACCGTGAAGCCTAGATTTCGACCAGATAATAGTTTAAGGTACTGTGAAGCCTGGATTTCGACCAGATAGTAGTTCCCTTCTCCAAAAACACTGTGAAGCCCGAATTTCGACTAGATAACAGTATAAGGTGTTGCGAAGCCTATATTTTGACCAGATAGTAGTTCCCTTCTCCAAAAACACTGTGAAGCCTGGATTTCGACCAGATAACAATATAAGGTGCTATGAAGCCTGGATTTCGACCAAATAGTAGTTCCATTCTCCAAAAACACTGTGAAGCCTAGATTTCACCAGATAACAGTATAAGGTGCTGCGAAGCCTGAATTTCGACTAGATAGTAGTTCCCTTCTCCAAAAACACCGTGAAGCCTGGATTTTGACCATAAAACAGTATAAGGTGCTACGAAGCCTGAATTTCAACCAGATAGTAGTTCCCTTCTCCAAAAACACTGTTAAGTCCAGATTTTGACCAGATAACAGTATAAGGTGATGCGAAACCTGGATTTTGACCAGATAGTTGTTCCCTTATCCAAAAACACTATGAAGTCTAGATTTCGACCAGATAACAGTATAAGGTGCTACGAAGCCTGGATTTCGACCAGATAGTAGTTCCCTTTTCCAAAAACACTATGAAGCCTGGATATCGACCAGATAATAGTATAAGGTGCTACGAAGCTTGGATTTCGACCAAATAGTAGTTCCCTTCTCCAAAAACACGATGAAGCCTGTATTTTGACCAGATAACAGCATAAGGTGATGCGATGCCTTGATTTCGATCAGATAGTAGTTTCCTTCTCCAAAAACACTGTGAAGCCTGGATTTCAACCAGATAACAGTATAAGGTGCTGCGAAGCCTGGATTTCAACCAAATAGTAGTTCCCTTCTCCAAAAACACTATGAAGCCTGGATTTCGACAAGATAACATTATTAGGTGCTGCGAAGCCTGGATTTCGACCAAATAGTAGTTCCTTTCTCCAAAAACACTGTGAAGCCTGGATTTCGACCAGATAATATTATAAGGTGATGCGAAGCCTGGATTTCGACAAGGTAGTAGTTCCCTTCTCCAAAAACACTATGAAGACTGGATTTCGACCAGATAAAAGTATAAGGTGCTGCAAAGCCTGCATTTCAACCAGATAGTAGTTCCCTTCTACCAAAACACAATGAAGATTGGATATTGACCAGATAACAATATAAGGTGTTACGAAGCCTGGATTTCGACCAGATAACAGAATAAGGTGCTGTGTAGCCTGGATTTCTACCAGATAGTAGTTCACTTCTTCAAAAAACACTACGAAGCCTGGATTTTGACAAGATAACAGTTTAAGGTGCTGCGAAGCCTGGATTTCGACCAGATAGTAGTTCACTTCTTCAAAAAACACTACGAAGCCTGGATTTCGACCAGATAACAGTTTAAGGTGCTGCGAAGCCTGGATTTCGACCAGATAGTAGTTCCCTTCTCCAAAAACACTGTAAAGCCTAGATTTCAACCATATAACAGTATAAGGTACTACGAAGCCTGGATTTCGACCAAATAGTAGTTCCCTTCTCCAAAAACACCGTGAAGCCTGAATTTCGACCAGATAACAGTATAAGGTGTTTCGAAGCCTGTATTTCAACCAGATAGTAGTTTCCTTCTCCCAAAACACTATGAAGCCTGGATTTCGACTAGATAACAATATAAGGTGCTGCGAAGCCTGGATTTCGACCAGATCGTAGTTCCCTTCTCCAAAAACATTCTGAAGCCTAGATTTCGACCAGATATTAGTTTAAGGTGTTGCGAAGCCTGGATTTCAACCAGATAGTAGTTCCCTTCTCCAAAAACATTGTAAAGCCTGGATTTCGACCAGATAACAGTATAAGGTGCTGCGAAGCCTGGATTTCGAACAGATAGTAGTTCCCTTTTCCAAAAACACGGTGAAGCCTGGATTTCGACCAAATAACAGTATAAGGTGCTATGAAGTCTGGATTTCAGCCAGATAGTAGTTCCCTTCTTCAAAAAACACCCTGAAGCCTGGATTTCGACCAGATAACAGTTTAAGGTGATGTGAAGCCTGGATTTTGACTAGATAGAAGTTCCCTTCTCCAAAAACAACGTGAAGCTTGAATTTTGACCAGATAACAGTATAAGGTGTTGCGAAGCCTGGATTTCGAACAGATAGTAGTTTCCTTCTCCAAAAACACTATGAAGCCTGAATTTCGACAAGATAAAAGTATAAGGTGCTGCGAAGCTTAGATTTCGACCAGATAGTAGTTCACTTCTTTCAAAAATACTGTGAAGTCTGGATTTGGACCAGATAATAGTATAAGGTGCTGTGAAGAATGGATTTCAACCAATAGTAGTTCCCTTCTCCAAAAACATAGTGAAGCCTGGATTTCGACCAGATAACAGTATAAGGTGTTACAAAGCCTGGATTTCGACCAGATAACAGTATAAGGTGTTACAAAGCCTGGATTTTGACCAGATAGTAATTCCCTTCTCCAAAAACACCATTAGCCTAGATTTCGACCAGATAATAGTATAAGGTGCTGCGTAGCCTGGATTTCGACCAAATAGTAGTTCACTTCTTCAAAAAACACTACGAAGCCTGGATTTCGACCAGATAACAGTTTAAGGTGCTGCGAAGCCTGGATTTCTACCAGATAGTAGTTCCCAACTCCAAAACCCCAATGAAGCCTGGATTTCAACCAGATAACAGTATAAGGTACTGCGAAGCCTGGATTTCGACCAAATACTAGTTCTTTTCTCCAAAAATATCGTGAAGCCTGAATTTTGACCAGATAACAGTATAAGGTGCTGCGAAGCCTATATTTCAACCAGATAGTAGTTTCCTTCTCCAAAAACACTATGAAGCTTGGATTTCGACCAGATAACAGTATAAGGTGCTACGAAGCCTGGATTTCGACCAGATAGTAGTTCCCTTCTCCAAAAACACTGTGAAGCCTAGATTTCGACCATATAACAGTATAAGGTGTTGAGAAGCCTGGATGTCGACCAGATAGTAGTTCCCTTCTCCAAAAACACTATGAAGCCTGGATTTCGACTAGATAATAGTAGAAGGTGTTGCGAAGCCTGGATTTGGACTAGATAATAGTAGAAGGTGTTGCGAAGCCTGGATTTCGACTAGATAATAGTAGAAGGTGTTGCGAAGCCTGGATTTCGACCAGATAGTTGTTCCCTTCTCCAAAAACACCGTGAAGCCTGGATTTCAACCAGATAACTATTTAAGGTGCTATGAAGCCTGGATTTCGACCAGATAGTAGTTCACTTCTTCAAAAAACACTTTGAAGCTTGGATTTCGACATGTTAATAGTTTAAGGTGCTGCGAAGCCTTGATTTCGACCAGATAGTAGTTCCCTTCTCCAAAAACACTATGAAGCCTGGATTTTGACCAAATTACATTATAAGGTGCTGCGAAGCCTGGATTTCGACCAGATAGTAGTTCCCTTCTCCAAAAACACTGTGAAGCCTGGATTTCAACCAGATAACAGTATAAGGTGCTACAAAGCCTGGATTTCGATCAGATAGTAGTTCCCTTCTCCAAAAACACTGTGAAGTCTGGATTTCGACCAGATGATAGTATAAGGTGCTGCAAAGCCTGGATTTCGACTAGATAGTAGTTCCCTTCTCCAAAAACACTATGAAGCTTGGATTTCGACCAGATAACAGTATAAGGTGCTATGAAGCCTGGATTTCGACCAAATAGTAGTTCCCTTCTCCCAAAACACTATGAAGCCTGTATTTTGACCAGATAACAGTATAAGGTGATGCGATGCCTTGATTTCGACCAGATAGTAGTTTCCTTCTCCAAAAACACTGTGAAGCCTGGATTTCGACCAGATAACAATATAAGGTGCTACGACGCCTGGATTTTAACTAGATAGTAGTTCCCTTCACAAAAAACACTATGAAGCCTTGATTTCGACCAGTTAATAATATAAGGTGCTGCGAAGCCTGGCTTTCGACCAGATAGTAGTTCTCTTCTCCAAAAACACTATGAAGCCTGGATTTCAACAAGATAACAATATAAGGTGTTGCGAAGCCTGGATTTCAACCAGATATTAGTTTAAGGTGCTGCGAAGCCTGGATTTCGACCAGATAGTAGTTCCCTTCTCCAAAAACATTGTAAAGCCTGGATTTCGACCAGATAACAGTATAAGGTGCTGCGAAGCCTGGATTTCGACCAGATAGTAGTTCCCTTCTCCAAAAACACGGTGAAGCCTGGATTTTGACCAGATAACAGTATAAGGTGCTATGAAGTCTGGATTTCGGCCAGATAGTAGTCCCCTTCTTCAAAAAACACCCTGAAACCTGGATTTCGACCAGATAACAGTTTAAGGTGATGCGAAGCCTGGATTTTGACCAGATAGTAGTTCCCTTCTCAGAAAACAACGTGAAGCCTGAATTTTGACCAGATAAAAGTATAAGGTGTTACGAAGCCTAGATTTTGAACAGATAGTAGTTTCCTTCTCCAAAAACACTATGAAGCCTGAATTTCGACCAGATAAAAGTATAAGGTGCTGCGAAGCTTGGATTTCGACCAGATAGTAGTTCACTTCTTCCAAAAATACTCTGAAGTCTGGATTTGGACCAGATAATAGTATAAGGTGCTGCGAATAATGGATTTCAACCAATAGTAGTTCCCTTCTCCAAAAACATAGTGAAGCCTGGATTTTGACCAGATAACAGTATAAGGTGTTACAAAGCCTGGATTTCGACCAGATAACAGTATAAGGTGTTACGAAGCCTGGATTTTAAACAAATAGTAGTTCCCTTCTCCAAAAACACCATTAGCCTAGATTTCGATCAGATAACAGTATAAGGTGTTGCGTAGCCTGGATTTCGACCAAATAGTAGTTCACTTCTTCAAAAAACACTACTGTTGTACCCCAAAATTTGCCCTCGCACTTTTCCACAGAGAAATCTCAGCTTCAAACATTTCCTGACTTCTCAAACTGGCTCAAGAATCGTACAAACGGACTTTTCTTGACAGACAAGCAAAACTAGGGTTTTTACTGATTTTCAGAGCTCTGAATTGTTTCATACAGTGGGCTTAGGGTTTGATTGATTTTTGGTTCAATTTTGATCAAGCGAGCGTGATTTGGCATTTAATCAGGAATTAGGGTTTCATGGGCATATTCTCAGAAGAATTTGAATTCCACAACACTTTGCGGTTTATTTCAAGATTCGGATTAAAAGTCGCGTTATCTTGGTTTAATCAACAAAAGAGACAGTGGTTTGAATTCAGTACATTCTGATTGGGCCAGTCAGATGCAAGATGCAGTTTTGGAATTCACAGTATTCATGTGTTTGATCAGTCTATCTGGGTTAATTGCTGCTTTGCTTTGGATTTTGGATTAGACAGACTTAATTGGTCAATGTTGTTTTATTTAAGTTATTTATTATTCTGAAATTAAATAATTGAATTTATTTTTCAATTGTTAATTCTAAGAATTTTAAATAAATAAATAAACATTAAAGAAATTAGAATTAATCGGATAATTTGAATTTTTATTGATACTTAAATTATTTACAAATTGTTGTTTATTACAAACAATAATTTACATTTAATTTAAATATTACAATAGAATGAAAAAAAATATCCTATTTTCTAAATACTCTTCATTCCTCACTCTGCTCCGGCATTCCATTTTTCATCTGCAAAAAGAAAAAGAAACAAGAAAAGTCAAAAGCAGTTAATTGGAAAAGACAGTTAAAATGCTCATCATTAGGGGCCACTGACTGGGATCAGTTGCCCTCTCTGCAAATCACGGGATTTCTCCCGGTTCACAGAGAGGGAAGATTATTTTATCTCATGAAATGCAAATGTCAAAATGCATAGTTTCTAAAAGATTTGCAAGCTGCATAGATTCAAAATCCAGACTAAACTGAAAAAAGTTCAATCCAAACTTTCAAATCCAAAACAAAGTCCACTCTAAGAAAATCAAGAAAGCATACAAGCTGTCATTTGAGAAAAAGATATCAAAAAGCAGAAAATCTATCCAAACTGTCAAAACTGGATAAAGGAGATGCAAGATGTATTATGCAAGCAAACAATCTTAAACTCATCACTTCCTAGTCATAGCCCCTTCAGAACACAGTACAGTAAAAACATTATAAAAATCTTAAACTGTACTTTAAGAGAGATAAAAAGAGAGATAAAGCAGTTCAGGTTAGGCATAGTTCAGAATATACAGCAGACAGTAGAAGGAGACAGTAGAAAAAGAAAATCTACAAGTCCACAAGCAGTTCAGGACAGTTCAAAGATATGCAAACTAAACCACAACTCTGCAAACATAGCAGTTCAGCTCAGTCCAATATAGCAGCATAGCAGGTGAGTTCAGAAGAAAAAAAAATATACAACACAGTTGAGGGATATCAGTCCAAGCTCAGTACAGCAAACAGCAGACAGAAGAAAGAGATTATGCAAGTCAGAAAAGCAAACTCAGTTCAGAATGAAGCAGCAGGCCAACACAGTTAAAGGAGATCAGTTCAAAAAAGGAGCAGCATAGCAGGGCATAAGATAGAAAAAGAGATAATAAAAAGAACTCAGTTCAGGGGAGAAAAGGGGGATACAAAACCAGTTCCCAAATAACATCTAAAGCCATTATCAAGCATATATCCTCACCACAAAAAAAAAAACTCTACATGCTGCAAACCATAAACACATAAACCTGCATCCAACTCAAAAACTCAACCTTTATGCCAAACAAGAAACCTGATAATCCAAATCATAGCCTCAAACCATTATCTAACCAATAATCCTCACATACTCAAACCTGTACCAGTATAATCATACAAAAAAACACCAAACCCAAACATCAAAGGCACCATATTTTCAAAAGGGCTCAACAATCTCAAAGCTTCATAATCAAGTGTTTCAAAGGAAGAACATACGAAAGTTCCAGGCAACTGAGATAAAGGAAGTTCCAACAAAGAAACAAGGGCAACTAAACCCTAAGCCTCAGAAGCTAACTTCATCATAGGCATCTCAGAAGGCAACATCAAGGCAATATTTGTTCAAAATCATCACAAGGCAACGAGAGAAAGATAAGCACACAAATTCCTAAGGCAACAATTCAGGCAACAACTCAAAAGCGTCAAGAGAGCCTCAGAAGCAAGCTTCATCATAGGCTAGCACACATAAGCAATCACATACATCAAGCAAGAGCTTAAACCAACGAATCAAGGCATCACAGTGGAAGAAGAAGAAGAAAGAAGCAATTCAAAGTGAACTCAGAAGCTTCATCAAAAGGAAGCAATGTCTAAATCATAAGCATAAAGAAGAAGAGGTAAAGACGCGAGGGTTTAGGATTTCTCAGTGAATACTCATCATCAAAAACCTAAGCAAAAAGGTAAAAGGAACGAAAATACCCAAAGCGTCCAAGCAAGCTTCCTCACGCCGTTCCGGCCTCCTGAAGCATCGTCCCTTTCTTCTCTCCTCCACCTCCAAATAGCAGGTAGTATAATCCTCGCCCCCTATCTTTACTTCTTCACCTCAAAGAATGAAAAGAAAATGCTTAAAAACTCAGATCAAACATGCAAGCTTGTAAAAAAGACAAAAGATAAGAATATGAGGCATTGTAATCAAACCTTAAAGTCAAGAGTGCCAAAACCGTGCCTTGGAGGGAAGAAAGATGTGGAGGGCGATGTTGGTGGCCGGAGAAAACGCTCAGAAACTGCTAATCGGAGAAGACGAACCACACGGCGCCGTCGTCACCTCACAAACCCTCGTCTCCACTCTGAACCAATGCCAAACCCTAAATTTCGCTTTTTGATCAGCTTGGGCTTAACCCGTTCCTAATTCCCCCAGGCCCAACGCAAATCATTTCATTTTCTTACAAAAACATTTTCATAAAAAAAAAAAACTAACTTTGTTTTAAATAATACTTATTCTTCTTTTATATATGAAACACTAATCTTTTTTTATTATTTTACAAAACAATGTTTATTCTTTCTTTATCTTAATTAAAAATACTTTTTATCACAAAATTAAGACAATTTTTAGATAGATATTTTATACATTTATAGTTTTTGTACATAACAATAATTTAAATACTTTTTATACACAAATTAAACTTAAAAACATTTTTGAAATACATTTGTATATAATTATCTTTTCTTTTTTATACATGATTAAATTGAAAATACCTTTTTTAATTGAAATACATTTTGTACATATTATACACTTTTATACATAATTAAAATTAAACTTTTTAGTTAATATACATTTTTGTACATAATAATTCAATACATTCATTTTTCTCTAATATTAAACTCACAAACATTTTGACTAAAATACTCTTGTAATTAAAACTTAATACTTAATCAAAACCCTTCATTTGTACATAATTAACATGTAAATCAAAAATACCAGATTAAAACATTTATCTAGGTCAAAACCCTAATACGGCTCAATTTCGCATTCCGCACTTGTACACAAATACATACACAATTCACATACATATACACTTGTACATTTACACAATATATTGCCCTATACACACTTTATCTTATATCTGTATATTTGATATTCATTTGATCGCGACATTCGATTTGGTTGTAAATTATTGGGTACTATAAGTCTCATCCCCTTGTACATTTATACCCCCACTCCCGGATACTATTTTGTAATAGCGTAGATTTACATTCCGCAACTTACAGCTTTTTCAATTATACCATGGTTAGACCTAGGGTTTGTATGTACATATAATCAAACGCTAGATAACCTAATACAAGACAAATGCATGTAATCAATACACCATCACACTTGCACCCCCTAGGGTAATCCCACATGTTGCCTTCCAAATGGGCCATGCTTGCACGTCGAGTATCTTTGGCAAAACAAAATCAAATGATCATAAGTCTCAAAGTGTTGCCTAAACGGAATGATCATAGTCCCTTCAAAGCAAATTGCCAAAGACGCTTGGCGCCATTGCATTCATGGTCCATACGATGACCCGCGCCCGTCCCGAATACACTTCCTAAAAATGCAAGATTGTCCATCAATTTCAATGGTGGAACAAAATTGTTAAAAAGGGGTTAAAGCATGACAAAAACCTTTGAGTACAATAGGGTAGACAAAGCTCTTAGTTACTTGAGATCAAACTTGCAAAAACACTTGCCTTCTTTTCAAAAACCACAATCCACAACACTTTCAAACAAACTCTCAAAAACATTTGAAAACATCTTTTCGAAAAGATTCACACTTTTGTAAAAACACTCAAACACGAGTCAAATACATTAGTTGCCTAAAACAAGGCATCTTTTTCTAAAACATTTTCAAAAAGCACCCACACACACACCATTTTCAAAGCAATCGAAAAACAAGGCAAGTGATCTAAAAAACCAAGTAACTAAGAGCCCATGGATAACCATGGATGAAAAGGGTGCTAATACCTTCCCTTTTCATAATCTACCCCCCGAACCCACGAAATATCTCAAAAGGTTTTTGCTGTGCTTTTTTAACCTTTCCTTTAGGATAAAATAAAAAGTCGGTGGCGACTCTTGCTAACCGCACAAGTGCGAATACGAACGCAAAACACAAGTCAGTTCTCCCACCGTATCACAGAACTGGCGACTCTGCTGGGGAAACTTCTAAAAGTGGGGTTACCTTAGGGTTTAGATCACCTTTACTTTCAATTGATTGCTTTGTTTGCTTTACATTTATGGGCTTTGTATCGGAGTTCTATAGATCCTAACCCGGATCTGGGGAAACCTTTTTTAGGTAGCATAATCTGTGAGGGACCTGTCCGGCGTATACCGACATGGGTGAAGCAGTGGCTACGTTGGTGTGGCGTCTTGGTCTGCACCGATATCCCTCGTGTTGAAACGGGGAGAATATGGGTCTTCCAAGGAGTCATTAAGCACCAACCGACCTTAGAACCCTAATTGACCATCTTGGCCATTAGAACAGTAGCAGTATGCTACACTCATTGAGGCTAAACTCTCGAGATGGTTCCGGCCGCGAGAAAAGGTTGCGATGCTGGAGTTATGACCGATTGAGGGTAGCCCATGATATGAGATCCTCTAGAACCCGGTTACTTTTGATAGGACAGGTTTTAACCAACAAACTGAAAGAGGGTAATACCCAGACCTCATGCAAGCCTAAACCTAAGGCCTTGTGTGCTTTGTGTGAATATTGTTTGCCGGTATATACACTTACTTGCTTGTGCATACATGCACATAACATCATGACATCATACCATAGCATTTTAGCATTTTCAATAACCATTTCAAGGAGCTCGAGGGTTCTTTTGATGCAGGGTTACGTTGAACCAGACATCTATCAAGGGGCCAGAGGTCTTTCCTCCAACCAATCCAGTCAAAGTTCAAGTACAACAACTTGAATCAGGGGCTATGACCCACTCGACATGGTGAGCTTGATTCTCGTGGAAAGACATCCAACGACGCAAAGTTCTCCAATCAAAGTTCAAGTGCAACAACTTGAATCAGTGGCTATGACCCACTCGACATGGTGAGCTTGATTCTCGTGGAAAGACGTCCACCGGTGCAGAGATCTCCAATCCAAGAGCAGAGTTCAACCTCTAACATTTTTCTTGTGTTTACCCCAAGAGATCCTTGAAAACATGCATCCACAAATCATGCATTGCATTTTGACGACCTTTCCTTTTTCAGGTTTCCTTACTCTCCTGCTGTTTATTTCAGCAAGAGATGGCTCTAGAACGGTCTGTCAAAGACATCCAAGACCAGACTGCTCAACTGCAGGAGATGTTCATGAACTTGTCTCTGGGGCAAGAAGAGATGAAAGCTCTCCTCACCAACGGCTTGGGGAATTCCAACAATGCCAGGAATGATCAGATTGCGGAGCTGCAGTTTGATTTGACAACACTGAGGACCCAAATGATGGGATATTTGGTGGGCCAGATGGCTCTCATCCAAGACCTATCTCAAAGACAAGAGGAACTCGGAGTTCTGGTCCGCCAACTGCTTCAAAACAACCAACTGGGGCAAACATCTGAGGTCGAAGAGCAAGTCACCGCTCAGCCTCCACCCACTCAAGAGGACAAGGGGAAAGCTCCTCTGCTAGCTTCAGGGTCACAAACCCATCAACAACCTCGCCGGCGTCAGCGGGGCAATCGGCGTAGACAAGAAACGTCGGGAAAGCAGTTCACAGAGACTGACATACCGTCATCTCTAATTCTGGAGCGCTTGTTGGAGGTTAATCTGACTGCTTTGAGGGATCCTATCCGGAATCCTAATACCTCCGCTCCTGACTATCATCCCGACGCATTTTGTGTTTACCATTCCTATAGCCCAGGACATGACACCGATAGCTGTTGGGCCTTGAAGAACAAGATTCAAGATCTGATTGACATTGGGGTGCTGAGGTTCATGCCAGACGGCGAGATGAAGATATTCCGTTGAAGGGTTCTCCGCTTGAAGTGACGAGGCTCGAATTGAAAGACTTTTGCTTCTTTTTGAATTTTTTCAAAGTTGTAATTTCTTTTGCTGTCAAACAATTATTTGTTGATGTTAAACTCTGTTTTCATTAATGCATTGCATATGTTTGTCTTGAATTCATCCATTCGTTTCACTACTCTTATGCTTTTCTCTATGATATTTGACTCTTGATAAAAAGCTGCAAGCCTTTAGAGGGAGGATGACGAAACAATACCGTGATCTTATACAGTATGCTTTTGAACAAACCTTGCTGATGATGTACAGGCATTTCTTTCAATTCCCAAACACTGGAGTTATAAGGAAGTTAATCCCTAGTCAACCCCTTCGAGCCAAAGAAGTAGGAGTTTCCTGTTCTAAACAATCAAAACCTTTGATATAAACCTGGGGCAGGGTAGTATCTCAGTTAATTCAAAAGGGAACGCGCATTGAAGTCGCAAACTCTCAGTTCGTAATACAACGAACGACGTCGAAAAAGAAAGCATTCCTTCGGAATCAAAAGACAAGGGTGGTTCCCTATCACATAGACAGTCAATCTCTCAAAAGAGAAAAGCCCACCGAGCCAAAACCTATAAAGGAGGCTTAAGAAAGCTGGGGCATCCCGCTGACAGTAATCCCGAAAACGGTAACAGTCAGGCAAAAGTTAGGGATAACAAATCAAAATCAAAATAGTGAGGTCATTACAAAACCCTCAACAACATGAAAAGTGTTGAAAAAGAAAAAGGAGATAATGACTGTCTCCCAAAATTCAAACCGGTGAACCATCGCCCAAAAGTCGTTCCAAACTCAAAACAGAGTGCGACGCACAGTTAACTGAGCTTAGGTTGAAGAACATCACGAAGAGCGGGCGGGTACAAATATACTTTGAGCCTTTATCCTTTGTTTCTTAAACCGTGAACCAGGCCACGTTACAACCCTCCAAAAGTCCTAATTGAAGCATGGGTTAGTTCGAAAGCATACTGTTACAAAAGGTATCCTGACTCCTGTAGGGCTTTGCTCTAAATCTTGTGTTAACTTGTCTTATGAAAAGTTTTCTGCTAAAAATGCATTTTTCAAAACTTCGAGACAAACATAAACTTTGCATTATTCGAATATCACTGTCTGCATTTGACCCTTTTGTTTGACAGCGAAGAAATTCATACAGCGAATGTTCGGAGGAACGAAAACTCTCTCAGTAAGTCAAAATTACTTCAAGAGGATAACCCTTCCAGCAAATCTCCTATCATCAAGGGGCATGACATGTCACAATTCAATTAACCTGGGGCAGTCCAGTCAAGGTCCAACAGATCTTTCAAAATCCAATTAACCTGGGGCAGTCCAGTCAAGGTCCAACAGATCTTTCAAAGTACAATTAACCTGGGGCAGTCCAGTCAAGGTCCAACAGATCTTTCAAAGTACAGTTAACCTGGGGCAGTCCAGTCAAGATTTCAAGAAATCTCTCAATATGCAGAGTAATCTGATTCAAGACTCCTACACAACCACTTGGGGCATTCGAATGTCAAAAGTGTTCAACAAATCAACTACAACATTTCCAGATTCGATTCCTGTATCCAGCCAGGGCATATCTGTTGACTCCATTTCCAGACTCGACTCCTGTATCTAGCCAGGGCACGTCTGAAGAGTTTGAAGATTCGATACCTGTATCCAGCCAGGGCATATCTGTTGACGACTATTTCCAGATTCGACTCCTGTATCCAGCCAGGGCATGTCTGAAGAATTCCAGATCAACACCTGCAACAACCCAGGAAACATCTGTGAATGACCGATTGTAGACCAACACCTGTAATAAACCAGGACTTTATCTACATCACCACTTGGGGCATTCGAATGTCAAAAGTGTTCAAAACCCGATGCAGTTTTACACAAGCTCATCATCAGGAAACCCTACACCGGTTCCCCTGCAAGACTTCTGAAACAGTTTACGGATTCTTCCCAACAACGGACGCCAATCTACCGACTTGTTCAGTTTCTTATCAAGACTTCTGAAAACAGTTCATGGATTCATCCCAACAACGGATGTTAATCTATCAACTTGTTCAGATGCAACCTTTGAATTCAGTTTACGGACGCTTCCCAACAACGGATGTTGTTCTATTGCTGATTCCTCTGCAAGACTTCTGAAACAGTTTACGGATTCTTCCCAACAACGGACGCCAATCCACCGATTTGTTCAGATTCTTATCAAGACTTCTGAAAACAGTTCATGGATTCATCCCAACAACGGATGTTAATCTATCAACTTGTTCAGATGCAACCTTCGAATTCAGTTTACGGACGCTTCCCAACAACGGATGTTGTTCTATTGCTGATTCCTCTGCAAGACTTCTGAAACAGTTTACGGATTCTTCCCAACAACGGACGCCAATCCACCGATTTGTTCAGATTCCTCTCAAGACTTCTGAAAACAGTTTATGGATTCTTCCCAAGTAACGGATGTTAATCTATCAGCTTGTTCAGATGCAACCTTCGAATTTAGTTTACGAACGCTTCCCAACAACGGATGTTGTTCTATTGCTGATTCAACTTCAAGATTTCTGAAAATAGTTCACGGGTTCTCCAAGTAAACGGATGTTAACCTATCGCTTGTTCAGATTCTTCTCAAGCTAACCACCACGGAAGATCGCACTCGCCAAATTCTCCCTATCCCCAGCGGAGTCATACTTTCAAACTTTCTCCCCACAGAGTTTTGAGGAAGCAATCTTGAGTTCCCCAGTAAAGTCTCCAGGGTTACCTCCCATCAAGCCAAAGATTCTCAATCTGGTCTCCCCGGCATGAGTCTACTAGTTGGAGCTCCCCAGTAGAGGTCATCAGGAATTCTCTTCCCCGGCAACAGCCAAGGATTTATTTTCCCCGGCAGCGGTCAAGACGTTTTTATCTTCAGCCATCTCGGAATCATGTATCCTTGGCAAGATTAGCTCATCAGTTTACATGCGCATCCATCACATTCATAAATATTGATGTCACATACATTGCATCGCATCATAACATTGCATACAACTAACCCTTTGCCTTTTCAGGTAAGATCAGTCGACAGACACAAATCAACTCCCAGGATTCATCCAAAAACTTAGTTCAGATGTGACCCGGTCACGGCAACATTCTGATACTTATTCCAGATCCATTCAGACGCATCATCAGGAAACCCTACACCGGTTCCTCTTCAACTTCAAGATTTCTGAAAACAGTTTACGGATTCTTCCCTACAACGGATGTCAATCTACCGACTGATTCAGACTCTTCTCAATTTTTGAAAATAAGTTACGGACGCTTCCCAACAACGGATGCTACTCCATTGCTTGTTCAGTCCCAACTCCTGAACAAGTTTACAGATTCTCCAGACACGGACATCAATCTGTTACTTGTTCAAGCCCCAATTCAGAGATATTCCAAAACAGGGATGCCCTTCTGATACTCGTCCACTCACCATTGACGTACAGTTCAACATCACCATATGGCATCTATAAGCCCATCCTCCTACCAGCAGTCACCGAATGGCATCTTTAAGCCCATTCTCATATGGCATCTCTAAGCCCATCCCCCGACAAATTTCTTTCGCACCAGGTGGCATCTTTAAGCCCATCACCAAATGGCATCTATAAGCCCATTCACCTCCACCGTCACATCGACGAGCGCAAATTTTCTGGGCACATTAGTGTCCAATCTCCTTTTACCTTCAAGTCGCGAAAGGCAAACTTGCCAATCTAACTCTTCAGGTCAAAGAAGATTGAACAGGGGCAACTGTTGTACCCCAAAATTTGCCCTCGCACTTTTCCACAGAGAAATCTCAGCTTCAAACATTTCCTGACTTCTCAAACTGGCTCAAGAATCGTACAAACGGACTTTTCTTGACAGACAAGCAAAACTAGGGTTTTTACTGATTTTCAGAGCTCTGAATTGTTTCATACAGTGGGCTTAGGGTTTGATTGATTTTTGGTTCAATTTTGATCAAGCGAGCGTGATTTGGCATTTAATCAGGAATTAGGGTTTCATGGGCATATTCTCAGAAGAATTTGAATTCCACAACACTTTGCGGTTTATTTCAAGATTCGGATTAAAAGTCGCGTTATCTTGGTTTAATCAACAAAAGAGACAGTGGTTTGAATTCAGTACATTCTGATTGGGCCAGTCAGATGCAAGATGCAGTTTTGGAATTCACAGTATTCATGTGTTTGATCAGTCTATCTGGGTTAATTGCTGCTTTGCTTTGGATTTTGGATTAGACAGACTTAATTGGTCAATGTTGTTTTATTTAAGTTATTTATTATTCTGAAATTAAATAATTGAATTTATTTTTCAATTGTTAATTCTAAGAATTTTAAATAAATAAATAAACATTAAAGAAATTAGAATTAATCGGATAATTTGAATTTTTATTGATACTTAAATTATTTACAAATTGTTGTTTATTACAAACAATAATTTACATTTAATTTAAATATTACAATAGAATGAAAAAAAATATCCTATTTTCTAAATACTCTTCATTCCTCACTCTGCTCCGGCATTCCATTTTTCATCTGCAAAAAGAAAAAGAAACAAGAAAAGTCAAAAGCAGTTAATTGGAAAAGACAGTTAAAATGCTCATCATTAGGGGCCACTGACTGGGATCAGTTGCCCTCTCTGCAAATCACGGGATTTCTCCCGGTTCACAGAGAGGGAAGATTATTTTATCTCATGAAATGCAAATGTCAAAATGCATAGTTTCTAAAAGATTTGCAAGCTGCATAGATTCAAAATCCAGACTAAACTGAAAAAAGTTCAATCCAAACTTTCAAATCCAAAACAAAGTCCACTCTAAGAAAATCAAGAAAGCATACAAGCTGTCATTTGAGAAAAAGATATCAAAAAGCAGAAAATCTATCCAAACTGTCAAAACTGGATAAAGGAGATGCAAGATGTATTATGCAAGCAAACAATCTTAAACTCATCACTTCCTAGTCATAGCCCCTTCAGAACACAGTACAGTAAAAACATTATAAAAATCTTAAACTGTACTTTAAGAGAGATAAAAAGAGAGATAAAGCAGTTCAGGTTAGGCATAGTTCAGAATATACAGCAGACAGTAGAAGGAGACAGTAGAAAAAGAAAATCTACAAGTCCACAAGCAGTTCAGGACAGTTCAAAGATATGCAAACTAAACCACAACTCTGCAAACATAGCAGTTCAGCTCAGTCCAATATAGCAGCATAGCAGGTGAGTTCAGAAGAAAAAAAAATATACAACACAGTTGAGGGATATCAGTCCAAGCTCAGTACAGCAAACAGCAGACAGAAGAAAGAGATTATGCAAGTCAGAAAAGCAAACTCAGTTCAGAATGAAGCAGCAGGCCAACACAGTTAAAGGAGATCAGTTCAAAAAAGGAGCAGCATAGCAGGGCATAAGATAGAAAAAGAGATAATAAAAAGAACTCAGTTCAGGGGAGAAAAGGGGGATACAAAACCAGTTCCCAAATAACATCTAAAGCCATTATCAAGCATATATCCTCACCACAAAAAAAAAAACTCTACATGCTGCAAACCATAAACACATAAACCTGCATCCAACTCAAAAACTCAACCTTTATGCCAAACAAGAAACCTGATAATCCAAATCATAGCCTCAAACCATTATCTAACCAATAATCCTCACATACTCAAACCTGTACCAGTATAATCATACAAAAAAACACCAAACCCAAACATCAAAGGCACCATATTTTCAAAAGGGCTCAACAATCTCAAAGCTTCATAATCAAGTGTTTCAAAGGAAGAACATACGAAAGTTCCAGGCAACTGAGATAAAGGAAGTTCCAACAAAGAAACAAGGGCAACTAAACCCTAAGCCTCAGAAGCTAACTTCATCATAGGCATCTCAGAAGGCAACATCAAGGCAATATTTGTTCAAAATCATCACAAGGCAACGAGAGAAAGATAAGCACACAAATTCCTAAGGCAACAATTCAGGCAACAACTCAAAAGCGTCAAGAGAGCCTCAGAAGCAAGCTTCATCATAGGCTAGCACACATAAGCAATCACATACATCAAGCAAGAGCTTAAACCAACGAATCAAGGCATCACAGTGGAAGAAGAAGAAGAAAGAAGCAATTCAAAGTGAACTCAGAAGCTTCATCAAAAGGAAGCAATGTCTAAATCATAAGCATAAAGAAGAAGAGGTAAAGACGCGAGGGTTTAGGATTTCTCAGTGAATACTCATCATCAAAAACCTAAGCAAAAAGGTAAAAGGAACGAAAATACCCAAAGCGTCCAAGCAAGCTTCCTCACGCCGTTCCGGCCTCCTGAAGCATCGTCCCTTTCTTCTCTCCTCCACCTCCAAATAGCAGGTAGTATAATCCTCGCCCCCTATCTTTACTTCTTCACCTCAAAGAATGAAAAGAAAATGCTTAAAAACTCAGATCAAACATGCAAGCTTGTAAAAAAGACAAAAGATAAGAATATGAGGCATTGTAATCAAACCTTAAAGTCAAGAGTGCCAAAACCGTGCCTTGGAGGGAAGAAAGATGTGGAGGGCGATGTTGGTGGCCGGAGAAAACGCTCAGAAACTGCTAATCGGAGAAGACGAACCACACGGCGCCGTCGTCACCTCACAAACCCTCGTCTCCACTCTGAACCAATGCCAAACCCTAAATTTCGCTTTTTGATCAGCTTGGGCTTAACCCGTTCCTAATTCCCCCAGGCCCAACGCAAATCATTTCATTTTCTTACAAAAACATTTTCATAAAAAAAAAAAACTAACTTTGTTTTAAATAATACTTATTCTTCTTTTATATATGAAACACTAATCTTTTTTTATTATTTTACAAAACAATGTTTATTCTTTCTTTATCTTAATTAAAAATACTTTTTATCACAAAATTAAGACAATTTTTAGATAGATATTTTATACATTTATAGTTTTTGTACATAACAATAATTTAAATACTTTTTATACACAAATTAAACTTAAAAACATTTTTGAAATACATTTGTATATAATTATCTTTTCTTTTTTATACATGATTAAATTGAAAATACCTTTTTTAATTGAAATACATTTTGTACATATTATACACTTTTATACATAATTAAAATTAAACTTTTTAGTTAATATACATTTTTGTACATAATAATTCAATACATTCATTTTTCTCTAATATTAAACTCACAAACATTTTGACTAAAATACTCTTGTAATTAAAACTTAATACTTAATCAAAACCCTTCATTTGTACATAATTAACATGTAAATCAAAAATACCAGATTAAAACATTTATCTAGGTCAAAACCCTAATACGGCTCAATTTCGCATTCCGCACTTGTACACAAATACATACACAATTCACATACATATACACTTGTACATTTACACAATATATTGCCCTATACACACTTTATCTTATATCTGTATATTTGATATTCATTTGATCGCGACATTCGATTTGGTTGTAAATTATTGGGTACTATAAGTCTCATCCCCTTGTACATTTATACCCCCACTCCCGGATACTATTTTGTAATAGCGTAGATTTACATTCCGCAACTTACAGCTTTTTCAATTATACCATGGTTAGACCTAGGGTTTGTATGTACATATAATCAAACGCTAGATAACCTAATACAAGACAAATGCATGTAATCAATACACCATCACACTTGCACCCCCTAGGGTAATCCCACATGTTGCCTTCCAAATGGGCCATGCTTGCACGTCGAGTATCTTTGGCAAAACAAAATCAAATGATCATAAGTCTCAAAGTGTTGCCTAAACGGAATGATCATAGTCCCTTCAAAGCAAATTGCCAAAGACGCTTGGCGCCATTGCATTCATGGTCCATACGATGACCCGCGCCCGTCCCGAATACACTTCCTAAAAATGCAAGATTGTCCATCAATTTCAATGGTGGAACAAAATTGTTAAAAAGGGGTTAAAGCATGACAAAAACCTTTGAGTACAATAGGGTAGACAAAGCTCTTAGTTACTTGAGATCAAACTTGCAAAAACACTTGCCTTCTTTTCAAAAACCACAATCCACAACACTTTCAAACAAACTCTCAAAAACATTTGAAAACATCTTTTCGAAAAGATTCACACTTTTGTAAAAACACTCAAACACGAGTCAAATACATTAGTTGCCTAAAACAAGGCATCTTTTTCTAAAACATTTTCAAAAAGCACCCACACACACACCATTTTCAAAGCAATCGAAAAACAAGGCAAGTGATCTAAAAAACCAAGTAACTAAGAGCCCATGGATAACCATGGATGAAAAGGGTGCTAATACCTTCCCTTTTCATAATCTACCCCCCGAACCCACGAAATATCTCAAAAGGTTTTTGCTGTGCTTTTTTAACCTTTCCTTTAGGATAAAATAAAAAGTCGGTGGCGACTCTTGCTAACCGCACAAGTGCGAATACGAACGCAAAACACAAGTCAGTTCTCCCACCGTATCACAACTACGAAGCCTGAATTTCGACCAGATAACAATTTAAGGTGCTGCGAAGCCTCGATTTCTACCAGATAGTAGTTCCCTACTCTAAAACCCCAATGAAGCCTGGATTTCAACCAGATAACAGTATAAGGTACTGCGAAGCCTGGATTTCGACGAAATACTAGTTCCTTTCTCCAAAAACATCGTGAAGCCTGAATTTCGGCCAGATAACAGTATAAGGTGCTGTGAAGCCTATATTTCAACCAGATAGTAGTTTCCTTCTCCAAAAACACTATGAAGCTTGGATTTCGACCAGATAACAGTATAAGGTGCTACGAAGCCTGGATTTCGACCAGATAGTAGTTCCCTTCTCCAAAAACATTGTGAAGCCTGGATTTCAACCAGATAACAGTATAAGGTGCTACGAAGCCTGGATTTCGACTAGATAGTAGTTCCCTTCTCCAAAAACACTGTGAAGTCTGGATTTCGACCAGATGATAGTATAAGGTGCTGCGAAGCCTGGGTTTCGACTAGATAGTAGTTCCTTTCTCCAAAAACACTATGAAGCTTGGATTTCGACCAGATAACAGTATAAGGTGCTACGAAGCCTGGATTTCGACCAAATAGTAGTTCCCTTCTCCAAAAACACTATGAAGCCTATATTTTGACCAGATAACAGTATAAGGTGATGCGATGCCTTGATTTCGACCAGATAGTAGTTTCCTTCTCCAAAAACACTGTGAAGCCTGGATTTCGACCAGATAACAATATAAGGTGCTACGACGCCTGGATTTTGACTAGATAGTAGTTCCCTTCTCTAAAAACACTATGAAGCCTTGATTTCGACCAGTTAATAATATAAGGTGCTGCGAAGCCTGGCTTTCGACCAGATAGTAGTTCCCTTCTCCAAAAACACTATGAAGCCTGGATTTCGACAAGATAACATTATAAGGTGCTGCGAAGCTTGGATTTCGACCAGATAGTAGTTCCCTTCTCCAAAAACATTCTGAAGCCTAGATTTCAACCAGATATTAGTTTAAGGTGCTGCGAAGCCTGGATTTCGACCAGATAGTAGTTCCCTTCTCCAAAAACATTGTAAAGCCTGGATTTCAACCAGATAACAGTATAAGGTGCTGCGAAGCCTGGATTTCGACCAGATAGTAGTTCCCTTTTCCAAAAACACGGTGAAGCCTAGATTTCGACCAGATAACAGTATAAGGTGCTATGAAGTCTGGATTTCGGCCAGATAGTAGTCCCCTTCTTCAAAAAACACCCTGAAACCTGGATTTCGACCAGATAACAGTTTAAGGTGATGCGAAGCCTGGATTTTGACCAGATAGTAGTTCCCTTCTCCAAAAACAACGTGAAGCCTGAATTTTGACCAGATAACAGTATAAGGTGTTACGAAGCCTGGATTTCAAACAGATAGTAGTTTCCTTCTCCAAAAACACTATGAAGCCTGAATTTCGACCAGATAAAAGTATAAGGTGCTGCGAAGCTTGGATTTCGACCAGATAGTAGTTCACTTCTTCCAAAAATACTGTGAAGTCTGGATTTGGACCAGATAATAGTATAAGGTGCTGCGAATAATGGATTTCAACCAATAGTAGTTCCCTTCTCCAAAAACATAGTGAAGCCTGGATTTCGACCAGATAACAGTATAAGGTGTTACAAAGCCTGGATTTCGACCAGATAACAGTATAAGGTGTTACGAAGCCTGGATTTTGAACAAATAGTAGCTCCCTTCTCCAAAAACACCATTAGCCTAGATTTCGATCAGATAACAGTATAAGGTGCTGCGTAGTCTGGATTTCGACCAGATAGTAGTTCCCTTCTCCAAAACCACTGTGAAGTCTGGATTTCGACCAGATGATAGTATAAGGTGATGCGAAGCCTGGGTTTCGACTAGATAGTAGTTCCTTTCTCCAAAAACACTATGAAGCTTGGATTTCGACAAGGTAACAGTATAAGGTGCTACGAAGCCTGGATTTCGACCAAATAGTAGTTCCCTTCTCCAAAAACACTATGAAGCCTGTATTTTGACCAGATAACAGTATAAGGTGATGCAATGCCTTGATTTCGACCAGATAGTAGTTTCCTTCTCCAAAAACACTGTGAAGCCTGGATTTCGACCAGATAACAATATAAGGTGCTACGACGCCTGGATTTTGACTAGATAGTAGTTCCCTTCTCTAAAAACACTATGAAGCCTTGATTTCGACCAGTTAATAATATAAGGTGCTGCGAAGCCTGGCTTTCGACCATATAGTAGTTCCCTTCTCCAAAAACACTATGAAGCCTGGATTTCGACAAGATAACATTATAAGGTGCTGCGAAGCCTGGATTTCAACCAGATAGTAGTTCCTTTCTCCAAAAACACTATGAAGCCTGGATTTCGACTAGATAACAATATAAGGTGCTGCGAAGCCTGGATTTCGACCAGATAGTAGTTCCCTTCTCCAAAAACATTCTGAAGCCTAGATTTCAACCAGATATTAGTTTAAGGTGCTGCGAAGCCTGGATTTCGACCAGATAGTAGTTCCCTTCTCCAAAAACATTGTAAAGCCTGGATTTCGACCAGATAACAGTATAAGGTGCTGCGAAGCCTGGATTTCGACCAGATAGTAGTACCCTTCTCCAAAAACACGGTGAAGCCTGGATTTCGACCAGATAACAGTATGAGGTGCTATGAAGTCTGGATTTCGGCCAGATAGTAGTCCCCTTCTTCAAAAAACACCCTGAAACCTGGATTTCGACCAGATAACAGTTTAAGGTGATGCGAAGCCTGGATTTTGACCAGATAGTAGTTCCCTTCTCCAAAAACAACGTGAAGCCTGAATTTTGACCAGATAACAGTATAAGGTGTTACGAAGCCTGGATTTCGAACAGATAGTAGTTTCCTTCTCCAAAAACACTATGAAGCCTGAATTTCGACCAGATAAAAGTATAAGGTGATGCGAAGCTTGGATTTCGACCAGATAGTAGTTCACTTCTTCCAAAAATACTGTGAAGTCTGGATTTGGACCAGATAATAGTATAAGGTGCTGCGAATAATGGATTTCAACCAATAGTAGTTCCCTTCTCCAAAAACATAGTGAAGCCTGGATTTCGACCAGATAACAGTATAAGGTGTTACAAAGCCTGGATTTCGACCAGATAACAGTATAAGGTGTTACGAAGCCTGGATTTTGAAAAAATAGTAGTTCCCTTCTCCAAAAACACCATTAGCCTAGATTTCGATCAGATAACAGTATAAGGTGCTGCGTGGCCTGGATTTCGACCAAATAGTAGTTCACTTCTTCAAAAAACACTACGAAGCCTGGATTTCGACCAGATAACAATTTAAGGTGCTGCGAAGCCTCGATTTCTACCAGATAGTAGTTCCCTACTCTAAAACCCCAATGAAGCCTGGATTTCAACCAGATAACAGTAGAAGGTACTGCGAAGCCTGGATTTCGACGAAATACTAGTTCCTTTCTCCAAAAACATCGTGAAGCCTGAATTTCGACCAGATAACAGTATAAGGTGCTGCGAAGCCTATATATCAACCAGATAGTAGTTTCCTTCTCCAAAAACACTATGAAGCTTGGATTTCGACCAGATAACAGTATAAGGTGCTACGAAGCCTGGATTTCGACCAGATAGTAGTTCCCTTCTCCAAAAACACTGTGAAGCCTGGATTTCAACCAGATAACAGTATAAGGTGCTATGAAGCCTGGATTTCGACCAGATAGTAGTTCCCTTCTCCAAAAACACTGTGAAGTCTGGATTTCGACCAGATGATAGTATAAGGTGCTGCGAAGCCTGGGTTTCGACTAGATAGTAGTTCCTTTCTCCAAAAACACTATGAAGCTTGGATTTCGACCAGATAATAGTATAAGGTGCTACGAAGCCTGGATTTTGACCAAATAGTAGTTCCCTTCTCCAAAAACACTATGAAGCCTGTATTTTGACCAGATAACAGTATAAGGTGATGCGATGCCTTGATTTCGACCAGATAATAGTTTCCTTCTCCAAAAACACTTTGAAGCATGGATTTCGACCAGATAACAATATAAGGTGCTACGACGCCTGGATTTTGACTAGATAGTAGTTCCCTTCTCTAAAAACACTATGAAGCCTTGATTTCGACCAGTTAATAATATAAGGTGCTGCGAAGCCTGGCTTTCGACCAGATAGTAGTTCCCTTCTCCAAAAACACTATGAAGCCTGGATTTCGACAAGATAACATTATAAGGTGCTGCGAAGCCTGGATTTCAACCAGATAGTAGTTCCTTTCTCCAAAAACACTGTGAAGCCTGGATTTCAACCAGATAACAGTATAAGGTGATGCGAAGCCTGGATTTCGACCAGATAGTAGTCCCCATCTCCAAAAACACTATGAAGCCTGAATTTCGACCAGATAACAGTATAAGGTGCTACGAAGCCTAGATTTCGACCAGATAATAGTTCCCTTATCCAAAAACACTGTGAAGCCTGGATTTCAACCAGATAACAGTATAAGGTGTTGCGAAGCCTGGATTTCAACCAGATAGTAGTTTCCTTCTCCAAAAACATTGTGAAGCCTGTATTTCGACCAGATAACAGTATAAGGTGATGCGAAGCCTGGATTTCGACCAGATAGTAGTTCCCTTCTCCAAAAACATTGTGAAGCCTGGATTTTGACCAGATAACAGTATAAGGTGCTACGAAGCCTAGATTTCGACCAGATAGTAGTTCCCTTCTCCAAAAACACTATGAAGCCTGGATTTCGACCAGATAACAGTATAAGGTGCTGCAAAGCCTAGATTTTGACAAGATAGTAGTTCACTTCTTCAAAAAACACTGTGAAGCCTGGGTTTCGACCAGATAATAGTTTAAGGTGTTGTGAAGCCAGGATTTCGACCAGATATTAGTTCCCTTCTCCAAAAACACTATGAAGCCTGGATTTCGACCATATAACAATATAAGGTGCTGCGAACCCTGGATTTCGACCAGATAGTAGTTCACTTCTTCAAAAAACATATGAAGCCTGGATTTTGACCAGATAACAGTTTAAGGGTTGCGAAGCCTGAATTTTGACCAGATAGTAGTTCCCTTCTCCAAAAACATTGTGAAGCCTAGATTTCGACCAGATAATAGTATAAGGTGCTACGAAGCCTAGATTCCGACCAGATAGTAGTTCCCTTCTCCAAAAACACTATGAAGCCTGGATTTCGACCAAATAACAGTATAAGGTGCTGCGAAGCCATGATTTTGACTAGATAGTAGTTCCCTTCTTCAAAAACACTGTGAAGCCTGGATTTCGACCAGATAACTGTATAAGGTGCTACGAAGTCTGGATTTCGACCAGATAGTAGTTCCCTTCTCCAAAAACACTGCGAAGCCTTGATTTCAACCAGATAACAGTATTAGGTGTTGCGAAGCCTGGATTTCAACCAACTAGTAGTTACCTTCTCCAAAAACACTATCAAGCCTGAATTTTGACCAGATAATAGTATAAGGTGTTGCGAAGCCTGGATTTCGACCAGATAGTAGTTCCCTTCCCCAAAAATACTCTGAAGCCTAGATTTCGACCAAATAACAATATAAGGTGTTGCGAAGCCTGGATTTCAACTAGATAGTAGTTCCCCCTTCCAAAACACTATGAAGCCTGGATTTCGACCAGATAACAGTATAAGGTGCTGCGAAGCCTGGAATTCGACCAGATAGTAGTTCACTTCCTACTGAGGTAACAATTGTCTAAGATTCCTTCCTCATCCTGCTGAGGTAGTAATCGTCCAAGATTCCTTCATCATCATACTAAGGTAGTAATCGTCCAATATTCCTTCATCATCCTGCTGAGGTAGTAATCTTCCAAGATTCCTTCATCATCCTGCTGAGGTAATAGTCATCTAAGATTCCTTCATCATCCTGCTAAGGTATTAATCGTCCAAGATTCCTTCCTCATCCTGATGAGGTAGTAATCATCCAAGACTCCTTCATCATCCTGCTGAGGTAGTAGTCGTCTCAAGATTCCTTCATCATTTTTTGGAGTAGTGATTGTCCAAGATTCCTTCATCATTCAACACACCTTTCTAATACGGTCCAAATTCGAATGTCATTCTGTCACTAATTCAAATACAGTTCAGATACGCTCCAGATACGGATACCATCGTGATACTCATTCAGATTTAGCTTTCAGATACAGTTCAGATGCGCTCTAGATACGAATGCCATCCTGATACTCATTCAGATTCATATTTCAAATATAGTTTAGATATGCTCCAGATACAGATTCCATCCTGATACTCATTCAGATTCAGCTTTCAGATACAATTCAGATACGCTCCAGATACGGATGCCATTCTGATACTCATTCAGATTCAGTTTAGATACGCTCCAGATACGAATGCCATCCTGATACTTATTCAGATTCAGCTTTCAGATTCAGCTTTTAGATACATTCCAGATACGATCCAAATTCGGATGTCATTCTCTCACTCAAATATAGTCCAGATATAATCACCTTCAGATGGCATCTTTAAGCCCATCTTCAACAACTATCCATCATTTCTCCAAATGGCATCTTTTAAGCCCATTCCCTACACAATCGACCACCACATCATCGAGTGCAAATTTCTGGGCACTCTAGTGTTCAATCATCTTCCACTTTCAAGTCACGAATGGTAGATTCGCCAATCTAACTCTTCAAGCGTAAGAAGTTGAACAGGGGAAGTTGTTGTACCCCAAAATATTCCCTCTCATTTCTCAAAGAATCATCACGGACCCTCAGGTTTGCTTCCATCCGATTTCCAGCCTTGAATTACAAACTTTCCAAGAAAGTCATTCACAAGGGTTGTTGCACCCCAAAATTTTCCCTCTCATGTTTTCCAAAGTCTTCCCCCTGCATGGCTGGTCACAAACTCTTGCCTAAGGAAAAAGAAAATTTTTGAGTGGTACTTTAAGTATCTTTCGATTGGCATTCCGAAAGTACCCTTCGATTGGCATTCTGAAGGAGAATTTCAATTGGCATTCTGAAGGTATCTTTCGATTGGCATTCTGAAAGACCCTTCGATTGGCATTCTGAAGGAGTCTTTCGATTGGAATTATGGACAAGTATTCGATTGGAATTATGTCAAGGCAATTTCGACAGGCATGTCAACCATGTCCTTCGATTGGCATGAACAACACCTTTTGATTGGCCTGTTAACAGAGCCTTTCGATTGGAATCCTTCGATTGATATTTGGGCAAGGCCCATTCAAAGGGTACGCAGGGAGTCCATTCGAAAGAGGCAAATTAGGACTAATCGAAGAGCATGGCCTGAAAGCATTCGAAATCCAAAAGCGTCCAGGTTCATTCAAGGGACACGAATGTTTCAAAAAAGGAAATTATTTAATGTGTCTTATTCTTGTCTCATGGCTTTAATGACCTGTTTAATGGTTGTCCCTTGCCATTACTGCACCCTCACACCCCTATAAATACAGAGGCCAGCATACATTACCAGCGCAGAAAATATACACACAAAAATCATACAAAGAAACACACAAAACTCTGCAGGAGAACACACAGAAAAATTGCCTCAAAGAGCCAAAGCAGTCCTTCAGATCAAAGGTGTCGACGCCCAGAAACCCCAAATCAAAAGTGCCTACATCCCGGAAGTGCCCAGATCAAAGGTGCCTACATCCAGGAAACGCCCAAATCGAAGTCCAATTTGCTGGTAAGAAAGGGTAAACTATCCAACCTCATATTTGCATAACACATTATTACTTGTTGTTGCCTTTGATTTGCCATCCTAGACAGGATCGAAAGTCCTGGGTTTGGCACCCAGGTCATGTCCATCATTTGGTAATATTTGCTGCAGACATAGCCTGAAGAGACCCAGCAAGCGCAGGATCGAAGGGCCTGGGGTTCAATACCCAGGCCCTGCATTTTATTTCGCTAACATGCTTTTGCAGGTATAACATCCCAGATCGAAGGAGAGCCCTTCTCTGGATCGAACCCATTAGCATGCTGGATCGAAGGAGGCATCTCATTCCTGGATCGAAAGCCATGACCTCCATGATCGAAAGACAATCCTCTTCCCTGGATCGAAGGCCACTCATGCCTTACTGTCTGGCCCAATCGAAAGGACCATTTCCCTCCCTGGGTCAAAACTCCTTCTTTTTCCTAGATCGAAGGATCCCTCCTGCATGTTATTTTTGTTTTTCATAGAATTCTTTTTATCTTTTAATCAACATAAAAAATCATAAAAATAAGTAACTTAGAATTAGGATTTAATTTAGTTAATTATTTTAACTTATTTTCTTCAATTTTTAAAATCAGTAGACTTAGGATTTAATTGAGTTCAATCCTTTTCATAAACAAAAAATGACAAAGAAAAATATGTTTTATTTAATAAAAAAAAAGGGTCAAAACCCAAGGACACTCCAATTCAATTTTTTTTCCGCGCGCTCTTATTTTATTGTAACTGCCTACTGGTTTATAATAGCTTAGTTAAAGACTTTTACTCTACTGCTTTTTATTCCCCCAATTTTTGGACATGTAAATAATCCCCCTCCCAGAAGCCTTGTAATAGCGTAGGATTTACAATTCCCGCACTTTAAATTCCTATACATATATTAACTGTTTAGATGTATGCTAACTAGGATTGTATGACAAGATCTGTCTTAACTTAAAATCAACAGTAGCTCACCATAACATGTACAAAGATAATATAAACTGAAAATTGACACATGCACATGCCACTCTTAGGGTACACCTCACTTGGTTTCCTCGAACGTGGTCATTGAGTATAGGAAGTCTTAGAGGTCGTCCTCCTGTCTAAAGATCAAAGTTGCCTCGAAATGGTTGCCTCGATAAAAATGATCTAAGACATTAGGATTACCACTAAAGCGTCCTAACGTTGCTTTAGTGACCACAAGTCCCTTAAATCGAATTGACCCGAAAACTCCAACGACGGTGCTACCTACTCCTTAATAGTGGGATAGCACTGTCTAAAGGACATTTACACAGTTTAATTCCTTTTTGAGTAGGTAGAGGTTCTTAAGTACTTACTCTCTTTTAAAACAAAACAAAAACTTTTCACACTTACACTTTTCGAACAAAGTTTTCAAAAACACTTCATACACTCTTGAGGACAGAAGCAAGAGTTAAAATGAAGTTTCAAACAAAACTCTTTTCAAAACCCACAATCACAAAGAAAGGCAAACCTTTTGAAAACATAGTGAGCAAGTACCTAAGAGCCCGTGGATAACCACAGATAGAAAGGGTGCTAACACCTTACCATTCTATAATCTACCTCCCGAACCCGAGAAACATCTCGAAAAGGAATTTTTCTGTGCTTTTGTCCTTTCCTTGTTGGATAAAATAAAAGACGGTGGCGACTCTTGCTTACCGCGACACTTTCTGAAAACAAACGCAAACGCGAACCAGCATTATAAAACAGTCAGTTCTCGTTCCCACCGATCACAGAACTGGCGACTCTGCTGGGGAGTATTAATAAGTGAGGTACCTTAGGATTAGATCACTTGTGTTTTCAATTGTATGCTCTGTATGCTTTAAATTTTATGGGCTTGTATCGGAGTTCTATAGATCCTAACCAGGATCTGGGGTACCCTTTTTAGGTAAGTAGCAGTAAACTGTGAGGGATCTGTCCGGTGTAGACCGACACAGATGAAGCAGTAGCTACGTTGGTGTGGTACCTTAGTCTGTACCGATATCCCTTGTGTTGAAACGAGGAGAATATGGGTCTTCTAAGGAGTCATTAAGCACCAACTGACCTTAGCACCTTAAATTGACCAACTTGGCCATAGAACAGTAGTAGTATGCTACACTCATTGAGACTAAACTCTCGCGATGGTTCCGGCCACAAGAAAAGGTTGCTAAGCTGGAATTATGACCGATTGAGGGTAGTCAGTGATATTGAGATCCTCTAGAACCCGGTTATTATTTTTTTAGGACAGGTTTAAACCAACTAAACTGAAAGAGGGTAATGCCTAAACTCCATGCCAACCTAAACTTGAGGCTATATGTGTGACTTGTGTGCCTTCAAACTTGAACTACTTGTTATCTGACAACAGGGGTTCCTTGCAGGTTTTGTTTACAGTCCTTATCCAACAAATTGGATTTATTGCAGGGCTCACTTACATCACCTCACACTTTTTGCTTAAACGCATATCATACACATCATAACATCATGCCTTAACATTTCCTTAACCATTTCAAGGATCTCAAGGGCTTGTGACGCAGGTTATGGTACATCAGATGTCTAGCAAGGGGCAAAGGGGATTTATTTTCCTCTAGCCAATGCCATATAAAGATCAAAACATGATAACTTGAGTTAGGGGCTATGACCCACTTGATATGGTGAGCCTGACTCTTGAAGAAGGACTCTCAGCAACATGAAGCTCCTTCAATCAAGTTACCAGATTCAGATTCTAAACAGTTTCTTGTTTACCCCGCGAGATCCTTGAAAACATTGCATACATATATCATACATATCATTGCATTACAGGTACCATTACAGGTTTCTCATCTTCTTCGCTGTCCATTTCAGCAATCATCATGTCTGCTGAACCTTCCACTGAGCAAGCTATCAAGGCCCTCCAGGCCCAGAACGCCCAATTTCAAGAGCTGGTCATGAATCTAGCTAAGGGTCAGCAGGACCTGAAGACCCTGATTCTGAAAGAGAGGAAGAAGAAGAAGAAGAGGACCATTATGTTCAACACTGGATGCAGGTTTGGAAACGGGTTGCAGAATGAAATTGATCTGGCCACCCCATCTGGAGAGAAGGATAGTCCACAAGAAAGTAGGGCTCCTAGCCCTTTGGTCTCCGACAACGAGATAGACTATGATGAAGAACAGTATCCTCCTGCTGAGGATAAGTACAAACAGCTGGAAGACCGTTTGAACGCTATGGAAATACAGAAGGTGCCCGGTCTGGACTTCGGAGATCTAGGTCTATCCTATGGGGTGGTGATTCCCCATAAATTCAAGGCACCTGCCTTTGCCAAGTACGACAGAGCTTCCTGTCCAAAGCTACACCTCCGGTCATATGTGAGGAAGATTTAACCCTATACTGCTGATAGAAATCTCTGGGTTCATTTCTTTCAAGATAGTCTGTCAGGGACTCAACTAGAATGGTTCTGTCAACTGGAAGGAGCTAACATCCGCAAATAGGAGGATCTTGGTGCTGCTTTTTACAAGCAGTACCAGTATAATGCCGACCTTGCTCCCACGCGTACTCAGCTTCAGGGTATGTCTATGGGTACAGGCGAAGGCTTTAAGGACTACGCTCATAAGTGGAGAGATCTTGCTGGAAGAGTCCAACCCCCTCTGTCTGATAGGGAGTTGGTGGACATGTTTCTTGGGACTTTGTCTGGTCCCTATTTCAAACACTTGATCGGAAGCTCTTCAGCCAGATTCACCGAGCTAATACTGACCGGCGAAAGGGTTGAAGCTGGCATCCAAAGTGGGAAGATTCAAGAAGAAACACCTTCTGATGCTCAGAAAAATCCCTACAATGGGAAGAAAGAGTCCAATGATGTGTATGGTCAAAAGAGTCGTCATGACCAACACGTAGGAGAAATATTGATCTCTAATCCTACGCCGGCTCAACAAAGACAGGGGCATCAGCGTAAAGAGGTCGCGCCTAAAAGACAATTCACTAAGATCAACATGTCACTGTGTTGTACCCCAAAATTTTCCCTCTTCTCTTTTTCACAAGAAATCACAGCTTCGGGCTTCTCCTGATTTTTCAGATTGGCCTAAGAATCGGTCAAAACAGACTTTTCTCACCAGTCAGACAAAATTAGGGTTTTTCATGGACTCTGGAACAGTTCAAGCAGATTATTAGGGTTTGATTGAGTTTGGCTCAGGGTTTGATCAGGCAGGCGTTTCTTTGACAATAAATCAAGAACTAGGGTTTGTGCGCGCATTCTCGGAAAGAATTAATTCTATAGTTCTTTTCAATTTACTTTGGGATATGAGCTGAGGCATTTGAATTGAGAACTTGCAGTGTTTGGTATGATCAGTAAAAGGAAAGGACATATGGGCATTTGTTGTGATTGACTGTGCATTGCTACGGTTAATTGGAGCGTCGGGTTTATTATTGATTAATGCTAAGTTGCAAGATTACAATGTTTATTAATTATTTATTTTTTCTAAGTCAGAATAATTGGATTTACTTCCAGTTATTTTAATTTAAGAAACTCAAATAATTAAATGGACAGTGAATTGAAAGAAGAATTAACTGACAAAGAAGGATGTTTATTCATTTTGAATTGTTTGTTACAGATATTATTTGAATACTGTAAATTTATTTACAGTTATTTACATTAATATTATTACAAATGGTTAAAATAAAATAAAGCTATCCTAATTATCCTAAATCTTCATCCACTATTTGCTGCTCCCCATTGCTCAATTAATTTTTATCTGCAAAAACAAAGAAAGGAAAAAAGAAGTCAATGCAGATGAAATTAAAGGCAGACAGATATTTTAAAAATCATCATTAAAAGAGTTGGCCGGAATCAGTTTGTTTGCCCTCTCTGCAAATCACAAGAATACTCTTGGTTCATAAAGAGGGATAGAAATATGCTTGCAAAAATACGAAATGCACAAGCTACATGGAAATATACAAGGCTGCATAAATTGTCAAACAAAGAGGCAAACTGAACTGCACAAATTGCAAATGAATAAGCCAACCAAGTTGCATTGTCAAACTGAAAAGCAAAGCTGTCAAAATTCCAAACTAAGTCACAGTTTCAAACTAAGCAAACCGAATGTCAAAACAAACTGTCAAGAGCTGTCCAAAGAAGATATAGAAAGATATCAAAAGCCAAAAGCTGTCAACAAGTACACAAATGCAGAAAATCTGAAGAAAGAAGATATGCAGAACAGAACCAACAATGCAAGCAATTTATTTCAAAAAATTATCATTTCCCAAGCCAAGACTTTTTCAGAAATAGTACAGATAAGCAATAAAAAATGCTTTTTTGAGAGAGAGAGAAAGAGAGTAAAAGAAGAGGGGATTACAGTTTGTTGAGGCAAGCTGGAAAGATATAAAACAAACATATCTTAACACAGTACAATAAGGCAGAACCACATAACAAAAATAACACAAAAGCTTGTAACCTCACAACTGTGTCAAAATCCAAGCCCACAAGCCTAACACAAATTGCCTCCAACTTGTGTCAAGCAAAAACAAGCAGCTTGCCTAAATCCTAAACACCTGCATAAATCTCAAACACAAGCCCTTTCAAAAACCTGTGTAAAACTATATAGAACACAAACAAGAGCCTGCCTCCAAAACAAGCTTCAAGCCTCTAACCTGCTCCAAACACAAACCCTCCAAACCTGTGATTCAAAACCTCAAAATCCAAGCATACAAGCCTTAAAGCCTATACAGTACAAGAACCAGAAAACAAACTACACAAGCCATCCTGCATAAACAAGCCATCCTGCATAAACAAGCCTGAAGCCTAAAACTTCAAGGCCTGTAACCTCAAGCCCTTATTCAAACCAGCAAATTCCAACCAAACCTGAAACTTCAAGCCCAACCAAAAAAAAGGCCAAAGCATTCAAACCAACAAAACCCTCAGAATAAATTCATCACAGGGTTAGCAATCAAAGTTCAAGGCAAGCTCAGAATCCAACAACAGGCAAGCTCAAGATCAAACAAACCAAAGCAATAACCAACAAAGCCCTCAGAGAAACCTCATCATTGGGCCAACAATAGCATAAACATACTCAAATATCATAATCAAAGGCAACTGAAGCAAGCAATTCAAAGGTTCGAAACACAACATCATCAATACTCAAAGCCAGCAATCAGAAGTAAGCAAAAGAAGAGGAAAAGAAGTTTTCAGAAGCAAGGGCCCTAAGGTTTTCAGATTGCAAAACTATCTTCATAAAACCATAAAAAAGCAAAGTTACGAATACCAGATTTCCAAAGCAAGCCAGCATCATACTCCCTCGCCTTCAGCTGCTTGAGACACGCCTCCAGTCCACCTCTCCTCCTCTCCAAGCAACGAACCCCAAAGGTAGTATCTCTTCCTTTTTCTTTTCACACCTCATAAGAAGCAAATAATAATAATCAAGATCAGAATACATAGAACTAATTAATCATGCAAATCTGGAAACCCTAAAAATGGTTAGAAGAAGAAATCGTTACCTTACAACATCGCCCGGATACAAACGTGGAGAGAGGGAAGGTGGATGCTGGTGTCTGGTAGCTGAGGCGAAGGAAGGAGGTCAGAATCCATGGCTCAAGGAGAACGAAGAGGACAAAGGTGGAAGCAGCACCGCTCTAAGCCTGTAACTCAGTAACCCTAATTCCAAAATGAGACAAACCAAACGAAACCCTTACAAACAATTGTTCAAACGCGTTGGGCCTCTGTCTCATATCTGCCTAAGCCCAATCTCAATTTCAGCGTGCATACCCCCCCCCCCTTTTGCTTAAAACTGTTCGCTTGGGCCTGCCCCTCTTACTAACACTAAAGCCCATTCTTTTTTTTTGTACATAAACTAATATCTTTTTTTACTTATCATCTTATTTTTCTTTTTATAATTTAAACTAATATATTTTATTTTTGTTTGTAAATAAAATAATACATTAACTCTTTTTTAAATAAATAATACATTAATTTTTCATAATAATTTATTTTAACAATACTTTTCTTATACCAAAAAATGTGTAAATATTGGATTAATTAGGTTAATAGATTTTTGGTCTTAAAACTTTTTTTAATAAATCTTTTTTGTGTATAAAACATTAACAAATATGCAAACAATAGATTTTCTCTTATAAAGTTAATCTTTTTATTTAATTAAAACATTTGTTTGTACATATTAACAAACTACCCAAAATGATATTAATACATAAATAAATACTTAATAAGAATATTAGGTTAATATTTGCATCACTTGTAAATAATCATATACATTTTCACAAATACTTTTGATACATTGCTTTTATTCTTATGCATTGATACATGTTACATTGAGAATGCGATTCGATTTGGTTGTAAATATATTTGGACACTACTCTCCTAATAAGTCTCATCCCCATTTGTAAATATTTGTACCCCCATCCCCGGATACTTATTTGTAATAGCTTAGACTTTAAATTCCCGCAATTTATCGCTTTCTATATACTGTATAGTAATTAGGGTTTGTATGCGAAGATTCAAAATCAACCGCTAGATAACCTAATACAAAGACAAATGCATGATAATCAATACACCATTCACACTTGCACCCCTAGGGTAATCCCGCTTGTTGCCTTCCAAAATGGGCCATGCTTGCATGTTGAGTTTCTTTGGCAAAACAAAACAAATCAAATGATCATAGTCCCTCGATGACGCTTTCGAAGGTGCCTAAACAAAATGATCATAGTCCCTTCAAGCAAAAATTGCCAAAGAAACTTGGCACCATTGCATTCATGGTCTAAACGATGACCCGCGCCCGTCCCGTTAACATCCTAACACAAGATTGTCCACCAAATACAATAGTGGAACAAAACTGTTAAAAGGGTTAAAACATGAGAAAAATCTTTGAGTAAATTTAGGGGTAGACAACTCTTAGTTACTTGATCAAACTTGAAAAACACACTTGCCTACTTTTCAAAACACACTTCAAAAACACAACTTTCAAAAACAACTTTCAAAACTTTGAAATATCTTTTCGAAAAGACAAACACCTTTGTAAAACATTCGAGTAAAGAATTGTTACAACGGTTGCCTAGACAAGGCATCTTTTTCAAAAACATTTTCAAAACACACACACACACCACCATTTCAAGCAATTGAAAATCAAAGGCAAGTGATCTAAAACAAGTAACTAAGAGCCCATGGATAACCATGGATGAAAAGGGTGTTAATACCTTCCCTTTTCATAATCTACCCCCCGAACCCACGAAACATCTCAAAGGTTTTTCCTGTGCTTTTTAACCTTTCCTTTAGGATAAAATAAAAAGTCGGTGGCGACTCTTGCTAAACCGAACAAGTGCGAATACAAACACAAAACACCAAGTCAGTTCTCCCACCGTATCACAGAACTGGCGACTCTGCTGGGGAGTAATTTAAAAGTGGGGTTACCTTAGGGTTTAGATCACATTTACATACTTGCTTTGATTGCTTTGATTGCTTTACTTTTTGGGTCCTTGTTTGGGTTTGTTGTAAATCCTACACCCGGATTTGGGGGCACCTTTTTTAGGTAAATAACAAGAAAACTGTGAGGGAACTGTGCGGGGTATACCGACATGGTTGAAGCAGTAAGCTATGTTAGTGTGACATATTTGTGAGTACCGGTAACCCTTGAGTTCAATCAAGGAGAGTACGGGGCCGCTGAGTGATGTCATGAAGCACTAACGAACTCTTAGAACCTTACTTGACCATCTTAGCCTTTTTAGGGGTAGTGAGATGACGGACTTTGGTGTAGTCCGAAGTTGGTAGATACTCGATACTACACTCATTGAGGGTTGTTTTCTTGGAATATTTTGGTCGCCAGTTAAGTGGCTAAACCAAAACAATGAACACAGAAAATAATCCAATGATATTGAGATCCTTAGAACCCGGCTTCTATTTTAGGACAGGATGAGCCAACTAACTTCACGAGGGTACTTACCTACAAACCCCATGCAAGCATAAACCTAAGGACTTGTTTGCTTTGTGTGAATATGATTGTCTGTATATACACTTACTTGCTTTTGCATACATGTACATAACATCATGACATCATACCATAGCATTTTCAATAACCATTTCAAGGATCTCGAGGGTTCTTTTGATGCAGGGTCACGTTGAACCAGACGTCTACCAAGGGGCAAGAGGTTTCTCCTCTAAACAAATACCATCAAAGATCAAGTGCAACAACTTGAATCAGGGGCTATGACCCACTTGACATGGTGAGCTTGATTCTCGTGGAAAGACATCCACCGGTGCAAAGTTATCCAATCAAATATCAAAGTTCAACCTATAACATTTTCTTATGTTTACCCCAAGAGATCCTTGAAAACATGCATTCACATATCATGCATTGCATCATGACAGTTTTTTCCTTTTCAGGTTTCCTTACTCTCCTACTGTTTATTTCAGTAGAGATGGCCCTAGAGAGGACTGTCAAGGATATCCAGGATCAAAATGCTCAGCTTCAGGAAATGTTCTTGAACCTGTCCCTGGGGCAAGAAGAAGTGAAAGCTCTCCTCACAAAGGGCTTGGTCCAGGGGAATTCAAACAATGCCAGGAGTGATCAGTTGGGGGAACTGCAGTTTGATTTAGCAACATTGAGGATCCCGATGATGGGACAATTGGTGGGCCAAATGGCTCTCATCCAAGACTTGTCTCAAAGACAAGAGGAGCTCAGGGTTCTCGTCAAACAACTGCTTCGGGACAACCAAGTGGGGCAAACATCTGAGGTTGAAGAATAAGTCACCATTCAACCCCCCTCCAGACAAGAAGACAAGGGGAAGGCTCCTCTGCTTGCTTCAGGGTCACAACCCCATCAACAACCTCGTCAGCGTCATCGGGGTAATCAGCGTAAGCAAAATACGTCGGGAAGACAGTTCACTGAGACTGACATACCGTCATCTCTAATACTGGAGCGCTTGTTGGAGGTCAATCTGACTGCTTTGAAGGATCCTATTCGGAAGCTCAATACCTCCGCTCCTAACTATCATCCTGATGCATTTTGTGTATACCACTCCTATAGCCCGGGACATGACACCGACGAATGTTGGGCCTTAAAGAACAAGATTCAAGATCTGATTGACATTGGAGTGCTGAGGTTCATGCCAGACGGCGAGATGAAAATCTTCCGTTAAGAGTTTCTCCACCTGAAGTGACAAAGCTCAAACTGAGAAACTTTTGTTTTATTTGGATTTTCAAGTTGTAATCTCTTTGTTATTCAAACAATTATCTATTAATGTCAAACTTTGTTTCATTAATGCATTGCATATGTTTGTCTTGAATTCATCCATCGTTTTCACTACTCTTATGCTTTCTTTATGATATTTAACTGTTGATAAAAAGCTGCAAGCCTTTAGAGGGAGGATGACGAAACAATACCATAATGTCATACAGTATGCTTTTGAACAGACCTTGATGATGATGTACAGGCATTTCTTTCAATTCCCGAACACTGGAGTTATAAGGAAGATAATCCCTAGTTAACCCCTTCGAGCCAAAGAAGTAGGAGTTTTATGCTAAACAAATTAAAACCTTTGATTTAAACCTGGGGCAGGGTAGTCTCTCAGTTAATTCAAAAAGGTGCGCATTGAAGTCGCAAACTCTCAGTTCGTAATACAACGAACGACATCAAAAAGAGAAAAGCATTCCTCTGGAATCAAAAGACAGTGATGGTTCCTTATCTCATAGGCAGTCATTATCTCTCAAAAAAGAAAAGCCCACTGAGCCAAAACCTACAAAGGAGGCTTAAGAAAGCTGGGGCATCCCGCTGACTGTAATCTCGAAAACAGGAACAGTCAGGCAAAAGTTAGGGATAACAAATCAAAAGAACGAGGTCATTACAAATCCTCAACAACATGAAAAATGTTGCAAAGAAAAAAGGAGAGGATGACTGCCCTCCAAATTCAATTGGTGTGAGCCATCACCAAAAGGTCGTTCCAAATACGAATGGAGTGCGACGCACAATTAACTGAGTCTAAGGTTGAAGAACATCACGAAGAAAGGATGGGTACAAATATACTTTGAGCCTTTATCCCTTGTTTCTTAAACCGTGAACCAAGCCACGTTACAACCCTTCAAAAGTCCTAATTGAAGCATGGGTAATTCGAAAGCATACTGTTCAAAAGGTATCCTGACTCCTGTAAGGCTTTGCTCTAAATCTTGTGTTGATTTGTCTTATAAAAAGTTTTCTTCTAAAAAACGCATTTTTCAAAACATCGAGACAAGCATAAACTGTGCATTATTTGAATATCGTTGTTTACATTTGGCTATTTGTTTGACAGCGGAGAAATTCACACAATGAATATCCGATGAACGAAAGCTCTCTCAGTGAACAAAATCAATTCAAAAAGGATGACACTTCCATTGACAAATCTCCTATCAACAAGGGGCATGACATGTTACTATCCAGTACACATGGGGCAGTCCAGTCAAGATTTCAAGAAATCTCTCAATTTGCAGAGTAACCTGGGGCAAGTCTCCGTCACCATCACTTGGGGCATTCGAATGTCAATCACCAAGGTCATCAAAATTCCTTCATCACCTGCTGGAAGTTACAAGCACCAACAGGATAACGGACATTTGAAACTCCTATAAATATGTTTCACTCAAGAGTGAAGACTCTCATCCTTAAAACCTCAGAAGATTGGTATACTCCCAGTTTCTGACCGTTAAAAGAATGAAGATTCTCATCACCTCAAAAGATTGGTATACTCCCAATTTCTGACTCCCAACAGAATGAAGATTCTCATTCTCAAAGTAACCTTTCTTAAGTTCCAGATTAATACCTGTAGCAAGCCAGGAAAATATCTATGGACGACTGATTGTGGATTAATACCTGAAACCAGCCAGGAAACCATCTACATGAAGAGATTGAAGATCAACACCTGTAACAAGCCAGGAAAACTATCTTTCTTTCTCAGGTCAGAGATCAATACCTGAAACCAGCCAGGATAGTATCTCCTTGACCAACCTTTCTTAAGTTCCAGATTAATACCTGTAGCAAGCCAGGAAAATATCTGTGGACGACTGATTATGGATTAATACCTGAAACCAGCCAGGAAACCATCTACATGAAGAGATTGAAGATCAACACCTGTAACAAGCCAGGAAAACTATCTTTCTTTCTCAGGTAAGAGATCAATACCTGAAACCAGCCAGGACAGTATCTCCTTGACCAAACTTTCTTAAAGTTCCAGATTAATACCTGTAGCAAGCCAGGAAAATATCTATGGACGACTGATTGTGGATCAACACCTGTAACCAGCCAGGAAACCATCTACATGAAGAGATTGAAGATCAACACCTGTAACAAGCCAGGAAAACTATCTTTCTTTCTCAGTTCAGAGATCAATACCTGAAACCAGCCAGGACAACTATCTCCCCGACCAACCTTTTCCAAGATCCCAGATCAACACCTGCAGCAATCAAAAGATTCTTGCAATCCCCAGCGGAGCTAAAACTTCCAACTATCAATCCCCAAGCAGAATGGAGACTCTCATTCTCAGTTCCTCACAGGATATTCAGATATTCCCTGGTGAAGATCTCCTCAAGACAGGAATCCCCAGTAGATTGGCATACAACCCAAGCTCCTGATTCCCCAACAGCGGTCCCAAGACTTCTCATTTTCAATGATCAAAGGATTTTCAATCCCCTGCAGCAGTCAAGGATTCACTTTCCCTGACAGCAGTCAAGATTCTTTTATCTCCAGCCATCCAGGATTCATCTATCCTCAGCAAGATAGCTCATCAGCTTGCATGCGCATTCATCACATTCATATCATAAACATTGATATAACATACATTGCATCGTGCATCATGACATTGCATACAACTAACTCTTTACCTTTTCAGGAAAGATCAGTTGACAGACAAAGATCATCATCTTCTGAGAGTCTTTCTAGAAATAATTCAGATGTGACCCAGACATGGCGACATTCTGATACTTATTCCAGATTCACCCAGAGATAGTTCAGATGTGACCCAGACATGGCGACATTCTGATACTTATTCCAGATTCACCCAGAGATAGTTCAGATGTGACCCAGACATGGCGATATTCTGATACTTATTCAGATTCATCCAGATGCAGTTTTACATGGACTCATCATCAGGAAACCCTACATCGGTTCCTTCTCCACTACTCAACTTTTGAAAACAGTTTACGGACGCTTCCCAACATGGATGATGCTCTATTGCTTATTCAACTTCAAGACTTCTGAAAATAGTTCACGGGTTCTCCAGTAACGGATGTTAACCTATCGCTTGTTCAGATTCTTCTCAACTTTTGAAAACAGTTTACGGACGCTTCCCAACAACGGATGCTGCTCTATTGCTTATTCAACTTCAAGACTTCTGAAAACAGTTCACGGTTTCTCCAGTAACGGATGTTAACCTATCGCTTGTTCAGATTCTTCAAATTTCTGAAAACAGTTTACGGATGTTTCTAGATACGGATGTCAATCTATGGCTTATTCAGACCCCCAGTTCAGAGATGTTCCAAAACATGGATACCTTTCTGATACTCACCCACTCACCAACGACATACAGTTCAACAAACATTTCCAGATGGCATCTTTAAGCCCATCCTCCTACCAGCAACTTCCAGATGGCATCTCTAAGCCCATCCCCCGACAAGATTCTGTCACATTTCCAGATGGCATCTTTAAGCCCATTCCCTCTACCATCACATCACCGAGTGCAGATTTTTTTGGGCACTCTAGTGTCCAATCTCCTTTTACCCTCGAGTCGCGAAAGGCAAACTTGCCAATCTAACTCTTCAGGTTCAAGAAAATTGAACAGGGGCAACTGTTGTACCCCAAAATTTGCCCTCTTCTCTTTTTCACAAGAAATCACAGCTTCGGGCTTCTCCTGATTTTTCAGATTGGCCTTAGAATCGGTCAAAACAGACTTTTCTCACCAGTCAGACAAAATTAGGGTTTTTCATGGACTCTGGAACAGTTCAAGCAGATTATTAGGGTTTGATTGAGTTTGGCTCAGGGTTTGATCAGGCAGGCGTTTCTTTGACAATAAATCAAGAACTAGGGTTTGTGCGCGCATTCTTGGAAAGAATTAATTCTATAGTTCTTTTCAATTTACTTTGGGATATGAGCTGAGGCATTTGAATTGAGAACTTGCAGTGTTTGGTATGATCAGTAAAAGGAAAGGACATATGGGCATTTGTTGTGATTGATTGTGCATTGCTATGGTTAATTGGAGCGCCGGGTTTATTATTGATTAATGCTAAGTTGCAAGACTATGGTGTTTATTAATTATTTATTTTTTCTAAGTCAGAATAATTGGATTTACTTCCAGTTATTTTAATTTAAGAAACTCAAATAATTAAATGGACAGTGAATTGAAAGAAGAATTAACTGACAAAGAAGGATGTTTATTCATTTTGAATTGTTTGTTACAGATATTATTTGAATACTGTAAATTTATTTACAGTTATTTACATTAATATTATTACAAATGGTTAAAATAAAATAAAGCTATCCTAATTATCCTAAATCTTCATCCTCTATTTGCTGCTCCCCATTGCTCAATTAATTTTTATCTGCAAAAACAAAGAAAGGAAAAAAGAAGTCAATGCAGATGAAATTAAAGGCAAACAGATATTTTAAAACTCATCATTAAAAGAGTTGGCCGGAATCAGTTTGTTTGCCCTCTCTGCAAATCACAAGAATACTCTTGGTTCACAAAGAGGGATAGAAATATGCTTGCAAAAATATGAAATGCACAAGCTACATGGAAATATACAAGGCTGCATAAATTGTCAAACAAAGAGGCAAACTGAACTGCACAAATTGCAAGTGAATAAACCAACCAAGTTGCATTGTCAAACTGAAAAGCAAAGCTGTCAAAATTCCAAACTAAGTCACAGTTTCAAACTAAGCAAACTGAATGTCAAAACAAACTGTCAAGAGCTGTCCATAGAAGATATAGAAAGATATCAAAAGCCAAAAGCTGTCAACAAGTACACAAATGCAGAAAATCTGAAGAAAGAAGATATGCAGAGCAGAACCAACAATGCAAGCAATTTATTTCAAAAAATCATCATTTCCCAAGCCAAGGCTTTTTCAGAGATAGTACAGATAAGCAATAAAAAATGCTTTTCTGAGAGAGAGAGAGAAAGAGAGTAAAAGAATAGGGGATTACAGTTTGTTGAGGCAAGCTGGAAAGATATAAAACAAACATATCTTAACACAGTACAATAATGCAGAACCACATAACAAAAATAACACAAAATCTTGTAACCTCACAACTGTGTCAAAATCCAAGCCCACAAGCCTAACACAAATTGCCTCCATCCTGTGTCAAGCAAAAACAAGCAGCTTGCCTAAAGCCTAAACACCTGCATAAATCTCAAACACAAGCCCTTTCAAAAACCTGTGTAAAACTATATAGAACACAAACAAGAGCCTGCCTCCAAAACAAGCTTCAAGCCTCTAACCTGCTCCAAACATAAACCCTTCAAACCTGTGATTCAAAACCTCAAAATCCAAGCATACAAGCCTTAAAGCCTATACAGTACAAGAACCAGAAAACAAACTACACAAGCCATCCTGCATAAACAAGTCATCCTGCATAAACAAGCCTGAAGCCTAAAACTTCAAGGCCTGTAACCTCAAGCCCTTATTCAAACCAGCAAATTCCAACCAAACCTGAAACTTCAAGCCTAACCAAAAAAAAGGCCAAAGCATTCAAACCAACAAAACCCTCGGAATAAATTCATCACAGGGTTAGCAATCAAAGTTCAAGGCAAGCTCAGAATCCAACAACAGGCAAGCTCAAGATCAAACAAATCAAAGAAATAACCAACAAAGCCATCAGAGCAACCTCATCATTGGGCCAACAATAGCATAAACATACTCAGATATAATAATCAAAGGCAACTGAAGCAAGCAATTCAAAGGTTCGAAACACAACATCACAATACTCAAAGCCAGCAATCAGAAGTAAGAAAAAGAAGAGGAAAAGAAGTTTTCAGAAGCAAGGGCCCTAAGGTTTTCAGATTGCAAAACTATCTTCATAAAACCATAAAAAAACAAAGTTACGAATACCAGATTTCCAGAGCAAGCCAGCAGTATATTCCCTCGCCTTCAGCTGCCTGAGACACGCCTCCAGTCCACCTCTCCTCCTCTCCAAGCAACGAACCCCAAAGGTAGTATCTCATCCTTTTTCTTTTCACACCTCATAAGAAGCAAATAATAATAATCAAGATCAGAATACATAGAACTAATTAATCATGCAAATCTGGAAACCCTAAAAATGGTTAGAAGAAGAAATCGTTACCTTACAACATCGCCCGGATACAAACGTGGAGAGAGGAAAGGTGGATTATGGTGTCTGGTAGCTGAGTCGAAGAGAGGAGGTCAAAATCCATGGCTCAAGGAGAACGAAGAGGACAAAGGTGGAAGCAGCGCCGCTCTAAGCCTGTAACTCAGTAACCCTAATTCCAAAATGAGACAAACCAAACGAAACCCTTACAAACAATTATTCAAACGCGTTGGGCCTCTGTCTCATATCTGCCTAAGCCCAATCTCAATTCCAGCGTGCATACCCCCCCCCCCCCCCCCCCCCCGTTTTGCTTAAAACTGTTCGCTTGGGCCTGCCCCTCTTACTAACACTAAAGCCCATTCTTTTTTTTGTTTTGTACATAAACTAATATCTTTTTTTACTTATCATCTTATTTTTCTTTTTATAATTTAAACTAATATATTTTATTTTTGTTTGTAAATAAAATAATACATTAACTCTTTTTTAAATAAATAATACATTAATTTTTCATAATAATTTATTTTAACAATACTTTTCTTATACCAAAAAATGTGTAAATATTGGATTAATTAGGTTAATAAATCTTTTTTGTGTATAAAACATTAACAAATATGCAAACAATAGATTTTCTCTTATTAAGTTAATCTTTTTCTTTAATTAAAACATTTGTTTGTACATATTAACAAACTACCCAAAATGATATTAATACATAAATAAATACTTAATAAGAATATTAGGTTAATATTTGCATCACTTGTAAATAATCATATACACTTTCACAAATACTTTTGATACATTGCTTTTATTCTTATGCATTGATACATGTTACATTGAGAATGCGATTCGATTTGGTTGTAAATATATTTGGACACTACTCTCCTAATAAGTCTCATCCCCATTTGTAAATATTTGTACCCCCATCCCCGGATACTTATTTGTAATAGCTTAGACTTTAAATTCCCGCAATTTATCGCTTTCTATATACTGTATAGTAATTAGGGTTTGTATGCGAAGATTCAAAATCAACCGCTAGATAACCTAATACAAAGACAAATGCATGATAATCAATACACCATTCACACTTACACCCCTAGGGTAATCCCGCTTGTTGCCTTCCAAAATGGGCCATGCTTGCATGTTGAGTTTCTTTGGAAAAACAAAACAAATCAAATGATCATAGTCCCTCGATGACGCTTTCGAAGTTTCCTAAAAAAAATGATCATAGTCCCTTCAAGCAAATATTGCCAAAGACACTTGGCACCATTGCATTCATGGTCTAAACGATGACCCGTGCCCGTCCCGTTAACATCCTAATACAAGATTGTCCACCAAATACAATAGTGGAACAAAACTGTTAAAAGGGTTAAAAAATGAGAAAAATCTTTGAGTAAATTTAGGGGTAGACAACTCTTAGTTACTTGATCAAACTTGCAAAACACACTTGCCTACTTTTCAAAACACACTTCACATACACAACTTTCAAAAACAACTTTCAAAACTTTGAAATATCTTTTCGAAAAGACAAACACCTTTGTAAAACATTCGAGTAAAGAATTGTTACAACGGTTGCCTAGACAAGGCATCTTTTTCAAAAACATTTTCAAAACACACACACACACACACCACCATTTCAAGCAATTGAAAATCAAAGGCAAGTGATCTAAAACAAGTAACTAAGAGCCCATGGATAACCATGGATGAAAAGGGTGCTAATACCTTCCCTTTTCATAATCTACCCCCCGAACCCACGAAACATCTCAAAGGTTTTTCCTGTGCTTTTTAACCTTTCCTTTAGGATAAAATAAAAAGTCGGTGGCGACTCTTGCTAAACCGAACAAGTGCGAATACAAACGCAAAACACCAAGTCAGTTCTCCCATCGTATCACACACTGGGTCAAGCGCTACAAAGCCTGTTGGAGGCAGAGCTGATTACGTTAAAGGCTCCTCTCCAGAACCCAAATACTTCCGCTCCTACCTACCATCCTAATGAAAGGTGTGCATACCACTCTGACAGTCCAGGACATGACACGAACAACTGTTGGGCTCTGAAGAACAAGGTCCAAGACATGATTGATGCTAAGGAGATCAAGTTTGACCCTCTGGAGACTCCAAACATAATCACTACTCCTATGAAAAATCATTGAGAATGTTTTTGTTTCATTTGAATTTTCAAGTTGTAATCTCTTTGTTACTCAAACAATTATCTATTAATGCCAAACTTTGTTTCATTAATGCATTGCATATGTTTGTCTTGATTTGATCCAATCATTTTAATTACATTTAAACTATGCTTTTTACTCACTTTATGACATTCAACTCTTGCTAAAAGTTACAAGCCTTTAGAGGGAGGATGACGAAACAATGCCATAATCTCATACAGTATGCTTTTGGACAGACCTTGCTGACGATGTACAGGCATTTCTTTCAAATCCTAAACACTGGAGTTATAAGGAAGATAATCCCTAGTCAACCCCTTCGAGCCAAAGAAGTAGGAGTTTCCTGTTTTTAAACAAATTGAAACCTTTGATTTAAACCTGGGGCAGGGTAGTCTCTCAGTTAATTCAAAAGATGTGCATTGAAGTCGCAAAACTCTCAGTTCATAATACGACGAATGACATCAAAAGCATTCCTCTGGAATCAAAAGACAGTGATGGTTCCTTATCTCATAGGCAGTCATTATCTCTCAAAAAAGAAAAGCCCACTGAGCCAAAACCTACAAAGGAGGCTTAAGAAAGCTGGGGCATCCCGCTGACTGTAATCTCGAAAACAGGAACAGTCAGGCAAAAGTTAGGGATAACAAATCAAAAGAACGAGGTCGCTAAAAATCCTCAACAACATGAAAAATGCTGCAAACCATTACCAAAAACGTCGTTCCAGACTCATTTGGAGTTCAAATGCACAATTAAGTGAGTTTAGGATTGAAGAATATCATGAAGAGCGGGTGGGTACAAATATACTTAGAGCCTTTATCCTTTGTTCCTTAAACCGTGAACCAAGCCACGTTATAACCCTTCAAAAGTCCTAACTGAAGCATGGGTTAGTTCGAAAGCATACTGTTACAAAAGGTGTCCTGACTCCTGTAAGGCTTTGCCCTAAATCTTGTGTTGAATTTGTCTTATAAAAAGTTTTCTGCTAAAAAACGCATTTTTCAAAACTTCGAGACAAGCATAAACTTTGCATTATTTGAATATCATTGTTTGCATATGGCCATTTGTTTGACAGCGGAGAAATTCACACGACGAATATCCGATGAACGAAAACCCTCTCAGTGAACAAAATCACTTCAAAAAGGATGACACTTCCAACAAGGGGGCATGACATGCCACTATCCAGCACACCTGGGGCAGTCCAGTCAAGATTTCAAGAAATCTCTGAAGAAGTGCAAAGTAACCAGGGGAAAGTCTCTATCTCCGCCACTAGGGGCATTTAACATTAATCTCAGTGAAGGGTTACATACAGTCCAACATTTCCAGGCAGTGCCACAAACACCTGCTACTAGGGGCAATGACAAATCTCCCCAGATCCTTCTCATAGGATGACTCCCAGCAAGGGTTTAATCTCTGAAAACCTTTCCCCAGCTGAATCAATCTCAAGAATCCTCGAGGACTTCCCCCAACGAAGATGTCACCTCTCCAGCGGACTGACGACAGGGTTTATATCCCCAACAACGCCAGGATTCCCCAACTTGAGTTTGCCTCTCCGACTACTACACGTTAAAGGACCACAACTCCTCTTCCCCAGTGGACTACTCTGCAATCCCCAACATGTTACTGCGAAACCTGGACCCGACCAGATGTCAGTTTAACTTTGACTTCCCAATAGAGCAACGGACAACTGAGACTCCTGAACTTACTCCCCACAGAGTTTTCAATATCCCCCAGCGGAGTTCTCCTCAAACAACAAAGCAGGGATCCCCGGTGGAAACATTTTGAGCAAAGTCCAAGACAAAATTACACTTCAACAACATTCATAACATATGCATACAAAATACATATGACACAAATCTCATTTTACTTTGAGAACATCATTACACAATGCATACATTATGACAATGCATACATCATGACATTGCATACAACTAACTCTTTACCTTTTCAGGAAAGATCAATAAACATGCAAAGATCCTCATCTTCTGAGATTACTTCTAGAGACAGTTCAGATGCGACCCAGATATGGCTGACATTCTGATACTTATTCCAAACTCCTTCTAGAGATAGTTCAGATGCGATCCAGATATGGATGACATTCTGATACTTATTCCAGACTCCTTCTAGAGACAGTTCAGATGTGATCCAGATATGGCTGACATTCTAATACTTATTCCAGACTCCTTCTAGAGACAGTTCAGATGCGATCCAGATATGGCTGACATTCTGATACTTATTCCAGACTCCTTCTAGAGACAGTTCAGATGCGACCCAGATATGGCTGACATTCTGATACTTATTCCAGACCCCTTCTAGAGACAGTTCAGATGCGATCCAGATATGGCTGACATTCTGATACTTATTCCAGATTCATTCAAATTACAGTCCAGATACGATCTAGATTCGGATGTCATTCTGTCACTCATTCAAAACACAGTCCAGATACGATCCAGATTCGGATGTCATTCTTTTACTCATTCAAATACATTTCAGATACGCTCCAGATGCGGACGCAATTCTGACAATCATCCAGACTCAACTCTATTCTCCAACAGCTCTGGGATTTATTTTCCCAACTAAAACATCACATTTCCATACATCATGATACATGCATATACGCATCATACCATACAATCTCATTTATGTTGAGAACATCATTACTTGATCCATATCATGCATTGCATATGACTGACCTTTACCTTTCAGGAAAGATCCAGTTAAGTTCTCAGCTATTTCCAAGACCTTCTCTGGTCCAGTTAAATCGATTCCTAAAGATTTTTCTGATGCCGATCCAGTTGAAGATGTTCCAAGACTTTCTCTGGTCCAGTTAAATCGATTCCTAAAGATTTTTCTGATGCCGATCCAGTTGAAGATGTTCCAAGACTTTCTCTGGTCCAGTTAAATCGATTCCTAAAGATTTTTCTAATGCCGATCCAGTTGAAGATATTTCCAAGACTTTCTCTGGTCCAGTTAAATCGATTCCTAAAGATTTTTCTGAGGCGAAGCCAGTCAATGGAGACATAATCAGTTAAATCGATTCCTAAAGATTTTTCTGAGGCGAAGCCAGTCAATGGAGACATAATCAGTTAAATCGATTCCTAAAGATTTTTCTGAGGCGAAGCCAGTCAATGGAGACAAAATCAGTTAAATCGATTCCTCAAGATTTTTCTGAGGCAAAACCTGTCAATGGAGACAACTCGTCAAAGGAGACACCCCTATCAATAGAGACATCCTGTCAATGGTGACAACTTGTCAAAGGAGACACCTTTGTCAATAGAGACAACCTGTCAATAGAGACAACCTGTCAATGGAGACAACTCGTCAAAGGAGACACCCCTGTCAATAGAGACAACCTGTCAATGGAGACAACTCGTCAAAGGAGACACCCCGTCAAAAGAGACAACCCGTCAATGAAGACAAAACTACCTACCAACAATCTCCAAATGGCATCTGTAAGCCCATTCCCGACATCACAATGCTGATACTACACCATGCGAGTGCAAATTTCTGGGCACTCTAGTGTTCAATTATCTTCCACCTTCGGATCACGAAAGGCTAGAAAGCCAATCTATATCCTTAGGTTTAAGAAAATTGAACAGGGGCAACTGTTGCACCCCAAAATTTTCCCTCTCATGTTTTCCAAAGTCTTCCCCCTGCATGGTTGATCACAAACTCTTGCCTAAGGAAAAAGAAAATTTTTGAGTGGTACTTTAAGTATCTTTCAATTGGCATTCCGAAAGTACCCTTCGATTGGCATTCTGAAGGAGCATTTCGATTGGAATTCTGAAGGTATCTTTCGATTGGAATTCTGAAAGACCCTTCAATTGGCATTCTGAAGGAGTCTTTCGATTGGCATTATGGACAAGCATTCGATTGGAATTATGTCAAGGCAATTTCGACAGGCATGTCAACCATGTCCTTCGATTGGCATGAACAACACCTTTTGATTGTCTTGTTAACAGAGCCTTTCGATTGGAATCCTTCGATTGATATTTGGGCAAGGCCCATTCGAAGGGTACGCAGGGAGTCCATTCGAAAGAGGCAAATCAGGACTAATCGAAGAGCATGGCCTGAAAGCATTCGAAATCCAAAAGCGTCCAGGTTCATTCAAGGGACACGAATGTTTCAAAAAAGGAAATTATTTAATGTGTCTTATTCTTGTCTCATGGCTTTAATGTCCTGTTTAATGGCTGTCCCTTGCCATTACTGCACCCTCACACCCCTATAAATACAGAGGCCAGCATACATTACCAGCACAGAAAATATGCACACGAAAATCATACAAAGAAACACACAAAACTCTGCAGGAGAACACACAGAAAAATTGCCTCAAAGAGCCAAAGCAGTCCTTCAGATCAAAGGTGTCCACGCCCAGAAACCCCAAATCAAAAGTGCCTACATCCCGGAAGTGCCCAGATCGAAGGTGCCTACATCCAGGAAACGCCCAAATCGAAGTCCAATCTGCTGGTAAGAAAGGGTAAATTATCCAACCTCATATTTTCATAACACATTATTACTTGTCGTTGCCTTTGATTTTCCATCCTAGACAGGATCGAAAGGCCTGGGTTTGGCACCCAGGTCATGTCCATCATTTGCTAATGTTTGCTGCAGACATAGCCTGAAGAGACCCAGCAAGCGCAGGATCGAAGAGCCTAGGGTTCAATACCCAGGCCCTGCATTTTATTTCGCTAACATGCTTTTGCAGGTATAACATCCCAGATCGAAGGAGAGCCCTTCTCTGGATCGAACCCATTAGCATGCTGGATCGAAGGAGGCATCTCATTCCTGGATCGAAAGCCATGACCTCCATGATCGAAAGACAATCCTCTTCCCTGGATCGAAGGCCACTCACGCCTTACTGTCTGGCCCAATCGAAAGGACCATTTCCCTCCCTGGGTCGAAACTCCTTCTTTTTCCTAGATCGAAGGATCCCTCCTGCATGTTATTTTTGTTTTTCATAGACTTCTTTTTATCTTTTAATCAACATAAAAAATCATAAAAATAAGTAACTTAGAATTAGGATTTAATTTAGTTAATTATTTTAACTTATTTTCTTCAATTTTTAAAATCAGTAGACTTAGGATTTATTTGAGTTCAATCCTTTTCATAAACAAAAAATGACAAAGAAAAATATGTTTTATTTACTTAAAAAAAAGGGTCAAAACCCAAGGACACTCCAATTCAATTTTTTTTCCGCGCGCGCTTATTTTATTGTAACTGCCTACTGGTTTGTAATAGCTTAGTTAAAGACTTTTACTCTACTGCTTTTTATTCCCCCAATTTTTGGACATGTAAATAATCCCCCTCCCCGAAGCCTTGTAATAGCGTAGGATTTACAATTCCCGCACTTTAAATTCCTATACATATATTAACTGTTTAGATGTATGCTAACTAGGATTGTATGACAAGATATGTCTTAACTTAAAATCAACAGTAGCTCACCATAACATGTACAAAGATAATATAAACTGAAAATTAACACATGCACATGCCACTCTTAGGGTACACCTCACTTGGTTGCCTCGAACGTGGTCATTGAGTATAGGAAGTCTTAGAGGTCGTCCTCCTGTCTAAAGATCAAAGTTGCCTCGAAATGGTTGCCTCGATAAAAATGATCTAAGACATTAGGATTACCACTAAAGCGTCCTAATGTTGCTTTAGTGACCACAAGTCCCTTAAATCGAATTGACCCGAAAACTCCAACGACGGTGCTACCTACTCCTTAATAGTGGGATAGCACTGTCTAAAGGACATTTACACAGTTTAATTCCTTTTTGAGTAGGTAGAGGTTCTTAAGTACTTGCTCTCTTTTAAAACAAAACAAAAACTTTTCACACTTATACTTTTGAACAAAGTTTTCAAAAACACTTCATACACTCTTGAGGACAGAAGTAAGAGTTAAAATGAAGTTTCGAACAAAACTCTTTTCAAAACCCACAATCACAAAGAAAAGCAAACCTTTTGAAAACATAGTGAGCAAGTACCTAAGAGCCCGTGGATAACCACGGATAGAAAGGGTGCTAACACCTTCCCTTTCTATAATCTACCTCCCGAACCCGAGAAACATCTCGAAAAGGAATTTTTCTGTGCTTTTGTCCTTTCTTTGTTGGATAAAATAAAAGACGGTGGCGACTCTTGCTTACCGCGACACTTTGTGAAAACAAACACAAACGCGAACCAACATTAAAAAACAGTCAGTTCTCGTTCCCACCGATCACAAGGGCAAAATGGTCAATTGCATGCTAAAAAATCAAACTTTGACGTTTAGATCAAAAGCAAGTTTCAAGAATCATATTTCATCAAGACATGTTGGAATATGAGATTTGTTTCATCAAGATAATCAAAAGTCAAAATTACTTTGGAAAAGTCAAAACTCTAAATACTTAGAATTTTTCTAAGTGTTTAAGAATTATGACAAGCTCAGAACTTCTGGCTAAATTATCACCATGATGCAAGCTGATTCTGGAAGAACTTCTAATACAAGAGTTATAGATCTCAATGAGATCTAAAACATTGTAGAACAAAACTTCTTCTAGAAATGCTGGGATTTCAAGCTATACGTCTTCAAAGACACGTCCAGGAAATTGAAGCTTTCAGCAAATTCTGGACCTTTCCAAAAACAGGACTTGGTTAGAACTTCTGGGTCAGTTTTCACATAGGTTCAGTCAGAAGTTGCAAGAGAAATTCAAATATGATTTACAAAGCGTGTTATAAGCTTTCTGGAAAGTATGAGAACTCGCTCAGAACATGCTGGAGCATGTAACACCCCAATTCTACCCCGACAAATTATATAAATAAATTAGAGTTATAAAAAACATTCATGCAAATGAATCGGGATGCCACAAATTATTCTATAAAAATTCATTGCATTTATCATGGATAAATAACACTTTTAAAACATCGGATGAACCATCATCATGACATCTTTAATTAAATAATACATCTACGCAGCGGAAATTCTTAATAACATCTCTGTCATCATTATAGCAACTTCAAAATAACATAATTTAATAATAATCAACTTAAAATTCAACAACTGATTAATCAACAATCAAAAGAAAAAAGAGTTCATCCCCTCAAGTGTTACATATCAGAGCAATGACACCGACTTAAACTACTGAAGGTATACAACCTTCACCCTCTATTACCTGCACGTTACCAACATAAGGGAAACATTCAAACAAAAGGGGTGGGATATCTAACAATATAATAAAGCGCATGATAATTAATATATGAAATTAGATCACATAAAATCACCACTCTCATCTCATAATCAACAATAATAATACACATTCACCACATCAATACACACTTCTTTATGCAGTGATATAATGCGACTCAATACTATGCAAATGCATGTGGTACCATTTGGAGCAGAACTCCCATCTCAAATTTTTTCCAATTAATAGAGGCATCAACAAGGCATAAGCCTTCATCTCAATATTCGCCAATACATGCCATCTCAACGAGCATAAGCTCCATCTCAAATTGCAATGTATGCGACACAATCATGAATGTAATAACAACACCACAATTAACAATATCTCAATACAACATCATCGTTGGCCAACGGCCTACATCTCAAAAAGAATCTCAACATCTCTTCATCAAACATCTCATATCATTCATAATAATTGATCAAACATCATTTATTCATCAAACATCATTTATTCATCAAACACAACTTCATTAATAACCTCTCATCAACAACTCAACTGTACTTTAATACGATAATAACTCATCAATTTCACAATGTTGGCCATAGGACTATACTAGATATTGCCTATAATTAATTAACCAACTAAGGCTTACTTCTAAATCACTAAATCTCTACATACTACTATTCTGTAATATTACATCATTATTATTATTATTAATCCTACTGTTACAAATTAAACAACAGCTTCTAAGCATCTCATCGTCATTCTTCTCCATAAAACCAAAATAACGATCAACACGGGAAATAATTCAAATCCTATGGTTATCCTTCCTATCTTCATTTTAACCCTTAAGAATAAAGTTCATCGCGTTAGCTATTCAACGCTTCGAACGACACCTCAAACGGAGTCCGAAAACTCAAATTACAACATTATCAACATGATTCTGCCAAAAACCAGGCAACACGGATCGACGCATAACGTCTTGGATCGACGCGCACTACATTGAACTCGTAACATGATTCGACGCATCCTCTCTTGTATTGACTCATACTGAGTCTACCACACAGCATGTATCGACACATGCTCCTACGTATCGACTCATCCTGAGTCTCTAAACCTTCATGTATCAACGTAAAACCTCTTCGCGTCGACTCATCCTGAGTCTCTAAACCTTCATGTATCGACACATCATGTTTGGGGTCAACGCATACTACTCTGTCCTGCATAATTTCTGTGATTTTCTATGCGTTTTATCTACGGGTTCTATACTTTAAGACCTAAAAAATTAATCTAATCATAGATAATCATCACTTACAATTATCCTATAATTCTACGTCAATTAAATAGCATCGGAACATCATTATTCATCTAAAATTCACCAATTTCATCATACAACATCATATACATTCAATTCATGAACAATATAACAATCACCTCTAACCCCACATACCAATTATCATGAACCCAATTATAGAGTAAGAACCTCACCCTTACCTTGGATTGAAGGTCGCTCTATAATCTTCCGGTTGAAACCTCGTTCTGCCGTTTTTCCTCTTTTTCCAGCAGCTTCACATTCTTCTTCTCAATCCTTATTCTTCTGCTGCCTCCTCTTTTATATTCTTTCTAGCAACAATAAAATAACCTATTATTCTTTATTCCTTATTGGGCTTAAAACTAATACACCCCCTTATAACTACTTCCATTCCTTAAAAACAAGCCCACATCAAATAATATTATACTTCTAATATTATTTCACCACTTAATAAAATAATTAAATCCAATTAATCACAACACATCTTCTCAAATATTCCAAAAAAAATTTAATTAAATAATTAATTAAATCACGGGCGTTACAACTCTCCCCCACTTAGAATATTTTCGTCCTCGAAAATTTATCTCAATCAAACAACTCAGGGTAGGAGTCTCGCATCTTGCTCTCCAACTCCCAAGTCATGCTTTCTCCGGAAGCTCCTAGCCAAACCACCTTAATAAAAACAATCTCTTTTCCCCTCATAGTCTTTATTTCATGATCCGCGATCCGTACAGGCATCGTCTCCACCGTAAGATTATCCCGTACTTGCGCATCATCCATATGAATCACATGAGATGGATATGAAATATACTTCCGGAGTTGAGACACATGAAACACATCATGCAAATTCGAAAGATTAGGCGGTAAAGCCACTCTATAAGCAACATTCCCCACTCTCTCTGAAATCTAATATGGTCCAATAAAACAAGAAGTGAGCTTCTTAGACTTCAATGCTCGCCCAACACCAGTCACAGGTGTAACTCTTAAAAACACATGCTCACCAGCTTGAAATTCTAAATCCTTCCTTCGCTTGTCATGATAACTCTTCTGTCTACTTTGGAAAGCTTTCATCTTTTCTCGAATCAACTTCACCTTCTCAGTAGTTTCACGAACAAGTTCAGGTCCAAGTACTACACTTTCACCAGATTCATGCTGTGATACGGTGGGAGAACTGACTTTGAGTTTTGCGTTTGTGTTTGCAAATGTTGCGGTTTAGCAAGAGTCGCCACCAACTTTTCTTTTATCCAACAAGGAAAGGTGAAAAAGCACAAGAAAGACCTTTCGAGATGTTTTCTTGAGTTCGGGGGTAGATTATGAAAAGAGAAGGTATTAGCACCCTTTTCATCCATGGTTTTCCTTGGGCTCTTAGTTAATTGCTAGATCACTTGCTTTTGTTTGAAAAATGTGTTTTATGTGGCTTTGAAAGTATTTTGTAAAGGTGCCATCGTTTAGGAAAACTTTGTAATAGTTCTCGTTCGTAAGAACATATACGAAGTGTTGAGCTTTTGAAAATATTCCATGTTTGGAAAGTGTTTTGAAAATGTATATAATTGTTTTTGAAAATGGCAAAGATGTTTGTTTTGAAATTGAGCAAGCAACTAAAATTAATCTACCTACTCAAAAGGTCTTAGGTGTTCTTTTTCCTCCTCCTTTAGATGTTGTTATCTTACCATTGATTTGGTAAGAAGCCCCATCGTTGGATGTGAAGGGACAGGAATTGGGTCATCGTATGACATGATAACAATGTTGTGAGATGACTTAGCACTTTTCTTTTAGAGACTAAGATCATTTTGAAAGGCAACTTTGATAGTGTCATCGAGGGGCTATGATCTTATATTTTGTTTGTGCTAAGACAACCCACATGCATAACATGACCATTTTTTAGGCAACAAGCGGAGTTAACCTTAAGGGTGCATGTGTGAATAGTGTGTTAGTTTGCATGTATTTTGTCTTGTATTTGAAAGTCATCTATTTGTTGATTTTATCTATCCATACATCCTATTTACTAGCAATATAAGGAAAACAGTAAATTGCGAAAAATGAAATTCTACGCTATTACAATATTTAGGGGATGGGGGTACATATGTATGAATGGGGATTGCAAGTGAAAACAAGTCCTAAGTTACTATTACAACCATATTAAAATGTACAATATAAGAAAGAAACAGACTTGTTTTTAGAAAATGGTTTTTTAGTCTTAAGTTAATTAAATAATAAAAGAAAATATTCGTATGTCTTTTTATGTTAATAAAAAAAGGGGTTAATATAAAAAATGATAAAAAGGAAAATACATGAAAGAGTTGGAAAAAGCGTGTTGTTACGAGCGAAACTACAGGGATCAGAAGTTCTGGAGTCAAGAGCATTGTGACTCATCAGGAAACGTCAGTGGGTATCAGAAGTTCTGAGTTGGTACACTCTGAGGTCCTGCAAGACACGTTAGAGGAAAAACACAAAAGTTCTGGACTGCTATGTGCTGAACTTTTGAATGTTGGAACAGTGAGAAAACATCAGAAGCTCTGTGCGTGTTAAAACAATAGGAAGAACTCAGAAGTTCTGTATGGTGTTAAGACAGTGAGTGAACCTTAGCAATTCAGTACATTATCAGCATGTAAGCATCAGAAGTTCAGTGTGTGTTAACAGTGAGGAAAATCATAGAAGTTCTGTGTTATGTTTCAACTCTTAATTAGCACATCAGAAATTTATTCAATTCAACAAATCAGAATGATCACAGTACAACAAATCATAGAAGTTCCAATCCTAAGTCTGATCCTAGCATTATTTTAGAAATTCTGATCCATAGTTTTTCTATTCATACAATGATATATACAACATTAATACTATGATATTTACATGTTAATGATGTTCAGAATGAAAAACCAGTAAAGTCAGAAAGACTTACATGGAGCGTGCTTGGAGCTTTGAGTGGCTGCCTTTGGATGTTCTGAGTCAACAAGAGAAACGGAAAAGGAAATTCCAAGTTCTTTGATTCACAGGGAAGAACAAAGGTTTGTTTTTATGTATGAGAAATCTGTATTTTTATGAAGGTTTCACAACTTCCTTTTCTCTCTTGATAGTTCTCTCTTTCCAAAAACCAGCCCTTTGCAAGTGTGATGGAGCAACTTATTTATACATGAATTTATTGTGGTTTTGGAGGGAAAAAACAGATGGGATTTTAACTTTTGGCACACTGTTCCATTTCTTTTTTATCACAACTTTTTGTATTTGGTGCAAACACAAGATTTGGGAAAATGCAAGCATGGACTGGATTAACTGTTGGTTAGAGTATTATACTATAGCAGTGCAACAAGTTGTTTAAACGAGGTCTTGGGATTTGGTGATGTTCTGATTGTAGAAGATCAGAAACATAATCTCCAAATGCTGAAGGGGCATCTTCTAACTAGAGCGTTGAACATAGTCTCCATATGCTGAAGAATCATGTTCTGACTGAAGACTATGTTCTGGACCATGTTAGCAACTTCTGACTGCACTTGCGTGGAGGCTGACTCAGACGTTCTGAATGAACCATGTTTGCAACTTCTGACTACACTTGCATGGAGGCTGACTCATAAGTTCTGAAGTATTAAATCCTCTTAATACTTAGAAAATTTTCCAAATGTATAGAAAATTTGATTTTTTCAAAGTAATTTCTGATTTCTGATTTTTGATGAACCAATTTCATGTCTTAATGAAATATAATTGTTGAAACTTGGTTTTTGATTTAAGAGTCAAAATTTGACTTTTTTCAGTGTGCTTTTGACTATTTTTCCCTTGTGAGTGATTTTATTGAAAAGTTGTAATTCAAGACTTGGGACTTGATAGGAGAAAACCTGAGAGTTCTGGATGATCCTTTGGGAAATGATAAGGCAAATTTTTGGGTACAACACATGCCAACATAATGGAGTTCTACATCTTCGACCATACAATGCCTCAAAAGGTGCCATCCCAATACTGGAATGGTAACTGTTATTATAAGTGAACTCTATCAACAGAAGATAAGTATCCCACGAACCACCCTGCTCAAGAACACATGCCCTCAGCAAATCTTCTAACGATTGAATTGTCCGTTCAGTCTGACCATCTGTCTGAGGATGATACACTGAACTCAATCTCAACTTAGAACCCAACTCTTCTTGCAAACTCTTGCAAAAATCAGAAGTAAATATTGGATCTCTATCTGAAACAATGCACAAAGGAACACCATGCAGCTTCACAATTACACTAGTGTAAATCTCATCCAACTTCGACACTGGAAAGCTGATGTTAATAGGAATAAAATGAGCCGACTTTGTAAGCCTATCAACAATCACCCAAATCGAATCATGTCCTCTTAAAGTATTAGGAAACCCCGTCACAAAGTCCATTGAAATGCTATCCCATTTCCATTCTGGAACTTCTAACGGTTGCATCAACCCTGCAGGCTTCTGATGTTTAACTTTCGACTTCTGACAAGTCAAACATGCATATACAAATCGAGCCATATCACTCTTCATTTCAGGCCACCAAAATAAACCTTTCAAATCTTGATACATCTTTGTAGCTGCTGGATGAATACTTAACTTACTTTTATGGCCCTCTTCCAGTATCACCTTCTTCATCTCAGCATTATCATGAATATAAATCCGGTTACGAAACTTCAACACACCTTGCTTATCTAGCTTAAAATCATTATTCTCAGGCTGATCAATTCCAACCATCAAATCTACCAGTTTCATATCCAACTTATGAGCTTATCTGGTACTGTCTAGAAATTCATTATTAATCTTCAACATACCCAACATAACACTCTGCGGCGTAACCTCGCAAACTAAGCTCATATCTCTGAACTGCTCAATTAACTCCAGCTCTTTAACCATCATTACTTACATATGTAAAGTCTTTCGACTTAACGCATCAGCTACCATGTTCGCTTTTCCTGGATGATAATTCAAACCAAAATCATAATCCTTTAACAATTACAACCATCTTCACTGCCTCATATTCAACTCCTTCTGATCGAATAAATACTTCAAACTCTTATGGTCACTAAACACTTCAAATCTAGAACCATAAAAATAATGCCTCCAAATCTTCAACACAAAAACAACTGCAGCAAGCTCTAAATCATGCGTAGGATAGTTCTTCTCATGAGCCCTTAATTTCCTTGACGCATAAGCAACTACCTTACCATAATGCATAAGCACACCTCCTAAGCCCATCTTAGAAGCATCACAATACACCACAAAAGGCTCTCCTGGATTAGGCAATGTCAAAATCGGAGCCAACGTCAACCTCTTCTTTAATTCTGCAAAACTTTCTTCACACTGAACATCCCATACAAAAACATTACCTTTACAAGTCAACTTAGTCAACGGAAGTGCTAACTTGGAAAAACCTTCGATAAACCTTCTATAGTAACCAGCTAATCCCAAAAAGCTTCTAATATCAGTAACTGACTTTGGAGTCTCCCATTACAACACAGCATTAACCTTCGATGGATCTACAACAATGCCACTACCTGAAATCACATGACCAAGAAAACTAACCTCCTTTAACCAAAACTCACACTTGGACAGCTTTGCGTACAACTTCTTCTCTTTCAAAACTTGCAATATTGCTCTTAAGTGTTCAACATGCTCTTCTTCTGACTTAGAATAAATAAATATATCATCAATGAACACCACTATGAACCGATCCAAATAAGTATGAAAGATATGATTCATGTATTCCATGAATACTCCCGGCACATTAGTAACACCAAAAGGCATCACTGAATACTCATAATGTCCATAACGCGTCCTGAAAGCCGTCTTCTGGATATCTTCATCCTTCACTTTAATCTGATGGTAACCCGACCTCAAATAAATCTTACTAAACACACGAGCATCCACCAATTGATCCATTAAGTCATCTATTCTTGGAAGCAGATAATTTTTCTTAATCGTCACTTTATTCAACTGTCTATAATCAACACAAAGCCTCATACTTCCATCTTTCTTCTTTACGAACAACACTGGAGCTCCCCACGATGATACACTTGGTCTTACAAACTTCTTTTCAAGTAACTCCTCCAATTTCTTCTTTAACTCTGACAATTCAGATGCAGATATCCTGTATGGTTCCATAGACACAGGTCTGGTACCAGGTACAAGATCAATAGCAAATTCAACTTCCCTCTCTGGTGGTATATCAGGAATCTCATCAGGGAAAAATTCAGGAACTTCACACACCCCCTGCAATTCCTCAATTATAGCTTGAGTCTCTACAGATAGAGACACCATCAACGAGAACATTTGTGCTTCCTCTTGAATCAACTTCCTCAACTGTCTAGCAGACAACAGACCATTTTCTTCGGCTTCAAGAGTAGAAAAATTCACTGACTTGTCATAACAGTTAATACGAACACAATTATGCTCTAACCAGTTCATACCAAAAATCACATCTAAACCTCTTAACGGTAAACAAACCAAATCGACGGCAAAGTCTCTATCGAAGATCGACAAGGGACACTTCAAACACACAAAAGAAATAGTCACCGACCCCTTGGTTGGAGTATCGACGACCATTTCCCCATTCAAAAAAGATAACATAAGACCCAATCTTTCAACACAATCAGCAGCAATAAAATAATGCATAGCAGCGGTATCAATAATAGTAATTAAAGGAGTACTATTAATGAAACATGTATCTCTGATATGTCTGTCCTCGGAAGATGTCTGATCCTTAACCAAAGCAAACACGTTACCACTTGTCTGAGCCTTCTTCAGTTTCGAACACTGACTACCAATGTGCCCTTCTTCTCTACAATTGAAACAAATCACATCCTTATGTTCACACTCAGATATAACATGTTCGTTCTTGCCACAACGGAAACATCTCTTCACTTCAGTAGTGCACACATTACTCTTGTGCCCAGGTTTTCCACACTTAAAGCAAACCACACCAGTAGGAGCATCTCCCCCACTAGTCCTCTGACCCTGAGCAACTTTCTGTTTACCTTTACCAACTGGGGAATCATAAGGCTTACCACGATTCTGTTGGTGCTTACCCCTCTTCTCACTGATAATCTTGTAATGAGCATTATTATCCTCCTCATAAATCCTGCAACTATCAACCAAATCAGCAAAGACACAAATATTTTTGTATCCAACTGCCTTCTTGATCTCCGGGTGCAACCCGTTCTTAAACTTGATACACTTTGAAAACTCAGCATCTACATCAGTGTAATGTGGATAAAACTTAGCCAACTCAGAAAACTTGGCTTCATACTCAACAACTGACATATTTCCTTGCTTCAGCTCAAGGAACTCAATCTCCTTCTTACCACGAACATCTTCAGGAAAGTACTTCCTCAAAAATTCCCTACGGAACACGGCCCAAGTGACATTCTCACATGCAGCTTCCAACTTCTGACAAGTCTCTAGCCACCAGTCATCAGCCTCGACTTCTAGCATATGAGTACCATAACGGACCTTCTGTGCTGGAGTGCAGTCCATCACAAGGAAGATTCTCTCAATCTCTTTCAACCACTCCAATGCTCCGTCAGGATCATACTTTCCCTTGAACGTAGGTGGAGTCTCTCTATGGAAGGTCGCCAAGCTACGAGATCCAGCATTCCCGTCGGCATTCGGCTGATTTTCCATCGCATGAGCCATTTCTTCTAAAGCAACAGCAAGTGCAGCATCATTCCTTCCAGCCATCTCAACTTATCACTACAACATAAACAACTGTTAGAACTCAAATTAACAATACTTGATTGTTAGACAACTACGACTCGACGACAAGGTCGGACCAACCTTTTGCTCTGATACCAACTTTATAACACCCCAATTCTACCCCGGCAAATTATATAAATAAACCAAAGTTATAAAAATCATTCATGCAAATGAATCAGGATGCCACAAATTCTTCTATCAAAATTCGTTGCATTCATCGTGGATATATAACACTTTTAAAACATCAGATGAACCATCATCATGACATCTTTAATTAAATAATTCAACATCTACACATCGGAAATTCTTAATAACATCTCTGTCAACATTACAACAACTTCAAAACAACACAATTTAATAATAATCAACTTAAAGTTCAACAACTAAATAATCAACAATCAAAAGCAACAAGCGTTCATCCCCCCGATTGTTATATATCAGAGCAATGAAACCGACTTGAACTACTGAAGGTATAGAACCTTCACTCTCGATTACCTGCACGTTACCAACATAAGGGCAACATTCAAATAGAAGGGGTGAGATATCTAACAATATAACAAAGCGCATGATAATTAATATATTAAATTAGATCACATAACATCACCACTTCTCATCTCATAATCAACAATAATAATACACACTCACCACATCAATACACACTTCTTTATGCAGTCATATAATGCGACTCAATACTATGCAAATGCATGTGGTACCATTTGAAGCAGAACTCCCATCTCAAAAATTTGTCAATTAATAGAGGCATCAACAAGGCATAAGCCTTCATCTCAATATTCGCCAATACATGCCATCTCAACGAGCATAAGCACCATCTCAAAATGCAATATATGCAACACAATTATCAATGTAATAACAACACCATAATTAACAACATCTCAATACAACATCATCGTTGGCCAACGACCTACATCTCAAAAAGCATCTCAACATCTCTTCATCAAACATCTCATATGATTCATAATAATTCATCATACATCATTTATTCATCAAACATCATTTATTCATCAAACATCATTTATTCATCTAACACAACTTCATTAATAACCTCTCATCAACAACTCAGTTGTACTTTAATACGAAAGTAACTCATCAATTTCACAACGTTGGCCATAGGCCTATACTAGATATTGTCTATAATTAATTAACCAACTAAGTCTTACTTCTAAATCACTAAATCTCTACATACTATTATTCTGTAATATTACATCGTTATTATTGTTAATCCTACTATTACAAATAAAACAACATCTTCTAAGCATCTCATCGTCATTCTTCTCCACGAAACCAACATAACAATCAACACGGGAACTAATTCAAATCATATGGTTATCCTTCCTATCTTCATTTTAACCCTTAAGAATAAAGCTCATCGCGTTAGCTATTCAACGCTTCGAACGACACCTCAAACGGAGTCCGTAAACTCAAGTTACAGCATTCTCAAACTGATTCTGCCAAAAACCAGGCAACATGGATCGATGCATAACGTCTTGGATCGATGCGTACTGCACTGAAATCGCAACATGAGTCGATGCATCCTCTCTTGTATTGACTCATACTGAGTCTACCACACAGCATGTATCGACACATGCTCCTACATATCGACTAATCCTGAGTCTCTAAAACTTCATGTATCGATGCAAAACCTCTTCGTGTCGACTCATCCTAAGTCTCTAAACCTTCATGTATCGACACATCAAGTTTAGGGTCGACGCATACTGCTCTGTCCTGCATAATTTCTGCAATTTTCTATGCGTTTTCGCTATGGGTTCTATACTTTAAGACCTAAAAACATAATCTAATCATAGATAATCATCACTTACAATTATCCTATAATTCTACGTCAATTAAACAGTATCAGAACATCATTATTCATCTAAAATTCATCAATTTCATCATACAAACATCATATACATTCAATTCATGAACAAGACAATAATCACCTCTAACCCCACATACCAATTATCATGAACCCAATTAAAGAGTCAGAACCCCACCCTTACCTTGGATTGAAGGTCGCTCTATAATCTTCCGGTTGCAACCTCGTTCTGCCGTTTTTCCTCTTTTTCCAACAGCTTCACGTTCTTCTTCTCAATCCTTATTCTTCTACTGCCTCCTCTTTTCTATTCTTTCTAGCAACAATAAAATAACCTATTATTCTTTATTCCTTATTGGGCTTAAAACTAATACACCCCCTTATTACTACTTCCATTCCTTAAAAACAAGCCCACATCAAATAATATTATACTTCTAATATTATTTCACCACTTAATAAAATAATTAAATCCAATTAATCACAATAAATCTTCTCAAATATTCCAAAAATAATTTAATTAAATAATTAATTAAATCACGGGCGTTACAGAGCAAAGAGACTAAATGATCAGAAGTTGGATGTTGGTTCTAAGTTGCGCTGATGCTGAACTTATGATCTAGAATTAAGTTATGATGCATAATCTCATATTGCAGGATTTCTGGTTTGATAAATCTTATCATCATTTAATGCTCCCGACCACTTTTTGAGTTTTTATCCAAAGGATTTCCCCACGTGTGACATAGAAGTACATTGTTTTCCTTGAAAAAGCAAACTCTTGTACAAAAGTATGTTGGGCCCATGCTTTGCTTTTGCCTCTGAGGGTACTTTCCCTTAATTCTTGCTTACAAATCTAGCTTAGGCACGGCTAAAAGCTGCTAACAACCATACTTTTTTTATCTTGCTTCAAGAACAATCCAGCACACTAACATGATGTTGGTACTTTTGACTTCTCCATGCTTCAAAGTTATTGCCTATAAATTGAACTGCATTTGCAACTGTGAAGAAGGCCAGTGAGATAAAATTGAAAGGAAAAACTTTGAAACCTTGCTAAAATTTCTAGAAATCCGAAACTGCAAACATAAATACAAAACCTGCTAGTTTTTGATTCTTGCATTTAAACTCCAATTTCCCTCAAGTGTTTCTTGACCAATCATCCATTCACCATTCATAACCTAAGCTAAAGTTTGTTCTAGCATGCTGAATACATGAGGAATATGATCAAAACATTACAAGCAGTGAGAACCAGAATCCAACTTATAGAACATTTTTCAGCTGCAAGGTAAGCTTCTGCTAACCCTCATCATATCACGTAAGCATTGTTAGACTTGCATGTTCAAAACACAATGTAGACATCCTGATTCTGATGCTGTACATATTATGAGGTTTCATGTATTTGCCTGCCTAAATAGGAAGAACATTAGTTCAAAACTTCTTAAGGAAACTAGGACTAATAAATACATGCTTGTTTCTAATTTATAGTCTTGTCATTTTTTATGCTTCTGAAACCATGATGGAAAAACTGCCATAATTGATATGTCTGTGTTTTCTGTTTTGTTGAGATTTAACTAAGTTTCAGATGCTCTGATTAGCATGAAGAAGGAATTGGAGTTCATCATCAGAGTTTACTTTGTGATACATGTTTATGCTTTTGCTTCTGATACCGGATGTACAACCACCCCAGTGATAGAAAGCATGCACATAAGATATTAGTGCTAAGGGTCCTGGGTTCTAGCCCCAGAAGCATCTTTTTAGGTTTATTTATTGACATTTTTACTCATTTGTTTGTCAGACGATACTCATAAATCATAACTTTTAGATATCCTCACCTAACAGCATAATCACTTCATTCTCTCAAATAATCAGAACCTATGACTTGTCAGAGATACATAAACTTCTAGGTTCCCAGCTACGCTATATCCTCTGAACCCTCCAACCTCAGAATTTGGTGTACCCAGGCCAAGAACTTCTTACCCTCCACTTTCTCACTAAAACTTTCTCTTTTGCAGCTTATCAGAGTCAGAACTTCTATTCCTCCTCATTTCAGTAATGTGCTGCTTCTAATTCCTTTTTCTCTCAGTTGTCTTATTTTTGCTTTTTAATAACCAAAAACACCAAAAATATTTCATATTCACATGTTTTATTTTATTTATTTTAGAATAAAAAAGATCAAAGTATTTTATTAAGTAAACTTATTTCTTAACAAAAACAAAACAAGTCCATTTCAATTCTTGTACATTATTTCAATATGGTTGTGATAGATAATTAGGACTTTAATTTCTTACAATCTCCATCCATAAATTTGTACCCCCATCCCCTAAAGCTTTGTAATAGCTTAATATTTTTAAATTCCGTAATTTATCACTTTATATATAAATGTTAGTAATTAGGGTTTTGTATGGAAAGACTAAAACCAACAAAATAGAAAACCCTAATCAAAGACAAATCAAGCATGTAAATTAATACACTTGCGCACAAACACCCCTAGGGTAAATCCACTTGGTTGCCTTGCAAAATGGCCATATTATGCATGTGAGGTATCTTAGCAAAAAAAATGAAATATAAGATCATAGTCCCTCGATGACGCTATCCATTACTGCCTTTCAAAATGATCTTAGTCCCTAAAGAAAATGCTAAGATACCTTGCAACATTGCTAATCATGGTTATACGATAACCCACGCCCGTCCCTTTTACATCTAAAGATAGGGTTACTTACCAAATCAATGGTAAGATAACAATGTCAAAGGAAAGAGGAAATGAACATGAAAGACTTTTGAGTAGGTAGATTGTTCCTAGTTGCTTGTTCAATTTCAAAAGCAAAACATCCTTGCTATTCTCAAAACAAACACCAACACTTTCAACAAACATCTTTCAAACTTGAAAACATTTTTAAAAGTCCAACACTTTGTATACGTTCTTACGAACGATAACTATTACAAAGTTTTCCTAAACGAAGGAGCCTTTTCAAAATACTTTCCAAAACCACACAAAGCACATTTTCAAACAAAAACAAGTGATCTAGCAAGTAACTAAGAGCCCATGGAAAACCATGGATGAAAAGGGTGCTAATACCCCCCTTTTCATAATCTACCCCCTGAACTCAAGAAAACATCTCAACGGCCTTTTCTGTGCATTTTTACCTTTCCCTTTGGATAAAAGAAAAGTCAGTGGCGACTCTTGCTAACCGCAACATTTGCGATCAAATGCAAAACACCCAAGTTAGTTCTCCCACTGTATCACAGTGTGTATAAAGCTTAAACTTGCTAAAGGGAATGCATGAATGGATTATTAACAAACAAAAAGATTTTTTTTATTATTGCGCTCGCCTGGATTTTTCAACTCAGTGCCTACGTATCCTCATGGTGCAATAAGAAAATTATATTACCGTAGTTCTTATGAAATTTTTTGGTTTGTTTTGTATTTTTTAATGAACAATGTTAAATTTCACATTCTACTGCAACTTAATCTTTGGAGACTCGCGCACTTGTTGTAGAAAAGAATTAACATGTTATTTACTGAAAATATTTTCAAAAGAAAAGCCCGAAGGCAAAAAGGTTTGAATTGGTTGAGTATTTTTTGTTGAGATAATAGAAAATGGATCCCACTGGAGGGACACTTACTACTTCTCCGATTATTTGTGAAAAAAGTTTGAGACCTTAACCATATTAAAGACTATGATTGAAAGGAAGCACAGGGTTTGAAATGTACCGCCTAATTACTTTTCCCAATACTTAAGGCTCATGACATATGGTTCACCTATTTATTGTTAAGATGTTTTTTATTAAGAAAAATAAGTTTTAATTTTAAATATTCAAATGCAAAAAGGAAAGAAAAAGGTCTAAGGGGAAACTCAATGTCCTAATGTTATCATGCAATGTGGACCTAAAGTTAGGATAAAGGGGAAGCTACCTAATGTTGTCATGTATGGATACCAATCCCAGGGTCTAATTTAGTTCAACCTTGAACAAGAATGAACCAAAGGAATCCCATGGGGAACATGTGATCTCTCAAGAAAAGAAGAGAAGAAGAGGAGAAAAGCAATCACACACTTGAACAAGATATGAGAGCAAGAAAACATCATATGAGAAGTAATTAAATGGATATATAATGATAATACGTTAATTAACCCTAAGTTACTTCCCCTAACATGTTATAGGTCTAACTTTACCCTAAACAAAGCATCAAGGGTCAAGAAGACGAGAAAACAACCTAACTAGGCAAGTAGAAAAGGCAAACACACCAAGGAAGTAAACACTTCACCAATGCTACTTTGAACAAGGAAAAAAAAACAATAAGAGACAAGAGGTATATTAATAAGTCTAAACATGCTTTAAGATATCTCATCACATCACAAAAGATCTCATGTTATCAAACATCACCTAATCAAAACAACTATTCATGGTAAGAAGAGACAAAGCTCAAACAAGTTGCAAACATTAGCTCAAGCCCTAAGAAAGTATAAACCACTTATAAGACAGAAACTTTAAATCAAATTAAACATCAAGACATGTCAAACAAACCCTAAGGGTCATGCATAATAGGAATGGGCATTAGGAACACAAGAGAAGGAAAACAAACAAGCACATTAACATGTGAAGCTCTATGTGTCAATTGCCTAACCTAACATGGCATAAGAAGGTGAAATGAAGTGAAAGAGATGAAAAGGAATACAAGTAAGTAGAAAGGGATTAAGGAACTTATCATCATACATTTAAACTTGAAGAAAGGGAACAAGAATATCACACAAGCACATGGTCACAAATATCCCTAAGTGGAAACTAGTCCTCTAATCAAGAAGTGTTAGCAAGTAATACAAAAGGATATCAATGTGGTAAATGAGATAGGGAAAATAATAACAAGAGATTAAATTTAAACATATCCCAAAGTTTGCAAAAGTTCACATAAATACCACATTCAACAATGATCAAACAAAGAAAACAATTCCATCACACACTGTCATCTTTAGAAAGAATCCTCAAATCATGGTAGAGAAATGACCAAGTAAACATGTGATGAATAATTTAGATGACACAAATCAGAGGCATACAAAATTTATTCCATATCTATCATGGCTTTAAAACATCAATTATTCATGCATAGAAGAGGGTCAAGCAATTAGAAAACAAACCCTAGTGTATCAACTAAATGGATCATCATCAACTTATTATTCAAATGATCAAATAAGATAAGGAAATGGGGTATTGAAATCAAATAAGTCATAGGTAAATTACATGTAATATCAATCACACCAGCATCATAAGCATCAAGAATAAATAGCATGAGAAGCTCAAGGAAAGGCACCAAAGATAGCCAAACATACATGACAAATTTCACACAATTGTGAACACAATCAAAGAGACATGGAATTACCTATATAATGAAGTGAGAAGGCTTTACCATATGGTATCTAAAGCAAGCATAAAAGGCAATCACAATCCCTAAATGGTTGCACAAGTGCACCTCTAAGTAACACACAAAGCAAACAAGCATCAAGGCAATTAGGCACGCAATGCATCACACAAAGAAATAGTTAGGAGGTTTTAAAAATGATGGGAAAATAGTCATATCATCAAGAGGTCAGTGGCTCAATGTGATCTAAAAATGTGCCTAAGATGGTGTACCCAAATTTCTCAAACCAACTCAAACATAAAGCAAACACACAAACTATTGATCACACAAGTCAAACTTCAAAAAAGAGATTCAAACATGAACCAAAATAATGATCAGGGCATCAAATAGACATTTAAAAGCCCTATATACATATGTCTAAGTGTGTGCAAAAATTAGGATCAAGAATCAATTGGAAAGACCAACAATCAAAAACCTTGATTCACAAGACTAGGCCAATTAGACACCTTCACATATTAAATCAAAATAAAATAGAAATTTAAATGAAAAATAAAAGTAAAAATAACAAAAAATAAAATAAGACCATAATTAATCAGAAACATATTTTTTGGATTTTTTTTAAACTAAAGGATGATAAAAATAAAATCAAAATGAAATTAAAACAAAAAGATAAACAAAGCAATTTAGGGGGGTGTATCAGCAAAAAGTCAAATAGATTGTAATTAATTACCAAACTCTATTGGGCTCAAAACAGGGGGGGTGAAAAGCGAGAGAGCCAGGCCCATGTGTGTTATCAGTCCAAACTAACAAACATTATCTCATTTTGGTTTTATTTTATTTAGGTTTTAAAATGTAACACCAAAATAATCTTGTAACCATTCATCAACCGGTCAGATATTCCATGTCCAATCATATTCCAACACATAATCATCTTCAACCTCTAATCATTCAAAACCAGAAATGAAACCCTAAATTGCGGGTTTCTTCCATTTTGAATTCATTTTTATCCCTCACATAATCAATTTGAACAAACTAAGACACAAAACTATAGTACTCAAAACGTAGAACATCACTGCATATTTAAAATCTCAAAACAATACCTCTAACAACAAGAAAGTTAGCATGCAAGTCATGTGTATGAACCTAAAATAAGAAATTTAAAACATCACAAACAACAATCATAAAAGCATTTAACTAATGCCTCCCATGGAGGAATTTCAGATGCAGTGTGCATGAACTTATCACACGATTTTCAGATCTAAAATGCAGAGATAAAATTGGTGGAAGCTTACCAAGTCGAAGTAAAGTCCACTGCTCTCTTTTATGCAAGAGCTTCAGAAACCCGAGAAAACTTGATCAACAATCTTTAGAGGAGGAAAATTGAGAAAGATGGTGAAGCAAGCTTGAGAGAAATGGAGAATTTCAAAGAGAAAACTTGGAAATGAAAAGAGAATTTCAGATCTGGATTTGCTTGCTTATTTTCATGTGTGTGAAGGTGGAGTGGGGGGAAAGTTTGCAAACCATTAGAGGGCATATTTGGCAAAAACTGAAAAATGAGATGGTGAGTGATAGCTTGCATTTTTCTCTCATTATGGTGAGTTTTTGTTGCATTTTGAATGAGGAAAAAGAGAGTGAGATAAGTATGAATGGATGAGATCATGTGGGGAGAGAAAGAGCAAGGTTTTAGTTGTCACACTTTTTCCATTTTTTGCAAAAATACCATGAGTTTCATGCATGGGAGAAGGCTTGGCTTGGCCAAATTGAGTAAATATGGGATGATGTGTGTGTGATGCAGCTCACACAACCATGATGCAAGCAAAACGCAAGATATATGTACAAGAGATCACAAGTTCACTTCATGCTAAACAATATTGATCAACCAACTTCTACCTTCCATAACTTAATCAACTGTTGGCCAAATGAAATGAAATTGAGATTTTTGAAAAGCTTAAAGAATGGTGAGTAAAATTGATGCTGAGAGAAATTTGAAATAAGGCTTGGAAGTCACTTGAATTTTCCTATGAAAGTTGGTGTTTGAAACTGGTGTGAAGTGACTGAAATTTTCACTAAGTGTTAGTGATTTTTAGTTTTGAATACCCTTACCTCAACTCATGATTTCTTGCAATTGAATTGGCTAAAAGAGATGAAATTTGAAGCATTGGAAAGATGAAATAGGATAGAACAAGTTTGGTATTGAAGTTGTATTGAAATAACACCTTGATCAATGAGAAAAGTGGCCATGAAGATAGCTGATCATGCATACAAACTTGCCAAAAATAATAATTCTTTATAAACCCTAATTTTCCAAAAATGGAAAATTTGATCATTTTTTTATTTTTGATGATTCTCTTGTCTTTTCTTGAACAAATCTCAACCATTGACCATGTTTTACTTATGGAAATCATTTTTTACCATAAAAATTAGGAGTTAACCCTTTCCTTTGCATATTTGACTTTTCCCAATACAATCGATTTCTCTGGTCATTTGATCAATTGAGCTTCTTCTAATTAAAATGAGTGGACAATACTTTACACATAGGTACTTTAGAACACATAGAAGGCCATGGAAATGAATTTTTATAAAAGAATCATAAATAAACCGATCTAATCCAAAACCCTAATTTCAGTTGAAAAAGATAGAAGATAGATGCACATCTTTAAAACCCTAATTCCTCTGAGGGAAACTTAGAATCTTTTGAACAAAGATGTCTTATGTACTGAGATGATGCTCATGATGATGAGACTTAAATATTCTTACCCTTGCTTAGGAGGTGGGATGTACACCTTTGTATTAATACCTACAACATACAAAACATAAAGAAAAATAAGAAATTTTGTTTTTTGGTTAAGGGTTATTAATCATAAAACAAACACATACATGGTACATAATTCAGGTTGCTTGGTGATCTCTCAATGGAAAACTTCAAGATACGAGAGAGTAAAATTGATATGCAACCCCAAAAGATGTGATCTTGATGCATTGTAACGATATGACATGATGAGGGATCTTAGGGGGGAAATCAGGGTATAACAATATCAGATAGCCAAGGTCGGGAAAGTGAACCAGTGATAGCATCATGAAGTTGGATCCTACTAGGAGGATTACATAGTAGAGAATGCACAACTCGGATGTGGGTAAATTAAATCGAGGAGAGCTAGATGACGAGGCTCGTGTAGTGCTAAGTCGGATAAACCTGATGTCTCATAATGACTCAGCGGTTACAAATACATGAAGGGGATCCCAAAAACATTACATGGGACAATAAACATCATAAAGTGTGATGGAGGTAGTTATGATCTCATTAATATGTAGGGACTCCAAAAGTCACTTCTTAATAAGGTGAGGTCATACAATCAAAGGTATAAATAGGGCTCCTACCAGAGGGATAAGCAAGACAACCTTCTCGACCACACACTCAGCCTTGCAGTGTAGCTCGAATCCCTTAATCACTGCAACCATTTCTACCAGACCTGCATAGGGTATCACATACCTCATATATATATATATATATATATATATATATATATATATATATATATATATATATATATATATATATATATATATATATATATATATATATATATATATATATATATATATATATATATATATATATATATATATACAGTTGCAACCTCACTTGATTAACTTTTGGAAGGTGGTCCAAACGTGTTTTACATGAACACCTACCATCAACACCAACAAAAAATAACACATAAAACTAACCCCAACAAACAATGGGATTGGAACACCAGTCCAACGGTGATATGTTCCTCCCTTTTCTAATAAAACCATTAAACAAATACCAAGCGAGAATCTTAATCATAATCAAAACATCCAGTTTTTAAGAGTATCGTTCTTAAAAAGAATTGAGTTCGAATTGCTTAAAATTTTGAATTTCTTAAAAATTCTCAATTACCACATTCAAACACACTTTAAATAATGTTGTTATGTACTCTCATTTATGAGAGAAGAGTATCACTACTAGTTCCTTTTTTTGAACACTAAAACTTTGTTTGGGAGTTTGGAGGGGCGGGGAAGGAAGGGTTTAAAAAAATATAGAGAAATTATTACCATTAATTTTTTTTGTATAGAATGATAAAATACGGTTTATCATTAACATATTTTTAATTTTTGAAATACTATAACAACAAAAATCACATTAGAGCAATTTGTCTAAGACCTCCAAAACCCTCATCCAATACAAATTTTGAGTTTCCCAAATTAGGAGTTTTTTATGTTATAAATAAAAACAAATCCTCCAAAATCCCCTAATCTGCTTTCACCCAATTCTTTAATTTTTTTCAAAGTCCTCCCCTCCATTGACTTTCAAATTCCCAAACAAAGCCTAAGGGTTTGTTCGGATGAGAAAAGAAAGTTAGAGAAAGGTTGTTGAAGGAATGAAAGTGAGATGAATTTTTAGTTGTTTGGTAGAATGGAAAATGAATGGAAATTGAGATTAAAGAAAGATATAAAATAATGGGTTAATATTGTTGTGAAAAACGATACCAAGAACATAACTTAAACGAATTCTTGAATACCAAAAAACCTTGAAGATGAAAATGGAGACAATGGAATTGGTTATAAACCGCTATTCTTTACTTTCTCTTCGAAATAGGATTACAAGTGTTACAGAATAAAAAAATAACCTCTCTCACCCTAATTAGGATTTGCATTATACAATGATGAGAGACTAATAGGTTATTTGTAAGAAAACTAACACACTAACCTAATGGGATTTTGCACACATGCCCATTACACAAGCTAACTTAAACAATTGGGCTTAACAAACAGGTCTAATTTGACATGCTAATAGTCCTAGCATTTCGACTACTACATACTTAAGCATACTTCGACTACAACATTTCTGAGATTTGAATACAACATGTGAACAGACTTCAGAAACATGCTAAGATCCGATCGAATTATCGAATCAAGAAGCTATCATTCGACCATACTAGAGTTTGATCCAATATCTCACAAATCTCCACTTCAGAACAAAAAATATAACATCAAGGGAACAAGATATCTCTCTTCATGAAGCTTTATCAACTGCATACAGTGTAAAAACTTGAAACTTGACAATGTCTTAGTGATCATATCAGCAACATTGTGATTTGTAGAAACCTTCAGCCCTTGGACTTCTCCACACTCGATTACCCCTATGACAAAATACAGTGTAATACGGTGGGAGAACTGATATTTGGTTTTCAGTTTTATCACAAATGTTGCGGATAGAAAGAGTCGCCATCGACTTTTCTTTTATCCAATAAGGAAAGATTGAAAAGAACATGAAAGACCTTCGAGGTTTTTTAGTTCGACTGGTAGGTTATGGAAAGGGAAGGTTTTAGGACCCTTTTCATACGTAGTTATCTACGGGATCTTAATCTCTAGCTCACTTTGTTTGAAAATTCTTTGTGTTGTGTGTTTGAAAAATATTTAGAAATTCCAGTAGTAAGGCAACTTTGTAATGATTCTTGAGAATGCGTACAAAGTGTTTGTTTGAAAATATTTTTGAAAGTTTTTGTGTAAAAAGATGTTTTGTTTTGTTTGTGAGCAAGCGATTACGAGCTATCTACCTACTCAAAGTCTTTATCATTCTTTTACTTCTCCTTTTGGATAGTACTACCCTACCATTAGTTAGTAGGAAGCCCTATCATTGGATGTGAAGGGATAGGCGCGGGTCATCGTACAATAATTGAAGGTAACTCGTAGGGGCGCCTTAGAAATTTCGTTAAGGGACTAGATCATTTACCGAAGGCAGCATTGAAAGGGTCATCGAGAGATTACGATCTTTTTAATCGAGGGTCTTTGCTAAAGCGTCCCCACGTTTGAGGGACATGATTGTTTTTATCGAAGGCAACAATGGAGGTTACCCTAGAGGTGCGCGTGTTCAAAGTGATTCATGATTCAATTATTTTATCTTATATTAGCTTAGCTATCGATTCATTATTAGTCTATTCATGCAAACCCTAATTACTAGGCAATAGTGATGAATATAGTAAAGTGATAAATGTACGGAAAATAAAATTCTACGCTATTACAAAGCTTCGGGAATGGGGGGTACAAGTAATAAAACCGCGGGAAAAGTAAAACCCTAATTGACTATTACAAACCATGAGCAATTACAATAATGATGAAAAAACATGAAAAGAGTAAACTACGTGAAAATGTAAAATAAGGAAAACATGAAGGAAATTATTTTGGTGATTTTTGGATAATAGATTTGATGGTTAACCTAAAATCTAAAAAAAATTTAATTAATTAAAAAACCTAATTAATTTTAATTTGAAAAAAAGAAGAAAGTTTATTAATTAATAAAAAACTAAACCCTAATGTTGATTAGGGTTTGTAAAAAATTAATTAATAAAAAAATGGTTTAGTTTAATGAATTTAGGGTTTTATTAGTGAAAATAGTAAGAAAAATAAGGGTTTAAAAAAGTTACCAGGGTTGGGTGTTGAACCCACGCCCTCTACCCTTTCAATCAGCACCTTCACCACCAGGCCAGGCATACGCCTGTGTCAAAGGACAAAAGTCAATGCGTTTTGTGAAGATGTGAAAAACACAAGAAGGGGGGATTGAATTGAAAAAAAGCTCGGATTAAATAATAAACAGCTTTAAGACACAGTATTTTTATCCTGGTTCGTTTGATCTCAAACAACTCCAGTCCACCCGTCAAGGTGATTTCGCCTCTCTCCAACGAGGTCTTAATCCACTATTCTCAAAGAATTACAACAGCTACTTTAACAACTGTTAAAGTCTTCTTGAGTATAACCACAAACCGGTTTATCTCAAGGAAATCTTTTACAAATAATTGAACGAGGATGTGTTAACGTTTTCTAACAAAACAATATATCACAACTGTGATAATTACACAACTTAAGTTTGGAATAAACTGAATTTGCTAAAGCGTTTGAATAGGCGTGGTTTTGAAGGCTTGGCAAATTATGTGAGTGCATGCGTGTGTCTTTTCTCAAGCAGACTTGTTTATATAGGTAAGGCAAAGATACGTTATCCATAAAGCCAGTTTAATGACAATAACACACTTTCCTTTTGAAGAAGATCTTGTCTGAAGAGAGCCGTTAGCATTTAATTCTATCTTGAATAATTAATAACGCTTCAGAGTCTTCTTTGCTTTAACTTATGATAATGCTTCAGAGTGTTGATGACTTGGTAAAGATCTTTGATCAGAGTCAGAGTGTATTTGTTTATGTGCAGATTCTGGTCATCAAGCTTCAGCGTATAATCTGGTAGCTTTAGCGTGTAGCACATATTACTGATCTTCTAATGCTGATTCCATCAGAACTTCTGTATATACAAAACATAATTTTAAGAAGCATATTTGTTTTATATATATATATATATATATATATATATATATATATATATATATATATATATATATATATATATATATATATATATATATATATATATCTTTGAATTTATTTATTCTTTGTATTTTGTTATCATCAAAACTCTAATCAAGGGTTGTAGAATCAAACTATGTTCTAACAATCTCCCCCTTTTTGATGATGACAAAAACCAGATTTTTCAATTAAAAATAAAGAATAAAAAGTATAGAATTAAGAAGAGAAACTCCCCCTGATTTGATTACTTCCCTTTAATTCCATGAGTCTTTGAGCACCAGAACCTTACTGTATCTTTCATCAGAGTTTTGTACCTGTTCAAGCTTTTCAGAAGAGAGAAATTTAAATAGATCAGAATGTTTGAGACTTATGTCTCAGTAATCCGTTATTGAAAAATATCTTATTCTTTTGATTACTTCCCTTTAATTCCATGAGTCTTTGAGCATCAGAACCTTATTGTATCTTTCATCAGAGTTTTGTACCTATTCAAGCTTTTCAGAAGAGAGAAATTTAAATAGATCAGAATGTTTGAGACTTATGTCTCAGTAATCCGTTATTGAAAAATATCTTATTCTTTCTCCCCCTTTTTGTCAGTTATCAAAAAGAACATATAATCAGAGCCAAAATGCATTTATATTAAAAACCAGAATCAACGAAAAGTTCAGAACAGCAGCAATGTAAGAATATTACAGATAAACATGTTTTAAAAACGAGGAAATTCTAAGAGGGAGGAGGTAGACGCGTGAACAAATCTTCCAACATGCTCTTGATCTGGTTGTTGGGATCCTGTTGCTTGGTTAACATGCTCGTGATTACCTCAATTTTGTCGTCCTGTTTATCCATTATTTCCTTCATCAAAATATCAGATCTTTTCAGGTCTTCTAGAGTCTGCCTTTCATAGGAGGAAGCTGGAGGATCTTCAGTAACTGGATGCTTCTCAGAGCATTCTGCAATATCCTCTTTTTGACCCAGTTCTTCAGCAGGAATCATCTGCTCTGGAGTAACAGTCAGATTGAGATCTTCTGACTCTGGTTGAACTTTATATGCTGGACGATGTTCAGACCAGGGAGCATTGTCCAGAGGGAGAACTTCTTCCTTGAGAAGCTGGTTCAGAACTTGATCTTCAATTACTTTTAGTAGATTACTAAAGTTCTGTTGAACTTGTTCGTAGTTCTGTTCTTGCATCTTACGAGTTTCAGAACATACCCATCTTCTGAACCATGTCCAAAGGTAGTCTGATGCAGCAGGATCAATCAGCTTAAGACTAGCTTGCTTCAGAGAAGTGATCCACTTCTGGACTTCTGTTTCAAACATCAATAAGTTGGTACCAACATCTGGAGAGGGTTCAGATGGTTTTGGTTTTGGAATAGCTGTTTTGTGGGTTATGGCAGCAAGACGTTCAAAAACCGTTAAATCAATGACAGTCTTGATGTTGTCATCTGGATTGTTCTTTGGTGAGGGAGTGGGAGAGTCTGGAATAATTATTGGACTAGTTGGGGAGTTTGGTGGGGTTGATTCTAGTGAAGAGGGAATTTGGGGAATATCCAGGATGGTTAGGGGCATACGGATGGCCAGAGGTTCAGTGATTCCAGGAATGGGAATGGTATCAGAATCAACAGTTTGGTTTGATTGATCGTTATGAGGTTCTGGGTCACAGGATTCAGAAGGTTGAGCCTCTGAAGTTTGAAATTCTGGTTGAAATAGTTCAGGTTATGGAGAAGGTGGATGAATTTCTGGTTGAGGAGATGGAGGTAGTGGTATTTCTGGTTGTGGAGAGAGGGGAATTTCTGGTTGTGGTGCTTCTGTGGTGGTTTCAGGGTTTGGATTTTTTGGCATGGGAGCAGAAGTATGTTGGTCAAAGGTTTCTATATCTGGTAGAACATTTGTAAGTTCTTGTTGGGTTGCTTCAATATTTGGATTTGGAGGTAGGGAGCAAGATCTTCTAAGAGTTAAGGTTTCTGAGGGGTCTAATTCAATGTCAAAGTCATCAAATGTTTGTGGTGTGGGGTTTTCTGATTGAGTGGGAATTGGTATAGATGTTGATACAGAAATTGAGTTTAGAACAGTTATAGAAGAAGGATTACCTCTCTTTTTAGGAGTCCGCTGGGATGATCCTTCTGCTACAGCTTTCCTTTTCTTGGTTTTCTTCAGCATAACTTCTGGAGCCTTCTGCTGCAGATCCTGAATGTTCAAATCTGGTGATGTACCATCTGCCTTGCATGCATCCAGATATCTGACTATTATATCAGGTTTAGAATCAATCTCTGAGAACAGAGGAAAGTTATCCAGAGGGATTCTTCTGCTGGAGATTGCTGCAAAAGAAGTGGCACTGGGTTCCTTCTTGATGTTTTCAATTAACTTAATTTTCTTCAGATTCTTTGCATTCAATTGTTTGCCAACAGTAGCTTCCAAAGAGTTGATTTACTGAGCTTCTGTTATATAATCAATCAGCTTATTCTCTGTTAGAATATCTGATATAAGCCTTCCTAGGGGTATCCAGTCCCTTTTTGTGCGCTCCTCTTCTCTGGTTTCTTTAACACTAGTCCTTAGATGGTTAAACAGCAGATGAGCCAGATTCACCTTAATCTTCTGGGAGATGAAGTAGATCAGAAATTGCTGATCAATATTGATGTAGTCAAGAGAGCTGGTAGGCTTCATGTGGTTTATACATCCCAGAATAATCTTGGCCCATATTCTGTGATGGTCTTTTAGATCCCTTATCTTGCTGGATGGAAGACCCAGAGTGAAGATTTCTCTAGCAATTAGGGCGACATCAGCGCATCTTTCAGCCATGTCAATGCATCGTACACCACCACCATTGTAGCCTATTAATCTTGCAATTAGGTCCTCAGTTATGACTATCTTCTTCCCTATTATGTATGAAGTAACCTGATGGTTGGAAGATGAAGCATGAATCCAAAATTCCTTCACAAGGATTGGGAATGTTGGATCCACCAGTCGGTCAAAATATTTGTCCCATCCTTGAGCCTTTACTTCTTCAGAGAGATTAAATTCGTTCTCTTGAAGACTGTTAAAGTCCACAATTAATTCTGAAAGAACTTTTAGATTTTTGATGGGTGTGAGAAGAGTTTTGTAGGGTTCTTCGTATTGTTCGGAGGAATCTGTTTTCTGAGTACTGGAAGTAGGGTTGCTTGAGGAAGCCATGTTCACACCGAAGGTTTTGAGAAGAAATTGAAAGGGTTTTGAGAAAGGTTTCAAACTGAAATCAATAAGATTGTAGAGAAAATGAAAGTGAAAGTGAAAAAGTGTAAATAGTGAGAGATGTGTTTAAATAGATTTTTAAAAAAGATTTTGAAAATATAAACGGCAAGAGAGAGAAATAAATTATAATGATTATGAGCATTTAATGATAGCTGATTTTGGGGGATTCAGAAAGATATTGGAACGGTTACCCATGACATGTGTCCCAATGCATCCAATCAGCGCTTTTGACCTTTCAGAAATGTGAACACGTGTTCAGCCTCAGAAAGTAGCTGATGACTGGATGACACCTGTTTGCTTGAGTGAACTGCACATTTCTATCCTTGAAATAAAGTGCGCAAATCTTCATGGATAGATTCTGATACAATCTGTACTTCTAAAGATCTGAAGAAAGATTGATCAGTAGTTCGCGGAAAAATAAACAAAGTTCTGAAGGTTAAGATATGGAATCAAAACAGTTTTATTCTGGGAAGAGCTTCATGCTGAGATGTTTCATAATGAAGTTGAACCTATCTTCAGAAAGAGGTTTTGTAAAGATATCAGCCCATTGATGGTCTGTGTTAATAAATTTTAAATTTAGAATCCCTTTCTGAATATAGTCCCTAATAAAATGATGTTTTATTTCTATATGCTTAGCCCTAGAATGCAAAATAGGATTTTTACTGAGACAAATAGAAGAAGTATTGTCACAGAGGATAGGGATGTTACTCTCAAATATTTTGAAGTCCTCAAGTTAACTTTTCATCCAGAGCATTTGTGTGCTGCATCCAGCTGCTGCTATGTATTCAGCTTCTGCTGTTGATAAAGCTATTGTGGATTGTCTTTTGCTGGACCATGAGATCAGATTTTCTCCCAGAAACTGGCAGCTTCCAGAAGTGCTTTTACGTTCTACTCTGTCTACAGCGAAATCAGCATCACAATATCCTATCAAGATGTAATCACTTGATTTTCTATAAAACAAACCCAGATTAGTAGTACCTTTCAGATATTTGAAAATTCGCTTAACTGCTGTTAAGTGAGATTCTCTAGGATCTGATTGGAATCTAGCACAAATGTAAACACTGAATAGAATGTTAGGCCTTGAAGCCGTCAGATAGAGAAGAGAACCAATCATACCTCTGTAGACCTTCTGTTCTACCTTTTTACTTACCTCTTCTCTTTCCAGAATGCACGTGGGATGCATTGGAATCTTTGATGGCTTACATTCTGAGAGATCAAATTTCTTCAGAAGTTCTCTGACATATTTGCTCTGATGAATGTAAGTTCCTTCTGGGGTTTGATTAATCTGAATGCCCAGAAAGAATTTTAGTTCCCCCATTAGGCTCATCTCAAATTCTGCATGCATACATTTAGCAAACTTTCTTCCCAGAGAGGGTTTAATGGATCCAAATATGATGTCATCAACATAAATCTGACATACTAAAATGTCATTCTTAACTGTCTTACAGAACAAGGTTGTGTCCACTTTCCCTCTGGTGAATTCCTTTTCTAGCAGGAAGTTACTTAGTCTTTCATACCAAGCTCTGGGAGCTTGTTTCAGACCATAGAGTGACTTCTTTAGTTTGAAAACATATTCTGGATTTTTGGAACTTTCAAAACCAGGGGGTTGGTGCACATATACCTCTTCTTTTATATAGCCATTTAAGAATGCACTCTTAACATCCATCTGATACAGAGTGATGCCTTTATTAACAGCAAATGAAATTAAGAGTCTGATAGATTCTAACCTAGCGAATGGAGCAAAGGTTTCTGTATATTCTATTCCCTCTTGCTGACTATAACCTTGTGCTACCAGTCATGCTTTGTTTGTGATGACTTCACCTTGTTCGTTCAATTTGTTTCTGAACACCCATTTTGTACCAATGACGTTGAATCCTTTTGGTTTGGGAACTAGATCCCATACGTCATTTCTTGTGAATTGATTTGGCTCCTCTTGCATTGCTAGAATCCAATCATTGTCCATAAGTGCTTCATCAATTGTTGTTGGTTCAATTAGAGAAACCAGTCCCATGAGAGATTCTTCAGAGTTTCTGAAGCTAGATCTTGTTCTGATTGGATCTTCCTTCCTTCCTAGGATTGTTTCTTCTGGGTGATCCATGCTATTTCTGGATGGTCTTTTCTGGAGTTGATCAACAGAAGGTGCTGGATTACTTGAAGTTACTCTTTCTGATGTTGAGGGAGTGTCTCTGTTGAGAGCTTCTGATGATTTGTCTTCAGTACCTGTGAGTTCAACTTCCATACCTGCAAGGAATTCATTCTGCTTTGACTTTTGAGAGTCAAGCTTATCATCAAAACGAACACTGATTGACTCCTCCACAATCTGTGTTTCTGTATTGTATACTCTGTACCCTCTTGAGCGTTCAGAATATCCTAAAATAATACACTTTTGTGCTTTAGAGTCAAACTTGTTCAAATAATTTTTTGTATTCAGGATAAAACATGTACATCCAAATGGGTGAAAATAGGAGATGTTGGGCTTTCTGTTCTTCCACAATTCATATGGAGTCTTTTCCAGAATAGGTCTTATGGAGATTCTATTCTGAATGTAACACGTTGTGTTTATTGCCTCTGCCCAGAAGATCTTAGCAACGTTGGTCTCGTTGATCATGGTTCTGGCCATTTCTTGCAATGTTCTGTTCTTTCGTTCTACAACTCCATTTTGCTGGGGAGTTCTAGGACAAGAGAAATCATGCAGAATGCCTTTATCATTAAAGAATAACTCAAAATCTTTGTTTTCAAATTCTCCACCATGATCACTTCTGACTTTGATGATTCTAAGATCCTTTTCATTCTGAACTTGGTTGCAGAAGGTAACAAACACAAAGTGTGACTCGTCCTTGTGCCTTAAGAACTTTACCCATGTCCATCTGCTATAGTCATCTACGATTACTAACCCATACTTCTTGCCACTGACTGAAGCAGTTTTAACTGGTCCAAATAAGTCAATGTGCAGAAGTTCTAATGGCTTGGAGGTGGAAACAACATTTTTGGATTTGAAAGCTGGTTTTGCAAACTTGCCTTTTTGACATGCTTCACACAGAGCATCTGAATTGAACTTCAGGTTAGGAAGTCCTCTGACCAGATTGAGTTTGTTAATCTGAGATATTCTTCTCATACTAACATGTCCCAATCTTCTGTGCCAGATCCATTGCTCATTGTTAACAGACAGTAGACATTTTACATTCTGACTTTTTAGTTCAAAAAGTTTTATTTTATAAATGATGTTTTTCCTCTTTCCATTAAATAGGATAGTCCCATCTTTCTGACTAACAACTTTGCATGAATTTTGATTGAAGATTATATCATAACCATTATCACTTAATTGACTTATGGATAACAGGTTATGCATTAATCCATCAACTAATAAAACATTACTTATAGAGGGAAGATTTCCATTACCTACTGTTCCAGAGCCAATGATCTTTCCTCTCTGATTTCCTCTAAAGCCTACGTGGCCTCCAGACTTAAGTTCCAAGATTTGGAACATATGCCTTCTTCCTGTCATGTGTCGTGAGCAGCCAGAGTTCAGGTACCATGATTGGTATTTTTGCTTTGCTGCTAAAGATATCTGCCACATGTATTATTTTATCCTTAGGTACCCACATTATCTTGGGTCCTGATTTGTTAGTTTTACCAAAACTCTGGTTGAATTTTGGTTTGACAGAGTAATCACTACTTGTATATTTTATGTCATGTGTGTGCCCATATATAAAGTGTGAATCAAGTGGAGTACATTTTATAACTAAATCCATGGCATTTTTTGGTGTAGGTACCTTACCTTGATATCCTATCCCTTTTCTGCCATTTCTGCTAACTCCGTAGATCATTGAAGCCATTTTGCTTTTGTCTATGTTTTTAGCTAGAAATTTCTGAAAGCTGTGATCATACTCCTTGATGATCTCATCAACATTGCTGGGAGTTTCAGGGATTGTTTCCTTCTGAGAGTTTTGCAATTGGTTTTCTAATTTTGAAATTTTATCTTTTAACTCAGAATTCTCCAATTTGAGACTCTCAATCTTATCAGAGTCAGAAGCAAGATTCCTTTTCAGGTTTCTGAATTTGACTCTGATCTGTTGATATCTTTCCAGAATTTCATTAAGGCTTTCAGCTAGTTCAGCCTTAGTAAAGTTTATAGTAAATTCAGGGAATACCTCTTTTGTATCCGATTCAGAGTCTGACTCAGAAGCTTCACTGTCTTCTGTTATGTTTGCCATGAGAGCTATGTTTGCTCTTTCATCATCTAATTCTGAGTCAGCTTCAGATGTGTCAGAATCATCCCATGTAGCCATGAGACTTTTCTTCTTTTCCTTGCCAAACTTCTTTTTGGGCTTCTCCTTCTGAAGCTTTGGGCAATCACTTTTGTAGTGCCCTTGCTCGTTACATTCATAGCAGATGATGTCTTTGTTTTTTGGCTTTCTGTTTCCTGAAGAACCTTCAGATCTTCTGTGTCCAGAGGAGGATTCTGACCTTCTGTATCTGAAGGAAGATTCATTCTGATTTTCTGATCTTCTGGGATTCCTGAACTTCCTTTGCCTCTGCTTCCACAATTGGTTCACCCTTATGGAGAGGAGAGACAGTTCATCTTCTTCTGATGAGGATCCATTAGAGGTTTCTTCCACAGCCTGCAAAACTTTTGAGTCATATTTTCTGTTATATTTTAAAGCTAAAGGCTTACCTTGCTTTTGAGGTTCATCTGCTTCTAGCTCTATCTCGTGACTTCTGAGGGAGCTGATAAGTTCCTCCAGAGAGATTTTGTTGAGATCCTTGGCTAGCTTAAGCGTTGTGACCATTGGCCTCCATTGTTTTGGAAAGCTTCTGATGATCTTCTTAACGTGATCAGCAGTGGAATACCCTTTGTCAAGAACTTTTAGACCAGCAACAAGAGTTTGAAATCTTGAAAACATAGTTTCTATTGATTCACTCTCTTCCATCTTGAATGCCTCATACTTCTGAATGAGTGCAAGGGCTTTGGTTTCTTTGACTTGAATGTTGCCTTCATGCGTCATTCTCAGAGAGTCAAACATATTCTTTGCAGTGTCTCTGTTTGATATCTTCTCATATTCTGAATAAGAGATGGCGCTGAGAATAATTGTTTTGGCCTTGTGATGATTTCTGAACTCACGCTTTTGCTGATCAGACATCATTTTCCTGTCAATCTTCTGACCACGTCCATCCACTGGGTGCGTGTATCCATCAGTAACCATGTCCCACAGATCAGCATCATGGGCCAGAAAGAAACTCCCAATTATGTCTTTCCAGTAGTCAAAGTTCTCTCCATCAAAGATTGGAGGTTTGCCACTGAATCTGTCCCTTTCTTCATTGTTGTCATTGCTGATGTTTTGACTTGGTCCTGCCATTGTATTTTTCTGACGCTGGATCTTGTACTGACACGGTTAAGTGTTATAAGCTCAGAACCAGGTGCTCTGATGCCAATTAAAGATGTGAAAAACACAAGAAGGGGGGTTGAATTGAAAAAAAACTCGAATTAAATAATAAACAGCTTTAAGACACAATATTTTTATCCTAGTTCGTTTGATCTCAAACTACTCCAGTCCACCCGTCAAGGTGATTTCGCCTCTCTCCAACGAGGTCTTAATCCACTATTCTCAAAGAATTACAACAGCTACTTTAACAATTGTTAAAGTCTTCTTGAGTATAACCACAAACCGGTTTATCTCAAGGAAATCTTTTACAAATAATTGAACAAGGATGTGTTAACGTTTTCTAACAAAACAATATATCACAACTATGATAATTACACAACTTAAGCTTGGAATAAACTGAATTTGCTAAAGTGTTTGAATAAGCGTGGTTTTGAAGGCTTGGCAAATTATGTGAGTGCATGCGTGTGTCTTTTCTCAAGCAGACTTGTTTATATAGGCAAGGCAAAGATACGTTGTCCATAAAGCCAGTTTAATGAAAATAACGCACTTTCCTTTTGAAGAAGATCTTGTCTGAAGAGAGCCGTTAGAATTTAATTCTGTCTTGAATAATTAATAACGCTTCAGAGTCTTCTTTGCTTTAACTTATGATAACGCTTCAGAGTGTTGATGACTTGGTAAAGATCTTTGATCAGAGTCAGAGTGTATTTGTTTATATGCAGATTCTGGTCATCAAGCTTCAGCATATAATCTGGTAGCTTCAGCGTGTAGCACATATTACTGATCTTCTGATGCTGATTCCATCAGAACTTATGTATATACAAAACATAATTTTAAGAAGCATATTTGTTTTATATATATATATATATATATATATATATATATATTATATATATATATATATATCTTTGAATTTATTTATTCTTTGTATTTTGTTATCATCAAAACTCTAATCAAGGGTTGTAGAATCAAACTATGTTCTAACATTTTGTACTTAATCATGCAAAATATGGGAAATTATGAAAAAAACAGCAAAAGGCAGGGATCGAACCCATCCCTTGATAGGGTAATGCCTTAGCATGCGAGTTTCAACCGTTAGGTAGGTAATACACCCGTTCATTATAATGAAACAATACATATATAATATAGAAACCGTTCATGAACTGGAGAGGCGTCGAAGCCTTGAATTTGGTCGTCTTCTCCAATAGCCTCCTTCTATCAAACCTGCAAAATTGACAAAATCAGCAATCAAAAGGGACCCCACCCCCATAAATAAGGGTCTGTGACTTCAATGAGATGATTAATTTAGCCTAAATCACAAGGGATTTTGAGTTATGGTGAAAATTGCATGGATCAGTGCAGTTAAGGTGTTTTACGATCTTTCCAACATGGGACCTCCACGATGGTTCTATCATGCACTATCAAGCCTCAGAAACACAATGACATCATTAGTATATCTCAAAGCAAACAAAAAACTAAAAAAAAATACAATTTTGCAAAAGTATGAGATCAGAGATGTATGTGATGGTATTTCATGCATTTTGGATTATCAAACTTGGTCCATTCTTACTCTGTATGATTGCTAGGTATGAAAGGAATGGCTAGTTTGCCTTGGAAACAGTTGTGATAAGGATTTGAAGGTTGCCCTAAACTTGAATAATTTTGAGTTTTTTTTGGAGGTGATTCTTGGACAAGGGTTTCGTGGCCTTTTGTGTCTGAATGAGTGTGGTTAAATAGCTTGGGATTAGGTCAAAGATATGGGCTTGGACCTTTGTTGGCAAGTGTTGTATTTTTGTCTTATTTGTTTTGAATTATTAACGACTAAATAAAAAATAATTAACATAAAATATATCAAGGGGTATATGAGCAAGATCTGAGGTGTATAAGGAGTTTAATACACGATTAGATTCTTAAACAATGACCCAATAGCCCAAAATATCAAGTTTGCTCAATTTGAACTTCATGTATTTGCTCAAAATTTCCCAACTTGTACCGGTCATAACTCTCTCAATTTTCATCCTTTAAAAGATATCTTGGACTTTTCGGAAATCTAAAGGTGTTTTCTACGATATCCATGTTTATCATTTTTGCATTTGGAGAATTTATCATGATGTAAGTTGCCTTGACAAAAAGTGTCTTTTTGTGGACTTTTGAAATGACCTGTAATGTATTGACCCATATCTCTCAAATGAAGCAGTTTTTGGACTTGAGCTTAGAGAGAAAAAGTTGTAGAGAATTGAATTTTATTCAAAATAATCTTTGGTTGGGTAAAAACTGATGAAGTATGTGAAAGTTATGCTTGGTCAAAGTTCAGTTGACTTCTCAGAAGGAAACCCTAATTTGGCAACTTTTGACTTTTGATGACTTGGGAGTTTTCCTTGAAAAATCATGATAAACCCTTGATCAAATAATCAATGTGACTTCAAAATGTTGATATTGATAAAAAATCTTAAAGTTTGATTGTATATTGACCACAATTTACTTTTTTCCCAATACAATTGATTTTTAGTCGTCTGAGCAATTGACTGAGAAAACTTGTGATGCAAGGCATGAAACTTGGTATGAGCATTATTGGAGACCTATAAGAAACCATGGAAAACACATGAGGCCTTACAAATCTAAATGTCCTTGAGAAAAATGAAAACCTTGTTGTAAGTCCATTGCTTATGAGGAGAATTTGTTTGATCAATTCTTGAGCCACCTTTAGCATTTGAGAACCCTAGGAGAATGTCTTGAAGAAAATGAGAGGGAAAATTTTGGGGTAAAACAACTGCCCCTGTTCAATCTTCTTAAACCTGAAGAGTTAGATTGGCATGTCCACCATTCGTGATCTGAAGGTAGAAGAGGATTGAACACCTAAGTGCCCAGAAATTTGCACTCGCATGTGCGGGAAGTAACGATGTTGATGATATTGCTTGAATGGGCTTAAATATGACATTCAGGGAAGTGACAGAGAGTCGTCGGAGATGGGATTATGGATTCCATCCAAAGTAATTGTTGATAGAAGTATCATAATGAGTCTACGCTTGATTGTATCTGAAGAATGCTTTCCAGAATGAACCTCTGGGGAAGATGCTTAAGTAGCTGTTTGTCAGATTTAGTCTATGAGGGGATGTCTGTCATGTAGATAGTCTCCCCGTCCTATTTTGGAAATTGATCTACAGTCCGCTTTTGTTGGTAAACCCGTCCTGTTTCAGGAATTCATACAACTTGGCCATGTTGATAGTTTCCACGTCCTGTTTCGGGAGTTAATCTTTGCCTGGTTATAAAGTTACTTACCCCGTCTGGTTTCGGGATTTAATCTTTGCATAGTCATATGGATAGTTTCGCAATCCTGTTTCAGGAATTAATCTCTGACCTGCTTTTTGTTAGCGAACCCGTCCTGTTTTGGGAATTCATACCGCCTGGTCGTACAAATAGTTTCCCCGTCTTGTTTATAGAATTAATCTTGGACCTGGTCATACAGATAGTTACCCCATCTTGTTTTGGGAATTAATCTACAACCTGTTCGAGAATTGTTGATGATATTTTTTTGTTTGTAGACTTTTACCTGAAAAGATAAATAGTTAGCGGTATGCAATGTCATGATGTATGTAATGCAATGCATCATGATGTTCTCAAAGTAAATGAGAGCGTAATATGCTGGTCGTATGCATATGCTATGATACTTGTAAATGGCGTATGGATGTGAGATGTTGTTGAAGCGCATTGGTAGCTTGGTATAACATCTAAGATTAGGAAAATAAATCCCTGACTGCTGCTGAGGATGAAGAATATGTGTGATCTTCTATCTTGTGTAGAATGTCTCCATTGGGAATTCCTGCTTTCTATTTGAGGATACTCCATTGGGGAATGATGACTTCTGTTTAGGGAGGAGAGTTCACTGGGGAAATTTAGTTCTTATATACCTTGATCGTGGATGAAAGAGAAGGATCACCTCCCGAGGTGTTGTCTAACCGAGTTTGCGATATGGATGCCAACTCGTCTGGGGAGGATAAGGTTAAACGATATCTGGTCCGATTTCAGATTTTGTAGCAACTCTCTTGGGATAGCAGCTTGGATTGTCCTTCGCTAGAGATATGAATTTTTATGGTGATTTGTAGTAGTCAAAGAAATAAACTCAAGTTGAGGAGACTAAATTCTGTTGGGGAAATAGACCCTACTGAATAAATATACTAAACTGAGGAAATGAACCTTGCTGGAGAAGATAATTTGCAGCAGATTTTATAGTTTCGGAGGAATAAACTCAACTAGGGATGGGGGTTTCTATGAATAACGCTGATGACATAATCTTTGATGAGGATTGGGATTTCATAATTTGGCGACATTGGCAGGGAGAAGATCATACTCCTTTATTCTCTAGGGGGATCTGTTGGGGAGTATGATTAGGTTAATTGCTGGAAGATGCCGTAGTTTCTGTCTTGAAAGCATATTGGATTTACGGGGAATGTATCTTTGTAGGGAGCGAGCTTGTGAAGATATCTTTGTGGGGATTTCTCTGTGGAGATTTGTGGATGACTCGGGTGCTATCCCAACTCCTAGAGTCTTGAGTAAATGCTTATTCCTGTTTTTATGTTCTGTACCCCAAAATTTTCCCTCTCATTTCACCAACATTTTCTCATCACAAGACTCTTGGAGTTCAAGATCAAGCTAGGGTTTGCTCTGCTCAAGACATTTCCTTGCACTGATGACCCAAATTAGGGTTTGAGTTTGCACAGGGATTTTTTGACCTGCAATGCCTAAAGTGACTTTCATACTTCATGTTGGATTCACAAGTTTTCCCATACCAAGTTTCAAGCCTCGATTCAAATCTTTGCCCAGTCAATTGGACAGTTGACCTAAAAATCAGTTGTATTGGGGAAAAAGTCAACTGTGGCCAATTGACAGTCAAACCTCATGAAATTTGACCCACATCAACATTATGAACTCATATGAACCATTTTATCAATTTTGTATCACAATTCCACAAGAAATTTGATCAGATCACCAAAAGGGCAAAATGGTCATTTTTAGGGTTTTGACTGCACAAAGGCAATTCTTGACTGTTTGACCTAGCCAATGGCAAACCAAGCTCACATATGGACTCAAGGACTCAATGACATTGCCTTGACCCATTCAACAAGTTCAAAAGATCTCAAATGCATAAGATTGACAAATGAATTTTTCAGTCAACTGGTCAAAATTTGACTGTACACTGAAAAGTCAAACTTTGACTTTTTGGTCAAAATCAAGTGCGAAGAGTTATTTTTCATCAAAACATGTCAAATTATGAAACTTGTTCATCAAGAAACCCAAAAATGCAAATTAGGGTTTAAATGGAAAATTTTCATAACTTAGAAATTTTCTAAGTTATGAAATTTTCTTATTTTTTCTTAACTTCGTCCCATTTTTTCACCAAGATACAAATGTTTTCAAACAAAACTTGCAACATTAAAGTTGTAGTCCATCACAAAGTGTACAACTTTGATTCACAAAGTTTTCTCAAAATAAGCTTGTATCTCAAGTTATGATTTTTGGAACAAGGGTACCTAAAACTTTTAACTTAGAGAAAATTTGCCCTAATCTAGGCAGGATTTTGACCCATCTTCTTGGCCATTTTTCACATAGTTCCACATGGAATTTCAAGTTGAATTTCAAAGATGGATTGTAGTACATGTTCCAAGCTTTCCAAATTATCCAATAACTCCTCAAACACCCTTGTGGTTAGAGAGAATCGAATTCACAAAGTTGGCAAAAACTCACTTTTGTTCATGACCAATACATGTTCATAGCAATTTGCATTTTCAAATCAGCATGTTTGATGCTAGCTTGCAGGCCTCAAAACCAACTTAAACTTCATAATTTAATTCCTAACCATTGTGTTAAGGTATTATCTTATTCATATGGGCATTACGTGCAAGTTTAAGCCTTAAGTAGAAAAGGGCAAATTGCCATTTTTGCCTAAAGTTGCTTTATGTCAAAACACTAAGCATTGAACCTTGAACAAAGATATGAGACTGCAAACCAAATCCAGGGATTGGAGGGGCCTAGAGGGTTGTGTTCAGCATACAAGATGGCTGGTACAGGCCTGTGAACATAGACTTACACATCTTTGCTTCATAAAGAAGAAAACTTGCAAAACAAAGACCATCTCACATTTCTGTTAACACAAGCTAAAACAAACTTTGCATACAGTTTACATACATCAAAACAAGCCTAAAGCACGACTCATTCATCCCTCACACCTCCTAATACTCAGAATCCCTGTTTTGCTGCAAAACAGGGCAAGTTCTGCAAACTCCAAGCCATAACCAGTTCCTATCGTGCGTTTTGTCCAAAAGAGTTTCAAACATCTTCCAATCAATCCACCTGAGCTATCCAGATCATCCATTGCCAACTGTAACACCTCTAATACACTTTGCCATTTTCATTTCAAAGCTTTGCAGGTGGACTTCTACAGCACGATTCAAGGTGTTTCAAAGCAAGCCAAGCATTGGAGAAGCTTCCTTGGACCTCAGGCAAGCTCAACAGAAGCTCAAACACCATTGAAGGTTGATGCATTGCCCTACTCGATTCAAACTGAAATAGGTATTTCATGGACTTCTATCTCTCTATTTAGGAATGGTTAGGCTTAGGTTTGTGAATGAAATATGTTGTACTCATAGACTTGAAGCCATACATATGCTTAGTTTTCATTTACATTAATCGTGCTGAGAGAATTTCATCCATGAACATACGAAAAAAGTTAGGTCAGATTTTAGGGCCAGAGAAATTCTCTCTGGTCTTTGAGAGTTAATCCAAGTTTTTTATATGGTTGAATTCGTTATTTGATGCTCTACAATGTTTATGTTATGAGTTTTGTCAAAAAATCAAAGAATCGGGAGATGGCATTTTCTGTACAAAGCGCGCGTATTGTAGTTCAGAGGAAGAAGATGAAGTCAGTGGGCTGGGCTTGGTTCTGGCCTTGCTTTTGATACCCCCCTTTTGCTGAATACACCCCCCTGGCCCATTTGATTGAATATTTGTCATTTTTATGTTTTTATTTTTTATTCTGACTTTATATTTTTTGTTCAAACATAAAAAAATGCCAAAAGTGATTTTCCATTTTTTTCCATATTTATTTGATATTTATTGCATTTTATTAAACATATATATGTAAATAATCTAGTTTCTTTTTATTCAAACCCTAAAAAATAATATAAAAATTATATTTATTTTTCAGTTATTATTTTTATTTACATTTTGAAAACATTTTCTTGAATATACATTTTTTTTGCAAATAATTAATTCTTTTATCTTTGTATATTTAAAATGATAAATATGTATATACTTGTATATTTTATTTTATTAGATAATTAGGACAAAAATATAGAAATAATACATTTTTATTTTTATTAATATTTGACACTAAAAATACTCCTTTTTTACAATATACTCTTATTTTTGCATAAATTAATATTATATTGTATATAATTGATAAATATTACTATTTATTTAAAAATTAGGGTTTTGCCCTAAATAATAAAAATAATAAAAATTTGATTTTTTTTATTTGTTTATATTTCACATTAAAAAATACCCTTTTCACATACATAAAAAATTTTTTTGCATAATACATTTTTATTTGATATTTATTTAGTTGTGTTTATTTAAATGTTAAATAATGACTTGTACATTCGATATGGTTGTAATAACTTAGAATTTATTTCCTTGTCAAATATCCCCAATTCAAATTTGTATCCCCCTTCCTATATCATGTTGTAATAGTGTAGCATTTAAATTCTTGCACATTTAAAAGCTTTCAATTATACCATGCCTAGACCTAGGGTTTGTATGCAAAATAAAACCAACAAGTAGTTTGACCTAATCCAAAGATAAACATGCATGAAAAACAAACACAATGCACACAAGCACCCCTAGGGTTTCATCCACTTGTTGCCTTCAAAAATGGGCCATGGTTGCATGTTGAGTACTTTGGCAAAACAAAAACAAACAAAAATATCATAGTCCCTCGATGACGCTATCTGAGTTGCCTAAACAAAATGATCAAGTCCCTCAAGAAAATTGCCAAAGATATTTGACACTATTGCTATCATGGTCTATATGATGACCCGCGCCTGTCCCGTTTAACATCCTAACACAAGGTTGTTCACCAAATACAATGGTGAAACAACACTGTTAAAAGGGTTAAAAACATAAGAAAGATCTTTGAGTAAAATAGGGTAGATAACTCTTAGTTACTTGATCAAAGCTTGCAAAAACATCCTTGCTATTTTCAAAACACACTCCACAACACAATTTCAAAACCCTACTTTCAAACATTGAAAACTTTTCAAAAGACAAAAACACCTTTGTATACATTCAAACAAGAATCATTACAAAGGTTGCCACAACGATGGCCTCTTTTCAAAACATCTTCAAAAATCACACACAAAGCACCATTTCAAACATTTGAAAAGCACCATTTCAAACAAATGAAAATCAAAGCAAGTGATCTAAGCAAGTAACTAAGAGCCCATGGATAACCATGGATAGAAAGGGTGCTAATACCTTCCCTTTCTATAATATACTCCCCAAACCCAAGAAAACATCTCAAAGGTCTTTCCTGTGCTTTTTGACCTTTCCTTAGGATAAAATAAAAAGTCGGTGGCGACTCTTGCTAAACCGAAACATTTGCGAACACAAACGCAAAACCCAAGTCAGTTCTCCCACCGTATCACATTATGCATATTTCTGTTAACAGTAATCATATTCATATGCATATGTTCATTCAATTTAGTCATTGGACATTTTTGCAAACAAAACAGAAAAAGTAAAATAAAAATTTGGATTTTGAAGTGGTATTTATATTGATAATTTGCCTATAAACAGACGGTTTTGTACAAAGAGACGTAAATGCTAGTAAGAGCACATTGTCGTAAACTGAAAAGAGTAAATACAAAACATATATCTATGTGTAAACGATCTCGTCGTGTTTCGACTCTGCTATTTCCTGTATATCTTCAATCATTTCATCCCTCGATGTCGGAAGAAGTTGACTGAATTGGTTTGTACCATTTGAACTTTATGTTGGTAATAAAGCTTGCTATAAGTGATCCCACGGGACATAGTCGTACGCTTTAATCCCTAATTTTGGCCTGGACCGTCCTTTTGAGTTTTTAGTCTACCGGGAAACTCTTTATTGCCCAAGCCACCTTTTCAGGTTTTCGACTTGTCGGGTGTACAATCTTTATATATATATATATATATATATATATATATATATATATATATATATATATATATATATATCCCTAATTTTTCCCGAACCCTTTTGGTTTGCCGGGATGCCCTTATTTTTTCCTAGGCCAGTCAACCTAGCCGATCACTTTTATACGTAGTATCTTTTGACTATGTTCGCGTTCACAAGATGCGGACAATCTTCACCGTCCATGGTGGTCAGTATCATAGCACCGCCAGAAAATATCTTCTTCATTATAAATATCCTTTTGTACGTGGGAGTCCATTTTCCCCTGGGATCACCTTGTGGCAGGATAATATGCTTTATTACCAAGTCACCAGCCTGATATATCCGATGCTTGATTTTATTATTGAACGCTTTAATCATACGCTTTTAATACATCTGACCATGACAAATAACCACAAGCCTCTTCTCGTCAATTAAATTTAACTGGTCCAGCCTAGTCTGAATCCATTCGTCTTTGTCAAAATCTGCATCTTTCATAATTCTTAGGGAAGGAATCTGAACTTCGACAGGTAGGACAACTTCCATAACATTGACTAAAGAGAATGGGGTTGCCCCAGTTGATGTTCTTGTTGAAGTGCGATAGCCATGAAGAGAAAATGGTAACATCTTGTTCCAATATTTATATGTCAACGTCATATTCTATATAATCTTCTTAATGTTCTTGTTGGCGGCTTCCATTATGCCATTCATCTTCGGTCGATATGGAGAAGAATTGTGGTGCTTGATCCTGAACTGCGTGCAGAGTTCCGTGATCACAATGTTATTGAAATTCTGGCAGCAGATACTCAATGTCACAGTGAATGTTATGACACCGTATCTGACTTTCTATAAGACAGTAAATAAAAACAGTAAAGAACACAGTCAATTGTTTACCCAGTTCAGTGTGAAACAACACCTACTCTGGGGGCTACCAAGCCAGGGAGGAAATCCACTATAAGAGATATTAATTCAGGAATAAACCAACCAGTTTATCTCCTTCACTTAAGACCTACCCAATGCAACTTCAATCTAAGTTCAACTTAAACCTGAGTTCCTACTCACTCCCCCTCAATCACAGCAGTGATACTTAAAACAATTGACTAATGAATTAATGAAGACACTCTTCAGAACATACACTTGATTATGCTTCACAGCTTTTTAATCAAGTAACACAAACACTCTTGCTTCACAGCTTTGAGTGATACATAAACCTAACTTGACTTTGCTTCAAGCTTTAGTCAAGAGACACAAAACACTCTTGCTTCAAAGCTTTGAGTGATACAAAAACCCTTACAATCAAAACCTATTCCAAGTCACTTATCACAATGATACTTGCTTGGATTACAGCAGTTAAAACTATACAACTCCTAATTGATCTTCCGTCCAAAAAGGATATTTTCCAAACAGCAATCCTGTTGAATATATAGCAGCTGTTTCTTCAGTTAGGGTTTCCACAAAAAGCTAGGGTTAATTAGGTTTAACCTTAAGACTTGGTCACAAGACTTTATCAACCAGATTAGGGTTGAGCTAGGTTAACCTAAAGTCCACGTTAGATTCTGTTCTGGAAAGAATGAGCCATCTTCCTGAAAAATCTCAGAATTAACCAAACTGCATATCTGTTAGATCAGTACAGGATGTCTTAACATTTGTTATGACATCAGAATTCCTGTTTACTGATTTTGGTAGAAGGAAATAAATGTGATCTTTTGCAAAATGCTCAGATACACACTCATACACAGTAGCTACTGAATGCCATACTTTTTCTGCATAAAGAACCTAATAATCCAAAATGTTATGACATCAGTCATGACATTTACACACCTGGTTTTACCAAAAATACATGACAATAACTAAACACTTACAAACTCCCCCTTTGGCATATTTTTGGCTAAAACCCCTAAGCAATCAGAGAATATAGAGCAGCAGAATGAATATGACTGCAGAAAAAATATGAGGTCTACCAAGTAATTAACACAAAAATTATCTCCCCCTCTTTAGCCACAAATGGGCCAAAGATACATGTACTTAAATGTTATACAGTTATCCAAAATAGGTAATAATAACAACAAATAAAATCTGAAGACACTTGCATCAACAGCATCAGCATCAGGCTTGTCAATTCCACCAAACTTTAAGCACTGTCACCTTCAGAGGAGCTACTTTCTTCAGCATTGAGCTGATCTTCAGCAGCACCCTCTTCCCTTCTGTTTCCTTCAGTCTCCTCCTGTTCTAATTTGGCAATTAGGTTTTCTAGAGTCTTTTTCCTGGTCTCCAGCTCTTTGCAGGTCTCTTTCAATATAGCTATAACATCAGATGTCTTGGACTGAGTTTTTGCAGATGATGTCTCAGCTGATGTTATGACAATGTCAGGAACATGAGATCCCTGAAACAGCTTGTAGTGTAACCCAAGAGCAGGAGCTCTTTTGCAAGCAGTGTCTCTTTCCACCAGGATATCAGGGTACTGAGCAAGGATGATTCCACATAGGAGGGAGGGAAAGGCAATTGGGCCTTTAACAGCATAGCTACCAGCATGTTTTAAAGTTTGATCAAAAATGTACCTGCCATAGTCAAATTCAGTCCTGGTACCAACAGCATAAATGAATCTCCCCAATCCTGTAGAGATGGTTGATTTATGGTTTGTAGGGACCCAGTTGGCTGCACCAATCTTGTGCAGGATGGCAAATTTTATGCTTAGCTTGCTAGCATTTAGCTTGCCTTTTGAGGGCCAGCACTTGACTTGTCTTGCTGTGATGGTTTGGCAAACTTCATTGTCAGTAACTTCCAGTTCAGGGCAAGCCTCATTTGATCTTCCAAGAAATTTGTTAATTTCAGATGGAGAGAAATTAACCCTTCTTCCTCTCACATATACACATTCAAAGTCAGCTGACCTTCCATCAGCACATTCATCAGACAAATTCACTATGAATTCCTTGACCAGATTTTCGTAGCATTTGGTAAATTTTACCACAGTCTTCATTAGTCCAGCAGCTTTGATCAGGTCCATGATTTCCTTGCAATCCATGGCACCATTGTTTAGTTCTCTTTCCAAGGCTATTCTCTTCAAGCAAACATACTTCCATCTGTTGGCATTTTCAGGGTGGTGAAATGAAATGTTGTTAGTGGGGACTTCAGGAACTCTAGCCATTTTGCTGGAAGGGAGTTTCCTTCTGAGAGGAATGTCTTCAGCATCAATTTCAAATTTTGATTCCTCATCAGAATCAGTAGGCTCAGGTTCTTTTCTCTTCTTTGTTATTGGTTGTCTTGCAGGCTTTGAGAGACTCCCAGTATGCACTTGGGCTTTCACCTTCCCTTTGGACAGTCTAGTCTTCACAGTACCAGTCTTGCCTTCAGACCTGGTTTTCTTATCAGCAGGTTTCTCTTTGGTCAGACATTTTTCAGCATCTTGATTACCCTTCCTGTTCATCATTCTCCTAGCTATGCTAGGGTTGATATTTGCAATCAGGTCATTATCTGAGTATTCCTCATCCACATCAATAACAGGTGGTTCAACATTCTTTTCTGAGGGGTTCTGAATATCATCAAGGTTTTCAGATGATTTTTGAATGTTGTCATTTGGTGTCTCAACTTTCTCAGAGACATCTGGATTTGCTTCAACATTTGGGCTTGCTGATTCTTGATTTAATGGAACAGAAATCCCCGGTACATAGTGGTTCTCACTCAGGATTCTTGTAACAAGCCTAGCTATTGCTTGATGTACATAAGCTGATCCTTCCCTATTTGGTACAGAAGATGAAGGTTGAGAGGGATTACCGGATGAAGTAGCCTGAGACCTTCCTGCATGCCTTGTTCTCAGCTTTTTGACCTTGGAAGGGTTAGTTGCCATTTCTCTAAGAGGAGTAATCTCCAGGACTTCAGTATCCATGCATGAGGTGATTGCCCGAGAATCTTGATCAGATGATAAAGATGAAACGGTCGTCTTAGATGAGGATGATGTTTGAGACATTTTGATAGTCTTAGAAAACCAGTACCAACTAGAGAGAAATCTTTGATTGAGAGATTGGGAGTTGTTGCAAAGTCGAGAGAGGAAGGAGGCAAATGTGTGTCTATTCAACTTCTTAATAATTTTGAAAGAATTGGGGAAATATATGATTAACCCACTTAAAATAGACTTAACAAAAATAACTCCTTCAACCCTTGTTTTGAGCAAAATTAATTGCTACAATTTCTCATGTTGGCAAATACCCAACTTGCCCCTCAAGTTTTCAAGTTGATTTGCATCAAGAGCCTTGGTAAAAATGTCAGCCAGCTGTAGCTTAATGGAAACATGTTCCAGTTTAATTGTCTTCTCCTCTACAAGGTCTCTGATAAAGTAATGTTTAAGGTCAATGTGCTTGGTCCTGCTATGCTGAATAGGGTTCTTGGAAATATTGATTGTACTCAGATTGTCATAGTACAATGTCACAACATCTTGTGAAACATTATACTCAGTGAGCATCTATTTTATCCAGATAATTTGATAACAGCTACTACCAGATGCAATGTATTCAGCCTCAGCACAAAAATGAAAGGGGAGTCTTTTGGCATGTATCATAGCTCTGGAAAATTCCTGTATGATCCTATTTTTCCTCTCTTCAACTCCATTTTGTTGAGGAGTTATAGGAGAATAGAATTCATGACTAATTTCTTCTGAGGAACAGAACTTATTAAACTTGCTGTTTTCAAATTCCTTGTCATGATCACTTCTGATTCTGACAATGTACCCTTCTCTTTGAATTCTTTTGCACAGTTCTTTAAAAACTTCAAAGTCATCCATCACAACATAGGCATATCTCTTTCCACCAAGACTTTTCACCTGCATTGGTCCCATATGAAGAAGATCTAGACCCTTAGAGGTGGTCAGATGTCTTGACTTTGGATGTGACATCCTAGTCTGCTTACCAACCTGACATTCACCACAAACTCTCCCTTCATCAATTTGCAGTCTTGGAATCCTTCTGACTGCCTCCACGGAGATAATCCTTTTCATTCCTCTTAGATGAAGATGGCCAAGTTTTTGGTGCCACAGTTTCACCTCTTTTTCTTCTTTGGCAATAGAACACTCAGTGGAGTAATTAGTGTTCTCAGGCTCCCATAAGTAACAGTTGTCTTTATATCTGACTCCTTTCATTACAACTTCTTGTTTTTCATTAATTACAAGACATTCAGATTTTGAGAAGTTGACCTTGAATCCTAGATCACATAATTGACTGATACTAATGAGATTAGCAGTCAGGCCTTTTACCAATAGTACTTCATTCAGATTTGGAACTCCAGGGCAGTCCAAATTACCAACTCCTTTGATTTCACCTCTAGCACCATCTCCAAAGGTCACATAACTAGTGGTGTGAGGTTTAACATTATTGAGAATGTTCTTGATTCCAGTCATGTGCTTAGAACACCCACTGTCAAAGTATCAGTCTTCCTTTGCAGAGACTCTCAGGGAAGTGTGGGCTATCAGGGCAGTAGCCTTTTTCTTCCATTGAGGAGTATGTGGTACCCTGTTAGCCTTAGGTTTGACACCTGGGTTCTGATTAGGGTATCCATACAATCTGAAGCGGAAAGGCTTTATGTGACCAAACCTCCCACAATGATGACATCTCCATCTTTGGTACTTTTTCTTCATATTTCTCTGTTCCCGATGTTGAGTGTTATGTTGTGACATCTGCTTTGACATTTGTTTATCAGACCTGATCTTCTTGTCTGCACCAGATTTCTTTGCTCCCACAAATCCTAGTCCAGACTTGTTTCCCACATTTTGTCCAACATGAAGGATTTCTTCCAATTTGTCAGTTCCATTTGTCAGCATCTTGACAGATTTGGTCATCTGGTTCAATTTTGAGTTCAGCATTTGAACTTCCCCTTCTAGATGACTTATAGTTTCAAGGTCTGCCCTTTTTTCAGCCTCCAACTTTATGATGAGTTTTGTTTGTCTCTCATTTTGCACACAGACTTCAGCACTTCTGATACACAATTTCTTGTAAGTATCAGCCAGTTCTTCAAATGTCACTTCCTCATCACTAGTGTCACTTTCAGAGGTACAAACACCAGTTAGTGCAGTAACTAGTTTGGCAGATTCTTCTTCAGAATTACTTTCTGAATCACAGTCAGACCAGGTAACAGTCATACCTTTCTTTTGTTTCTTAAGAAAGGTAGGACATTCAGCTTGAATATGCCCATATCCTTCACAACCATGGCATTGAATTCCTCTGCCTTGATTTCCCTTCTCTTCAGACCTTGGTCTTCTGCTGGAGTCATAAGATCTGTTAATGTCAGAGGAGATGTTCTCAACATTTGACCTTGACTTTGGATCCATTCTCTTGATGAGTTTGTTGAATTGTCTTCCAAGCATGGCTATAGCTTCTGAAATATTTTCTTCTTCATCCTCCTTATTTTCATCTTCAGTGTTGGATACAAGTGTTATGCTCTTGTTTTTCTTGTCAACATTGTCACTGATCCCCATTTCAAAAGTCTGAAGAGACCCAATGTGTTCATCCACCTTTAAGTTGCTGATGTCCTGGGCTTCCTCTACAGCAGTTACCTTCATTGTAAATCTTTTAGGCAGGGATCTGAGAATCTTTCTCACCAGTTTTTCTTCAGACATCTTTTCACCCAGTGCTCCTGAGGTGTTGGCAATTTCCAACATGTTCATGTGAAACTCATGAATGGTTTCATCTTCCTTCATCCTTAGGTTCTCAAACTTTGTAGTCAGCATCTGAAGCCTTGACATTTTTACTTTGGATGTGCCTTCATGGGTAGTTTTGAGAGTGTCCCACACTTCCTTGGCCAGTTCACATTGATGTACTAGTCTGAAAATGTTTCTATCAATTCCATTGAACAAGGCATTTAAATCTTTGGAATTTCCCAGGGCTAACTCATCTTCTTCTTTGCTCCATTCTTCCTCAGGCTTCAGACTGATTGTCCCATCTTTCTCAGTTATGGTGGGATGGTTCCATCCTTTGTCAGCAGCTCTCCTAGCCTTTTTGTTCAGAGATTTTAAGAAGGCAATCATACGAGGTTTCCAGTAGTCATAATTTGTTCCATCCAGAATGGGTAGTCTATTTCCAAAAACTCCTTCTTTGTCCATAGTGCCAGAAAGTGATATCCCTAGATCTCACCCAGTAATACAGGCAGGGTGCCTGCTCTGATGCCAATTGAAATTCTGGCAGCAGATACTCAATGTCACAGTGAATGTTATGACACTGTATCTGACTTTCTATAAGACAGCAAATAAAAACAGTAAAGAACACAGTCAATTGTTTACCCAGTTCAGTGTGAAACAACACCTACTCTTGGGGCTACCAAGCCAGGGAGGAAATCCACTATAAGAGATATTAATTCAGGAATAAACAAACCAGTTTATCTCCTTCACTTAAGACCTACCCAATGCAACTTCAATCTAAGTTCAACTTAAACCTGAGTTCTTACTCACTCCCCCTCAATCACAGCAGTGATACTTAAAACAATTGACTAATGAATTAATGAAGACACTCTTCAGAACATACACTTGATTATGCTTCACAGCTTTTTAATCAAGTAACACAAACACTCTTGCTTCACAGCTTTGAGTGATACATAAACCTAACTTGACTTTGCTTCAAAGCTTTAGTCAAGAGACACAAAACACTCTTGCTTCAAAGCTTTGAGTGATACAAAAACCCTTACAATCAAAACCTATTCCAAGTCACTTATCACAATGATACTTGCTTGGATTACAGCAGTTAAAACTATACAGCTCCTAATTGATCTTCCGTCCAAAAAGGATATTTTCCAAACAGCAATCATGTTGAATATATAGCAGCTGTTTCTTCAGTTAGGGTTTCCACAAAAAGCTAGGGTTAATTAGGTTTAACCTTAAGACTTGGTCACAAGACTTTATCAACCAGATTAGGGTTGAGCTAGGTTAACCTAAAGTCCACGTTAGATTCTGTTCTGGAAAGAATGAGCCATCTTCCTGAAAAATCTCAGAATTAACCAAACTGCATATCTGTTAGATCAGTACAGGATGTCTTAACATTTGTTATGACATCAGAATTCCTGTTTACTGATTTTGGTAGAAGGCAATAAATGTGATCTTTTGCAAAATGCTCAGATACACACTCATACACAGTAGCTACTGAATGCCATACTTTTTCTGCATAAAGAACCTAATAATCCAGAATGTTATGACATCAGTCATGACATTTACACACCTGGTTTTACCAAAAATACATGCCAATAACTAAACACTTACAGTTATTAAGATTTGTACCGTTGTCTATGATAATTCTCTTGGGGATGCCATACCGACATATAAGGTTATTCTTATTGAACTGGGCCATAACATTTTTGGTAATAGAGACAAATGAGGCTGCTTTAAACCATTTGGTGAAATAATCAATGGCAACGAGAATGAAGTGATGTCCGTTGGAAGCCGTGGGCTTGATTTCTCCAATCATATCAATGCCCCACATTACAAACGACCAAGGAGCAGTCAAGACGTTCAAAGGAACCGGAGGTACATGTACTTTGTCAACATAGATATGACATTTGTGGCAAGTTCTTGAGTGGTGGTGACAGTCGGTTTCCATAGTCGAGAAATAGTAACATGCTCTCAAAATCTTCTTAGCCATAGTATGGAAACTGGAATGAGTTCCAAAGAAACTTTCGTGCATATATTCCATAATCTTCCCCGCTTCCTTCTTGTCCAGACAACGAAGTAGAGTCGAATCGTGATTGTTCTTGAACAGAATTTCGTTGCTCAGGAAGAACTTAGCAGAGAACCTCCGTAGAAATTTCTTGTCATTGATAGATGCTCCTTCAGGGTACTCTTGAGCCTCAAGGTATCTTTTCACTTCATGAAACTAAGGTTTTTCTTATACTCCGTTAGTGTCAACTTCGCAGCAGTGTTCCGGTTCGTCCAGTCTTTCAATAGTAATTTGAGGAGCCTCATTGTCCCATCTGACTTTGAACATATATGATGTTATAGTCAATGCGTCTGCCAACTGATTCTCTTCTCGTGGGATGTGATCAAACATGATCTCCTCGAAGTACGGGATTAAGGTAAGCACATGTTCTCTATAAGGAATGAGATTCAGGTTCTTCGTATCCCATTCTCCCTTAACCTAGCTGATTACTAGAGTTGAGTCCCCGTATACATTCAAGAACTTGATCCTAAAGTCAACAACAGCTCTGATGGCCATGATGCAGGCTTCATATTCGATCATGTTGTTGGTACAATCAAAGCAAAGTCTGGCAGTAAAGGGAGTATGGCAACCCTTAGGAGATATAATTACATAACCGATTCTGTTACCAAGTGCATTAGAAGCTCCATCGAACACCATAGTCCATTGGGGTCCTAGATAAAGTCCTTCATACGGTCCAGGTTCTTCATAATCTGTAACTAGCATGATGTTCTCGTCCATGAACTCAAAATTCATAGACTGATAGTTGTCTAAAACTTGATGAGCCAAGTGGTATTCCAGTACACTTACTTTAATTACCTTCTGAGTGGTGTACCAAATGTCTTATTCTATTAACACCAATTTCCATCGGGATATCCTTCTGGAGAAAGCTGGCTTCTCGAATATGTATTTGATGGGATCCATTTTAGAGATCAATAAAGTAGTATGGGTCAACATATATTGTCTTAGTCAGCGAGTAACCCATGCCAAAACATATCAAGTTTTCTCGAGCAGTGAGTATCTTGTTTCACAGTCGGTAAACTTTTTGCTAAGGTAGTATATTGCATGCTCTTTTTGACCAGACTCGTCATGTTGGCCCAGTACATACCCCATTTAGTTCTCTAACACTGTTAGGTACATAATCAGAGGTCTTCCTTCAACTGGTGGCATCAAAATTAGAGGTTCTTGTAGGTACTCCTTGATCTTGTCAAAGGTTGTCTGACAGTCATCGTTCCACTTTACTACCTGATCTTTCTTCAGCAACTTAAAGATTGGCTTATAAGTAGCAGTCAAATGAGAAATGAATCGAGCATATAATCCAGTCATCCCAATAAACCTCTGACTTCCTTCTCGGTATGGGGAGCATGCATTTCTTAAATAGCTTTGACCTTAGCGGGATAAACTTCGATACCTTTACCATTGACAACGAAACCGATGAGTTTACCGGATCTCACCCCAAAAGTGAACTTGTTCGGATTCAACCTCAGCTTGTACTTCTTCAACCTTTCAAACAACTTGTGTAAATGGTAAATTTGTTCTTCTTCATTATGAGATCTGACTATCATGTCGTCAATGTAGACTTCTATTTCGTGATGGATCATATCATGGAATAAAGCTACCATGGCACACTGATATGTGGCGCCAACATTCTTCAACCTAAAAGGCATAAACTTGTAGTAGAAAGTGCCCCACTGTGTGACAAAGGTAGTTTCCTCCATGTCCTCAGGTGTCATCTTAATCTGATTATAACCTGATAAGCCATCCATAAAGGAGAACACCTTGTGCTGAGTGATGTTGTCAACCAGAACATCCATATGTGGAAGCGGAAAGTCATCTTTGGGGCTCACCCTGTTCAGATCCGTGTATTCTACACACATACATACCTTGCCGTCTTTCTTTGGTACCGGAACCACATTTGCAATCCACTGAGGATATGATGTGAGAGCCAAGAAACTTGCGTTTAATTGTTTCATAACCTCATCCTTGATCTTCTCCGACATCTCGGGACACATGCGACAAACTTTTTACTTTATTGGAGAACAACCCTCTTTCATCGGCAGACGGTGAACCACAATATTAGTATCAAGCCCTGGTATGTCTTCGTATGACCAAGCAAAGATCTCAACATAGTAATGCAACATCTGAATTAATCTGTTCTTGAAACTTCCTTTTAGATTAGACCATATCTTGACTTCTTTTTTGTCAGCTTCAGTACTCAAGTTCACAACTTCAATTGGCTTTTCATGTGGTTGAATAGATTTTTCCTCTTGTACTAACAGTCTGGCAAGTTCTCCAGGTATTTAACAATCTTCCTCACATTCATCCTCGGCTTGGTAGATCAAATTTTCAAAGTCATAAGTGGCAATAGCAGATTCGTTATCAATGGGATCCAGAGTAGATGAGGATCTGTAATGTATTGTGTGGGTGTGTGTAAGAACACATAGCTATTTGAAAGTGATAAAATTAAAAAGAAATACATAGAGCACAAAATTTTGATTCAAAATGTCCAATGCTTTATTAAATGAAAACATGTTTATGAAATGACGACCCTTAACAAATGAACTGTTGTGCCCCGGGTAAGACACAAGGATTAAAGTCATTGTTTTAAAATATTACATAACCAAACATTAAAAGTAATAAAAACAGAAAGTAACTATCACTCCTGACTAAAGGAGATTGAAATAATGTCTTGAGTCCTCCAGTTGCTGAGCTCGTGTCCTATGGTAGGAAAGATCCAACTGTTAAGGTCATAATCAATGTCAGCATCTCCTATTATGTTGACTCCATTTTTGCTGACACAGAATGGTGGTCTTCCAGCACGAGTGCGTCGAACAGGCCTTTGAGCCTCTGTAGTGAAACCCAAACCAAACTTGTCAGATTTTTACGGAATGTCAGGAAGCTGACCCCAAGTAGTACAACCACCTTCTTCTACGACAACTCTAGCATCCTTCAAAGAAGCCATTCTAGGAGGATCCCTGGTAACTTTGGGAATGGCAGAAACGTCTTCAGTACCGGTTGGAGGGATAACTTCAAAAGTCTGACAGGGAGTCTCGATGAATTCGCCATCCATCTCTACATAGCAGAACGAGTTCAAATGACTAACCATATAATCTTTTTCAACACAAATTTTAACAATTATTTCCTTCACGGTATACTTCAGCTTCTGGTGTAGGGTTGAGGTAACATCTCTTGCCCCATGGATCTGGGGCGTCCCATTAAGCAAGAATATGCTGGCTGGATATCCATCACGTAGAAGGTAGATTCGAAGACCTGTGAACCTAACTTTATTAGAAGATCCACATCCTCGTGTACCATCCTCGTTGATCCGTCAAAGGCTCTAACCTTAATATCACTAGGTTTCAGTACAAGAACTTCGCAATCATGTCTATCAAGGGCACCCTTCGGTAGCATATTTAGTGAGGAACCAGTATCAACCAATACATGAGCCAAGGTAGTGCCCTTGAATTCAATGGAGATATACAGGGACTTGTTATGGTTTCTTCCTTCAAGGGTCAAATCAGCATAAGAAAAACCTAACCCATTGTCGGTCCTTAAGCTAGCAACATAGTTCTCAAATTGATCAGCAGAAATATCTTGTGGCATGTGAGCGGACTTTAAGAATTTCACCAAAGTTTGTGCATGAACTTCAGAACACAATAACAGGGATAACATGGAGATTTTGGATGGGGTCTGCCCCAGCTATTCCACAATCTTGTAATCGCTTTTACGAATGATCTTCAACACCTCCTCAAACTCTTGTCCGGAGGTGTCTTCAACAGTAACTTATTTAGGTGCCTCCGTTTGGGCAAGCTCTGTTATTTGATCTTTACCCCGAGCCTCAGTAGTTGACTTGATAGCGGTAACTTTAACTTACGTATCAATATTCTTTGGAGAGGTTTCTCGGTAGAAAACCCTTCCGCTTCTAGTAATCTTACTAGTCTCATCAATATTATCATTGTCGAGATCAACAACTCCAGTACCTTCATTCTCAGTAATCGGTAGTTCTTGCTTGACACCATGGTAGTAGACGTCAGATCCATAGTTCCATGGGGTAACTTTATCTGAAGAGTATGGAATAGGTCCAGGTGTGGTGATTATTAGAGGAGCAACTTTGGGATTGGCAGTGATCCTTACTGGACCCTTGAAAGTGATCCTCATAGAAGTGCTAGAAATTACAGATAAATCTTGAAACAAATTCTCAGCATGCAAAATCTTTTCAACCAGAATTATGTGATTGTCCATTTGGCGTTGAATGCCTTCCTTCAGTAACTTGTAACCATTGAGTTGGGCTGCGAAGCAGTAACATCTTCCAATACAGCCCAGAAATAAACCGGCCTGCAACAGATTCTCTTTAATAATTGGGAGGGGAGTAACCAATTCATTTACAATAGCAACATAAATAACATCATCAATAGCACTTACACCTTTATCATGCTTCGGCATTGGTGTAGTAATTACATTCGGAGTCTCTGGAGGATCAAACTCAATCTCTTTGTTGTCAATCATATCCTGAATTTTGTTTTTCAGGGCCCATCATTTATTGGTGTCGTGCCCAGGACTATTGGAATGGTAAGCACGCGTCACATTTGGATTGTAGCGAGGAGAGGAGGTGTTGGGATTCTGGGGGGGGTCCCTTAATGTAATCAGCTCTGCTTTCAGTAAATATTGTAATTCCTGGTGTGATGTCGTGGCAAAACCGACTGTTTATACTGGTTTTGCGTTTTTGTTTCCAAATGTTGTAGTAAGCAAGAGTCGCCACCTAATTTTCTTTTATACAAATTAAAGAAAGGGTGAAAAGAATAGAAAAATACCTTTTCGAGAATTTTTTGAGTAAGGGGGTTAGTTTATTGAAAGGGGAGGTGTTAGCACCCTTTCCATCCGTAGTTTTCTACGGTCTCTTAGATGCTTACTCATTTTTTAAATACCTCGTGCTTTGTATTTTGAAAAGAAGTAGTTTGAAAATGTCTTAGTGCAGCGATTCGCTTTATGATAACTCTTGCATCAGTCCTCAAGAGTGTTGACAAAGCAAATATTTTTTAAAGTGTTTTTGAAATGTTTTTGTGTAAGTGTGAAAAAAAAATTTGAGCAAGCATCTATGAACTATCTACTTATACTCGAAAAGGTTCATTCTTTTCCTCTTATCCTTTAGACAGTGTTATACTACTATTAGTGAGTAGGTAGCCCTATCTTTGGATGTTTAAGGGATGTTCGAAGGGACGTACAATCATAAAGGCAACATATGGAGACGCTTTAGCAATTTTGTTTAAGGGACGAGATCATTTACCGAAAAGCAACATTGTAGGGTCATCGAGGGACTATGATCTTTTAATTTATGGGTCTTTGCTAAAGCATCCCCATTTTTGAGGGACATGACTATTTTTCTTCCGAAAGACAACTGAAGTGGGGTACACTAGAGGTGTATATGTGCAAGTGATTCAATTCGGTTTATTTATCTTTGTTATTAGGTTTTCTAGCGCTTTGTTTTCAGTCTTTCCATACAAGCCTAATTACTAACAGTTAACATTATGCAGAAATTTAAAGTGCGGGAATCGTAAATCTCACGCTATTACAAAGCTTCGGGGAGGGGGTATTTACATGTCAAAAATGGGGGAAAATAAAGAAAACGATAAAGTAAATGCCCTAGTTAATTCTATTACAACTCATGAACAGTTACAATAATATGAAAAGTGCGAAAATAAATTTGCGCGAATTGAAATTAAAGTCTAAGAATCCTAAGGAAAAGAAAATTTTTTGGTTGTTTTATTTATGAAAGAAAACAAAGCCTAAGTCTACTTAATTTTAATTTAAAGAAAAGGTTAAAATAATTAATTAATTAATTAAATTAACTTAATTAGAAAAAGTACTAACCTAATGTTTTTTGTGATTTTGTTTAATTTTTGATTTAAAAGAAGTGAGTAAAAATAAAAATGAAAATAAATGCAAGAAGAAGAATCTTTCGATCAAAGAAAAATGATGGGCTTCGATCCTAATGAAGGATGGCCTTCGATCCTGTGAAGACATGTGGTCTTCGATCCATGTGAAGGATAGCCTTTGATCCTGTGAAGGATGTCCTTCAATCCTGTGAATATATGCGGCCTTTGATCCAGCAAAGAATGTTGTTGGAGGCGTCTGATGAATTGCCTGTGGAGGAAGGCACTGAAATATGCAAGAAAAAGTGTCAACAAAACAAAAGCATGGCCTGGGTGTGAACCCAGGTCTTTTTCCTAATTCGACCTCCCCTTAATTCGAATCATTTGAGTTCAAATATGGGTTTGTTTTCCTTAAAACCCATGGTTTCTTGAGATTTGATGAAGAGCACAGATCGTGCCCTTTATATTTGTATGTTTCATATGGATGTTGTGCTATATGATATCCTGGGCATAAATCAAACACTGGAAAACATTAATACATCATGAAAATATGAATATGAATTTGAAATTTTACCAAGGATGAGATGCTTCGATTCGGCATGGACTGGCTTGGAGTCGACTCTAGAGAGTCTCAGGAGCACAAATATAGTATTCGTTTGGACTGAGGGTGCCTGCAAAACTGGTTAGAATTTTGATATGTTTTCTGAGGAAGCGTGTGCATATTCTTTTGATAGTAAATTTGTGTGTGTATGAGGAAGTATGTAGGTGTAGGTCTGTGTGCGTATGTAAGTAGTCTCCTTTTTGGCTTGTGTTGGTGTCTTGTATTTATAGGAGTGGGAGCAGACAAGAAAATGGGGAAAGAAGCATATCCTTAAAGACCATCCATTAAACATGGCTTATACCAATTTAAAGATTTCCATTTAGAGAACTTTCATGCCGTTTTGGAATTAGGAATGAACCTGGACATGTGATAATTGGCGCTTTGTACGAATTTAAATTGTTCAGAGTTTTCCTTATCCGAACTTCTTCGATTATGTTACCATTTGCTTCGATTGCTTGATTTGGAAGGATAAACTTAGTCGAATCATCTCTTGTCCCTTTTCGATGACTCTAAGTTCTGATTCTAATTGCGCAAGGCCACATCATCATGGCTCGTTCGATCATACCCCAAGCTTACTCTCTTCGATTGCTCTGAGTCCTGATTCGAATTGCACAAGGCCTCAACATCCTGGCTTCTTCGATCAGCCCCCAAGCTTGCTCTCTTCGATTGCTCTAAGTCCTGATTTGAATACTCGAAGTATCAACTCTTCATTTTGACTTGTCGAAGCTGCTTCAGTTCTTTATTAATCGAAGACTTTATAGAAGTTTCCTCACACATTCGAAAATCATCAAATCGAAGACCTCATAAAAAAATCCTCCTCCCACATTCGAAGATCATCAAATCAAAGACCTCATAGAAAATCCTCTTACCAAATTCTCTCCAATTGTTCTCTCTTCGATCTAGTGTCAGTTATTCAAAATTTGTGTAATCCTAGTTGGAAATCCAATGCTTAGGAGGAGAATTTATCTGATTGATTCTCGGTCAACCTTGAGCAATTGAGGATCCTAATGAGCATGTCTTGTGTAAAAATGGGAGGGAAAATTTTGAGGTAAAACACCCGGGACAGTGGCATATTGATCTTGGTATACTATCTTCTTGGTGCATTTGACCTACGCTGATTGCTCTGTTGTTGTTGTTGAACAGGCGCAGGATTAGAGATTAGCACCGCTCCTACAGACTGACTGCGGTCACTTCTAAAATGACCCTTCTGGCCATAAATAACATTAACTTCTTTCTTTCCTCTAAATGTATTCTTTATATCACTTGAAGATGCATCCACCTGAATCTTTCCACTCTTGATACCACTTTCGACATGTTCCCCAAATAGAATCAGCTCGAAAAAACCAGATGAAGAACTTCCAATAATATGGTTAAAGAAAGGACCCGTTAAAGTGCCCATGAACATATCAACCATCTCCCTGTCAAATAAAAGAGGTTGCAATCTTCCAGCCAAATCTCTCCACTTCTAGGCATATTCTTTAAACCCTTCATTCGAGCCCATGGTCATATTTTGTAATGGCACACGAGTTGGTGCAAGGTCAGCATTATATTGATACTGCTTTTAAAAAGAAGCATCCAGGTCTTCCCAAGTGTGGATGTTGGTTCCTTCCAGCTGATAGAACCATCCGAGTTGTGTCCCAAATAAACTCTCTTGAAAGAAGTGAACCCATAACTTTCTGTCAGCAGTATGGGGTTGGATCATCCGAACATAAGACCGCAGATGAAGCTTTGGACATGACACACTGTCATATTTGGAAAAGATAGGAACCTTAAACTTTTGAGGGATGTCAACTCCTGAGATAAGACCCAACTCTTCAAAGTCCATCCCAAGCACTTTCTATATCTCTATAGAATTGAGTCGATCTTTCACCTGCTCGTATCTGTCATCAGCAGGAGGATAGTGTTCGGCAGAATAGTCTTCATCAGAATCTTGGCCAGAAACAAGGTTGTTATTCTCTTGACTTTCACACTCTTGTCATCTTTCTCTTGGTTATCATCTTCATTCAGGGGGGCCTCAAAATCTAGATCCCTTCTGACTGGACCCTTGAATCTTCTTCCCATATTAAGAAAAATTGCTGCCTTTTTAGTCTACTTCTTATTCCCCTTCATGATGAGAGTCTTCAATTCGTCTTGACCCTTTGCTAAGTCCAAGAACATTTGCTGAAACTGAGCGTTCTGAGCTTTAAGTTCTTTCACAGTTTGCTCGAGTGCCATCTTTTACTGAAATAAATAGCAAGAAGATGAGAAAACCTGCCTAGAAAGTACCTGTTATGTGATGATATGCATGATATGCAAGTGCAATATTTTCAAGGATCTTTGGGGGATTTAAATTTGTTTAAACAAAAGGGGAAAAAATAGATTTTAGTAATAAGCTCAAATTATAATTTCCTTCTAGGCTTATAATGATAACAAGAAGAGTTAAAAAGAAACAAAATATTAATTCAAGTTTCCCATGGGCGCTTCCTCTTCGTGTTGACATATGCATTAAGGCTTTGTTCTTCGTAGAGTCGTTTCGTCAGCTCCATTATTTTCTTCTCACTAGCATAGAAATGAGCCTCGAAGGTATCTCTTTCTTCCTTGAGCTGAATCCAGGACTTCTGTAGTTCTTCAAAGTAGTAGGCATATCGGGATGAAGAACGCTATAAAGAACATCCCCTTCAACAAATGGCTCTATGATCACTGGTAGGATAGTAGGATATGGAATTTTGAGATTCTGAGCACGAGACCACACACATCTGAGATAAGGCTCTAGAGGAATGGAATTCTTGTGTCCCAAAGTCTTGCTATCAATCTGGTTCACCGTGCCCCAAGCACGTATAAACCTTTGATGGTAATTTTGAGGGTCGTTCTCATAGTCGAACACAATACCCTGGATGAGCATATTATGAGAACCGTCCCTTTGAGCATAACCAAACTGACGCAGAGCTAGAGAAGGGTTGTAAGTGATGCCCCCTGTCATACCCCAAATATGTCCTACCTCAGTAATCCTTTTCTTAGAGTTGTTTAATTAAAAGATGGTACAACAATATCTGATGGACTATCTTTATTCAAGACCAAGGGAGTGTATCTTAAAATAAGAAGATTTAGTTGATATTAAAAAGGGGAGGGGTGAGAATTAAATCTGGGAGTATGAAAAAGAAAGGAAGAATTAACGCTAGGCCCAATTGAAATTAGAGAAGAAGTTCTGACTGCAAACGAAGAGATGTTAGGCTGTATGGATCAAGCGCTGACCCATTAGAACTTCTGAGACAGAAATCCCAGAAGTTCTTCCTTACATAAGCAAACGCAAAAAAAAGATATGCAGATAAGAGCCAGAATCACGCACAGGCTAGCGCTGGTACAAAACTGGAATATCAGATCTTCTAGCAGAGTAAGCAAGGGCAGAATCAGATTATCTTCCACAGCCCAAGCTCATAGTTTCAGAGGCTAAGAAACCCAAGCCCAAATCTATTGGACGTGCACAGGGAATCAATTTCAATCAAATCTTCCACAAAGGATCAATTTCCAATCAAATCTTTTTAATTTCATCCTCAATCTTTGTTCTAGCCACAGTCCAAGCCCAAAAATTGAACATTATAAATAGAGGAGCAAATTAGCACAAAAAAAAGATAAAAAAGAAAAGGAAAAAGAAAGGAAGGGGGGAGGAGGAAGGAATACGAGGAGAGAGACGAATTTGCAGAAAAAAGCAACACAGTAACGCTTGAAGAAAGAGCAAGGAGAGAATTTCTGGAAAACCCATAAGAAGAACACGCAGAAGAATAACCGAGGTTCCAATATCTGGAACCCTAGTTTCAATCGTCGTCGCTCCATCTTCCGTCGCTTCCATCACCAGAATTTGCAGAAGGAGAAGGAAAGGATAACAAGTCACGCACCAGAACCAGAAGTAAAAGCGCAAAAGGGGTAACCAATTTTAATCTGTTTCTCTACTGTTTTCATGCTGGATAGGGTCAGAAGAACATAGGCAGGGTTGAAACCATAGAAAAGATCTGTAGATAGTCTTATATTCTGATTGCATGTTCATGCTAATTTCTTATGTTCAGATGTAGTTCCTTTTTAGAAGTTTTGACTAGGCTTAACCCAGGTTTCAGATCTTTCCCTTGTCCAAAATCAACATTTGACTCGTATACTTTCTGTCAGCCTTTTTTCCAGAAACTCTGAGTAGTGGGCTTAGCCTAGAATTTGACGTCCCTATTTCCTGACTTTGCTTACAGCGCCCCTTTCAGAAGTTCTGCGACCGGGTCAAAACCCAATCAATTTTCCTACATCCCCTGCAGAACTTCTGCCCCTTTAAGAACATTCCTTTTCCAGAATTTGCGCTAGGACTTACAACCAGAGGATACATCCCCTTGTTCATAAATTGTTTTATTTTTTCTTTTATTTTTCTATTTTGCAATTATTATACTATTATTTATAATTGTTATACTATTATTAATTTTATTGTGAATATTAATATTATTTATTATATCACTTAAATTATTTTACATCAAAAATTGCATATTATTTTCTTATATTATTTGCATTAAATATTTTTTATATCATGCATTAACAAGAATTTTTGCAATTAATATCTATAAAAAACACAACAAATATTAAATTTTTTTCGCAATCAAATAAATTAAACAACTATTTTTGCAAAAGGGTTTCAAGCAGATTTTGACTTACTGCGCATTTAGCCAAAATCTATGCAATCACTACTCCCAGCCAAAATGCGAGGTGATTCAAAGTACGTTTGCGACCCCTAAAAAACAAAAACCCATACGAACTACGAATTCGGACTCTGATTCCTCATAAGAGGATACGTAGGCATACATTCAAAAATCATGGCGAGTCCTCCTAATTAAAATTTAAAACCCTGTTTACCCCAAACCTAAAACCTAATATCCTTGTGAACAAGGTAGATGAAAGGTTCCTAACACCTTCCTTTCGTCTAATTGAGTCCAAAACCTAGGATCTCTGTCTGAGAATTAGGTTTTTCTGTTAGATTCCCTTCCCTTAGGATAAAAACTAATAGTGGCTGCTCTGATTTGAAAACCAGTTGTAACACCCCCTCTTATACCAAGGAGTGGTACATTAGGTAATTCCCCATGACGATCAATAATAGTGACATCTTCCTGAGATCGAGAACACCAATGAATATCTGCATGAGTGAGTGACATCAACCTTTGAGACCACCTCAAACCTTGTTTGTTCTTTATCACTAATCGGGGCAGGTGCAAAATAAACCACCTGGACAGTAGAGGTATGCAACACATAAGAGTTCCTCGCTTCTTCATGGTACGAGTGTGGAGGGAATGCAGGACGTCTCTAAGCAAAGTATGTACCGGATTATGGGTGAGAAATTTTTTGATGGAATTCACATCTATGAATTGGTCCGAATTAGGGAATAGTACCTAAGCATAGATCAGCAAAGCCAAAATATCCTCAAAAGCACGGAAATTCATGGCATCTAAAAAACCACTGAGCCTTCTCTATAATAAATTTAGAACAAAAACCCTTGACTCCATTCCTTGTTTCCCAATTAGATACAATGTCCAATCGTTTCTGATGTAAGGCTACTGCAATGTATTCAGGTTTCAGAACTTGCTCTAGACTGGTAAAGGGCATCTGATCAAGAATCGACACTTCGAGAAACTTAGAAAATTCTTCCATTGTAGGCATCAACTCATAATCCAGAAAGGTAAAACATTGATTCTTAGGATCAAAGAACTGGAACAGAACACTCATCATGTCTTCTATGAATCCCGTAGTAACCAAACTGAGTAGATGACCATGTCTCTTGGTGAATTGAGAATTATTAGTAACCTTTGAGACTAATTCCTCAAGCTTGGAAGGTACTCTTACGAAGTTGATTCAGATAGTATTTCTACGACCGGAAGCCATGACCCTGCAACACAAAATAAAGATAAATCCCCTAGATCCTTGAAATGGTTAGTCATGATATGTTGCTATGATGTTATGATGTCATGTTTAAACAAAAAAAAACACAAACAAAACACAACAAGATCCTTAGGTTTAAGTCTTGCATGGGGTTCGTAGGTAAGTATCCTCTTGAAGTTTAGTTGGCTCAACATGTCCTAAAGAAGTAACTGGGTTCTAGGGATCTCAATATCACTAATTTTTCCCACAAGATTCATTTAGCATAACAACTGACTTGCCACCAAACAAAACCCGAGAGTCGAATATCAATGAGCGTAGTATCAAGCATCAACCAACTTTGGACTGCACCAAATCCGGCTATCTCACTACCTTCTAATGGATAAGTTGGGTCAATTAAGGTTCTAAAGGTCAGTTAGTGCTTATGACACCACGCGACAGCCTAGTATTCTCCCCTACTGGCTCGAGGGACACCGGTACAAACCAATGTGTCGCACTAACGTAGCCATCACTTCAACCATATCGGTATACACCGTATAGTTTCCATGATCTATTGCTACTTACCTAAAATGCCTCCAGATCCAGGTGTAGAATCTTTGCAAGAAAAGTAAACCCAAGCAACCCTCAAATGTAAAGCATACAAGGAAAACAAGGAAAGCATTTTAAAAGTGATCTAACTCTAAAGGTAACCCCTCTTTTTAGTAGTCCCCATCAGAGTCACCAATTCTATAATACAGTGGGAGAACTGACTTTTGGTTTTGAGTTTTATCGCAAATGTTGCGGATAGCCAGAGTCGACTATTGTACCCTAAAATTTTCCCTCTCATTTTTATTCAAGACATTCTCCTAGGGTTCTGTGCTACGGTGGCAGAACCGAATGTTTGACGCTGGTTTGCGTTTTGCATTTTTTGTTTGCAAAATGTCGCGGTAAGCAAGAGTCGCCATCGACTTTTATTTCATCCAACCGGAAAGGAAAAAAGTACATAAAAAAAATCCTTTTTTTGAGATTTTGAGTACGGGGGGTAGATTATAGAAAGGGAAGGTGTTAGCACCCTTTCTATCCATGGTTTTCCATGGGCTCTTAGGTACTTGCTCATCTTTTTAAAATTTCTTGTGTATATGCTTTGTTTTCTTGAAAATGTTTTACTTCGTGATAACCCTTGTATCGGTCCTCAAGGGTGTGACGAAGTTTGTTTTAGAAGTTTGTTTGAAAAGTGTAAGTGTGAAAAGTTTTGATTTGAGCAAGTACCTACTAGCATCTAGCTACTCAAAAAAAGATCGTTTCTATTCTCGTTTCTTTAGACAGTGTTATCCCGCTATTGAGAAATGGTAGCACCGTCGTTGGAGTTGTAAGGGTCAATTCGAAAGGGACGTATGATCACTAAAGCAATGTTAGGACATCTTAGTAATAACCATAGAGTCTTAAGATCATATTCGAGGCAACATTTCCGAGGCAACATTAGAACGAGACATTTGATCTTTTTAGACGGGAGGGCAACCACTAAGACACCCTATGCTTAATGATCGTTTACCGAAGGCAACCGAAGTGAGAGTATACCCTAATAGTGATATGTGCGAGTGATTGGTTTCATTTATTTATCTTTGCACATTAGGGTTTTCTAACCGTATTAATTTGTCATGCATTCTTGTCATACAATCCTATTAGCATACATCTAAACAGTCACATATTTGCGGGAATTAAAATGCGAGAAAGTAAAAAGCGATAAGTGAAAAGCCCTAGATTAAACTATTACAAACCATGAATAGTTACAAAAATATTGGCAAAAAAAATAACACGCGCGTGACGAATTAAATACGAGACAACTAGGGTTTTGACCCTTGACTTAAACCTATTGACGATTGATTAAAAAAAGATGTTTTCGTCATGCTTCGTTATTTAGGAAAATAATGAACTAAAGAAACTCCTAATTCTAATTAATTTTATACTAAAAATAAATTAATTCAATCTAAAAACCTATTTTTGTATTTTTTTTTTATTTATTTGAGAAAGGAAGAAAAATTAAATCAAGAATTAACCTAATTTTCTAATTGAATTTTAATTGTGAAAGAAATTAAAGTTGCCCTATATTAATTAAACTAATTAATACAAAAAATATTTATTAAGAAAACAAATCTTTTTTTGTGATTTTTGATTGGTTGATTTAAAATAAAATATCTTTTGTGTTGATTAAAAAATAACAGAATAATTAAAGAAAATAAATTAAAGAAAGAAAAATAATGGAAATAACCGAGTGGGCCTGCTGTCAGCAGATCTGATTCTGGCTGATGGGTCTAGAAGATGGTGACCCTCAGAAGATGGGGGCGCCGTATCTGGTCCTGGTTGGTGGATCAGAAGATGATGCTCTTCAGAAGATGAGGTGGACTGGATTTGATTCTGGCTGATGGATCCAGAAGGTGATGCGCTGGATCTGGTCCTGGCTAGTGGATCAGAAGATGCTGCTCCTCAGAAGATGCACGTGCTGGATCTGGTGAAAACAAAGGAGAAAATACCAAAAGCTCACGCCTGAGCTCGAACCCAGAATAATGAGCTTCTGACATCTTTCTTCTGACCAACTGCGTTGGACGTTAACTTATTACCATAATGAAAAAAAAACAATATATCAGAACAAACAAGTTTCTGGCCAGAATAACGCGCCAGAATTTAAACCAGCCAGTCAGGTTGTGACATGCTGTTGTCTTCTTCCTTAGAACCCTTATTTTAAGTTCTGATTCTTTTACCTACAGACGCAGGTCTGTTGCTGAAACCTGTGTCATTCAAAAATCAAGCATATGCAATATAAATTAAATTGGGGATCATGAGTCAGTTGGGTTTGAAACTCAGATCATCATGGTACCCATTATCAAGCCTAATTTTGCTTGAACACCAAAACCCCAAATTGGAGCACGAAAACCTAACAATGGCAAAAGCTTATTCTTGCACTGTAACTCAAATCAAACTATCCAGAAACATTGCAAACATGATGATGAATACAAATATGTAATTTAAACATGCCAAATATGCAAGAATTACATTAATCAAATTTTGGATATTTGTGCAAACCGTAAGAATGTTAGGCAGTGATTCTGGATGTTCTCATGCTTGCGAACGATTGGGAATGCTTCCTGAGACGTCCTGGAATAGGTTGTTGGCCTTGAATTGTTCTCAAAGATCCTCTATCCTGAAATCAGGACTTCACTTTTTGTCAAGATTTTTGAGTTTTTTTCTTCTAGTCTCACGCCTCCAGCCTCTCTCTTTTGATCTGCCAAGCTTTCTTATATAACCTAGAGTGAATTAGGTTAACAAATTTGGATTGAATCTTGAAGCTTTGATGAGATTTGATTTGACTTTTAATTTGTATGATATCCTTCCAAATTTGGCCTAACCATGCCAATTTCGTGCCAATCAGCCTTGATATGATCTGATTCGGATGTGCCAGCATAATGAGCTTATGATTCTGCCCAAAAAATCCAATCCAAACAAATCTTTGCTATTATTTACCAATTATTTGTTTTAATTCAATTTTTAATAAATAAAAATCCAAAATAAAATAAATAATGAAGCAAAAAACATGTGAGTGAGTATTTGGGTCGTGGACCATGTCATAAGCAAGATTCAATCATGAAAAACTAGGCCCATTTGACAAAAAAGTATTTTTGAGCACATTTGACTTTTGGCAATTTTGCCAAAATGGTCAACTTGGCCAATGCATAACTCTCTCAATTTTAACCCTAGAGAGGTGTTATTGGACTTTTTAGAAATCCTAGGATGTATCCTAAGTAACCCTTTTCGTCTCATCTCAATTGAGTCTTCCATGTTCATGTATGAAGCTTTGACCCAAAAGGTGTTTTTGTTGACTTTTTAAAATGATCTATAATGTCAAAATTAATATCTTCTTGTGAGTGCATATTTTGAACTTGGGAGCTGAATATGAATTTTAAGGGATTTCATCCTCTTCAAAATGAGCTTTGGATGGGCCATTTCTAAAAAAGTATGAGAAAGTTATGCTTGGTCAAAGTTGAGTTGACTTTTCCTGCAAAATCCTAATTTAGCAACTTTTGGGTTTTGGTGAATTGTGAGCAATCCTTGAGGAATCATGATAAACCCTTGATCAAATGATGAATAATACTTCAAAATGATGATTTTTACCAAAAATATTAAAGTTTGACTGTATGTGGGCCACAATTGACTTTTGACCTAGCATAGTCGATTTTCAGGCCTTAGAGCAATTGACTGAGCAAATTTCTCCTGCAAGGCTTGAAACTTGACATGGATGATCTTGAGAACATATTAGGATAATGGTGAGCATTTGAGTCCTTTGTGGTTCAAGAATCTTGATGAAAAATGAAACCCTAATTTGAGGTAGACTGCCTTAGGAGAGAGTTTGTCTGGTCAACTTTGAACTTCCTTGAGCAATTTGGGTACCTCACTTGCCATGTGTTGAGAAATATGGGAGGGAAAATTTTGGGGTACAACAGGTTCCTAAATGCTCAAGGTTGCTCAAGAATTGATTAGACAAGTTCTCCTCCTAAGCAATGGATTCACAACCAGGGTTTCACTGTTCACATAGAAGTTTCAGTTTCAAAAGCCTCAACTAGAATTCATGGTTTCTTATATGTCTCAAGGAATGATCATACCGAGTTTTATGCCTTGCATCACAATTTTGCCCAATCAATTGCTCAGATGACTGAAAATCAACTATATTGGGTAAAAACTCAAATGTGGTCAACATATTGTCAAACTTCAAGATTTTTGGTCAACATCAATATTTTGAAGTCATATTCATCATTTGATAAAGGGTTGATCATGAGTCCTCAATAAAAAACCCCAAATCATCAAAAGTCAAAAGTTGCCAAATTAGGGTTTCCTTAGGAGAAGTCAACTAAACTTTGACCAAGCATAACTTTCACACGCTTCATCAGCTTTCACCCAACAAAAGCTCATTTTGAAGAAAATTCAATTATCTACAACTCTGTCTCTCTAAGATCAAGTCCAAAAAATGCTTCATTTGAGAGATATGGGTCAATACGTTACATGTCATTTCAAACGTCAAAAAAAATAAACTTTTTGTCAAGGCAACTTACATCAAGATAATGTCTTCAAAAGTAAAAATGATCAACATAGAGATTGTATACGACATCTTGATATTTCCAAATAGTCAAAGATTACCTTTAAAAGATGAAAATTGAGAGAGTTATGATCAGTGCTAGTTGGAAACTTTTGAGCAAATGCATGAAATTCAAATTTAGCAAACTTCATATTTTGGAATATTGGGCCATTTTTTTAAAGTCCAAATTTGTATTACACTCCTCATACACCTCAAATATTGTTCATGCACCCATTGAATTATTTTATTTTAATCATTTTGATTTATTCATTAATAATTCAAAAATAAATAAGATAATATGTGAGGCTTCTTACACAAGGCCAAGCCCATCCTATTTTTGACATAATTCATGCTATTTAATCTCCAATCTTCATACAAGCCAACCACGAAACCCTTTCCTCAAGAAATTTATCCAAAAATCTCAAGTTTTTCAAGAACGCTAAAAACCCAAAGCCCTATTCATAGTCCCTTTCACTAAAAACTAGCCACTCCATTCACTCCCAACAATCATACAGAGTAAGAATGGATCAAATTTGATGGTTCAAAGCTCACGAAATATGCATGCATTCATCACCAATTTCATGATCTTTACAAAACTCTTATTTTGATTTTCATTTTTATTTAAGCCATACGAATGCCACTAATATGTTTCTGAGATGCATTTGTACAGGTTTGGATCTTCATAATGATCCCATGCAATCCATATTGTGAGATGCCATACTTGCACAAATCCACATCTATTTTGTTATACCTCTCAAACCATGCCATTTCAGTCAAAAATTAACCATCCTATTAAACTCGCAACCCTCGATTTAGGGGGGTAGGGTACTTTTGGCTTTTTAATAGTTTCTATTTTACAGGGGCGAACAATTGACTCACCCGAGAAGATGTGTGGAGCTAGGGCTCCGACGCCTCTTTGGTCTATGCCTCTTTGATTAACATTTATTTTATTGGTTTGATTATACAACATGATGAAACATCCACCCCAGTGGAAGAAGCGCGCGCGTTAAGGCATTTGTGTCAAAGGGCATGAGTTCGATCCTGCCTTTTGTCATCTATTTTCTTCATATTTTCATATTTTGCAGGATAACTTACAAAACGCACTGAAACTATTTCCTACCACCAAGGCACGCCTGGCCTGGTGGTGAAGGTGCTGAGTGAAAGGGTAGAGGGCGCGGGTTCAACACCCAGCCCTGGTAACTTTTTTAAACCCTTATTTTTTTTCCTATTTTCACTTATAAAACCCTAAATTCATTAAACTAAACCATTTTTTTATCAATTAATTTTTTCACAAACCCTAATAAACATTAGGGTTTAGTTTTTTTTGTTAGCTAATAAACTTTCTTCTTCTTTTCAAATTTAAATTAATTAGGTCATTAGGTTAATCATCAAATCTTTTCTATTAAAAATCAATCCAAGCAATTCCATTTTCCTTTTCCTTTCTTATCGCTTCACATATTTTATTATTTTCGCATTTTATTCGATTATTGTAACTGTTTATGGTTTGTAATAGATAATTAGGGTTTTACTCTTTTCCCGCATTCTTATTATTTGTATCCCCCACTCCCGAAGCCTTGTAATAGCGTAGGAATCTTTAATTTCTGCCTTTACTTTATGTATTTATTGCTTTCCTTATAACTATATAGTAATAGGATTGTATGACAAAGATTAAAAGCAAACGGAAGCAAAACCCTAATGCAAGATAAATGAACTGAATTGAATACACTTGCACACTCACACCTCTAGGGTAACCTCCCTTGTCGCCTCGGAAAGAAAACACTCATGTCCCTCAAACGTGGGGACGCTTTAGCACTCTCCCTCGATTAAAAGATCATAGTCCTTGGATGACCCTTTCGATGCTGTCACTTTGTTTAAAAATACTTCGTGTTGTGTGTTTGAAAAATATTTAGAAATGCCAGTAGTAAGGCAACTTTGTAATGATTCTTGAGAATGCGTACAAAGTGTTTGTTTGAAAATATTTTTGAAAGTGTTTGTGTAAAAAGATGTTTTGTTTTGTTTGTGAGCAAGCAATTATGAGCTATATACCTACTCAAAGTCTTTATTGTTCTTTTCCTTCTCCTTTAGATAGTGCTACCCTACCATTAGTTAGTAGGAAGCCCTATCGTTCATGTCAAGGGATAGGCACGGGTCATCGTACAATCATTGAAGGAAACTCATAGGAGCGCCTTAGCAATTTCGTTAAGGGACTGGATCGTTTACCGAAGACAGAATTGAAAGGGTCATCTAGGGACTACAATCTTTTCAATCGAGGGTCTTTGCTAAAGCGTCCCCACGTTTGAGGGGCATGACTATTTTTATCAAAGGCAACAAGGGAGGTTACCCTAGAGGTGCGTGCGTGCAAAGTGATTCGTGATTTAATTATTTTATCTTGTATTAGGTTAACTATCGATTCGTTATTAGTCTTTTCATGCAAAACCTAATTACTAGGCCATATTGACGAATATATTAAAGCGATAATGTATGGAAAATAAAATTCTACGCTATTACAAAGCTTCGAGAATGGGGGGTACAAGTAATAAAACCATGGGAAAAGTAAAACCCTAATTAACTATTACAAACCATGAGCAGTTACAATAATGATGAAAAAAATGCGAAAAGAGTAAACTACACGAAAATGTAAAATAAGGAAAAGAGGAAGGAAATTGTTTTGGTGATTTTTTGATAAAAGATTTGATGATTAACCTAAAACCTAAATTGATTTTAATTAATTAAAAAACCTAAGATACCTAATTAATTTTAATTTTAAAAAAAATAATAAAGTTTATTAATTAACAAAAAACTAAACCCTAATGTTGATTAGGCTTTGTGAAAAAATTAATTAATAAAAAAAATGGTTTAGTTTGATGAATTTAGAATTGTATAAGTGAAAATAGTAAGAAAAATAAGGGTTTAAAATTTTTTACCAGGGCTAAGTGTTGAACCCACGCCCTCTACCCTTTCAATTCGCACCTTCACCACCAGGCCAGGTGCACGCCTGTTTCAAAGAACAGAAGCCAATGCGTTTTGTACTCAATCCTGCAAAATATGGGAAATCATGAAAAAAATAGCAAAAGGCAGGGATCGAACCCACGCCTTAATAGGGTAATGCCTTAGCGCACACGTTTCAGCCGTTGGGGAGGTAATACATCTGTTCATTATAATGAAACAATGTATATATAATATAGAAACTGTTCATGAACCGGAGAGGCGTCGGGGCACTAGCTCCGGTAGCCTCCTTCTATCAAACCTGCAAAATATACCAAATTAGTAATCTAAAGGGACACTACCCCCCTAAATTAGGGTCTGCGATTTCAATAAGATACTTATTTTGGCCTAAATCGCAAGGGATTTTGAGCTATGGTGAATACTGAATACACCGGTGCAATTATGGTGTTTTACGATATGGCCAACATTGGACCTCCATAATGGTTCTATCATGCACTATCAAGCCTCAAAAACATAATGACATCATTAATATATCTCAAAGCAAACGAAAAACTAAAAAAAATACAATTTTTCCAAAGTATGAGATCGGAGATGTATGCGATGGTGTTTCATGTGTTTTGGATTATCAAACTTGGTCCATTCTTACTATGTATGATTGCTAGGAGTGAAAGGAGTGGCTAGTTTTCCTTGGAAACGATTGTGATAAGGATTTGAAGGTTTCCCTAAACATGAACAATTTTGAGTTTTTTTTTGGAGGTGATTCTTGGACAAGGTTTTTGTGGCCTTTTGTGTCTAAATGAGTGTGGTTAAATAGCATGGGATTTGGTCAAAGATATGGGTGTGGACCTTTATTGACAAGCCTTGTATTTTTTTCTTATTTATTTTGAATTATTAATGAATAAATAAAAAATAATTAACATAAAATAGATAAAGGGGTATATGAATAAGATCTGAGGTGTATAAGGAGTGTAATACACGCTTGGATTCTTAAACAATGGCCCAATAGCCCAAAATATCAAGTTTGTTCAATTTGAACTTCATGCATTTGCTCAAAATTTCCCAACTTGCAGGTCATAACTCTCTCAATTTTCATCCTTTGAAAGTGATCCTAAACTTTTTGAAAAGCTTAAGGTGTCCTCTACAATCTCCATGTTGATCATTTTTGCATTTGGAGATTTATCTTGATGTAAGTTTCCTTGACAAAAAGTGTCTTTTTGTTGACTTTTGAAATGACCTGTAATGTATTGACCCATATCTCTCAAATGAAACATTTTTTGGACTTGAGCTTAGAGAGACAAAGTTGTAGAGAATTGAATTTTATTCAAAATGAGCTTAGTTTGGGTAAAAACTTATGAAGCATGTGAAAGGTATGCTTGGTCAAATTTCAGCTGACTTCTCCTAAGGAAACCCTAATTTGACAACTTTTGACTTTTGATGACTTGAGAGTTTTCCTTGAAGAATCATGATCAACCCCTGATCAAATGATGAATGTAACTTCATAATGTTGATGTTGACCAAAAATCTTGAAGTTTGACTGTATGTTGACCACATTTTACTTTTTGCCCAATACAATTGATTTCTAGTCATTTGAGCAATTAATTGAGCAAAATTGTAATGCAAGACATGAAACTTTGTATGAGAATTCTTGGAGACCTATAAGAAACCATGTAAACCACTTGAGGCCTTAATAACCCAAACTTCCTTGAGAAAAATGAAACCCTAATTGTAAGTCCATTTCTTAGGAGGAGAATTTGTCTGATCAATTCTTGAGCCACCTTGAGCATTTGAGAACCCTAGGAGAATGTATTGAAGACAATGAGAGGGAAAATTTTGGGGTACAACGTGCAGCCTCACATCGATGTTCCAAGTTCGCTCATGATAGGCATAATTCTTCGAAAAGTGTATAACACTTTGACTATCACATTTAACATGGATAACACGGCGTTGAAGTTTTATCTCCCTAGCAAAACCTTCAATCCATAATGTTTCTTTCACAACTTCAGTGAGGCCGATATATTTCACTTCAGAGGTTGATAAGGCAACAAACTTCTGAAGTGTAATTTTCCAACTAATTGTTGTGCCAAACATAATTAACACTTATTCAGAAATACATTTTCTGGAATCTATACAACCTGCATAACTAGAGTTGACATATCCTTGGATTTCTACTTTAGTATCTTCACCACATGTTCCACCATAAATCAAGAATCTGTTTAAAGACCTATTTATGTACCTTAGAATCTACTTCAATGCTTGCTAGTGAGCATTTCTAGGATTGACCATGTACCTGCTTACAAGACTTACTGCATATGTTATGTTGGGTCTAGTATAGACCATAGCATACATCAAAGAACCTACTATGTTAGCACATGCGATTCTATTCATATAAGCTATTTCGACCTTAGTATTGGGACACTGATCTATACTCATCTTGAATTAAGATATTTTTTAGAGTCACAACGGGCTTTGAATTTGACATACCAAACTTGTCAAGAACTTTCCTTAGTTATGTCACTTGAGATAAGCATAATATTGACTGATTTATATCTCTTTGGATGTTAATCCCAAGAATCTTGGATGCAACTCTCACATCCTTCATGTTGAACTCCTTATTAAGTTCAACCTACACATTCATTACATCTTCGACATTGTTGCTTGCTATGAGAATATCATCTACATAAAGTAACAAAATAACAAATGAATTTCCAGGTTGAAATCTGAAGTAAAGACAGTGGTCGAATTGACTTCTAATGAAACCTATGTGTGCCGCTACGCAAAAAACACATAGTATCCATCAAACTTTATTTATCCTAAAGGGAAGGGGAAACATCGAGAAAACCCCAAAAGGTGAAGAAAATGGTCTTGCAACAAAATTTGAGTTCAAAAGTAGATTATGCAAGGGGAAGGTATTAGGACCCCTCACATACATTTTACTCAATGAGATCCACTTTGTTTGTTTCTAAGGGTGTTGTTATCTAAAAACTTACTTTATATGAATGATATAGGGGGAAAAGGTTTTAAATTAGTGTGCTCGCCAAGATTTAATGAATCTTGTGCCTATGTATCCCCATATTGCAATAGAGAAATTACAGCTTCACAGTTCATATAGAAAAAGGTTTTTTGTTGGGTTTTTTAATGGACGATGTTACGTTCGCATTCGAGCAGTTAAGTGTTGTTGCTTGTAACAACCTTCTACAACCCAAGGAATATACACAATTATTCTAATAAATAAATCAGAGTATATCACCATTAAGGGTATCACATCTTCATATAAAACTTCACAACAATACATTCTGCTCCGTAACACGAGTTTTCAAAATATTAAACAAGATACTCCAACACTTGATTCTTCAAATTAATGCAGCGGAAATCATAACTCAAACGTATCGTAATAAATACTTCATAAAATTTATTCATGCTTTGTAACTCACAATTATAAATCAAAACAACTCGAGTACCACGTAGGGTGACTCCACATCTTAAAACAAAACAAAGAACAAAAGTTCTAAGTCATTCGACCTCAACCCCGATGTTACATATCAGAGAAAGACTCCCTTTATTCAACAAAATAAAATAGACGCACTCTGTAGTTATTCTCTAATGCTTCTACGGCTATTCTCGATCACCTGCGTGTTATCCACGGGGAGGCAACATTCAAGCAGAAAGGGTGAGTAAATCATAATCATTATATAAGACATAATAAATAGACATAGTAAATATGAACATAAGCAAGGCATCACAAATCATCACATCTTCATGTTATACTCACACCATCACAATCAATTCACAACAACGGGTTATCAACATGCCATTTATCTAAAATTCTCATTTAATCACATCATTATGCAATGTCACATAAAATGTAATGCATCATCATAGACTCATGCATGTGGTACCAAAAATTCACCGTTGACTTAATCATCATTATCTCCAAAGATCCCCACCATAAGATCGATTCCCGCTTGGAACCAGAGCACTTCACTATTGCACCCAATACACAATATAGGATTGTTGCCTTCACTGGAAAATCGTCCCATCATCTTCATCGGACCAAAGTCCTAACTTCACTGGACCGAAGTCCTAAAATATGCCATGAATGCATGATGCGCAACAACATAATAAACACTACCACGCCTAATCAACATGCATCATCATTCGTGATTACTTCATTATATCACCATCATAACATCATATCATATAATCATCTTAATAAAACATCATGTCATCATAACATCATGTAATCATCATCGTAATGAAACATCGTCATAATATCATTATCATGTCATCATAATATCCAAACATCATTATATCACACAAAATATCTTCATGTCATCATATTATATAAGTTATCATCCTAATGTCTCATAATCATCCTCTATCCATCTTATAATCATCTTAATAAACAAGCATCTTCGTAATCCAACATGGCGAACCTAACTTCATTTTAGATTAGGTATTATGAATATACTTCATATTATTCATTGTACTCCATATAAATAAATTTCATCGCATTAGCTATCCAATGCTTAGAACGACATGTCATTCTGAGTTATAAAACTCAAGTTATGACTCTTTTAAGAAAATCCAATACAACCAATAAAAACTGGACATCATCGTTTGTCGACACACCTTCATCACCTGGTGACTCTCCCTTCACCACCAACATCACCCAACGACGCTTGGAGAGACTCACTCCAGAAGCGCCACTCTTTTCTACCCTTCGTCGCTACCTATTTCGCCTGGCGATGCGTCTTAGCATGGCGACACTACCTACATCGTCTAGCGACGCTGCGCGAACAAGGTTTTTCTATTGTGATTTCCTGCACAAACTAGTCCAATTCTTCTTCGATTCCATCACATTAGAGATCCTAAAATACCATCTAATCATAGGTTTTCATCATCTATCAACATCCTAGAATTCCATACTCATTATACATCAATTATAAGTCATTATTCATCACCAACTCATCAATTTCTCATCAAACAACACCAAATCCTCATCTACCAAAACCTAAGGCAATTATACCATCATCTAAACCTTTAATAAAGTATAATAACAATGATAAAATTCCCCTTACCTTAATATTATTTCTAGAGATCAATTCCTCTTCATGCTCTAACGAGATTCCTATGCTTTTCTAGCCTCTTGTGACCTAGACTTCTTTTCTCCATAACGTCTGTTCCAATTCCACAATCTCACATAATGATCGTATAAAATCCCAAACCTTCTCCTTATACCAAACTTGCCCTCTTAGACCCCTAATAATGAACTTACCATCATGCCCTCACTTACCCTTCACTAATGACCATAACGCCCTTATTTTCTCTACATCACATATTATTCTATTTATCTTAATTAAAGTAATTATAAATAATTACTTTAATTATTCTAAAAATACACAATTGGTCAATATTACCTAATTCCATCTATACCACTCATAATAACCTATCACACATCATATTCATCAAATCATCACATTCAAACATCATGTTTACCTCAATCATCATGGTACACTTCATATCCATCATAATTTCACAAATTACCATAAAGGCTCACATATAATCATCAAAACACCAAACACTTTATATTGACTCATGTAATCGAGCTAAATTAATTATTTAAACAGTTAATATAGAATTCAAGGTGTTACAACTCTCCCCCACTTAAAAGAAATTTCGCCCTAAAAAATTTACCTGACGGAAACAACATTTGATAAGACTCTCTCATTTGATCTTCGCGTTCCCAAGTCCAACTTTCACCAGATGGCCCGCCCCATAATACCTTCACTAAGGCAATGTCCTTGCCTTGAAATTGCTTCACTTCCTGACCTTCTATTCGCAATGGTAATGCCTCAATAATCAAGTTATCTCTCACTTGTACACCATCCATTTGAATCACATGTGAAGGATCTGAAATATACTTTCTCAACTGAGACACATGAAACACGTCATGCAGATTCGCAAGTGACGGAGACAAAGTAATCTGATAATCCACCTCACCTATCTTCTCTGATATTTGATACTGAACAACAAAACACGGTGTAAGTTTTCTCAAGAACACATGATCATCTACTTAGAACTCAATATCTTTTCTCCTTTTATCACGATAGCTCTTATGACGACTCTGTGAAGCCTTCATCTTCTCTTGGACCATCTTTATTTTTCCAGTTGTCTCTTGTACAACCTCATGTCTGATTACAACACTCTCTCCTGACTCATACCAATATAATAGAGTCCTACACCTCCTGCCATGCAACGCTTCATATGGCGCCATTCCTGTACTAGAATATAAATTTTTATTATAAGTAAATTTAATCAATGGCAAGTGACTATCCCAAGCTCCTTCTTATTCTAGAAAACAAGCCCTTAACAAATCTTCTAAAGACTTAATAGTTATTTCTGTTTGTCCATATGTCTGAGGATGATATAAGGAACTCAACTTCAACTTAGTACCAAAGGAATTCTGAAAAGCTGTCCAAAATTTGGACGTAAACCTCAGATCTCTATCCTACACGATACTCAAGGGTATTCCATGCAATTTCTCTAATATACACCTCAACTAACTTCTCCATAGGATGATTGATCTTCATCGGATGAGCCGACTTAGTCAACCTATCCACAATCACCCAAATCGAATCATTACCTTTAGCAGTCTTCGGCAAACCCGACATAAAATCCATGGAAATATTGTCCCACTTCCATTTCAGAATACTCAACGGTTACATAAGACCCATAGGCTTCTGATGTTCAACCTTCGACTTCTGACAAGTCAAACAAGCATAAATAAACTTAGCGATCTCCTTCTTAAAGCCATACCACCAAAATAATTACTTCAAGTCTTGATACATCATCGTAGCACCCTGATGAATACTCAACCCGCTTCTATGTTCTTCCTTAAGGATACTTGTTGTACCCCAAAATTTTCCCTCCCATTTTATTCAAGACATTCTTTCAAGGCTTCTCAAAACACTCAAGGGTTGACTAGTCAAGATGCACCTCCTAAACCAAATGCCTGCAACTAGGGTTTGGAGTTTCTCAAAGAAATTTGGTTTACAAAGGTCACAAGTGGCTTCCATGGTTCTTCATAGGTCCATAATTGGTTCATGTCAAGTTTCAAGGCCTCCATCGCAATTTTTCTCAGTCAAAGACTCAAGTGATTGAAAATCAACTGTATTGGTCAAAAAGTCAATTGTGGTCAACATACAATTAAACTTCAAGATTTTTGGTCAATATCAACATTTTGATGTGATATTCATCATTTGATCAAGGGTTGATCATGATTCCCCAAGGGAAGCTCTAAAATCATCAAAAGTCAAGATTTTTCAAATTAGGGTTTCCTTAGGAGAAGTCAATTGAACTTTGATTAGTCATAACTTTCACATGTATAATACGGTGGGAGAACTGACTTGGGTGTTTTGCATTTTATCGCAATTGTTGTGGATAACAAGATTTGCCACCGACTTTTCTTTTATCCAATAAAGGAAAGAGTGAAAAGAATAGGAAATACCTTTTGATAATTTTCTTGAGTTCGGGGGGTAGGTTATGAAAAAGGTATTATCACCCTTTTCATCCGTAGTTATCTACGGGCTCTTAGTTGCTAGCTCACTTTGAAATGCTTTGTAAATGTGCTTGTGATTTTTTTTTTGAAAGTATTTTTGAAAAGTGCTATCGTTTAGGAGAACTTTGTAATGTTTTTCGTTTCGGTGAAAACATATACAAAGCGTTGACTTTTGAAAATATTTCATGAAAGTGTTGGTGTATTTGAATGATATTTTTAAATGTTTGCAAGAAAGCAACTACAAACGTTCTACCTACTCAAAAGAAAGTTTTTGTTCTTTTCCTCCTCCTTTAGATAGTGTTATCTTACCATTAGTTAGTAAGAAACCATATCATTGGATGTGAAGGGACAAGCGTGGGTCATCATACACTCATAGAAGGCAACTTTGTAGGACACCTTAGCAATTTTGTTGTAGGCTCTTAGATCGTTTACCGAAGCCAACATTTAAGGGTCATCGAGGGACTACGATCTTATATTCGAGGGTCTTTACTAAATTATTCCATGTTCGAGGGACATGGCTGTTTATTCTGAGGCAACAAGTGTGGGTTAACCCTAGAGGTGCAAGTGTGCCAAGTGTATTATTTTTCATGCATTTTTTTTCTTGAATTAGGATTGTCTATTTGTTTGATTTTAGGTTTTTCCATACAAATCCTAGTTACTAGCAATAATATGGAAAATGATAAATTGCGGAAATTAAAAGTTCTACGCTATTACAATACTTTAGGGGGATGAGGATTACAAATTACAAACGGGTATGATGAAAATTAAACCCTAACTATTACAAATTTTTGACAATTACATAATTATAATACAAAAATAATAGAATGTGCAAAGAAAATATAAAGAAAAGAAATTGGAAGGAAAGTTGTTTTTGTTTGAGTTTTTTTTTAATGAAAAAAGAGTTTAACCTAATTAATTAAATTGGAAAGAATTAATAAAATCCTAATGCCTAAATTAATTTGATTAAAGAGAAAATTAAAATAAAATCTAAGTCTATTAGTTTAATTAAATTAAGAAAGAAAAATGTGTTTTTTACGTTTTTTGTTTAAGGGAGATGAAATAAAGTAAAAATAAAATAATAAACTTTAGTCTAAGTATTTAATAAAAATATAATTTGTTGTATTTTTAATTAGAAATAATAAAAATAATAATATTTAGAGTAAATAAAAGACCATAAAATTAAAATTAAAATTAGAAGTCAGGGGGTTTGAAAATGAATTATGGGGTTAGAATGAAAAACAGTTTTTTTACATAGGCCCGAGGCCTTTTTTTGTTATCAGAAATAAAAACAAATTAAATTAAAAAGAGAATATTGGGCTACGTAGTAAATAGTAAACATGGGGTGATGGGAAGTAAAAATGAATGGCCCAGAGATATGAGGCCCAAGCGCATCTGTTCAAACAAAAATAAACAAGTGAGAATATGAAAAATGCAAAAGGTCTCGCTAGGCTTTAACCCAGGACCTTATAGAGTAATGCCTTACGCGCGCGCTTCCTGCCACTGGGGTGGTTGTTTCATCCGGTATAGAAACAAATTGCAATAAATATAAGATAAAACAAGTCCGTGATTGTACTTCATCTTCTTCCTCGCGCAAGCCATAACTCTATAACTTTCTCAACACTCAACCATTTCAGAAATTATAAACATTAAACTTGTTACAAATTTTACCACAATTTCAAATATGTAAATAACTTAAGCAGTGGATCAAAGGTGAGCACGAATTTTAAATGGTACCAAATTTAACCTATTTTTTTCCAGAAAGTTCAGGCTAAAATTTTTTATTACTCCGACAACATAAATGAATTCTAAGGACATGGTTAGTTTCAGGAATATGATGTCTACATTATATCTTTTAAAATGGAAACCAAATGATGCTTGTATGAAGAGTTAGAATTTCAGAAAACTCACCTTACAGATGGAGATCGTGTTTGGAGTTTGAGCAACCTTCAAGGTGTTGTATTGATCTGGTTAGCTTCCTTGAACCTCTAGGAAGTTAATGCAATGATTAGCTTGAACTAAGAGTGCCTGGAATGTTTTGGAGAAGTCAAGTTGCAAAGAGCTATTTTTGAAAATGGAGGATGGAAAATATGGAGCTACAAAAGTGATTCAGGTGTTTGAATCACTTCTATATAGTGTATAGATGATGTTTGAAGGGTTATAATGAAAAACACATGAGGGAATTTGAAGCTTGGATTTCAAAACCAGAAATGACAAGTTTTGAGGTATTTTTGGTGATTATGTGTTTAAGGAAGTTTGAGGGAGATTTCAGGCTAGCAAAATCATGTCCTAGGCTTGTGAATAAAGGTTAAATTTATAGGAAAAGGTTTGGAAGCTTGGAGGGATTAGAAACACAAAATCACATGTTATGAATCTTTGGCTTATTTTTGAAGTAATCTTGACCAACATGGTTTCAATGCAAGGTACATGGCTTGTAGGGTGGCTAAAAACTTTAAACATGTTTGTTATGAGTTTATAGAGGATTCTTGTGCAAAAAGAACAAGTGTAATGTTCAAGACAAGTTGACTTTGTGATTAAAGCAACTTTTCAAGAATGGCAATGGTGCCTTTGTGTCATAAATGGAAATGCAACTTGGATAATGGTTCAAATGCTTGGAAAATGACTCTAATAGTTATGTTATAAATTAATGATGGAGTGAAACACATGTTAGAAGCTTGAAAAGTTGAGTTATGCAGCATAGGCTACGGTTTTGATCAAGTGTTCATTATAAAAATGACTTATAATTCAAAAATGGATGCCCAGCATCTTCTCTTTGATTCTCTTAGCTCAAAAATGATCTTTTCAAGTTCTAGGACATTTTGAAAAGCTTGAAACATCCTGTACAAATTTCGTGTTTTCCATTTTTGCTGAAATCAAATTGGAGCTATGTGAAAAATGGCCAAGAAGTTGGGACAAAAATATGCCTAAACTAGGTCAAAATTTCACTAAGTGTTTAAGAAAAAGTGCATGACTTCATGGGTCTATAACTCAAAATCTAAGCATTTTTTGGATATGAGCCCTACAAAACAAAGTTGTAGATTTCATCAAGATCTACAATTTTCATGTTGAAAGTTTTCTTTGAATCATCTTGGATCTTGGTTAAAAATTGGCATGAAGTAGTGAAATTATCATGTACAAAAACACTTTGAAAAATTTCTAAGTCTTGAAAAGTTTGACTTTTCAAATTGACTTTTGACGTTATTTATTTCTTGATGATCAAGCTTCATATTTTTGAATGTCTTGATGAATTTTGATCTTTGAGACTCAAATTTGACCAAAAAGTCAAAGTTTGACTTTTGGTGTATCAGTTAACTTTTTAACAGTTGACCAAATTTCATCTATCAATTGTTTGATCTTGAGGGATGAATTGAATCATGCAATTTGGTCAAAATGATGTAATTGAATCCTTGAAATCATGTTTCAAACCAATAAGTCATGTATTAGGTCAAAAGTCAAAAACCAGTCATTCTAATAAAAAAACCTAATTTTGACCATTTTACCTTTTTGATGAATTGAACACTTTTCTTGAGTAATTGTGACTCACACTTGATCAATTGATTAATATGACTTTAAAATTTTGATATTGGTCAAAAATCTTGAAGTTTAACTGTAAGTTGACCATAATTGACCTTTTAACCAATACAATTGATTTTTCAGTCATCTGATCAATTGACTAAGCAAAATTGTGATTCAAGACTTGAAACTTGACATGGGTATTCTTGGAGGTCTATAATGATCCATGAAAGTCACTTAAGGCATTATAAGTCCAATTGTCCTTGTGATAATAAAAACCCTAATTTGGGGCATCAGTGTTTAGGAGGTGGTTTGACCTAGTCAACATTTGTGCAAACTTGAGCTATTTCAAGATCTTGTGAGAAATGTCTTGAGAAAAGAAAGGGAAAATTTTAGGGTACAACAGCTGCCACTATTCAATCTTCTTAAACCTGGAGAGTTAGATTGGCGGGTCCGCCATTCGTGACTTGAAGGTGGAAGATGGTTGAGCATTAGAGTGCCCAGAAATTTGCAATCGCACGAAATAATATGTTGGTTGATCGTGTCGGGAATGGGCTTATAGATGCCATTTGGAGAGGTGATAAAGAGTTATTAAAGATGGGCTTATAGATGCCATCCAAAGTGATTGCTGATAAGTATAAAGCTTGACTGTGACTATTATTTCAATGTATACTGGAAGGAATCTTGTGGCGACTACTACTTCAGTAGGTAATAAATGAATCTGACGACTACTACTTCAACAGATAATGAAGGACTCTCTGACGACTACTATTTCAAAAAGTAATGAAGGAATCTCTGACGAATACTACTTCAACAGAGGTAATGAAGGAATCTCTGACGAGTATTGCTTCAACAGGCAATGAAGGAATCTCTGACGACTAGTACTTCAACAAGTAATGAAGGAATATCTGATGACTATTACTTCAAACAAGTAATGAAGGAATCTCTTAAGACTACCAATTCAACAGGTAATGAAGGAATCTATGACTACTACTACTTCAAACAGGTAATGAAGGAATCTTTGACGACTACTAATTTAAACAGGTAATGAAGGAATCTACGACGACTACTACTTCAACAGGTAATGAATGAATCTCTGACGACTACTACTTCAAACATGCAATGAAGGGATCTCTGAAGACTACTACTTCAACAGGTAATAGAAAGAATCCAAGCTTGATATTGTCTTAGATAAGATTACAGATAGTTGATGATATTCATCCACACACTGATATTTTCCTGAAAAGGTAAAGAGTTAGTTGTATGCAATGCCATGGTGTATGAAATGCATTGCTTAATGATGTTCTCAAAACAAATGAGATTATGCTATATGTTTCATATGCATATGTCATGATGCATGAATGTTATTGAAATGTATCTTTGTCTAGGAAAATAAATCCCTGAATACTGTTGGGGAGTTACAGGACTACTTCTTGAGACGAAGAGTATGTGTATCTTCAACATTGTTTAGAGTGCTTCTGCTGGGAAATCTTGTTTGCTGTTTGAGGAAATTCTGCAAGAAATGTTGGTTTCTGCTTAGGGAGTAGAATTCAGGAACCTTAGTTAACCATTACTTTACTGGGGAATTTGATTCTTATATACCCTGACTGGGGATAAAAGAGATGATTAAACTTCCGATTTGTCTAGGGAGGATGAAATTAAACTGTTATTTGGTCGGATTTCATGCTTCATAATAACTTTCTGGGGATAGTATCTTTTAGAGAAGAGGAGTTTTGTCAGTTGATTTGTATTAGTCTAAAGAATAGACTTAGGATGGGGAGACTGGTTCGTTGGGAAAATAAACCCTATCGAGGAAATTATTCTAGAGATCTTATTGGGAAAGTGAATTCTTTTGGGGAAGTACTTTTGCAAAGTTTCTTTTATGGTTTTAGAAAACTCGGTTGGGGAAGAGAAATTCCAGGAAATATGCCGATTGGAACTCTGGATGTGAGGATAATCTTATTGAAGTAATTCTGGGGGGATATCCCAAAAACATAAGTAAATGCTTATTACTGTTCTTGTGCGCACATTTGTTTACAGTTAATCTTGTTCATATGCATATGTTCATTCAATTTTAGTTATTGGACGTTTTTGCACTCAAAACAGAGAAAAAAACTTTGCACTTCAAAGTATATTTGTATTGATAATTTACCCAAAAACAGGCGTTTTTGTACAGGGAGACAGAAATCCTAGCAAGAGGAAGTCGTCGAAAAAATGAAAAGAATACAAAGTGAAAAAAAATTGTATGGCCATGTGGAAGTGATCACATTAGGTTCCGACTCCGTTATTGCCCATATGTCTTCGAACATCATCCCTTGTTGTTGGAAGAAGTTGATTGAATTGATCTTGTACGCTTTTGAACTTTTGACCTTGGTAATAAAGCTGGATGTAGTGATTCAACGAGACATAGTCATAATCTTTTAATCCTTAACTTTTGCCCATACCACCATTTCGCGTTTTTAGTCCACCAGGATACCCTTTTTTTTTTCAAGCCGCCCTTTCAGGTTTGCGACTTTCCAGATGTACAATCTTTTATATATTTCCCTAATTTTTTCCCAAACCTTTATGGTTTTCCAGGATGCCCTTATTTTTTCCTAGGCATGTCAACCTAGCGGGTCATTCTAATGCGTAGTATTTTCTGACTATGTCCGCGTTCACAGGGTGCGGGAAATATTTTCCGTCCATGGTAGTTAACATCATAGCACCACCAAAAAATAATTTCTTGACAACAAATGGCCCTTCATAGGTGGGAGTCCATTTTCCCTTGGGATCTCCTTGTGGTAGAATGATGTGTTTTATTACCAAGTCACCAGCCTGATATACTCGAGGCTTGACTTTTTTGTTGAATGCCTTGATCATACGCCTTTGATACATTTGACCATGATAGGCAGCAACCAATTTCTTTTCATTGATCAAGTTCAACTGATCCAACCTAGTATGAATCCATTTATCCTCGCCTAAGTCTGCTTATTTCATAATCCGTAAAGAAGGAATCTGAACTTCGACAGGTAGGACAACTTCCATGGCATAGACTAAAGAGAATGGGGTTTCCCCAATGGATGTTCTTAAATAAGTACGATAGCCATGAAGAGAAAATGGTAGCATCTCATGCCAATCTTTGTAGGTCACCACCATCTTCTGTATAATCTTCTTTATGTTTTTATTAGCAGCTTCCACTGCACCATTCATCTTAGGTTTTAAGGAGAAGAGTTGTGATGCTTGATTTTGAACTGCGTACAGAGTTAAGTGATTATAACATTGTTGAGGTTGGTTCCATTGTCGATGATGATCCTTTTAGGGATGTCGTACTGGAAGATAAGGTTATGCTTGATAAACTGGGCTACAACGTTGTTGGTAACTGAGGTAAATGAAGCAGCTTCGACCCATTTGGTGAAGTAGTTGATGGCGACGAGGATGAAACGATGTCCATTGGAGGCATTGGGCTTTATTTCTCCAATCATGTCAATTCCCCACATTAAAAACGACCACGAAGCAATCATGACATTTAAAGGTATCAGAGGCACATGAACTTTATCAGCGTAGATCTAAAACTTATGGCAACTCCTCGAGTGGTGGTGACAATCAGTTTCCATTATCGATAAATAGTAACCATCCCTCAGAATCTTTTTGGCCATAGTGTGTCCACTAGAGTGAGTCCCGAAGATACCCTCATGCATGTCCTCCATGATCTTCTCTTCTTCCTTCTTATCCATACAACAGAGCAGAGTAGAATCATGGTTGCGCTTGTACAAGATCCCATTTCTTAGGAAAAACTTGGCTGAGAATCTCCGTAGGAATTTCTTGTCGTGGATGGAAGCTCCTTCAGGGTATTCTTGTGCTTCAAGATACCTTCTTACTTCATGATACCAAGGCTTCTCCTCATCCGTTTCAATCTCATAACAGTGCATCGGTTCGTCAAATCTTTCAATTGTAATTCTAGGAGCCTCGTTGTCCCAATTGACCTTGAACATAGACGACATTATTGATAAGGCATCTGCCAACTGATTTTCTTCCCTCAGGATATGTTCAAAGGTGAGCTCCTCGAAGTATGGGATCAAGGTTAGCACCAGCTCTTTGTAGGGGATCAAATTTGGATGTTTAGTATCCTATTCTCCTTTAACTTGACTAATTACCAGGGCCGAATCTCCTTATACGCTTAAGTATTTGATTCTTAGGTCAATAGCAACCTTAATACCCAAGATGCATGCTTCATACTCGACCATATTATTCGTACAGTCGAAGCAAAGTCTGGAAGTGAAAGGTGTATGGCAACCTTCATGAGAAATGATCACAACACTGATTTCGTAACCCAAAGCATTAGAAGCTCCATCAAAAACCATAGTCCATCGGGATCCTTGTTCAGGTCCTTCATATGGTCCAGGCTTTTCACAGTCGGTTATCAACATGATATTATCGTCCTGGAATTCAAATTTCATGGATTGTTAGTCATCAATAGCTTGATGCACCAAATGATCCTCTAGCACACTTTCTTTGATTGCCTTTTGTATAGTGTACTATATATCATATTTAGTCAAAATCATTTTCCATCTAGCTATTCGTCCGGAGAGAGTTGGCTTCTCGAAGATATACTTGATGGGATCCATCTTAGAAATCAATAAAGTGGTGTGAGTCAACATATATTGTCTTAGTCGGCGAGAAGCCCATGCCAAAGCGCAACAAGTTTTATTGAGTAGTGAATATCTTGTTTCACAGTCGGTAAACTTTTTGTTAAGGTAGTATATTGCATGCTCTTTTCGACCAGACTTGTCATGTTGGCTCAGCACACACACCCATTGAATTCTCTAATACAATCAAGTACATAATTAGAGGTCTTTCTTAAACTGAAGGTATCAGGATTGGAGGTTCTTGTAAATACTCCTTGATCTTGTCAAAAGCTGTTTGGAATTCGTCATTCCATCTGACTACTTGATCTTTCTTCAGCAGTTTGAAGATTGGCTCACAAGTAGCATTCAAGTGAGATATGAATCAGGAAATATAGTTGAGTCAACCTAAGAAACCTATGACCTCCTTCTCAGTACAGGGCACTGACATTTCTTGTATGGCTTTGACTTCCGCAGGATCAACCTCAATACCTTTGCCACTGACGATAAACCGTAGGAATTCTCCAGACCTCACCCCGAAGGTGCATTTATTGGGATTCAGCCTCAACTTGTATTTCTTCAACCTTTCAAATAACTTGTGAAGATGATCAAGGTGTTTTTCCTCAATTTGCAATCTTGTAATCATATCATCAACATAGACTTCTATCTCATGATGAATCATATCATGAAATAGAGCTACCATAGCCCATTGATAAGTTGTGTCTGCATTCTTCAAAGCGAAAGGCATGACCTTATAGCATAAGGTGCCTCACTATGTGACAAAGGTGGTTTTCTCCATGTCTCTGGGTGCCATTTTAATTTGGTTGTAACCGGAGAAGCCATCCATGAAGCAGAACATGTTGTGTTGATAAGTGTTGTCAACCAAGACATCAATATGCAGTAGTGGGAAATCATCCTTGGGGCTTTCCCTATTCAAATCCATGTAGTCTATGCACATACGGACTTTTCCATCTTTCTTCAGCACTTGGACCACATTTTGAAACCCATTAGGGATATGACGTCACTACCAAGAAACCTGCATTGAACTGTTTCACTACCTCAACTTTGATCTTCTTAGACATATTTGGCCGCATGCGACAAACCTTTTGTTTGGCCAGAGGATAACCTTCCTTCATTGACAAACGATGAACTACGATATTAGAATCAAGCCCCGACATATCTTCATATGACCAAGCGAACACTTCAGCATAGTCGTGCAACATCTGGACCAATATTCTCTTGACACAGTCTTCTAAGTTGGCGCCGATCTTGACTTCTTTCTTGTCTTCCTCGGTACCCAGGTTTATCACTTCAACTGGTTCCTCATGTGGTTGAATGGCCTTTTCTATTGTATCATAAGTCTGGAGAGTTCCCCAGGTATTTCACAATATTCTTCACCTTCGTCTTCAGCTTGATAGATTGGATTTTCAAAGTCATAGATGAAAATAGCAAAATTATTGTCAATGAGATCCGGAGTGGATGTGGATCTGAAAATGTGTATGTGTGCATGTAAGGTCACATGGCTATTTTAAAATTGCAATAAAGTAAAGGAAGGCAAAGAGCGCAAAATTTGAATGAAAAATAGTCCAATGTTTTTCATTAAAATGAGCATATAGCATATGAAGATGACAAACCCTTAACAAATGGACCATTGTGCCCCAGGCAAGGCACATGGCTTAAAGTCATTATTTTAATGGAAATTACAGACAAATTTCTCAAATTAATAAAAACAGGAAATGGTAGTTACTCCTAGCTGAAGGAGATTGGGATGAAGTCCTTGATCGGCCAGTTGTTGAGTCCTCCACAAACAGTCGGGTAGATCCAGTCGTCAAAGTCACAATCAGCATCAGAGTCTTCAAGAGCATTAACCTCATGGTTACTAATGAGGAGAGGTGGTTTCCCTGCACAAGCATGACGCACCTCCTTTTGAGCTTTGGAAGTGAAGCCCAACCCAAATTTTTCTGACTTGTATGGGATATTCGGGAGTTGTCCCCAAATGGTGCAACCTCCGTCTTCAACAACATCACATGCATCTTTGATAGAAGCCATCCTTGGTGTATCTTTAGCAGCTTTGGGAACGTCAGGAGTGGCTTTGGCAACATCAATCATGGGGGAAACCACTTCAAAGGCTTGACAGGGAGTTTCATTGAACTCGCCATCTATTTTAACATATTTAAATGAGTTCAAGTGAGTGATCATAAACTCCTCCTCTTCGCATATAGTGACAATTTTTCTTTTGACTGGGTATTTCAACTTTTGATGTATTGTGGAGGTCACCGCACCTGACCAATGTATCCATGAGCGACCAAGCAGGAAAGAATAAGCAGAACATATATCCATCACATAGAATGTTGAGGTGAAGACTTGAAGACCCAACTTTGATAGGGAGTTCAACCTCTCCATGGACCATTCTCTTTGATTCGTCAAAATCTCTCACTATGATGTCACTGGGTTTCAACATTAAACCTTCACAGTCCAACCTATCTAGAGCACCCTTGGGTAAGACATTCGGGGAGGACCCAATATCCACAAACACATGGGCTAAAGTGGTGCCTTTACACTCGATGGAAACATGTAGAGCTTTGTTGTGATTTTTCTCGGCTGGAGTCAGAGTTGCATCAGAAAATCCCAAACCATTGTCAGCCGTCAGGCTTGCTACACAGTTTTCAAATTGGTCCACCATAGTTTCTTGAGGGACATGTGCATTTTTCAGGAATTTTATTCGTGCTTGAGCATGTGCCTCGGAACATAGCAACCCAAGACAACATAGAAATCTTCGAGGGTGTTTACCCCAACTGTTCAACTATCTTGTAATCACTCTTTCTGATGATTTTAATAATCTCATCCATCTCTTGGGTAGATGGGTCCTCAATGGTAATATCTTTTGCGGGCGCCACCATCAGGACATGCTCAGTTATTTTTTCCTTTCCTCTAGTATCAGCAATAGGTTTAACAGCAGTAATACAAATGGGTGTAGTAGTGGTTGTTGGAGGTGAAATCTATGGAGAGAAAATAATCCTCGTCCTAGTAACTTTACTTGATCCAGCAATGTTTGTAATGTCAGTAGTTTCCTCTTCATCGATCCAGGAATCTTGTTTGATACCATGGTAATACACTTCCACCCCATAATTTCAGGGCACAACCTTATCAGAAGAGTAGGGGACTGGCCCCGGTGTGGTGATAATTAGTGGAGTTATTCTTGGTTCAACGGGAATCCTAATAGGACCTTTGGAGGTGATCCTAATAGGTTTGTTTGAGATAGTAATGATGGACACGTCTTCAAATTCTTGAGATACACTCTGGGTCAAACTTTTCACAGATGGAGCTATTTTAAATAGAATCGCATGGCTATCCATTAGATGTTGTACACCTTTCTTAAGCCACTCACAACCATCAATTTGTACATCACAACAGCAACAGTCTTCAAGACAGCCAGGGAATACCTCGACTTTTAACAAATTATTTTTAATAGTCTTTAAAGGAGTGGTCAAATCTTTGATGGAGAAAACAAAAGAGGCATCTTCAATAGCATTGACACCCTTACCATGATTTGGAATGTGTGCGGTGATCACATTGGGAGTTGGCTAAGGTTCGAATTTAATATTCTTATTATAGATCAAGTCTTAGATTTTATTCTTTAGAGACCAACAATCATTGGTATCATGTCCGGGACTGTTTGAGTGGTAAGCACATTTTGTATTGGGATTGAATTTAGGAGAGAAGGTATCAGGGTTTTGGGGAGGATCCCTAAATGTACCCAACTCCGCTTTTAGTAAGTGCTGCAACGCTTGAGACAGTGACATACTGATCTTAGTATACTGCCTTTCTTGAAACTTCGTCCTACGCCAATTCCCTTGTTGTTGTTGAGTAGGTGTAGGATTGGAAATTAACACTGCCCCTACTGAATGATGACAATCATTCTTAGTACGGATCCTTGATCCATATACTGCATTATTTTCTTTTTTTCCAGCAAATGGTTTTTTCACAACATCGGTGGAGGCTTTCGGTATCTCTCCCCTTTTAATCCTGCTTTCAACCCTTTCACCGGTCAAGATCAATTCAGTAAATCCGGATGATGAACTTCCAATCAGAAAGTTGAAAAATGGTCCAGTTAATGTCACCATAAACATGTCTACCAACTCTATATCAGTTAAAGGTGGATGCACCCTACCAACCAGGTCTCTCCATTTTGAGCGTATTCTTTGAAGCCCTCGTTGGAACCCATGGCCATTCCTTGCAATTGCACCTTAGTTGGTGCAAGATCAGCATTATATTGACATTGGCAGTAAAAGGCAGTGGCCAAATCCTCCCAAGTATGGATGTTAGTCCCTTCCAATTGGTAAAACCACTCCAATTGTGTCCCAGATAGACTTTCATGAAAAAGTGCACCCACCGTTTCTTATCAGCGGTATGCGGTTGAATTTTGCGGATGTAAGATCTTAGGTGGAGCTTCGGGCATGAAACACCATCGTACTTGGAAAAGATATGAATCTTGAATTTATGGGGAATGACTACCCCAGAACCAAACCCAAGTCACCAAAGTCTAAGCCAGGCACAACTTAGATTTCTACAGCCTTCAATTTGTCTTCTAGTCGCTTATATTTGTCGTCAACCGATGGATATTACTCGTCAAAATAATCCTCGTCTTCAGAGATTTGATTGTTTCCACCCCTAACACGGGTGCTCCTAGCATCTTCATCTTGATTCTCATCCTCTTTGGAGGAGTCTTCTTCAACTTGAACTTGTCGGACGGGGCCTTTGAATCTCTTCCCCATGTTGATTACAACTTTCTTCTTGGTCTTCTTCTTCGTGATAATAAGTATCATCATTTCTTGTTGCCCCTTTGCTAAGGTGAGCATAGTCTCTTGAAACTAAGAATTTTGAGCCTGCAGGTCCTTGACAGTTTGCTCGAGATCCATCTTATACGAAAATAAACAGTAGAAAGATGAGGAAACATGTGTCAAAAAACATGCTTATGATATGATGCATGTTATGCGTATGCAATGTTTTCAAGGACCTTTAAGATTTAAATTTTCTTAAACAAAGAGGAAACAAAACATTAATTGTATTAATAAGTTCAAAGGTTACAAACTGCCTCCTGGGCTTACAATGAAAGAAAAACAACAAAAAGAAATTATATAACAAAAGACTCAGGTCTCTCATGGACGCTTCCTCTTTGGAATGATGTAGGCATTCAAGCTTCGCTCCCCGTGAAGTCTCCTTGTGAGCCCCAACACTTTCTTCTCGCTTGTATAGAGTTGAGCTTCAAAGGTGTCTCGCTCTCCCTTGATTTGAATCCATGATCTTTTCAACTCTTCGAGACTAGTAGGCACGTCAGGATGAAGAATGGTGTAGGGAATGTCTCCTTCGACAATAGGCTCCACAATTATTGGTAAGATGGCTGGATACGACTTCATGAGGTTTTTAGCGTGAGCTCTCACCCACTTGAGATAAGGCTCCAAAGGAATAGAGTTCTTATGCCCCAAAGTCTTACTATCAACCTTGGACATCATTCTCGTAGTCAAATATAACACCTTGGACAAGTGCGTCATGAGGACCATCCTTCTGAGTGTAACCAAACTATCGTAGAGCCAAGAAAGGATTATAAGTGATACCTACCTTAATGCCAAAGAGTGGGACATTAGGGAATTCCCCACAATGGTCAATGATGGTGAGATCCTCCAAAGATCGGGAACACCAATGGATATCCGAATGCAAAAGTTACATCATCCTTTGAGACCACCCAAAGCGTTGTTCATTATTCAAAACAGATCAAGGAAGGTGCAGAATAAACCACCTAGACAACAATGGAATTCAACACATAAGGATCCCTCTTTTCTTTATCGTACGAGTGTGAAGAGAGTGAAAAATGTCTCCGAGCAAGGTAGGAACGGGGTTACGAGAAATAAAAACTTTGACCGCATTCACATTTATAAGTTGGTCTGGATTAGGGATCAATACCAACCCATAGATTAGAAGAGCCAAAATTCTTCAAAAGCTTGCAAATCTAGAGCATCCCAAAACTGTTGAGCCTTCTCAAACAGAAACTTGGCTAGGAAACCCTTGACTCTTCTCCTTGTTTCCAAGTTGGCTACAATGTTAGATCGTTGCAAATGTAAGGCTAATGCGATCTCCTCAGGTCGTGGCTCTTTCTCTAGACCGGTGAAAAGTATTTGATCAAGAATAGGCACTCCCAATAGTTGAGAAAACTCTTCCATCGTCGGCACCAATTGATAATCAGGAAATGTGAAACAATGATGTTTAGGGTCAAAGAATTGAAAGAGCACACCCATCATTTTCTCTTTAAAGCTTGAGGTGGCCAAGTTGAGAAGTCGACCATATCTTCGGGTGAATGGAGAATTCTCAGGAACCCTTGACGCTAACTCTTTGAGTTGAGGAGGCACCTTTTCAATCCGATTCAGATGATTTTTCTACGAGTGGAATCCGTGTCCTACAAAACAGAACAAAGATAAATCCCACGGTCCTTGAAATGGTTAGTGCAAATGCTATGGTATGATGTCATGATGTTATGTACAAATAATCATATACAAGCAAAGCAAACAAGTCCTTAGGTTTAGGCTTGCATGGGGTTTATAGGTAAGTACCCTTTTGAAGTTTAGTTGGTTCAACCTGTCCTAACAAGTTATAGGGTTCTAGGGAATCTCAATATCATTGATCTTTCTTCATCGGGCATTGTCTCAGTACAATCAATCTTTTCTTGTGGCCGAAATATCCCGGAAGTCCGATCTCAATGAGTGTAGTATCGAGTATCAACCAATCTCCAGCTTTCCACCGAAGTTGGCTATCTCACTAATTCCTAATGGCCAAGTTGTTCAACAAAAGATTCTATGGTCAGTTAGTGCTTCATGACACCACACAACGGCCCCATATTCTCCTTGATTCAACACAAAGGATACCGATACCGACAAATGTGTCACACTAACATAGATATTGTTTCAACCATATTGGTCTATGCCATAGTCTCCACAATGTATTGCTACTTACCTAGTTATGTTCCCAGATCCAGGTAGAGGATCTATACAAGAAACCTAAACATAGGCCCAAAAATGTAAAGCAAACAAGTCAAACAAATGAAAGAATTTAAATGTGATATAGTCTCTAAGGTAACCCTGCTTTTAAATTTGTTTGTCCCCAGCAGAATTGCAAGTTCTGTAATACGGTGGGAGAACTGACTTGGGTGTTTTGAGTTTCATCGCAATTGTTACGGATAGCAAGAGTCGCCATCGACTTTTCTTTTATCCAATAAAGGAAAGGGTGAAAAGAATAGGAAAGCCCTTTTGAGAATTTTCTTGAGTTCGGGGGGTAGGTTATGAAAAGGGAAGGTATTAGCACCCTTTTCATCCGTAGTTATCTACGGGCTCTTAGTTGCCACCTCACTTTGAAATTATTTGTAAATGTGCTTGTGATTTGTTTTGGAAGTATTTTTGAAAATCGCCTTCGTTTAGGCGAACTTTGTAATGTTTTTCGTTTCGGCGAAAATGTACAGAAAGCGTTGACTTTTGAAAATATTTCATGAAAGTGTTGTGCATATGAAAGATATTTTAAAATGTTTGCAAGAAAGAAACTACGAACGTTCTACCTACTCAAAAGAAAGTTTTTGTTCTTTTCCTCCTCCTTTAGATAGTGTTATCTTACCATTAGTTAGTAAGAAACAATATCATTAGATGTGAAGGGACAAGCGTGGGTCATCGTGCAGTCATAGAAGGAAACTTTATAGGATACCTCAGCAATTTCGTTGTAGGGTCTAAGATCTTTTACCGAAGGCAACGTCGAATGGTCATCGAGGGACTACAGTCTTGTATTCGAGGGTCTTTGCTAAAGTATCTCACGTTCGAGGGACATGACTGTTTATTCTAAGGGAACGAGTGTGGGTTAACCCTAGAGGTGTAAGTGTGCCAAGTGTATTGTTTTTCATTCATTTTTGTCTTGAATTAGGATTGTCTATTTGTTTGATTTTAAGTTTTGCCATACAAACCCTAGTTACTAGCAATAATATGGAAAGCGATAAATTGCAGAAATTAAAAGTCATACGCTATTACAATACTTTAGGGGATGGGGATTACAAATTACAAATTGGTATGATGAAAAGTAAACCCTAACTATTACAAAGCTTTGACAATTACATAATTATAATACAAAAATAATAGAATGTGCAAAGAAAATATATTGAAAAGAAATTGGAAGGAAAGTTGTTTTTGTTTGAGTTTTTTTTTTATGAAAAAAGAGTTTAACCTAATTAATTAATTTGGAAAGAAATTAATAAAATCCTAATGCCTAAATTAATTTGATTAAATAGAAAATTAAAATAAAATCTAAGTCTAAATTAGTTTAATTAACTTAAGAAAGAAAATGTGTTTTTTTAGGTTTTTTGTTTAAGGGAGATGAAATAAAGTAAAAATAAAATAATAAATTTTAGTATAAATATTTAATAAAAATATATTTTGTTGTATTTTTAATTATAAATAATAAAAATAATAATATTTGTAGTAAATAAAAGAACATAAAATAAAAATAAAATTTAAAAGTCATGGGGGCTTGAAAATGAATTAGGGGGTTAGAAAGAAAAGCATTTTCTTTTACTTAGATCCAAGGCCTTTTTTTGTTATCAGAAATAAAAACAAAATAAAATAAAAAGAGAATGTTGGGCTACGTAGTAAAAAGTAAGCAGGGGGTGATGGGAAGTAAAAATAAATGGCCCAGAGATATGAGGCCCATGTACGCCTGTTCAAACGAAAAAAAGAAACAAGTGAGAATATGAAAAATGCAAAAGGTCTCGTTGGGGCTTGAACATAGGACCTTTTAGAGAAATACCTTATGAACGCGCTTCTTGCCACTCGGGTGGCTATTTCATCTGGTATAGAAACAAGTTGTAATAAATATAAGATAAAACAAGTCCATGACTGCACTTCATCTTCTTCCTCGCGCCAGCCGTAACTCTGTAACTTTCTCAACTCTCAACCATTTCAGAAATTATAAACATCAAACTTGTTAGAAATTTTACCACGATTTCAAATATGTAAATAACTTAAGCAATAGATCAGAGGTGAGAACGGATTTTAAGTGGTACCTAATTTAACCTAATTTTTTTAGAAAGTTCAGGCTCAAAATTCTTACTACTCAGGCAACATAAATGAATTCTAAGGACATGGTTAGTTTCAGGGCTATGATGTCTACATTTTATCTTTTAAAATAGAAGCCAAATGATGCTTGTATGAAGAGTTAGAATTTCAGAAAACTCACCTTGCAGATGGAGATCCTTTTTGGAGATTGAGAAACCTTCAAGGTGTTGTAATGATCTGGTTAGCTTTCTTGAACCTCTAGGAAGCTAATGCAGTGCTTAGCTTGAACTGAGAGTGCCTGGAATGTTCTGGAGAAGTCAAGTTGCAAAAAAAACTATTTTTTAAAACGGAGGATGGCAAAGATAGAGCTACAAAAGTGATTCAGGTGTTTGAATCACTTCTATATAGTGTATAGGTGATGTTTGAAGGGTTAGATTTACGCACGAGGGAATTTGAAGCTTGGATTTCAAAATCAGAAATGACAAGTTTTGAGGTATTTTTGGTGATTATGTGTTTGAGGAAGTTTCAGGGAGCTTTTAGGATAGACAAATCGTGTCCTACGCTTGTGAATGAAAGTTCAATTTATAGGCAAGGGTTTGGAATCTTGGAGGGATTAGAAACACAAAATCACATGTTATGGATCTTTGGCTTATTTTTGAAGTAATCTTGACAAACATGGTTTCAATGCAAGGTACATGGCTTGTAGGGTGGCTAACAAATTTAAACATGTTCGTTCTAAGTTTATAGAGGATGCTTGTGTAGAAAGAACAAGTGCAATGCTCAAGACAAGTTGACTTTGTGATTAAAGAAACTTTTGAAGAATGGCAATGGTGCCTTTGTGCCATAAATGGAAATTCAACTTGGATAATGGTTCAAATACTTGGAAAATGACTCTAATAGTGTGTAATCAATTAATTATGGAGTGAAACACAAGTTATAAGCCTGCAAAGTGGAGTTATGCAGCATAGGCTAGGGTTTTGATCAAGTGTTCATCACAAAATTGACTTGTAATTCAAAAATGGATGCCTAACTTCTTCTCTTCGATTCTCTTAGATAAAAAATGATCTTTTAAAGTTCATGGACATTTTGGAAATCTTGAAACATCCTCTAAGACTTTCATGTTTTCCATTTTTGCTAAATCAAATTGGAGCTATGTGAAAAATTTCCAAGAAGCTGGGACAAAAATCTGCGTAAACTAGGTCAAAATTTCACCAAGTTTTTAAGAAAAAGTGCATGACTTCATGGGCCTATAACTCCAAATATAACATTTTTAGGATATGAGTCCTCTAATACAAAGTTGTAGATTTAATAAAGATCTAAAACTTTCATGTTGAAAGTTTTCTTTGAATCATCTTGAATCTTGGTGAAAATTGGCATGAAGTAGTGAAATTATCATGTACAAAAACACTTTGAAAAATTTCTAAGTCTTGAAAAGTTTGACTTTTCGAATTGACTTTTGACTTTCTTGATTTCTTGATGATCAAGCTTCATATTTTTGAATGTATTGATGAATTTTGATCTTTGAGACTCAAATTTGATTAAAAAGTAAAATTTTTGACTTTTGGTGTATCAATTGACTTTTTAACAGTTGACCAAATTTCATCTATCAATTGTTTGATCTTGAGGGATGAATTGAATCACGAAATTATGTCAAAATGATGTATTGAATCCTTGAAATCATGTTTCAAACCAATAAGTCATGTATTAGGTCAAAAGTCAAAAATCAGTCATTCTAATCAAAAAACCTAATTTTGACCATTTTACCCTTTTGATGAATTGAACACTTTTCATGAGGAATTATGACCCACACTTGATCAATTGATGAATATGACTTTAAAATGTTGATATTGGTCAAAAATCTTGAAGTTTGACTGTAAGTTGACCACAATTGACCTTTTAACCAATACAACTGATTTTTCAGTCATCAATCCAAACCAAGGCCACTAATATATTCCTGAGATCCCCAAGAGTCTTCCAGAGTCCAGATTCAACCCCTAAGCATCAAGATCTTCCTAATAACCATCCCATGGTTTAGGTAAAATTTTGAATCTCAAACTCTCTTACCATGTTATTTAAATCAGTGTTATGCATGCATTCTTATTACTATTGATGTTTTCAGCGAATCTAACATCTTACATGTAAGCATAGACGCAGGAATTCAGATGTATTAGATTAAACAAAACTCCTGGGCTCAGTTGTCTTGGGCCTAGCCAAACTAGGGAATGCATCCCCTATTTCCTTTTGTAAACGCATAGGTCTGAGATGTTGGGCCTTGCAAAAATTTGATTATTCACCCCCTAACTTTTTTTTGCAGCATCTCATTTATATTTATTTTTTTAATTTTATTATTTCATTTACTATCTTCTTTTCTTTCAATTAATTCGTTTTTATTAAAAAATCATAAAAAATCATAAAAAATCAAAAAATCAAAAAATAGTAGATTTAAGTTTTTATTAATTAAATTAATCAATCATTTAATCACCTTTTTTAATTAATTAACTATTTAGAATTAGGTTCTCATAATTTAATTATTTTTCTAAACAAAAATTAAAAACAAAAAAAAAACATTTTCTTCCACTTAGATTTTTAGGATTCTTTACATCTTTCTTTCTTTCTCCTCTGCGTGTTCATTTATTTTTATTCGCATTATTTTCATAAAATTATGTAATTGCACATGGCATGTAATAGTTAAACTAGGACCTTTTACTTTTTATTCCCCATATTTGGTTTGTAATTCCCCCTATCCCGAAGCTATGTAATAGCGTAGATTCATTTCCCGCACTTTATTTCCCGTACTTATATACAACTAACTACTAGATATATGCTAATAGGCTTGTATGGAAAGACTAAAAGAAAACGCTAGAAAATCTAACACTTAAGATAAACATAACTGAAATACAACACACTCGCACACGCACACCTCTAAAGTACAATCACTTGTTGCCTTCGTAATAAAACAGTCGCGTCTCTCAAACGTGATAAATTTTAGTAAGTGACCCTTTGGTTTTAAGATCATAAGTCCCTTGATGACCCTTTCGACGTTGCCTCGATAAATGATCTTAAAACCTTAGGGTGATTGCTAAAGTATCTTACAAGTTGCTCTCGTGACTCTACGATGACCCTCGCTTGTCCCCCAAACATTCAACGATAGGGCTACCTACTAACCAATAGTAAGATAGCACTGTCTAAAGGAAAAGAGGAAAATAACAAATACCATTCGAGTAGGTAGACCGCTTATAGCTGCTTTCTCATAAAAACAAATAAAACAATTTTTCACATATACGCAAACTCTTTTTTCTCAATATTTTGAAAGACAAGAAACACTTCGTATACATTCTCAACGATACTAGAAACATTACAAAGCTTGCCGCACTAAGGCGTATTTTTAAAAATATTTTCAAAACACACAAACACAAAGCATCTTCAAAAGTGAGCTAGAAACTAAGAGCCCATAGATAACTACATATGGAAAGGATACTAACACCTTCTCTTTCCATAATCTACCCCCCGAACTCAAAAATCTTAAAAAAAGGTATTTCCTTTTCTTTTCACCCTTTCCTTTGTTGGATAAAAGAAAAGTCGGTGCCGACTCTTGCTAACCGCAACATTTGTGATAAAAATGCAAAACCAATAAAGTCAGTTCTCCCACTGTATCACAGAACTGGTGACTCTGTTGGGGACATACTAAAAAGTGGGGTTACATTAGAGCTAGATCATATTTTAAATGCTTAACTTGTTTGACTTGCTTGCTTTACATTTAGGGTTTATGCTTGGGTATTCTTGTATAGATCTTATATCTGGATCTAGGGCATTTTCTAGGTAAGCAGCACTAGATCGTGGAGATTGTACAGCATAGACCGATATGGTTGAAGCGATAGATCCATTAGTGTGACACATTTGTTGGTACCGTTATCCTTTATGTTGAATCAAGGAGAATACGGGACCATTGTGTGGTGTCATAAAGCACTTACTGACCTTAGAGCCTTAGTTGAACAAACTTGGCCATTAGAAAGTAGTGACATAGCCGGCTTCGGTATAAAACTGAGGATTTGTTGATACTGGATACTACATTCATGGAGATCGGACTTTTGGGATATTCTGGCCGCGAGAAAAGATCGCTTGAGCTAAAACAATGCCTGGTGAAGAAAGATCAATGATATTGAGATTCCTTAGAACCCGGTTACTTTCTTTAGGACATGTTGAACCAACTAAACTTCAAGAGGGTATTTACCTACAAACTTCATGCAAGCCTGAACCTAAGGCTACTTGTGTGACTTGTTTACATTTATTATCTAACAACTTGAACTCCTTGTAGGAATTGTTTGTATTCATTATCCAATAATTGAGACTTCTTGCAAGACTTACTTATTTTCATCACCTTACACTTTTGCTTGGTGCATAACATCATGACATCATGCCATAGAATTTTCATTAAACATTTTAAGGATCTCCAGAGCATGTGATATAGGTTATCATGAATCAGACGCCTAACAAGGGGCAGGAGGATTTATTTTCCTCTAACCAAATGCCACCAAAGTATCATGAACCTACGTCTAGAAAGGGGAAAGGGGATTTATTTTCCTCTAGCCAATGTCGTCAAAAGACTAAAGCACGATAACTTGAGTCAAAGGATATGACCCACTCGACATGGTGAGCTTGATTCTCGTAGAAGGACGTTCAATGATACGAAGTGAAATTCTGGCTGCAGATACTCAATGTCACGTTCAATATTATGACACCGTATCTGACTTATTATATGACAGTAAATACAAAAACAATAAAGAACACAGTCAATTGTTTACCCAGTTCAGTGTGCAACAACACCTACTCTGGGGGCTACCAAGCCAGGGAGGAAATCCACTATAAGAGATTTTAATTCAGGAATAAACCAACCAGTTTATATCCTTCACTTAAGACCTACCCAATGCAATTCCAATCTAAGTACAACTTAAACCTGAGTTCCTACTCACTCCCCCTCAATCACAGCAGTGATACATAAACCAATTTTGACTTAAGAATTGATGAAGACACTCTTCACAAACAAACACTTGATTAAGCTTCACAGCTTGTTAATCAAGCAACACAATCACTCGTGCTTCACAGCTTTGAGTGATGCACACAACTAACTTGACTCTGCTTCACAGCTTTAGTCAAGGAACATTCAAACACTCTTGCTTCAAAGCTTTGAGTGCTACACAACCCTTACAATTAGAAACCTATTCCAAGGCACTTATCACAATGATAATTGCTTGGAGTACAATAATCAAATCTATTCAGATTACAAAATGATCTTCTGATCAATCAAGAGCGATCCTTGAAAAACAGCAGCTCTGTTGAATATATAGCAGCTGCAACTTCAGTTAGGGTTTCCACAAAAACCTAGGGTTCATTCCGTTTGACCTAAAGACCAGGTCACAGGACTTTATTAACCAGGTTAGGGTTGAGCTAGGTTACCCCTCAGAAAACGCAGGATTCTGTTCAGGAAAGACTGAGTTATTTCCTGAAAAAACTCAGACTTATCCATCCTGCAAACCTGTTAGTTCAGAACAGGATGTCATAACATCTGTTATGACATATGAGAAAACCTGTCTACTGATTTAGCAAAATGTGATCATTTTGCAAAATGCTCAGATACACACTTATAAACATCAGTACTTGAAATACAATATTTTTCTGCAAAGGTACCTAATGAGTTAGTACAAACTAAACTAGAATGTTATGACATCAGTCATGACATTCACACATACACTTGGGATTTACCAAAAATGCAAGCCAATACCTAAACACCTACACGAAGTTCTTAAGTCAAAGTTGCAGTTAAATTCTAACATTTTCTTTGTTTACCCCGTGAGATCCTTGAAAACATTGCATCTACATATCATGCATCATTTCGTGAACAATTTTTCCAGTACAGGTTTCTCATTTTTCTCGCTGTTTATTTTAGCAGAAAAATGGCCCTCGAACAAAATGTCAAAGATCTCCAGGCTCAGCATGTAAAATTCGAATATGGCCAAGGGGCAGCAAGAAATAATGACGCTCCTTACTAAGCAAAAGAAGAAGACTAAAAAGCCAATTATTGTCCTTAATCTAGGAAGGAGATTCAAAGGTCCGACCCAACCGATTCAAACTGTTGAATTCTCCTCTGATGAAGATGATGACCATGATGAAGAGGATATAAACATTAAGCCGGAAGATAGGAATAACCAGGGTTCTGAAGATGAGGATTACTCGGATACAATACCCTCTTGTTGATGACAGGAACAAATAGTTAGAGGATATGCTCAAGGCTATGGAGGTCCAGAAGATACCAAGATTGGATTTCGGTGAACTAGGGTTGGTTCCAGGGGTGGTCATCCCACTTAAGTTCAAGGTCCCTGTCTTCGCCAAATATGACGGGGTATCTCGTACTAAAATTAACTTAAGGTTATACGTCAAAAAGATCCAGCCTCACACTGCTGACCGAAAGTTATGGGTCAATTTATTCCAGGAAAGTTTGGCTGGCACTCAACTGGAATGGTTCTATCAGCTGGAAGGAACCAACATGTATACCTGGGAAAACTTGGCTGCTGCTTTCTACAAGTAATACCAATACAATGCTGACCTGGCACCAACTCGAGTGCAATTGCAGAATATGTCCATTGGCTCAAGGGAAGGATTCAAGGAATATGAACAGAAATGGAGGGATTTAGCTAGTCGGGTGAAACCTCCTATGACTGATCAGGAAATGATAGACATGTTCATGGGCACTCTGACAGGCCAGTTCTTTAATCTTTTGATTGAGAGTTCTTCGTCTGGCTTTACAGAGATGATTCTGACTGGGGAAAGGATTGAAAGCGGTATCAAAAGTAGGAAGATCCCAATGGCCTCAACCTCTAATGATGTGAATAATCCCTTTGTTGGTAAAAAAGAAACTAATGTTGTCTATGGTCAAAGGAGCCATAGTAAAAATCACCACCATCAGTCCGTGGGAGCGGTGTTAATTTCTAATCTTACACCTGTTCAACAACAACAGGGCAATATGCATAGGATAAAATTTCAAGAAAGGTAGTACACTAAGATTAATATGCCATTGTCTCAAGCATTACAACATTTACTAAAAGGGAAACTGATTACACTAAGGGATCATCCTCAAAACCCCGATACCTCCTCTCCTAAGTGCAATCCAAATGTGAAGTGTGTCTACCATTCTAATAGTCCTGGGCACGACACTGACAGCTGCTGGTCTTTGAAAAACAAGATTCAAGATTTAATTGACAATAAGGAGATTGAATTTGACCCTCCTAAGGCTCCCAATGTGATCACTGCTCCCATGCCAAATCATGGCCAAGATTGAGAGCGTGTATTTCATTTGAATTATCAAATTGTAATTTATTTTTATTGTTAGAAAACTTATTTTATGTCAAACTTTGTTATTCTATTAATGCATTGCATATGTTTGTCTTGAATTAATCCATTCATTTTCACTATATTTAAACTATGTTTTTACTTCCTTTTTGTGATATTCAACTCTCAATTAAAAAAAACTACAAGTCTTTAGAGGGAGGATGACGAAAAAGATACCACAATCTCTACAATATGCTTTTGAACAGACCTGGATGACGATGTACACGCATTGTTTCAAATCCTAAACAGTGGAATTATAAGGAAGATAATCCCTAGTCAACCACTTTGAGCCTAAGAAGTAGGAGTTTTCTTTTTCAAACAAATTGAAACCTTTAATCATAACTTGGGGTAGGGTAGTTTCTCAGTTAATTCAATGTTGCATTCAATCACAAGCTTTCCCTTTGTACACGACGAGTAGTGTCAGAGGTATCCTTCCAAAACAAAAGATGGTGATGGTTCCGAATAATTATTAAAACAAGCAGTCATTATATCTCAAAAGAAAAGCCCGCTAAGTCAAAACCTATGAAGGAGACTTAAGGAAAAAACTGGGGCATCCCGCTGACTGTAATCACAAAATAAACAGTTCAGGAAAAAGGTAGGATAGTAAAATCAAAAAAAGAGGTCGCTACAAATCTTCAACAAAAAGAAAAGGTTACGAAAATGACTGCCTTCTCAAATAAAATTTTAGTATTCGAACCATCACTAGAATATCTGGGAAAAGATTCCAGACTCAGTTGGGATCTAAACGCATAATTAACTGAGTATAGGACTGAAGAACATCACGAAGAACGGGTTGGGTACAAACAAAGTTTGAGCCTTTATTCTTTATCCTTTGTTTCTTAAACCGTGAACCATGCCACATTACAACCCTTAAAAGTCCTACGTGAAGCATGAGTTAGTTCGAAAGCATACTGTGACAAAAGGTATCCTGAATTCTGTAAGGTTTACTATAAATCCTGAGTTGAATTTTATATTCATACAAAACTCTATTTGTTTACTTTCAAGACAAACATAAGTTTTGCATTTTTAAATGACATTGTTTGCATATGACTAATTGTTCGACAACAGAGAAATTCGCACGATGAATATTCAATGAACAAAAATCATCTCAATGAACATAATCACCTCAGATGGAAAGACATTTCCAATAACAAGCCTTTCATAATCAAGGGGCGTGGCATGGTGTCCAACTGATATGGGGGCAGTCAAGTCAAGATTCAAAGAATCTCTTAAAAGTACCGAATAACCAGGGGAAGATCTCCATATGAATCACTTGTGGCATTGAACATGAGTTCTAGCAAAGTGCTATGAACTATCAAGAAAACATTTTCTGGTAGTGCTACAACACTTACTACTATGGACAGTGACAATTCGCTGCACCCTGTGAACACGGACATAGTCGAAAAATACTACGCATGAAAAAAGACCTGCTAGGTTGACTGGCCTAAGAAAAAATAAGGGCATCCCGGCGAACCAAAAGAGTTCGGGAAAAATTTAGGGATATATAAATGAAATTGTACACCCGACAAGTCAAAAACCTGAAAAGGCGGCTTGGGCAAAAAAGGGTATCCTGGTGGACTGAAAATTTGAAAGGACAGTCTAGGAAAAAGTTTGGGATTAAAGCGTACGACTATGGCATGTCATCTCGTCACCTGTCTAGCAGTAGAAGATTTGTCATCATGATCAGCAGTTACTGAGGGCTCTAGGAGTTGAAAATGTTTAAGCCATCCACAAAATTCCCACAGAGCCACTTCCATGAGATTATCCATACAAGGTAATCTTCACAAGTTCATGCATTCCCTGCAATTTCCACGACATATTGCTCTGGCTGATAAAGGAGTATGATATTCTCCCTAGAAATATCACTAACCTACAGAGTTTCGATCAATACGGTTCATGGAGTTTCTCTTCCACAACTGAGCTTGTTCCTCTGAGGTTGTAAAACCCCTTCAGACTTCTGCTCTCCACCAGAGTTCATTTCCTTAACAAGGGTGTTTCCTCAGCAAGAGTATTTCTCCAACAATAGGGTTTATTTCCCCAAACAAGTTCTCTTCTAGATACAGTTCAGATACAATCTATATATAGATTCATTCTAACACTCATTCTAGATCCACTTCTAGATACAGTTCAGATACAATCTGAATATAGATTCATTTTGGCACTCATTCCAGATCATTGTCTAGATACAGTTCAAATACAGTCTAAATATAGATTCATTTTGACACTCATTCCTGATCCACTTCTAGATACAGTTCAGTTACAGTCTAAATATAGATTCATTCTGACACTCATTCCATATCCATTTATAGATACAGTTCAGATACAATCTAAATATAGATTCATTTTGACACTCATTTTAGATACAACTCATATACGGTCTAGATATGGACTTAATTCTGATACTCATTCAGTAGATCTTCCAGATACAATTCAGATACGACTCAGATATGGATGTCATTCTAATACTCATTTAGTGTATCTTTCTGATTCGGTTCAGATAGAGTCCAGATATGGATATCATTTTGATACCTATTCAATACACCCTCAGATACAATCAAGGAATAGTTATATTCTAACACTCCCCAGCCTGAGTGTGCTTCTACCACAAATCACCGACTAAATTTCTCTCCCCAGTGAAGTCGCCACTATCCCCAGGGAGTTGCTACGGAACCTGAAACCAGACCAGATGTCAGTCAACTTTATCCTCCCCAGGCGAGTCGGAAGGAATATTCATCTCTTTTATCCCCAGTCAAGGTATAAACTCCCCAGTATAGCAATGGACAACCAACGTTCTTAAACTCTTCACCCCAAGCAAGAGTTAACACTCTCTAGCAGAGTTCCCTCAGAAAGCAGAAATCAATGTTCCCCAGTGAAGTTTCCTCAAACAAGAAAGTAGGAGTCCCCAACAGAAATAATCCCTAGAAGATCAAAGATACACATACTCTTCATCCCCAACAACAATCAGAGATTTATTTTCCCAGACTAAGATGTTGCTCAAATTTACGAATGCACTTCAATAACATTTCACATTCACCATCATTTACCAATATCATAGCATATGCATACGAAACACAAATAGCACAGTCTCATTTATTTTGAGAATGTCATTACGTAATGCACTTCATACATCATGACATTGCATACAACTAACCCTATATCTTTTCAGGTAAAGTCTATAAACAGACAAATAACATCATTTATATACATGACCAGACAAATTTCTTCAGAAACTAAATTCTGACAAGTATTTCCCTCAAAGACTTTCCCTAAAAAGTCATTCTGAAAAATATCTCTTCCAGATAAATTCAGGCGTAGACATCTTCTAGTGCTTCATTTAGACGAAATCAAGCGCGGATTCCTTCTGGTACCCTTTGAAGCAGTAGTCGCCATAGATTCCTTCTTGTACCATTTGAAGTAATAGTCTCCATATATTACTTCTAGTATCTTGTGAAGCAGTAGTCGCCATAGATTCCTTCTGGTACCCTTTGAAGTAGTAGTCACCATAAAATCCTTATGGTACCCTTTAAAGTAGTAGTCACCATAGATTCTTTCTGGTACCCTTTGAATTAGCAGTCGCCATAGATTCCTTCCAGTACCTTGTGAAGCAGAAGTCGCCATAGATTCCTTCTGGTACCCTTTGAAGTAGTAGTCACCATAGATTCTTTCTGGTACCCTTTGAAATAATAGTCGCCATAGATTCCTTCCAGTACCTTGTGAAGTAGTAGTTGCCATAGATTCCTTCTGATACTTATTGAAGTAGTAGTCGGGCGTAGACTCCTTCCATTACCTATAGAATTAGTAGTAACCATAGATTCCTTATAGTACCCTTTGAAGTAGTAGTCTCCATAGATTCCTTATAGTACCCTTTGAAGTAGTAGTCGCCATAGATGCCTTCCTGTACCTTGTGAAGTAGTATTCGCCATAGATTCCTTCTGGTACCCTTTGAAGTAGTAGTCTCCATAGATTCCTTCTGGTACCCTTTGAAGTAGTAGTCGCCATAGATTCCTTCCAGTACCTTGTAAAGTAGTAGTTGCCATAGATTCCTTCTGATACTTATTGAAGTAGTAGTCGGGCATAGACTCCTTCCATTACCTATTGAAGTAGTAGTCAGGCGTAGACCCCTTCCGGATACATCTCCTAAAGACCAAGTCAATCATAGACGTATTCTTATATTTCTATCAACGGTTACTTTGGATGGAATCAATAAGCCCATCTCTGACGACTCTCCATCACCTTAGGATGGCATCTATAAGGACATCTCCGAAAATTCTCCATCACCTCTCTGAATTGCATCTCTAAGCCCATTCTCGGTTCAATCAACCAACAACAATACTTCTTGCATAGGCGAGTGAAAATTTCTAGGAACTTAAGTGTTCAATCATCTTCTACCCTCAAGTCACGAATGGAAAACAACCCAATCTAACTCTTTAGGTTTAAGAGGATTGAACAGGGGCAATTGTTGTATCCCAAAATTTTCCCTCCCATTTTCTTCAAGACATTCTTTCAAGGCTTCTCAAAACACTCAAGGGTTATCTAGTCAAGATGCACCACCTAAACCAAAGGCCTATATCTAGGGTTTGGAGTTTCTCAAAGAAATTTGGTTTGCAAAGGTCAAAATTTTCTTCCGTGGTTCTTCATAGGTCCTTAATGAGGTTCATAAAGTTCCAAACCCTCCATCACAAGTTTGCTCAGTCAAAGACTCAAATGATTGAAAATTAACTATATTGGTCAAAAAGTCAATTGTGGTCAACATATAGTCAAACTTCAAGATTTTTGGTCAACATCAACATTTTGAGGTTATATTCATCATTCGATCAAGGGTTGATCATGATTCCCCAAGGAAAGCTCTCAAATCAGCAAAAGTCAAGATTTGTCAAATTAGGGTTTCCTTAGGAGAAGTCAACTGAACTTTGACCAGGCATAACTTTCACATGCTTCATCAAATTTTCCAAAACCAAAGCTCATTTTGAAGAAAATTCAACTCTCTACAACTTTGCTGTTATTTTCAAGTCAAAAAAATGCTTCATTTGGAAGATATGAACTCATACATTATAGGCCATCTTCAAAAGTCAGTAAAAGACACTTTTTGTCAAGGAAACTCACATCAAGATACTTTCTTCCAAAGCGAAAATTACTAACATAAATATTGTAGAGTATATCTTGGGATTTCCAAAAATTCCAAGATCATCTTCTAAAGATGAAAATTGAGCAAGTTATGAGTTTCACAAGTTGGGGAATTTTGAAGAAATTCATGAAGTACAAATTGAGCAAAATTGCATTTTTGAACCAATGAGCCTAGTTTTTGATGTTCAGACATGTCCATAACATCTTAGAGGACCTCCAAGTGAATTTTTGTATGACCTTGATTTTTATTTGTTTTAGTTTATTTTTATTTGTTTTAGTTTATATTTATCTTGATTTTATTTAATATAAAATCAAATAAATTAAATAAAAATACAATAAAACATGAGATAATGCATTTGGGCATTACTTAACCCATCATAGAGTCCAATATTTCATGCAAATACCAACGAAAATTGTCTAGGTTCATGCAAAAACGGAATTGGAATGCATCATTCAAATATGACCAACTTTCAATATGTTGGATTTTTTGTCTCATGGCCTTGAAAGCTTGATTCCTTGCCACAATGGTCTGCTCTTCTCTCTTTCCTCTATAAATACACGACATTACAAGCACAAAGGACCATGAAATCCTTGCATACAAGAGCCCTTTTGTTAATTTGCAGTGGAATAGCAATAATGTTAGTTATGCAATACATTGAACATCAATAGTAGATAAATAGGGGATTCTATAACATAACCTAACTGCTTCCGTATTATTGCCAGGATAAACTTTTATTTTTTTCACATTAAAACTCGAATCCCCCCCCCCCCTCCCTCCCCCATTTAGTATTTTCTAAACATTTCACAATTTTTGTCTTGTTAAATAGTAGTCCTTGTGATTCGATCTTTTTATTACTTTGACATTATTGGTACACTTGCCGAGAAGTCATCAAGTTTTTGGCGTTGTTGCCGGAGACTGTTGATAATTTCAACAAGGCAACACTTGTGCAACATTTTTGTTTAGTTTTTTATATATATTTTTTATTTTCTTTATTTTTAATTTTTAATTTTATTTTATTGTCTCACATTACTACTAAGGTATTTCTTGTGTGGTTTACGCAAAGTTCATGGTCAAACAAGAAGAAACAACCATGGTAGAACCAACTGCTTAGACCATGGGGGACTATTGCAAGAGAACTGATGCATGGCAAATTTCTTTGGGATTTAAATATGTTAACTCTGTTATTTTTTTATTAAATTTTTTTTTCTTTCAGACTTAAGAGATAATTGGTTTGACGGTTAGATGAATAGAGATCATTGGGAACATCTAGCTCGGATTTAAGAAACAACATCGATGTGCACACTAGAGGGGGTAACTTGTCATACCCCAATTTTTGACCTAAGATACCACATTCCATCTGTATTATTACATAACAAGTGTGTACAAGCAATTCAACCTATTTTTGCCATTTCTCGAGTCAGATTTTAAAAATTCATAACTTCTTAAAATTTCGACATTTTTTAGTGGTTCTTTTACATATGATTCTCCTTGACAACATCTATAACTATTCTTTACAAGCCAATAGCTGATTATATTTGAAAATCCACGAAAGAATGAAAACGTTAGAAGTAGCTTTATGAATTTAATGTAATTTGATCACGTCTTGTCCAACCTTTACCGAATCATGTATATCGCACATTTTTTCGTCATTTATTTATCATTTTTGTTTTATTTAAAAAAAATCTAAAAAATATGTATTTTAGTTCATGTCACTTTTTATTATCGCATTATTAGAAAAATCACAAAAAAATATTTATAATTAGCATTATAGTATTTTAAATTTGCAATTCTTAATTCAAAAAATATCAAAAATTATTATAGTTTTATTGGTTTCATTTAGATTTATGTTTTAGTATAAATTTTAATCTAAAAAATCTCAAAATATAGTTAATATCTTTTTTCTTTATTTTACATTTTTTGATTCTTTTTAGTCATTATAGTTTTAGCTTCTTTTAATCCAATATTAATTTTGATTTGATTCTAATTTTAATTCAATTTTTAAAATTAAATTAATATTAAAATTAAAATAGAATTAATTTTGTTTGCATCTTATTTTTATTATTATTATTCTTCTATTTTTGTATTACTAACAAATTGCCTTTTATCATTATTATTACTATTGTCTTTGTTTTATTGTTTTATGTCCAATAAAGTTGTGGTCTTAAAACCAGATTTTTGAACTTGCAAAACCAGTCCATATCGTTGTCGTTTGCTACACTCCAAAACCTGCTGCAAAATGCAAAAACTTTGTAACTTGCCAAACACAATAGTCCAAATTGCTGTTGTCTTGTGTCAAAGATTGCACCAATATAGAAAATACAAAAACCTGCATTCAAAAGCCACAAAACAGCATGTCATCAATTCCCCCCACCCACCCACCCAAATCAGTCCAAATTTATTTATATAACAAAGGGAATATACACAGCAGAGGGGGCAGATCCAAAGTATCAAGAGGATAAAAAAATTCCTCTTCATCACACCTTCCTGATCATCATCTTTATCTTTGCCGGCTACTTCCTTCAACCGAACCTGCCAGCAGCTTCACGCGAATCTCTCGCTCAACACCATATCACCTTGTTTATCTTCCTTCCTCAGTCCGCCAAACAGCTCCAGAACTATGGTTCATGTAACATTTTACCACAACTATGAAAAACCTTCAAGAAACCTCGTCCTCCATACGAGAAGGAGCGTTTAGACGCCTAGTTGAAGCTCGTTAGTGAGTATGGGCTCAGGTGCAAACGTGAGCTATGGAGAGTGTAGTACACTCTCAGTAGAATCAGGAACAATGCCAGAAACCTTCTTACTCTTGATGAGAAGAGTCCTTGTAGGATTTTTGAAGGTGAAGCTTTACTTCGAAGAATGTTCCGTTATGGATTACTTGATGAGACTCAGATTAAGCTTGATTGTGTTCTTACTTTAACTGTTGAGAATTTTCTGGAACATCGTCTTCAGACGCTGGTTTTTAAATCTTGTATGGCTAAGTCTATTCATCTGCTAGGGTTCTCATCAGACAGAGGCATATAAGGGTTGGGAGGCGGTTTGTAAATGAAACACAAAAAATTCTTCTTCAATTCTTTTTCAAATCCATACAATAACACCACCACCAATTTCATATACTCCCTCATGAAACCCACCATTCCAAATTCCATTCTTTAATTTCCCCCCGTCTTGCACATCAACTTCTATTCCCATCTTCCATTTTCTTCAACGCGCAGCGCATAACCTCCACTTCAATACCTTTAACTCAACCGTACAACTTCAACCTCCAGATTTCTCCCGTCTCCCTCCAATACAACCTCACCGTCATCACCTTTCCACCATCTCCATCATCGTACATCCCTTCTTTACAACTCAAAGCCCATTCTTCTGCTACCTCCATACTCCTTTCTTCTATCTCCGCGAAATCAGCGTAAACCCTCCCTCTGTCCATATTCGTCTTATTTTATCATTTCTTTCTAAAAATCTGATTTTTTTTTATATATAATGTTTGAGATAATAAAATAAATGTTGATCATCAAATATCTGTTTATAGTATTACGGTTTAAAAATGTGGGTTTTATGTTAGTAGAGTGGGTTTGACATCACTTTGGTCTAAACCCAATTGTTATTTCTTGTATACCTCATTTAATTTTTGCACCCATTGTTTTGTTTTATTATTTTAATTTAAATGTTAATTAAAACTTGCTTGTAAATAAATTCAAGTGGCGTTGCTTATTTTATTTTGTTGCATTGCATTTTCGAAGTTAATTATAATTTAACTCTCAAATACACATGGATGCATAAACTTCATTGGTCGATTTATTTTATGGAGTTTAATTTGATTCATTCTGGTCCCTTGGCTTTTATCATTTGACTTGGTTACTTCTTAGTTGAGACATTGAGTTATTTCTCTATGCTGTTGGATTTGTCTGCATGTTTCATTTGATGCAAGAATGTTTATCCGTTACCATGAGCTTTATCTGTCGCCTTTGTGATTTATCCAATTCCTCTCGGGTTTATCCACGCTTTCTTCGTCCATGATTTATTTTCACGTTTGGAGCTCCTCGCTTATGATTCAATGCGCTTTATCCAATGCTTGGAGTATTATCTGACATTTGGGTTTCTTTGATGTTGTCTGCTATTGATTTATTTTCACTTGAGATTTGGTATACTTTTGGCTTATTTGTCTGCTTATGGCTTTAAATCCAAAGGGAAATGATTAAATTTATTGACTTCATGTCATCGAATATATCTCCCATAATTGTGAGAAACCTTTCATATGTTTGTTGCTTTTGTCAAAATTAAACCTCCTAAAAACTCAATGTTTAAACACACATTTTTTTCTTTCAAGCCAAAAATTCGACATTAGGTTGTCGCATTTTCAAAATTTCACGTCCACACTCTTTTAGCAAACCATTTTTTAAACCAAAATAACACATATATTTCAAAAGGTTCCTGCGGAGTACCACAAATGCATTGGGTGATAGTACATTCTCTTTGTATAACCAACCCCCGGACTTTCGATCTCTTTCAAAATCGCATTGTAATTTTTCTTTACTTTTAGTATTGCACTTACTTTTCATATTTAAGGATTTTATTTCGCTCTCTTCCATTTTCCCTTGGAAATAATAAAGTGCGGTGGAGACTCTTGCTTATTTGCTAGTCAAGTTAATTAATATCTTGATCTCTGATTTTCACCGCTAGAGAATTGGCGACTCTGCTGGGGAGAGATTGACCTCTTGCAGGTCCATCCCTAAGTGGGTTAAGCCTAATTTGTCATATATGTTGTTATTATTATTTGTTTATTTGTTTGATTATATGTTATATATCTTGGTTATTTGGGTGTTGATGATACTTACAATGGACAAGTCCTATACTCGGACTAAGTTACACTAAAGAATATGACGGGCGGTATAGTCATGTTAACTTTGAGGGAGTAATCCCGAAGAAGGAGACATGAAATCCCTCACTCAGTGGAAGCCCCTTTGACTGTAGTATTCGTTTACTGAGTAATCAGAAAGATGTTACTGCTTTCGACCTGGGAGCCAGAGAAGTTGAGAACCGTAGAACCCTTAACCCATCTTGGCCTCTTAGGTGTAGTGCAGAGACTATAACGGAGTAATCCGGAAGTAGTTGTCACGCGATGTTGCACTCAGACGAGTTTCTCTTGAGAATATTGCTAATTCCCGAGTAATCGGGACGTTGTTAATATCCGATGGAGGATTGTAGACTCTGGGAACTTTTTAGAACCTTGTTATACAGGTGTGATTAAACCTTTAGTACATACCTTGGGATGGTCTTTACCTTTGACTCCATGCGCGTGACGTTTAACCTTTCAATTTTGTTTGTGACCTTGGTTATGGTTGTTGTATAGCCATGCCTTCATGCATCCATGAAACTCTTTTCACTTGATTTTCAAGGAATTTAGAAGTCTTTATTTGGAAACATCACAAGTTTTGTCAAGCTCAATGGATCTTGGGTGTTGATGGGGTGAAAACCCTAATCCACCAAAATGGGTGATTGATCTTGATGATAACTTGATCAACACTTTGATCCAATTTAAAATTCATTTTCTATCTTCATACTTTGAGTTCCTTAAAAAACAAATAAAAAATCTTTTGCATATCATGCATCATTCTACATTTCACTTTCAAACATCATTTCCAAGTCTTATTGTTCCTTTGGTCTCACCAGTACAACACTTGCGCAAAGAGGAAGATGGAAAAATATTAAGCAAGAGATTTTTGAAATCCACAGAGAGATGACTAATTTTGAAGCTAGTATGGAGCACTTAACTGGTTTGGTTGAAATTTTGGTTGCCTCCCAAGTCAATCCTTCTAGGAATGAAGAAGCGATGGCAAAGGTCTTCACCGAAACTCTGAAATCATTCTTTCATGAGAAGATGATAATTAATGCACCTAGTGACTTTCTTGACAAGGTGAATGTGGGAGTGCATCTAGAAGAAGATGTCCAAAAGGGATGTTTATATGAAGATGGTGGCTCAACTCGTGGTGTGAAGAAGTTTGATGATAACTTTTTCAAAAGAGAGCCAGAGGAAGAAATAATCATCGCCAGAATCATCATGTTTCTCCTATCATCCCTGTGTTCAATTTGCCTCTTGTAACTCCAGTTCATCAATAAAACCATCAAGTTCCTAATCAGAGGAAAACTCAATTTGATCCAATTCAAATCACCTATACGGAGTTGTCTCCTGCCCTGATGCAGAGTAATTTGGTTCAGACTTGACTTCCACCGAAGATTCCTGGGAATATGCCTTGGTACTACAAAGCTGATTTAACTTATGCTTTCATCAGGGAGCCCCTGGGCATAACATTGAACATTGTTATTCATTGAAAGCTGAAGTACATAAGTTGGTCAGAAGTGGTATCTTGTCATTCAATGACGTTGGTCTTGAAGTTCAAATCAAGCATTTGCCGAAGAGTAAACCTGATTGATGGTTACTCTGAGTTTTGAAGGATGTTTTCAGCAGCTTAAGTCCAGATGGAGAGAGTCTTCTCAATTTATTATTTTTACTGTTTTCCCTTGTAATCTTTCATGTTTGTTAAAGCTTTGTTTGCATGTAAGAACTTGTTTACATTTGAATGATTATCTTAATACAATGGGTATGTTTGTCTTAAAGAAATTCATTCGTTTCACTCATATTTGTTTTCAAATTTTAAATTGCTTTTTGCATTACAATACCGACTTATTTCCCATTCTCTTGCCTAGGAAAAGATTGAAGGGAGGATGATAATCTGAAAAATGCAAAAAAATCTTTGGTTGTATGCTTTTGGATAAAATCTTGCTGAGGATGTACATGCATTGCTTCAAATCCCTAAACACCAGAGATATAAGGAAGATAATCCCTTGCTAACCCCTTTTGAGCCTTGAAGTAGGAGTTTCTTTTCTATATAAAAACCCTCAATTTTAATCTGAGGCAGGGTAGTTTTCAGTTAATCTAATTGAGTGTTCAAAATTCATAAGGAAGATATTTATGAAGAGAAACTACGATGGCTATCCTTCATATATCATGAAGCCAGAAGATGCGAAGCCACAATGGTTATCCCTCATCCATCAAGAAACGAGGCAGTTACAATCCTCTCAACAAGTCAAGATAAGCTAAAGTTACACGTTTTGTTCAAAAATCAAGAAGAAAAAAAGAAAAAAAGATCACTAAGTCGAAAACTAGAAAACGAGCGACTTAGGCAAAAATTAGGGTATCCCGCTGGACTATTAATTCAAAAGAATTAGTTCAGGAAAAAGATAGGAAAAAATTGCAAAGAAAGGATTACAAATAAAAATCCTCAGCAAAGAAAAAAGTTGTATGATAAAAGTGAGTGATTGTCGTGTCCAAAGAATGTAAGTGGTTCACTAACTATCAACTATATCCTCTTGAGAGATGAATGCTCATATCAAATTAACTGAATATAGGACTGAAGAACATCATGAATGGGGTGGGCCCCAATAAATTTTGAGCCTAAAATAATCTTTTTTTCTGAAAACTGTGAACCAGGCAACGTTACAACCTTTAAAAGTCCTAATTGAAGCAAAGTTTATATCAAAAGCATACTCCAATGAGATAGTGTTCCTGACTCCTGTAAGTTGTGCTAAAATATTTGTGTTGGTATCATATGCTTTTGTTATCTTTCATACAAAAATAAATAATGCACTAATTCACACTTTGCGACATCTTTTAAAAAAAAATCTTCAAGACTTACATAACTGTTGTATTAGAATTTTCATTCTCAGAATAAACTTTGCTGCTTGTAAAACAATTACTTAATGTCAAGGAAGCTTCCATATAAGCATCGGTGATGATTTTGATCTTTTGAGGTTTGAAACTTTGTTAAGCAATTGGAAAATCGTTTCTAAGAATGATCATAGGCAGGGGCATGTCGCCTTAAGACCTTCAACATGAATAGGTTGTTGCCTTCATAGTTTGGTTACCCTCTTGAGGAAAATTCGAAGACTGTGTCTTGCCAAATACAGTTAATATGGGGCAGTCACGCCAAGGTTCAACGAATCTCTCTAAGAGTTTGAAAACATTGGGGCATTTTGGATGCCAGGTCTTTTGTAAAATCCTCTTGAGACGATTTATTTTCGTAAACCATGTAACTTAGGGCAGAAACTTGAGGCATCCAAAATTAGTTCCAGGGGTAATCCAGATTTGTCAAGATATGTGATCTGCTTTGAACACATTATCAGATGGTGGAGTTCCCCAGTATCTCCAGCTAAGCAATATTTTTCTCCAGTTGAAGCGGAGTTCGTGTTGTTATCCTTTCAATGGATTATTGATGTTATAAGATCAGACTTTGGATTTTCTCTCGAAAAATATCTTCCTCCCCAGAGAGATTAGAGCCTTATAGCAGAAATATACTTCGTCGATGGCTTTTGTTCTATCTCCAGTAATGTTCTCATCTTATTGAGGTTAGCCGAGTATCTGGTTGTATTGTGATATCTTATCATCTCCAGATTATCTCTTTTACCTGTTTTGTCAAACATATACATGACATTCATTTATTCATTCACACTTGTATCATGCATGCACATTCGTATTTGTTGATGTTATTGGGTTTGTATACCTTGGTTATGTCTATTCAAATAGCGTATTTGCTCTTTCTAAATAAAGTGTTAACTTAAGCAGAAAGTGCACCTCCTTTCTAATTCCCCAATGAGTCAACTCTCGTGGAAGAATCTTGCTTTAGCTTTCCTTTTCCATCTCTGGATAGGATAAATCCCCAATTGAGTTATTTCCTCATTGGGTGGAGTCTTGTTTGACTATTTTATCTCTAGTTTATTCCTGGATTGAGCTTTGTCTCTTGCGGATGCTACACCTTGGATCTCTCTAGGCTGTGAAACCTAGATGGAGAGTGCATTTATTTTTCACTTTTAAATACTTGGTCTCCTCGGGAATAATCTATTCATGGTTCCCCATTGAAGGTGAACTTTGTTTCCCAGTAGTGTTGTTGCAACACTCTTTTGGAATCTCAACATGACAACAAGTGGCGGACTCTTCATGAGCAACTTGTGTATTATTGATATCTTTGGAAAGTAGAAAGTGGCGGAATCTTCATGAGAAGCTTGTGTATTATTGATATCTTTGGAAGAGAGCAAGTGGCAGACTCTTCATGAGCAGCTTGTGTATTATTGATATCTTTGGAATATAGCAAGTGGCGGACTCTTCATGAGCAACTTGTTTATTATTGATATCTTTGGAATATAGCAAGTGACAGACTTTTCATGAGAAGTTTGTGTATTATTGATATCTTTGGAATATAGCAAGTGGCAGACTCTTCATGAGAAGCTTGTGTATTATTGATATCTTTAGAATATAGCAAGTGGCGGACTCTTCATGAGCAGCTTGTGTATTATTAATATCTTTGGAAAGTAGCAAGTGGCAGACTCTTCATGAGAAGCTTGTGTATTATTGATATCATTGGAAGATAGCAAGTGGTGAACTCTTCATGAGCAACTTGTGTATTATTGATATCTTTGGAGTATAGCAAGTGGCAGACTCTTCATGAGCAGCTTGTGTATTATTGATATCTTTGGAATGTAACAAGTGGCAGACTCTTCATGAGCAGCTTGTGTATTATTGATATCTTTGGAATATAGAAAGTGGCAGACTCTTCATGAGTAGCTTGTGTATTATTAATATCTTTAGAATATAGCAAGTGGAAGACTCTTCATGAGCAGCTTGTGTATTATTGATATTTTTGGAAGATAGTAAGTGACGAACTCTTCATGAGCAGCTTATGTATTATTGATATGTTTGGAAAATAGCAAGTGGAGGACTCTTCATGAGCAGCTTGTGTATTATTGATATCTTTAGAAGATAGCAAGTTGCAGAATCTTCATGAGCAGCTTGTGTATTATTGATATCTTTGGAAGATAGCAAGTGGAAGACTTTTCCTGAGCAGCTTGTGTATTATTGATATCTTTGGAAAGTAACAAGTGGCGGAGTCTTCATGAGCAGCTTGTGTATTATTGATATCTTGGAAAGTAACAAGTGGCGGACTCTTCATGAGCAGCTTGTGTAGTATTAATATCTTTGGAAGTAACAAGTGGCAGACTCTTCATGAGCAGCTTGTGTATTATTGATATCTTTGGAATGTAACAAGTGGCAGACTCTTCATGAGCAACTTGTGTATTATTGATATCTTTGGAATGTAACAAGTGGCAGACTCTTCATGAGCAGCTTGTGTACTATTGATATCTTTGGAAATTAGCAAGTGGAAGACTCTTCATGAGCAGCTTGTGTATTATTGATATTTTTAAATATAGCAAGTGGCAAACTCTTCATGAGCAGCTTTTGTATTATTGATATCTCTGGAAAGCAGCAAGTGGCAGCCTCTTCATGAGAAGCTTATGCATTATTGATATCTTTGTAATATAGCAAGTGGCAGACTCTTCATGAGCAGCTTGAATTATTAATATCTTTGGAGGATAGCAAGTGGCGGCCTCTTTATTTGAGCAACTTGTGTATCCCCAACAATATGCTCATCAACAAAAAATGGCATCTCTTTTGAGAAGTTTGCTCATCGACAACAAATGGCATTTCTCTTAAAAATCCAGAAGTCAGAGAAGTTTGTGTATTACTTTTTTCGAGTGATATCTTGGATAAAGAAGAAACTATTCTCCATTCTAGGCGAAATCCAGAAGTCATAGAAGTTTATTATCCTTTCCGAGTGATATCTTGATCAAAGAAGAAGTGTAGACCCATTCTAGGTGGAATGCCAGAATTTTGGGAAACTTATTATTTATTCTATGAGCTGGTAGTTCACTCGTTTATTAGTCAATATCTTCTTATTTATCCTCATTATACTTTTCCCTAATAGAGTTGAGCTTTCTCCAGTCTCAGTACTGATGCCAATCATTTACCAGTCTCAGTACTGATGTAAATCATTTCTTTTAATAGTCTCAGTGCTGATGTAAATCATTTCTTTCTCCAGTTGCAGTACTGATGTAAATAATTTCATCCTCAATTATGTTGTTTGTTCTACCTCCAACCTCGAGTCAATAATTCACTTTCAATAAGAGTCGATGCATTCTTTTGTTTCTTTACCATCAGTAAAAAATTGGTAGTTCACTATCAATAAAAGTTTGTGTATCTTTTTGTTTACCTTTGACCCTGATTTGTAAACTCACCATCATCACAAGTCAATAGTCATTTATCTTTTCACAGTCTATGCAAAGCGTCTTCTCTGATAGAGTCAGAAACTTTTCTTCTCTCAAAGTTATTCCCCAATAAGAGTCTCTCATTCGAAGTTTGTGGCTTTGTTTCTCTAATGGAGTTATAATCTCTTCCCCTATGGGATTATTCTATCACGTGCTTGATTTCTCCAGCAATAATTTATCTCATGCGGCATCATTCCCCATAAAATTCAAAATATTACATTCATATCATATCATAAACACAATTCTGGTATCTTAAGGCCAAAAATTGTGTATTCCATATTTAAGTCCCTTCAATCTCGTCGAGACGAAGATTTCAATCTTCATATCTCCGATAGAAGAAACTTAAATAGGGGCAGCTGTCATACCACAATTTTTGACCTAAGATACCACCTCCCATTTGTATCATTACATAACAAGTGTTCACAAGCAATTCGACCTAATTTTTCCATTTCTCGAGTCAGATTTCAAAAATTTATAACTTCTTCAAATTTCGATATTTTTTAGTGGTTCTTTTACATATGATTCTCCTTGACAACATCTATAACTTTTCTTTACAAGTCAAGAGCTGATTATGTTTGAAAAACCACAAAAGAATGAAAACGTTAGAAGTAGCTTTATGAATTTAATGGAATTTGATCATGTCTTGTCCAACCTTTACCAAATCGTGCATATCGCACATTTTTCGTCTTTTATTTATCATTTTTGTCTTATTTAAAAAAATCTTTAAAAATATGTGTTTTAGTTCATGTCACTTTTTACTATCGCATTATTAGAAAAATCACAAAAATATTTATAATTAGTATTATAGTATTTTTAATTTGCAATTCTTAATTCAAAATATATCAAAAAATTATTATAGTTTTATTGGTTTTATTTAGATTTATGTTTTAGTATAAATTTTAATCCAAAAAATCTCAAAATATAGTTAATATCTTTTTCCTTTATTTTACATTTTTTGATTCTTATTAGTCATTATATTTTTAGCTTCTTTTACTCCAATATTAATTTTGATTTGATTCTAATTTTAATTCAATTTTTAAAATTGAATTAATATTAAAATTAAAATAAAATTAATTTTGTTTGCATCTTATTTTTTTTACTATTATTCTTTTATTTTTGTATTACTAACAAATTGCCTTTTATCATTATTATTACTATTGTCTTTGTTTTATTGTTTTATTTCCAATAAAGTTGTGGTCCCAAAACCAAAATCTTGAACTTGCAAAACCAGTCCCTATCCTTGTTGTTTGCTACACTCCAAAACCTGCTGCAAAATGCCAAATTTCCAGCCAATATAGCAGTCCAAGTCTGTCCAAACATGCCAAAAACTTGTTAACTTGTCAAACACAATAGTCCAAACTGTTGTTGTCTTGTGCCAAAGATTGCGCCAATATAGCAAATACAAAAACATGCATTCAAATACAAGACAACATGTCATCAATTTTCCCCCCAAAATCAGTCCAAATTTATCTATATAACAAGGGGAATATACACAGCAGAGGGGGCAGATCCAAAGTATCAAGAAGATAAAACAATTCCTCTTTATCACAACTTCCATCACCCTTCATCACCATCTTTATCTTTGCCGGCTACTTCCTTCAATCGAACCTTCCAGCAACTTCAAGCAAATCTCTCGCTCAACACCATATCACCCTGTTCATCTTCCTTCCTCAGTCCGTCGAACAGCTCCAGAACTATGGTTCATGTATCATTTTATTGCAACTATGAAAAACCTTCAAGAAACCCCATCATCCATACGAGAAGGAGTGTTTAGACACCGAGTTGAAGCTCGTTGATGAGTACGGGCTCAGGTGCAAACGTGAGCTCTGGAGAGTGTGCAGTGCGCTCTCAGTAGAACCAGGAACAATTCTAGAAACCTTCTTACTCTTGATTAGAAGAGTCCTCATAGGATTTTTGAAGGTGAAGCTTTGCTTCGAAGAATGTTCTGTTATGGATTACTTGATGAGACTCAGAATAAGCTTGATTATGTTCTTGCTTTAATTGTTTAGAATTTTATGGAATGTCATCTTTAGACGCTGGTTTTTAAATCTGGTATGGCTAAGTCTATTCATCATGCTAGGGTTCTCATCAGACAGAGGCAAATCAGGGTTGGGAGGCGGTTTGTAAATGAAACGCAGAAAATTCTTCTTCAATTATTTTTCAAATCCGTACATTAACACCACCACCAATTTCATATACTCCCTCACGAAACCCACCATTCCAATTTCCATTCTTTAATTTCCCTTAGTCTTGCACATCAACTTCCATTCCCATCTTCCATTTTATTCAACGCACAACACATAAGCTCCACTTCAATACCTTCAACTCAATCGTACAACTTCAACCTCCGGATTTCTCCCATCTCCCTCTGATACAACCTCACCGTCATCACCTTTCCACCATCTCCATCATCGTGCATCCCTTCTATACAACTCAAATCCCATTCTTTTGCTACCTCCATACTCCTTTCTTCCGTCTCCGCGAAATAAGCGTAAACCATCCCTCCGTTCATATTCATCTTATTTTATTATTTCTTTCTAAAAATATGAATGTTTTTTTTATATATAATGTTTGAGATAATAAAATAAATGTTGATCATCAAATATCTGTTTATATTATTGAGGTTAAAAATGTGGGTTTTATTTTAGTAGAGTGGGTTTGACATCACTTTGGTCTAAGCCCAATTGCTATTTCTTGTATACCTCATTTAATTTTTGCACCCATTGTTTTGTTTTATCATTATAATTTAAATGTTAATTAGAACTTGCTTGTATATAAATTCAAGTGGCGTTGCTTATTTTATTTTGTTGCATTGCGTTTTCGAAGTTAATTCTAATTTAGCTCTCGAATACGCATGGATGCATAAACTTCATTGGCCGGTTTATTTTATGGAGTGAGATTTGATTCATTCCGGTCCCTTGGCTTTGATCGTTTGACTTGGTTACTTCTTGGTTGGGACGCTGGGTTATTTCTCTATGCTGTTAGATTTGTCTGCGTGTTTCATCTGATGCAGGAATGTTTATCCATTACCATGAGCTTTATCCACCGCCTTTGCGCTTTATCCGATTCCTCTCAGGTCTATCCATTCTTTCTTTGTCTGTGATTTATTTTCACGTGTTGCACTCCTCTCTTATGATTCAATACGCTTTATTCGATGCTTGGAGTATTATCTGATATTTGGGTTTCTTTGATGTTGTCTGCTAGTGATTTATTTTCACTTAAGGTTTGGTATACTTTTGGCTTATTTATCTGCTTATGGCTTTAAACTCAAAGGGAAATGGTTAAATTTATTGACTTCATGTCATCGAATGTATCTCCCATAATTGTGTGAAACCCTTCATACATTTGTTGCTTTTCTCAAAATTAAACCTCCTAAACACTCAATGTTTAAACACACAGTTTTTTCTTTCAAGCCAAAACTTTGACAGTAGGTCGTCGCATTTTTAAAATTCCACGTCCACACTCTTTTAGAAAACAATTTTTTAACCAAAATAACACGGATATTTCAAAAGGTTCCTGCGGAGTACAACAGATGCATTGGATGCTAGTACCTTCCCTTTGTATAATCAACCCCCGAACATTCGATCTCTTTCAAAAACACATTGTAATGTTTCTCTGCTTTTAGTATTGCCGTTACATTTCATATTTAAGGGTTTTATTTGCTCTTTTCCCTTTTCCCTTGGAAATAATAAAGCGCGGTGGCGACTCTTGCTTATTTGCGAGTCAAGTTAATTAATAGCTTGATCTCTGATTTTCACCGCTATATAACTGAAGACCAGATAAACCTAAGATTGTTCAATTTCTCATTGATTGGGAAAGAAAAAGATTGCTTGTTATGTCTCTCAAACAGAACTATTGAAACATGAAAAGAGCTAGAAGACAATTTTTTGAGAAATTCTTCACAACTACACAATTTAACGAAAGACGCGTAGTGGTTTCTAATTTCGAACTAGAAACATAGTCGTTGCATGAGGCATGGGAAAGGTTCAAACTATCACTTAGAAGGTGCCCTAATCATAATATGAGTATCATGGAACAAATGCACTTTTTTATGAAAGACTTACATATTCAAGTCATGATGCTTTTAGATGCATCAGCATGAGGTACTATTTGACTTTTGACTAAACTACATGAAAAATATTTGATTGAAAAGCTCTGTTTAAATAAATACCACTCGAAGAGTGAAAGAACAATCAAAGTTAAAGCTACAGGTACACCAAAATGTGTTTTAGCTATAGATACTCATACTGCATTACTAGCTCAGATTGAATTGTAAAATAAAAAGCTAGCTGAAAATAGCTTGAATCAAGCTAATGTGAGTCAAGTACAAGCATTAAAATGTGATTTATTTAGCGAGGGACATGCAAATGGAATGTATTTTCTAGGAAGCTCAAGTGAAGAAACTAAGTTTGCAAATTTCTTGAATTATTTTCAACAAGCTCAACAAATACCGATTCAGAGAAAGCCATTACCACTTGAAGAAAATCTTCACAAATTCATCCAGATAACTCAAAGTAACTTTAAACTAGAAAATGAGAAATATGATATCACGAGAAAGAACCATGACATGTCGATAAAGAACTTAGAGAAGCATATAGGAAAATTGTCTCGACATGTAGCATCGATACCAAGTTTGAGAGAAGGATTTATGGGTAACAATGTTGACAAACCAAAGAATGAGACTTGTAAAGCCATATGTTGTACCCCAAAATTTGCCCTCGCATTTTTCTACAAGAAATCACAACTTCAGGCTTTTCCTGATTTTTCAGACTGGCTCAAGAATCGGTCAAACAAACTTTTTCTCGTCAGTCAGACAAAATTAGGGTTTTCATTGATTTTCAGGGCTCTAGAATGTTTCAAACAGTTGGCTTAGGGTTTTGGTTGATTTTGGCTCAATTTCGATCAGGCGAACGCTTCTTTGGCATTTAATCAGGAATTAGGGTTTTTATGCGCGGTTCCTCAGAAAGGTTTAACTTTACAGTGTTTTTCAAGATATTCCGAGATTTGGATTGAATTCGCATTTGTTTGACTGAATCAGTAAAAGGTTGCATTGGGTTTGAATTTGCAATGTTTGATTAAAGACAGTAAAAAAAAAGCGTCTGGGAAATTGCTGTGATTGACTGTTGTTTTGCTCTGGATGTTTAAAACGCCAGGTTTAACTGATCAAATGCTGAAGCATTGTTTATTTAATTATTTATTATTCTAAGATTAAATGATTGGAATTTGTTTTCAATTATTATAATTAAAGAATTATAAATAATAAAATGAACAATTAAAAAAGGAGGAAAATAATTAATTGGATAAAGAAACTTTTTATTTATTTTTAAATTATTTGTACAATTGTTTTGTTTACAAATTGTTTACAACAATGATTTTACATTTATTTAAATTTAAATACAAACTATCCTAAGTATGCTTCTAAATATTCAATTCTTCGATCCCTTGCTCCAGTGCTCCATGGATTTTTATCTGCAAAAACAAATAAGAGAAAGAAAAGTCAATAGTAGATAAATAAATAAAAGAGACAGATAAAAAAGGGGTCATCATTAAGGGCAACTGACTGGGATCGGTTAGCCCCCTCTGCAAATCACGGGATTTCTCCCGGTTCACAAAGAGGGATGAATATTTATTTGCTAATCATGAATGCACAAAGTTGAAAAAATGCAAAGTTTGTCAACATACTGCATATTTCAAAACAAACTGAACTAGGCCTAACCACAAAGTCCAAACTGAAATTCCAAACTGTCCACAAACTGTACAAGGCTAAACAGAAGCTGTCCAAAAGAAACAAGTACAAAGGGCCATCAAAATGCAGGGAAGCTGTCAAAAAGAGATATGCAAATATGCAGAGAGGACATAAAGTGCAGAATTAAACCACATGTGCAAGCAACATAATTCATTTCATCATTTCCCAATGCTGCCCTTTCAGAGAAAAGTACACACATAACATATTTTAATATTTTGAAAGTGTACTGGAGAGAGAAAGAAGAGAGAAAAGCAGGTTTTGCAGGCTTAAGGCTTTTGGCATGAGAAAATATAAGAGAACCTGTTCATAACACAGTAAAGGAGGAGGAGATCAAAAACAAAAAAAAGAGAACTCAGAGCAAGCCAAAGCCTAAAGCTTTTAGCCTCAAGCTCAACCTGCCTGAACGACCCAAGCATAGTACCTGTTTCAAACCTTAATCCCTGTCAAAACACTTAACAACAAAAACTTGTCAAACCAGTTCAAAAGGCCTGAAATCACAAGCTGTTAAGCCTTGGCCTGATAAGAAGAAACTTACAAACCTCTACAGGCCTGTCAAGCCTAACAACGAATACCCTGTCAAACCTGCTTAAGCCTTGAACCTGTAACACCAGTCTAAGCCACAAACTGAAGCCAGCAATCAAGAACCAAGTAAACTCATCAAAGGCCAAGAGCCAGTTTAAAACAAAACAAGCCTGTGCCTACCATTCAAGAAGCATACATAAACATATAAGCCAGGCCCACAGAAGAAGCATTCGAAGGCAACCCTAACAAACATTCCAAGAGGCAACCAGAAGAGAAAGGGCAAACATATGAAGCACTAAGTCATCCAGGCAACTCAAAGTCAGGAAAGGAAACGTTCAAGGCAACTTAATAAGGCAAAGCAGGCAACGAGACAGTTGAAGAAGAAAGTGAAACAATGAACTAGGCAACCCTAACAAGCATACTCAAGCATATTCAAGCATACATTCAGGGCCCTCAGAACTCAGGGAGATCATCATTGGGCTAGCAAACCAAACACAAGGCATCAAGCAAGGCATCAAGCTAAGCATACCAGGGTTACCAAAAAGCAAGCTGGTTCATTACAACCCCTTCACCGTCGAGCCTCCGAGCGCCTCCAAACTCTCTTCTCCTCCGCCTCCCAAAAGGTAGTAAATTCTCTTCTCATCCCTTTTCACAACCTCGTTAAACAAACAATAATGAACATAATATCAGAATACAAAATCATAACATGCAAACCTAAAACGCCTAACGAGTTTGAGACAATTCACTACCTTGTTTGATTGTTGCCTGAGCGAGCTGAGGGGAGAAGAGATGGTGGCGCTGGTGGCTGTGTGAAGGGGAGAGTCAGATCCATGGCAAAGAAAGGACGAAGACGAGCGAAGTAGCGAGCGGCGCGCTTCTGTATGTTGCAAACCCTAAGCTAGCCTCAAATGAAACAACAATCAGAAACCCTAAAAACTTGTCACAAAACATTGGGCCTGCCATTTACACCTAAGCCCATTCATTCATTTCCCCACGCAGACCCCCCTTTTTTCTTCTAATGTTTCTGAATGTTTGTTTTACTTGGGCCAGCATAACCTCCCTTAGCCCATGTTCTTTTGTTGTTAACACAACTAACCTTTTTATCATTTAATTAACCTTTCTTTTACTCATCTTTTATTAATTTGATTTAGACTAATTACTAATATCTTTTTTTTGATAAATAAAATAATACCTTTTTTTAAATATTATTACTTGTTACTTTTTTTAGAAAATATACAAGCATCAATTCTTTCCTAAATTTGAAACATTTTTTCTTTTCCCTTTTATACATAAAAATATTTATTAAAAGATATTGGTACATGAAAAAGTGGAATTTAAAACCTTTTCCTTTCTTTTATTAAAATTTTCTTATTTATACATAATAAATGAAAATACACCTTTTTTTTAATACAATTAAAATTGAAAACATTTTTCTTTCATTTAATTAAAATACCTCTTTTGTACATATTAACAAAATACAAAATTACGAGAAATAAATAAATAAACATATAATTCTTTTCATTTAAGTTAACAATACTTAATAATACGCATTTAAATTCATATCTTAACCTGTAAATAAATTACAAATACATATACACGTACACTTACGCAATACACAATACATTTCACATTATACACTTGATACACATACATTTGCTATTCTTACACGTTACTATACATTGTTTACATTTTTATCGCAATTCGATTTGGTTGTAAATTATTGGACACTACATTCCTAAAGTCTCATCCCCATTTGTAAATTTGTATCCCCACTCCCGGACACTTATTTTGTAATAGCGTAGACTTTACATTTCCGCAATTTACCGCTTTCAAATTATACCATGGTTAGACCTAGGGTTTGCATGTACATAAAATCAAACGCTAGATAACCTAATACAAAGACAAATACATGAAATCAATACACAATCACACTTGCACCCTCTAGGGTAATCCCACATGTTGCCTTCCAAAATGGGCCATGCTTGCACGTCGAGTTTCTTTGGCAAAACAAATTCAAATGATCATAAGTCCCTCGATGACGCTTTCGAAAGTTGCCTAAATGGAATGATCATAGTCCCTTCAAAGAAAATTGCCAAAGACACTTGGCACCATTGCATTCATGGTCCATACGATGACCCGCGCCCGTCCCGTTAAACATCCTAAAACGCAAGATTGTCCACCAAATTCAATGGTGGAACAAAATTGTTAAAAAGGGTTGAAAACATAGAGAAAACCTTTGAGTACAATAGGGGTATACAAAACTCTTAGTTACTTGAGATCAATTTGCTAAAACACTTGCATTATTTTCAAAAACCACACTTCATGCACACTTTCAAAAACAAACTCTCAAAAACATTTTGAAACATCTTTTCGAAAAGATACACACTTTTGTAAAACACTCAAACACGAGTCAAATACATTGGTTTCCTAAGACAAGGCATCTCTTCAAAGACATTTTTCAAAACACACACACACACACACCACAATTTCAAGCAATCGAAAATCAAGGCAAGTGATCTAAAAAACCAAGTAACTAAGAGCCCATGGATAACCATGGATGAAAAGGGTGTTAATACCTTCCCTTTTCATAATCTACCCCCCGAACCCACGAAATATCTCAAAAGGTTTTTTGCTGTGCTTTTTAACCTTTCCTTTAGGATAAAATAAAAAGTCGGTGGCGACTCTTGCTCAACCAAACAAGTGCGAATACAAATGCAAACCTCTAGTCAGTTCTCCCACCGTATCACAGAACTGGCGACTCTGCTGGGGATGTCCTTAAAAGTGGGGTTACCTTAGGGTTTAGATCACTTTTGTTTTCAATTAATTGCTTTGTTTGCTTTTACATTTGTGGGCTTTGCATCGGAGTTTCATAGATCCTAACCCGGATCTGGGGGAAACCTTTTTTAGGTAGCATAATCTGCGAGGGACCTGTCCGGCGTATATCGACATGGGTGAAGCAGTGGCTACGTTGGTGTGGCACCTTAGTCTGTACCGATATCCCTCGTGTTGAAACGGGGAGAATATGGGTCTTCCAAGGAGTCATTAAGCACCAACCGACCTTAGAACCCTAAATTGACCCAACTTGGCCATTAGAACAGTAGCAGTATGCTACACTCATTGAGGCTAAACTCTCGCGATGGTTCCGGCCGCAAGAAAAGATAGCGATGCTGGAGTTATGACCGATTGAGGGTAGCCAATGATTTGAGATCCTCTAGAACCCGGTTACTTTTGATAGGACAGGTTTTAACCAACGAAACTGAAAGAGGGTAGTACCTGAACCTCATGCAAGCCTAAACCTAAGGACTTGTTTGCTTTGTGTGAATATGTTTACCTATATATACACTTACTTGCTTGTGCATACATGTACATAACATCATGACATCATACCATAGCATTTTCAAATAACCATCTCAAGGATCTCGAGGGTTCTTTTGATGCAGGGTTACGTTGAACCAGACGTCTACCAAGGGGCAAGGGGTTTCTCCTCTAAACAAATGCCATCAAAGTTCAAGTACAACAACTTGAATCAGTGGCTATGACCCACTCGACATGGTGAGCTTGATTCTCGTGGAAAGACATCCACCAGTGCACAGTTCTCCAATCAAAAATCAAGTGCAACAACTTGAATCAGTGGCTATGACCCACTTGACATGGTGAGCTTGATTCTAGTGGAAAGACATCCACCGGTGCAAGGTTCTCCGATCCAAGAGCAAAGTTCAACCTCTGACATTTTCTTGTGTTTACCCCAAGAGACCCTTGAAAGCATGCATCCACATATCACGCATTGCATTTTGACAGTCTTTCCTTTTTTCAGGTTTCCTTACTCTCATACTGTTTATTTCAGTAAGAGATGGCTCTAGAAAGGTCCGTCAAGGATATCCAGGACCAGACTGCTCAGCTGCAGGAGATGTTCCTGAACTTGTCTCTGGGGCAAGAGGAAATGAAAGCTCTCCTCACAAAGGGCTTGGAGAATTCAAACAATGCCAGGAGTGATCAGCTTGCGGAGCTGCAGTTTGATCTGACAACATTGAGGACCCAAGTGATGGGACAGTTGGTGGGCCAGATGGCTCTCATCCAAGACCTATCTCAAAGACAAGAGGAACTCAGAGTCCTTGTCCGCCAACTTCTTCCAAACAACCAATTGGGGCAAACATCTGAGGTTGAAGAGCAAGTTACCGCTCAGCCTCCATCCACTCAAGAAGATAAGGGGAAGGCTCCTTCGCTTGCTTCAGGGTCACAAGCCCATCAACAACCTCGCCAGCGTCAACGGGGTAATCGGCGTAAGCAAGAAACGTCGGGAAGACAGTTCACGGAGACTGAGATACCATCATTCTTTATACTGAAGCGCCTGTTGGAGGTCAACCTGCTTACCTTAAGGGATCCTCCTCAGAAGCTCAATACCTCCTCTCCTAACTATCGTCCCGATGCATTTTGTGTTTACCACTCCTACAGCCCGGGACACGACACCAACGACTGTTGGGCCTTGAAGAACAAGATTCAAGATCTGATCGACATTGGAGTGCTGGAATTCATGCCAGACGGCGAGATGAAAATCTTCCGTTAAGGGGTTCTCCACCTGAAGTGACAAAGCTCAAAGCTGAAAGACTTTTGCTTCATTTTTGAATTTTCAAAGTTGTAATTTCTTTTGTTGTCAAACAATTATCTGTTGATGTTAAACTCTGTTTTCATTAATGTATTGCATATGTTTGTCTTGAATTCATCCATTCGTTTTCACTACTCTTGTGCTTTCTTTATGATATTTAACTCTTGATAAAAAACTGCAAGCCTTTAGAGGGAGGATGACGAAACAATACCTTAATCTCATACAGTATGCTTTTGAACAGACCTTGCTGATGATGTACAGGCATTTCTTTCAATTCCCAAACACTGGAGTTATAAGGAAGTTAATCCCTAGTCAACCCCTTCGAGCCAAAGAAGTAGGAGTTTTCTGTTTCTAAACAATCAAAACCTTTGATATAAACCTGGGGCAGGGTAGTATCTCAGTTAATTCAAAAGAAAATGCGCATTGAAGTCGCAAACTCTCAGTTCGTAACACAACGAACGACGTCAAAAAAAGAAAGCATTCCTTTGGAATCAAAAGACAAGGGTGGTTCCCTATCACATAGGCAGTCAATCTCTCAAAAGAGAAAAGCCCACCGAGCCAAAACCTGTAAAGGAGGATTAAGAAAGCTGGGGCATCCCGCTGACTGTAATCTCGAAAATGGGAACAGTCATGCAAAAGTTAGGGATAACAAATCAAAATCAAAATAGTGAGGTCATTACAAAATCCTCAACAACATGAAAAATGTTGAAAAAGAAAAAAGGAGATGATGACTGTCTCCCCAAATTCAACTGGTGAACCATCGCCCAAAAGTCGTTCCAAACTCAAAACAGAGTGCGACACACAATTAACTGAGCTTAGGGTTGAAGAACATCACGAAGAGCGGGTGGGTATAAATAAACTTTGAGCCTTTATCCTTTGTTTCTTAAACCGTGAGCCAAGCCACGTTACGACCCTTCAAAGTCCTAATTGAAGCATAGGTTAGTTCGAAAGCGTACTGTTACCAAAGGTATCCTAACTCCTGTAAGGCTTTGCTCTAAATCTTGTGTTGACTTGTCTTATGAAAAGTTTTCTGCCAAAAAACGCATTTTTCAAAACTTCGAGACAAATATAAACTTTGCATTGTTTGAATATCACTGTTTGCATTTGACTATCTGTTTGACAGCGAAGAAATTCATACAGCGAATGTTCAGAGGAACGAAAACTCTCTCAGTGAACAAAATCACTTCAAAAGGATGACACTTCCAACGACAAATCTCCTATCAAGAAGGGGCATGACATAGCACCATCCAGTTAACCTGGGGCAGTCCAGTCAGGGTTTCAACAGATCTTTCAAAATTCAGTTAACCTGGGGCAGTCCAGTCAGGGTTTCAACAGATCTTTCAAAATTCAGTTAACCTGGGGCAGTCCAGTCAAGATTTCAAGAAATCTCTCAATCCGCAGATTAATCTGATTCAAGACTCATCATCACTTGGGGCATTCGAATGTCAAAAGTGTTCAATCATTCCTTCACCACCTGTTGGAATTTACAACCATCAACAAATCAACTATCACAATTCCAGACTCGATTCCTGTATCTAGCCAGGGCACGTCTGAAGAGTTTGAGGATTTGATTCCTGTATCCAGCCAGGGCATATCTGTTGACAACTATTTCTAGACTCGATTCCTGTATCTAGCCAGGGCACGTCTGAAGAGTTTGAGGATTCGATTCCTATATCCAGCCAGGGCATATCTGTTGACAACTATTTCTAGACTCGATTCCTGTATCTAGCCAGGGCACGTCTGAAGAGTTCGAAGATTCGATTCCTGTATCCAGCCAGGGCATATCTGTTGACAACTATTTCCAGACTCGATTCCTGTATCCAGCCAGGGCATATCTGTTGACAACTATTTCCAGACTCGATTCCTGTATCTAGCCAGGGCACGTCTGAAGAGTTCGAAGATTCGATTCCTGTATCCAGCCAGGGCATATATGTTGACGACTATTTTCAGACTCGATTCCTGTATCTAGCCAGGGCACGTCTGAAGAGTTTGAAGATTCGATTCCTGTATCCATCCAGGGCATATCTGTTGATGACTATTTCCAGACTCGATTCCGGTATCTAGCCAGGGCACATCTGAAGAGTTTGAGGATTTGATTCCTGTATCCAGCCAGGGCATATCTGTTGACGACTATTTCCAGATTCGATTCCTGTATCCAGCCAGGGCATATCTGTTGACAACTATTTCCAGACTCGATTCCTGTATCTAGCCAGGGCACGTCTGAAGAGTTTGAAGATTCGATTCCTGTATCCAGCCAGGGCATATCTGTTGACGACTATTTCCAGACTCGATTCCTGTATCTAGCCAGGGCACGTCTGAAGAGTTTGAAGATTCGATTCCTGTATCCAGCCAGGGCATATCTATTGACGACTAATTCCAGATCAACACCTGTAACAAGCCAGGAAATTATCTACATCACCACTTGGGGCATTCGAATGTCAAAAGTGTTCAAAAACCCGATGCAGTTTTACACGGACTCATCATCAGGAAATCCTACACAGATCTCCTTAAAACAGGAAGACCCCAGTAGTTTGGCATACAACCCAAGCTTCTGATTTCCCCAACAGTGGTCCCAAGACTTCTCATTTTTCAACAATCATAGATTCTTGCCCTCCACAGCAGCAGCCAAGGATTTATTTTCCCCGACAACACTCAAGATTCTTTTATCTTCAGCCATCCAGGATTCATTTATCCTCAGCAAGATAGCTCATCAGCTTACATGCGCATTCATCACATTCATGTCATAAAGGTTGATGTCACATACATTACATCATGCATCATGACATTGCATACGACTAACTCTTTACCTTTTCAGGTAAGATCAGTCGACAAACAAAAATCATTATCTTCCGAGATTCACCCAGAAATAGTTCAGATGTGACCCGGACACGGCGACATTCTGATACTTATTCCAGATTCACTCAGATGCAGTTTTACACGGACTCATCATCAGGAAACCCTAAACCGGTTCCTCCTCCACCTTCAAGATTACTGAAAACAGTTCACGGGTTCTCCAGTAACGGATGTTAACTTATCACTTGTTCAGACTCTTCTCAACTTTTGAAAACAGTTTACGGACGCTTCCCAACAACAGATGTTGCTCTATTACTTATTCAACTTCAAAGACTTCTGAAAACAGTTTATGGATTCTTCCCAACAACGGATGTTAATCTATCGCTTGTTCAGATGCAACTTTTGAAAACAGTTTACAGACGCTTCCCAACAACGGATGTTGCTCTATTGCTTATTCAACTTCAAGACTCCTGAAAACAGTTCACGGATTCTCCGGACACGGATGTCAATCTATTGCTTACTCAGACCCCCAGTTCAGAGATGTTCCGAAGCATGGAGGCCTTTCTGATGCTCGTCCACTCACCATTGACATACAGTTCAACATTTCCAAATGGCATCTTTAAGCCCATTCTCAGATGGCATCTTTAAGCCCATCCCCCGACAAGATTCTATCGCATCAGATGGCATCTTTAAGCCCATCACCAAATGGCATCTTTAAGCCCATTCACCTCTACCATCACATCGCCGAGTGCAAATTTTCTGGGCACTTTAGTGTCCAATCTCCTTTTACCTTCGAGTCGCGAAAGGCAAACTTGCCAATCTAACTCTTCAGGTTCAAGAAGATTGAACAGGGGCAACTGTTGTACCCCAAAATTTGCCCTCACATTTTTCCACAAGAAATCACAACTTCAGGCTTTTCCTGATTTTTCAGACTGGCTCAATGTGATACGGTGGGAGAAATGACTGTGGTTTTGCGTTTGTTTTCGCAAATGTTTCGGTTGAGCAAGAGTCGCCACCGACTTTTTATTTTATCCTAAGGAAAGGTTTAAAAAGCACCGCAAAAACCTTTGAGATTATTTCTTGGGTTCGGGGAGTAGATTATAGAAAGGGAAGGTATTAGCACCCTTTATATCCATGGTTATCCATGGGCTCTTAGGTACTTGCTTAGATCAACTTGCCTTGGTTTTCAATTGTTTGAAATGGTGCTTTGTGGTTTTGAAAATGTTTTGAAAAAGATGCCTTGTCTAGGCTACCCTTGTAACAATTCTTTACTCGAATGTTTTACAAAAGGTGTTTGTCTTTTTGAAAAGATGTTTCAAGGTTTTTTTGAAAGTTTGTTTTGAAAGTGTAGTGATGTGTATTTTGAAAATAGGCAAGTGTTTTTGTTTTGCAAGTTGACAAGTACTTAAGAGCTATCTACCCTAAAGTTCTCAAAGATTTTTGTTATGTTTTAACCCTTTTAACAATTTTGTTCCACCATTGCATTTGGTGGACAATCTTGTGTTAGGATGTGAAAGGGACGGGCGCGGGTCATCGATTAGACCATAATTGCAATGGTGCCAAGTATCTTTGGGCAATTTTCCTTTAAGGGACTTGATCATTTTTAGGCAACTTTCGAAAGCGTCGTCGAGGGACTATGATCATTTGATTGTGTTTGTTTTTCCCAAAGAGACCTAACATGCAATATGGCCCATTTATTGAAGGCAACAAGTGGAATACCCTAGGGGTGCAAGTGTGATATGTGTTGTCCATTTTCATGCTTGATTATCTTGAAATTAGGTCAAACTATTTTTTGTCATTTTTGATTCGCATACAAACCCTAATTCTAACATGGCATATTTAGAAAGCGTTAAAGTGCGAAAAGTAAAATTCCTAAGTTATTACAACACAATAATATGGGAAGGGGGGTACAAATGTTCAAATGGGGATTTTGACAAGGAATTTAAACCTAGCTATTACATCAATTTGGAATTTATACAAGATATTTAATTGCACAAATTAAATAGAAATAAAATAAATATACAAGATGCAAAAATGTTTTTATATGTATGAAAAAGAGTATTTTTTATGCCAAATAAACAAAATAAAAAAAAGTATTATTTTTGGAGTTTTTGTGTTTTAAGGGCAAAACCCTAATTCATTAATTAAATGCATTAATTATTTAATATATACAAATATTTAATAATTATGTACAAAATAAAATAAAAATGAAGTATATTTATAAAAAAGTATTTTTTTGAGGCCAAATATTGGTAAAATAAAAATGTATATATTTTTGTATTATTTACTAAATATTCTAATAAACATATATATATATATATATATATATATATATATATATATATATATATATATATATATATATATATATATATATGTATTAATTTCTAAATATGTATTATATATAAAAATAATAATATTTAATATTTGTAAAAAAGGGTATATTTTATATAAAATATTTTAAGAAGATAAAATAAAATAAAAATCAGAAAATAAATGAGTTTACATTATTTTTAGTATTTTAAGTAAAAAGTGTTTATTTATCTATTTATGTACAAAAACTAATCTAAGCAAATAAATACCTAATAAATAGGAAAATGGTGCAAAAAATTATTTTTATATTTTTAATATTGTGAGAAAAAATAAATAAGTCAGACCAAAAAAAGAAAAGTCAAAAAATCATGAAAATAAACAAAATGGGCTCAGGGGGTGTAAAACCAAAAACATGGTGTGAAAAGAAATATCAAAGCAGGCCCAGCCCATGTGGCTTCTTCTTCAACCTCTGGACAGAAAAACGTTCAAAAACGCGCGCCTGAACATCAATTCAAACATCTGGATTCTTTGATCTTTTGCACAAACTTACAACATAAGAAATGTTAAGCATTGAATCACGATTCTAAATATGTAAAGAACTCATCCTAACTCTCAGAAATGAGAGAGAATTTTAACATTCCCAAATCTTGACCTAACTTTTCTTCCATATTCAGACCTTAAATTCTCATAGCTCAGGAAAAATAAATGAAAAGTAAAAGTATGTACAGATTCAGGGGCATGAGTAGGACACTTCTTACTCACAAACTTAGAGTTAATGATGCCTACACTAAGAGTTAGAAGTTCAAGAAGATACCTGTTCAGTTGAAGTTGTATCTGGCAATGGGGGAGCTTTCAGGGCAAGATGATGATCTGTACAGCTTGCCTGAAGTGTAGTGATACTATTCCAATGCTTACTTTGCTTTGACACACCTTGAATCGAGCTATGGACCTTCAACTGCAAAACAAGAAAGTGAAAATGGTGGAACTGGTTAGAGGAGTTACAGGTCGTGTTTTATGTTTGGGTTAGCTTCAAGTGATGCTAGGGAATGTGTTTGATGAGCTTTTAGCAAGAATGCATGAAAGGGATGAGAGTTGGCACTCAAACTGCAGCAAGCCCTGTTTTTGTGCAGTTCAATGGTGATTTTGAGTTTGTGGAGGTATTGGAGGTGTTGGAGTCGTGTGCTAGCTCAGTTAGGATGTCTTGAATGTGTACAAAATATTTGCTTAAGGGTTCTATTGCTGAGATGAAAGTTGTGTTGTGTTATGCTCTATTTCTTCACACTTAAGCAAGCAAAGGCCAAGTTGATGTTTAGAAAGCTAGAGGCCCCCATAACATGCTGCAAACCTTGGCATTGATCAGTGTGATTAGTCCCTAAACTCGTGCCAAAGAGATCTCAAATGTACTTCTTGGATTTGCATTATGACATAAAGCTTGCTTTTGCAAAAATGGTTAAAGTGCTTTTTCCAATTTGGGATTAAACCTTTAGGCAATGCTTGAACACATAGAACATGGTCTTGGCACAAAGGATTGGCATTAAATTTATGAGTGTAATTGAGATAAAGACCTGTAATCAATTTGTGCAAGCTGATATTTGAAAATGCATAGTGTTATGAATATGTAACTTGGTCAATTCAAAAGTGAGTTTTTGCCATATTGCCAAATTCGATTCTCCCTAACCACAAGGTTGTTTGATGAGTTCTTGGACATTTTGGAAAGCTTGGAATGTGTACTATAATCCATCTTTGAAATGCAAATTGAAGTTCTAAGTGGATGTGAAAAATGGTCTTGAAGTTGGGTAAAAATCCTGCCTAAAATAGGTCAAATTTTCACTAAGTTAAGAATGGTTTGGTACCCTTGTTCCAAAAATTGTAACTTGAGATACAAGCTTCTTTTGGGAAAACTTTGTGAATCAAAGTTATAGATTTTGCAACAAGCTACAACTTTCATGTTTTGACTTTTGCTTGAATCCAAATGAATCTTGGTGAGAAAGTGAGGCAAAGTTGGGAAAAAATTAGGGTTTTTCATAACTTAGAAAAATTCTAAGTTATGAAAAATTCTCATTTCAAACCCTAATTTGCAATTTTTGATTTCTTGGTGAACAAGTTTCATGATTTGGCATGTTTTGATGAAAAATGAATCTTGACTCTTGATTTTGACCAAAAAGTCAAAGTTTGACTTTTCAGTATACATTAAAAATTGATCAATTGACTGGGAAATTCTTTTGTCAATCTTGTGCATTTGGGACCTTTTGAACTTGTTGAGCATGTCAAGATAATTCCATGGGGTCCTTGAGTCCATATGTGAGCTTGGTTTGCCCTTGGCTAGGTCAAACAGTCAAAAATTACCTTTGTGCAGTCAAAACCCTAAAAATGACCATTTTGCCCTTTTGGTGATCTGATCAAATTTCTTGTGGAATTGTGATACAAACTTGATCAAATGGTCCATGTGAGTTCATAATGTTGATGTGGGTCAATTTTCATGAGATTTGACTGTCAATTGGCCACAGTTGACTTTTTCCCCAATACAGCTGATTTATAGGTCAACTGTCCAGTTTACTGGGCAAAACTTGGAATCAAGACTTGAAACTTGATGTGGATAAACTTGGAAGTCCAATATGAAGCATGAAAGTCATCTTAGGCATTTTTGGTCAAAACATCCTTGTGCAAACACAAACCCTATTTTGGGTCAACAGTGCAAGGAGAAGTCTTGAGCAGATGAAACCCTAACTGGATCCTGATCTCCAAGGGCTTTGTGATGAGAAATCATTGAGAAATGGGAGGGCAAATTTTGGGGTGCAACAGTTTCCCCTGTTCAATCTTCTTGAACCTGAAGAGTTAGATTGGCAAGTTTGCCTTTCGTGACTCGAGGGTAAAAGGAGATTGGACACTAGAGTGCCCTTAAATTTGCACTCGTCAAAGCAATGGATGCGGGAATGGGCTTAGAGATGCCATTTGGAGATGGGCTTAACGATGCCATCGGGAGGAGTGACAGAAACCTGTCGGGGGATGGGCTTAAAGATGCCATCTGGAATGAGTATCAGAAAGGTGTCCATGTTTTGAACCACATCTGAATTGGGGGTCTTGAACAAGCAATAGATTGATATCCGTTGTTGGGAGGAATCCGTAAACTGTTTTCAGAAGTTGAGAAGAGTCTGAACAAGCGATAGGTTAACATCCGTTACTTGGAGAACCCGTGAACTGTTTTCAGAAATCTTGAAGTTGAATAAGCAATAGAGCAGCATCCGTTGTTGGGAAGCGTCCGTAAACTGTTTTCAAAAGTTGCATCTGAACAAGTTGATAGATTAACATCCGTTGTTGGGAAGAATCCATAAACTGTTTTCAGAAGTCTTGAGAAGAAACTGAACAAGCGATAGGTTAACATCTGTTACTTGGAGAACCCGTGAACTATTTTCAGAAATCTTGAAGTTGAATAGGCAATAGAGCAGCATCCGTTGTTGGGAAGCGTCCGTAAACTGTTTTCAAAAGTTGCATCTGAACAAGTTGATAGATTAACATCCGTTGTTGGGAAGAATCCATAAACTGTTTTCAGAAGTCTTGAGGAGAAACTGAACAAGCGATAGGTTAACATCCGTTACTTGGAGAACCCGTGAACTATTTTCAGAAATCTTGAAGTTGAATAAGCAATAGAGCAGCATCCGTTGTTGGGAAGCGTCCGTAAACTATTTTCAAAAGTTGCATCTGAACAAGTTGATAGATTAACATCCGTTGTTGGGAATAATCCATAAACTATTTTCAGAAGTCTTGAGAAGAAACTGAACAAGCGATAGGTTAACATCTGTTACTTGGAGAACCCGTGAACTGTTTTCAAAGGTCTTGGAAGATAATGATTTTAGTCTGTCGACTGATCTTACCTGAAAAGGTAAAGAGTTAGTTATATGCAATGTCATGATGCATGATACAGTGTATGTTATGTGATATGAATGTAAACGAATGCGCATGTAAGCTGGAGAACTGTCTTGCAAAGGATAGATGAATTTGAGATGGCTGAAGATAACAATATCTTGACTGCTGCCGGGAAGAATAATTCCTGGCTGTTGCTGGAGAAAAAGGAGCTTGGGTTGTATACCAATCTTCTGGGGAATTCCTGATGACTTCTACTGTGGAGTTCCGATCTAATAGACTCATGCCGGGGAGGCAAGACTGAGAATCTTAAGTTTGGTGGGAAGTAACTCTGTGGGGAGAAGGTTCACTAGTCTGGTTCCGCTGGGGATAGATAATCTGAAGTTTTAGCTCGGCTGGGGGTTTGAAACTTAAACTCTGGGGGGAATTGAGTTCTGGAGGATTCCCTGGCTGGATAACAAAGATAAATTCCTCTGGGGGATTGTATTAATAAGTTATGCTGGGGAACTTTGATGAACTCCGCTGGGGATAGGAAGAGATTTGCCGAGTGCGATCTTCCGTGGCAATAAGCTGAGGATAACCCAGTTATAAGCCCTAGTGAGGAATAACTTTGAATAAAACTCGGGAGAGACGTCCGTACCCTGCAGGGGATAAGCTTCCAGAATCTACTGGGGATAAGCTTCAAGACTTGCTGGGGGTATGAATTCCAAATCTCTTGGGGGTTTCTTTTGAAAGGGGTATCAAGATATCCAACTGTACCTTCATCCTATCAGTAATCCTCTTTCTTGATTCATAAGGAAATGATTATGTTCAAATGCATATGCCTATTTAACAAAACATTGGAGGTTTCTCAAAATAAAACAAATAGTGCAAGAGAAAAAGAAAAAGGAAATGACACAAATTTCTGGGAAGTGTATTTGTATTAACTTTCTCTGAGTATATTTGTACAAAGGAGACAATCATCCTAGTAAGAGGATTTTGTCGAAAATATTGAAAAATTTATACAAAAATAAAGATGGCTATGTGAAATAACTCCATGGGATTCCATTCCGCTATAGCCTTCACAACTCTGAATATCTGTCCATTCAATGCTTCGTTTGCCGATGACTGGATTGATCAGAAGCCTGGAACTTGTTGATGAAGAGATTGTCTTTGAAGTGATCCGACGAGACATAGTCATACGCTTTAATTCCCTAACTTTTGCCTGAACCGCCCTTTCGGGTTTTCGATCCACCGGGAAACCCCTTTTTGCCCAAGCCGCCCTTTCGGGTTTTCGACTTGCCGGGTGTACAAATTTTTTTTGTTTTTATCCCTAATTTTTGCCTGAACCGCCCTTTCGGGTTTTCAGTTCACCGGGATGCCCATTTTTGCCCAAGCCGCCCTTTCGGGTTTTCGACTTGTCGGGTTATTTTATGCGTAGTATCTTTTGACTATGTCTGCGTTCGCAGGGTGCGGCAAATCATCGCCGTCCATGGTGGTAAGAATCATTGCACCACCAGAAAATATGCTCTTGATCACAAATGGTCCTTCATATGTAGGAGTCCATTTGCCCCTGGGATCACTTTGCGGTAAGATAATCCGCTTGATTACGAGATCTCCGACTTGATACACTTGACGTCTGACTTTCTTATTGAAGGCCTTGATCATCCGCTTTTGATACGTCTGACCATGGCATATAGCAGCGAGTCGTTTCTCGTCGATCAAATTGAGTTGATCAAGTCGGGTCTGCATCCAATCATCTTCATTCAAACCTGCGTCCTTCATAATCCTTAGAGAAGGAATCTGAACCTCCATAGGCAGGACAACTTCCATGCCATATACCAAAGAAAATGGGGTTGCCCCGGTTAAAGTACGTGCCGTCGTACGGTATCCATGTAGAGCAAACGGTAACATCTCATGCCAGTCTTTGTAAGTGACTGTCATTTTCTGAATGATCTTCTTAATGTTTTTGTTCGCAGCTTCAACAGCACCGTTCATCTTCGGCCGATAGGGAGATGAATTGTAATGATAAATCTTGAACTGTTTGCACAAAGCGGTGATCATTGTGTTATTCAGATTTGTACCGTTGTATGTGATGATCTTGTCTGGAACACCATACCGGCATATGAGATTTTGCTTGATAAAGCGGGCAACCACATTTTTAGTAACAGAGGCGAAGGAAGCTGCTTCGACCCATTTGGTGAAATAGTCAATGGCAACCAGGATGAAGCGATGTCCATTGGAAGCCGTGGGCTTGATTTCTCCAATCATGTCAATGCCCCACATTGCAAATGGCCATGGAGCAGTCAGAACGTTGAGGGGAACCGGAGGGATATGAACTTTGTCAGCGTAGACTTGACATTTGTGGCAAGTACGGGAATGTTGATGGCAGTCAGCTTCCATGGTAGACCAGTAATAGCCTGCCCTTAGGATCTTCTTAGCCATTGTATGCCCGCTCAAGTGAGTGCCAAATGTGCCGCTGTGTATCTCAGTCATAATCAACTCTGCTTCAGCTTTGTCTACGCATCGGAGTAATACACAATCATGGCTTCGTTTGTAAAGGATGTCGTTGCTCAGGAAGAATTTGACAGCGAATTTCCTTAAGAACTTCTTGTCATTTACGGAAGCTCCTTCGGGATAATCTCTAGTCTCGAGATACCTTTTGATTTCATGGAACCAAGGTTGTTCCACTACTTCTTCGGTATTAATCTCGTGACAATGCGCAGGTTCATCCATTCGCTCGATGGTGATTTGGGTAGCCTCGTTATCCCAGTTGAGTTTAAACATAGAGGACATTGTAGCTAGAGCATCTGCTAGCTGATTCTCTTCTCGCGGGAAATGCTCGAAGATAATTTGCTCGAAATGAGGCAACAATGTCAGGACATGTTCTTTGTATGGGATAAGATTAGGATGCTTGGTATCCCACTCTCCTTTGATTTGACTAATAACCAAAGCCGAGTCCCCAAATACGATCAAAGATTTGATACCCAAGTCTATAGCAGCCTTGAGACCAAAGATGCAAGCTTCATACTCAGCCATGTTGTTTGTGCAGCTGAAGCACAATCGGGCCGTGAAAGGTGTGTGATAACCTTCCGGAGAAATGAGTATTGCGCCGATATCATTTCCAAGTGCATTTGAGGCACCATCAAAGTATAGGGTCCATCGGGATCCCTTTTCAGGTCCGTCATACGGTCCGTTACCTGCAATGTTGTCCAAATTCATGATGTCCTCGTCTGGGAAGTCAAATCTCATGGGTTGGTAATCTTCGATAGCTTGATGAGCCAGATGGTCAGCTAATACACTCCCTTTTATAGCTTTTTGGGTGGTGTACTGGATGTCATACTCAGTTAGGATCATCTGCCATCTATCTATCCTTCCAGATAAAGCGGGCTTTTCGAAGATATACTTGATAGGATCCATTTTGGAAATCAACAAGGTAGTATGAGTCAACATATACTGCCTTAGTCGGCGAGCAGCCCATACCAAAGCGCAGCAAGTTTTCTCGAGCAGTGAGTAGCGAGTCTCACAGTCGGTAAACTTTTTGCTAAGGTAATAAATAGCATGCTCTTTTCGACCAGACTCGTCATGCTGGCCCAAAACACACCCCATTGAGTTATCCAAGACGGTTAGATACATGATCAATGGTCTTCCTTCGACTGGTGGCATCAGAATAGGAGGTTCTAGCAAATACTCCTTGATTTTATCAAAAGCAGCTTGGCAATCGTCGTTCCATTCGACTACCTGATCTTTCTTCAAGAGTTTGAAAATTGGCTCACAGGTAGAAGTCAGATGAGAGATGAATTTGGCAATATAGTTTAAGCGCCCCAAGAACCCTCTAACCTCCTTTTCAGTACGGGGAGCAGGCATCTCTTGTATTGCTTTTACTTTTGCTGGATCGACTTCAATGCCTTTGTTGCTTACAATGAATCCCAGAAGTTTACCAGACCTAACTCCAAAAGTGCACTTACTTGGATTCAGCCTGAGTTTGTATTCTTTCAATCTGGCAAACAGCTTTTCCAGATGTTCAAGGTGCTCCTCCTCTGTTTGTGACCGAGCTATCATATCGTCTATGTAAACTTCAATTTAATGATGTATCATATCATGAAACAAAGCCACCATGGCGCGTTGATAAGTTGCCCCTGCGTTCTTCAGCCCGAACGACATCACTTTGTAACAGAAAGTGCCCCATTGTGTGACAAAAGTTGTTTTCTCCATATCCTCGGGGGGCATTTTGATTTGATTGTAACCCGAGAATCCATCCATGAAGGAAAACACTTTGTGCTGAGCCGTATTGTCGATCAAAATGTCAATGCGTGGGAGTGGAAAATCATCTTTGGGGCTGGCCCTATTCAAATCCCGGTAGTCCACACACATCCTGACTTTGCCATCTTTCTTAGGTACTGGCACGATGTTAGCGACCCATTGAGGATAGGACGTAACAGCCAGGAAGCCAGCGTCAAATTGCTTCATCACTTCTGCTTTGATCTTTTCAGACATGTCAGGCCTCATTCGGCGGACCTTTTGTTTGACGGGTGGACAATCCTCTCTTGTGGGGAGACGGTGAACCACGATGTCTGTGTCTAAACCCGGCATGTCTTCATAAGACCAAGCGAAGATTTCAACATACTCATTCAACAACTGTATCAGGCGTTCCTTGACACTGGGTTCCAGATTGGCACCCACTTGCACCTCCTTCCGGTCATCCTCGGTCCCTAAGTTGACAGTTTCCAATGACTCTTCGTGCGGTAAGATAGCCCTTTCCTCTTGCTGTAGAAGTCTGGCTAGTTCCCCTGGTACTTCACAACCTTCGTCATCTTCATACTCGGCTTGATTGACCAGATCTTCAGAGTTATTGAAGGATATAGCAGAATAGTCACCCATGGAATCCGGAGTGGATGGGTACCTGCATTTGTGAGTGTGGGTGCGTGTAAGGGATAGCCATCCTTAAAACAAAAAATGCAAAAGGAAAGAAAATGAACACAAGCAGTTTATCAAATGAAAAACGTCCAATGAATCATTAAACATGGCATATGGATATGAGAATAATCAAAACCCTTACAAGTGGACCTACATGCCCCGAGCAAGGCATGAGGTGAAAAGATAGTGTACGGATTATTTGAAAATAAATATTACAGACCAAATAGGAAATGTTTGAAAATAAATTACTGATGAATAAAAGTGATGGGGACAAAGTCTTTTGCCTCCCAGTTGCTCAATCCTCCTTTGACAGTCGGGTAAATCCACTCTTCAATGCTGCTCTCTTTGTCTTCATCCTCCAAAGCGTTGATTCCGTAGGGAGAAATTTTGACTGGCGCCCTTTCTATCTTCGAACGGCGCATAGCTTTCTGGCCCGCAGTAGTGAACCCTAATCCAAATTTGTCGGTCTTATGTGGAATATCAGGCAACTGCCCCCATGCTGAATTCTTTCCTTCCTTTATTGCGGCCCTTGCGTCTTCTAGAGATGCCATCCTGGCCATCTGCCTCGGTGTCTCAACTGCCAACTTTGCTACTGTTGTTTCAGGAAGGACTTCTTCGAAATGCTGGAAAGGTGTCTCAATGAACTCACCTTCTACTTCCACATATCGGAAAGAGTTCAAGTGGCTAATCATGTACTCCTCTTCGCCATGGACAATAATGATTTTTCCCTTGACGGGATACTTCAACATCTGATGTAAGGAGGAGGTGACTGCCCCAGTATGGTGTATCCAAGGCCTACCCAACAAGCAAGAGTATGACGGACGGATGTCCATCACATAGAAAGTAGATTTAAACACTTCAGTGCCTATCTTGATGGGAATTTCAACCTCCCCATGGACCATTCTCTTTGAACCATCGAAAGCTCTGACAACAATATCACTCGACTTCAACTCCAACCCTTCACAATCTAGTCGGTCCAAGGCCTTCTTAGGCAGTACATTCAGCGACGAACCAGTGTCGACCAAGACATGTGCGAGAGTAGTTCATCGGCACTCGACTGAAATGTGCAAAGCATCATTGTGGTTTCTACCTTTAGGAGTTAGGTCGGCATCAGAGAAACCTAATCCATTGTCCGCAGTAAGGCTAGCCACGCAATTTTGAAATTGATCTGCAGAGGTTTCCTGGGGCACATGGGCTGCCTTCAGGAATTTTATCAAAGCTTTAGCGTGCGCTTCCGAGCAAAGTAGTAATGCCAGCATGGAGATCTTTGAGGGGGTTTGCCCCAGATGTTCTACCACATCGTAATCACTTCACTTGATTATCTTCAAGATCTCATCCATTTCCTTCTTGGAGGTTTCCGGGATAACCAAGGGTTGAGCCCTCGTCCTGACGAGCTCATCTTGGGTTCCCTTACCTTTATCAGCAGCGGTAGGAGGGACGATACTAGGAACATCAACATCTTCAATCAAAGGGGTTTTAGCGGAGAGTTTTATTGGTGCAGGGATGACCTTGTCGGCAGATGAGGGTCCAAAGATTGCTCTTGGAGGGGCAATCTCTGGAGAAAATATTCTCCCGCTCCGGGTGATCTTGCTCGTGCCTGCAATGTTACCAATGCTGGCCTCTTCATCATCCGAACTTTCTTCACTTATTTCGATTTGTTTAATACCATGGTAGTAGACGTCACCGCCATAGTTCCATGGTATCGACTTCTCAGAAACATAGGGGACAGGCCCTGGCATTGTTATCTTCAAAGGAACGGATTTCGTAGCTGGCGTAATCTTAACAGGCTTTCTGACGGCCTTGGAAAGATTGTCGTGAATGGTTATGATTGAGACATCTTCAGTATGAGTTGGAATGGCAGAAACTTTTTCAAACAAAATTTGTCGACTATCCATAAGGCCTTGGATGCCTTTCTTTAGTAGCGGACAATCAAACGGCAGAGAGTAACAACAATAGCAATCTTATTTACATCCCGGGAAGATCCCGACCCTTAACAAATTCAACTTGATGGTTAACAATGGAGTTATCAGATCATTGACATCAGCAACATACAAATCTTCTTCAATGGCATTGACATTTCGGCCGTGCTTCGGCATGGGGGAAGATATCACATTAGGCTTCTCCGGAGCGTCGAACTCTACCTCCTTCGCCTCTATCAGGTCTTGGATTTTATGCTTGAGTGCCCAACAATCATTGGTGTCGTTCCCGACACTGTCAGAATGGTAGGCGCATTTAGCATTAGGATGGTAATGCGGAGAGGACGTATTCACATTCTTTGGTGCCTCCTTGATGGTGGCAAGATTCAACTTTAACAGATGGGGGAGCACTTGCGCTGGAGTCATATTAATGCGGGTGAACTGCCGTTGTGGCCGTTCCACCCGTTGCTGATTTGGTCTGGACTGGTTATAGCGAGGCTGCTCACTTGAAGAGTTTTGAATCATTACGGCCCCCACAGTTGGCCGGCGCTCAGTCTTCCCTGCTCTTCTCTGAGAATATACCACAGTCGTTTCCTTCTTAAAAGGCTTCTTCTCAACACTTGCAGCAACACCCTTCTGAATCTTTCCTGATTTGATGCCAGCTTCTATCCTTTCGCCTGTTAAGATCAAATCGGTAAACCCCGCGGAAGAGTTACCAATCAGATGATTGAAATATGGCCCAGATAGGGTCCCTAGAAACATATCAACAAGCTCACGGTCGGTTAAAGGAGGCTACACCCTGCCAGCCAAATCCCTCCATTTTTGTGCATATTCTTTGAATCCTTCGCTTGTTCCTAATGACATACCCTGAAGTTGGGTACGCGTAGGAGCAAGGTCAGAATTATACTGATATTGTTTGTAAAAAGCGGTGGCTAAGTCTTCCCAATTTCGGACGCTGGTTCCCTCTAGCTGATAAAACCACTCCAATTGAGCTCCAGAAAGGATGTCTTGAAAGAAATGGATCCACAGGTTTTTATCTGCCGTATAGGGTTGGATCTTTCTCACGTAGGACCTGAGATGCATTTTTGGGCAGGACAGCCCATCATACCTCACAAAAACTGGCACTTTGAATTTTGGGGGAATCACAATCCCGGCCACCAAACCCAAGTCTTCAAAATCCAAACCCGGTACTCTTTGTAGCTCCATGGCGGCCAACCTGTCTTCTAAACCTTTGTATTTATCATCAGCTGGAGGGTATTGTTGATCAGAATAGTCTTCATCCTCTTCATCCCCCTCTTCTTCCACATCGGACTCGGAAGGTACCGCAACCCCACCTCCTTTACTGGTTCCTTCATCAGAAGTAGGAGGAAATTCAAGCACTCTCCTAGCCTCTCCTTCAAATCTTCTCCCTAAAGTAGCCACCCCGAGTCTCTTTTTCTTCTTCTTCACTGGGTCTTTGTTCCCTAATTGGGTCTTGATTTCCTCCTGACCCTTAGCCAAGGTCATCAGGAGTTGCTGGAACTGTGCATTTTGAGTTTGCAGGTCTTTGACTGTTTGCTCGAGATCCATCCTACTGAAATAAACAACAGACAGATAAGGAAACCTGGCGTGAGACCTGCTTATGCACATGATGAATGGTATGCTTATGTATGCAATGCATTCAAGGATTTAGAACATTGAAAATTGTTGTAGACAAAAAGGAACGCACGTCATATTAATAAGAAGAAATTTGTTAGTACATAAATGCCCCATGGGCCAAATATTACAAAAACAACTTCTCAAGGCAAAAAGACGTTGTGCATCCTCTTTGGCGCAATGTAGGTGTTGAGAGCCTTTTGCTCATGGAGTCGGCGGGTAAGCTCTAGAACCTTCTTCTCACTGGCGTAGAAGCTAGCTTCAAAAGTATTCCGTTCCTCCTTGAGCTGAATCTAACTTTTCTGCATTTCCTCCCACGATGTAGGCATGTCAGGATGTAGGATGGTGTAGGGAACCTCTCCTTCCTTGACGGGCTCTTTAATCACAGGGAGAACATGAGGATAAGGCATCATTAGACTCTGGGCTCGGGCTCGTACCCACTTGAGATAAGGTTCAAGGGGGATGGAGTTCTTGTGTCCCAGTGTCTTGCTGTTAACCTTGTTGGGCCTTCCCCAAGCTCTGATGAATCTTTGGCGAAGTCCTTGCGCATCGTTGTCGAAGTCAAAAACTAGGTCAGGAATCAACATGTCGTGAGGGCCATCCCTCCGTGCATATCCAAATTGCCTCAAAGCTAGGCATGGGTTGTAGGTGATACCTCCTCTGATTCCAAGTAAAGGAACATTAGGAAACTCTCCACAACGATCGACGATGATGACATTTTCTCTGGACCGAGAACACCAATGCACATCAGAGTGAGTAAGAGTCATCAACCGTTGGGACCACCTCGAGCCTTGGTCATTCTTCAAGACGGATTGTGGAAGGTTCGAAATAAACCACCTTGCAAGGAGAGGAGTACAGCACATGAGAACACCCCTCTTTCTCATTGTTCGTGTGTAAAATGAGTGAAGAATGTCTCCAAGTAATGTTGGTATTGGATTTCTGGACAAGAAGATTTTGACGGCGTTGACATCCACCAATTGGTCAGAATTTGGGAATAAGACCAACCCATAGATAAGGAGTGCCACAATTTCTTCAAAGGCTTGTAGGTCCAATGAATTCCAACACTCTTGTGCCTTCTCAAACAAGAATTTTGCTAAGAATCCTTTGACGCCACTTCTGGTTTCCCAATGCCCCTTGATGTCGGATGGTTGTAGATGTAATGCTCGAGCAACATCTTCCGGCTTTGGTTCCTTTTCCGTACCGTTGAAGGGTAGTTGATTAAGGATAGGGATTCTTAGGAGTTGAGAAAACTCCTCCAAAGTGGGCACCAACTGATAGTCAGGGAAAGTGAAACAGTGGTGAAGAGGGTCAAAGAACTGGAATAGCACTTTCATCATGTCTTCTTCAATGTCGGTGTTGACTAAGCTGAGCAGTCTACCATGCCTTTCACTGAAGGATGAGTTTTCCGGAATTCTTGAGGTGAGCTCCTTGAGTTGAGGAGAGATTCTCACAAGGTTGACTTGGATGGTATTTCTGCGAGGAATTTCCATGACCTACAAAACAAGAACAAAGATGAAGATCCAAACCCTTGAAATGGTTAGTGAATGCATATGATGCTTCATGATGTTTATGATGTATGCACAGAACATATGTACAAGCAATTCACACCAAACCCTAGTTTCAGGCTTGCATGGGGTTTCATAGGTAAGTACCCTCTTGAGTGTAGTTGGCTTAAAAACCTGTCCTATAAATAGTAACCGGGTTCTAAGGAGCTCAATATCACGGGATTGTTTTCATTGTTCATTGTTTTGGTTTAGCCACTTGACTAGCGACCAAAATATTCCAAGAAAACAACCCTCAATGAGTGTAGTATCGAGTATCTACCAACTTCGGACTGCACCAAAGCCGGTCATCTCACTACCCCTAATAAAAGGCCAAGATGTTCAAGTAAGGTTCTAGGTCATTAGTGCTTAGTGACATCACTCAGCGGCCCCGTACTCTCCTTGATTGAACTCAAGGGTTACCGGTACTCACAAATATGTCGCACTAATATAGCTATTGCTTCGACCGTGTCGGTATACCCCGCACAGTTTCCACAATGTATTGCTATCTATGAATGTTTCCCAAAATCCGAGTGTAGGATTGCAAACCCAAACAATAGAGCCAAAATATAAAGCAATCAAGACAAACAAATAGTCATGCAAGAGGGTGATCTAAGCCCTAAGGTTACTCCACTTTTAAGTTTCTCCCCAGCAGAGTCGCCAGTTCTGTGATACGGTGGGAGAACTGACTGTGGTTTTGCGTTTGTTTTCGCAAATGTTTCGGTTGAGCAAGAGTCGCCACCGACTTTTTATTTTATCCTAAGGAAAGGTTTAAAAAGCACAGCAAAAACCTTTGAGATTATTTCTTGGGTTCGGGGAGTAGATTATAGAAAGGGAATGTATTAGCACCCTTTCTATCCATGGTTATCCATGGGCTCTTAGGTACTTGCTTAGATCAACTTGCCTTGGTTTTCAATTGTTTGAAATGGTGCTTTGTGGTTTTGAAAATGTTTTGAAAAAGATGCCTTGTCTAGGCTACCCTTGTAACAATTCTTTACTCGAATGTTTTACAAAAGGTGTTTGTCTTTTTGAAAAGATGTTTCAAGGTTTTTTTGAAAGTTTGTTTTGAAAGTGTAGTGATGTGTATTTTGAAAATAGGCAAGTGTTTTTGTTTTGCAAGTTGACAAGTACTTAAGAGCTATCTACCCTAAAGTTCTCAAAGATTTTTGTTATGTTTTAACCCTTTTAACAATTTTGTTCCACCATTGCATTTGGTGGACAATCTTGTGTTAGGATGTGAAAGGGACGGGCGCGGGTCATCGATTAGACCATAATTGCAATGGTGCCAAGTATCTTTGGGCAATTTTCCTTTAAGGGACTTGATCATTTTTAGGCAACTTTCGAAAGCGTCGTCGATGGACTATGATCATTTGATTGTGTTTGTTTTGCCCAAAGAGACCTAACATGCAATATGGCCCATTTATTGAAGGCAACAAGTGGAATACCCTAGGGGTGCAAGTGTGATATGTGTTGTCCATTTTCATGCTTGATTATCTTGAAATTAGGTCAAACTATTTTTTGTCGTTTTTGATTCGCATACAAACCCTAATTCTAACATGGCATATTTAGAAAGCGTTAAAGTGCGAAAAGTAAAATTCCTAAGTTATTACAACACAATAATATGGGAAGGGGGGTACAAATGTTCAAATGGGGATTTTGACAAGGAATTTAAACCTAGCTATTACATCAATTTGGAATTTATACAAGATATTTAATTGCACAAATTAAATAGAAATAAAATAAATATACAAGATGCAAAAATGTTTTTATATGTATGAAAAAGAGTATTTTTTATGCCAAATAAACAAAATAAAAAAAAGTATTATTTTTGGAGTTTTTGTGTTTTAAGGGCAAAACCCTAATTCATTAATTAAATGCATTAATTATTTAATATATACAAATATTTAATAATTATGTACAAAATAAAATAAAAATGAAGTATATTTATAAAAAAGTATTTTTTTGAGGCCAAATATTGGTAAAATAAAAATGTATATATTTTTGTATTATTTACTAAATATTCTAATAAACATATATATATATATATATATATATATATATATATATATATATATATATATATATATATATATATATATATATATATATATATATATATATATATATATATATATATATATATATATATATATATATATATATTAATTTCTAAATATGTATTATATATAAAAATAATAATATTTAATATTTGTAAAAAAGGGTATATTTTATATAAAATATTTTAAGAAGATAAAATAAAATAAAAATCAGAAAATAAATGAGTTTACATTATTTTTAGTATTTTAAGTAAAAAGTATTTATTTATCTATTTATGTACAAAAACTAATCTAAGCAAATAAATACCTAATAAATAGGAAAATGGTGCAAAAAATTATTTTTATATTTTTAATATTGTGAGAAAAAATAAATAAGTCAGACCAAAAAAAGAAAAGTCAAAAAATCATGAAAATAAACAATATGGGCTCAGGGGGTGTAAAACCAAAAACATGGTGTGAAAAGAAATATCAAAGCAGGCCCAGCCCATGTGGCTTCTTCTTCAACCTCTGGACAGAAAAACGTTCAAAAACGCGCGCCTGAACATCAATTCAAACATCTGGATTCTTTGATCATTTGCACAAACTTACAACATAAGAAATGTTAAGCATTGAATCACGATTCTAAATATGTAAAGAACTCATCCTAACTCTCAGAAATGAGAGAGAATTTTAACATTCCCAAATCTTGACCTAACTTTTCTTCCATATTCAGACCTTAAATTCTCATAGCTCAGGCAAAATAAATGAAAAGTAAAAGTATGTACAGATTCAGGGGCATGAGTAGGACACTTCTTACTCACAAACTTAGAGTTAATGATGCCTACACTAAGAGTTAGAAGTTCAAGAAGATACCTGTTCAGTTGAAGTTGTATCTGGTAATGGGGGAGCTTTCAGGGCAAGATGATGATCTGTACAGCTTGCCTGAAGTGTAGTGATACTATTCCAATGCTTACTTTGCTTTGACACACCTTGAATCGAGCTATGGATCTTCAACTGCAAAACAAGAAAGTGAAAATGGTGGAACTGGTTAGAGGAGTTATAGGTCGTGTTTTATGTTTGGGTTAGCTTCAAGTGATGCTACGGAATGTGTTTGATGAGCTTTTAGCAAGAATGCATGAAAGGGATGAGAGTTGGCACTCAAACTACAGCAAGCCCTGTTTTTGTGCAGTTCAATGGTGATTTTGAGTTTGTGGAGGTATTGGAGGTGTTGGAGTCGTGTGCTAGCTCAGTTAGGATGTCTTGAATGTGTACAAAATATTTGCTTAAGGGTTCTATTGCTGAGATGAAAGTTGTGTTGTGTTATGCTCTATTTCTTCACACTTAAGCAAGCAAAGGCCAAGTTGATGTTTAGACAGCTAGAGGCCCCCATAACATGCTGTAAACCTTGGCATTGATCAGTGTGATTAGTCCCTAAACTCGTGCCAAAGAGATCTCAAATGTACTTCTTGGATTTGCATTATGACATAAAGCTTGCTTTTGCAAAAATGGTTAAAGTCCTTTTTCCAATTTGGGATTAAACCTTTAGGCAATGCTTGAACACATAGAACATGGTCTTGGCACAAAGGATTGGCATTAAATTTATGAGTGTAATTGAGATAAAGACCTGTAATCAAGTTGTGCAAGCTGAGATTTGAAAATGCATAGTGTTATGAATATGTAACTTGGTCAATTCAAAAGTGAGTTTTTGCCATATTGCCAAATTCGATTCTCCCTAACCACAAGGTTGTTTGATGAGTTCTTGGACATTTTGGAAAGCTTGGAATGTGTACTATAATCCATCTTTGAAATGAAAATTGAAGTTCTAAGTGGATGTGAAAAATGGTCTTGAAGTTGGGTAAAAATCCTGCCTAAAATAGGTCAAATTTTCACTAAGTTAAGAATGGTTTGGTACCCTTGTTCCAAAAATTGAAACTTGAGATACAAGCTTCTTTTGGGAAAACTTTGTGAATCAAAGTTATAGATTTTGCAACAAGCTACAACTTTCATGTTTTGACTTTTGCTTGAATCCAAATGAATCTTGGTGAGAAAGTGAGGCAAAGTTGGGAAAAAAATTAGGGTTTTTCATAACTTAGAAAAATTCTAAGTTATGAAAAATTCTCATTTCAAACCCTAATTTTCAATTTTTGATTTCTTGGTGAACAAGTTTCATGATTTGGCATGTTTTTATGAAAAATGAATCTTTACTCTTGATTTTGACCAAAAAGTCAAAGTTTGACTTTTCAGTATACAGTCAAAATTGATCAATTGACTGGGAAATTCAACTGTCAATCTTGTGCATTTGGGACCTTTTGAACTTGTTGAGCATGTCAAGATAATTCCATGGGGTCCTTGAGTCCATATGTGAGCTTGGTTTTCCCTTGGCTAGGTCAAACAGTCAAAAATTACCTTTGTGCAGTCAAAACCCTAAAAATGACCATTTTGCCCTTTTGGTGATCTGATCAAATTTCTTGTGGAATTATGATCCAAACTTGATCAAATGGTCCATGTGAGTTCATAATGTTGATGTGGGTCAATTTTCATGAGATTTGACTGTCAATTGGCCACAGTTGACTTTTTCCCCAATACAGCTGATTTCTAGGTCAACTGTCCAGTTGACTGGGCAAAACTTGGAATCAAGACTTGAAACTTGATGTGGATAAACTTGGGAGTCCAATATGAAGCATGAAAGTCATCTTAGGCATTTTTGGTCAAAACATCCTTGTGCAAACACAAACCCTAATTTGGGTCAACAGTGCAAGGAGAAGTCTTGAGCAGATGAAACCCTAACTGGATCCTGATCTCCAAGGGCTTTGTGATGAGAAATCATTGAGAAATGGGAGGGAAAATTTTGGGGTACAACACTCAAGAATCGGTCAAACAGACTTTTTCTCGTCAGTCAGACAAAATTAGGGTTTTCATTGATTTTCAGGGCTCTAGAATGTTTCAAACAATTGGCTTAGGGTTTTGGTTGATTTTGGCTCAATTTCGATCAGGCGAACGCTTCTTTGGCATTTAATCAGGAATTAGGGTTTTTATGCGCGGTTCCTCAGAAAGGTTTAACTTTACAATGTTTTTCAAGATATTCCGAGATTTGGATTGAATTCGCATTTGTTTGACTGAATCAGTAAAAGGTTGCATTGGGTTTGAATTTGCAATGTTTGATTAAAGACAGTAAAAAAAAAGCGTCTGGGCAATTGCTGTGATTGACTGTTGTTTTGCTCTGGATGTTTAAAACGCCAGGTTTAATTGATCAAATGCTGAAGCATTGTTTATTTAATTATTTATTATTCTAAGATTAAATGATTGGAATTTGTTTTCAATTATTATAATTAAAGAATTATAAATAATAAAACGAACAATTAAAAAAGGAGGAAAAGAATTAATTGGATAAAGAAACTTTTTATTTATTTTTAAATTATTTGTACAATTGTTTTGTTTACAAATTGTTTACAACAATGATTTTACATTTATTTAAATTTAAATACAAACTATCCTAAGTATGCTTCTAAATCTTCAATTCTTTGATCCCTTGCTCCAGTGCTCCATGGATTTTTATCTGCAAAAACAAATAAGAGAAAGAAAAGTCAATAGCAGATAAATAAATAAAAGAGACAGATAAAAAAGGGGTCATCATTAAGGGCAACTGACTGGGATCAGTTAGCCCCCTCTGCAAATCACGGGATTTCTCCCGGTTCACAAAGAGGGATGAATATTTATTTGCTAATCATGAATGCACAAAGTTGAAAAAATGCAAAGTTTGTCAACATACTGCATATTTCAAAACAAACTGAACTAGGCCTAACCACAAAGTCCAAACTGAAATTCCAAACTGTCCACAAACTGTACAAGGCTAAACAGAAGCTGTCCAAAAGAAACAAGTACAAAGGGCCATCAAAATGCAGGGAAGCTGTCAAAAAGAGATATGCAAATATGCAGAGAGGACATAAAGTGCAGAATTAAACCACATGTGCAAGCAACATAATTCATTTCATCATTTCCCAATGCTGCCCTTTCAGAGAAAAGTACACACATAACATATTTTAATATTTTGAAAGTGTACTGGAGAGAGAAAGAAGAGAGAAAAGCAGGTTTTGCAGGCTTAAGGCTTTAGGCATGAGAAAATATAAGAGAACCTGTTCATAACACAGTAAAGGAGGAGGAGATCAAAAACAAAAAAAAAAGAGAACTTAGAGCAAGCCAAAGCCTAAAGCTTTTAGCCTCAAGCTCAACCTGCCTGAACGACCCAAGCATAGTACCTGTTTCAAACCTTAATCCCTGTCAAAACACTTAACAACAAAAACTTGTCAAACCAGTTCAAAAGGCCTAAAATCACAAGCTGTTAAGCCTTGGCCTGATAAGAAGAAACTTACAAACCTCTACAGGCCTGTCAAGCCTAACAACCAATACCCTGTCAAACCTGCTTAAGCCTTGAACCTGTAACACCAGTCTAAGCCACAAACTGAAGCCAGCAATCAAGAACCAAGTAAACTCATCAAAGGCCAAGAGCCAATTTAAAACAAAACAAGCCTGTGCCTACCATTCAAGAAGCATACATAAACATATAAGCCAGGCCCACAAAAGAAGCATTCGAAGGCAACCCTAACAAACATTCCAAGAGGCAACCAGAAGAGAAAGGGCAAACATATGAGGCACTAAGTCATCCAGGCAACTCAAAGTCAGGAAAGGAAACGTTCAAGGCAACTCAATAAGGCAAAGCAGGCAACGAGACAGTTGAAGAAGAAAGTGAAACAATGAACTAGGCAACCCTAACAAGCATACTCAAGCATACATTCAGGGCCCTCAGAACTCAGGGAGCTCATCATTGGGCTAGCAAACCAAACACAAGGCATCAAGCAAGGCATCAAGCTAAGCATACCAGGGTTACCAAAAAGCAAGCTGGTTCATCACAACCCCTTCACCGTCGAGCCTCCGAGCGCCTCCAAACTCTCTTCTCCTCCGCCTCCCAAAAGGTAGTAAATTCTCTTCTCATCCCTTTTCACAACCTCGTTAAACAAACAATAATGAACATAATATCAGAATACAAAATCATAACATGCAAACCTAAAACGCCTAACGAGTTTGAGACAATTCACTACCTTGTTTGATTGTTGCCTGAGCGAGCTGAGGGGAGAAGAGATAGTGGCGCTGGTGGCTGTGTGAAGGGGAGAGTCAGATCCATGGCAAAGAAAGGACGAAGACGAGCGAAGTAGCGAGCGGCGCGCTTCTGTATGTTGCAAACCCTAAGCTAGCCTCAAATGAAACAACAATCAGAAACCCTAAAAACTTGTCACAAAACATTGGGCCTGCCATTTACACCTAAGCCCATTCATTCATTTCCCCACGCAGACCCCCCTTTTTTCTTCTAATGTTTCTGAATGTTTATTTTACTTGGGCCAGCATAACCTCCCTTAGCCCATGTTCTTTTGTTGTTAATACAACTAACCTTTTTATCATTTAATTAACCTTTCTTTTACTCATCTTTTATTAATTTGGTTTAGACTAATTACTAATATCTTTTTTTTGATAAATAAAATAATACCTTTTTTTAAATATTATTACCTGTTACTTTTTTTAGAAAATATACAAGCATCAATTCTTTCCTAAATTTGAAACATTTTTTCTTTTCCCTTTTATACATAAAAATATTTATTAAAAGATATTGGTACATGAAAAAGTGGAATTTAAAACCTTTTCCTTTCTTTTATTAAAATTTTCTTATTTATACATAATAAATGAAAATACACCTTTTTTTTAATACAATTAAAATTGAAAACATTTTTCTTTCATTTAATTAAAATACCTCTTTTGTACATATTAACAAAATACAAAATTACGAGAAATAAATAAATAAACATCTAATTCTTTTCATTTAAGTTAACAATACTTAATAATACGCATTTAAATTCACATCTTAACCTGTAAATAAATTACAAATACATATACACGTACACTTACGCAATACACAATACATTTCACATTATACACTTGATACACATACATTTGCTATTCTTACACGTTACTATACATTGTTTACATTTTTATCGCAATTCGATTTGGTTGTAAATTATTGGACACTACATTCCTAAAGTCTCATCCCCATTTGTAAATTTGTACCCCCACTCCCGGACACTTATTTTGTAATAGCGTAGAATTTACATTTTCGCAATTTACCGCTTTCAAATTATACCATGGTTAGACCTAGGGTTTGCATGTACATAAAATCAAACGCTAGATAACCTAATACAAAGACAAATACATGAAATCAATACACAATCACACTTGCACCCTCTAGGGTAATCCCACATGTTGCCTTCCAAAATGGGCCATGCTTGCACGTCGAGTTTCTTTGGCAAAACAAATTCAAATGATCATAAGTCCCTCGATGACGCTTTCGAAAGTTGCCTAAATGGAATGATCATAGTCCCTTCAAAGCAAATTGCCAAAGACACTTGGCACCATTGCATTCATGGTCCATACGATGACCCGTGCCCGTCCCGTTAAACATCCTAAAACGCAAGATTGTCCACCAAATTCAATGGTGGAACAAAATTGTTAAAAAGGGTTGAAAACATAGAGAAAACCTTTGAGTACAATAGGGGTAGACAAAACTCTTAGTTACTTGAGATCAATTTGCAAAAACACTTGCCTTCTTTTCAAAAACCACACTTCATGCACACTTTCAAAAACAAACTCTCAAAAACATTTTGAAACATCTTTTCGAAAAGATACACACTTTTGTAAAACACTCAAACACGAGTCAAATACATTGGTTGCCTAAGACAAGGCATCTCTTCAAAGACATTTTTCAAAACACACACACACACACCACAATTTCAAGCAATCGAAAATCAAGGCAAGTGATCTAAAAAACCAAGTAACTAAGAGCCCATGGATAACCATGGATGAAAAGGGTGCTAATACCTTCCCTTTTCATAATCTACCCCCCGAACCCACGAAATATCTCAAAAGGTTTTTTGCTGTGCTTTTTAACCTTTCCTTTAGGATAAAATAAAAAGTCGGTGGCGACTCTTGCTCAATCGAACAAGTGCGAATACAAACACAAACCTCTAGTCAGTTCTCCCACCGTATCACACCATAGATTTTAGAAATGGAGTAAAGATAAACCAGAGTGAAGTTTAAAATTGTGAGAAAGTGTGGGTTATTGAAGAAGAGGTCGATGTTGAAAAAGAGAAAGAGGTGAGTGAAAAAACGAGTGGATACTCGGTGAGGAGGGGTACACTTGATAATGTAATAGATAAAAACTCACCCTAGGGAAGAACAAATAAGCAAATCCTCAATGATCTAAGTCCCAAACTACCCTACTACGTCAAACCACATTACCCTATCATTAGGAGGAAACAAAGAAGGTTGTTTTCAATGTTTTTGAAGCGATGCATGATGGGAAAAATAGAAAGTGTACTATTTTGCCTCTGGTAATAACAAGGAAAATTCCCGAATATCGATCTCAAGGACTGCACAAAATTACCGAGTTTAATGCGAGGTTCAGTTAAACAAAACTCAATGTGGGGTTCTGGTTTGGTAATTGTACTTAAAAATAATTAAAAATATGCAAAGGTAAATTATGACTTTTTTACTAGTATGAATACTATGCTAGGGGTGAGTATGTGGTTTGCCTTGTAATGACCTTCACTATTGATCTCTTCTACAAGTTCATTACCTTTAACTACCGACCCTTTAGATTATTTCCCCCTAAGTCCTTAGTGAGAAAACCTTTAACCATCCATCCTAAATCCTAAGTCCTTAGAAATATCTGATGGAGTCAAGCCTTTATATTATCAAGGGTTAAATCCAATTACTATAGGGTATCCCTAGTCCTAGGTGATATCTACTATAGCCTAGTCATACAAAAAAATTAACAACCGCGGTCCAGTTGGTTGTTAACTGTAAATCAATCCTAATTGGTCCGATCAGGAAAGCATTAGAAACCTTGAACGATTAAATTGAAAGGAAACTAATGTATTAAAAATCAATAATTCATAGTCAATAATGCATTGGAGAAGGTACTTCCCCTATACCATGAATCCATTCATGTCCTAGCAATAAGTTATAATTTTTCTTCTCTACAATGACCATGAACATGGTGGGTCTTGTAATCGAACCCATAGTGAGATCCACCTGCACCACTCCCAAAGTGTGGCCTATCTTACCTTTATAGTTTGAAAGTACCATATTGTGGGGCTTAATATCAGTGTCGATCATGTCGATTATCTTCAACATGAATTGGGGCATTAGATTCACTGCAGCTCCACCATCTATCAAGAAATTAATGATCCCCACACTTTCCACCTTTCCCCTTATGAACAAAGGTTTGAGGTGATTCAGGATATAATAGCATATTGGCTTGTGTTTTTTCATCTCAATCTCGTCAGCTTCTTTTGATTCTTCGACCTCAGTTATTTGATCATACTCATGATGAAGCACTAAGACCATATTATAGTTGATTTTGAGGGAAGACTCTCCATCTGATTCAAAGTCATCAGTCAGCATGTCTTCGTTATTCACTGGGTCTTTTTGATCCTTTTCACCAATTTCCTCTTTCTTTGAGGAAAACAGTTTTTCCCCACAGGTTGCTTCTCTTCGACCATAATGGTTGAGGGAAGTTGGTTACTACTGGATTCTCCCACTTCTTTGTCTGATAATTCTTATTGCGCCTTCTTTATCCTTTGGTTTCTTCGCCATTGGGACTTGAACATGGGATTTTTCCCTATGTAATTCTCTGACTTGTATGCTTGTTGCTTCAACACTTGGAATTGCTTTTGATACACTATGGCTGACCTTCTTCCTGCTTCGAAACTCCTCCATTTTTCCTTTCTTTCTCCCTTGCCTTTGTTTGGGTTTATCCATCTATCAGTTGGGACGTTTACAGATGGCTTGAAGGTAGCTCTTCGACTTCCCTTGGGATACGGGCTATCGGGCCTCTTGGAAATTCCCTTTTTGTCGAATGTGGAATTTCTCCTAGGTTCCCTCTGGTTGTCCCAACAACGAGCATATTGGATTCTTTCAAAGGTTTCTGACATCTTTCAATCATAAACCACATTGCACCTTGGGCACATTAGGCACTCTGATTTTGTTTTGTGGCAGTGGACAAGGAAACCCAGAAAACTTTCTCCAGCCTTTGGGTAGACAACCTCTATTTGGTCATCTTTCCTCCAATTTCCCCCTGTTTGAGCATATCAGATTTTTTTAATAAGTTTCTGTTGCCTTTCAATCATGGATTATGCTGCATCTGGGATACATTATCCCCTCATAATTCTTTTTGTGATAGTGAACCAGGTAGCCTAGCAGACTTTCTACATCCTTCGGGTAGTCATTCCTCACCTAATCATCTTCCGTTCTAAGGCGCCTTTCGACTTTCTCCATCTCAGGAGCAGGCTCGTTCAGGTCCACCATGTTAACTTCACTAGTAGGACCTTCAGTAAACCTGACCTTTTAAAACTTGACTCTAAGGCCTTCAATGGCCTTTGTCATTCCAGCACTTGTGGTAATATCATCAGTGAAATTCTGGTATAACAGAACTTAGATGTTCTATGACATGTCGAGACATCTGATATGAACAAAAAACACAGGCAAGGTATAAACACAATCAAAATAGTACTGAAAAGATAAACAACACACATAATTGTTAACCCAGTTCGGTGCAAACCAACACCTACTCTAGGGGCTACCAAGATAGGAAGGAAATCCACTAGACAGTATCAATTCAAAGCTAAACTAATCCCTAGTTTACAACTTATCACTTAATCATTACCTTGAGCAACTTCTACCTAAGTCTTCCTTATATATGAGAAATCCCATCTCACCTCCAATCACTGCAATAATGTCTAACATTCTCAGTCCCAGTTATTGTAACGACGGTCTCTCACCTAAATGAAGATCACATTTTAAATACAAAATAAATGCCTTAATCAAGACACCCCTTGATTAGGAACAACATACTTGATCTTGCTTTACAGTTTTGATCAAGAATAATACTTAGAGTTTCTCAACAGCTTCCTCCAAGAATAATACTACCTCTTGCTTAAAAGCTTCAAGGAGAACAATAACAGAGGTTACAACTCTGTAACACAATCCAACTCACAACCCGAGTGGATCACACAAACCAACACTCCTAGAGAATGGCACAATGACAAAGCCCTAATGATTCTACATTCTGGACCCATACTCTTCTAGGTAACAAACACTTCTATTTATAACCATTTTCCCAACTGGATTTGGGCTTCAAAAACGCAGCAAAGAGGCTGCACAAAGTCTTCAAAATCTTCTCCAAGAAAATAGTTCTTCAATCATTAGTTTCCTAAAATGTCTCCATATTTAGAAAATTTGCATATCTTCGAAAACCAACATAAAATATCTGATTTATCAATCTTGGACGCCACATAAGATTACTAAATATTCCCAGAATATTTAGTAATTAAAACACAACAACTGAATCCAATTTGTTAGTTGTAGAAGATCTGATGTCCTATGCTTCTGATTAGGACACCCCTTTCGACATGGTTAAACAGCAAGTTGAAACATCTTCCAAACTACAAATCTGTAACAGTCCAGATGTCCTTCTCTTATGGTTAGGATATCACTTTTGACATTTTGAAACTACAAGTTGAAACATCTTGTTCAATATGTTACAGCAAATTTAGTTTGACCAAAATTCATGCTAATCATAATTTCAGAGAAATAACAATCTCCCCCTTTAGAAAATTTTGGCTAAAACAACCAAATGATCCTTGCACAATAAAACAACATAATCACGTTTAAAAATAAATCAAACACACACGTCATAGGAACAACAGCAAACCAAGCATAACAACAGAGTTATGAGCATCAACACAAACAGAGAAACAATTAGTAGTTAATCAAACTACTAAACACAACTGCAACAAATAGAGAAAGTAAATTCTCAACATCATGATGTCAAGATATCATGTCTGAAATCTCTCCCCTCAATAGCAGTCAGCAATTATAGCAGCAATCACAATGGTTAGTCACACACACACTTCTCCCCCTTTTAGCCCTAATATGACAAAGGAAGCAACTAACCAAAAACAAACCATAGTATCACATTAAGTTAGTACTAATGCAAAACGAAAAAAGAACACAGATGCAACATTCATGCATCAGCATCATCAACATCATCAACTTCCAAGACATCCATTTTGTCTTACTTCTTTATCTTTCAAGACATCCATTTTTTCTTACTTCTCGTGGCTAGAGTACACCTATGAGGCATGTGTACACCCGATTTAATCACCCAGCTTCTAATGGCTAGAACTAACCATGCCTTGTCAAGAGCACCAATAAGTACATCCAGTAGCCTAATGTCATATTGTCTGTAATTATATAGAATCTACGCCACTGCAGCAACAATCCACAGACAAGTAATTTACTCCCCCTACTGAACACACTCATACCATGAAGACACAATCCTGGATACTCTAGCACCTTGAGGATACACACAAAATATCACGACTCTTCGTATACGAAGAATTCATGCACACTTGTTTTGAAGTTTCTAACATACTCCCAAATAATTGTATTCAGATAGCTTTTTCCACAAGATCCAGATTCACACAAACTCTTCTTGTAGTAGAAGACTACACCTCCCCAACAAGCATTATGATCAGATTATACTATTTGACATCCTTTTCCTTGTTTATCATCATCAACACAAATCATATTCAACATCTGATGCAATAGTATTAATAACATTCTTACCCTAAATAGCAGGGTTTTCACCTGGGATAATGTCACAACAATGTTTGGAACATGCAAAGGCAAGGAGATTCCCATTTCTTAATAATAGTCAATAAAATACAACAATGTAAACGGTATGATGAAGAATTTATTGACAATAATAACAATATCAGTGATTGTTATAAGTCTTCATATATATATATATATATATATATATATATATATATATATATATATATATATATATATATATATATATATATATATATATTCAAGGACTCTTCCAATGATAGCCACTAACAAGCATGATGTTACAACATCATGTAGGACATCAGCTTCTTATCACAAAACCTGATCATGTTGGCCATCATCCAACGAAATAACTCTCTCTTGATCTCTACAACTTCTACAGAAAAAATAAATTCTCTTAGAAAAGAACTAGCACAATTTCTCAGGATATTCCCAAGACACAAGGGCAACTATGACACACTATAGAACATAGATCAGAGGTAGAATCACAATGCTCCAAAACCCCACACTTACCACTGAATTCCAAGCCTACTACCTTCATCCAGGTTCAGAAAATGAATTGAACATAATGTCAAGACATTTTTTCTTGTCACCATAAAATCATCAATGGTAGACTAGCACCAGTTGTATGAGACCGTGCAACCTTTTTCCAGACTTCAATTATGCAGCAACATATAAGACACACACCGAACTTTGGTCAACGTATTTGTAATCAGTCATATGCACCAACTCATCAAAGGAAATTTTTTTCCCTATCCTTCCTTCACAACCTCCTTTAGAGGTACACGCTGCAGATATAACTTCCTTCTCACAAATGGTTGACAATAAAAGCATAAGTGGATCCTTCATCATAACAGGAAGACGTGAAAGATATCCACACCACAGACCATACCATATTTGGTCAGTGACTCAACTCTACACTCCTCCATGATGAAAACATGTCACTTCTGAATATCATGGTGAGAAACAAACTCCCACACCTTCTCTAAAGAAAAAGAGTTCATATTGCAGATTTGCATACTCACATCTGATACATACTCAACTCCCGTCAGAGTATTTATCATCAGTTAGGTGCACAACCTCATCAGAGGATAGACAAATACTTAGCTCCCGCCAGAGTATTTACCATTAGTCGGATAAGGCTACCTTCTCACACAAGGTAGGATATTTGGTTTACCTCTTTCTTCTGCACACATATGACACCAACTGATTAACCTTCATGATACACAGCTGTGATAGCCATTTTCACCATTAGTAAAACAAACTTCCTTGGATGAAGAAGCAACACCTTATAGATGATGTTCCAACATCAGATCTGACATCAATCTCAAACACACGGATTTGAAATTTACTATAGTTTTGGAGGCACCATCCGTAGAAATCCATGCACAACTCTTGCAGGGGGCATAAGAGTACACACCAGTAGTTGATCACCCTTCCAAACCATAAACAAATGCAGTAACTTGCATGATACACACCTTAAGAAGCTCAATGAACAGACCTTTTGTTTGACTTTAAGATGTCAGATGCCAACATTTTTCATCTAAAGAGGAGATTCCCTCTAACAGGTATTTGGGCAGACTACAACAAACAGGGTATCGAACTAGCACCATACCACAAACACGTCTGCTTCTTCTTAATCCTCCAAGGCTTAATGATTCGCTTTTACCCCTTATGTATAATCAAGAGTTTCATCATGTGGGGACACCACATAGTTGGACCTAAGCTTGAGGAGGACTTCCCTTGAGTAAAACACACCTTGCTCTAATAAAGCATGATCAACCATCTCCACATTACTCAAGACAAAAACAACTGAAAGATCATCCCAAACATTTTGGATGATACTCCAACAGTGCAGACACCTATCAACCATTGAGCTTAGGTTGATACATCTCCATACATTATCCCTCCTTGGATAAATTTTCTTTTCTTAATAGAACAAGAGTTCCATGCTCTCATACACTTGATAGTTATATCAAGTTTGAGTAAATAACTTTTATTCTAATTATAATAATAAACACCATCCAGGAATCTTGAATAACTGCTGCTTCAAGTCCCTTTCTATGATTCATACACACAAATATGGTTCCTTTGGTCATATGAACCTACTAGATGTCAGAGATAATGTCCTCGACATTTATACTGGACTTTATACACGTAGAATCTTGTTGAGATGTCTATTACAAGTCTCCTAAAAAATGCAAGCTCAACCTTTGCCCTCCTACTTTATTAGATCAGAAATAAACTAATCCAAGAAGTAATCAATATGTTGATCATGTCTTGATCGAGCATACTTTTCCAAGACATGTTTCTAGGATAGAAACCTCTTAGACACATAGCACAGATGCCTCCTCTTCCAAGTCGAGAGTAGGTTCCAAACATATGTGATCGCCACACTTTTTTTTCCAGCCAAAGCATATGCTATGCCAACCCTTAGTGCAACATGATTCTGCACACCTTGCTGGTAGGATGTTCCAACATCTTGTAGAACATATTTCCAAGGAACTCGCCAAACACCGAGAGTTTTCCATCAGAAACAAATGCAGTGGAAAAAAACAAATTAGAAAACACCTCAACAACCTTCGGACATGGATTAGTTACCCTTGTACATAAGCACCACAAACCAAGTGACAAACCAATATAGGTTTGAAAATAAATTAAACCAACAAAACAAAAGCACATGAGCCTGCTAATAACTATAATGCCTTACACCTTTAAACAAGTCCACATCTCAGCCTATCACAAATAGTCCATCCTCTACTTCAAGGGACCATTTAGACAACAATATGAACCGACCATGTTCAAACAACTTTTCAGTACAAACCCTCCTTGCCCATATTACCATAAAGTATCTTCTCAGGATCTCACCCAGAAACAGAACATGATGCTTACTCTGATACCAATTAAAATTCTGGTATAACAGAACTCATATGTCCTATGACATGTTGAGACATCTTATCTTAACAAAACACAAATGCAAGTTATAAACACAATCAAAACAGTACTGAAAAGATAAACAACACAGAATTGTTAACCCAATTTGGTGCAAACCAACACCTACTCTGAGGGCTACCAAGCCAAGAAGGAAATACACTAGACAATATCAATCCAAAGCTAAATTAATCCCTAGTTTACAACTTATCACTTAATCACTACCCTGTGCAACTTCTACCTATGTCCTCCCTATATATGAGAAATCCCATCTCACCTCCAATCACCGCAATGATGTCTAACAGTCCCAATCCTAGTTATTGTATTGACGACCTCTCACCTAAATGAAGATCACAGTTCAAATACAAAATAAACACCTTAATCAAGACACCCATTGATTAAGAACAACATACTTGATCTTGCTTCCCAGCTTTGATCAAGAACAATACTTAGAGTTGCTTAACAAATTCCTCCAAGAACAATACTATCTCTTGCTTAAAATATTTAGGGAGAACAATAACAGAGATTACAACTCTGTAACATAGTCCAACTCACAACCCGAGTGGATCAAACAAACCAACTCTCTTAGAGAGTGGCACAATGAAAAAACCATAATGATTCTACATTCAGGTCCCGTACTCTTATAGGTTACAAACAATTATATTTATAACCATTTTCCCAACTAGATTTGGCCTTCAAAAACGCAATAAAGAGACTGCACAAAGTCTGCAAAAACTTCTTCAAGAAAATAGGTCTTCAATCATTAGTTTCTTAAAATATCTCCATATTTAGAAACTTGCATATCTTCAAAAACCAACATAAAATATCTGATTTATCAATCTTGGACACCATATTGGATTACTAAATATTCCCAGAATAATAAGTAATTAAAACACAACAACTGAATCCAATATGTCAGTTGTAGCAGACCTGGTGTACTATTCTTCTGGTTAGGACACCCCTTTCGACATGTTCAAACAATAAGTTGAACGATCTTCCAAACTGCAAAAATGTAATAGTCTAGATGTCCTACTCTTCTGGTTAGGACATCAATTTCAACATGTTAAAACTACAAGTTGAAATATCTTGTTCATCATGTTGCTGCAAAGTTAGTTTTACCAAAATTCATGCCAATCATAATTTCAGAGAAATAACAATAAGCAATCTTGCCTTCGATATCTTGGTTGATCAGACCTTCCATAGTCTTTTGTATTTCAATACCTGCAACAACATCTTTATTAATCTTGTTCAAGGTATTGGGAAGGCCTTCAGTAGCTTCCTTTGTTTCGATATTTGCAACAAAAGCTCCAGTGATCTTGTCTTCAGGGTGTTGGTTAATGTGGAAACCAGCAACTTCCACCATATGGATATCTGCTGGTTCGGCATAATTGGTACCTGCTACATGGAGAGGGTCAGCATCAACCTTTATTTGTCCTTTATTCTTTTCTCCAAGCTTCAATTTACCTTCCTTGATAGAACTCTGAATCAAATCCCTGAAAACAAAACATTATGAGGTTTTATGTACCAAAAAGTTATGATATTTACAAAAACCTTTTTTTCTTCTATTGGTCTAACAGAGGAATTTTACACCAGGTGGCACTATCATATGGCCATCCTTTACTAACAAATCAAATATTTTGTCACATTTTGTTACATCGAAAGTGTATGTTTTCTTAAGGAACTTATCGTTCTTTTCTGGTTCTAAAGATTCTTCCTGTTCGAAGGGGTTAGAAATTTGCAAGGATATGGTGGGCCTTGCTTTAATTCAGCCAAGTCCTACTTCACATTCTTAGAAGTCTGAAAAATCATTGTAGGCTTCTTATTCTTCTATACCGGTTTTGACATATGCAACTCTTTCTTTTCTACATATTTTGTTTGCTCTATCTTTTTCGACTTTTAAGCGCCCCATTTATCGAACTCTATCTACCAATTGGGCCATGTCTCTTAAGTAGTGAGGATCTAACTTCTTCCTAATGGAGAAATCTAATCCTCTTTCAGCCATCTCAACTAACTCGTGTTTAGGCACCTGGGTAAAGAATCTTTCCTTTAACAGGCATAATCTATTGAGGTAATCATCAACTGCCTCACTAAACTTGCACTTGATGTTGGCCAATTCACTTAGGCTTATCTTTGATTGACCTATATAAAATTGTTCATGAAACAACCTTTCTAAATGAGTCCAATCTTGGATAGAATTCGCTGCAAGGGTAGTGAACCATGTGAAAGCATTTTTGGTTGGTGAACTAGGAAAATATTGTATCCTTAAGTTTTCACTATTCTCTATATCCCTAGCCTTGGTAAGGTACATGGATATTTGTTCGACAGTTGGTTCGCTGGTGTCACCATAGAATTTTGTGAGCTTTAGGACTTTCCAACCCCTAGGTAATTCAGTTTGCAAAATATGTTCAGATAAAGAAGAAGTGTAATTTGGCCTATGAAGGCCAATATTTACAACATTTTGTGCCATAATTCTTTCAACCATGGTTGTCAGATTGTTGTCTTCTGCCACGTTGTCTTGTCGAATTTGATATATGACTTCATCAACATTTTGATTTCTATTTACCATCATAATCCTAGGTTCTGGTTGCCTTAGAACTTGTGGTTCCTGCCTAAAAGGTTCGGCTCTAGGTATTTCGACATTCATAACTCTAGGAACTTCAACTACCCCTCCCTGATTTACCATATTCTCCTGGGGTGCATTTCTTTGATTATGTTGAACTTGGTTAATTGTTAAGTCTTATTCAAATACTACCCCTTGATTTTCCCTAACCCATTCGCTATGAGGATGTGGTGGGTGTTATGGTACACCAAAGAATTCAGTGATGCGCGTCATTTGTGCAACCATTTATTGGATCGCTTGAGTGGTGTTTTGAATCAAAGGGTTAAAGATTATACCCATTGTTTGTGTAAGCATTTGGACCATTTCATGGTTACTTTCGTCCATTTTTTTGTCTAATCACTGTTGTAAAGTGATTTGTTAAATTCAGCATTTGGGAAGAAACTCCTTCTACATGTGGTTGGATATTTTGACCCCTGTTATTAACAGCATATATAAGACCTTGTAATGGAGAAGTAAAGTTCATCACAAGATCTGAGTATGTTGAAGTGGAATTATGTAAACCCATCATAAACGAATATGGCATGCCATATGGCCGCTCACGGCCATTTTGAGGCATGGAAAAACCAGGCGGCCCTTGAGGCCTATGGAAAGTATTTCCCCTTCGAGGGGGGTCCCTTGTGGACCTTGTGGTCTTATATAGGTCCAAATAGGGCCAGTATAAGCGTTCAATTGTGTTGGTGTCGAACTTATTGAAGATGGTATAACCTCTGAAAAAGGCACAGAAACCGTAGTTCCCCCTGTCGAAGAGGCTGGGGGTGGTACTTCATCATTTTTAGGAGGATTATGATTACTTGTCTGTCTTTGGTTTTCCATTTTCCTAATGTACTTTCTCTTAGGTATTTCTTTGTTGTTTGTGGCTAATTCACCACTTCTATGTCCCACTGGGCGTGCCATTTTATTTACCGAGAAATTTGATAAACAATCACTGGTCTTCCAAATTAAATAAAAATATTGGTGTCTTGCAGGATCGTCCAGATTGATCTTAAGGACATGTGTTCTTATTCAAACTTTTGCTCTTGAAAACAATGAATACTTTTGACAACATTCAAGATCTTTTAAGTAATACTGATTTCGATTATTATTTCGAGGGTAGTAATGTAACGCTTTAAAGAAAAGAATGATATGTAAAAGGTTTTTGATTTAAACTTAAATGGAATGTATAAAACTTTAATTGAAAACAAATGGAAATAAACATAAAACTAGTGCATCATACGTACATTCTCACAACTTGTTTCTCGAACACTGGTATTTTGAGTAATTTAGAGTGATTTGTAAAAAGATGTGAACACACTGAATCCTAACGCTAAGATCCTAATTTATACTAATTAGACAATAATGGTCTTCTTATAGATATTGCGATGTTCGACGTCTGTATGTGCTTTTGAACCTTATGCCTCCACGCGTCCTTTTAGGATAAGGATGCACATTTGGATTTCAAATCTTTCTCTATTTCAAAGCATCAAATCTGCCCAACGTGTCATAACAAACTGATTTTCGAAAATCAAACCTTCAAACCTTTATATATCTAATTATTTCAACAAGTTTGGACCATCCATAATCTCGATCAGACGAACCTTATAAAGAAAATATTTTTATTTCTCTAATTCAACTACCGTCGAAATTCCAGCTAACACTAGTGTACATGTTATGCAACATTTCAGAATATAGAAGATAGGAAATTAATTGAGGAACCTCCTGATAAATGCATGGCAAAAATAAATGCAAGGGTCTGGTGAAAAACATGACTGGTAGTAATTCTTATGAAGCAGTAAACCCCTCCTCTAATAGAATCTACACTAATACACCAAATTTTCCCACACCAATAAGACATGTGTTACGGGGAGAACACATGATGCCACTTGTTATCAGTATGTGGTCTCAAACAAGTTTGAAAGAAGCACCTGATTAGATAATCAAACAGTCAAGCTAAGGACTTTAAAGAAGCATTTAATGGGAGGTAACCCTTTCATTTAGCAAGCTTTATTTATTTCTAGAAATTTCCCTTTTTGTAATTTATTGTTTCTTTCAAATTAATAAAATTTCAATTTTAGTTGTTAACAGATGAACCATTAGCTTTGTCAAAAACAAAGGTGATCATCAGGAAAGTTTCTTGCGAATTAAGAGTTGAGGAAGAAAAGAACAACCAACTAACTTGTACTTAATCTCCACATACCTCAACTAGTAAGGTTTGATCCAAATATTCCATTCTTTACTTTTCCTTCTTATAAGAGTATTTGTATAATTTCTATTTTCTTGAATTTGCATTATTTCTGATTTAATTTATTGGTTTGATAAATACACACTGAGACACTTGTTTGTGGTAAACTCTGTGCCTTTTCAAACTAACTCGTATATCATGTTTATGTCTTTTCTAACCACTTTGAGCCTGAGCCTTTTCTTTCGAGGACATAGCCACAATAATTAGACAATTGACTTGAAAGATTAAATATTTCTAGTCTCTCTTTGGAGTTAGGTAGAAAATTTAGTTTCTTGATCATTTGCAAAAGAATAAGTTTGGGGTTGCTCTTGGAAGTGAGCAAAGTTTAAGTTTGAGGTTGGGGTACTAGAGATTTTGGCCAAAATTTCAAAAATAAAAATGAGAAAAATAAAGAAGACATCAACTTCTTCAAAAAAAAGTGAAAAACAATGTTTAGGACCATAAAATGTTAATCTCTAGTACCAACGTGATTAAGCAAAATTTGATATGAAAAGGAATATGATAAAATAAGGAAAATAAAGTACCTAACTCCAAAGATTTAAGCCTACTATCCCAAATTATCCTACCCTTACATAAGACTCATTAAAACCTTGAAAGACCTCCAAAAGTGTGAGTTTAGATGAATTTGATTGATTTTATTAGATATTTTAACAACTTATGGCAAAATAATTTTGTGCGTTGATTGTGTGATTACCCTGTCAATTTGAGTGAAAAATTAGTGAGCTGAGAGTTAGGTTGAGTACTTGTTGTGTTGGAAGAACTTTTCCAAATTTTCTCAATTAAAGTCGGAAACTGGAATTATGATCATGTAACACAATTGATGATGTTCATTCCTTATTATTGCAATTCGTTTTTGTGTTTGAGATGTGTAGTTCTAGGCGAGTTACTTGAGGACAAGCAACATATTAAGTTTGGGATTGTGATGACAGTTTGTCATTACATGATTTTTATGATTCATTGCAATCAATTTGTTGGAATTTGAGTTAAAGATGAGCTAAATATGAAGAAGTATGAAGAAAATGAAGAATTCGAAGAAACAAAGCAAAACCAAGAAAATGTGAAGAAACGAACATTTTTTAGCACAATTTACATCTTGATGTATGCCAAGTAAATTGATCATATCTGGAGAACCGTAATTCATTTGGAGACTGGTCTTTTTGGAAAATGAAGCAAAAAGAAATATCTAAGTTCTGTAAAAATAGTGAACACAATAGGAAGTATCATGTGCCTGATGCATTGTATGCAGTATCATGTGTGTGATAGACAATACCGTGCACGCGATTGGTTTGTTTTTAGGGATTTTCTGATGCGTTTTGAATGGTTTAAAAGGGGAAGTTTAGTACTTTTCGAGGGTTCTATGATTTTACATTGCAACTGATGATTTATAACATCGGAAGTCATATTTGGAGCATATTTGAATCCATTGGATGCCAGTTCTTCAAGGGATCTCTTAAGCAAACCTCTTATATTTTATTGGTATTGTAATTTAAATTATGAGTAGCTAATTCTCTCATAGGTTAGGTTTTGTTTGATGAAATTTTTTCAATAATGTTGGGACACATGTTTGATTTGATATTATATAATTAATTAGAGTTATAATTTTATTCAATTGCATCTCGTTCTTAATGATTTTTATGTGAGATACTCTTTAATATGATTTTGGACGCATAGGAAATACTGACCATTAGTCTATGCATTGGACCTAGAGAAATTTGTGTGTTTACGCCTGTTGAATAGGAATAAGAGACCTCGAGTTGTGGCTTAGGAATCGACATTCTATTGCATTTCCTAATCATGCTTACACTAGTGTTCTAGGGATAGGAAACTCCGAGTATAGATTAATGAGTTATACACCAAGGGATTGGATATAGTTGCTTTGTTAATTTACCGTGTAATTATAACAACAATGTTATTTATGTAATACATCAAACATCAATAGTAGATAAATAGGGGATTCTAAAACAAAACCTAACCGCTTTCATATTATTGTCAGAACAAACTTTTATTCTTTTTCACATTAAAACTCAACCCCTCATTTAGTATTTTCTAAATATTGCAAAAATTTTATCTTATTAAATAGCAATTCCCGTAGATTTGATCTTTTTATTACTTCGACATTATCGGTGCACTTGTCGATAAGTCATCACTTTACAAGATGGAATGCTTAGCATGTATAGTAGCATTGGTAGTTACTCCCCCTAACTAACTTTCTTAACATTGTAACCACCATCCAATAGTTAGTTAGTTATAGTTTGAGTAACTAACTATAACTAACTCTAACTAGATATTTCTCCAATACTCCTGCTCGAACTGATAAGGAGTGTAAGGCTGTGACCTTGAGTTTTAACCAAAATTCAATAAACAAGATGGTAGGAAGAAGTTTAGCTCGCATGTCTACAATTTCCGCAAGGCTAGGTACATGTTGCATATGTAACTTCCCTACTATTATTCTCTCTTGAACAAAGTGAATGTATAGTTCTTCTTGCATGTAAAATCGATTTATGTGATAGTAAAATTGTTGAGATTATCACAAAGCAATGTAGGACAAAAGAAATTGATATAAAATTCTCTGAGAAGCGATTAAATCCATAAATATTCTAAAGTCGTTTGTGCAAGGGCACGATATTCTATTTTTGTATTTGAGCAAGCCATAAGTGACTGCTTCTTTGAACTTCATGCAACTAGATTAAGGCCAAAGTATATACATGAACAAGATGTTGATATTTTTTTTGTTCGGATCACTTTCCCAATAAGAATCATTATACGCTCAGGTGATAGCAGTAACCCATGTATAATGTCCCACTTAGATATCTTAGATCCACTTCACTCAACTCTAGTGAGACTCAAGAGGTGAGTACATGAGTTAACATGCTTTGCTTACACAAAGAGCAATGTCTAGCCGCATTATTATACTCAGTAATTAAGTTATTTACACAAAAAGTAATGATCTGATAGCTATCTTGATAATATCAAATAACATGAACTCAATGTAGGGAATATGATTTCAATGTGAATGGTTACTTTGAGATAATATCAACACAAAAATATTTAAAGTTTAGAGAATTGTTTGTTTTTGTTATTTTTTTAATCAAATGTCCAAGAAAATATAAAAATATTTGGTTTAACGAAATTCCAAAAAATTATTTAAAAATTTAAGATTTTTTACCCCTATTATATCTTAAATAGGGTATAAATGTGTTGAAACTCATGTAATTATGAAATACTTTACACCCATTATATAAATAGGTTGTAAATGCGTTGAAATTTATTGTAATTATTCAACGTTTACACCCAATATATCTAAAATAGAGTATAAGTTCGTTGACATCCAATATAATACATTTATTTTACAACCAACTTATCTAAATTAGGGTAGAAATTCTTTAAAATTTAGTGTAAATACCTAACATTTTACACCCGGTATATGTAAAATAGGGTGCAACATATCCTCTTTTTACACCCGCGTAAATTTTTCATATATATCACATTTGTTGAATTCAATACCCAAACAGAAAGGGTGTATTATATCTAAAAAATCAGGTGTAAAATCCTCTTTCTGCTCTAGTGTATATATGAAGATTCTACACTATAGTATGTTACTTTAATAAAATAAAATTCATAATTATTTTTTTAATTTGGAGAAGTAAGAACCCCATGATTAGGGATCTAATTGTTTGACGTCTATAATTTTAGTGACTAAATTGGTTATATTTTTACTTTCATGGCATGGACTCAAGTTTAGCTTTCTAATATTGAGTAAGAAACATTGGGATTTGTGATCGGCTCATATTCATTTTCCATTAATATCATGGGTCTACATTAATTTTTTTAAGACTAACAAATTAGCTTTTATTCATATTCCATTTTTGTGATAATAAAGCATAATGCATTAAAGAATAGCATTAGGGGTTCTAAAGCCTCGTACAATGAGATTCGAAGCTAACAAGAAGCAAGAAAAAAACGGCCAAAATAGGTAGGGCCTGAAAGCTATGCAACAACCCAGATCTATAGACAAATCAGATCAAGTGTGGCTAATGAAATTATTGGCTTTAACATGATACCACTCACAAGATAAGAATTTAACCCTTTCCAAGAGGTTCCAAGAGGATAATACCCACATTTGAAAACAACGTTGTTTTTACAAAGCCATAAATCAAACACATTGTTGACCAAAAGATACAATACAACTTATCGATGAATTTGGAATTGAAAGAATTACTGAAGTGAATGAAATGTTGAGGAAGAAAAACACCGTTCACAATTGAAATATCAAGCCAATTACAAACCTTTGTCTCAAGAGTAGAGCTGACTACATAGCTTAAGAATAAATTTTGCGGGTCTTCAAATTCAGTGAAACATAAGGGGCACGCAAGATTTGGACTCCCACAAAGTATCCCACGCTTTTGAAGTTGTAACTTTTTAGAAGCGTGTCGAAAATGATTCTCCAATAGAAACACTGAACATAGGAGGGAATCTTAAATTTCCAAATATGAGATAAGCACTTAAATTATCAATGGACACACTTGAGCCAGTGTTATGTAGACCTGTTAAAATAGAGTAAGCATTTTTGACCGAAAACCCAAAACAATCATTCCACCAAATGAATGAGTCGGGAGTGAGATCATTGATTTAAATAGGAGAAAAGGTAGAGATAAGATCCTTCATTTGTGATGATTCAGTTTTGTTCAAGGGAGATGCTTCCCGAATACAATTCCCCGACCAATGGTGATTCAACCAAGAGCCAGAGTCAGCAACTTTCGCAGAAGTTGATAAAGCAGAACTATAAAGTTTTGGAAATTGATAGCAGAACGGAAGAGTGCCTAGCCACTTGGATTTCCAAAAGTCTACATTCTTTCTATTTTTGAGTTTATAACTTATAGTATTTGAGAACAAATTTTCTTCTACAGGGAAATAGATAACGGAAAGCAATTATTTCCATTAGACATGGTCTTTTTACCTTTGGGTTGAGAGTGATGTTTGAGGACTATAGACTTCAAATCAACATATCTAAATTTTAGCAAGTCAATCCAAATTGGTTTATCGACATCAAGAATTTGCCACAACCATTTTCTTAAGAGAGAGTGGTTGAACTTTTTGACATGTTTCACTCCAAGGTTCCATTTGATCCAAGAAAGCTTCCTATGTCCATTAGCGCCTCTCAATAAAAATCTCTCTACACTTAGATAATCTCGTTTATAAAAACCCGCAGAGCTTTAAGGGTTGTTTGGGAGTTGTTTTTTTGAGGGTTTTGGAGGGGAAGGCTTTGGAGGGTTGCATCTATATCTAAAAATGTGTTTGATATTTTAAAAAATTTTAAAAAATAATACGATCTTATATGCTAATGTAGTATATTGTTTTTTAAACTTTTTAAAAATATCAAACATATTTCTAGATATAGACACAACCCTCCAAAACATTTCCCTCCAAAATCCTCCAAAAATCAACTTCCAAACAGCCCCTTAAAGAAAGAAAATGTGTAAAGAGGTAAATTAGTTAGAACCAGATTTAACAATGAAATTCTACCGCCCAGTGGCATTTTTTTCCCATGCCAAGAATTAAGCTTTTTACAAACCTTAGAGAGGACCAATTCCAACTAGCTTTCCTTCTTGGATTAGAGCCCACACAGACACCAATAAAGTTGAAAGTAAAATATCCCAATCCATAAGAAAGAAAAAGGGAAGCAACTTGGATTAGATCTTCATTCAAATTGATTCCATATAACTTTCTTTTGGAAAGGTTGATGCACAAACCAGATGATAACTCAAATCCCCTCAAAATCACTTTAATACTCTAAAGATTATTTCAATCTCCATTACAAAACACAATGGTATCATCGAAGAATTGAAAAAGATCAAACCGAATATCTCTATTCACCTTAAAGCCTTGAAAATCTTTTGATGGAATTGCATTATGAAAAAGACCAGCCAAGCCTTCTATTGTGAGAAGGAAAATGAAAGGGGATAATGGATCCCCTTACCTAAGGCCCCTCTCAAAACGAAACTTTTCAGTAGATAAATCGTTAACTAAAACAGATAAAGAGCTCTTGAAGACTAGCACATCCATACATTGAAGCCACTTTGTGTTAGAAGTAATTTATATTCAGAAGTTATTATTAGTCAGAAGCAGAAGCTTTTGGGGTTCTAGTTGTTTTATTAGCTTAGTTATTAAGTAAACTTAGCTATTAAGTTTACCTTTTGTTAGGGCCTACATGGAAATTTACTTTGTGTATAAATAGACTAGTGGCAGTTGTCATTTGTAATCAATCTTGTACACTTTTGTAGCTGTCATTGTAGAGTAATAAATATATTCTCTCATTCTTTTTGTCTTCATCATCTTATGCACTAACACTTTGAACTGAATACCATTCTTACCATAACGTAATTGATATATCGCCAAGAAATGCAGCCAAAAGCCTTTTAAAAATCCACTTTCACCAGTAAAGATTTTTTTCTTAAATCTTGTAGCAAAGTCCAAGACCTCATTTACAACTAACACCTCATCCTAAATATGGCGATGAGGAAAGAAAGCTGATTGATTTTTTGAGATCAATCTGTCTATCACAGTCTTAAGCCTTGAAGCTAAAATCTTGAAAAGAAACCCATACAGGGAACTTATTAGGATAGTAGGCTTGTACTCATTGAGTTTTTGAGGGTTATGTTGCTTTGGGAACAAAGGGAGAAATGATGTCGAGATAAATTTAGGTATTTTTGCTCTGTGATGGAAATCATTTTCAAATGCCAAAACATCATAGGACACAATTCCCCAACACTCCTTGAAGTAATTAAGGTTAAAGTTGTCCAGGCTAGGACTCTTGTCCAAGTCAGAATTCTAAACAGTGTCCTTTACCTCTTCAAACAAAAGGGAGCTTCAAGAGCTAAATTCTCATCAATCCGAATACGCATAAAATGGACACCTTCCAAGATAGGTCTTGAGGCTATTGGTTCTCTAAATAAATCTTTGAATTGCTGCTTAACCTCCTATTTGACTTCATCCACGTGAACAAGGCGGCCTACGAAAGTGTTAACACCACAAATGTTGTTCTTACTGGTCCTGATCCTTATAGAAGTGTTGAAGAAATTAGAATTTGAGTCCCCATTTCTAATCCATTAGGTTATTAGACAAATCCTCATAAACTTGAAGGTTAAGGTTATTCAAGGCTTTCAGTGCTTCGTGACTTCCATGATAAGAATCCCAAAAACCTTCTTGTTCCATAACCTGAGGGCTCCCTCCAAAGATTTTAATTTCTCTTTCAAAACAAAGTATGGAGTTCCTTTGACATAAGATTTCCAAATTCTTGTGACAAAAGAGAATGAATCCTTTATGATACATCAAGTAGTTAAGAGTTTAAAGGGCTTTTGACCCCAATTATCTAAGCTATATTTGATCCAAATGGAGGCTATGGTCTTTTAAATCCATTTTACCAATGAAATGACAATTGGTTTTCCAAAGAGAAATAAGATGATCATAAATAAGAAACTTGTTAATTTTGCTAATGGTTGAGCCGTCAACTTTTTAGGGAGATAAAAAAGCTCCATGTTATGAATGAATAAATCAAACTAGAATTACTTACTACGAAAAAAGGAAGATCCTTGACCTCTTATCTCGCTCTTCCTTCGAATTGCATTGAAGTCACCGACGAAGCACCCCTCACCATAGGGAATTATCCTCTTGAAGTCTGTAAGATCTTTCCAAAATTCTCATTCCTCATGGATCGAGCAAGAGGAATAAACATTTACTAGATAAATAGAAACTCCCTTCCATACCATGTTAATCCCCATACACCATTATCCTTTAAAAATAAAAATAGATTTGAACAAAACTTCTTCCCACATGATCAGAAGGCCTATGTATTTACCTTGAGAGGGTTTTGATGTTCATTCAACTTTAGAACCTCCCCACAAAGGGAAAACATCCTAGTCCTCCATCTTTTGGATCTTAGTCTCTTGAATCAAGCACACTTCAAAAGTGTTTGAAATCCACCAAAAACTATGGAGAATTTCTATCTGAAATTCCGGTATACAAATAACAAATGTCCTAACACATGTTGAAGACATTGATCTCTATTTAATATCACAAGGACAAGATAAAGCATACTGATATGATACTTATCAGTCTAAAGTCGTGACAGATGTTCCAACGTCTTATATGACATGTCAACTAATCAAGAAATAAAACTGAACAATGCAGAATGATAAAAACACAAAGATATGATGACTCAGTTCGGTGTACAACAACACCTACTCTGGGGGCTACCAAGCCAGGAAGGAATTCCACTATCAGAAATATTAGTTCAAAGCCTAAACAATCCCAATTTACAAATTCTCACCTAATCCCTACCCAATACAAATTCTACTTAGGTCATCCCTAAATATCAGAAATCGCCATCTCACTTCCTAAATCACCTCAATGATATCTAATAATCACAACCTCTAGTGATTGCATCAAACTACTTGAAAGACACCCCTTTCAAATAAATTTCAGCCAAGATTCTTGACTAACAAACACACTTAGATTTTCTTCAAAGCTTCATCCAAGAACAATATACAATTCATTACCTAAAGGCTTCTTAATCTGTATGGACACAAAGTCTACCACAAAGTATCAAAGCGATTATAAAGGGTGACTTACAACACTAGAAAGTACACGACTCTCAAAACCCTAAACCCTTATATTTTCTTTACAAATTTTTTATGCAGGGATTAGTTAAAAATCCCTAGGTCTAAGTCTTCCTTTTATAATCTTCAACTGTCCATGGGCTTCAAAGCCACGACATATAAGTTGCTGAAAAACTGCATAAACTTCTGCGTAAAGATAGGTCTTCAATCACAACCTTCCTAATTTATCTCCATAATTTAGAAATATTTATTTCAAATTGAATCTTCCATAAATTAAAATCAACGACACATATGATAGTATAATATTCTACATCTGTTGGAACTTAACTTAGTCCAACTCTCTAGCCCAAACAGTCATGATGTCGAATGACTTTGCATAGGACATCTTGTTCGATATGTTGCTTCAGTTGATGAAACATCTCAACTCAACATGTTTCTTCATAAAATAGGACTTCTTGATTAACCTGTTTTTCTAAGCAAGTTAACACATCATATTTAATATATTGTTGCCATATTTGTTTTACTAAAATTAATGCAAATCATACAAATAGAGAACTAACAATCTCTCCCTTTCGAAAATTTTGGCTAAAACAAATAAACAAAATACAACTCAGTTTACAGCAATCAGAAACAAAAATTACACAAATCATAGCTAGTCTTCATAAGCTACTGAAACCAACAACATATCCCAGCAACAATATTCTTCACAGTATCTCCATATCACGTCAATAATATTCTCATTTCAGTTGATGTCAGAACATCATGTTTGACATCTTCTTCATAACATTTTGAATGAGCTCCATTGCATCACATTAAACTCAACACCACAGAACACCAACCTTAGGATAAAAGGAGTAGAAAGTCTTGAAGTTATTTTGTACATGTGAGCAAGAAGATAGCTTACAATCCCCTTTAACCTAGGAACCTTTTCTTGCCACTGATGGCATAAGAGAACCGTTAAGAAGAAACCAAACACCAACGTATGGCATAAGAGGAAACTTAAGAAACAAAACCACCATCCCAAGTATCTCAGAACACATGTCACAACTATGTTCATAACTCAGATCACAAATCACAAGATAGAACAAACAGACATAGGATCAAACATCCTATTCGACATCTTTGTAGAACATCTGGAAAAACAAACTCCAGATTAAACAACTGAATAACCTCGTTCTCTCCCTTTCTAGAAAAAAATTGACAAATAAAGCCTTCACAAAACCATACCCAACCAGAGCTCACCCATACCCGGACAAAAGCCATAAGGATTATGGAACCACCAAACACTCACAAGGTGAAAGAGGGGAGGAGTAATCTCGATAAATAGCTAAGCATATACTTAGAAATTAACGATCCTTGATTATGACAATGGTCTTGGTAAAAAAGAAACATTTTTTGAGTAAGATTACTCCACCAATATAAAAATGCACCGTCCAAATCAGTTTTGAGCGCCTCTATTATCCCTGGACTGATTCTTCTGAAAAGATAGTCCCAATACATGCACATGCATAGTCAAACAAACTTTCTGTACTCCCTCCTAATAACACTTTCTATAATGTTTCCTTGTTGCTCTGAAGAAAAACATGTCCTGAAAAAAGTCCTGACGTTCATCCAGATATTTTCTACTTTTGATTTAAGACATCTCCAGCTCAAAATGCTTTCATAGAATTCTTCATATGTTCTGAAGCATAATGACAATGCCTTCCACTGGACTCTATGTATACTCCTTTTGGCCAGAACAAATCAAAATATCAAGACATCCAATATGAGATATCTCTCATTCATCAACCAAAACAACCATTGAGTCCTTCCTCAATCTGTAGAGAAAAATAAACTCTCCCAGACACAAACAATGTTTCTCAGAGGTCACTTTAAGAACCATGAGAACACAAGAATCAACCAATCAGGCTCACATGGCTGGAACCATACATGCCTAGCCAGAAGCACAAATAACTACATCCAGTAGCCTTACGACATGTTGTCTAACATCACGACCTCATAAGAGGTATACAATTTTCATAAGCTTGAACAACATGCATGCTTCATAAGGCATGCACCATTGCAGCAACAATCCATAGACCAAAACTTAACTCCCTCTGTCATGGAAAATTAGTATTCCTGTTGAAGATGAACACTTGAGCATCAGATGAAATCATATGAATGACTTCACATTCTCATAATGAGGACTACAACTTCTTATGCTAGTTGAACACCTTTACACGCTAGAAAATCAATCCTAATTCACATACTCTAACTCATTGTGAGCACATTCAAGCACCTTGACTTATTCACTCAACATGGACACATCTGATAAACTTCCTTACAAACCCACACAAGGCAGTATGACCCTTTGTTTAGGAAAGATGTCATGCATGCTTGGTTTGACATTACTCACATACTCCAAAAATTATCAGTTTGCTTGCTTCACAAGATCCAAACTGACACAATCTCTTCTAGAGTTACTTGTATCATAAGAACCCACTGCCTCAAAAGCATTTTGATTAGATCACACTACCGGACACCATTACTCTTCCCTTACTAGCAGTTGCTGAATAGTAGTCATGCATTTACCAAACGTACTACTATAGACAAGATCAGAATCTTCACATTCTAATTCACATGGTTTAACCGCCTCTTCTGACAATAATGTTGAGCATAAACCTCCACATACATAATCTTAAGCATCTTCCAAAGACAACTATCAACATGATGTTACAACATCATTTCAGACATCAGTTTCACATCACAGAACCCAATCACTCTGGTTCTTGATTCACCAACCAAAGGACTCATCATGCTTGATGTCCTTATTTCAAGCTATACAAGAAGCTCTCAATAAGACACACAACTTTAGCATTTAACCCATATCAGAGTACCATGAAGAGAAATAAACTCTCATACACTTTCTGAATTATAATGTTCAGATTGTAGACTTGCATCTAAAGGATAGAAAAACACAAGAAATGGGGTTTGAATTAGGGTTTTCAAAAATTAAGGCTATAAAATAAGTTGGTTATCCTGGTTTGTTTTGAACTCAAAACTAATTCAGTCCATCCGCCAAGTTGATTTTTCCTCTCTCAAACAAGGTCTTAATCCACTAATCACAAACAATTACAATTTAACAAAGACAATTGTCAATGTCTTCTTGAGATCAAACCACAACTTGGTTTCTTAAGTAACTACAATTCTAAATAATTATACAATGTGTTTAAAAATTATTCTAATAAGCTATATCAAAACTATGATGTTTACACAAAATTTAGCATAATGAACTTTTCAAGAGATAAGAAATATGAGAATGTTTTTTATCGCTCTTGTTGATATGCGTGAGTGTTGTTTTTCACCTTTCATAGATGTCTTTATATAGGCAGCTATCATGAAACCGTTGGAGATATAATCTTTTGATTTTGGAAGGTTATTTATTTGTAATTTGATTTTATTTCCAAAAATATAGATGTTGTTCTAGCCATAAAGTTTTCCAACTGTTATTTTATAAGTTCCATTAATATGATGTCGAATCTACGTTGTCTCAGAGTATCTGGAGCGTGATTGCTTGTAAACACAACATTGAATATGATAGACACATTAGATGCTTCTTTGTTCTTTCAAAGCTTTATATATCAGAGTTTGCCCAGCAGCTTGGTGCTTCAGAAGTTTGACTGTCAGCATCAGAACTTCTCTTTCCTGCGTGTTTTTTTAGCTTCACTTCAAAGCTTCTTATATGTTATTCTTCTTCAAAACATCATATGTAATTTTTTATGTCATTAACTTTCTTGCTTTCATCAAAACTTCTCCATATATTCAATCAAAGGATTAGAGAGCATAATTGTTCTTCATAATAATCATGTAATTGTTATCATCACAACTAATACTTAGATGTAGAACCAAACTATGTTCTAACAATCTCCCCCTTTTGGACGATGACAAAACTTACATATTTTGATGAACAATTTAAAAAATTCAGAAGATAGAAAGTTCAGAGTCCCCCCCCCCCCCTGAGTTAGAGACTCCAATTAAATTAAAAAGAATAGATATTTCCCTGAAGATGTTTTGATCAGAGCATATGATGGAATATCTGATAAGCCTATGTTGAAAGCGGGTAATTCATTTTGTAATACGGTGGGAGAACTGACTTGGTTTTTGCATTTTATCGCAAATTTTGCGGTTAGAAAGAGTCTCCACCGACTTTTACTTTATCCAATAAGGAAAGGGTGAAAAGAATAGGAAAAACCTTGATTGATTTTGAGTTCGGGGGGTAAGTTATGAAAAGGGAAGGTGTTAGCACCCTTTTCATCTGTAGTTATCTACGGCCTCTTAATTGCTTAGCTCACTTTAATTTAATTTGTGTGTGCTTTGAAAATGTTTTAAAAATGCCAATGTAAGGCAGTCTGCTTTATGATAACCCTTGTATCAGTCCTCAAGAGTGTTTATAAAGCGTTTGAAAAGTAGTTGTTTTGAAATTGTGAGGTGTGAAAATTATTTTAGTTTACGAGCAAGAAATTAAGGGTATCTTACCCACTGAAAGGTATTTCATTATTCTTTTTCCTTCTCCGTTAGAGATAGTGTTATCCATACCATTAGTTGGTAGGTAACCCTATCCATTGGATGTGAAGGGACGAGCGTAGGGTCGTCGTTATGGACATTGAAGGCAACTTGTAGGGATATCTTAGCAATTCGAAGGGATTGTCATCATATATTTGTAGGCAACATCGAGGGACAAGATCATTTCTCGTAGGCAACTTTGAGGGACATCTATGGTCTTTATGATGACTTTAACCGAGGGTCTTTGCTAATGGTATCCCTATGTTCGAGGGACATGACCATTGTTTTTTTTAAGGCAACAAGGAGAGGCTACCCTAGAGGTGTATGTGTGCAAATGATTCAGTTCAGTTATTTATCTTGTTTATTTAGGTTTATCTAGCGTTTCATTTTAGATCTTTCCATATATGCCTAGTTACTATACAGTTATATATACATACAGGTATACATAGTATAGGTGCGGAAACTAAAGTGCGGGAAAATAAACATAGGCTATTACATCCCATGAGCAGTTACATAATAAGGAAAAAAAATGCGAAAATGTAAACTACGACTATTACAAAGTTACACAATCCTATACATTTGATCTAAGAGATTAAATAACAAAGAAAAATAAATGTTAGGAAAAATATTTTTAAAGATCTAAAAAACCTAATTTGATATTTTTGATATTTGTGTTAAATGATTTTTTTTTGTGTTTTAAAAGAAATAAATTAACCTAATTCTAAATTAATTTACAAAATAATTAATTAAACAAAAACCAAGTCTAATTTAATTAATTAATTAAAAAATGTTAAAAAACCTAATTAGTTAAGAAAAACTCTAACCCTAATTTTTGGTTTGATTTGGTTTATTGAAAAAAGTTTTAGGTTAAAAAAATATGAAAAGAATTAGAAAAGAAAAGGGTTAGTAAATAATAAAAATTAGGTTAGACAAAAAAGGGAGGAAATGCATGGGGTGGGTGTTAAATCCACGCCCCTTGGATCACCAGCGTGCCTCATCTCCACCAGGACAAGCGCCTGCTTGTGCTATAGAATGAATGGAAAAGGTTTTGTGATGAACTGCATGCTATCCTGAAAGTAAATACAAAATTGGTTAAATTAGGGATCGAACCCACGCCCTGAGTATCAATCATTCCTTAATGCACGCGCTCCTGCCACAGGGGAGGTTGTACATCCGTTTTTGTAAACGAAACAAAATAATTATATACTAAACTAAATTACTGGGCCAGAGAAGCGTCGGAGCCCTAGCTCCGGTCGTCTTCTCTGGTGAGCATCTTCTTGATCCCTGCAAAATAGAAGAATTCAGTGGTTCCCAAGGATCTTACCCCCTTAAATTAAGCCTTCTGAATCCATTGGTGGTGGTCGTTCAGCCTGAATGTGCCTGTATTCAAAGATACGAAGCAAACAACTTCTTATGCCCTAGTAATGGCTTGGCCTTATTCCTGCGTTGAAACTCATATACTATGCATCAAAATTATTCTAAATAGAAATATAAACATGTATGAGTTCACTTATTCAATCAATAACGCATGAATCAGAAGTTTGAACTTTGAGAAAACTACCAACACCGTGATTCTTGGTGGCATAATTCTGAGACGTCTTTCGCTTGATGAATGTTTGGAAACAGTCCTTGGGACCTCCAGGATGATATGGGACACTTGGTTTGGTTTGAGAGTGGCTGGATTGTGTGATACGAATTTTCATTTTTCTTGAGAATTTTGAGAAAACTTTTTAGGGGTTTGTGATACGGTGGCAGAACCGACTGTTAATACTGGTTTGCGTTTTGTTTTTGCAAATGCCGTGGTAAGCAAGAGTCACCACCGACTTTTATTTTATCCAATCGGGAAAAGGAAAAAGAACATAAAAACATTTTTCGAGATGTTTCTGAGTACGGGGGGTAGATTATAGAAATGGAAGGTGTTAACACCCTTTCTATCTGTGGTTTCCCACAGGCTCTTAGGTACTTGCTCATTTTGAAAACTGCTTGTGTGTGCTTGTTTTGAAAAGTTTTGTTTTACTTCATTTTAACCCTTGTATCTGTCCTCAAGAGTGTTACGAAGTTGTTTTTAAAAACTTTGTCTGAAAAGTGTTTGGTGTGAAAAAATTTGTTTGTTTTGAGCAAGTACCTAATAGTTATCTACCTACTCGAAAAAAGTCTATTTGTATTCCTTTAGACAATGCTATCCTATTATTAAGGAATAGGTAGCACAGTCTTTGGAGAATTAAGGGACATTTGAAGGGACAACTACGATCACAAAAGCAATGTTAGGAGGTGTTAGTAATCATCATAAAGCCTTAAAGATCTTTTTCCGAGGCAACATCTGAATGGGTCATTTGAGATCTTTCGGGACTAGAGGACGACCACTAACAAACCCTATACTTTATGACCGTTTAACCGAAGGCAACCGGAGTGGAGTAAACCCTAGGAGTGAGAATGTGCGAGTGACCTTTTTCAGTTAATTTGTCTTTGCATATTTAGGATTTTCTACCGTTTTAATTTTCAAGTATTATTTCCATACAATCCTATTAGTCGTGCATCTAGACGGTTAAAATTTGCAGGAATTTAAATTGCGGAAAGTTTAAAGTCCTAACTATTACAGGGCTTTTGGACATATACACAATTATTTAACTGAAAATAAAATGCGGAAATTTAAAACCCTAATTAATCTATTACAACCTCGAAACAGTTACAATAATAGAAAAAAGAAATTAAAGGCGCGCGTGACAAATTAAATGCGAGAAATAATTAGAAGACCTAAAAATCTAATTGAAAAAATAATTTGGTTATTTTTTGAGAAAAATTGAACTATGTACAAATTAACCCTAATTTCTAATTGATTTAAATTATGTAAAAATGGAATAAAATTTCCCTAAATTAAATTAATCTAATTAATTATGGAAATAAAATATTTTTATGAAATATATGATTTTTTGTGATTTTTTGATTTAATGTAAAAAATATGATTTTTGGTGTTAGTTATAAAAAGGAAATAATTTATAAAATAATTAAAATAAAAGAATTAAGATAAAAATAAAGGAAATTGGGCCTGTTGTAAGCTGAATGGGGGGGGGGGGGGGGGGTGTTGTTGAATTATTCCAATCCCATTATGACTGAGCCCAATCATGCGCTAGATTTAGTGGTGACCGTGCTTGGAGGGTGTACCATGGACCTTACTGCATGGGACGTTGGATTGGTGATGGAGATGATCCATTGGCTGGATGTTGTGGTGCATGGTGGACGCCTAGCAATTTGGAGCATGGAATCTGTAATCAAATATGAAGAAAAAAAATAAAATGCTTGGACCTGGGATCGAACCCATGTCCTCCCATTTTCAAACACACATTCTTGCCAGTTGCGCTGCGTTGCTTAGTTGTTAACATAATAACAACAATACATATTATATGTTAAAACATGAATAAACTGGAAAAAAAATAAAAACGCGCGTTTAATTCAAATGAGCCAGTGGTTATCAGCCAACTCATCATCTTCTTACCCAGTCCGTCGTTTTAGGCACGATACTTATAACTACAGACATGCTCCATAGCTACAAACCTGCAAACTTCCAAAATTCACAGCAAGCATGATAAATCAATTCTAGATATACCAATCAACTCGTTTTGATCTCATGAGTACGATAGTACTCTTTTCTTGGCCCAATTTTACCTGCATAAAGAAACCCTAAAACGCAAGAACAAACCCTTATAATGGCAATTGTTCAAACAGTCATTAAAATGCAAAATCAATTAAACCAAAAAATTCCAAATGATGATACAAATATCATGTTATGCTTAAAAGTTGTTAACCATGCGTAAATAACCAAAATCAAATTCAAGAAATATGCCAAACCGTGAGAGACGTGGAGGCCGATTCCTGGAGTTTTGAAGCGTGCAAATGATCCTATTACCTTTAGGAGATATCCAGGAAGAGATTGGTAGCTTTGAACTGCTTTGAATTTCCCTCTAAGCTTGAAACTGATCCATACTTTTTTTGGAAAAGTTTGAGTTTTGCTTGCTAGCTTGCATGACCTCAACCCTTGTTTTTTTGCATTGGTTGTGTTCTGTATAAGTACTAGACTGTATTAGGTTAACAAAAAACATGCATATCTTTGTGAATTACGGAGATTTAATTTGGTTTTGTTTTTGTATAATATCTTTCCAAAACAACCAAAATCATGCTATTTTTGATTCAATCAACCCTTGCACTACTTGGATATGATATGCTAGCTTGATTGGATTTGATTCCTACAAAAAATCAAATCAAAAATCAATCTTTTGTATTTTTTTGCAATTATTTGATTTAATTTGAATTTTAAAGAATAAAAAATCAAAATAAAATAAATAATGAATCAAATAAACTGTAGATTCTGATTTGGATCATGGACCATGTCACAAGTAAGATTCAATCATGAAAAACTAGGCCCATTTGACAAAAAAATTCATTTTTGAGCACATTTGACTTTTGGCAATTTTGCAAAAATGGTCAACTTTGACAAGGCATATCTCCTCCAATTTTAACCCTAGAAAGGTGTTCTTGGACTTTTTAGAAATCTTAGGATGTCCCCTAAACAACCCTATTGGTCTCATATAAATTGGATCTTCCATGTTCATGTAATAAGCTTTGACCTAAAAGGTGTTTTTGTTGACTTTTCAAAAGGACCTATAATGTAGAACATCATATCTTTTGATGAGTGCATATTTTGAACTTGAGGGATGAAGATGGGTTGTAGGGAATTTCATCCTCTTAAAAATGAGCTTTGGATTTAAAATTTCTGATAAAGTATGAGGAAGTTATGCTTGGTCAAAGTTTGGTTGACTTTTCTTCAAAAACCCTAATTTAGCAAATTTTGGGTTTTGATGAATTTGGGGCATTCCTTGTGGAATCATGATCAAACCTTGATCAAATGATGAATATCACTTCAAAATGTTGATGTTGACCAAAAATTTTGAAGTTTGACTGCATGTGGGCCACAATTGACTTTTGACCTAGTACAGTTGATTTTCAGGCATCTGAGCAGTTGAGTGAGCAAACTTCTTGTGCAAGGCATAAAACTTGACATGGATGATCTTGAGAACATATTAGGACCGTGGAAAGCATTTGGGACCTTTGGATCTCCCATACCCTGATGAAAATGGAAACTCTAATTTGGGGTACATTGCCTTAGGATAGAGTTTGTCTGGTCAACTCTTAGGCATCCTTGAGCAACTTGAGGACCTCAATGGGCATGTGTTGAGTAAAATGAGAGGGCAAATTTTGGGGTACAACAGGGTTGTTGTGGGAAGCCACTTGTGTCCTTAGCATCTGTTATGCTTATATATATATATATATATATATATATATATATATATATATATATATATATATATATATATATATATATATATATATATATATATATATATATATATATATATATATATATATATATATATATATATATATATATATATATATATATATATAACATGGAATTAGGATAACAAACATTGCATGAAATCTCATGGAATTAAGTGCATGATTTGTTTCCAAAATTCATTCAAAACTTTCCAAAAGTGAAGACTTTCTATCATATGTATTTGAAACGGTTTCTCCAGCTTGAATATGTGATCTTGGGCCTCCAACACAATTAGAACAAAAGCCCATGCGCCTTAGATGATTTAATTGGAATTTTATTTGATTTATTTTGATTTTAAATTAACAAAATCAAGATAAATAAGAACAAAAACCATGGTGTAGTACCCCAAAATTTGCCCTCTCATTTCTCAAAGGATCAACCTGGACCCTCAGGTTTGCTTCCATCCAATTTCAAGCCTTGAATTACAAATTTTCCAAGAAAGTCATTCACAAGGGCAAAATGGTCATTTGCACACTAAAAAGTCAAACTTTCACTTTTAGATCAAAATCAAGCTTCAAGAATCTTATTTCATCAAGACACGTTGAAATATGAAGTTTGTTTCATCAAGAAATTCAAAAGTCAAAATTCTAAATACTTAGAATTTTTCTATGTGTTTAAGAAATATGACAAGCTCAGAACTTCTGATCAGATTATCACCATGATGCAAGCTGATTCTGGAAGAACTTCTGGAACAAAAGTTATAGATTTCAATAAGATCTAAAACATTGTAGAACAGAACTTATCCTGGAAATACTAGAATTTCAAGTTATAAATGTTCAAAGACACGTCCATGAAACTAAAGCACTCAGCAAATTCTGGATACTTTCAAGACAGAGTTGGGTCAGAACTTCTGGGCCAGTTTTCATAAAGGTTCAATTAGAGTTTGCAAGGGTAATTCAAAGAAGGTTACAAAGCATGCTACAAGCTTCCTGGAAAGTCTGAGAGATCCTTCAGAACATACTGGAGCAAAGAGATACAAGGATCAGAAGTTGGATGTTTGCTCTAAATTATGCTGAAGCTGAACCTCTGACCCATAATTAAGCAATGATGCAAAATCTCACATTACAGGATTTCTGGTTTGATAAATATCATCATCATTTAATGCTCACAACTACTTTTGAGTCTTTATCCAAAGGATTTCCCCACGTGTAGCATAAAAGTACCATTACTGTCTTGGAAAAGCCAAACTCTTGTACAAGAGGGTGTTGGGCCCATGTGTTTCTTTTTCTTTTGAATTTACCTTTCCTTAATTACTGCTTACATTTCCAACTTAGGCGCTGCTATGGCTACAAACCACCATACTTGCTTCAAGAACAAGGCAGCTCCCTAGCATGTGATGGTTGTACTCTCCAAGCTACAAGATGTTTGCCTATATATTGAGAGCCATTGGCAACGGTAAAAGGATCGAAAAATTGAGAAAGAAAAAGCCTTGAATCCCTGCTAAAATTCCAAGAGTCCAAAGTTGCAAACACAAAATACAAAACCTGTTAATTTTTTATTTCTTGCATTCAAACTCCATTTGTTCTCAAGTGTTTCTTGACTAAAACCATCCATACAGTTTCTGATTCACATATTAGAAGCTATCCTAACTTCTGTGTTCATACTGTAATACACTCTCCATCCACCTCTACCTCAAAGAAGTTAGAACATTACCCCTTGGCTATTCCAGAAGTTGAAAACTTCCAGCCTGCTGAGTACGTGAAGAAGCTGCTCAGAACATCACCAGAGTTCAGGACCAAACTCCAGTTCACAGAGTTATTTCCAGCTGCAAGGTAAGCTTCTGCTGACTCTCATCATATTACTTAGGCATTATCAGATTTGGATGTTAAAAAAAAAATACAATGTAGACATCATGTTTCTGAGGTTGTACGTATTCTGAGGTTTCACGTATTTGTATGCCTAAATAAGGAGTAAATTAATTCATAACTTCTTAAGGAAATTAGAATTAGAAAATTCATGCCTGCCTCTGATTTATAGTTCTGATACCTCTTGTTTCTGAAACACTGATTTATAGTTCTGATACCTCTTGTTTCTGAAACACTGTGAAACCAGCCATAATTGTTATATGCGCACTTTCTGTTATATTGAGAAATGACTAAGTTGCAGATGTTCTGACTAGCATGGAGAGGGAGACCAAGTTCTGCCAGTGGTATCAGAACTTTTGAAATCTTCTTTGTTCCCAGTGGACCCAGAGCTTCTGACTTTTACCTATTTTTACTAATATTATCTATGTTTTGCAGCACGCTAGAATCAGAACTTCTGATCTCCTTTAGTCAACAATACGCTGATTCTATTTTCTTTTTCCTCACTATTTTTCTTATCACTTCTTATTTCATTAATCAAAAACACCAAAAATATTTTTCACTTTTACATGCTTTATTTTATTTTTTAAAACAAAAAGATCAAAAATATGTTCTTAAACAAAACTTATCTCTTTTCTAAAACAAAACAAGTTCATTTCACATCTTCTTGTACATTCTTATTCATTCAATATGGTTTTAATAGTAACTTAGGATTTATTTTTATTTGCAATCCCAGTCCGTCGTTTTAGGCACGATACTTATAACTATGGACATGCTCCATAGCTGCAAACCTGCAAACTTCCAAAATTCACAGCAAGCATGATAAATCAATTCTAGATATACCAATCAACTCATTTTGATCTCACGAGTATGATAGTATTCTTTTCTTGGGCCAATTTTACCTGCATAAAGAAACCCTAAAACGCAAGAACAAACCCTAATAATGGCAATTGTTCAAACAGTCATTAAAATGCAAAATCAATTAAACCAAAACATTCCAAATGATGATACAAATATCATGTTATGCTTAAAAGTTGTTAACCATGCGTAAATAACCAAAATCAAATTCAAGAAATATGCCAAACCATGAGAGACGTGGAGGCTGATTCCTAGAGTTTTGAAGCGTGCAAATGATCCTATTAGCTTCAGGGAGATATCCAGAAAGAGATTGGTAGCTTTGAACTGCTTTGAATTTCCCTCTAAGCTTGAAACCAATCCATACTTTTTTTGGAAAAGTTTGAGTTTTGCTTGCTAGCTTGCACGACCTCAACCCTTGTTTTTTTGCATTGGTTGTGTTCTGTATAAGTACTAGATTGTATTAGGTTAACAAAAAACATGCATATCTTTGTGAATTAAGGAGATTTGATTTAGTTTTGTTTTTGTATGATATCTTTCCAAAACAACCAAAATCATGCTATTTTTGATTCAATCAACCCTTGCACGACTTGGATATGATATGCTAGCTTGATTGGATTTGATTCCTACAAAAATTTAAATCAAAAATCAATCTTTTGTATTTTTTTTGCAATTATTTGATTTAATTTGAATTTTAAATAATAAAAAATCAAAACAAAATAAATAATGAAGCAAATAAAGTGTAGATGCTGATTTGGGTCGTGGACCATGTCACAAGCAAGATTCAATCATGAAAAACCAGGCCCATTTGACAAAAAAATGCATTTTTTAGCACATTTGACTTTTGGCAATTTCGCAAAAATGGTCAACTTTTACAAGGCATATCTCCTCCAATTTTAACCCTATAAAGGTGTTCTGGGACTTTTTAGAAATCTTAGGATGTCCCCTAAACAACACTTTTGGTCTCATCTCAATTGGATCTTCCATGTTCATGTAACAAGCTTTGAACCAAAAGGTGTTTTTGTTGACTTTTCAGAAGGACCTATAATGTAGAAATTCATATCTTTTGATGAGTGCATATTTTGAACTTGAGGACTGAAGATGGGTTGTAGGGAATTGAATTCTCTTCAAAATGAGCTTTGGATGGAAAATTTCTGATAAAGTATGAAGAAGTTATGCTTGGTCAAAGTTTGGTTGACTTTTCCAAAGAAACCCTAATTTAACAACTTTTGGGTTTTGATGAATTTGGGGAATTCCTTAGGGAATCATGATCAACCCTTGATCAAATGATGAATATCACTTCAAAATGTTGATGTTGACAAAAAATATTGAAGTTTGAATGTATGTGGGCCACAAATGACTTTTGACCTAGTATAGTTAATTTTCAAGCATCTGAGCAGTTGATTGAGCAAACTTTTTGTGCAAGGCATAAAACATGACATGGATGATCTTGAAAACATATTAGGACCATGGAAAGAATTTGGGACCTTTGGAGCTCCCATACCCTGATGAAAATGGAAACCCTAATTTGGGGTACATTGCCTTAGGAGAGAGTTTGTTTGGTCAACTCTTGGGCATCCTTGAGCAACTTGAGGACCTCAATGGGCATGTGTTAAGTAAACTAAGAGGGAAAATTCTGGGGTACAACAGCTGCCCCTGTTCAATCTTCTTAAACCTGAGGATGTAGATTGGCTTGTCTTCCTTTCGTAATCTGAAGATGGAAGATGATTGAACACTAAGTGCCCAGAAATTTGCACTCGTCTGAGATGGTGCGGGACTGTGCAGGTAGTGTCGGGAATGGGCTTACAGATGCCATTTTGAGGAGACGAAGGAAGGTCACCGGAGATGGGCTTAAAGATGCCATCCGGAAGATATGACAGAGAACCGTCGGGGATGGGCTTAAAGATTCCATCCAGCAGAGGTGACGGCGAAGCGTCAGAGATGGGCTTAAAGACGCCATCCAGAATAATATTGATTTTGTGAGATATTCCTTCGATGAGGATTCCTGTTCCTGTTGTTGAGGAGGGATCTGCTGAGGAATGTCGGTCTATGTCTTGGGAGAAGTAGAATTTTATGAGCTTCAGTTGTCTGTTACTCTACTGGGGAATCCTCTTTTAGTCGAGGAGGTGAAAGTGAACCGCTATCTGGTCATGCTTCCAGGCTTTACAGTGATTTGCTGAGGATAATAAGATTAACTGCTATCTGGTCGTGCTCCAGGTTTCATAGTGACTTACTGGGGAGATGATATTAAACTTGCTATCTGGTCATTCTCCAGACTTTGCAATTTCTCAATTCTTATCTGGTCGTCCTCCAGGCTTCAGAAGGATTTAAGTGGTTATCCGGTCGCATCCGGGTTTCAACTTGAACTTGAGGCATACTAATATCCGGTCGATTTCCGGGCTTCATAGTAATTGGCCGAGTAAACTGCTATTTGGTCGAATTCCAAGCTTCGCAGCACCTTATATTGTTATGTGGTCGGGTCCCAGGTTTCACAGTGTCCTTTGCCGCTATCTGGTCGTGCTCCAGTCTTCACAACGTCTTATATCTTTATTTGGTCGTGCGCTAGGCTTCACGGTGTCTTATACCACTATCTGGTCGATTTCAAGCTTCATAGTATCTTGTACTCTTATCCCGTCGATTTCCAGGCTTCTCAGTAACTTGTTGGGGGTTAAGCTATTTTCCGGTCGATTTTCGGACTTCATAGCTTGAATTTAAGATATACCACTATCTGTTCGATTCCAGGCTTCGTAGTATTTTGGTGAAATCAAGATACTATCTGGTCGATTCACGGGCTTCATACCTTGAACTGGAATAGAAATCTTAGTATCGATTTGACTGAACCAAGGGAAACTTGTGAGAACTTCAACTGGGATAGAAATCTTAGTGTCGATTTGACTCATCCTAGGAGAGGTCTCAGATAAACTTTGACTGGCATAGAAATCAGGTGAATCTTAGCGGCGATTCGGCTGACCCAGACAAAAGTCTTAAAATGTCTTCAACTAGAATAGAAACCTTAGTGTCGGTTTGACTGAACCAGAGAAAACTTGTGAGAACTTCAACTAGGATAGAAATCTTAGTATCGATTTGATTGATCCCGGGAGAGGTCTCAGATTAACTTTGACTGGCATATAAATCAGAGGAATCTTAGCGGCAATTCGGATGACCCAGACGAAAGTCTTAAAACATCTTCAACTGAAACCTTAGTGTCGGTTTGACTGAACCAGAGAAAACTTGTGAGAACTTCAACTAGGAGATAAATCTTAGTATCGATTTGACTGATCCCAGGAGAGGTCTCGCATTAACTTTGACTGGCATAGAAATCAGGGGAATCTTAGCGGCGATTCGGCTTACCCAGACGAAAGTCTTAAAACATCTTCAACTAGAATAGAAACCTTAGTGTCGGTTTGACTGAACCAGAGAAGACTTGGAATATCCTCAACTGGAATAGAAACCTTGGTGTCGGTTTGACTGAACCAGAGAGAACTCTTGAGAACTTGGGTGCATCTTTCCCTGAAAGGTAAAGAGTTAGTCGTATGCAATGTCATGATACATGAAATGCATTGAGTAATGATGTTCCCAAAATAAATGAGATTGTGCTGTATAATATGTATGTGCATGCCATGATGTATGGATATGTAATTCCATTGTGATACTCTCAAGCTGGGGAGAATAAATCCTGGACTGCTGCTGGAGAGTATAAAGAGTTGAGTTCTTCGTTTCCGCTGGGGACAGTGGACGAAGATAGCTAGAGTATTACATCCATTCTACTTGAGAACATTCTGCCGGGAGAGACTTTGTATGAGAACAATCCTGCGGGGTAATGACTCTGTGGGGAAGGGAGATACTCTGTTAGAAGATCTGCTAATTTGGAGAGATAAACTCAGCTGAGGATAAACTTCCATTGCTAGAGAGAAGAGCTCTGTTGGAGATTAAGCTTCCGCTGTCAGAGAAATAAACTCTGCTCGGGAGAGAACTTTATAAACTGTTTATGAATATATAGCTTAGCTGGGGAGTGTAGACATTAGCTTTCTGAAGGAATCTGCTAAGGGAGGAATTCCTGCTTGGGGACACGGATGTCAGACCTTGGTCGTCTCGGCTCTGCGGGGAGTATAGGTATCACTGGCTTATATGTGATAATGACTTCGCTTCCAACTGTCTCTGTCCCTTGTACCATGACGGATGGGGTAACTGTCGGTATTTAGGTTTTGCACCAATTTCTTTGAGTTCTTAGTAACTGTCTTTCTGTTTTATATGCAGATATTTGTGAACAGTAACTGAAGATGTGAAAAACACAAGAAGGGGGGGGGGGGGGGGTTGAATTGAAAAAATTAAATCAAAAGGCTTATCAACACAGTATTTTTATTCTAGTTCGTTTGATCTTAAATTACTCCAGTCCACCCGTCAAGGTGATTTCGCCTCTCTCCAACGAGGTCTTAATCCACTATTCTCAAAGGATTATAACAACTACTTTAACAACTGTTAAAGTCTTCTTGAGTACAACCACAATCCGGTTAATCTCAAGGAATTTCTTTTACAAATGATTGAACAAGTGTGTGTTGTTGTTTTCTTACAAAACTGTATATCACAACTGTGATAATTACACAAAATAAGCTTGGAATAAAATGAATTTGCTAAAGCTTTGAATATGCGTGGTTTGGATAGCTTGGAAAATTTTGAGTGCGTACGTACGTGCTTCTTTTTCACAAGCGGACTTGTTTATATAGGCAAGCAAGAGACGTTGTCCATAAATCAAGTTTAATGATAATAATGCACTTTCTTTTTAAAGAAGATCTTGTCTGAAGAAAGTCGTTTAGCATTTAATTATGTCTTGAATAACCAGTAACGCTTCAGAGTCTTCTTTGTTGTACCTGCTGATAACACTTCAGAGTGTTGATGACTTGGTAAAGATGTCTTTAATCAGAGTCAGAGTATATTTGTTTAGGCGCAGATTCTGGTCATCAACTTCAGCGTATGATCTGGTAGCTTCAGCGTGTAGCACATAATGCTGATCTTCTGATGTTGATTCCATCAGAACTTCTGCATATACAAAACATAATTTTAAGGAGCATAATTGTTCTTTGTATATATCTTTGAGATAATTTATTCTTTGTATTTTGTTATCATCAAAACTCAAATCAAGGGTTGTAGAATCAAACTATGTTCTAACAATCTCCCCCTTTTTGATGATGACAAAAACCAGATTTTTCAATTAGAAATAAAGAATAAAAGAGTTAAGAAGAAAAAAGAAAAACTCCCCCTGAGTTGATTACTTCCCTTAAATTCTTTGAATCCTTGAGCATCAGAATTTGACTACGTCTTTCATCAGAGTTTTGTACATGTTCAAGCTTTTCAGAAGAAAGAAATTAAGTAGATCAGAATGTTTGAGACTTATGTCTCAGTAATCCGTTATTGAAAATATCTTATTCTTTCTCCCCCTTTTTTGTCAGTTATCAAAAAGAACATATAATCAGAGCCAAAAAGGGTTTATATTAAAAACAGAAGCAACGATAAGAAGTTTAGAACAACAGAAATGTAAAAAATATTACAGATAAACAAAATTTTAAAAGAGAAATCTAAGAGGGAGGAGGAAGACGCGTGAACAAAGATATTGGAACGGTTACCCATGACATGTGTCTCAATGCATCCAATCAGCGCTTTTGACCTTTCAGAAAAATGAACGCGTGTTCAGCCTCAGAAGGTAGCTGATGAATGGATGACAACTATTTTCTTACGTGAACAACAAACTTCTATCCTTGAAATGAAACGCTCAGATCTTCATGGATAGATTCTGATACAATCTGGACTTCTAAAATTCTGAAGGCAGGTTGATCAGCAGTTCACAGAAAAAACAAAAATTCTGAGGATTAAGATATGTAAATAAAACCGTTTATTCTGGGCAAAGCTTCATGCTGAGATGTTTCAAAATGAAGTTAAACCTATCTTCAGAAAGAGGTTTTGTAAAGACATCAGCCCATTGATGGTCTGTGTCAATGAATTTTAAATTGAGAATCCCTTTCTGAATATAGTCCCTAATAAAATGATGTTTTATTTCTATATACTTAGCCCTAGAATGCAAAATAGGATTTTTACTGAGACAAATAGCAGAAGTATTGTCACAGAGGATAGGGATGTTACTATCAAATATATTGAAGTCCTCAAGTTGAAATTTCATCCAGAGCATTTGGGTGCTACATCCAGCTGCTGCTATGTATTCAGCTTCTACTGTTGATAGAGCTATTGTGGATTGTCTTTTGCTGGACCATGAGATCAGATTTTCTCCCAGAAATTGACAGCTTCCAGAAGTGCTTTTACGTTCTACTCTATCTCCAGCAAAATCAGCATCACAGTATCCTATTAAGCTGTAATCACTTGATTTTCTATAAAACAAACCCATATTAGCAGTACCTTTCAGATACTTGAAAATTCGCTTAACTGTTGTTAAGTGAGATTCTCTAGGATCTGATTGGAATCTAGCACAAATGCAAACACTGAATAGAATGTCAGGCCTTGAAGCCGTCAGATAGAGAAGAGAACCAATCATACCTCTGTAGACCTTCTGTTCTACCTTTTTACTTACCTCTTCTTTCTCCAGAATGCACGTGGGATGCATTGGAATCCTTGAGGGCTTACATCCTGAGAGATCAAATTTCTTTAGAAGTTCTATGACATATTTGCTCTGAGTAATGTAAGTTCCTTCTGGAGTTTGATTAATCTGAATGCCCAGAAAGAATTTTAGTTCCCCCATTAGGCTCATCTCAAATTCTACCTGCATACATTTAGCATACTCTCTTCCCAGAGAGGGTTTAGTGGATCCAAATATAATGTCATCAACATAGATCTGACATACTAAGATGTCATTCTTAACTGTCTTATAGAACAAGGTTGTGTCCATTTTCCCTCTGGTGAATTCCTTTTCTAACAGGAAGTTACTTAGTCTTTCATACCAAGCTCTGGGAGCTTGTTTCAGACCATATAGTTACTTCTTTAGTTTAAAAACATATTCTGGATTTTTGGAACTTTCAAAACAAGGGGGTTGGTGCACATAAACCTCTTCTTCTATATAGCCATTTAAGAATGCACTCTTGACATCCATCTGATACAGAGTGATGCCTTTATTAACAGCAAATGAAATTAAAAGTCTGATAGATTCTAACCTGGCGACTGGAGCAAAGGTTTCTGTATACTCTATCCCCTCTTGCTGACTATAACCTTGTGCTACCAGTCGTGCTTTGTTTCTGATGACTTCACCTTGTTCGTTCAGTTTGTTTCTGAACACCTATTTTGTACCAATGACGTTGAATCCTTTTGGTTTGGGAACCAGATCCCATACGTTATTTCTTGTGAATTGATTTAGCTCCTCTTGCATTACCAGAATCCACTCATTGTACAGAAGTGCTTCATCAATTTTTGTTGGTTCAATCAGAGAAACCAGTCCCATGAGGGATTCTTCAGAGTTTATGAAGGTAGATTTTGTTCTGATTGGATCTTCCTTCCTAAGATTGTTTCTTCTGGGTGATCAATGCTGCTTATGTATGGTCTTTTCTGGAGTTGATCAACAGAAGGTGCTGGGTTGCTTGCAGTGACTCTTTCTGATGTTAAGGGAGTGTCTCTGTAGAGAGCCTCTAATGAGTTGTCTTCAGTACCTGTGAGTTCAACTTCCATACCTGCAAGGAATTCATTCTGCTTTGACTTTTGAGAGTCAAGCTTATCATCAAACCGAACACTGATTGACTCTTCAACAATCTGTGTTTCTGTATTGTATACTCTGTACCCTCTTGAGTGTTCAGAGTATCCTAACATAATACACTTTTGTGCTTTAGAGTCAAACTTGTTCAAATAATTTTTTGTATTGAAAATAAAACATGTACATCCAAATGGGTGAAAATAAGAAATGTTGGGCTTTCTGTTCTTCCACAATTCATATGGAGTCTTTTCCAGAATAGGTCTTATGGAGATTCTATTCTGAATGTAACAAGTTGTGTTTATTGCTTCTGCCCATAAGATCTTAGCAACGTTAGTCTCGTTAATCATGGTTCTGGCCATTTCTTGCAATGTTTTGTTCTTTCGTTCTACAACTCCATTTTGCTGGGGATTTCTAGGACAAGAGAAATCATACAGAATGCCTTTTTCATTAAAGAATAATTCAAAATCTTTATTTTCAAATTCTCCACCATGATCACTTCTGACTTTGACGATTCTAAGATCCTTTTCATTCTGAACTTGATTGCAGAAGGTAACAAACACAGAGTGTGACTCGTCCTTGTGCCTTAAGAACTTTACCCATGTCCATCTGCTATAGTCATCTACGATTACTAACCCCTACTTCTTGCCACTGACTGAAGCAGTTTTTACTGGTCCAAATAAGTCAATGTGCAGAAGTTCTAATAACTTAGAGGTGAAAAAACAACGTTTTTGGATTTGAAAGCAGGTTTTGCAAACTTGCCTTTCTGACATGCTTCACACAAAGCATATGAATTGAACTTCAAGTTAGGAAGTCCTCTGACCAGATTGAGTTTGTTAATCTGAGATATTCTTCTCATACTAACATGTCTCAATCTTCTGTGCCAGATCCATTGCTCGTTGTTAACAGACAGAAGACATTTTACATTCTGACTTTTCAGTTCAGAAAGTTTGATTTTATAAATGTTGTTTTTCCTCTTTCCATTAAATAGGATAGTCCCATCTTTCTGACTAACAGCTTTGCATGAATTTTGATTGAAGATTATATCATAACCGTTATCACTTAATTGACTTATGGATAACAGGTTATGCATTAATCCATCAACTAATAAAACATTACTAATAGAGGGAAGCTTTCCATTACCTACTGTTCCAGAGCCAATAATCTTTCCCCTCTGATTGCCTCCAAAGCCTATGTGGCCTCCAGGCTTAAGTTCCAGGCTTTGGAACATATGCCTTCTTCCCGTCATGTGTCGTGAGCAGCCAGAGTCCAGGTACCATGACTGGTGTCTTTGCTTTGCTGCTAAAGATATCTGCCACATGTATTATTTTATCCTTAGGTACCCACATTTTCTTGGGTCCTGATTTGTTAGTTTTACCAAAACTCTGGTTGAATTTTGGTTTGACAGAGTAATCACTACTTGTATATTTTATGTCATGTGTATGCCCATATATAAAGTGTGAATCAAGTGGAGTACGTTTTATAACTAAATCCATAGCATTTTTTGGTGTAGGAAACTTACCTTGATATCCTATCCCTTTTCTGCCATTTCTGCTAACTCCATAGATCATTGAAGCCATTTTGCTTCTGTCTATGTTTTTAGCCAGAAACTTCTGAAAGCTGTGATCATACTCTTTGATGATCTCATCAGCATTGCTGGGAGTTTCAGAGATTGTTTCCTTATAAGAGTTTTGCAATTGGTTTTCTAATTTTGAAATTTTATCTTTTAACTCAGAATTCTCCAATTTGAGACTCTCGGTCTTATCAGAGTCAGAAGCAAAATTCCTTTTCAGGTTTCTGAATTTGACTCTGATCTGCTGATACCTTTCCAGAATTTCATTAAGGCTTTCAGCTAATTCAACCTTAGTAAAATTTATAGTAAAGTCAGGGAATACCTCTTCTGTATCTGATTCTGAGTCTGAACCAGAAGCTTCACCGTCTTCAGATACGTTTTCCATGAGAGCTATGTTTGCTCTTTCATCATCTGATCCTGAGTCAGCTTCAGATGTGTCAGAATCATCCCATGTAGCCATGAGGCTTTTCTTCTTTTCTTTGATAAACTTCTTCTTGGGCTTCTCCTTCTGAAGTTTTGGGCAGTCACTTTTGTAATGCCCTTGCTCGTTACACTCATAGCAGATGATGTCTTTGTTGTTTGGCTTTCTGTATCCTGAAGAGCCTTCAGATCTTTTGTGTCCAGAGGAGGATTCCGACCTTCTGTATCTGAGGGAAGATTCATTCTGATTTTCTGATCTTCTGGGATTCCTGAACTTCCTTTTTCTCTGCTTCCGCAGTTGGTTCACCCTTCTGGAGAGAAGAGACAGTTCATCTTCTTCTGATGAGGATCCATCAGAGGTTTCTTCCACAGCCTGTAAAACTTTGGAGTCAGATTTTCTGTTAGATTTTAAAGCTAATGGCTTACCTTGCTTTTGAGTTTCATTTGCTTCTAGCTCTATCTCGTGACTTCTGAGGGAGCTGACGAGTTCCTTCAGAGAGACTTTGTTGAGTTCCTTGGCTAGCTTAAGCATTGTGACCATTGGCCTCCACTGTTTTGGCAAGCTTATGATGATCTTCTTAACGTGATCAGTAGTAGAATATCCTTTGTCAAGAACTTTTAGACCAACAACAAGAATTTGGAATCTTGAAAACATAGCTTCTATTGATTCACTATCTTCCATCTTGAATGCCTCATACTTCTGAATGAGTGCAAGGGCTTTTGTTTCTTTGACTTGAATGTTGCCTTCATGCGTCATTCTCAGAGAATCAAACATATTCTTAGCAGTTTCTCTGTTTGATATTTTCTCATATTCTGAATATGAGATGGCGCTAAGAAGAATTGTTTTGGCCTTGTGATGATTTCTGAACTCACGCTTTTGCTGATCAGACATCATTTTCCTGTTAATCTTATGACCACGTCCATCCACTGGATACGTGTATCCATAAGTCACCATGTCCCACAGATTAGCATCATGGGCCAGAAAGAAACACTCAATTCTGTCTTTCCAGTAGTCAAAGTTTTCTCCATCAAATACTGGAGGTTTGCTACTGAATTTGTCCCTTTCTTCATTGTTGTCATTGCTGTTGTTTTGACTTGGTCCTTTCATTGTGTTTTTCTAACGCTGGATCTTGTACTGACACGGTTAAGTGTTGAAGCTCAGAACCAGGCGCTCTGATACCAATTGAAGATGTGAAAAACACAAGAAGGGGGGTTAAATTGAAAAACTTAAATCAAAAGTCTTATCAACACAATATTTTTATCCTGGTTCGTTTGATCTCAAACTACTCCAGTCCACCCGTCAAGGTGATTTCGCCTCTCTCCAACGAGGTCTTAATCCACTATTCTCAAAGGATTACAACAGCTAGTTTAACAACTGTTAAATTCTTCTTGAGTATAACCATAATCCGGTTAATCTCAAAGAATTTCTTTTACAAATGATTGAACAAGTGTGTGTTGTTGTTTTCTTACAAAACTGTATATCACAACTGTGATAATTACACAAAATAAGCTTGGAATAAAATGAATTTGCTAAAGCTTTGAATATGCGTGGTTTGGATAGCTTGACAAAATTTGAGTGCGTACGTACGTACTTCTTTTTCACAAGCAAACTTATTTATATAGGCAAGCAAGAGACGTTGTCCATAAATCAAGTTTAATGATAATAATGCACTTTCCTTTTAAAGAAGATCTTGTCTGAAGAAAGTCGTTTAACATTTAATTCTGTCTTGAATAACCAGTAACGCTTCAGAGTATTCTTTGCTGTACCTGCTGATAACACTTCAGAGTGTTGATGACTTGGTAAAGATGTCATTGATCAGAGTCAGAGTATATTTGTTTAGGCGCAGATTCTGGTCATCAACTTCAGCGTATAATCTGGTAGCTTCAGCGTGTAGCACATATTGCTGATCTTCTGATGCTGATTCCATCAGAACTTCTGCATATACAAAACATAATTTTAAGGAGCATAATTGTTCTTTGTATATATCTTTGAGATAATTTATTCTTTGTATTTTGTTATCATCAAAACTCAAATCAAGGGTTATAGAATCAAACTATGTTCTAACAGTAACCATATTCAAATGCATATGTCAAGAATAAAACATTGGACGTTTTTGCAAAACAAAACAGAAAAAGGAAAAACAAACACAAAGTTTTGTACTTGAAAGACGCTTTGTATTGATTTGAAATTTGCCTATAACAGGTGTTTTTTTTACAAGGAGGCTGACGCTCTAGTAAGAGAACGCCGCTGTAAAAATGGAAATTATTACAGGAATTGTGTACAAAAAGAAAATAGTTATGTGCAGTGATCCCATTGAGTTTCAATTCTGCTATTGCCCCTATGTCTTCGAGCATCTCATCACTTTGTTGTTTGTCTGAAGCTGACTGGATTGATCGGTACCGTTTGAGCTTGATATCTGATTACTGAAGTTTGATCGCAAGGTGATCTAATGGGACATAGTGATACGCTTTAATCTCTAACTTTTGCCTGGACCGCCCTTTCAGGTTTTCAGTCCACTGGGATACCCTTTTTAGCCCAAGCAGCCTTTTCAGGTTTTCGACTTGCCGGGTGTACAGATTTTTTCATTTTTATCCCTAATTTTTGCCCGAACCCTTTTGGTTCTCCGGGATGCCCTTATTTTTGCCTAGGTGTGTCAACCTAGCGGGTCTTTATTATGCGTAGTATTTTTTCACTATTTCCGCATTAACAGGGTGTGGAAGGTCGTCACCATCCATGGTGGTCAGAATCATGGCTCCACCAGAAAATATGTTCTTGACTACAAATGGTCCCTCATAGGTGGGAGTCCATTTTCCCCTGGGATCACCTTGCGGCAGTATGATGCGCTTGATTACCAGATCCCCTACTTGATATGCTTGTTGTCTGACTTTCTTGTTGAAGGCCTTGATCATCCATTTTTGATACATTTGACCATGGCAGACAACAGTAAGTCTTTTCTCGTTGATTAAGTTCAATTGATCAAGTCGAGTCTAGATCCAATCATCTTCGCTCAAACCTGCATCCTTCATAATCCATAGAGAATGGATTTGGATCTCTATGGGTAGGACAACCTACATACCATATACCAGAGAATAGGGTGTTGCCCCTGTCGACGTACGTTCTGAAGTACGGTACCCGTGAAGAGAAAACGGTAACATCTCGTGCCAATCTTTGTATGTCCCAGTCATCTTCTGTATGATCTTTTTGATATTCTTGTTAGCAGCTTTAACAGCCCCATTCATCTTCGTCCGATAAGGAGAAGAGTTGTGATGCTGAATCTTGAACTGCTTATAGAGTTCAATGATTATTGAGTTGTTGAGGTTGGTACCATTGTCTGTGATGATTCTCTCAGGGATACCATAACGACACACCAGGTTATGCTTGATGAACTGTGCCACCACGTTCTTAGTAACCGTAGCAAAGGAGGCAGCCTCAACCCACTTCATAAAGTAATCAATGGCCACTAGGATGAAGTGATGCCCATTGGACGCGGTAGGTCTGATCTCACTGATCATGTCAATGCCCCACATTGCAAAAGGCCGGGGAGCCATCAAAACATTCAAAGGAACTGGAGGTACATGCACCTTATCAGCGTAAATTTGGCACTTATGACAGGTTCGAGAATGGTGATAACAGTCGGCTTCCATAGTGGACCAATAATATCCTGCCCGTAGGATTTTCTTTGACATGGCATGTCCACTGGAATGAGTGCCAAAGGTACCTTCTTGTAGGTCTGCCATGATCCTCTCTGTCTCGCTCTTATCTATACACCACAGTAAGGTATATTCATGGTTGCGCGTATAGAGTATTCCATTGCTGAGGAAGAACTTTGCAGCAAACCTTCTCAGAAATTTCTCGAGATACCTTTTCACCTCATGAAACCAAGGTTTGTCGGCTACCTCCTCAGTATCGATCTCACAGCAGTATGCCGGTTCATCTAACCTCTCAATAGTGATTTGGGGAGCATCATTGTCCCACCTGACCTTGAACATTGACGACATAGTAGCTAGCGCGTCCGCTAACTGATTCTCTTCTCGTGGGAAATGTTCAAAGGTTATCTCTTCAAAATGCGACAACAGTGTCAGTACATACTCTTTGTAAGGAATAAGTTTCGGGTGCTTCGTATCCCACTCGCCTTTGATATGACTTATCACCAAAGCGGAATCCACGAATACACTCAAGAACTTGATCCTTAGGTCAATAGCAGCTCTAAGACCCATGATACATGCTTCATACTCTACCATATTGTTGGTACAGTTGAAACATAATCGGGCAAGGAACGGAATATGACAGCCCTCGGGAGATATGATTATGGTGCCGATACCATTACCCAGTTCGTTTGAGGCTCCATCAAAATACATACCCCATCGGGATCCTTCCTCAGGTCCTTCATCTGGTCCAGGTTCATCACAGTCGGTTACCAACATGATATTCTCATCCGGGAACTCGAAATTCATGGACTGGTAGTCATCCACAGCCTGATGTGCCAAATGATCTGCTAACACACTTCCCTTGATTGCTTTTTGGGATGTGTATTGGATGTCGTATTCGGTTAAGATCATTTTCCACCTTGCTATCCTTCCGGAGAGAGCGGGCATCTCAAAAATGTACTTGATCGGATCCATCTTAGATATCAACAAAGTAATGTGTGTTGTACCCCAATTTTCCCCCCTAAGATCCCTTCATCATACCATGTTGATTCACTCATAACAAGATCACACTAGGATTCTTGGTTCCCCTCCCTACATTTAGTTTTGCCCTTTTTGAGGGATTACCAAGCACCTTGACTTATGTTCCTTTTGTGATCATGAATATTGTTTTGTTTTCTTCATCTAACTAATAAAATGCAATGTTGACTTGTCTTGCTTGTTATCCATGTAGGTAAGGACAATGAGATTTAACAAGTTACTCCATGGGTTCATGAGTTTATTTCCATGCCCTAGTCAATATAGATTGAGAAGCTAAAACCTCACCATTGGATTGGTTTTGGGAGAATTTGCATGGCAAGGTTGCTTTGGTTCATCACATTTCAAGGTTATTAGATTTGACTCAAAAGTACAAGGGGTTGATTGGAGAAGTTGTCATGTTTGGACAAGGCCTTGTTCCTATTGGTCACAATAGCATATTTCTCTCAAAATTCAAGATATAAAAGTGGTTTTGGTGGCTAATAGTTCTCATTATCATCCTCAACAACTTCTATTCATAAAGCAATAATATTGGTGCAAGAAGTTTGTTCAAACTTGTCAAAGTTCCTCACGACATTATCTTGATCTAGAAGCTAGGGTTTTGAACTTCAAAGGAGTATATCTTGCTCACCTTTTGGTATTTTTGAGTGATTCCAAAGACATCCTTCTCTTCAAATGGTTATAAACAAATAACTTCAAAAGTTCCAAGTAGTTTTCATGTGGAATAAACTTGGTGAAGAAGAAAGATTACAAGTCATCCAGATGAATCCATAATTTTACATAAGTAACTTCAAATGATCATAACTTGGTCAATTTTCATCACCTTGAGTCCATTCTTTTTCCATAATTATCTTGAAGATGTGAACTTTATGCCTTCTTCTATGTGCAAAGTTGGAAAATGGATGGATGTTGCCTTAAATATGCAAAAGATTATAGGTCATTTCATGATTTTTGGCCAAATTCAACAAGTCATAACTTGCTCAATTTTTGGAGATTTTGAGTGGTTCAAGTTTCAAAATGTCATTCAAGAGATCTACTATATTCCATATTTTTGGTCAAGGACAAATTTCAAGTGGAAGGCCATGTTTGGATGCAAAATATTATAGGTCATTTTTGAAGAAGAATTTAAAATATTTCTAAGTATCGAAAGTCAACCCTTTTTCTTCAACCTTGACTCAATGTAACTTTCATCTCAAGTAGCCATTTAACTCCATTCTTTTTCCATTGCAAATTTTGTAACCTCATCTTTCTAAAGCATCAAGAATCATGCCCTAAGACCCCTTGAGTTGAAAATTCCATTGGTCAGAAGTTGGCACTTTGAAATTGAATTTCTCACCAAATCAGAATTTTGAAAACAATAATGTGGCCTCTAATCACAATTTTTCCATGCATTTTTTCCTCTAAATATGTTTAGTGAAGTTCCAGATTTGTTTAGCACATCAAAACGCAAGAATTGGATGAGTTTTGATGAAGTTTGTATCACACTTCACTCGTGCATCAGGTTTGCACGAATTCCCTCCAAAACGCATCATTCGCTCTTCCTTTTGATCCCATTCGCTTCTCCTATAAATAAATGAACTATCCCATTCAATTTCCCAAACTTGGATAGCCAGAACCACTCTGCCAAACTTGCTCCATTACTCAATTTTCTGTAACTTCAAAATCAATTCTCGAGCCTTTTTCCATCCAATTTTTCCATCAATTCACCTTCCTTGATCTTCCCTGAAGCTAACCACATAATTACATTCAAGAATCGTGCCCTATACTGCTCCATAGTATTCCAGTTTCAGAGCTCTGCAACTCAACTTCAATAGGTAGATTCCTTCATCAATTCTTCAAAACTCCGATATCATTGTGTTGCTCTCATTGCCTTGGTTCTAGTCGCAAAACTTACCTTTTACTGGAAACACGTTTTGACCATGAAATTTCAAATCCCTTTTCAAAACTTTCCTTCCAAATTGCTTGAGCTACAGTTTATATAAATTTGGCGCGAGGATGTGGTTGTCTTCGTCTTGAAGAGACGAAGCGAATGGCATAGGTCCGAGCTTCTGATATTATAGTTTGAGAGACCTGCAATTCGTGATGGCTGGAGGTTGAAGATGACCAACGTGTCATCTTCCAACCAATGAAGGCGCGCCATCTGTATTTTCAAATCCTGATTTAATTAATGATTCTGTACAATATTCACTAATGACCATGATATGCACAGCGCGCCAGATCCCTTGGATTTGATTACTAACGCGTTTTGACTCTCATCCAATGGTCCACATTTTTACTTTTATTTTCTTTTTCTGATTTTTATATTTTAATTGTTTTAAATTTCAAAAAAAATCATAGAAAATTCATTTTAGTCCAAAAAATCTGAAAAAATTATGAAAAATATTTTTGATTATTCTCTTTCTGATTTTTATTTTTTCACAATTTAATTTTGTGTTTTGGTATTTTTTTATAAATTTTACAGTTATTTGATTTGTTTTAAATGTTTAAAAATATTTTTATACATTTTAAAATTCTGAAAAAATTATGGAATGATCCAATGATATTGTGACAAATATTGGTGACTTTATTTTATTTTTGTTTCTGAATTTACTATTTTTTATCATTTTTTGTTTATTTTACACATTTATTTTAATTTTAAAAATAGTTTATGACTTTAAAAAATTACCAAAAAATTTGTATAATTACTTGAGCCTTTTTCTGATTTTTCTATGGTCTTACTTTTTATTTCTTGATTAATTTGAACATAGTTGATATTTTTCTCATTATTTTCTATTTTAAAAACAATTTTAAAATCCTTTTTGTGTATATTAAATGTGATATTATTTTGTGATTATTTTCTGGCTGATCTTGGGTTAGATTTTGGATCATGAACTTTATTAATATCATTGGATCCATGGTGTTGAGTTTAACTCCACAAAAATGGATGAATTATTTTAATAATAGTTTGATTAAAATTTAATTCAAAAGTGGTTTGTATATTTTTCCCCATCCCTCTTATCTCATCCCTTTCTTATTGCACTAAATGTTGTTGGAGCATGATCTCTATATCATGTCTCAAAACAAATGGTTCTTAGATTGCTATTGACCGACCTCAAAATAGGTGCGACTTCTATATAAGTCCACTTACGATTGCTTAACATAGCGCTAAGTTTTGTCCCGATTCGAATCAATGATCATTCGTGGCCCAAACTTATGATTGTAAGCCCAAGTATGTTAATTTGATCTCTTTGATCTAATAACCTTGAGATTCATTGTGTGGAGGCTTTGGTTCTACCAATCCTCTAACGGATCTATAACACCTTTGGTCAACGCGGATCACTTAAACATCGTTGATCATTAAAATGGTACTTGTGAGAATTCCAAATGGATGATATACTTGACAAAAAGAAAATGCAACTTGTTGTGTGGAGGATTTGGTTCTACCAATCCTCTAATGAGTTCCAAATTCAAACTTCAAGATGGTCATCAACCTAACCACTAATTATTGACTTATCTTACCTTATGCTTTTATTCTTTTTTATGCTTTATGTACCATTTATTTTTAGCATTTACATTTCATGCCATTTTCATCTTTGCTCATTTGAGCATTTACTTTCTTGCCATTTTTACTTTGCTCACTTGAGCTTTTCTTTTCCTTTCTTAAGATACTTAATAATCAACATAAACCCTAAAAAATCTTTAATGGTACTTGGACTATTTGGTTACTATCCTTGGCATTATGGAGCATGGGAATTTTTCTTGGACTTAGGACTAGAAACCTTGGCCTATCTTGGAGACCTTGTGATCTTATCTGATTATTTTGTTTGGAGTTCTTGAGGTTTACCTCAAGACATTGGGTTGTTTGTTTGTTTTTGTGTGCAAGTTTTTATGATTACACCATTTGTTTGTAATCTGGAATTCGCCCGTATACAGCCGTTACTCTGCCCAATTTTTATGAAGACTTAATACACTTGAAGTTTGATTCTCTCAAGAGGTCTAGTATTTCTTTGCTTGATTGGTTCCAATCCAAGGAATGGGAATTCTGTCTTGGCTCATAATGTCAAGTTTTGGCTTCTTGTTGGTTAGATGGTTCTTATCTCTAGCTTTTACCTTGTGCTTTAGGATAGTCCCTTCTTCTCCTCCCATCTTCTTTAATTTCAAAAATCTTCTTCCTCCTTTTGAAAACTCTTCTTGTTTTAAACTAGAACCATTTTCATAATAAACTTGGACTTACGTCCATGCATTTTCAAAACATTTTTATAAAGAAACTCCAATCAACTTAATAATACCTTGACTTTTTTTTTGTGAGAAGACTAAAAGTCAATCAATCTCATTTCAAGCCATTTTTCCACGTTGGCTTTTTACCTTTAAAAACTTTTCTCAAAAGATTAGACTCTTGTCAATCCTTGTAGTGATGCAAATGACTCTACTTCTTTAATATGTAGTAAAGAGATATATTTTCCATTTGGGTGTTGAGTGAGGCATTGTTGATTTTAAAATCCAAGTCATATCCTCCACTTTGAGATTATGCAAATTCTCCTTTCTCATGATTGTGGGTAGTAAGTATGTTTTCCACACGGATAATGACGATGATGTCTTATCTCATAAAATTAACCAACACATTTGGGATTTAAATTTTTGAAAGAGGAACTACGTGTACCCTGATTCCCTATTGCACGAAAAGGTGGTACGTAGGCACTAAAGATTCACAACCGCGGCGGGTGAAAAAATTATAAAATAAATATATTTCTTTTCTCACCTCCACCGTCCATTTTTTATACAACATTTTTTATATCCAAATATACAGATTTTACAAAGAGGTTCCTGCGGAGTACCGTAGATGTTTATGGTGCAAATACCTTCCCTTTGCATAACCAACCCCCTTACCTTGAATCTTTCCCCCTCTTTTTTGGGTTATTCGCTCTTTTCCCATTCCTTTGGAAACAATAAAACGCGATGGCGATTTTTGTTTTGATTTGTATAAAGTCTAGTCAATTCAAAGGCTTAGTCTTGAACATTTCTACCGCTACAGAAAAATGGCGACTACACTGGGGACAGATTGACCTCTTGCTGGTTCATCCCTAAGTGGGTTAAGCCTATCTTTGTTTATATTTGTATGTGTGTTATTACTGTTTTTTGTGTTATATGTTGTATATATGTTTTTCTGGATTTTCCTGGTTTTTAGGGTGCTTGGTGATTACTCATAAGTCTTATACCCAGACTTGGGAAAAATTCAAGATAGGACGGGCGGTATAGTCATGTTAACTTTGAGGGAGTAATCCCAAAAAAGGAGGCATGAGATCCCCCACTCAGTGGAGGCCCCTTTGACTGTAGTTTCGTTTACCGAGTAATCGAGAAGACATACTGCCTTCGACCTGGGAGCCTGCTGAAATTGAGGAACTTAGAATACCAAACCCATCTTGGCCTTTTAGGTGTAGTGCGAAAGCTATGACGGAGTAATCCGGAAATAGTTGTCACACGATACTACACTCGGACGAGTCTTTCTTGAGAATATTACTAATTACCGAGTTAATCGGGAAGTTGGTAATATCCGAAGGAAGGATGTAGACTCTGGGAACCTCTAGAACCTTGTTTGGTAGGTGATAACTTTAGACCAATACCTTATGGGTAGTACCCTCGACCTCATGCTCATGACGTTGAACCTATGAACCCTATATGTGTGATCTTGTGTGTGATTGTTGCATCATGCATCCATGCACTCATAAGCATCTTTTGAAGAAACCATATTTCAAGGGATTTAAAGGTTGACTATTTGTGAATATCTCAGGTACTTTTTAACCATGGATTCTGGAAAGAGAAAGACCGGGAAGTACAGTTTCAAGGATCCCAATATAGATGAGTTGATCAGTCTAATTCTCAAGATCGAGTGTTCTGCATACTTTCGGAAGAAGTATGGATCCATTATTCCTCTCATGAAGCTGAAGATGAAGGAGGGTATTCTCTCGACCTTGGTCCAGTTCTATGATACGATGTATTATTGCTTTACTTTTCTCGACTATCAGTTGATGCCTACACTGGAGGAGTATTCTTATCTAATGGATTTACCCGTTACCGATCGTGTTCCTTTTACTGGTTTAGAGGGTGAGCCGAAATCACATGAGATTGCTACTTTGATTCATCTGGGGAAATCTGAGGTGGAAACCCATATGACTACTAAAGGAGGGATTAGAGGATTACCAGCTCAGTTATTATTGGTGAAAGCCCATTACTTTTCCAGAATGAAGAGTACAATTGCTTTTGAGGCCATCTTTGCCCTACTTGCTTATGGGTTGTTCTTATTTCCTAACATGGACAAGTTTGTCGACATTAACGTTATCAGGATCTTCATGATTGGGAACCCAGTTCCTACACTGTTGGGTGATACTAATTACTCTATCCATCTTCGGAATTCTTATCATGGGGGGATGATTATTTGTTGCACGCCTCTGTTATACCGGTGGTTTATCTCTCATATGCCTCAGTCAGATGCTTTTTGGGATGTCAAGAAGGAACCCCGTTGGGATCCTAAAATCATGGCAATTACTCACTCGGATATTGATTGGTATCATCGAGCTTACCAGGATATAGAGATTATTGACAGTTGTGGTAGTTTCCCCAATGTACCTCTTCTTGGTACAAAGGGAAGAATTAACTATAACCCTGTTCTTGCACGGTGACAACTTGGTTATCCGATGAGGGATAAACCAAATAGTATTCATTTGAGTAGTTTCTTTCTGAAGGAAGGGGAAGACTATAGGGAAGCTAGGGAGCAGATTGCGAAGGCCTGGCATCACATTCATAAGAAGAGTAGGAAGGATTTGGGATCTAGGGGTGTTGTTTCTTTGGATCCATATCTTCAGTGGGTTCGATCGAGAGCCATTCAGTTAAAGATGTCGTATACCCGAGAGACACCCATGCCTGATCTATTTGTGAAGACCACTCCTCCCTTATTAGATGATCTGGAAGAGTTGAAGCTTGCTTTGGTTAGGATGCAACAGGAAAGGGATGCTTGGAAGAAAAAGTTCCAGACTTTAGAGAGTTCCTACAGAGAAGACCTAAAGGAGAAAGACGACTTGATTGAGATCCTTGAGAGTCGAGCGGTAGAGTCTATGGAGAGGAAATGGGATTTATTTTCTCCTGGGCCTCAATTAGGTGATGATCACTCACTTCCTAATTCAGATGATTGGAAGGAGGTTTCCATCAGATATACGGAAGAAAACCATAGGTTGAAGGCTCAGATTTCCAGGCTCAGATTTCCAGGCTCACGGGGAAGCGCCAGCGTATAGAGTGATCTCCATCAGTTTTACTTCTTAGGGTTTTAGATTTTATTTTCATCTTGTACTTGGGATCATTGAAACTTGTAATCCATTTTGGAGTTATTATAATAAAACTTTCAGTATTTCAAAAGCGTTATTACTTTGATGTTTGCAATATGTCTATAAACTTTAAATCCCTTGAAATATTAAATAGTAAAGTAAAAATAATCATGTGCATTGCATATCATCCATCATATTGCACATATTTATTGCATTTGTTATGCATATCCAGGTGTCTTACCAAGCTTCTTTACTTTGTTCAGCAAGCTGACTCATCACTACAACACTCGGGCTAATTTCAAAAAGAAGATGGACAACTTAGAACAAGAGAATCGCGAGTTGCGCGAAGAAGTTTCTGCTTTGAAGGCCGGCTTGGCCAATTTGACTACTCTAATGGAAGCTCTGGTGGCTGCTCAAAATCAGCCACCGGGTGTTCAACCTCAACCAACAAGGGCAACTACTGAAGCTCCTACTGTTCCCGTATCTTCTACTCCGGCTGTTGTTCAAAACTGTATACCTCAAGGTTATCCATGGGGAATGCCAGAGAATTTTGCACCTGAAGGTTTCAATCTCGGGCCTCAAGATACTCCAGTGGTTCAGACTGTTGTTACTCCTGCATCTCCTGTGGTGCATGTTATTCCTGTTGCGCCTCCTTCGGTGAATATGGTTTCGTTTATTAATGATGATGTATGTCGTCCTTTCCCTCCACCAAGTGAAGACTTGGGTCTTTATGACAAAATGTATGATTTTCAAGAGCAGTTTGATAAGATGCAGAGGGAGATGAAGACCCTCAGGGGTAAAGAGCTATTTGGGCAGAATGTGAATGAGTTGTGCTTGGTCCCAAATGTTAAGATACCTGCTAAGTTTAAGGTCCAGGAATTTGAGAAGTATAAGGGAAACACTTGACCTCGTGCTCATCTGGTGATGTACGTGAGGAGAATGTCTACCCATACTGATGATCAGCGTCTGTTGATTCACTTTTTTCAGGATAGTTTGATTGGTGCTGCGTTGAAGTGGTATATGAGTTTGGACAACTCCAATATCCATACTTTTAATGATTTGGGAGAAGCATTCATCAAACAATACAAGTACAACATGGACATGGCACCTGACCGTGATTAACTTAGGGCCATGGTTCAAAAAGACAGGGAATCATTCAAAGAGTATGCACAGAGATGGCACGAGGTAGCCGCCCAAGTGATTCCTCCCATGGAAGAGAAGGATATGACTAAGATTTTATTGAAGACGGTGGTTTCTTTCTACTACGAGAGGATGGTAGCAAGCGCGCCAAGTGGCTTTACTGAGATGGTAGGAATGGGTATTCGCTTGGAAGAGGCTGTAAGAGAAGGTCGTTTGACGAAGAATAAAGGATCTGGAGGTGAAAAGAAGCCATCTTATGGGTTTACCAAGAAGAAAGATGGAGATGCAAATGTTGTTATATAAGAGAGGAGGGTAAACACTCTTAGAAGGAATTATCAGCGTCATCAGCAAGTCGCCTCAGTTATTCCTGTTGTGAGTGCAGCTCCAACTATCGTTGCTTATCAGAGACCGTCCCAGCAGGGGAATCAAGGGTATAATCAGAGAAGGGAGAGTTATGAACCTATTCCCATGAGCTATACAGAGCTATTACCAGCATTGATTTAGAAGTTGGTCTAGACATGACCACCTCCCGATGTACCATCACCATTGCCTTGGTATTACAAGGCGGACCAAACATGTTCTTTTCATCAGGGAGCACCAGGGCATAATGTTGAGAATTGTTATCCTTTGAAGAATGAGGTGCAGAAATTGGTAAAGTCTGGTGTTCTATCTTTCAAGGACATGGGACCTAATGTGAAAAATAATCCTCTACCAAAGCATGGGGGAGTAAATACTGTAAATATGGTGGGCGGTTGTCCAGGAGACTTCCGGATTTTTGACATTAATCTGGTTAGAGGAGATTTGGTGAAAATGCATGCAGACCTCTGTGAATTTAGCTATTATACGCATGACCATACCGGTTGTGCTACTTGCAGTATAAATATACATGGTTGCGATAAGATAAAGGCTGATTTACAAGAGATGATGGATGAGGGCCTCATCCACATAATCAGGCCTAGGGCAGAGTATGAAGAGGAAGTGAACATGGTTTCTGGATGTCCTGGTGAATTCAGAATTTTTGATGTGGAGTATACGAATGAGGATCTCGTGCAGTTGCATGCTACCTTCTGCCATACGGCTGGTCAGGTGGAACACCAATATGGATCTTGCCTAGTTTGCTATCAAGATCCTCGAGGATGTTCAATCGTGAAGAAGGGTGTTCAGTTGTTGTTATACAATGTAACTATCAAGATCACAGGTCAGAGGTATGATTATCATGAAGTTGATATGGTTGAGGTTTGTTTAAAGGAAGAAGAGGAAGAGTATTCCTCTGTGGATGAGTATTTCTCTTCAGATGAAGATTTGTTTTCTAGAAATGACTTATTGATGACTGGTTGTGTTGAAGAAGGGGTAAACGTCATTGTGCCTTGTTTCGGTGCACCCGCCCATTTTGAAGTGGAGTATCATAGCAAGCCAGTTGTTACCCCATTGGTGATTAGCTTACCAGGTTCTATCCCCTACAAATCAGATAAGGTTGTGCCTTACAAACGCTACAATCTTAGAAGATGGGGTGGAAGTTCCCATCCAGCCAATGCCCGATGTTTGAAATATAGCTGAAAATAGCAGGGGACCCGTAGAGGTCGTGTGTTTGTGCCGGTTGTTCGGAGAAGTGTTGCTACTGGAAAGAAAATTGATGAGAATGATGAACCTAAGAAGACTACAGGAGAGACTAGTGGAGCTACGCTAGAGAAAGAAGTGGATGATATTTTGAAGATAATTAAGATGAGCGACTACAGAATTGTAGATCAACTACTGAAGACTCCTTCAAATATATCTATCTTAGCTTTATTAATGAACTCCTCTGCTCATAGAGAATCCTTGATGAGGGTACTGGACCAAGCTTTTATGGAGAGTGACATGCCAATAGATCAATTCAGCAGCGTAATTGGAAACATTATGTCATGTAATAACTTGAGTTTCTGCGATGATGAATTGCCAGATGAAGGGCGGAATCACAACCTGGCCCTCCACATCTCTATGAACTGCAAGAATGATTTACTATCTAATGTGCTAATTGATAATGGATCCATGTTGAATGTTATACCAAGGAGTACTCTCATGAAGTTGAAATATCAAGGAACACCTATGCACCCGAGTGGCATCATTGTGAAAGCATTTGATGGGTTGAGGAAATCTGTCATCAGTGAAGTGGACTTACCTATCCATATAGGACCACATTTATTCCAGATAACCTTCCAGATCATGGACATTATTCCCGCATATAGTTGTTTGCTAGGACGACCATGGATACATGAAGCAGGGGCTGTCACTTCAACTTTGCACCAGAAGCTAAAGTTTGTACGTGAAGGGAAGGTGGTGATCATAAATGGGGAGCAGGAATTGTTGATATCTCATTTGTCCTCTTTCAGTATTGTAGAAGCGGATGAAGATGCTGCTGGAACCCAGTTCCAAGCCTTATCCATTGATAACATAACAGGAAATGAGAATTCCATGGTTTCACTGAAGGACGCGTAGCAGGTTGTGCGCAATGGTCCTAATGCAGTTTGGGGACGAATTGTGGATCCACCCGTGAACAAGAACAAAATTGGCTTGGGGTTCTCTTTGAAGAATAGAAAAGGCGAAAGTTTGAATTCAAAGTCTACTATGAGCAGCTATCATAATGTTTTCCGCAGCGGAGGTTACCTCCATCCAACTGATTCTGGATTTAATGTTGTTGAGGAGGATGAAGCAGAGCAGGAAATGTCGAATTATGTGACGCACGGAGTCAGGGTTCAGAACTGGGTCTCCATTGATGTTCCCTCTTGCATACATGTTTCAAAGTAATTTGATTTTTTAATATTTTTTTCTTGAAAATCTTTCACTCTTCCCAAGGTGGAAGTATTAATGTTGTAGGGCTTATCTGTTTGCTGTGACTTTTAAGATAATTAATAAAAGTTGTCTTTGCTTCCCAAATTATGTCTTAATTTTCTGCTTTTTTCTTGGAAAATGGTATGAAATTAAAAAAAACCCTTTCAAAATAAATAATAACTGAAATTCAATCTGCATAATCACTTGTTATATGTGTCAGTTTCTAAAAGAAATCATAAATCGTATGTGCAGATTAACTAAAAAACCCATTGAATACAATGACCCTGCACCCTCTCCCAACTTCGAATGTACTGTGTTTGGGGCTGAAGAAGAAGATTATGATGAGATTCCAGAAGAGGTCTCACGGTTGCTTGGGCACGAGGAAAATACCATTCAGCCATATAAAGAGCCTTTGGAAGTGATCAATTTGCGTTCAGAAGAAGATCCAAAGGAAGTCAAGATTGGAGCATCGTTGTATCCCGATGTGAAGAGAAGGTTGATTGAGTTGTTGAAAGAGTATATGGATATTTTTGCTTGGTCTTACCAAGATATGCCTGGTCTAGATATAGATATTATCGAGCACTATTTGCCATTGAAGCCAGAGTATCCGCCAATTAAAAAAAAGTTGAGAAGAACTCACCCAGATATGGCAGTAAAGATCAAAGAGGAGGTTCTAAAGCAGATTAATGCTGGTTTTCTTGTGACATTAGTGTATCCTCAATGCATTGCCAATATTGTCCAAGTACCGAAAAAAGACAGAAAAGTCTGCATGTGCATAGATTACAGAGATCTAAATAAAGCTAGTCCAAAAGATGATTTTCCATTTCCGCATATCGACATGTTAGTGGATAGCACAGCAAAATTCAAAGAATTCTCGTTCATGGACAAATTTTCCGGGTATAATCAAATAAGAATGGCTCCAGAGGACATGGAAAAAACAACGTTTATCACACCCTGGGGAACATTCTATTACAGAGTGATGCCCTTCTTGTTGAAGAACGCTGGTGCAACGTACCAGAGGGCTATGACAACCCTATTCCATGATCTGATGCACAAGGAAATTGAAGTATATGTTGATGATATGATTTCCAAATCCCATAAAGAAGAAGGGCATATAGAAGATTTGTTGAAGTTATTTCAGCGTTTGAGGAAGTATCGTCTCCGCTTGAATCCAAATAAATGCACCTTTGGTGTTTGATCGGGGAAGTTGTTGGGTTTCACTGTTAGCCAGAAAGGAATTGAAGTTGACCCTGATAAAGTCAAAGGAATTCAAGAAATGCCAGCACCAAGAACTGAAAAGCAAGTCAGAGGTTTCCTCGGGCGTTTGAATTATATTTCCAGATTCATTTCCCACATGACTGCAACATGCAAACCAATCTTTAAGTTGTTAAAGAAAGATCAAGGTTGTGTGTGGGCGGATGACTGCCAAAGGGCATTTGAGAGTATTAAGGAATATCTGCTTGAACCTCCTATCTTGCTCCTTCCCGTAGAAGGAAGACCGTTGATTATGTATCTGACAGTGTTAGATAAATCCATGGGTTGTATTATGGGACAACAGGATGAAACAGGGAAGAAGGAGTTCGCCATTTATTATCTCAGTAAAAAATTTAGTGATTGTGAGTCGCGGTATTCCATGCTGGAAAAAACATGTTGTGCTTTGGCCTGGGCGGAAAAGCGTTTGCGGCAGTGTATGTTGAATCACACCACTTGGTTGATCTCCAAAATGGATCCAATCAAGTACATTTTTGAAAAACCTGCTCTTACTGGGAGAATTTCCCGCTGGAAGATGTTGTTATCTGAATATAATATCGAATACCGCACTCAAAAAGCTATTAAAAGTAGTGTGTTGGCAGACTATCTTGCTCACCAACCAGTGGAGGATCACCAGTCTGCAGAATATGAATTCCCCGATGAGGATGTGATGTTCATGAAAGTGAGAGATTATGATGAACCATTACCTGAGGAAGGTCCTGACCCTGAATCTCGTTGGAGTATGATATTTGATGGAGCTGTGAATGCTTATGGTAAAGGAATTTATGTTGTTATTGTCACTCCTCATGGATCGCACATTCCTTTTACTGCAAGGTTAACATTTGATTGCACTAATAATATGGCAGAATATGAGGCTTGCATCATGGATCTCGAGGAAGCTATTGATCTCAGAAACAAAATTCTATATGTGTATGGTGATTCAGCTTTGGTAATAAATCAGATTAAAGGAGAAGGGGATACTCGTCACCCTGGCTTGATCCCTTACAAAGATTATGTTATAATATTATTACCATTCTTCAATAAAGTTGAATTCCATCACATCCCTAGAGATGAAAATCAAATGGCGGATACTCTGGAAACTCTGGCTTCTAGTACCAAGTGAATACTTGGAATGATATACCCTGAATTACGGTTCGACGGCTGGATAGGCCCGCTCATGTGTTTAGAACAGAGGAGGTAGCAGATGAAAAACCTTGGTATTATGATATCAATCATTTTCTTCAGACTCAGGAATACCCGATTGATGCATCAAAGAAAGATAGAAAAACATTGAGAAGATTGGCAGGCAGTTTCTTCCTCAGTGAAAATGTGTTATACAAGAGAAATTATGACATGGTCTTACTCAGATGCATGGATAGACACGAAGCAGACATGTTGATGCATGATATTCAGGAAGGTTCATTTGGAACTCATGCCAATGGACATTCGATGGCTAAAAAAATGCTAAGGGGGGTTATTATTGGTTGACAATGGAATCTGACGGTTACAAATTTGCAAAGAAGTGGCACAAATGCCAAATTTATGCAGACAAGGTCCATGTTCCTCTGACGCTTCTCAATGTGATTTCCTCCCCATGGCCTTTCTCTATGTGGGGTATTGATATGATTGGGATGATAGAACCCAAAAGCTTCGAATGGGCACCATTTTATCTTGGTAGAAATTGATTACTTCACCAAGTGGGTGGAGGCTGCTTCATATGCCAATGTTACTAAGCAGGTGGTTGTGCGCTTCATTAAGAATAATCTTATATGTCGGTATGGTGTGCCGAGCAGAATCATCACTGACAATGGCTCAAATATTGAACAACAAGATGATGACAGAACTGTGTGAAGAATTCAAGATTGTCCATCACGATTCATCTCCATACAGACCAAAGATGAATGGGGCTGTTGAAGCTGCTAATAAGAATATCAAGAGAATTATTCAGAAGATGGTAATTACTTATAAGGATTGGCATGAAATTCTCCCTTTTGCTTTGCATGGATATCGAACATCTGTCCGCACTTCAACAGGAGCAACCCCATTCTCCCTAGTGTATGGAATGGAAGTTGTACTCCCGGTCGAGGTAGAGATTCCCTCGTTGCGTGTGATAATGGAAACCAAGCTGACGAAGGCTGAATGGGTTCAGAACAGCTTTGACCAATTGAGTTTGATTGAGGAGAAGAGGATGACAGCCTTGTGTCAAGGCCAATTATATCAAAAAAGAATGAAGAAAGCTTTTGATAAAAAGGTCAAACCTCGTGAATTCAGAGAAGGCGACCTCGTGCTCAGGAAGATCATGTCTTTCAACATTGATTCTAGGGGAAAGTGGACTCCCAATTTTGAAGCCCGTATGTTGTCAAGAAAGCCTTCTCTGGTGGTGCATTAATTCTTGAAACTATGGATGACGAGGAGTTCCCACATCCCATGAATGCTGACGTAGTCAAGAAATACTTCGCCTAAAGAAATAAAAGAACAGCTCGCTAAGTTGAAAACCCGAAAGGGAGGCTCAGGAAAAAAAGGAGCGTCTCGGTAGGCCGAAAACCCGAAAGGGCGGTTTAGGAAAAAATTAGAGACATAAACAAAATAAATTTCCCGCTAAGTTAAAAACCCGCAAGTGTAGCTTAGGCAAAAGTTAGGGATTTTCTTGGCAAGTAACTACGTTAGACAAGACTTGATCGTTGAAGCAACAATCTTCTTGGATCCTCACCATACTTCAACAAAAGCTGCTGATCAGGATTTCAAAAGTTGTTAGGGGAGATAGTGGTCATTGTATCTCAATGTATCTTTTCCATTATGTATTACCATTTCCCAAACTTTGTAATCATCTATGGAGTCTCGCCATTTGCAGACTACCATTCTATTAATGAAAGTCGAGCTTTTACCCAATTCTTTGTATTTCCTATGTTATTTAGCTTGCAAAGACTCCATTTATTACTGATAATAACTTTCAAAGCAAAGAGATTAAATAACAAAATTGATTTTTCAAAAAAAAAAGATTTTTACAATTTACTTTTACTTTGAGATTTTTGATGAAACAGTGACAACAAAAATGTGATCCCAGGAATGGACAAACTCCGGTTGTTTTGAGAAGCTTTTGTTCCCCTCGGGAATGTCTACTCAGGATGTTTCGCCGCGCGAGGTTTATGATTCAGGTATCCTCGGTCAAGTTTGGATTCATTTCTCCTTTTTGAGTTTTCATGATGTGAATCCGCATTTCCTCCAGTGAAGTGGGTCTGAATTCCCCAATGAATGTTTGGATGTGTCGGTGTCAGTCAGCTTTATTTGAGACTGGTCTTGCAATCTCCAGTAGGAATGTTAATTTTGAGAAACACTAGTTTCCCCGATGAAGCCTGAAGAAGGATGTTCTACCCTGGTATCTGTTTGATTTTGCTACCTCTGGATTACGTTTCTCCTCAGTAAAGTTAAAAGCAGGCAGTAGGTTTGGTTTCCGCAGCTGGCCTTTACCTTTCTTGGAATGATTATCTTGGTTGAAGCTTAGCCGAGTGTTGTTAGTGCCCGAGGCAGTTTTGCCTGGTTGTTTCCCATGTTGTGTATCTGTTTTGTCAGCATGCACACGATAACACTCATACATTCATACATGCATCATGCATAGCTAAAATTGACAAGTCATTGTTCATTGACATCTGTTAATATTTTTGTTGACATATTACCCTGTTTTGCAGATTTACGTTGTCCTCTCTTCAACAGAGTGTTGGACTTAAGCAGAAAACGTATATTCTTTCAATTTCCCTACTGAGTTGTCCCTCATAGAAGATTTCTGCCTTAGCCTTTCGGTACAGTTCCTTGTTTGGAAGGATCTTGTTTTCCCTTTTGAGTTTATTTCTCAAAGGATGTATTCTGGTTGACTGTTTCATTCCAGTTTATTTCTGGTTTGGATTTGTGGTCCCCCGGCAATATTATTTACTTTGGAATCCTGAAAAACTACAAGCTTTGGTTGGTGCATTTATTTTGCACAAGAAGACTTTATCCCCTTAGCAAGAACATCATGGCCTCTCCCCTGGAAGTCATACCTCTTGCCCCAAAAAATTCATTTCCTTTTACAATCCTCCGTGACCACACATAGCAAGTTCTCCTTATTTGAGACAGCTTATGTATTATCCTTTCCAGGAGGAGTGCCTTGGTTAAAGAAGAAGTTGAGACCCGTTCTAGGAGAAACACCAGAATCTTGGGGAAACTTGTTATCTTTTTGCTATCTTCAGTGAACGTTGATAGTTCATCGTCATTGAACTGCGGTGATATGATATTTCTCTTTCTACCTTCAGTGAAAGTTGGTAGGACATCGGCAGTGAACGTCGGTGTTTGTTATCTTTTTTCTACCCTCAGCGAATGTTGGTAGTTCATCGTCAGTGAACGGCGGTGATATGATATATTCTCTTTCTACCTTCAGTGAAAGTTGGTAGGACATCGGCAGTGAATGTCCGTGTTTGTTATCTTTTTGCTACCCTCAATGAACGTTGGTAGTTCATCGTCAGCGAATGGCGGTGATATGATATATTCTCTTTCTACCTTCAGTGAAAGTTGGTAGGACATCGGCAGTGAACGTCGGTGTTTCTTATCTTTTTGCTACCATCAGTGAACGGCGGTGATATGATATATTCTCTTTCTACCTTCAGTGAAAGTTGGTAGGACATCGGCAGTGAACGTTGGTGTTTGTTATCTTTTTGCTATCTTCAGTGAACGTTGATAGTTCATCGTTAGTGAACAGCGGTGATATGATATTTTCTCTTTCTACCTTCAGTGAAAGTTGGTAAACCATTGGCAGTGAACATCGATGTTTGTTATCTTTCTCTCTACCTTCAGTAAACGTTGGTAGCTTCGCCTTCAATAGAAGTTGGTGTGTCCTTTGACCATCCCACCATCCTCTCTGATTCAGTTCTCTAGGTCCACCAGTGATTTATTTTCCTGGTGGGGGGTGCTCCTTTGTTTCTTTAATATTGTTACATCCCCAATGTTATTTTTGCGCCTCTTTGGTCCTGTTAATTTGCATTCATGATCATAAACATTTGCATGGTATCTTAGGGCCAAAAATAGGGTTTGTTTTATATTTAAGTATCTTCGATCGCGTCGACACGAAGATTTTTAACCTTCGTATCTCCGGATAGAAGAAACTTAAATAAGGGCAGCTGTTGTACCCCAATTTTCCCCCCTAAGATCCCTTCTTCGTACCATGTTGATTCACTCACAACAAGATCACACTAGGATTCTTGGTTCCCCTCCCTACATTTAGTTTTGCCCTTTTTGAGGGATTACCAAGCACCATGACTTATGTTCCTTTTGTGATCATAAATATTGTTTTGTTTTCTTCATCTAACTAATAAAATGCAATGTTGGCTTATCTTGCTTGTTATCCATGTAGGTAAGGGCAATGAGATTTAACAAGTTACTCCATGGGTTCATGAGTTTATTTCCATGCCCTAGTCAATATAGCTTGAGAAGTTCAAACCTCACCATTGGATTGGTTTTGGGAGAATTGACATGGCAAGGTTGCTTTAGTTCATCACATTTCAAGGTTATTAGATTTGACTCAAAAGTACAAGGGGTTGATTGGAGAAGTTGTTATGTTTGGACAAGGCCTTGTTCCTATTGGTCACAAGAGCATATTTATCTAATAATTCAAGATATGGAAGTGGTTTTGATGGCTAAGATTTCTCATGATAATCCTCAACAACTTCTATTCACAAAGCATGAATATTGGCACAATAAGTTTGTTCAAACTTGTCAAAGTTCCTCAAGGCATTATCTTGATCTAGAAGCTAGGGTTTTGAACTTAAAAGGAGCATATCTTGCTCACCTTTTGGTATTTTTTAGTGATTCCAAATACATCCTTCTCTTCAAATGGTTATCAACAAATCACTTCAAAATTTCCAAGGATTTTTCATGTGGAAGAAACTTGGTGAAGAAGAAAGATTACAAGTCATCCAGATGAATCCACAATTTTACATAAGTAACTTCTAATGATCATAACTTGGTCAATTTTCAACACCTTGAGTCCATTATTTTTCCATAATGATTTTGAAGATGTGAACTTTATTCCTTCTTCTATGTGCAAAGTAGGAAAATGGATGGAGGTTGCCTTAAATATGCAAAAGATTATAGGTCATTTCATGATTTTTGGCCAACTTCAACAAGTCATAACTTTCTCAATTTTTGGACATTTTGAGTGGTTCAAGTTTCAAAATGTCAATCCAGAGGTCTACGTCATTCCATCTTTTTTGGTCAAGGGAAAATTTCGAGTGGAAGGCCATGTTTGGATGCAAACTATTATAGGTCATTTTTGAAGAAGAATTTGAAATATTTGAGTATGGAAAGTCAACCCTTTTTCTTCAACTTTGACTCAATGTAACTTTCATCTCAAGTAGCCATTTAACTCCATTCTTTTTCCATTGAAAAGTTTGTAACCTCATCTTTCTAAAGCATCAAGAATCATGCCCTAAGACCCATTGAGTTGAAAATGCCATTGGTCAGAAGTTGGCACTTTGAAATTGAATTTCTCACCAAGTCAGAATTTTGAAATCCATAATGTGGCCTCTAATCACAAGTTTTTCACACATTTTTGCCTCTAAACATGTTTAGTGAAGTTCCATATTTGTTTAGCACATCAAAACGCAAGAATTGGATGAGTTTTGATGAAGTTTGTATCACACTTCACTCGTGCATCAGGTTTGCACGAATTCCCTCCAAAACACATCATTCGCTCTTCCTTTTGATCCCATTAGCTTCTCCTATAAATACATGAACTATCCCATTCAATTTCCCAAACTTGGATAGCCAAAATCACCCTGCCAGACTTGCTCCATAACTCAATTTTCTGTAACTTCAAAATCCATTCTCGAGCCTTTTTCAATCCAATCTTTCCATCAATTCACCTTCCTTGATCTTCCCTGAAGCTAACCACATAATTACATTCAAGAATCGTGCCCTATACTGCTCCATAGAAGTCCAGTTTCAGAGCTCTGCAACTCAACTTCAATAGGTAGATTCCTTCATCAATTCTTCAAAACTCTGATATCATTGTGCTTCTCTCATTGCCTTGGTTCTAGTCGCAAAACTTACCTTTTACTGGAAACACGTTTTGACCATGAAATTTCAAATCGCTTTTCAAAACTTTCCTTCCAAATTGCTTGAGCTACAATTTATATAAATTTGGCGCGAGGATGTGGTTGTCTTCGTCTTGTAAGAGTCGAAGCGAAGGGCATAGGTCTGAGCTTCTGATTTTACAGTTTGAGAGACCTGCAATTCATGACGGCTGGAGGTTGAAGATGACCAACGTGTCATCTTCCAACCAATGAAGGCGCGCCATCTGTATTTTTCAAATCCTGATTTGATTAATGATTCTGTACAATATTCACTAATGACCATGATATGCACAATGCACTAGATCCATTGGATTTGATTACTAACACGTTTTGACTCTCATCCAATGGTCCACATATTTTACTTTTATTTTCTTTTTCTGATTTTTATATTTTAATTATTTTAAATTTCAAAAAAATCATAGAAAATTTATTTTTAGTCCAAAAAATCTGAAAAAATTATGAAAAATATTTTTGATTATTCTCTTTCTGATTTTTATTTTTTCACAATTTAATTTTGTGTTTTGGTATTTTTTATAAATTTTACACTTATTTGATTTGTTTTAAATGTTTAAAAATATTTTTATACATTTTAAAATTCTGAAAAAATTATGGAATGATCCAATGATATTGTAATAAATATTGGTGACCTTATTTTATTTTTGTTTCTAAATTTACTATTTTTTATAATTTTTTGTTTATTTTGCCCATTTATTTTAATTTTAAAAATAGTTTCCGACTTTAAAAAATTACCAAAAAATTTGTAAAATTATTTGAGCCTTTTTCTGATTTTTCTATGGTCTTACTTTTTATTTCTTGATTAGTTTGAATATAGTTGATATTTTTCTCATTATTTTCTATTTTTAAAACATTTTTAAAGTCCTTTCTGTGTATATTAAATGTGATATTATTTTGTGATTATTTTCTGGCTAATCTTGGGTTAGATTTTGGATCATGAACTTTATTAACATCATTGGATCCATGGTGTTGAGTTTAACTCCACAAAAATGGATGAATGATTTTAATAATAGTTTGATTAAAATTTAATTCAAAAGTGGTTTGTATATTTTTTTCCCCATCCCTCTTCATCTCATCCCTTTCTTATTAAACTAAATGTTGTTGGAGCATGATCTCTATATCATGTCTCAAAACAAATGGTGCATAGATTGCTATTGACTGGCCTCAAAATAGGCGCGACTTCTATATAAGTCCACTTACGATTGCTTAACATAACGCTAAATTTTGTCCCGATTCGAATCAATGATCATTCGTGGCCCAAACTTATGATTGTAAGCCCAAGTATGTTAATTTGATTTCTTTGATCCAATAACCTTGAGATTCATTGTGTGGAGGCTTTGGTTCTACCAATCCTCTAATGGATCTACAACACCTTTGGTCAACGCGGATCACTTAAACATCGTTGATCATTAAAATGGTACTTGTGGGAATTCCAAATGAATGATATACTTGACAAAAAGCAAATGTAACTTGTTGTATGGAGGCTTTGGTTCTACTAATCCTCTAATGAGTTCCAAATGCATGCTTCAAGATGGTCATCCAACTAACCACTAATTATTGACTTGTCTTACCTTATGCTTTTATTCTTTTTTATGCTTTATGTACCATTTACTTTTAGCATTTACATTTCATGCCATTTTCATCTTTTCTCATTTGAGAATTTACTTTCTTGCCATTTTTAGTTTGCTCACTTGAGCTTTGCTTTTCCTTTCTTAAGATACTTAATAATCAACATAAACCCTAAAAAATCTTTAATGGTACTTGGACTATTTGGTTACTATCCTTGGCATTATGGAGCATGGGAATTTTTCTTGGACTTAGGATTAGAAACCTTGGCCTATCTTGGAGACCTTGTGATCTTATCTGATTATTTTGTCTGAAGTTCTTGAGGTTTACCTCAAGACATTGGATTGTTTATTTGTTTTTGTATGCGGGTTTTTGTGATTACACCCTTTGTTTGTAATCTGGAATTCGCCCTTATACAGCCGTTACTCTGCCCAATTTTTATGAAGACTTAATACACTTGAAGTTTGGTTTTCTCAAGAGGTCTAGTATTTCTTTGCTTGATTGGTTCCAATCCAAGGAATGGGAATTCTGTCTTGGCTCATAATATCAAATTTTGGCTTCTTGTTGGTTAGATGGTTCTTATCTCTAGCTTTTACCTTGTGCTTTAAGACAGTCCCTTCTTCTCCTCCCATCTTCTTTAATTTCAAAAATATTCTTCCTCCTTTTGAAAACTCTTCTTGTTTTAAATTGGAACCATTTTCATAATAAACTTGGACTTACGTCCATGCATTTTCAAAACATTTTTATAAAGAAACTCCAATCACCTAATAATACCTTGACATTTTTTTTGTGAGAAGACTAAAAGTCAATCAATCTCATTTCAAACCATATTGCCACTTTGGCTTTTTACCTTTAAAAACTTTTCTCAAAAGATTAGACCCTTGTCAATCCTTGTAGTGATGCAAACAACTATACTTCTACAATATGTAGTTAAGAGAGATATTTTCCACTTGGGTGTTGAGTGAGGCACTTTTTATTTTAAAATCCAGGCCATATCCTCCACTTTGAGATGATGAAAATTCTCCTTTCTCTTGATTGTGGGTAGTAAGTATGTTTTCCACACGGACAATGACGATGATATCTTATCTCATAAAATTAACCAACACATTTGGGTTTTAAATTTTTGAAAGAGAAACTACGTGTACCCTGATCCCCTATTGCACGAAAAGCTGGTACGTAAGAACTAATGGTTCGCAACCGCGGCGGGGGCAAAAATTATAAAATAAATATATTTCTTTTCTCACCTCCACCATCCATTTTTGTACAACATTTTTTATATCCAAATATACAGATTTTACAAAGAGGTTCATGCGGAGTACCGTAGATGTTTAGGACGCTAATACCTTCCCTTTGCATAACCAACCCCCTTACCTTGAATCTTTCCCCCTCTTTTTTGGGTTATTCTCTCTTTTCCCATTCCTTTAGAAACAATAAAGCGCGGTGGCGATTTTTATTTTGATTCGTATAAAGTCTAGTAAATCCAATGGCTTAGTCTTGAAAATTTCTACCACTACAGTGTGGATCAACATATACTATCTCAGTCTGCGAGCAGCCAATGCCAAAGCGCAGCAAGTTTTCTCGAGCAGTGAGTATCCTGTTTCACAGTCGGTAAACTTTTTGCTAAGGTAGTATATTGCATTCTCTTTTCGACCAGACTTGTCATGCTGCCCCAGCACACACCCCATTGAATTATCTAGCACTATTAACTACATTATCAAAGGTCTTCCTTCAGTCGGAGGCATCAGAATAGGAGGTTCTTAGAGATATTGTTTGATTTTTTTCAAAGGCTACTTGGCATTCGTCATTCCACTTTACCACTTGATCTTTCTTCAGAAGCTTGAATATTGGCTCACAAGTAGCGGTCAAATGTGAAATGAATCGGGCAATGTAATTTAGGTGTCCCAAGAAACCTATAACTTCCTTTTATGTACAGGGAGCCAACATCTCTTGTATGTCCTTCACCTTTCCAGGGTCTACCTGAATACCTTTGTCACTGACGATGAATCCCAAAAGCTTACCAGACCTTACCTCGAAGGTGCACTTGTTTGGATTTAACCTCAGCTTGTACGTCTTCAACCTATCAAACAGCTTTTGTAGATGATCAAGATGTTCTTCTTCAGTTTGAGACCTGGCTATCATATCGTCGATGTAAACCTATATCTCATGGTGAATCATGTCATGGAACAGAGCTACCATAGCACACTGATAAGTTTCCCCAGCATTCTTCAACCCAAACAACATCACCTTGTAGCAGAAAGTGCCCCACTGTGTAACAAAGGTTGTCTTCTCCATGTCTTCAGGTGCCATCTTGATCTTATTGTAGCCAGAGAAGCCGTCCATGAAGGAAAATACTTTGTATTGTGCGGTGTTGTCAACTAGAACATCGATGTGGGGAAGCGGGAAGTCATCCTTGGGGCTTGCCCTGTTCAGGTCTCTGTAATCCACACACATTCGTACTTTACCATCTTTCTTAGGTACTGGAACCGCATTAGTAACTCACTACGGATAGGAGGTGACAGCTAAGAACCCTGCATTAAACTGCTTCATAACATCGGCTTTAATCTTCTCTGACATCTCGGGGCACATACGATGGACCTTTTGCTTTACCGGAGGGCAATCTTCTTTAGTCGGCAGACGATAAACCACTATATCTGTGTCTAGTCCCGACATGCCTTCATATGACCAGGCAAAGATTTCAACATATTCATGCAACATCTATACCAACCGCTGTTTGATATTAGGCTTCAAATTTGCACCTATCTTAACCTCTTTTCTGTCTTCCTCGGTACCCAAGTTCACTGTCTCAACTAGCTCTTCATGAGGCTGTATGGCCCTTTCCTTCTGCTGTAATAGTCTAGCAAGTTCTTCGGGTATCTCACAATCTTCCTCACCTTCGTCCTCAGCTTGGTTCATCGTATTTTTAAAGTCATAATGAGTAGTAGAAGAACTGTTATCAATGGGATCTATAGTGGATATGGATCTGAATTTGGATACGTGAGTGTGTGTAAGAGCATAGTTGTATAGACAGAATAAAAGAAAAGAAAGACAAAGAGCGCAAAATTTGTATGCAAACGTCCAATGCTTTATTAATGTCATATGAAAATGAAACATGACAACCCTCACAAATATAACCATTGTGCCCAGGGTAAGACACATGCTATAGAGTTTATATTGTTTTTAAATTACATATCCGATAAATCAAAAAGACAATTACTCCTGAACAAAAGTTATTGGCACAAAATCCTTGGGGTCCAGTTACTGAGTCCATCGTTGGTAGTCAGGAAGATCCAGCTGTCAATGTCGGAATCACCATCATTGTCTTCAAGTTCATTGACCCCAGGATTGCTGATGCGTATGGGAGGTCCTCCAGCCCGAGCATGATGAACAACCCTTTGAGAACCTGTAGTAAAGCCCAAACCAGATTTGTGAGACTTGTAATGAATAACCGGGAGCTGATCCCAAATGGTAGACCCACCTTCTTCAACTACTACTTGCTCATCTTTAAGAGAAGCCATCTTCAAAGGAGACTTGGTGACTTTCGGAGGACTGTCAATAGTTTCTATTGTAGCCTAAATCTGAGGTACCTCTTCAAAGTTATGGCAAGGAGTCTCGATGAACTCGCCATCCATCTCCACATACCTAAAGGAGTTCAAGTGAATTATCATGTACTCCTCTCCACCGCGCACAGTGACAATCTTTCCTCTTACTGGTTACTTCAACATTTGGTGGAGGGTGGAAGTAACAACCCTATCCCCATGTATCCAAGGACGTCCCAACAAGCAAGAATGTGATGGTTTGATATCCATTACATAGAAAGTGGAGTCGAAGGTCTGGGAACCAACTTTGATAGGGACATCCACTTCCCTATGTACCATCCTCTTCGAACAATCGAAAGCTCTCACTACTATATTTCTAGGCTTCAAGGTCAAGCCTTCGCAGTCCAATCTGTCTAGAGCTTTTTTAGGTAGCACATTCAACAAGGAGCCAGTATCTACCAAAACATGAGCCAGAGTCGTGCCCCTGCATTCAACGGAAACACGAAGAGCATCATTATGATTTCTTCCTTTCGGTGTTAGATCCGCACCAGAGAAACTCAAACCATTATTGGCATTTAGACTAGCCACAGATTCTTCAAACTGATCAGCAGATGTCTCTTGTGGTACGTGAGCCGTCTTCAAAAACTTAACCAAAGCCTTTGCATGGGCCTCTGAGCACAACAAAAAATCCAGCATAGAAATTTTGGATAGGGTCTGCCCCAGCTGCTCGACCATGTTGTAGTCGATCTTCTTTATTATCTTCGAAATTTCTTCCATTTCTTTCTTGGAAGCTTCTGGTATGGTTACTGAATTAGCCCTTGTCAGGATAGGCTCAATTAGTATGTCTTTTCCTCGAGTATCGGTCGACTCGGTGATGGGATGGTCAACAGGAGTAATTACTGGAGTTGCAGTAGTAGTCTCGGGTGGAACCACAGCAGGAATGATCACAAGTTCGGTAGCGGTCTTTGGAGGAGAAATCTCAGAGGAGAACAATCTTCCACTTCTTGTTATCTTACTGGTTCCGGCAATATTGACGATGTCGGAATCGGCATCTTTAGAAATCTTGTCTTCAATGGCTATTATATCCTGCTTGACGCCGTAGTAATAGACGTCGGCCCCATAGTTCCAAGGAATAACTTTATCCGAGGAATATGGGATTGGCCCAAGCATGGTTATGATCAACGGAGTCACTTTCGGAATTGATGTAATCCTGACGGGTCTCTTAGCGGAGGCCCTGGGAGGATTGGCGGAAATGGTTATGATTGCAATGTCTTCACAAGAAATAGTCATAACGGGAGTCTTCTCAAATAGAATCTCTTTGTCATCCATCAGGCGCTGAACACCTGCCTTCAACAAAGGGCAACCAGTTGGTAGAAACGAACAAAAGTGGCAACCTTCACCATATCCCGGAAATAAACCGACTTTCGACAAACTCTCCTTGATAGTCATGAGTGGGGTAACCAATTCTTCCACAGAGGTCACAAACACATCTTCTTCAATGGCATTAACACCCCAACCATGTTTCGGCATGGGAGCATTGATAATGTTAGGAGTCTCTGAGGGATCAAATTCAATCTCCTTAGCATCAATCAAATCATGTACTTTGTTCTTCAAGGTCCAACAGTCATTGGTGTCATGGTCTGGACTCTCCGAATGGTAAGCACAACGAGCATTCAGTTTATAGTAGGGAGAGGTGGTGTTCGAATTTTTCGGAGCTTCCCTCAGAGTAACCAGATTGGTCTTCAGCAACTGAGGTAAAATCTGAGACATCGTCATGTTGATTCGAGTGAATTGTCTAGTTGGCCTCTCTGCTCTCGGCTGATTATTTCTTTGCTGAGCAGGTGTAGGGTTGGGAATCATAACAACCCCTACCGTCGAATGGTGCTCGGTTCGATTCTGATTCTTTTGGTTGTATACAACACTGACTTCCTTTTTACCTACAAATGGCTTCCTTGCAGCACTAGAAGAGGCATCCTTCTGAATTTTTCCACTTCAGATTCCATCTTCCACTCTTTCTCCCGTTAAAATAATTTCAGTAAAACCCACCGATGAACTTCCAATCAGATGGTTGAAGAATGGCCCAGTCAAAGATCCCAGAAACATATCCACGAGCTCCCGATTAGCCAAGGGAGGTTGAACTCCTCCAGCCAAATCTGTCCACTTCTGAGCATAATCCTTGAAACCCTCGTTTGAACCCATAGACAGATTTTGGAGTTGTGTACGGGTGGGAGCGAGGTCTGCATTATATTGATATTGCTTATAAAATGCAGCAGCAAGGTCTTCCAAGTTACGAACATTGGCTCTTTCTAGATGATAGAACCAATCCAGTTGTGTTCCAGACAGACTGTCTTGGAAGAAGTGAACCCACAGGTCTTCGTCAACAGTGTGAGGTTGTATCTTCCTCACATAAGAACGGAGATGCATCTTGGGACAAGAGACCCCATCATACTTAGAAAATGCCAGTTGTGATCGGTGGAAATAGAACTGACTGTTTTAAAGCTGGTTCGCGAAATGTCGCGGTAAGCAAGAGTCGCCACCGTCTTTTATGTTCTCCAACATGGAAAGGACAAAAGCACAGCAAAATTCCTTCTTTGAGAATGTTTCTCGGTTCGGGAGGTAGATTATAGAAAGGGAAGGTGTTAGCACCCTTTCTATCCGTGGTTATCCACGGGCTCTTAGGTACTTGCTCTTATGTTTTCAAAATTGTTTACTTTTCAAGTGTGTGTGGGTTTTGAAAAAAGTTTCGTTTGAAAAATTTTCTAAGTAACTCTTGTATCTGTCCTCAAGAGTGTATGAAAAATTTGTTTGAAAACTTTTAGAAAGTGTGAGTGTGAAAAGTTTTTTTGTTTGTTTTTGAAAAGAGCAAGTACCCACGAGAATCTACCTACTCTAAGGAATTAGGCTGTGTAAAAGTCCTTAAGATAGTGCCATCCCACCATTGAGAGGTAGGTAGCACCATCGTTGGAGGTGTTCGGGTCAATTCGATTATTAGGGACAGTGTGGTCACCGAAGCAATAGTAGGACACCTTAGAAGTAACCCTAATGTCCTAGATCCTTTTTTATCCGAGGCAACCGTTTCGAGGCAACTGGATCTTAGACAGGAGGGCGACCTCTAAAACACCCTATACTTGACGACCACGTTCGAGGCAACCATTGAGGCGTACCCTAGGAGTGGCATGTGCTTGTGTGTTGTTTTTCAGTTAAGATTTATCTTGTACATGTATCATGGTGATCTACAAGTTGATTTTATTTGTCATTCAGTCTTTCATGCATATTAACAGTTAAGAGTGCGGAAAATAAAGTGCGGAAAGGTAAAGCTACGCTATTACAAGGCGCGGGTCTATACATCGCCAAAAACAAAAACCCGTTTTGGAAAATAAATGCGGAAAGTAAAGAAAGCAATAAAACCTAATTAACTATTACATCCTTTGAGCAGATACATAAATAATCAAAATAAGAATAATGTGCGAAAAGAAATAGAATCGGGACGTCCTTGGGGCTTTGACCCTTTTTTTGAGAAAATATGAGTTTTGGCCTTTTTTGCAATTTAATTAAAAAATATTAAACCTAGTACTAATTAATTATTTAATTAAAAAAATGTTTTTTGGTGTTTTTTAAGTCTTTAATGAAAATAAAAAGAAAAAGGAAATTAAAAGTCAAGAAAACCCTAATTCTAAATTATTTTACTTATTATAAAAATGTCAAAATTACCTAATTAAAACTAAGTCAATTTGGTTAGTATTTATTTACAAAATAATGAATTAAAGTGAAATTAATAATTAATAAAAATAAATAATATTTTAAGTTCCTGATTTTATTATGAAAATTAATTTATGAGTTAAACTAAATAATAATAATAGTTATAATAATTAAAAAAAGGAAATAAAAAGAAAGAAAAAAGAAATAGAAAGAAAACCAGGGTGGTGTGTTGGACCCATGGGAGGTAAAAGTTAAGCAATTCTGGCCCAATAGCACAAAGCCTTTGTTGACCTTCCTGGTTGTCCACGTCTGCGTTGACTCATGAGCACCATGGTCTTCATTCTTTGACCACTGGATTGAGGGTTGTGGACACTTGGCATGATGATGCCTGAAGGGCATATGGTGTACCACCCTTGGAACACTGCATGCAAGTATGAGAAGAAAAATAATATAACGCGTTTAGGGGGACCTGGGGATCGAACCCAGGTCCCAATGGTTATTGGACACGCTTTTCACCAACTCAACCACCTGCTTGCTTTTGTTAATACAATGATCAATAAATAATATATTAAGAAACCAACAATTATGCAATAAAGCAAAACGCGCGCATATTATTTGAATAGACCAATAGCCTGCTTCCACATCTTGTCTTCTTCGTTGAAACCAACAGAAAAACAAATCAAATAGCGGGGGTTTTAACCCCCACAATATGGAAAAGGAAAAATAGCGATTAGGATTCTACGCTATATAAATTGAGCGCGAGGGTAGCAATGTCTTCGTCTCATTCAGACGGTTTCAACCATGGGTATCATTAGTTCTAATTTTACTTATGTTGTAAAGCCCTAAAATCAAAGCTTCGAAACCCTAGATTTCTCTAATGGTGGATTCTGATTCAAGGCGTTTCAATGCAATTAATTTATGCCAAAAGATTCCTGTGGATGCAAGCAACTCAAAACACACAAAAAATCATAGTAAAGATGCATGAATTATGAGTTTCGATTTTGACAAAGTTAGGAAAACCGTGAATCTGTTAGAGCGTGTTTCTTGAGCTTTATGGCTTGTTTTTTATTGCAATGCGTTCTGGAGACTCCCAGCAATGTATTGGAATCACTCTAAGGCTTTGAATTGTGCTGGAAGCTTGAGTTCAGTTTTCAAGTTTTCTTTGATATTTTTGGAATTTGCTTATGGTGTTTTACAGCAGCTTGTACGTGAATGAATTTAGGTTTAGCTTCAGTATATGTAATGGAATGAATTAGGTTAAATCTTTTGTCCAAGAATCCATGGAATAATGTTTTGCATCTTTGATTTCCAATCAAATATTTTTGAATCTTTTGATTGAGAAAACTTGCTAAAATTGGATGATTTTGTCTCCTTGATTGACAAACGAAATTGCCAGCTTGCCCTGAGTATATTTGCTCCACAAAAGATTTGAAAAACATATCTTTTGAATTTTCCTACAATTAAATTAATTAAAGGAATTATTAATCAATTAAAAATCCAAATAATTAATAAAAATAAGGAAATAATTCAAATTAATCTCAATGGGTCGTGCATAGGCCTTGGACAAAGTTTCAAGAAATAATTTGAGGCTCATTAGCAAAAATGAAGTGTTTTGGGCAAAGTTGACTTTTGCAAATTCCCAAAAATCTCCCAACTTCTCCAATGCATATCTTGCTCAATTTTGATCATATGAACATGTTCTTGGACATTTTGGAAAGGTCTTGAAGTCCTCTAACCAATGCCTTTGGTCCCATGTCATTTTGATTTACCAATCTCAAGTTATGGTCTTTGACTTAAAATGCCTTTTTGTTGACTTTGGAAATTGACCTATAATGTAGAAATTGATAACTTTTTGTGAGAGCATTTCTTGGACTTGGAATGTGAAGATGAGTTGTAGGAAATGTCATCCCCTTCAAAATGAGAATTAGATGGGATTTTTCTGATGAACCATGCAAAAGTTATGCCCTGGTCAAGCTACAGTTGACTTTTCAACTGTCCAAAAATAGTAACTTTTGGCATCTTGATGATTTTTGAGCCATGCTTGAGGAATCATGATCAAGACTTGATCAAATGATGATTGTGTCTTCAAAATAAGATGTTGACCAAAAATTTTGACTTTTGACTGTCAAATGACCATTTTGCCCCTGCGGTTGATTATGAACCAAATGAAGCTTTTGACTGTGCAACTTGACCCTGTGAGTCTTGAAACTTGCCATGTAGATGCTTGAGGATATGTGTAGGCCTATGGGACTTGATTGGACCATTGAAAACCTCCAATTTCTTGAGAGAACCAAAACCCTAGTTTTTGATTGGCTTAGGAGGCATTTGGACTGTGCAACCCTTGAGTAGTCTTGAACCAATTGAAGATGATTCTTGACAAACTTTGAAGAATATGGGAGGGAAAATTTTGGGGTACAACAGTTGCCCCTGTTCAATCTTCTTAGACCTGAGGATGTAGATTGGCTTGCGTTCCTTTCGTGATCTGAAGGTGGAAGATGATTGAACACTAGAGTGCCCAGAAATTTGCACTCACATAGTGGAGTATCAGCAATGTGATGTCGGGAATGGGCTTACAGATCCCATTTGGAGATGATGATGGATAGGAGGATGGGCTTATAGATGCCATCTGGAAGTGTGAAAGAACCTTGTCGGGAATGGGCTTATAGATGCCATTTGGAGATGTCATGGATAGTTGAATCTGAATAAGAAATAGAATAGCTTCCGTGTCTGGGGCATATCTAGTCTATATCTAATTTCTGACGTCTGAACGAGTAGTAGAATGACCGTCGTGTCTGGGGTATATCCATACTGCATCTGAATGAGTGACAGAATGTCATCCGAACCTGGATCGTATCTGGACTGTCTTCTGGACTAAACAATAGAATAGCATCCGGGTCCGGAGCATCTCTAAGTTGTCTTTAGAAGTTTGAATCTGAATAAGCAATAGAATATCATCCGCGTCGGGAGCATCTCTAAGCTATCTCTAAAAGGGAATCTGAATAATCAATAGAATATCATCTGCGTCGGGAGCATCTCTAAGCTATCTCTGAAAGGGAATCTGAATAAGCAATAGAATATCATCCGTGTTGGGAGCATCTCTAAGCTATCTCTGAAAGGGAATCTGAATAAGTATCAGAATGTAGCCATATCTGGATCGCATCTGAACCATCTCTAGAAGGACATCTGAATAAGCAATAGAACAGCATCTGTGTCCGGAGCATCTCTAAGCTATCTCTAGAAGGAAGTCTGAATAAGCAATAGAATAACATCTGAATCTGGAGTATCTCTACGCTATCTCTGAATAAGCGAAAGAATAGCGTCCATATCTGGAGCATTTCCAAGCTATCTCTGAAGAGAAAATTTGAATAAGCAAAAGAACAACATCCATATCTGGAGCATTTCCCAGCTATCTCTTTAATCTCTTTAATGTAGATATGCCCTGGCCGGATACAGGTATCGAATCTACAATCAGTCACTCGCAGATATGCCCTGGCTAGATACAGGAATCGAATCTGGAATTAGTCGTCTGCAGATATTCCCTGGCTGGATATAGGAATCGAATCTGGAATTGCGACAGTTGATAGTAATCATCTTTGGATTGACCTTTTTCCTGAAAAGGCAGAACATCAGTTGTATGCAATGTCATGATGCATGAACTGCATGATTTTAAGATGTTCTCAAAAATAAATGAGATTTGTGTTGTATGATGCGTATGCATGCTATAATGTATGAAGATGTGATGTTTATGAATGTATCTTCGTCTAGGAAAATAAATCCTTGACGAATGCCGGGAAGTTGAATCCTGGGCTGATATTTAAAGAGTAGAGTTCTTCATTTCCGCTGGGGGATGATGATTGCAGGAATAAACCGGTAGGAGAAGATGACTCCGTTGGGGAATAAACTTGGTGAAGAGATTACTCTACGGGGAATTACTCTGTGGGAAGAGAGGTACTTCACTGAGGTTTTGATGATAACTCCGTTGGGGATACCGTTGATAAGCTTATTGGGGATTTTGATGAACTCCGTTGGGGGATAGGAAGAACTTCGCCGAAGACGATCTTTCTGTGGTAATTAGCTGAGGATAACCCAGTTATAAGCTCTGGTGGGGAATAACCTTTGAATAAAGCCGGGGAGAGACGTATGTACTGCAGGGGATCAGCTTCCAGCCTCTATTGGGGAGAAGCTTCCAGACTCTACTGGGGATAAGCTTCCGGAATCTACTGGGGAGACTGGTTCAACTCTCCTGGGGAAGCTTTGGACTGTACTGGGGACATGGCTCCACTGGTATTCTGTCGGGGAACAATCTTATATTAAGACTGCCAGGGATGCTTGCTTAGGAACATTTGTATACTCCGCTGGGGAATGTTGAGATCTTCAAGGGATGCCCATCTTCCTTAAGGCTGACAGTAGACTCACTCTGCTTGGAGAGAGTGTTGCTGACTTGCCGGAGATATTGTGCCTTTTTAGGGCTGAGGAGAGACCAACTCTGCTCGGGGGAGAGTATTGCTGAAACCTGTCCTTACTCTGTGGAGAGTGGAGGTATCTTGTTTACATTCTTCAGCTGAACCTACCTGGTGCCTGGATGGACAGAGCAGCCAGATCGCTTGGACAACTCATTATTGCCCCTGTTTCTGTGGGAGAAGATACCTGTGGAGGTGCTTGATAACTGTCGATTGACAAATCCTCTTCTGATAGGCAAGTGACGAGATGCCGAGACATAGTCGTACGTTGTGATCCCTAACTTTTGCCTGGACCTCCCTTTCGGGTTTTCAGTCCACCGGGATACCCATTTTTTCCCAAGTCGCCTTTTCAGGTTTTCGACTTGCCGGGTGTATAGATTTTTATTTTTTTATCCCTTATTTTTTCCCGAACCCTTTTGGTTCGCCGGGAAGCCCTTATTTTTGCCTAGGTGTGTCAACCTAACGGGTCTTTGATCATGCGTAGTATTTTTTTCGACTATGTCCATGCTCTCAGAGTGCAGGGAGTTGTCACTGCCAGTAGTATTGTGTTGCCATACTACCAGTAGATGTTTGATTGATCGTCCAATGCCCCAAGTGATCCAGATGAAGATTTGCCCCAAGCTGGTTGACCTTTTGAGAGATTCTCCGAATCTTGACTTAACTGCCCCAGATGATGGACAATGATCATGCCATGCCCCCTGATTGGAGGTGCTTTTGTTCATTAGACATTCGTCGTGCGAACTTCTATGTTGTTCAAACAAAAAGTCATATGCAAACAAAGTTATGTTAAAAATGCAAAGCTTATGTCTGTCTTGAAGTTTTTTGAAAATGCATTTTTTCATAAAAACAAGCAAATTTGTAAAATGTGATGTCAACTCGTTATTTTACCGTAAGCCTTAAGGAGTCAGGATACCTTTCGTAACAGTATGCTTTCGAACCAACCCATGCTTCAGTTAGGACTTTTTGAGGGTTGTAACGTGGCCTGGTTCACGGTTTAAGAAACAAAGGATAAAGGCTCAAATTTTATTTGCACCCACCCGCTCTTCGTGATGTTCTTCAGACCTAAACTCAGTTGATCGTGCGCTAGATCTTGTTTGAGTCTTTGCTTTGATATGCCAGTGATGGTTCAGATATTGACAGTTTATTTTGAATAGGCAGTCATTTCTTTTTTGTTGAGGGTTTGTTGGACCTCTTTCTTTTTTGATTTTGTTATCCCTGTTTTTTTTGCCTGAACTGTTTCTTTTTGTATTTACAGTCAGCGGGATGCCCCAGTTTTGTAAGTCTCCTTCATAGGTTTTAACTTATTGGGCTTTTATTTTTTTGGTAATGACTGCCTGTCTTTATGATTATTCGGAACCATCACTGTCTTTTGTTTTGGAAGGACTCCTTTGGTGCTATTCGTTGTGCACTTGGATCAACTGAGAAGACTACCCTGCCCCAGGTTATGATTAAGGGTTTTAATTTTCGAAAAGAAAAACACCTACTTCTTTGGCTCAGAGAGGTTGACGAGGGATTATCTTCCTTATAACTCCAGTGTTTAGGAATTGAAACAATGCCTGTGCCTCATCAGCGGGGTCTGTTCAAAAGCATACTGTAGATTGTGGTATCGTTTTCGTCATCCTCCCTCAAGAGGCTTAGAATTTTCAATCAAGAGTTGATTATCACAAAAATATGAAAACAGTTTGCATATAGTGAATACGAAATAATTACTTCAAAACAGACATGTGTAATGCATTAATGAAATAACAACGTTTGACATGAATAAAATGTTTGAACAATCAAAGAAAAATACAACTTGAACATTCGAATGAACAAAAAAATTTCCAATCCTAGCCATGTTTTGGCAAGGGAGCAGTGATCACATTGGGAGTCTCTGGAGAGTCGAACTGGACTTCCTTTGCATCGATCATGTCTTGGACCTTATTCTTCATAGCCCAGCAGTTGTCCGTAGTATGCCCCGGGCTATCAGAATGGTATGCGCACCTTTCATTGGGATGATAGTTAGGAGCAGAAGTGTTTGGATTCCGGAGAGGAGCCCTTAAGGTAATCAGCCCTGCCTTCAACAACTGCTGTAGCGCTTGATCCAGGGACATGTTGATCTTGGTGAACTGTCGTTTGGGTGCGACCTCCTTACGCTGCTGCCCCTGTCCTTGCTGAGCAGGCATAGGATTAGAGATCTGGGTTGCCCCTACATGTTGATCATGACGACTCTTTTTACCATGCACAGCATTGGACTCCTTTTTCCCATGGTAAGGCTTTTTATGAGTATCAGAAGGTGCATCCTCTTGAATCTTTCCAGCCTTGATACCAGCTTCAATCCTCTCCCCGGTCAAAATCAGATCTGTAAACCCAGCAGAAGAATTACCAATCAGATGGTGGAAGAACGGACCAGACAGGGTCCCCAGGAACATATCAACAAGCTCACGGTAGGTCAGAGGTGGTTTCACCCTTCCAGCAAGGTCTCTCCACTTTTGCGCATATTCCTTGAATCCTTCACCCGTCCCTAGTGACATACCCTGGAGTTGGGTACGGGTAGGAGCGAGGTCGGAATTGTACTGATACTGCTTGTAGAATTCCGTAGCCAAGTCCTCCCAGTTACGAATACTGGCTCCATCCACCTGATAGAACCATTTGAGTTGAGTCCCTGAAAGACTTTCCTGGAAGAAATGGATCCATAGCTTCTTGTCTGCAGTATACGGTTGGATCTACCTTATGTATGAACGGAGGTGAAGCTTAGGACAGGAGGCTCCGTCGTACTTTGCAAAAGCAGATGCCTTGAATTTATGGGGAATCACCACCCCAGAGGATAGACCTAGATCTTCGAAGTCCAGGCCGGGCACTTTCTGTATTTCCATGGCGCTTAACCGGTCCTCCAGCTGTTTGTACCTGTCTTCGGCAGGAGGGTACTGTTCATCATTGAAATTCGTCTCGTTGTCGGAGACCACGGGACTAGGAACCTTTCTCTCTTGGGGACTGTCTTTCCCTGCAGAGGAAGTAGCCAGATCAGCCTCATTTTGTGATCCATTCCCAGATTTGCGTCTAGGGTTGAACAACACAGTCCTCTTCTTTTTCTTCTTCTGTATCAGAGTCTTCAACTCCTGTTGACCCTGGGCTAGGCTCATTACCAACTCTTGGAACCGGGCGTTCTGGGCCTGGAGGGCCTTGATAGCTTGTTCATTGGATGATTCAGGATTCATGATGATTGCTGAAATAAACAGCGAAGAAGGTAAGTGACCTGAAAAAGGGGTACCTGTAATGCAATGATATGTATGTATGCATGCAATGTTTTCAAGGATCTCGCAGGCTAAACAAGAAAAATTGTTAGAATCTGGTAGCTTGATTGAAGGAACTTCGTGTTGTTGAGAGTCCTTCTTCAAGAGTCAAGGCTCACCATATCCAGTGGGTCATAGCCCCTGACTCAAGTTATCAATCTTGGCTAGGGGAAAATAAATCCCCTTTGCCCCTTGCTGGACAGTTGGTTCATCATGACCTGCATCACAGACCTTTGAGATCCTTGAAATGGATTAGTCCTTATGTAGGATGTATGCAATGGTATGATGGTATGCTATGCATGGAGTGATGTAAGTAGGCCCTGTAATGAGTCCCAATTAAGGACTGTAAACAAAACCTGCAAGGAACTCGTGTTGTTAGATAACAAGTATGCAAGTACTCAAGTTTGAAGGCACACAAGTCACACAAGACAACCCTTAGAGTTTAGGCCAGCATGAAGTTTAGGTACTACCCTCTTTCAGTTTCGTTGGTTAAGACCTATCCTATCAAAAGTAACCGGGTTCTAGAGGATCCCAATATCACTGACTACCCTGAATCGGTCATAACTCCAGCATCGCAATCTTTTCTTGCGGCCAGAACCATCGCGAGAGTTTAGCCTCAATGGGTGTAGCATACTGCTACTGTTCTATGGCCAAGTTGGGTCAAATTAGGGTTCTAAGGTCGGTTGGTGCTTAATGACTCCTCAGAAGACCCATATTCTCCTCGTTGCAACACAAGGGATATCGGTACAGACCAAGGTGTCACACCAACGTAGCCACTGCTTCACCCGTGTCGGTCTACGCCGGACAGGTCCCTCACAGCTTATGCTACCTAAAGGGTATTCCCCAGATCCGGGTTAGGATCTATGAAACTCCGATGTAAGCCCACAAATATAAAAGCAATCAAGGCACACAATTGAAAACATAAGAGTGGTCTAATCCTAAGGTACACCTCACTTATTAAAATGTCCCCAGCAGAGTCGCCAGTTCTGTGATCGGTGGAAATAGAACTGACTGTTTTAAAGCTGGTTCGCGAAATGTCGCGGTAAGCAAGAGTCGCCACCGTCTTTTATGTTCTCCAACATGGAAAGGACAAAAGCACAGCAAAATTCCTTCTTTGAGAATGTTTCTCGGTTCGGGAGGTAGATTATAGAAAGGGAAGGTTTTAGCACCCTTTCTATCTGTGGTTATCCACGGGCTCTTAGGTACTTGCTCTTATGTTTTCAAAATTGTTTTCTTTTCAAGTATGTGTGGGTTTTGAAAAAAGTTTCGTTTAAAAAATTTTCTAAGTAACTCTTGTATCTGTCCTCAAGAGTGTATGAAAAATTTGTTTGAAAACTTTTAGAAATTGTGAGTGCGAAAAGTATTTTTGTTTGTTTTTGAAAAGAGCAAGTACCCACGAGAATCTACCTACTCTAAGGAATTAGGCTGTGTAAAAGTCCTTAAGATAGTGCCATCCCACCATTGAGAGGTAGGTAGCACCATCGTTGGAGGTGTTCGGGTCAATTCGATTATTAGGGACAGTGTGGTCACCGAAGCAATAGTAGGACACCTTAGAAGTAACCCTAATGTTCTAGATCCTTTTTTATCCGAGGCAACCGTTTCGAGGCAACTGGATCTTAGACAGGAGGGCGACCTCTAAAACACCCTATACTTGACGACCACGTTCGAGGCAACCAGTGAGGCGTACCCTAGGAGTGGCATGTGCTTGTGTGTTGTTTTTCAGTTAAGATTTATCTTGTACATGTATCATGGTGATCTACGAGTTGATTTTATTTGTCATTCAGTCTTTCATGCATATTAACAGTTAAGAGTGCGGAAAATAAAGTGCGGAAAGGTAAAGCTACGCTATTACAAGGCGCGGGTCTATACATCGCCAAAAACAAAAACCCGTTTTGGAAAATAAATGCGGAAAGTAAAGAAAGCAATAAAACCTAATTAACTATTACATCCTTTGAGCAGATACATAAATAATCAAAATAAGAATAATGTGCGAAAAGAAATAGAATCGGGACGTCTTGGGGCTTTGACCCTTTTTTTGAGAAAATATGAGTTTTGGCCTTTTTTGCAATTTAATTAAAAAATATTAAACCTAGTACTAATTAATTATTTAATTTAAAAAAATTGTTTTTTGGTGTTTTTTAAGTCTTTAATGAAAATAAAAAGAAAAAGGAAATTAAAAGTCAAGAAAACCCTAATTCTAAATTATTTTACTTATTATAAAAATGTCAAAATTACCTAATTAAAACTAAGTCAATTTGGTTAGTATTTATTTACAAAATAATGAATTAAAGTGAAATTAATAATTAATAAAAATAAATAATATTTTAAGTTCCTGATTTTATTATGAAAATTAATTTATGAGTTAAACTAAATAATAATAATAGTTATAATAATTAAAAAAAGGAAATAAAAAGAAAGAAAAAAGAAATAGAAAGAAAACCAGGGGGGTGTGTTGGACCCATGGGAGGTAAAAGTTAAGCAATTCTGGCCCAATAGCACAAAGCCTTTGTTGACCTTCCTGGTTTTCCACGCCTGCGTTGACTCATGAGCACCATGGTCTTCATTCTTTGACCACTGGATTGAGGGTTGTGGACACTTGGCATGATGATGCCTGGAGGGCATATGGTGTACCACCCTTGGAACGTTGCATGCAAGTATGAGAAGAAAAATAATATAACGCGTTTAGGGGGACCTGGGGATCGAACCCAGGTCCCAATGGTTATTTGACACGCTTTTCACCAACTCAACCACCTGCTTACTTTTGTTAATACAATGATCAATAAATAATATATTAAGAAACCAACAATTATATAATAAAGCAAAACGCGCGCATATTATTTGAATAGACCAATAGCCTGCTTCCACATCTTGTCTTCTTCGTTGAAACCTGCAGAAAAACAAATTAAATAGCGGGGGTTTTTAACCCTCATAATATGGAAAAGGTAAAATAGCGATTAGGATTCTACGCTATATAAATTGAGCGCGAGGGTAGCAATGTCTTCGTCTCATTCAGACGGTTTCAACCATGGGTATCATTGGTTCTGATTTTACTTATGCTATAAAGCCCTAAAATCAAAGCTTTGAAACCCTAAATTTCTCCAATGGTGGATTCTGATTCAAGGCGTTTCAATGCAATTAATTTATGCCAAAAGATTCCTGTGGATGCAAGCAACTCAAAACACACAAAAAATCATAGTAAAGATGCATGAATTATGAGTTTCGATTTTGACAAAGTTAGGAAAACCGTGAATCTGTTAGAGCGTGTTTCTTGAGCTTTATGGCTTGTTTTTTATTGCAATGCGTTCTGGAGACTCCCAGCAATGTATTGGAATCACTCTAAGGCTTTGAATTGTGCTGGAAGCTTGAGTTCAGTTTTCAAGTTTTCTTTGATATTTTTGGAATTTGCTTATGGTGTTTTACAGCAGCTTGTACGTGAATGAATTTAGGTTTAGCTTCAGTATATGTAATGGAATGAATTAGGTTAAATCTTTTGTCCAAGAATCCATGGAATAATGTTTTGCATATTTGATTTCCAATCAAATATTTTTGCATCTTTTGATTGAGAAAACTTGCTAAAATTGGATGATTTTGTCTCCTTGATTGACAAACGAAATTTCCAGCTTGCCCTGAGTATATTTGCTCCACAAAAGATTTGAAAAACATATCTTTTGAATTTTCCTACAATTAAATTAATTAAAGGAATTATTAATCAATTAAAAATCCAAATAATTAATAAAAATAAGGAAATAATTCAAATTAATCTCAATGGGTCGTGCATAGGCCTTGGACAAAGTTTCAAGAAAGAATTTGAGGCCCATTAGCAAAAATGAAGTGTTTTGGGCAAAGTTGACTTTTGCAAATTCCCAAAAATCTCCCAACTTCTCCAATGCATATCTTGCTCAATTTTGATCATATGAACATGTTCTTGGACATTTTGGGAAGGTATTGAAGTCCTCTAACCAATGCCTTTTGTCCCATGTCATTTTGATTTACCAATCTCAAGTTATGGTCTTTGACTTAAAATGCCTTTTTGTTGACTTTGGAAATTGACCTATAATGTAGAAATTGATAACTTTTTGTGAGAGCATTTCTTGGACTTGGAATGTGAAGATGAGTTGTAGGAAATGTCATCCCCTTCAAAATGAGCATTGGATGGGATTTTTCTGATGAACCATGCAAAAGTTATGCCCTGGTCAAGCTACAGTTGACTTTTCAGCTGTCCAAAAATAGTAACTTTTGGCATCTTGATGATTTTTGAGCCATGCTTGAGGAATCATGATCAAGACTTGATCAAATGATGATTGTGGCTTCAAAATAAGATGTTGACCAAAAATTTTGAGTTTTTACTGTCAAATGACCATTTTGCCCCTGCAGTTGATTATGAACCAAATGAAGCTTTTGACTGTGCAACTTGACCATGTGAGTCTTGAAACTTGCCATGTAGATGCTTGAGGATATTTGTAGGCCTATGGGACTTGATTGGACCATTGAAAACCTCCAATTTCTTGAGAGAACCAAAACCCTAGTTTTTGATTGGCTTAGGAGGCATTTGGATTGTGCAACCCTTGAGTAGTCTTGAACCAATTGAAGATGATTCTTGACAAACTTTGAAGAATATGGGAGGGCAAATTTTGGGGTACAACACCAGTGCTTTGAACTTTGGGGGAATGACAACCCCAGAGACCAGACCCAACTCTTCAAAATCCAGCCCAGGAACCTTCTGGATTTCCATAGCGCTCAAACGCTCTTCTAACTGATTATACCTTTCATCAGCCGGGGGGTACTTCTCCTCATTGGAATCAGTTTCATTATCATACTCTTTAGGAATAAGGTCCTCTTCTCTGTCTTCAACCTCTTGATTCTTTCCCTCTTTAGATGAAGAAGCTAGCTCAACAACCCGTCTTGGTGGCCCTCTGAACCTCCTGCTCATATGTGCCACACCGGCCGTCCTCTTGGTTTTCTTGTTTTTCTTAGTAATCGGAGCCTTCAGCTCTTCCTGTCCTTTAGCCAGAGCTACAATCATCTGTTGGAATTACGTGTTCTGAGTCTGAAGATCTTTCACAGTTTGTTCAAGAGCCATTGCTGAAATAAACAATGGAGGAGATGAGAAACATGTTATAAATCCTGTTATGCAATGATATGTATGATATGTATGCAATGTTTTCAAGGATCTCGCGGGGTAAACAGAAGAGACTGTTAGAATTGGATTGCAGCTTTGATTGAAGAACTTTGTATCATTGAGAGTCCTTCTACGAGAGTCAAGCTCACCATATCAAGTGGGACATAGCCCCTGACTCAAGTTGTTGAGTTTTGATCTTCTGACGACATTGGATAGAGGAAAATAAATCCCCTTGTCCCTTGCTAGACGTCTGATTTATCATAACCTGCATCACAGGCCCTCGAGATCCTTGAAATGGTTAGTCATGATATGCTATGGTATGATGTTTATGATGTCATGAAAAATCACAGGTATAGCAAACACAGACAAATCACACCAAGTCCTTAGGTTTAAGGCCTGCTTGAGTTTTAAGGTCATACCCTCTTGAAGTTTAGTTAGTTTCAAACCTATCTTAGAAAAGTAATCGGGTTCTAAAGATTCTCAATATCACTGATCATCCTTTATCGGGCATTGTTTCAGCTCAAGCAATCTTTTCTTGCGGCCGAAATATCTCGAAAGTCTGATCTCAATGAGTGTAGCATCGGGTATTAACCAATCCTCAGCTCTATATCAAGGACGACTATCTCACTACTTTCTAATGGCCAAGTTTGTTCAACTAAGGTTCTAAAGTCTGTTAGTGCTTCATTACACAACGCAGCGGCCCCGTATTCTCCTCGTTTCCCCGCGAAGGATACCGGTACCAACCAAAGTGCCACACCAACACATCCATCGCTTAAACCATATTGGTCTATGCCGTACAGTCTCCACGATCTATTGTTGTTTACCAAAAAAATGCCCCCAGATCCGGGTGTAGGATCTATAGTAACCCAAGTAAAACCCTTTAATAATAAAGCAAACAAATAAGAAAGCAATTTTAAAATGACCTAGATCCTAAGGTAAACCCCACTTTATTTTTAATTCTCCAGCAGAGTCGCCAGTTCTGTGATACGGTGGCAGAACCGACTGTTAATACTGGTTTATGTTTTGTATTCGCAAATGTCGCGGTAAGCAAGAGTCGTCACCGAATTTTATTTTATCCAATCAGGAAAAGGAAAAAGAACAGAAAAACCTTTTTTGAGATGTTTCTAAGTACGGGGGGTAGATTATAGAAAGGGAAGGTGTTAGCACCATTTCTATCCGTGGTTTTCCACGTGCTCTTAGGTACTTGCTCATTTTGAAAACTGCTTGTGTGCGCTTGTTTTGAAAAGTTTTGTTTTACTTCATTTTAACCCTTGTTTCTGTCCTCAAGAGTGTTAGGAAGTTGTTTTTGAAAACTTTGTCTGAAAAGTGTTTGGTGTGAAAATTTTTGTTTGTTTTGAGCAAGTACCTAACAGTTATCTACCTACTCAAAAAAAGTCATTTCGTTCTCCTTTAGAAAATGCTATCCTATTATTAAGGAATGGGTAGCATCGTCGTTGGAGTTTTAAGGGACATTTAAAGGGACAAGTACGATCACAAAAGCAATGTTAGGAGGTGTTAGTAATCATCCTAAATCCTTAAAGATCTTTTTCCGAGGAAACATCCAAATGGGTCATTTGAGATCTTTCGGGGCTAGAGGACGACCACTAACAAACCATATACTTTATGACCGTTTAACCAAAGGCAACCGGAGTGGAGTAAACCCTAGGAGTGAGCATGTGCGAGTGACCTTTTTCAGTTAATTTGTCTTTGCATATTTAGGGTTTTCTACCTTTTTAATTTTCAAGTATTATTTCCATACAATCCTATTAGTCGTGCGTCTAGACGGTTAAAATTTGTAGGAATTTAAATTGCGGAAAGTTTAAAGTCCTAACTATTACAGGGCTTTTAGACATATACACAATTATTTAACTGAAAATAAAATGCAGAAATTTAAAACCCTAATTAATCTATTACAACCTCGAAACAGTTACAATAATAGAAAAAGAAATTAAAGGCGCGCGTGACAAATTAAATGCGAGAAATAATTAGAAGACCTAAAAATCTAATTGAAAAAATAATTTGGTTATTTTTTGAGAAAAATTGAACTATGTACAAATTAACCCTAATTTCTAATTGATTTAAATTATGTAAAAATGGAATTAAATTTCCCTAAATTAAATTAATCTAATTAATTATGGAAATAAAATATTTTTATGAAAAATATGATTTTTAATGTTTTTTTGTGATTTTTTGATTTAATGTAAAAAATATGATTTTTGGTGTTAGTTATAAAAAGGAAATAATTTATAAAATAATTAAAATAAAAGAATTAAGATAAAAATAAAGGAAATTGGGCCTGTTGTAAGCTGAATGGGGGGGGTGTTGTTGAATTATTCCAATCCCATTATGACTGAGCCCAATCATGCGCTAGATTTAGTGGTGACCGTGCTTGGAGGGTGTACCATGGACCTTACTGCATGGGACGTTGGATTGGTGATGGAGATGATCCATTGGCTGGATGTTGTGGTGCATGGTGGACGCCTGGCAATTTGGAGCATGGAATCTGTAATCAAATATGAAGAAAAAAAATAAAATGCTTGGACCTGGGATCGAACCCAGGTCCTCCCATTTTCAAACACACATTCTTGCCAGTTGCGTTGCGTTGCTTAGTTGTTAACATAATAACAACAATACATATTATATGTTAAAACATGAATAAACTGGAAAAAAAATAAAAACGCGCGTTTAATTCAAATGAGCCAGTGGTTATCAGCCAACTCATCATCTTCTTACCCAGTCCGTCGTTTTAGGCACGATACTTATAACTACAGACATGCTCCATAGCTACAAACCTGCAAACTTCCAACAGTCATTAAAGAAACCCTAAAACGACAATTGTTCAAACAGTCATTAAAATGCAAAATCAATTAAACCAAAAAATTCCAAATGATGATACAAATATCATGTTATGCTTAAAAGTTGTTAACCATGCGTAAATAACCAAAATCAAATTCAAGAAATATGCCAAACCGTGAGAGACGTGGAGGCCGATTCCTGGAGTTTTGAAGCGTGCAAATGATCCTATTACCTTTAGGAGATATCCAGGAAGAGATTGGTAGCTTTGAACTGCTTTGAATTTCCCTCTAAGCTTGAAACTGATCCATACTTTTTTTGGAAAAGTTTGAGTTTTGCTTGCTAGCTTGCATGACCTCAACCCTTGTTTTTTTGCATTGGTTGTGTTCTGTATAAGTACTAGACTGTATTAGGTTAACAAAAAACATGCATATCTTTGTGAATTACGGAGATTTAATTTGGTTTTGTTTTTGTATAATATCTTTCCAAAACAACCAAAATCATGCTATTTTTGATTCAATCAACCCTTGCACTACTTGGATATGATATGCTAGCTTGATTGGATTTGATTCCTACAAAAAATCAAATCAAAAATCAATCTTTTGTATTTTTTTGCAATTCTTTGATTTAATTTGAATTTTAAAGAATAAAAAATAAAAATAAAATAAATAATGAATCAAATAAACTGTAGATTCTGATTTGGGTCGTGGACCATGTCACAAGTAAGATTCAATCATGAAAAACTAGGCCCATTTGACAAAAAAATTCATTTTTGAGCACATTTGACTTTTGGCAATTTTGCAAAAATGGTCAACTTTGACAAGGCATATCTCCTCCAATTTTAACCCTAGAAAGGTGTTCTTGGACTTTTTAGAAATCTTAGGATGTCCCCTAAACAACCCTATTGGTCTCATATCAATTGGATCTTCCATGTTAATGTAATAAGCTTTGACCCAAAAGGTGTTTTTGTTGACTTTTCAAAAGGACCTATAATGTAGAACATCATATCTTTTGATGAGTGCATATTTTGAACTTGAGAGATGAAGATGGGTTGTAGGGAATTTCATCCTCTTAAAAATGAGCTTTGGATTTAAAATTTCTGATAAAGTATGAGGAAGTTATGCTTGGTCAAAGTTTGGTTGACTTTTCTTCAAAAACCCTAATTTAGCAACTTTTGGGTTTTGATGAATTTGGGGCATTCCTTGTGGAATCATGATCAACCCTTGATCAAATGATGAATATCACTTAAAAATGTTGATGTTGACCAAAATTTTTGAAGTTTGACTGCATGTGGGCCACAATTGACTTTTGACCTAGTACAGTTGATTTTCAGGCATCTGAGCAGTTGAGTGAGCAAACTTCTTGTGCAAGGCATAAAACTTGACATGGATGATCTTGAGAACATATTAGGACCGTGGAAAGCATTTGGGACCTTTGGATCTCCCATACCCTGATGAAAATGGAAACCCTAATTTGGGGTAAATTGCCTTAGGATAGAGTTTGTCTGGTCAACTCTTGGGCATCCTTGAGCAACTTGAGGACCTCAATGGGCATGTGTTGAGTAAAATGAGAGGGCCAATTTTGGGGTACAACAGGGTTGTTGTGGGAAGCCACTTGTGTCCTTAGCATCTGTTATGCTTATATATATATATATATATATATATATATATATATATATATATATATATATATATATATATATATATATATATATATATATATATATATATATATATATATATATATATATATATATATATATATATATATATATAGCATGGAATTAGGATAACAAACATTGCATGAAATCTCATGGAATTAAGTGCATGAATTGTTTCCAAAATTCATTCAAAACTTTCCAAAAGTGAAGACTTTCTATCATATGTATTTCAAACGGTTTCTCCAGCTTGAATATGTGATCTTGGGCCTCCAACACAATTAGAACAAAAGCCCATGCGCCTTAGATGATTTAATTGGAATTTTATTTGATTTATTTTGATTTTAAATTAACAAAATCAAGATAAATAAGAACAAAAACCATGGTGTAGTACCCCAAAATTTTCCCTCTCATTTCTCAAAGGATCAACCTGGACCCTCAGGTTTTCTTCCATCCAATTTCAAGCCTTGAATTACAAATTTTCCAAGAAAGTCATTCACAAGGGCAAAATGGTCATTTGCACACTAAAAAGTCAAACTTTCACTTTTACATCAAAATCAAGCTTCAAGAATCATATTTCATCAAGACACGTTGAAATATGAAGTTTGTTTCATCAAGAAATTCAAAAGTCAAAATTCTAAATACTTAGAATTTTTCTATGTGTTTAAGAAATATGACAAGCTCAGAACTTCTGATCAGATTATCACCATGATGCAAGCTGATTCTGGAAGAACTTCTGGAACAAAAGTTATAGATTTCAATAAGATCTAAAACATTGCAGAACAGAACTTATCCTGGAAATACTAGAATTTCAAGTTATAAATGTTCAAAGACACGTCCATGAAACTAAAGCACTCAGCAAATTCTGGATACTTTCAAGACAGAGTTGGGTCAGAACTTCTGGGCCAGTTTTCATAAAGGTTCAGTCATAGTTTGCAAGGGTAATTCAAAGAAGGTTACAAAGCGTGCTACAAGCTTCCTGGAAAGTCTGAGAGATCCTTCAGAACATATTGGAACAAAGAGATACAAGGATCAGAAGTTGGATGTTTGCTCTAAATTATGCTGAAGCTGAACCTCTGACCCAGAATTAAGCAATGATGCAAAATCTCACATTACAGGATTTCTGGTTTGATAAATATCATCATCATTTAATGCTCACAACTACTTTTGAGTCTTTATCCAAAGGATTTCCCCACGTGTGGCATAAAAGTACCATTACTGTCTTGGAAAAGCCAAACTCTTGTACAAGAGGGTGCTGGGCCCATGTGTTGCTTTTTCTTTTGAATTTACCTTTCCTTAATTACTGCTTACATTTCCAACTCAGGCGCTGCTATGGCTACAAACCACCATACTTGCTTCAAGAACAAGGCAGCTCCCTAGCATGTGATGGTTGTACTCTCCAAGCTACAAGATGTTTGCCTATATATTGAGAGCCATTGGCAACGGTAAAAGGGTCGAAAAATTGAGAAAGAAAAAGCCTTGAATCCCTGCTAAAATTCCAAGAGTCCAAAGTTGCAAACACAAAATACAAAACCTGTTAATTTTTTATTTCTTGCATTCAAACTCCATTTTTTCTCAAGTGTTTCTTGACTAAAACCATCCACACAGTTTCTGATTCACATATTAGAAGCTATCCTAACTTCTGTGTTCATACTGTAATACACTCTCTATCCACCTCTACCTCAAAGAAGTTAGAACATTACCCCTTGGCTATTCCAGAAGTTGAAAACTTCCAGCCTGCTGAGTACGTGAAGAAGCTGCTCAGAACATCACCAGAGTTCAGGACCAAACTCCAGTTCACAGAGTTATTTCCAGCTGCAAGGTAAGCTTCTGCTGACTCTCATCATATTACTTAGGCATTATCAGATTTGGATGTTAAAAAAAATACAATGTAGACATCATGTTTCTGAGGTTGTACGTATTGTGAGGTTTCACGTATTTGTATGCCTAAATAAGGAGTAAATTAATTCAGAACTTCTTAAGGAAATTAGAATTAGAAAATTAATGCCTGCCTCTGATTTATAGTTCTGATACCTCTTGTTTCTGAAACACTGATTTATAGTTCTGATACCTCTTGTTTCTGAAACACTGTGAAACCAGCCATAATTGTTATATGTGCACTTTCTGTTATATTGAGAAATGACTAAGTTGCAGATGTTCTGACTAGCATGGAGAGGGAGACCAAGTTCTGCCAGTGGTATCAGAACTTTTGAAATCTTCTTTGTTCCCAGTGGACCCAGAGCTTCTGACTTTTACCTATTTTTACTAATATGATCTATGTTTTGTAGCACGCTAGAGTCAGAACTTCTGATCTCCTTTAGTCAATAATACGCTGATTCTATTTTCTTTTTCCTCACTATTTTTCTTATCACTTCTTATTTCATTAATCAAAAACACCAAAAATATTTTTCACTTTTACATGCTTTATTTTATTTTTTAAAACAAAAAGATCAAAAATATGTTCTTAAACAAAACTTATCTCTTTTCTAAAACAAAACAAGTTCATTTCACATCTTCTTGTACATTCTTATTCATTCAATATGGTTGTAATAGTAATTTAGGATTTATTTTTATTTGCAATCCCCATTTGTAAATATATACCCCCATCCCCATAATGCTTGTAATAACGTTGAATATCTATTTTCTGTACTTTTTATTGCTTTCATATAATGTTAGTAATTAGGGTGTGAATGGCAAGACATGAAATTGACAAGTAGATAACCCTAATCAAGACTAAAAATGCATGAAATCAAACACACTTGCACACTATCACCCCTAGGGTAATCCCACCTTGTTGCCTATCGGAAATATATTCATGTCCCTCGAACATGAGCGTTTTAGCAAAGACCCTCGATAAAAGATCATAGTCCCTCGATGACCCTCGATGTTGCCTTCGGTAAATGATCTAGTCCCTAAATGACATTGCTAAAACGTACCATAGGTTGCCTTCTATGACTATACAAACGTCTCACACTCGTCCCTTCACATCCAACGATGGGGCTTCTCAGCAAAACAATGGTAAGATAGTAACATCTAAAGGAAAAGGGAATGAACAAGAAATACATTTGAGTAGGTAGATTGATCCTAATTACTTGCTCCATTGCAAAACAAACATCCTTGCTATTTCCAAAACAATCACATACACCTTCAAACATTTTACAAAAAATTGAAAACATTTTCAAAAGATCAACATCTTTGTATACATTCTTACGAACAAGAATCATTACAAAGATTGCCTAAACAATGGCCTCTTTACAAAATACTTTCAAAAACCATACAAAGTACAAATTCAAACAAAAGCAAGTGATCTAGCAAGTAACTAAGAGCCCATGGAAAACCATGGATGAAAAGGGTGCTAATACCTTCCCTTTTCATAATCTACCCCCCGAACTCAAGAAATAATCTCAAAGGTCTTTCCTGTGCTTTTTCACCTTTCCTTTTGGATAAAAGAAAAGTCGGTGGTGACTCTTGCTAACCGCAACATTTGTGATCAAATGCAAAACACCCAAGTCAGTTCTTCCTATGCATCACAGAACTGGCGACTCTGTTGGGGATATTTTTAAAAGTGGGGTTACCTTAGGGATAGATCACATTTATTTGCTTACATTTTTTGACTTGTATGCTTTACATTATGGTTCTTTGTTTGGGTTTGAATCCTCTACCCGAATTTGGGATACATTATAGGTAAGTAGCAATACGTTGTGGAAACTGTGCGGGGTACACCGACATGGTCTAAGCAATAGCTATGTTAGTGCGACATATTTGTGGGTATCGGTAGCCTTTGAGTTAATCAAAGAGAATACGGGGCCGCTGAGTGATGTCATAAAGCACTAATGAACTTTTAGAACCTTTACTTGACCAACCTGGCCTTTAGGATGTAGTGAGATGGTCAGCTTTGGTGCAGTCCAAAGTTGGTAGATACTCGATACTACACTCATTGAGGTTTGGTTTCTTGGGATATTTCGGTCGCCATTAAAAAGGCTTGAGCTGAAACAATGACCACGGAAACAATCCAGTGATATTAAGCTCCTTAGAACCCGGTTACTATTACTAGGACAGGTTTGAGCCAACTGAACTTCAAGAGGGTACTTACTTATAAAACTCCATGCAAGCCTAAACCTAAGAACTTGTTTGCTTTGTTTGTATATGCATACTTGTACATAACATCATGAACATCATATACATCCACTAACCATTTTAAGGATTTTGGATTCATCTTTGTTCTTGTTTTGTAGGATATGGATTCACTTCGCAGGAAAACTATTCAAGTCAACCTTGTAAGGATCCCTCCATAACTTAAGTAGCTAGCTTCAAGGATTCCTGAAAAATCTCCATTTACCGAGAGACATGGTCGCCTACTTAACTTGGTCACCTCCAACACAGATGAGGACATGATGAAGGTGCTTTTTCAGTTCTTTGACCCTTTACACCATTGCTTCACCTTTCCCGACTATCAACTTGTGCCTACTTTGGAAAAATTCTCCCAACTCTTGAGAATTCCCATTCTCAATCAACTACCTTTCAACGGTACAGAAAAAGAGCCAAAGCCAGAAGATATTGCTCAAGCTCTACACTTGCACTCATCTGATGTCACAACCCATTGGGAAACAAGGAGTGGTGTCAAAGGTTTCCTAGCAAAGTTCCTGTTTGAGAAAGCCCAAAGCTATTGGAATTCCTTAGACTTGCAATCCTTTGAGGAAATTGTGGCTCTCCTCATCTATGGGATAGTTTTGTTTCCAAATCCTGACCAACTCATAGATGTGAACACCGTCAAAATCTTCATATCCCGCAACTCGGTGCCTACATTGCTAGGAGATATCATACACTCTTTTCACACTCCCACAATGAGGAAAAGAGATGTCCTTATGTGTTGCCCTCCTCTCTTGTCAAGATGGTTTATTTCGCATCTTCCCCAATCTGTATTAAAGAATGAGCAAGGTTCAAGGTGGTCACAAAGGTTGACGACGCTCAAACATTCAGACATTCATTGGTGCTCCCGATCCAAAGATAATGTTATCATTGTCGACCGTTGTGGAGAATTTCCTAATGTCCCTTTACTTGGAATTAGGGGAGGTATCACCTACAACCCTTGTTTGGCCTTAAGACAGTTTGGTTATGCCCGAAGGGATGGCCCACATGAGATGTTGATTCAAGGTTTGGTATTTGACTACGACAACGACGATCAAGGTCTTCACCAGAAATTCATCCGATCTTGGAGGATGTTAAACAAGGTGGATAGAAAGACTTTGTGGCACAAAAATTCCATCCCTCTTGAGCCTTACCTCAAATGGGTATGAACTCGTGCTCAGAGTCTTATGATGCCTTACCCCTCCATTCTCCCGGTAATCATTGAGCCTGTCATGGAAGGAGATGTTCCATACACTATCTTACACCCTGACATGCCCACCTCTCTTGAAGACCTACGAAGAGATTGGATACAAATCAAAAGAGAGCGAGATACTTTCGAAGCCCAATTCTACGCAAGAGAGAAGAAGGTTTTGGAACTCACTAGGCTACTTCATGAGGAGCACACTCTCAATGCCTACATTGCACCAAAGAGGACGCGTACTACTTTTCTATCTTAGAGTTTTTGTATTATTTTTTCCAAAGGGCATTGATGTACTCAAGCTTTAACTTATTAATATAACGTGTGTTTCCTTTTTGTCTAAAGCAAATTTGAATCTTTGAAATCCTTGAAAATCATTACATATGCATATACCATTCATCATAACATAAGCAGGTCTTTTGCAACAAGTCTCCTCAGCAAGATGGATCTCAAGCAAACAGTGAAAGACCTCCAAGCTCAGAATACACAGTTTTAGCAGTTGCTCTTGACCCTAGCCAAGGGACAAGAAGAATTGAAGACTTTGTTGGCTGAAGAGAGGAAAAAGAAAACAAAAAAGGTAACGGGAGTCTGTTGTACCCCAAAATTTGCCCTCCCATTTTCTCAACATTTCTCATCACAAAGCCCTTGGAGATCAAGATCCAGTTAGGGTTTCATCTGCTCAAGACTTCTCCTTGCACTGTTGACCCAAATTAGGGTTTGTGTTTGCACAAAGTTGTTTTGACCTAAAATTCCTAAGATGACTTTCATGCTTCATATTGGACTCCCAAGTTTGTCCATACCATGTTTCAAGTCTTGATTCCAAATTTTGCCCAGTCAATTGGACAGTTGACCTAGAAATCAACTATATTGGGGAAAAGTCAACTGTGGCCAATTGACAGTCAAATCTCATGAAAATTGACCCACATCAACATTATGAACTCACATGGACCATTTGATCAAGTTTGGATCACAATTCCACAAGAAATTTGATCAGATCACCAAAAGGGCAAAATGGTCATTTTTAGGGTTTTGACTGCACAGAGGCAATTTTTGATTGTTTGACCTAGCCAATGGCAAACCAAGCTCACATATGGATTCAAAAAAACCCATGGAATCATCTTGATATGCTCAACAAGTTCAAAAGATCCCAAATGCACAAGATTGACAATTGAATTTCCCAGTCAATTGATCAATTTTGACTGTATACTGAAAAGTCAAACTTTGACTTTTTGGTCAAAATCAAGAGTCAAGATTCATTTTTCATCAAAACATGCCAAATCATGAAACTTGTTCACCAAGAAATCAAAAATTGCAAATTAGGGTTTGAAATGAGAATTTTTCATAACTTAGAATTTTTCTAAGTTATGAAAAACCCTAATTTTTTCCCAACTTTGCCCCACCTTCTCACCAAGATTCATTTGGATTCAAGCAAAAGTCAAAACATGAAAGTTGTAGCTTGGTGCATAATCTACAACTTTGATTCACAAAGTTTTCCCAAAAGAAGCTTTTATCTCAAGTTACAATTTTTGGAATAAGGGTACTAAACCATTCTTAACTTAGTGAAAATTTGACCTATTTTGGCAAGGTTTTCTACCTAACTTCAAGACCATTTTCCATATACTTCCACTTAGAATTTCAATTTACATTTCAAATATGGATTGTAGTACACATTCCAAGCTTTCCAAAATGTCCAAGAACTCATCAAACAACCTCATAACTTGAGAGATTCGAATTTTGCAATATGGCAAAAAGTCACTTTGATTCATGGCCATGTACATGTTCATAACTTGTGCAAATTTCTCAAACCAGCATGCCACTTGATTGCAGGCCCTTTAACCATCCAACACTCAATAATTTAATGCATGTTCATTGTGCTAAGGCCTTGTTTCATGAGTTTATGCATTACATGTTGGATTAGGCCATAAATGGAAAAAGTGAAATGGCCATTTTTGCAAAAGCAAGCTTTATGTCATAATGCAAATCCACAAGTACAGATGAAATCTAATTGGCACAAGATTATGAGCAAAACACTCTGATCAAGACAAGGTTAGCAGCATGTTTAGGGGGCCTCTACTGGCCTAGAACATCAACTTGGTTTTGCTTGCTTAAGTGTGAAGAAAAGTGGCATAACATAACACAACTTTGATCTCAACATTAGAACACTGAAGCAAACATTGTATACACCTTCTAATCATCCAACCCAAGCTAGAACACGAGCAAACAAGGTCCCAAACACTCTCATTCCCAGAATCACTCTCAAACTGCAAAAACAGAGTTCTCACTGCAGTTTGAGTGCCAACTCTCATCCCTTGCATGATTTCTTGCCCAAAGCTCATCAAACACATTCCCTAGCATCAATGCAAGCTAACCAAAACCTAAAACACGACCTATAATTCCTCTAACCAGTTCCACCATTTTCATTTTCTTGTTTTACAGTTGGAGGTCCATAGCTCGATTCAAGGTGGCTCAAAGCAAAGTAAGCATTGGAATAGCATCACCACACTTCAGGCAAGCTGTACAGATCATCATCTTGCTCTGAAAGCTCCCCCATTGCCAGATAGAACTTCAATTGAACAGGTATTTTCTTGAACTTCTAACTCTTAGCCTAGGCATCATTAGCTCTAAGTTTGTGAATAAGAAGTGTTCTACTCATGCCCCTGAATCTGTACATGCTTTTACTTTTCATTTATTTTGCTTGAGCTGTGAGAATTTAAGGTTTGAATATGGCAGAAAAGTTAGGTCATGATTTGGGATTGTCAAAATTCTCTCTCATTTCTGAGAGTTAGGATGAGTTCTTTATATATTTAAAATCGTGATTCAATGCTTAACATTTCTTATGTTGGAAGTTTGTGCAAAAGCTCAAGGAATCAGGATGTTTGAATTCCTGGTACAGGCGCGCGTTTTGACATTTTTTTGTCTGAAGGTTGAAGAAGAAGCTTCATGGGCTGGGCTTTTGTGTCATTTCTCTTCACACCATATTTTTGGTTTTGCACCCCCTGAGCCCATTTTGTTTATTTGCTTGATTTTTTGACTTTTCCTTTTTTATTCTGACTTATTTATTTTTGCTAATAATATTAAAAACATAAAAAATATTTTTTGCACCATTTTTATATTTTTTAGGCATTTATTTGATTATATTGATATTTGTACATAAATAAATATGTAAACTTACTTTTATTTAAAAATACCAAAAATAATATAAACACATTTTATTTTTATTTTTATTTTGTTTTATCTTCTTAAAATATTTTATATAAAATATCCCTTTTTATAAATATTAAATATTATTATTTATATATATATAATATATATTTAGTAAATAATACATATATATATATACTTATTAGAATATTTAGGTAAATAATACAAAAAATATATTTATTTTTATTTTATTAATATTTCATATGAAAAATACTTTTTACAAATATACTTCATATTTTATTTTATTTTGTATATAATAAATAAATACTTGTATATATTAAAGAATTAATGCATTTACTTAATAAAAACTAGGGTTTTGCCCTAAATATGAAAATTACTCCAAAAATAATACCTTTTTGTTTTTATTTATTTGACATATAAAAAATACCTTTTTTCCATATAAAAAACCCTTTTGGCATTTTGCATCTTTATTTTATTTTCCATTTAATTTATGCAATTAATTATCTTGTAAATATTCTAAAATTGATGTAATAGCTAGGTTTAATTTCCTTGTCTAAATATCCCCCCATTTGAACATTTGGACCCCCCTCCCCATATTATTGTGTTGTAATAGTGTAGGAATTTTAAATTTCGCACTTTAACGCTTTCTAAATATACCATGCTAGAATTAGGGTTTGTATGCAAATAAAAAGAACAAAATAGTTTGACCTAATTTCAAAATAATCAAGCATGAATATGGACAACACTTATCACACTTGCACCCCTAGGGTATTCCACTTGTTGCTTTCAATAAATTGGCCATATTGCATGTTAGGTCTCTTTGTGCAAAACAAACACAAATCAAATGATCATAGTCCCTCGATGACGCTTTCGAAAAGTTGCCTAAAATGATCAAGTCCCTTTCAAAGAAAAATTGCCCAAAGATACTTAGCACTATTGCAATTATGGTCTAAACGATGACCCGCGCCCGTCCCTTTCACCTCCTAACACAAGATTGTCCACCAAATGCAATGGTGGAACAAAATTGTTAAAAAGGTTAAAACATAACAAAAATCTTTGAGAACTTTAGGGTAGATAGCTCTTAAGTACTTGTCAATTTGCAAAAGAAAACACTTGCCTATTTTCAAATCACACTTCACAAACACTTTCAAAACAAACTTTCAAAAAACCTTGAAACATCTTTTCAAAAATACAAGCACCTTTTGTAAAACATTCGAGTAAAGAATTGTTACAAGGGTAGCCTATACAAGGCATGTTTTTCAAAACCTTTTCAAAGCCCCACACAAAGCACCATTTCAAACAATTGAAAACCAAGGCAAGTTGATCTAAGCAAGTACCTAAGAGCCCGTGGATAACCATGGATAGAAAGGGTGCTAATACCTTCCCTTTCTATAATCTACTCCCCGAACCCAAGAAAAATCTCAAAGGTTTTTGCTGTGCTTTTTAAACCTTTCCTTAGGATAAAATAAAAAGTCGGTGGCGACTCTTGCTCAACCGAAACATTTGCGAAAACAAACGCAAAACCATAGTCAGTCCTCCCACCGTATCACAGAACTGGCGACTCTGCTGGGAAAAATTTTAAAGTGGAGTAACCTTAGGGCTTAGATCACTCTCTTGCATGATTAATTGTTTGTCTTGTTTGCTTTACATTTTGGCTCTTTTGTTTGGGTTTGCAATCCTACACCCGGATTTTGGGAAACATTCATAGATAGCAATACGTTGTGGAAACTGTGTGGGGTATACCGACACGGTCGAAGCAATAGCTATATTAGTGCGACATATTTGTGAGTACCGGTAACCCTTGAGTTCAATCAAGGAGAGTACGGGGCCGCTGAGTGATGTCACTAAGCACTAATGACCTAGAACCTTACTTGACCATCTTGGCCTTTTATTAGGGGTAGTGAGATGACCGGCTTTGGTGCAGTCCGAAGTTGGTAGATACTCGATACTACACTCATTGAGGGTTGTTTTCTTGGAATATTTTGGTCGCTAGTTAAGTGGCTAAACCGAAACAATGAACAATGAAAACAATCCAATGATATTGAGCTCCTTAGAACCCGGTTACTATTTATAGGACAGGTTTTTAAGCCAACTACACTCAAGAGGGTACTTACCTATGAAACCCCATGCAAGCCTGAAACTAGGGTTTGGTGTGAATTGCTTGTACATATGTTTTGTGCATACATCATAGACATCACAAAGCATCATATGCATTCACTAACCATTTCAAGGGTTTAGATCTTCATTTTTGTTCTTGTTTTGTAGGTCATGGAAATTCCTCGCAGAAATACCATCCAAGTCAACCTTGTGAGAATCTCTCCTCAACTCAAGGAGCTCACCTCAAGAATTCCGGAAAGCTCATCCTTCAGTGAAAAACATGGTAGACTGCTCAGCTTAGTCAACACCAACATTGAAGAAGACATGATGAAAGTGCTATTCCAGTTCTTTGACCCTCTTCACCATTATTTCACTTTCCCTGATTACCAGTTGGTGCCCACTTTGGAGGAGTTTTCTCAACTCCTAAGAATCCATATCCTTAATCAACTACCCTTCAACGGTACGGAAAAGGAACCAAAGCCGGAAGATGTTGCTCGAGCATTACATCTACAGCCATCTGAAATCAAGGGGCATTGGGAAACTAGAAGTGGCGTCAAAGGATTCTTAGCAAAATTCTTGTTTGAGAAGGCACAAGAGTGTTGGAATTCATTGGACCTACAAGCCTTTGAAGAGATTGTTGCACTCCTTATCTATGGGTTGGTCTTGTTCCCAAATTCTGACCAATTGGTAGATGTCAACGCCGTCAAAATCTTCTTGTCCAGAAATCCAATACCAACATTGCTTGGGGACATTCTTCACTCATTTTACACACGAACAATGAGAAAGAGGGGTGTTCTCATGTGCTGTACTCCTCTCCTTGCAAGGTGGTTTATTTCGCACCTTCCACAATATGTCTTGAAGAATGACCAAGGCTCAAGGTGGTCCCAACGGTTGATGACTCTTACTCACTCTGATGTACATTGGTGTTCTCGGTCCAGAGAGAATATCATCATCGTCGATCGTTGTGGAGAGTTTCCTAATGTTCCTTTACTTGGAATCAGAGGAGGTATCACCTACAACCCTTGCCTAGCTTTGAGGCAATTTGGATATGCACGGAGGGATGGCTCTCATGACATGTTGATTCCTGACTTAGTTTTTGACTTCGACAACGATGCGCAAGGACTTCGCCAAAGATTCATCAGAGCTTGGGAAAGGCCCAACAAGGTTGATAGCAAGACTCTGGGACACAAGAACTCCATCCCTCTTGAGCCTTATCTCAAGTGGGTACGAGCCCGAGCCCAAAGTCTAATGATGCCTTATCCTCATGGTCTCCCTGTGATTAAAGAGCCTGTCAAGGAAGGAGAGGTCCCCTACACCATCCTACATCCAGACATGCCTACATCGTGGGAGGAAATGCAGAAAAGTTGGATTCAGCTCAAGGAGGAACGGAACACTTTTGAAGCTAGCTTCTACGCCAGTGAGAAGAAGGTTCTAGATCTTACCCGCCGACTCCATGAGCAAGAGACTCTCAACACCTACATTGCGCCAAAGAGGATGCGCAACGTCTTTTTGCCTTAAGAAGTTGTTTTTGTAATATTTGGCCCATGGGGCATTTATGTACTAACAAATTTCTTCTTATTAATATGACGTGCGTTCTTTTTTGTCTGAAACAATTTTGAATGTTCTGAATCCTTGAATGCATTGCATACATAAGCATACCATTCATCATGTGCATAAGCAGGTCTCACGCCAGGTTTCCTTATCTGTCTGCTGTTTATTTCAGTAGGATGGATCTCGAGCAAACAGTCAAAGACCTACAAGCTCAGAATGCACAGTTCCAGCAACTCCTGATGACCTTGGCTAAAGGTCAGGAGGATATCAAGACCCAACTAGGGAACAAGGACCCAGTAAAGAAGAAGAAAAAGAGACTCGGGGTGGCTACTTTGGGGAGAAGATTTGAAGGAGAGGCCAGGAGGGTGCTTGAATTTCCTCCTACTTCTGATGAAGGAACCAGTAAAAAAGGTGGGGATGCGGTACCTTCCGAGTCCGATGTGGAAGAAGAAGAGGAGGTTGAAGAGGATGAAGATTATTCGGATCAACAATACCCTCCAGCTGATGATAAATACAAGGGTTTAGAAGACAGATTGGCCGCCATGGAGCTACAGAGAGTACCGGGTTTGGATTTTGAAGACTTGGGTTTGGTTGCCGGGATTGTGATTCCCCCAAAATTCAAAGTGCCAGTGTTTGTGAGGTGTGATGGGCTGTCCTGTCCAAAAATGCATCTCAGGTCCTACGTGAGAAAGATCCAACCCTATACGGCATATAAAAACCTGTGGATCCATTTCTTTCAAGACAGCCTTTCTGGAGCTCAATTGGAGTGGTTTTATCAGCTAGAGGGAACCAGCGTCCGAAATTGGGAAGATTTGGCCACCGCTTTTTACAAACAATACCAGTATAATTCTGACCTTGCTCCTACGCGTACCCAACTTCAGGGTATGTCACTAGGAACAAGCGAAGGGTTCAAAGAATATGCATAAAAATGGAGGGATTTGGCTGGCAGGGTGCAGCCTCCTTTAACCGACCGTGAACTTGTTGATATGTTTCTAGGGACCCTATCTGGGCCATATTTCAACCATCTGATTGGTAACTCTTCCGCTGGGTTTACCGATTTGATCTTAACAGGCGAAAGAATAGAAGCTGGCATCAAGTCAGGAAAGATTCAGAAGAGCATTGCTGCAAGTGTCGAGAAGAAGCCTTTTAAGAAGGAAACGGCTATGGTATATTCTCAGAGAAGAGCAGGGAAGACTGAGCGGCGGCCAACTGTGGGGGCCGTAATGATTCAAAATACTTCAAGTGAACAGCCTCGCTATAACCAGTCCAGACCAAATCAGCAATGGGTGGAACGGCCACAACGGCAGTTCACCCGCATTAATATGACGCCAGCGCAAGTGCTTCCCCATCTGTTGAAGTTGAATCTTGCCACCATCAAGGAGGCACTAAAGAATGTGAATACGTCCTCTCCGCATTACCATCCTAATGCCAAATGCGCCTACCATTCTGACAGTGTCGGGCATGACACCAATGATTGTTGGGCACTCAAGCATAAAATCCAAGACCTGATAGAGGCGAAGGAAGTGGAGTTCGACGCTCCGGAGAAGCCTAATGTGATATCTGCCCCCATGCCGAAGCACGGCCGAAATGTCAATGCCATTGAAGAAGATTTGTATGTTGCTGATGTCAATGATCTGATAACTCCATTGTTAACCATCAAGTTGAATCTGTTAAGGGTCGGGATCTTCCCGTGATGTATTGAAGATTGCTATTGTTGTTACTCTCTGCCGTTTGATTGTCCGCTACTGAAAAAAGGCATCCAAGGCCTTATAGATAGTCGACAAATTTTGTTTGAAAAAGTTTCTGCCATTCCAACTCATACTGAAGATGTCTCAATCATAACCATTCACGACAATCTTTCCAAGGCCGTCAGAAAGCCTGTTAAGATTACACCAGTTACGAAATCTGTTCCTTTGAAGATAACAATGCCAGGGCCTGTCCCCTATGTTTCTGAGAAGTCGATACCATGGAACTATGGCGGTGACGTCTACTACCATGGTATTAAACAAATCGAAATAAGTGAAGAAAGTTCGGATGATGAAGAAGCCAGCATTGGTAACATTGCAGGCACGAGCAAAATCACCCGGAGCGGGAGAATATTTTCTCCAGAGATTGCCCCTCCAAGAGCAATCTTTGGACCCTCATCTGCCGACAAGGTCATCCCTGCACCAATAAAACTTTCTGCTAGAACTCCTTTGATAGAAGACATTGTTGTTCCTAGTACTGTCTCTCCTATCGCTGCTGACAAAGGTAAGGGAATCCAAGATGAGCTCGTCAGGACGAGGGCTCAACCCTTGGTCATCCCGGAAACCTCCAAGAAGGAAATGGATGAGATTTTGAGGATAATCAAAAGAAGTGATTACGATGTGGTAGAACAACTGGGGAAAACCCCCTCAAAGATCTCCATGCTGGCATTACTACTTTTCTCAGAGGCGCACGCTAAAGCTCTGATAAAATTCCTGAAGGCAGCCCATGTGCCCCAGGAAACTTCGGCAGATCAGTTCCAAAATTGCGTGGCTAGCCTTACTTCGGACAATGGATTAGGTTTCTCTGATGCCGACCTAACTCCTAAAGGTAGAAACCACAATGATGCTTTACACATTTCGGTCGAGTTCCGGGGAACTACTCTCGCACATGTCTTGGTCAACACTGGTTCGTCGCTGAATGTTTTGCCTAAGAAGGCCTTGGACCGACTAGATTGTGAAGGGTTGGAGTTGAAGCCGAGTGATATTGTTGTCAGAGCTTTCGATGGTTCGAAGAGAATGGTCCATGGGGAGGTTGAAATTCCCGTCAAGATAGGCACTGAGGTGTTTAAATCTACTTTCTATGTGATGGACATCCGTCTGTCATACTCTTTCCTGTTGGGTAGGCCTTGGATACACCATGCTGGGGCAGTCACCTCCTCCTTACATCAGATGTTGAAGTATCCCGTCAAGGGAAAGATCATTACTGTCCATGGCGAAGAGGAGTACATGATTAGCCATTTGAACTCTTTCCGATATGTGGAGGTAGAAGGTGAGTTCATTGAGACGCCATTCCAGCATTTCGAAGAAGTCCTTCCTGAAATAACAATAGCAAAGTTGGCAGCTGAGACACCGAGGCAGATGGCCAGGATGGCATCTCTGGAAGACGCAAGGGCCGCAATAAAGGAAGGGAAGAATTCAGCATGGGGGCAGTTGCCTGATATTCCGCATAAAACCGACAAATTTGGATTGGGGTTCACTACCGCAGGCCAGAAAGCTATGCGCCGTTCGAAGATTGAAAGGGCGCCAGTCAAAATTTCTCCCTACGGAATCAACGCTTTGAAGGATGAAGACAAAGAGAGCAGCATCGAAGAGTGGATTTACCCGACTGTCAAAGGAGGATTGAGCAATTGGGAGGCAAAAGACTTTGTCCCCATCACTTTTATTCATCAGTAATTTATCTGTCAAACATTTTTCTATTGGTCTGTAATATTTATTTTCAAACAATCCGTACACTATCTTTTCACCTCATGCCTTGCCCGGGGCATGTAGGTCCATTTGTAAGGGTTTTGATTATTTTTCATATCCATATGCCATGTTTAATGATTCATTGGACATTTTTTATTTGATAAACTGCTTGTGTTCATTTTCTTTCCTTTTGCATTTTTTGTTTTGTTTTAAGGATGGCTATCCCTTACACACACCCACACTCACAAATTCAGGTACCCATCCACTTCGGATTCCATGGGCGACTATTCTATTATATCCTTCAATAACTCTGAAGATCTGGTCAATCAAGCCGAGTATGAGGATGACGAAGGTTGTGAAGTACCAGGGGAACTAGCCAGACTTCTACAGCAAGAGGAGAGGGCCATCTTACCGCACGAAGAGTCATTGGAAACTGTCAATTTGGGAACTGAGGAAGACCGGAAGGAAGTACAAGTGGGTGCCAATCTGGAACCGAGTGTCAAGGAACGCCTGATACAGTTGTTGAATGAGTATGTTGAAATCTTCGCTTGGTCCTATGAAGACATGCCGGGTTTAGATACAGACATTGTGGTTCACCGTCTCCCCACAAGAGAGGATTGTCCACCGATCAAGCAAAAAGTCCCCCGAATGAGGCCTGACATGTCTGAAAAAATCAAAGCAGAAGTGATGAAGCAATTCGACGCTGGCTTTCTGGCCGTTACGTCCTATCCTCAATGGGTCGCTAACATCGTGTCGGTACCTAAGAAAGATGGCAAAGTCAGGATGTGTGTGGACTACCGGGATTTGAATAGGGCCAGCCCCAAAGATGATTTTTCACTTCCACACATTGACATCTTGATCGACAATACGGCTCAGCACAAAGTGTTTTCCTTCATGGATGGATTCTCGGGTTACAATCAAATCAAAATGGCCCCCGAAGATATGGAGAAAACAACTTTTGTCACACAATGGGGCACTTTTTGTTACAAAGTGATGTCGTTCGGGCTGAAGAACGCAGGGGCAACTTATCAACGGCCATGGTAGCTTTGTTTCATGATATGATACATCATGAAATTGAAGTTTACGTAGACGATATGATAGCTCGGTCACAAACAGAGGAGGAGCACCTTGAGCATCTAGAAAAGTTGTTTGCCAGATTGAAAGAATACAAGCTCAGGCTGAATCCAAGCAAGTGCACTTTTGGAGTTAGGTCTGGTAAACTCCTGGGATTCATTGTAAGCAACAAAGGCATTGAAGTCAATCCAGCAAAAGTGAAAGCAATACAAGAGATGCCTGCTCCCCGTACTGAAAAGGAGGTTAGAGGATTCTTGGGGCGCTTAAACTATATTGCCAGATTCATTTCTCATCTGACTTCTACCTGTGAGCCAATCTTCAAACTCTTGAAGAAAGATCAGGTAGTCGAATGGAACGACGATTGCCAAGCTGCTTTTGACAGAATCAAGGAGTATTTGCTAGAACCTCCTATTCTGATGCCACCCGTCGAAGGAAGACCATTGATCATGTATCTGACCGTCTTGGATAACTCAATGGGGTGTATTTTGGGCCAGCATGACGAGTCTGGTCGAAAAGAGCATGCTATTTATTACCTTAGCAAAAAGTTTACCGACTGTGAGACTCGCTACTCACTGCTCGAGAAAACTTGATGCGCTTTGGTATGGGCTGCTCGCCGACTAGGACAGTATATGTTGACTCATACTACCTTGTTGATTTCCAAAATGGACCCTATCAAGTATATCTTCGAAAAGCCCGCTTTATCTGGGAGGATAGCTAGATGGCAAATGATTCTAACTGAGTATGACATCCAGTACACCACCCAAAAAGCTATAAAAGGGAGTGTATTAGCTGACCATCTGGCTCATCAGGCTATCGAAGATTATCAACCCATGAGATTTGACTTCCCGGACGAGGACATCATGAATTTGGACAACATTGAAAGAAACGGACCGTATGACGGACCCGAAAAGGGATCCCGATGGACCCTGTACTTTGATGGTGCTTCAAATGCACTTGGAAATGGTATCGGTGCGGTACTCTTTTCTCCGGAAGGTTGTCACACTCCTTTCACGGCCCGACTTTGCTTCAGCTGCACAAACAACATGGCTGAGTATGAAGCTTGCATCTTTGGTCTCAAGGCTGCTATAGACTTGGGGATCAAATCTTTGATTGTATTTGGGGACTCGGCTTTGGTTATCAGTCAATTCAAAGGAGAGTGGGATACCAAGCATCCTAATATTATCCCATACAAAGAACATGTCCTGACATTGTTGCCTCACTTCGAGCAAATTACCTTCGAGCATTTCCCGCGAGAAGAGAATCAGCTAGCAGATGCTCTGGCTACAATGTCTTCCATGTTTAAACTCAACTGGGATAACGAGGCTCCCCAAATCACCATCGAGCGAATGGATGAACCTGCACACTGTCATGAGATTAATACCGAAGAAGTAGTGGAACAACCTTGGTTCCATGAAATCAAGAGGTATCTCGAGACCATAGATTATCCCGAAGGAGCTTCCGTAAATGACAAGAAGTTCTTAAGGAAATTCGCTGCTAAGTTTTTCCTGAGCAAAGGCATCCTTTACAAACGAAGCCATAATTGTGTATTACTCCGATGCGTTGACAAAGCTGAAGCAGAGTTGATCATGACTGAGATACACAGCGGCACATTTGGCACTCACTTGAGCGGGCATACAATGGCTAAGAAGATCCTAAGGGCAGGCTATTACTGGTCTACCATGGAAGCTGACTGCCATCAACATTCCCGTACTTGCCACAAATGTCAAGTCTACGCTGACAAAGTTCATATCCCTCCGGTTCCTCTCAACATTCTGACGGCTCCTTGGCCATTTGCAATATGGGGCATTGACATGATTGGAGAAATCAAGCCCACGGCTTCCAACGGACATCGCTTCATCCTAGTTGCCATTGACTATTTCACCAAATGGGTTGAAGCAGCTTCCTTCGCCTCTGTTACTAAAAATGTGGTTGCCCGCTTCATCAAGAAAAATCTCATATGTCGGTATGGTGTTCTAGACAGGATCATCACAGACAACGGTACAAATCTGAATAACACAATGATCACCGCATTATGCGAACAGTTCAAGATTTATCATCACAATTCATCTCCCTATCGGCCGAAGATGAACGGTGTTGTTGAAGCTGCGAACAAAAACATTAAGAAGATCATTCAGAAATTGACAGTCACTTACAAAGACTGGCATGAGATGTTACCGTTTGCTCTACATGGATACCGTACGACGGCACGTACTTCAACCGGGGCAACCCCATTTTCGTTGGTATATGGCATGGAAGCTGTCCTGCCTATGGAAGTTCAGATTCCTTCTCTAAGGATTATGAAGGACACAGGTTTGAATGGAGATGATTGGATGCAGACCCGACTTGATCAACTCAATTTGATCGACGAGAAACGACTCGCTGCTATATGCCATGGTCAGACGTATCAAAAGCGAATGATCAAGGCCTTCAATAAGAAAGTCAGACGTCAAGTGTATCAAGTCGGAGATCTCGTAATCAAGCGGATTATCTTGCCGCAAAGTGATCCCAGGGGCAAGTGGACTCCTACATATGAAGGACCATTTGTGATCAAGAGCATATTTTCTGGTGTTGCAATGATTCTAACCACCATGGACGGCGACGATTTGCCGCACCCTGCGAACGCGGACATAGTCAAAAGATACTACGCATAAAATAACCCGACAAGTCGAAAACCCGAAAGGGCGGCTTGGGAAAAAATGGGCATCCCGGTGAACCGAAAACCCGAAAGGGCGGTTCAGGCAAAAATTAGAAAAAAAAAAAAATAAAAAAAATCTGTACACCCGACAAGTTGAAAACCCGAAAGGGCGGCTTGGGTAAAAAGGGGTTTCCCGGTGGATCGAAAACCCGAAAGGGCGATTCAGGAAAAAGTTAGGGAATTAAAGCGTATGATTATGTCCCGTCGGATCACTTCAAAAACAATCTCTTCATCGACCAGTTCCAGGCTTCTGATCAATCCAGTCATCGACAAACGAAGCATTGAATGGACAGATATTCAAAGTTGTGAAGGCTATAGCGGAATGGAATCCCATGGAATTATTTCACATAGCCATCTTTATTTTGTATAAATTTTTCAATATTTACGACAAAATCCTCTTACTAGGATGATTGTCTCCTTTGTACAAATATACTCATAGAAAGTCAATACAAATACTTTTCCCAGGAATTTGTGTCTTTTCCTTTCATTTTTGCACTAATTGTTTATTTTGAGAAACGTCCAATGTTTTGTTAAATAGGCATATGCATTTGAAACATAATCATTTCCTTATGAATCAAGAAAGAGGATTACTGATAGGATGAAGGTACAGTCGGATATCTTGACACTCTTTCAAAAGAAACCCCCAGGGGATTTAGAATCCATATCCCCAGCAAGTCTTGAAGCTTATCCCCAGTAGATTCTGGAAGCTTATCCCCTGCAGAGTACGGACGTCTCTCCCGAGTTTTATTCAAAGTTATGCCTCACAAGGGTTTATAACTGGGTTATCCTCAGCTTATTGCCACGGAAGATCGCACTCGGCAAATTCGTCCTATCCCCAGCGGAGTTCATCAAAAGCTCCCCAGCATAACTTATCAATACGATCCCCGGAGTAGTTTATCTTTGTTATCCCCAGCCAGAGAATCCTCCAGAACTCAATTCCCCTCAGAGTTTGAGTTTCAGTATCCCCAGCCGAGCTAAAAACTTCAGATTATCAATCCCTAGCAAAGCCAGGCTAATGAACCTTCTCCCCACAAGAGTTTTGGGAGGGCAAATCCTGAGTTCCCCAGTGAAGTCGACTGGAGGTACTTCCCACTAAACTGAAGATTCTCAGTCTTATCTCCCCAGCACGAGTCTATCAGGTTGGAACTCCCCAGTAGAAGTCGTCAGGAATTCTCTTCCCCAGCAACAGCCAAGGAATTATTCTTCCCGGCAGTAGTCAAGATACTGTTATCTTCAGCCGTCTCGGAGTCATCTATCCTTTGCAAGACAGCTCATCAGCTTACATGCACATTCATTTACATTCATATCATATAACATACGTTGCATCATGCATCATGACATTGCATACAACTAACTCTTTACCTTTTCAGGTAAGATCAGTCGACAGACTAAAATCATTATCTTCCAAGACTTCTGAAAACAGTTATGGATTCTTCCCAACAATGGATATCAATCTATCACTTGTTCAGATGCGACCTTTGAAAACAGTTTACGGACGCTTCCCAACAACGGATGCTGCTCTATTGCTTATTCAACTTCAAGATTTCTAAAAACAGTTCACGGGTTCCCCAAGTAACGGATGTTAACCTGTCGCTTGTTCAGTTTCTTCTCCAAACAGTTTACGGACGCTTCCCAACAACGGATGCTGCTCTATTGCTTATTCAACTTCAAGATTTCTGAAAACAGTTCACGGGTTCTCCAAGTAATGGATGTTAACCTATCGCTTGTTCAGTTTCTTCTCAAGACTTCTGAAAACAGTTTATTGATTCTTCCCAACAACGGATGTTAATCTATCACTTGTTCAGATGCAACCTTTGAAAACAGTTTACGGACGCTTCCCAACAACGGATGATGCTCTATTTCTTATTCAACTTCAAGATTTCTGAAAACAGTTTACGAACGCTTCCCAACAACGGATGCTGCTCTATTGCTTATTCAACTTCAAGATTTCTGAAAACAGTTCACGGGTTCCCCAAGTAACGGATGTTAACCTGTCGCTTGTTCAGTTTCTTCTCCAAACAGTTCACGGATTCTTCCCAACAACGGATGTTAATCTACCGCTTGTTCAGATGCAACTTTCGAGAACAGTTTACAGATTCCTCCCAATAACGGATGTCAATCTATTGCTTGTTCAGACCCCCAATTCAGAGATGGTCCAAAGTATGGACACCTTCCTGATACTCATTCCAGATGGCATCTTTAAGCCCATCCCCGACAGGTTTCTGTCACTCCTCCCGATGGCATCGTTAAGCCCATCTCCAAATGGCATCTCTAAGCCCATTCCCGCATCCATTGCTTGGACGAGTGCAAATTTCAGGGCACTCTAGTGTCCAATCTCCTTTTACCCTCGAGTCACGAAAGGCAAACTTGCCAATCTAACTCTTCAGGTTCAAGAAGATTGAATAGGGGCAACTGTTGTACCCCAAAATTTGCCCTCCCATTTTCTCAACATTTCTCATCACAAAGCCCTTGGAGATCAAGATCCAGTTAGGGTTTCATCTGCTCAGGACTTCTCCTTGCACTGTTAACCCAAATTAGGGTTTGTGTTTGCACAAAGTTGTTTTGACCTAAAATGCCTAAGATGACTTTCATGCTTCATATTGGACTCCCAAGTTTGTCCATACCAAGTTTCAAGTCTTGATTCCAAATTTTGCCCAGTCAATTGGACAGTTGACCTAGAAATCAACTGTATTGGGGAAAAGTCAACTGTGGCCAATTGACAGTCAAATCTCATGAAAATTGACCCACATCAACATTATGAACTCACATGGACCATTTGATCAAGTTTGGATCACAATTCCACAAGAAATTTGATCAGATCACCAAAAGGGCAAAATGGTCATTTTTAGGGTTTTGACTGCACAGAGGCAATTTTTGACTGTTTGACCTAGCCAATGGCAAACCAAGCTCACATATGGATTCAAAAAAACCCATGGAATCATCTTGATATGCTCAACAAGTTCAAAAGATCCCAAATGCACAAGATTGACAATTGAATTTCCCAGTCAATTGATCAATTTTGACTGTATACTGAAAAGTCAAACTTTGACTTTTTGGTCAAAATCAAGAGTCAAGATTCATTTTTCATCAAAACATGCCAAATCATGAAACTTGTTCACCAAGAAATCAAAAATTGCAAATTAGGGTTTGAAATGAGAATTTTTCATAACTTAGAATTTTTCTAAGTTATGAAAAACCCTAATTTTTTCCCAACTTTGCCCCACCTTCTCACCAAGATTCATTTGGATTCAAGCAAAAGTCAAAACATGAAAGTTGTAGCTTGGTTCATAATATACAACTTTGATTCACAAAGTTTTCCAAAAAGAAGCTTGTATCTCAAGTTACAATTTTTGGAATAAGGGTACTAAACCATTCTTAACTTAGTGAAAATTTGACCTATTTTGGCAATGTTTTCTACCTAACTTCAAGACCATTTTCCATATACTTCCACTTATAATTTCAATTTCAATTTCAAATATGGATTGTAGTACACATTCCAAGATTTCCAAAATGTCCAAGAACTCATCAAACAACCTCATAACTTGAGAGATTCGAATTTTGCAATATGGAAAAAAGTCACTTTGATTCATGGCCATGTACATGTTCATAACTTGTGCAAATTTCTCAAACCAGCATGCCACTTGATTGCAGGCCCTTTAACCATCCAACACTCAATAATTTAATGCATGTTCATTGTGCTAAGGCCTTGTTTCATGAGTTTATGCATTACATGTTGGATTAGGCCATAAATGGAAAAAGTGAAATGGCCATTTTTGCAAAAGCAAGCTTTATGTCATAATGCAAATCCACAAGTACAGATGAAATCTAATTGGCACAAGATTATGAGCAAAACACTCTGATCAAGACAAGGTTAGCAGCATGTTTAGGGGGCCTCTACTGGCCTAGAACATCAACTTGGTTTTGCTTGCTTAAGTGTGAAGAAAAGTGGCATAACATAACACAACTTTGATCTCAACATTAGAACACTGAAGCAAACATTGTATACACCTTCTAATCATCCAACCCAAGCTAGAACACGAGCAAACAAGGTCCCAAACACTCCCATTCCCAGAATCACTCTCAAACTGCAAAAACAGAGTTCTCACTGCAGTTTGAGTGCCAACTCTCATCCCTTGCATGATTTCTTGCCCAAAGCTCATCAAACACATTCCCTAGCATCAATGCAAGCTAACCAAAACCTAAAACACGACCTGTAATTCCTCTAACCAGTTCCACCATTTTCATTTTCTTGTTTTACAGTTGGAGGTCCATAGCTCGATTCAAGGTGGCTCAAAGCAAAGTAAGCATTGGAATAGCATCACCACACTTCAGGCAAGCTGTACAGATCATCATCTTGCTCTGAAAGCTCCCCCATTGCCAGATAGAACTTCAACTGAACAGGTATTTTCTTGAACTTCTAACTCTTAGCCTAGGCATCATTAGCTATAAGTTTGTGAATAAGAAGTGTTCTACTCATGCCCCTGAATCTGTACATGCTTTTACTTTTCATTTATTTTGCTTGAGCTGTGAGAATTTAAGGTTTGAATATGGCAGAAAAGTTAGGTCATGATTTGGGATTGTCAAAATTCTCTCTCATTTCTGAGAGTTAGGATGAATTCTTTATATATTTAAAATCGTGATTCAATGCTTAACATTTCTTATGTTGGAAGTTTGTGCAAAAGCTCAAGGAATCAGGATGTTTGAATTCCTGGTACAGGCGCGCGTTTTGACATTTTTTTGTCTGAAGGTTGAAGAAGAAGCTTCATGGGCTGGGCTTTTGTGTCATTTCTCTTCACACCATATTTTTGGTTTTGCACCCCCTGAGCCCATTTTGTTTATTTGCTTGATTTTTTGACTTTTCCTTTTTTATTCTGACTTATTTATTTTTGCTAATAATATTAAAAACATAAAAAATATTTTTTGCACCATTTTTATATTTTTTAGGCATTTATTTGATTATATTGATATTTGTACATAAATAAATATGTAAACTTACTTTTATTTAAAAATACCAAAAATAATATAAACACATTTTATTTTCATTTTTATTTTGTTTTATCTTCTTAAAATATTTTATATAAAATATCCCTTTATATAAATATTAAATATTATTATTTATATATATATAATATATATTTAGTAAATAATACATATATATATATATATATATATATATATATATATATATATATATATATATATATATATATATATGTATTATTTACTAAATAGAATATTTAGGTAAATAATACAAAAAATATATTTATTTTTATTTTATTAATATTTGATATGAAAAATACTTTTTACAAATATACTTCATATTTTATTTTATTTTGTATATAATAAATAAATACTTGTATATATTAAATAATTAATGCATTTACTTAATAAAAACTAGGGTTTTGCCCTAAATATGAAAATTACTCCAAAAATAATACCTTTTTGTTTTTATTTATTTGACATATAAAAAATACCTTTTTTCCATATAAAAAACCCTTTTGGCATTTTGCATCTTTATTTTATTTTCCATTTAATTTATGCAATTAATTATCTTGTAAATATTCCAAAATTGATGTAATAGCTAGGTTTAATTTCCTTGTCTAAATATCCCCCCATTTGAACATTTGTACCCCCCTCCCCATATTATTGTGTTGTAATAGTGTAGGAATTTTAAATTTCGCACTTTAACGCTTTCTAAATATACCATGCTAGAATTAGGGTTTGTATGCAAATAAAAAGAACAAAATAGTTTGACCTAATTTCAAAATAATCAAGCATGAATATGGACAACACTTATCACACTTGCACCCCTAGGGTATTCCACTTGTTGCTTTCAATAAATGGGCCATATTGCATGTTAGGTCTCTTTGGGCAAAACAAACACAAATCAAATGATCATAGTCCCTCGATGACGCTTTCGAAAAGTTGCCTAAAATGATCAAGTCCCTTTCAAAGAAAAATTGCCCAAAGATACTTAGCACTATTGCAATTATGGTCTAAACGATGACCCGCGCCCGTCCCTTTCACCTCCTAACACAAGATTGTCCACCAAATGCAATGGTGGAACAAAATTGTTAAAAAGGTTAAAACATAACAAAAATCTTTGAGAACTTTAGGGTAGATAGCTCTTAAGTACTTGTCAATTTGCAAAAGAAAACACTTGCCTATTTTCAAATCACACTTCACAAACACTTTCAAAACAAACTTTCAAAAAACCTTGAAACATCTTTTCAAAAAGACAAGCACCTTTTGTAAAACATTCGAGTAAAGAATTGTTACAAGGATAGCCTATACAAGGCATCTTTTTCAAAACCTTTTCAAAGCCACACACAAAGCACCATTTCAAACAATTGAAAACCAAGGAAAGTTGATCTAAGCAAGTACCTAAGAGCCCATGGATAACCATGGATAGAAAGGGTGCTAATACCTTCCCTTTCTATAATCTACTCCCCGAACCCAAGAAAAATCTCAAAGGTTTTTGCTGTGCTTTTTAAACCTTTCCTTAGGATAAAATAAAAAGTCGGTGGCGACTCTTGCTCAACCGAAACATTTGCAAAAACAAACGCAAAACCATAGTCAGTTCTCCCACCATATCACAGAGTCCTAAACATGGGAAGAAGATTTCATGGGCAGACAAGAAGGACCTTAGACTTTGCAACAACATCCGGTGAAAGAGACAATCAAGATGGGAAAGGAAAGGAAACAGTTATCCCTTCAGAATCAGAAGAGGAAGACGAAGAAAAGGATTACTCTGAAGAACAATACCCTCCAGCTGATGACAAGTATAAACATCTCGAAGAGCGGTTGAGCGCGATGGAAATCCAAAAAGTTCCTAGTTTGGACTTTGAGGAATTGGGGCTAGTATCGGGGATTGTGATCCCTCCGAAATTCCAAGCACCTATATTTTCCAAATATGATGGAGTTTCATGCCCTAAAATGCATCTCCAGTCATATGTGAGGAAAATCCAACCCCATACCGTTGATAAAGACTTATGGGTGCACTTCTTCCAAGACTCTCTGTCTGGAACTCAACTTGACTGGTTTTACCAACTAGAAAGAGCCAACGTTCACAATTGGGAAGATCTTGTTGCAGCCTTCTACAAACAATATCAATACAATGCTGATCGGGCGCCTACCCGTACTCAACTTCAGAGTATGGCCATGGTGTCCAATGAAGGTTTCAAGGACTATGCGCAAAAATGGAGAGATTTGGCTGGAAGAGTTCAACCCCCTCTATCTGAGAGAGAATTGGTAGACATGTTCTCGGGCACCTTGTCTGGTCCCTTCTTCAATCATTTAATCTGAAGTTCATCTGCAGGCTTTATTGAACTGATATTGACCGGAGAAAGGGTAGAAGCCGGTATAAAGAGTAGAAAGATTCAGAAAGATACATCTTCTTCTACAGTTGTAAGAAATCCTTTCATCAGGAAGAAAGAGGTGGTTGTTGTATACCCACAAAGAAACCAAGATAGGGCCGAACACCGACTAATGGTGGGGGTTGTTATGATTCCTAAGCCTGTGTCTGATCAGCAAAGAAATAATCAACCAAGGATGAAAGGCCAATCAGACAGTTCACCAGAATCAACATGACCCCATCTCAAGTATTACCTCATCTACTAAGATCTAACTTGGTAACCTTGAAAGAAGCTCCGAAAAACCCCAATACAACATCTCCTCATTATCATCCCAGTTCCCGTTGCGCATATCACTCTGAAAGTCCTGGTCACGATACTAATAATTGTTGGGCTTTAAAGAACAAAATACAAGACCTCATTGACGCAAAAGAAATTGAGTTTGATGCGCCTGAAAAGTTGAATGTCATTTCTGCCCCTATGCCCAGACATGGCCACAATACCAATGCCATCAAAGAAGGATTGTTTGTTACTTCAATTGATGAACTCATGACCCCACTTTTGACTATTAAAATGAATTTGTTAAATTCCAGTATGTTCCCGGGCTGTGATGAAGTTTGCCATCTCTGTTTGTCCTCACCAACCGGCTGCCCTTTGTTGAAAATATGCGTTCAGTTCCTAATAGATAACAAATAAATTTTATTCGAGAATACTTTTTTTCCACCTGTTCCTTTTGAAGATGTTTCTATCATTACCATTTCCGCCAATTCTTCCAGGGTCTCCACCAAAAGACCCGTTAGAATTACATCAGTTCTGAAAGCAACTCCTCTAATAATCACAATGCCTGGACCAGTCCCATAAGCGTCAGACAAAACCATACCATGGAATTATGGAGGGGATGTCTATTACCATGGTATCAAGCAGGATTGGCCAGCCGCTGAAGATTCAAGCTCTGAGAAAGTCAACTCCGACATCAGTAATATTGCAGGAACTAGCAAAATTACCCAAAGTGGTAGGATCTTTTCTCCAGAAATTGCTCCCCCGAAAGAAGTTTTTGGACCCGTAATCATTCCTTTTGTTGCTCCCCCAAATACTGTTCCTGGTCCTACAATTATCTCCAACGATACTCCAATTGACAAAGCCGTTACAACCCCTGTAATCATTCCTACTGACACTACTGCTACCGAGTTAACCGACACTCGAGGAAAAGGTGTTCTGATTGAGCCTGTCTGGATGAAGACTCAGTCATTGACTATCCCTGAGACCTCCAAGAAAGAAATGGAGGAGATCCTAAAAATTATAAAGAGAAGCGACTACGATGTAGTTGAACAACTGGGGCAAACTCCCTCTAAAATCTCCATGCTGGCATTACTACTATGTTGCGAGGCACATGCAAAAGCCTTGGTGAAGTTCTTAAAAATCGCCCATGTACCTCAAGAGACATCTGCCGATCAGTTTCAAAACTGCGTAGCCAGCCTAACTGCGGACAATGGTTTAGGTTTTTCAGATGCTGATCTGGCACCGAGAGGAAGGAAACATAATGAGGCATTGCATGTCTCAGTAGAATGTAGGGGCACAACCCTGGCTCATGTTTTGGTGGACACTGGCTCATCCCTGAATGTATTACCCAAAAAAGCTCTTGATAGACTTGACTGTGAGGGGTTGACTTTGAAGCCAAGCAACATAGTTGTAAGGGCTTTTGATGGCTCGAAAAGGATGGTGCACGGGGAAGTGGATATCTCCATAAAAGTTAGAACCCAAACTTTCAATTCAACTTTTTATGTAATGGACATTCTCCCTTCATACTCTTGCTTGCTAGCCCAACCATGGATCCATAATGCTGGCGCTGTTACTTCTACGTTGCACCAAATGCTGAAGTATCCAGTTCAAGGGAAAATTATCACCGTTCATGGAGAGGAAGAATACATGATAAGCCATCTCAATTCCTTCAGATATGTGGAATTAGATGGGGAATTCATTGAAACTCCATTTCAACACATTGAAGAGGTCCCCCAAGATGTGGAAGTGACCAAGGCTGCGTCTCAGGTTCCCAAGATTACAAGGCCTCCACTTCGGATGTCATCTATGAAGGATGCCAAAGCAGTGGTAGAAGAAGGAGGGTGCACTATCTGGGGACAACTCCCAGATATCCCATATAAGTCTGACAAGTTTGGCCTAGGTTTCACTTCAAGTGCTCAAAAGTCTGCACGTTGTGCTCGTGCTGGAGGACCTCCCCTGAAGATTAGCAACCGTGAAGTCAACACGATAGAAGATGGTGAAGATGGCTGCAATCTATAGGATCGTATCTTCTCGACTGTCAATGGAGGACTCATCAATTAGGAGGCTAGAGACTTTGTCCCGATCACTTTTATCCCACAGTATACATCCATTCAGGATCCCATGGGTAATGATACTGCTATGGCCTTTTGTGACTCTGAGAATCTAATCTACCAAGCCAAAGGCGAAGGTGAGGAAGATTGTGAAGTACCAGGAGAACTTGCCAGACTACTACAACAAGAAGAGAGAACCATCCAGCCTCACGAGGAACCCGTGGATACAACCAACCTAGGTACCAAAGAAGATAAAAAATAGGTCAAGGTGGGTGCCAATCTGGAACCTAGTATCAAGAAGCGTTTGATTCAGTTGTTGCACGATTATGTCGAAGTCTTTGCCTGGTCATATGAAGACATGCCAGGACTTGATGAAGATATTGTGGTACATCGTCTGCCTACATGAGAGGATTGTCCGCCAGTAAAGCAAAAAGTTCGCCGCATGAGGCCTGATATGTCAGAAAAGATTAAAGCAGAGGTCATGAAGCAGTTCAACACTGGATTCTTGGCTGTCACCTCTTATCCTCAATGGGTTTCCAATGTTGTACCTGTGCCCAAAAAAGACGGAAAGGTGTAAATGTGTGTGGACTACAGAGATTTGAATAGGGCAAGCCCTAAGGGTGATTTTCCACTTCCCCGCATTGATATCCTAGTTGACAATACGGCACAACACAAAGTGTTTTCCTTCATGGAAGGATTCTCAGGTTACAACCAAATCAAAATGGCGCCTGAAGAAATGGAGAAAACAACCTTTGTCACACAGTGGGGCACTTTCTGCTATAAGGTAATGCCATTCGGACTAAAGAACGCTGGGGCAACCTATCAGCGTACCATGGTAGCTCTATTTCACGACATGATACATCATAAAATAGAGTTCTACGTGGACGTTATGATAGCCAGATCTCAAATAGAGGAAGAGCATCTTGATCACTTACAAAAACTGTTCGAGATACTGAAGAAGTACAAGATGAGGTTGAATCTTAACAAATGCACATTTGGGGTACGATCTGGTAAATTCTTAGGCTTTATCGTCAGCAACAAAGGTATTGAAGTCGATCCTACCAAATTTAAAGCAATACAAGAGATGCCTTCTCCTCGTACCGAGAAGGAAGTCAGAGGATTCTTGGGACGTTTAAACTATATTGCCAGATTCATCTCTCACCTGACAGCTACTTGTGAACCAATCTTCAAATTGTTGAAGAAAGATCAGGTAGTCAAATGGAATGATGAATGCCAAGTTGCTTTTGATAAAATCAAAGAATACTTACAAGAGCCTCATGTGTTGATGCCACCAGTCGAGGGAAGACCGTTGATTATGTATCTGACTGTTTTAGAAAACTCAATGGGGTGTGTATTAGGGAAGCATGACGAGTCTGGCCGAAAAGAGCATGCTATTTACTACCTGAGCAAAAAGTTTACCGACTGTGAAACCAGATATTCACTGCTCGAGAAAAGTTGTTGCGCTCTGGCATGGGCTGCTCGCCAACTAAGATAGTATATGCTGACTCATACTACCTTGCTGATATCTAAAATGGATCTGATAAAATACATCTTCGAGAAGCCTGCTCTTTCTGGGAGAATAGCAAGATGGAAAATGATCCTGACAGAATATGACATACAGTATACTACCCAGAAATCTATAAAGGGCATTGTACTAGCTGATCACCTCGCTCACCAAGCTGTAGTAGACTACCAATCCATGAAATTCGAATTTCCGGATGAAGACATCATGACATTAGACAACTGTGAAGAATTCAGGCCATATGACGGACCTGAACAAGGATCTCGATGGATCCTGTTCTTTGATGGAGCATCCAATGCACTCGGTAATGGTATTGGTGTTGTACTCATATCTCCAGAAGGGTGTCATACTCCCTTTACTGCTAGACTTTGCTTCAATTGTACAAACAACATGGCGGAATACGAAGCATGCATCTTCGGTCTTAAAGCTACCATAGACTTGGGAATCAAATCCTTGGATGTATTCGGAGACTCGGTTTGGTTATCAGCCAGATCAAAGGGGAATGGGACACCAAACACCCAAACCTTATCCCTTACAAAGAACATGTTTTGACATTGCTACCACATTTTGAGAAGATTACCTTCGAGCATTTCCCGCGAGAAGAAAATCAGCTAGCAGACGCTCTAGCCACAATGTCATCTATGTTTAAACTTAATTGGGATAACGAGGCTCCCCAAATCACCATCAAACAAATGGAGGAACCAGCACACTGTCACGAGATTAACACTGAAGAAGTAGTGGACCAGCCTTGGTTTCACGAAGTCAAGAGGTATCTCGAGGCTCAAGAATACCCAAAAGGAGCTTCAATCAATGATAAGAAGTTCTTAAGGAGATTCTCTGCTAAGTTCTTCCTTAGTAACGGCATCCTATATAAACGCAATCATGACTCTGTGTTACTTCGGTGTGTAGATAAGGTTGAAGCTGAAAGGATCATGGCTGAATTACATGAAGGCACTTTTGGCACCCATTCCAGTGGGCGTGCGATGGCAAAGAAAATCCTATGGGCAGGCTATTACTGGTCTACCATGGAAGCAGATTGCTATCAACACTCTCGGACCTGCCATAAATGCCAGATTTATGCTGACAAGGTGCACGTACCTCTGGTTCCTCTGAATGTCTTGACGGCTCCTTGGCCCTTTGCTATATGGGGGATTGATATGATTGGGGAAATCAAGCCAACAGCCTCCAATGGACACCGCTTCATCTTAGTGGCCATTGACTATTTTACAAAGTGGGTGGAGGCAGCTTCCTTCTCTTCCGTTACTAAGAATGTTGTTGCCCACTTCATCAAGAAAAATCTCATTTGCCGGTACAGTATCCCGAAAAGGATCATCACTGACAATAGTACAAATCTCAACAACACTATGATCACCGCCTTGTGCAAACAATTCAAGATTCAGCATCACAATTCTTCTCCCTATCGGCCTAAGATGAATGGTGTTGTCGAAGCTGCAAATAAAAACATTAAAAAGATCGTACAGAAAATGACAGTCACGTACAAAGACTTACATGAAATGTTACCACTCGCTCTCCATGGGTATCGTACCACGGCTCGCACATCAACCGGGGCAACACCCTATTCTCTGATTTACGGCATGGAAGTTATCTTGCCTATCGAGGTCCAAATCCCCTCTCTGAAGATTATGGAGGATGCAGGGCTGAACGAAGACGACTGGATCCAGACTCGACTTGATCAACTGAACTTGATTGACAAGAAGAGACTTAGTCCTGTTTGCCATGGTCAAATGTATCAAAAATGGATGATCAAGGCTTTCAACAAAAAGGTCAGACGCCAAGTGTATCAAGTTGGGGATCTAGTGATCAAACGCATCATACTGCCACAAGGTGATCCTAGGGGAAAATGGACTCCTACCTATGAAGGACCATTTGTAATCAAAAATATTTTCTCTGGTGAGGCAATGATCTTGACCACCATGGATGGTGACGACCTGCCGCATCCTGCAAACGCGGACATAGTCAAAAGATACTAGGCATAAGAGACCCGCTAGGTTGACATACCTAGGCAAAATAAGGGCATCCCGACGAACCAAAAAGGTTCGGGAAAAAATTATGGATAAAACAAAAAAATTTATGCACCCGGCAAGTTGAAAACTCGAAAGGGCAACTTGGGCAAAAAAGGGTTTCCCGGTGGACTGAAAAACCAAAAGGGCGGTCCAGGAAAAAGTTAGGGAATTAAAGCGTATGACTATGTCCCGTTGGATCACTTTATGAACAACCTTTGGCTTCCACTGACAAGTTCAGTGGTTCTGATCAATTCAATCAGCTTCGGACAAGGAAACAAATAGACAAGACGCTCGGAGATACAAGGGCTATAGAGGAATAGAAACCCCATGGGATTTTTGCACATAGCTATCTTTTCTTTGTATCAAATTTTTCTTTTTTACGACAGCATTTTCTTACTATAATGTTTGTCTCCTCGTACAAAAATACTTACTCAAAGTCAATACAAAGATATCTCTTTGAAATTACAAAAACTATCTGTTTTTTCTTTACGCTTGTATTTTGTTTGCAAAAAAAAAGTCCAACGATTCATTGCTGAACATATGAATTTAAATATAATTACTGTTTACAAATAAACAAAATGAAAAAAGGCAATTACTGATGGGTTGAATGGATAGGGAAATACCTCTAGGCTATTACATAAGAAATCCCCACATAACATCGTTTAATCCCCAGCGGAACAAAACTCCCAGTTATCACACCCCAGTAGAAGTCGTCAAATTTCTCGGGATTCCCCAATGGAATTTTACAAGCAGTATACGGTATTTCCCTTACAACAGAGTTTATTTCTCTAAGCAGAAATTCATCAACACTTAGACTTCACAACATGAAGACTTATACTCTATATCCTCAGCAGCAGTCAGGGATTTATTTGCCCCAATCCAACAGCAATACCGCAAAATCAGCTCATCTACGCATACATTGCATCCATATACAATAAACATTGATAACATGAATGCATTATACTATGCATTTCATACAACATAAACATTGCATTTTTAGCTAACATTTTACCCTTTTCAGGATAAGGTTAACAACTACCATTAACAATATTCAGAAATTTCAGATACAGTTCAGATACGCTCCAGACACGGATGTCATCCTGATACTTATTCAGAGACAGCTTTTGATACAGTTCAGATACGCACCAGATACAGATGCCATCCCGATACTCATTTAAAGACAGCTTTTGATACAATTCAGATACACACCAGATACGGATGTCATCCTGATACTCATTCAGATTCATCTTTTGATACAGTTCAGATACGCTCCAGACACGGATTCCATCCTGATACTCATTCAGAGACAGATTTTGATACAGTTCAGATACGCACCAGATACGGATGCCATCCTGATACTCATTCAAAGACAGCTTTTGATACAGTTCAGATACGCACGAGATATGGATGCCATCCTGATACTCATTCAGATTCAGCTTTTGATACTGTTCAGATACGCTCCAGATACGGATGCCATCCTGATACTCATTCAGAGACAGCTTTTGATACAGTTCAGATATGCACCAGATACGGATGCCATCCTGATACTCATTCAGAGACAGCTTTTGATACAGTTCAGATATGCTCCAGATACGGATGCCATCCTGATGCTCATTCATAGAAAGCTTTTGATACAGTTCAGATACGCACCAGATACAGATGCCATCCTGATACTCATTCAAAGACAGCTTTTGATATAGTTTAGATACGCACCAGATACGGATGGCATCCTGATACTCATTCAAATTCAGCTTTTGATATAGTTCAGATACGCTCCAGTCACGGATGCCATCCTGATACTTATTCATAGACAACTTTTCATACAGTTCAGATACGCTCCAGATACGGATGCCATCCTAATACTCATTCAGAGACAGCTTTTGATACAGTTCAGACACGCTCCAAATACGGATGCCATCCTGATACTCATTTAGATATAGATTTTGATACAGTTCAGATACGCACCAGATACGGATGCCATCCTGATACTCATTTAAAGATAGATTTTGATACAGTTCAGATACGCACCAGACACGGATGCCATCCTGATACTCATTCAGATTCAGCTTTTTGTACAGTTCAGATATGCACCAGATACGAATGCCATCCTGATACTCATTCAAAGACAACTTTCAAATACAATTTAGATATGCTCTAGACATGAATGCCATCCTGATACTCATTCAGATTCAGTTTTCAGATACAGTTTAGATACGATCCAGATTCGGATGTCATTCTATCACTCATTCAAATACAGTCTAGATACAATCACCTCTGGATGGCATCTATAAGCCCATCTCCAACAACTATCCATCATTTCACCGAATGGCATCTTTAAACCCATTCCCTATACAATCAACCACAACATCATCAAGTGCAAATATTTGGGCACTCTAGTGTTCAATCATCTTCCACCTTCAAGTCACGAATGGAAGATCTGCCAATCTAACTCTCCAGGTTTAAGAAGATTGAACAGGGGCAGCTGTTGTACCTCAAAATTTTCCCTCTCATTTCTCAAAGGATCAACCTGGACCCTCAGGTTTTCTTCCATCCAATTTCAAGCCTTAAATTACAAATTTTCCAAGAAACTCATTCACAAGGGCAAAATGGTCATCTGCACACTAAAAAGTCAAACTTTTACTTTTGGATCAAAATCAAGCTTCAAGAATCATATTTCATCAAGACACGTTGAAATATGAAGTTTGTTTCATCAAGAAATTCAAAAGTCAAATTTCTAAATACTTAGAATTTTTCTAAGTGTTTAAGAAATATGACAAGTTCAGAACTTCTGATCAGATTATCACCATGATGCAAGCTGATTCTGGAAGAACTTCTGGCACAAAAGTTATAGATTTCAATAAGATCTAAAACATTATAGAACAGAACTTCTCCTGGAAATGCTGGAATTTCAAGTTATAAATGTTCAAAGACACGTCCATGAAACTAAAGCACTCAGCAAATTCTGGATACTTTCAAGACAGAGTTGGGTCAGAACTTCTGGGCCAGTTTTCATAAAGGTTCAGTCAGAGTTTGCAAGGGTAATTCAAAGAAGGTTACAAAGCGTGCTACAAGCTTCCTAGAAAGTCTAAGAGATCCTTCAGAACATGCTGGAGCAAAGAGATACACGGATCAGAAGTTGGATGTATGCTCTAAATTATGCTGAAGTTGAACCTCTGACCCGGAATTAGGAAATGATGCAAAATCTCACATTACAGGATTTCTGGTTTGATAAATCTCATCATCATTTAATGCTCACAACTACTTTTGAGTCTTTATCCAAAGGATTTCCCCACGCGTGGCATAGAAGTACCATTACTGTCTTGGAAAAGCCAAACTCTTGTACAAGAGGGTGTTGGGCCCATGTGTTGCTTTTTCTTTTGAATTTACCTTTCCTTAATTACTGCTTACAGTTCCATCTTAGGCGCTGCTAAGGCTACAAACCACCATACTTGCTTCAAGAACGAGGCAGCTCCCTAGCATGTGATGGTTGTACTCTCCAAGCTACAAGATTTTTGCCTATAAATTGAGAGCCATTGGCAACGGTAAAAGGGTCGAAAAATTGAGAAAGAAAAAGCCTTGAACCCCTGCTAAAATTCCAAGAGTCCAAATTTGCAAACACAAAATACAAAACCTGTTAATTTTTTATTTCTTGCATTCAAACTCCATTTGTTCTCAAGTGTTTCTTGACTAAAACCATCCACACAGTTTCTAATTCACATATTATAAGCTATCCTAACTTCTGTGTTCATACTATAATACACTCTCCATCCACCTCCACCTCAAAGAAGTCAGAACATTACCCCTTGGCTATTCCAGAAGTTAAAAACTTCCAGCCCGATGAGTACGTGAAGAAGCTGCTCGGAACATCACCAGAGGTCAGGACCAAACTCCAGTTTATAGAGTCTTTTCCAGCTGCAAGGTAAGTTTTTGCTGACTCTCATCATATTACTTAGACATCATGTTTCTGAGGCTGTACGTATTCTGTGGTTTCACGTATTTGTATGCCTAAATAAGGAGTAAATTAATTCAGAACTTCTTAAGGAAATTAGAATTAGAAAATTCATATCTGCCTCTGATTTATAGTTCTGATACCTCTTGTTTCTGAAACACTGTGAAACCAGCCATAATTGTTATATGCGCACTTTCTGTTCTGTTGAGAAATGACTAAGTTGCAGATTTTCTGACTAGCATGGATAGGGAGACCAAGTTCTGCCAATGGTATTAGAACTTCTGAAATCTTCTTTGTTCCCAGCGGACCCAGAACTTCTGACTTTTACCTATTTTTACTAATATGATCTTTGTTTTGCAGCACGCCAGAGTCAGAACTTCTGATCTCCTTTAGTCAACAATACGCTGATTCTATTTTCTTTTTCCTCACTATTTTTGCTATCACTTCTTATTTCATTAATAAAAAACACCAAAAACATTTTTCACTTTTACATGCTTTATTTTATTTCTTAAAACAAATAGATCAAAAATATTTTCTTAAACAAAACTTATCTCTTTTCTAAAACAAAACAAGTTCATTTCACATCTTCTTGTACATTCTTATTCATTCAATATGGTTGTAATAGTAACTTAGGATTTATTTTTATTTGCAATCCCCATTTGTAAATATATACCCACATCCCCCAAATGCTTGTAATAACATAGAATATCTATTTTCTGTACTTTTTATTGCTTTCATATATTGTTAGTAATTAGGGTGTGTATGGCAAGACATGAAATTGACAAGTGGATAACCCTAATCAAGACTAAAAATGCATGCAATCAAACACACTTGCACAATAGCACCCCTAGGGTAATCCCACCTTATTGCCTATCGGAAATATAGTCATGTCCCTCGAACATGAGTGTTTTAGAAAAGACCCTCGACAAAAGATCATAGTCCCTCGATGACCCTCGATGTTGCCTTCGATAAATGATCTAGTCCCTAAACGACATTGTTAAAATGTCCCATAGGCTGCCTTCTATGACTATACAAACGTCCCACACTCGTCCCTTCACATCCAACGATGGGGCTTCTCACCAAAACAATGGTAAGATAGTAACATCTAGAGGAAAAGGGAATGAATAAGAAAGACATTTCAATAGGTAGATTGATCCTAATTACTTACTCCATTTCAAAACAAACATCCTTGCTATTTTCAAAACAATCACATACACCTTCAAACATTTTACAAAAAAATTGAAAACATTTTCAAAAGATCAACATCTTTGTATACATTCTTATGAACAAGAATCATTACAAAGATTTCCTAAACAATGGCCTCTTCGCAAAATACTTTCAAAAACCACACAAAGTACAAATTCAAACAAAAGAAAGTGATCTAGCAAGTAACTAAGAGCCCATGGAAAACCATTGATGAAAAGGGTGCTAATACCTTCCATTTTCATAATCTACCCCCCGAACTCAAGAAACAATCTCAAAGGTCTTTCCTGTGCTTTTTCGCCTTTCCTTTTGGATAAAAGAAAAGTCGGTGGCGACTCTTGCTAACCGCAACATTTGCGATCAAACGCCAAACACCCAAGTCAGTTCTTTCACCGCATCACACATGGAAAGGTAAAAATGGATTTAGGGGTCCTCTAATGTGTTAGGAACACGTTTGGACCTGAAAACTTAGGCCCAATAGCCCAAAATTACAAATTTGATCAATTTGCTCTTCATGCATTTCCTAAAAATTGCCCAACTTGCACCAATCACAACTCTCTCAATTTTCATTATTTGAAGGTGATCTTGGACTTTTTAGGAATTTGAAGATGTCCTATATGATCTCTATTTTGATCATTTTTTCATTTGAAGATTTTATCTTGATGAAAATTGCCTTGACAAAAAGTGACTTTTTCTTTACTTTTGAAATGACCTATAATGTTTTGGCTCATATCTCCCAAATGAAGCATTTTTTGGACGTGAGTTGAGAGAGAAAAAGTTGTAGAGAATTGAATTTCCTTCAAAATGAGCTTTGGTTGATGAAAATTTGATGAAGCATGTGAAAGTTATGCTTGGTCAAGGTTCAGTTGACTTCTCCTAGAGGAATGATCAAAACCCTAATTTAGCAACTTTTGACTTTTGAGCAATATCGTGATGAATCATGACCAATCCTTAATCAAATGATGAATGTGACTTCAAGATATTTATGTTCACCAAAAATATTGAGGTTTGAATATATGTTGACTATAGTTGACTTTTTATCCAATACAGTTAATTTTCCATCATCTGATCAATTGATTGAGCAAACTTGTGATACAAGGCATGAAACTTGGTATGAGCATTCTTGAAGACCTATGAGGACCCATGGATTCCATTTTAGGCCTCTGAAACCCAAATTTCCTTGTGAAAGATGAAACCCTAGTTGTGGACCCATTGCTTAGGAAGAGAATTTGTCTGGTCAATTCTTGGGCAACCTTGAGCATTTAAGAATCCTAAGAGAATGTCTTGAAGAAAAGGGAGGGAAAATATTTGGGTACAACAGCCGCCCATGTTCAATCTTCTTAAACCTGAAGTGTTAGATTGACATGCTCTCCATTCGTGGTCTGAAGGTGGAAGAGGATTGAACACTTAAGTGTCCAGAAATTTTCACTCGCGTGTGCACGAAGTAACACTGTTGGTTGATTGTACCAGGAATGGAATTAAAGATTACATTTGGAGAGTGACGGGATGTCATCGGAGATGGGCTTATAGATGCCATCCAGAGTAATTGTTGATAGGAATATCAGAATGAGTCTACGCCTGACTTTGTCTGAATGATGTACCAGAATGAGTCTACATTCGACTTTGTCTAGAAGATGTATTTGGAATGAATCAATGCCCGACTTTATCCAAAATAGTTTCAGAAGGAATCTACGCTTGATTTCATCTAAATAATGTACTAGAAGACGTCTACGCTCGACTTTGTATAGAGGAGGTATTGGAAGGATTTTACGCCTGACTTTTTTCCAAAAGAGTATCAGAAGGAAATCTACACCTGACTTCATCTGAATGATGCACTAGAAGATGTCTACACCCGAATTTATCTAGAAGAGGTATTGGAAGGAGTCTACGCCTGGCATTTTTGCCAAAAGAGTATCAGAAGGAAATTTATGCCTGATTTTATCTGAATGATATACTAGATTGAGTCTATGCCCGAATTTATCTAAAAGAGATATTAAAAGGAGTCTACGCCTGAATTTTTTCCCAAAAGAGTATCAGAAGGAAATCTACGCCTGATTTTATCTGAATGATATACTAGAATGAGTCTACGCACGACTTTGTCTAGAAGGTACATTTAGAATGAGTCTACGCCTGACTTTGTCCAAAATAATATCAGAAGGAATCTATGCCTGATTCTATGAAAATGTTGGTTATGTAGATAGTCTCCCCTTCCAGTTTCTGGAATTGATCTATATCATGTATGTAAATTGTTGATAATATTCGTCTGTCTGCGAATTTAACCTGAAAAGACAAAGTTATCTTTATGAAATGTCATGATGTATGCATTGCATAATGATGCTCTCAAAATAAATGAGAATGTTACATGCGTTTGGTACGCATATGTTATGATATTGTAAATGACGTATGGATGTGACATGTCATTGGAGTGTGTAAGTAGCTTCTTATAACGACGTTCTTGCTGGGGATAATAAATCCTTGACTGTTGTAGACATGAAGAAAGTAACTCTTCAGTTTCTGCTAGGAATAATTTTACTGGAGATTCCCACCTTCTATTTAAGGACACTTCGCTGGGGATCTTCAACTTTTGCTTGAGGATAGAAATAATCAAGGAGAGTCTGTTGCTCGCTGTTCGCTGAAGGAATTTATTTTTGCATATCTTTGCTGGGGAAAAGAGAGATAAATGCTATTTGACCAAGTTTCATCTATTGTAACAGTTTCTAAAAGGATAGAAACTTTGTTAGATCCTACTGGAGGGAAGGAGAGGATTCCATGGTGTTGGAGAAATAGACTCCACTGGGTAATGAAATTCCTATAAATCGTGTTAAGGAAATAATTTATGTCGGGGAATAGTATTTCATAGGCTATAATACGGAAGTTTTCACCGCATACTGGGGGAAATGATCGAATCTTCCTATTTGTTGGGCAACCTCTTTGGGAAGATGGTCGTGTCAACCTGTCCATCGGGGATATGGAAGTGAACTGCTGGAAGATGTCCCAGTTTTGGTCTGACTTACATATTTAGGCTTGCTTGGATTATATCTTTGTTGAAGATGAGCTCATGAAGGCAGCTCTGTGGGGATTTATGGATGACTTGAACCTTGCCCCAACTCCTAGAGTCTTTAGTAAATGCTTATTCCTGTTTTTATGCATATATTTGTTAATGGTAATCATATTCATATGCATATGTTTATTCTGTTTAGTATTTGGATGTTTTTGCCAACAAAACAGAGAAAGTAAAAATAACTTTGAATTTTGAATTATATTTGTATTTAAAGTTTGTCTATAAACAGGAAGTTTTGTACAAAGAGACCGAAATCGTGGTAAGAGGAAGTCACCAAAAACTGAAAATAGTACAAAGTAAAACAACAAAAAACAACTATGTGGAAATAGTCCCATCAAGTTTCAACACTGATATTTCCCCTATGTCTTCGAGCATCTCATCCCTCGATGTCAGAAGAAGTTGATTGAATTGATCTGTACCATTTGAACTTTGACGTTTAGTAACATATCTTGTTGTAGGTAGATGATCCAACGGGACATAGTCATACGCCTTAATCGCTAACTTTTTCCTGGACAACCCTTCTGGGTTTTCAGTCCATCGGGATACCCTTTTTTGCCCAAGCCACCTTTTCATGTTTTCGACTTGTCGGGTGTACAATATTTACATATATATCCCTAATTTCTACCTGAACCCTTTTGGTTCGTCGGGATGCCCTTATTTTTTCCTAGGCCAGTCAACCTAGCGGGTCGCTTTCATGCGTAGTATTTGTTGACTATGTCCGCATTCACAAGGTGCGGAAAATCTTCATCGTCCATGGTGGTAAGTATCATTGCACCGCCAGAAAATATCCTCTTAATTACGAATAGCCCTTTGTATGTGGGAGTCCATTTTCCCCTGGGACCACCTTATGGAAGAATGATACGCTTTATTACCAAGTCACCAACCTGATAAACCTGATGTTTGACTTTCTTGTTGATGGCTTTGATCATACGCTTCTGATACATATGACATAACTTTGTCCAATAGGATTCTGAAGATTTCTGCACACATTATTGAGCTTGGTTCTGCAATTATTACTTCTTCCAGAAACTCATATCATCCCTTGATTAGTTTTCCTTCAGAACTTGTACCATTAACCACCTTTAGAAGTTCCTTTATGAGTGGACTTCAGATGAACCTCAAATATCTTTGGCAACTTTAAACTGCTGGTCGAAGCTCTCTCCCATGTATCAAAACACCATAGGATAACCCTTTAGAGAGGACCAAATCCTTTTTTTCCCTTATTGATATTCCAAGGATAGTCCTTTCTTTAGCCTCGTCTATAAAGACACAAGGAATTACCATAGGTTTTACATCAGATACACATACAGCGAAAAAAAACTTTAGTACCCTTCAAGCACAACCTAAACATTCTTTCACACAAGCACAACAATCCAGGTGCCAATAAAACAACATAGGTTTGAAAATAAATCAAACACACGGATCAGGACCACACTAGTTCACCATGCCTTCAGATAGGATTGTTACTACTCACCCTATCACAAAAGATCAACACTCCCCCTCAAGGGACCATCCAAGCAATGATATGACTTGTCCATGTTATTACATCAGGAAATATGTCATAACATTTAGTAAGACATCATACATGATACCATCAGCAGCTGTAGAGGCACACAATATCAAACCAACCTTGATCATCTTCAGATTGTCTTCCACATATTGCCCATATCAAATAACCTTTTGCGCTCCTTGAGTCTGTCACAAGTTTTAGAAGTTTTATCAGTGAAACCCCTTGTTATCTCCTCAAAATTTGTCTTCTTGAAATCAGCCCTTAGCATCAAGCTTTCAATAACAAATCTACTTTCAATGTCCATTGTACCAGAAAGTATCTTCCCTATATCTCACCCAGAACATAACAAGATGTCTGCTCTGATACCAACTGAAATTCTGGTATACAGATAAAAAAATGTCCTAACACGTGTTTAAGACATTGATCTCCATTTAACATCACAAGGACAAGACAAAGCATATTGATATAATACTTATCAGTCTAAAGTCGTGATAGATGTTCCAATATCTTATATGACATGTGAATTAATCAAGAAACAAAACTGAATAATGCAGAATGATAAAAACACAAATATATGATGACCCAGTTTGGTGTACAACAATACCTACTCTGAAGGCTACTTAGCCAGGAAGAAAATCCACTATCAGCAGTATTAGTTCAAAGCCTAAACAATCCCAGTTTAAAAAATTTCGCATAATCCCTACCCAATGCAACTTCTACTTAGGTCCTCCCTAAATATGAGAAACCATCATCTCACATCCTAAATCACCTCAGTGATATCTAACAATCACAACCTCTAGTGACTGCATCAAACTACTTGAAAGATACCCCTTTCAAATAAAGTTCATCCAAGACTCTTGACTAACAAACACACTTAGATTTGCTTCAAAGCTTCATCCAAGAACAATATACAATTCATTACCTAATGGCTTCTGAATCTGTATAGACACAAAGTCTACCACAATGTATCAAACCGATACAAAGGGTGACTTACAACACAAGAAAGTACACAACTCTCAAAACCCTAAACCCTTATGTTGTAACTGATTTGGAAATGAGAGTCGCCACCATTAATTTTTATCTTAGGGAAGGGAATATAACGGATAACCCTAATTTGGTCAGAGATTTTAAGTTGTTGACTCATTTTTAGACAAAGGGAAGGTGTTAGGCACCCGTCATCTACCTTGTTCACAAGGATACTAAGGATTAGATTTACGGTTTAGGAAATAGGATTTTAATTTTTATTAAGGGAACTCGTCATGATTTTAGTGTTATGCCTATGTATCCTCTTATGAGGAATCAGAATCTCAATTCGTAGTTCGCACTTGGTTGGTTTTTTTTATGGATTACAAAGATATTTTGAATTCCCCTTTGAACCAAGCATAGGTGTGTGAATAGAGGAATTGTTAGACGAAGTTCGCGGTCGATTAAATTATCTTCATAATCCTTTTTGAAAATAGTTTTGAATTAATTAAGTTAGTAAAAAAAAGATTTGGTGTTGGTTAGGTATTTTTTAAATATATTAATATATAAAAATATTGTTAATGCATGACAAAAAATAATATTAATGCAATTTTTAAAAGTACTTATGAGTTAGTAAAATAAATATGTTGAATTTTATAATAATAAAATAATTTCATAATTTTATAAATATATTAAATGTAAAATTATAAAAATAATAATATAAATAATAAAATAATTTTAATAAAAAATGAAGAGGGGTGTAATTTGTTTTGGTTAAGTAAAATAGGGGAGTGCAAAAGTACGGCCCTGAATTCAGATATTGAATTCAAGCCCAAATGCAGAGAAAGTGTAATTCCTAACATAGTAGCAAATCTGGGGGATTTGTTTAATAAGGGTACAAGTTCAGATATTGAACTGGGCCCAGTAGCACAGGGGGTGTGATTTCTAGCTTGGTAGCAAATTGAGGAAATAATGAGGTGTGATTAAAGATGGACTAGGCCCAAAACAACTTCCTGATCCAACGTACAAGGTGTGGAAAAGGTCGTGGAATTAGGCTGTACGCGCGCTTTTGGATCGTTTGATGGTGATCCAAGGGTTATAATGGGAAGCGCACGATAAAGTTCATGGAGATGCAAACACAGAATCAGGGAGGGTTATATGAACAAATTACTGGGCTGAGAGCCCATTTTTCTTTCCTCTTCCTCTCTATACAACGAAAAACAAAACCCTTTGTTATTTCTAGAGAGAGAGGCTCTGCCTTTTCTCTATAATTCCGTCGTACCGGAAATCGCCCAGCCGGTGGTCACCACCACAAGTCACCACAAACCACCTTTTCTGCTCAGTTTTTCGGTTGACATTCAGCTGGAAACTTCAAACATTCATACCCCACCACCATATATTCATCTAAGTTCTATGAACCCTAAGAACCCTAAGGGTTCACGATGAACCCTAACCAAAAAAAACCTAGAACACACAACAACGGTGAACCCTAACCCTGATCTTCAGACAACCCCAAGAACCATAACCCTAGGATCTAGAACCCTAACCCTAGAAACCCAAATTTTCTAGAACCGCAACAATCAAACATCAATCATGTAAGCGTTTAACAATAATTAACAAGCCTAAGCTAAGTGTTTTTAGTTTACCTCTCCTGCAATGAAACGGGTCGTATAATTTTCCTTTCTGATTTTCCGCTTCTCCTTCTAATCTCCTTCTCCTCTCTCTATATTTAACAGGTACAATGATGATGGTGTGAAGGTGACAGTGGTGCAACACAGATCTAGGGTTTCAAAAGTTGAAACCCAGATCTCAAGAAGATTAATGTGCTTCTTCTACTTTCTCTCTTCTTCTTTCGTATATCTTCCCCTCCTCCTCTTTAGAATTTTTTAGGTCTATTTATAGTCTTAGGTTAGAGATAGATTAGGAAGTTTTGTTTATGATTTTCGTTACAAAAAAGTAGTTGATTTAGGAATTAGGAAGATTTAGATTTGGTTAGGGATTTTATTTATTGTAAGTTGATTTAGAAAGATTTTGTTTGGAATTAGGGTTTTGTAATCTGTACTTGGACCTTGTTATTGTGTAGATTCATTTTCAGTAAATAAAAACAAATATTAATTTCCAGATTTGATTTACGGAAATCTCGATTTGTTTTAGTTTTTGATGAGTATGCGTTTTTTCTTGTTAAATCTATATAGTGCATGTTTCCTAGGCTTTGGGATTGGGTAATTTTGACGAAGAACAGCAGATAGGGAATTTTGGGTTGAAAACCCTACTTTTGGTTCGGTTGACTTTAGTCAATATTTCGAAAAATAATAAAATAATCAATATATTTACTTGATAATAATGTTATGCTTAAATTAATAATTAATAAAGACTTAATTATGGAAATTTATAAATAAAATATTTAAACAAAAATGTTGACTTTAGTCAACAGTCTTAGCACGATGGGTTTCCAAAAAGAATATGGGCCAGCAATTCAATGGACCAAAAAAGACTAAAGCAACAAGTTCTTAAAAAAACGTACACCCCCTCCCTATTTGAACATGCCTTAAGCTTAATGGGCTTCTGATTAGGAGTAAAATCACTTATGCTTAACAATACACCCCTCTTTCTATTCATTAATTTCTACATTGGCTAAAATATATCAATAAATACACCTCCTTTCTTAATTGTAAGAACCAACTTAATGGGTGTAATACGGTGGGAGAACTGACTTGGTTGTTTTGCGTTTGATCGCAATTGTTGTGGATAGCAAGAGTCGCCACTGACTTTTCTTTTATCCAATAAGGAAAGGGTGAAAAGAACAGGAAAGACCTTTAGAGATGTTTTCTTGAGTTCGGGGGGTAGGTTATTAAAAGGGAAGGTGTTAGCATCCTTTTCATCTGTAGTTATCTACGGGCTCTTATTTTCTTGCTAGATCACTTGTTTTGTTTGAAAATGTGCTTTGTGGTGTGAGTTTGAAAATATATTTAAAACATCTCTGTAATGATTCTCGTCTCTATAAGAATGCGTACAACATTGTTGGTTTTGGAAATAGTTCAAAGAGGTGTTTATGGAAGATGTTTTTGAAATTGATTTTGAAAAGTGCCTTTGTAATGATTCTCGTCTCTATAAGAATGCGTACAAAGTGTTTTTACTTTTGAAAATTTTTCAATTGAAAGTGTTGGTATGAAAATGGTTTTTTAGTTGTGAGCAAGCAAGCAACTACGAGCGTCCTACCTACTCAAAAGGTATTTGTTCTTTTCCTCCTCCTTGAGATGTTTCTATCTTACTATTGATTGATAAGAAGCCCCATTGTTGAATGTGAAGGGACGGGCGTGGGTCATTTTTATAGTCATAGAAGGCAACCTCTGGGACATTTTAGCAATTTCGTTAGGGAGTAGATCATTTACCGAAGGCAACATCAAGGGACTACGATCTTTTATCGAGGGTCTTTCCTAAAACACCCATATTCAAGGGACATGAATATTTTCCGAGGCAACAATTAAGATTACCCTAGAGGTGCATGTGTGTGAATAGTTTGTTTGATTGCATGCATTTAGTCTTTGATTAGGGTGGTCTATTTGTTGGTTTTATCTTTCCATACACCCTAATTACTAACATTTATAAAAGCAATAAAAATGCGGAAAATAAAGGTCCTACGCTATTACATATTTTTGGAATGAGGGATACAAGCTTACAAGTGGGGATTGCAAGAAATTAAATCCTAACAAATTATTACAACCATATTGAAGGTGAATAAATGTACAAGAATTAAAATAATATACAAGATATGAATAAAAAGAAAATGAAGTTGTCTTGATTTTGTTAAAGAAAGGTTTTGGTTAATAATTATAAAAATAAATTATTTTTTTGTAATATTTTTATATATTCATAAAATAAAACTTGTAAACAAGTAGTGTGTAAAAAATCAACTCAAAAGGAGTTATTTTGATTGGTTAGAAAAATGTTTGAAATTTTTTAAAAGATAAAGGAAACAAACAAAGGGTAAAAACTGTTCTGGTCCTGCCAAGGTTTGAACTTAGGATCCTACACAGAAATTCCTTTCGCGCATGCTATTTGTACCACTGGGTGGTCTGTTTCATTCGTTCATAAAGCAACTTCAATTGGGTACAAGATGAACTTGTTCCTGAATGTTTGACATGCCCAGTTTCTTCCTGCGATTGCAGGAGTGAAAGACTCCCAAGTTGAGATTCGAAAGGCTCCAATCCTCATCCAACCGAAAGATACACACAACCTGCCTAAAGTTTGAAAATGAATCTAACAATGTAGCTTTCGAAAGCTATAGGCCATAGGTTAGTACAAGCTTGTTTGGCACCAACATCAAAGGCTAACTAGTCAGGTTGAGATTCTCAACATACAGGCAATGATAATCGAATCTAAAAGCAGGGTCAACTTCCTAGGTATGATATCTACATTTTTTTTCTCTTATTTGTATGTAAAAATGATATTTAAATGGAAAGTTCCAAGTTTAGAGGAAACTTACCTCTTGAAGTGCCAATCGAAGGATCTCTATATGACTCATACTTTATGATGGATTGAGATTCGCTGGAACCTTCCTTAAGCTAATGTGACTGCTTCTCTGCTTGAATTGAAAGGTTGGCACGTGGTAGTTATAAGGAAATCGAAGGTTGGTTATGTGGAAGTTGGGGAGTGAATCGAAGGGTTCAATGATGCATGAAAGGATCTGAGATTTTTTATGAGAGTTTGAGAGTGTTTGAGAGTTTGAGAGTTTGATGATTTTCCCACAACAAGAGTTTCTTCATCTACCAAAAGGCTCCTCTAGATGTGTTGTGGAACCTCTTATTTATAGATGAAATTGGTTGAGGTTTGGGAGGGAAAATAAATGAGATTTTAACAAATTGGGTATGTTGTTTTTGTAGCCTTTGAGGTGTAGTTTTTGTATGCCAATTTGGTGCAAATATGGGATCAGCGTAACAGGACTGCTCTGTACCAGTTTTGGAGTGTTGTGACCAGTGCAGCAGGCTTATACTTGGCAGCACATAGGACTCTGGCCAGCCAGCATCTTTGGATATTTCAACCTTTTGTTTTGACCTTATAGGTCCAACCTTCGACCATAAACTCTCTTCAGACAACAATATTTGCTTCCACCCAAAGTGTATCCTTCTAATGGATCATCTGTGTATCTTTTGAAAGGGCCAAATATGTGTCCTTCGATTGGACCATATGTGTGTCTTTCAAAGGGACCAAATATGTGTCTTTCAATTGGACCATGTGATACGGTGGCAGAACCGACTGTTTAATACCGGTTTGCGTTTTGTGTTTTTTTTTGTTCGCAAAATGTCGCGGTAAGCAAGAGTTGCCACCGACTTTTATTTTATCCAATCAGGAAAAGGAAAAAGAACAGAAAAAACCTTTTTTCGAGAATATTCTGAGTACGGGGGGTAGATTATAGAAAGGGAAGGTGTTAGCACCCTTTCTATCCATATTTTTCAATGGGCTCTTAGGTACTTGCTCATTTTTTCAAATTGCTTGTGTGTGTTTATCTTGAAAATGTTTTTCTTCGTGATAACCCTTGTGTCAGTCCTCAAGGATGTGACGAAGTTTGTTTTGAAAATTTGTTTTGAAAAGGTGTTTGTGTGAAACAGTTTTTATTGAGCAAGTACTTAAGATTCTACCTACTTGAAAAAAGGATTGTTCGTTCTATTTCCTTTAGACAGCGTTATCCTACTATTAAGGAGTAGGTAACACCGTCGTTGGAGTTGTAAGGGACATTCGAAAGGGACAAGTACAATCACTAAAGCAATAGTTAGAAAACTTTAGTAGCAACCCTAGAGTCTTAAGATCTTTCCGAGGCAACATTTCTGAGGCAACATTTCTGAGGCAACATTTGAATGGGACAATTTGATCTCTTTAGACTGGAGGGAAACCACTAAAATCTCCTATGCTTAATGATTGTTTACCAAAGGAAACCGAAGTGAGGTAAACTCTAGGAGTGAATATGTGCATATGATTTGTTTCAGTTATTTAATCTTTGCAGATTAGGTGATCTACCGTTTTAATTTTCCAGACATTCTTGCCATACAATCCTATTAGCCATGCATCTAGACAGTTAAGTATTTGCGGAAATTAAAAATGTGAGAAAATAAACCTAGCTATTAAATGGCCTCGGGGAGGGGGATTAATTACATAACCAAAAATGGGGGGAAATCGGTAAATAAAAAAACCCTAGATTAAAGCTATTACATACCCTTAGAAGTTACAAAATACTGGCAAAATAATTAACAAGAGCGCGGTGAATTAAATACGAGGACGGTTGAAAAGATAACCTAAAACACTAATTGAGAGAAAAAAGATTTGTTTTTGGATTTTATTTGAGAAAATGTTTAATTGCAAATTAATTAAACCTAATTTCTAATTGTTTTTAAATTATGAAAGAAACTAAATTAATTAATTAAAGAAATAGAAAATATTTTGTACAAAAAGATTTTGTATGTTTTTGGTTTATTATTTGAGAAAAGAAATATAAATTGTAAAATTAAAACCTAGATTCTATTTGATTTTAAATGAAATAAAAATTAAATTCACCTAACTTACTAATTAAATTAAATAATTTATTATTAAAAAATGTTTTTTTTTGTATTTTTGTGATTTTTGATTTGTTAATTTAATAAAAATAATTTTTGTATTGATTAAAAAAAGAAAATAATTAAGGAAAAGAAATTAGAGAAAATAAAAAAAATAACCAAATGGGCCTGTGATGAATTTCTGAAGGGGGGTGCATTGCCAAATTGTTAGGCCCAAATTGGTTGGCCTATGTTCCTTGCGTGTGATCCCATGTGGATTAGCTTCAGAGAGTGCACCATGGGCTGTTGTGGTTGGACGCTGGATCTGGACCAAGGCATGATCCAAAGGGTAGGATTTGTAAGCGTATGATGGACGCATGGAATGGTGATGTAATGTATCTGCAGTAAATTGTTAAGAAAATAATAAAAGTGTGAATTAATAATTAAAAACCTAACTCTGATTAATTTACAGGTTAATTATGAAATAAAATCAATATTGATTAAATCATGTGTCAAAAATTATTTTAATTAATTAAAAGCCTAAAACTAATATTTAATGATTTTTTTGTGATTTTATAGTTAATTAAATTAATGATAGAAAACAAATCAAGTGAAAAATAAATAAATGAAAAGGGTTAGAAAAGAAAATAGTCAAAAAAGTGAAAAATGCATGGGGTGGGTGATGAACCCATGCCCCTTGGGTCATAGTTAGACGCCTCATCCACCAAGTCAAGCTATTGTTTGTGATTCAAACATGTTCTACGTAACAACAAGAACTCATTTGGACAGTTAATAAACATTAGCAATGCATGAAATTAAATATATGAATGTTTGAAAGAAAAGTAAATCGGAGAAGATGAGTATGCTTGTTTCAAGCATCAATGGCCATGATTTTCGACCTATTCTTACCCTTAGATACCTCAGGAATGATTTGTAATTGATGGCTTGGACTGAAAGTGGCTGGATCTTCGGTTTTGACTTTGAACTAGTTTTGACAGAATTTGAGGTTTTTAGAGAGCATTCTTGGGCAGCCAATTTTGTTCTCCCTAGTGTATGAGGGTGTTGTGTTTATATAGAGGAGGAATTTAGGTCAAAAATAATGGAAAAAATCTCATGGTATCTTGAGGAATTATGAAGATTTGATTTGATTTTGGCCTTGTATGATTTCTTTCCAAAATAGCTCCAATCATGAATTTTTCAATCTAAATCATCCTTGCACGAATTACATGCCATGCTAGCTGTATATGGACTCATAATGTGCACAAAAAACCCAAGATTTGATTTGCTTTTATTATTTTACCATTTAATTTTATTTATTTTGGTTTAAATGAATAAAAAATCAAAATAAATGATAAAAATAATAAAATAATAGGTGGAAAAGCTCAGGGGTTGTGGGTCCTATTAGAAACATGTTTCAAACAAGAAAACATGGGCCCCTTTGGAAAAAATGCAAATTTGATCAATGTTGACTTTTGACAATTTTCCAAAAATTGCCAATTTTGACAATGCACAACTCTCTCAATTTTGATCCTGGGAGGCTGTTCTTGGACTTTTTATAAATCTTAGGATGTCTTCTAAACAAATCTTTTGGTTTCATCTCAATTGGATCTTTCATGTTCATGTATGAAGCTTTGACCCAAAAGGTGTTTTTGTTTACTTTTCAAAAGCACCTATAATGTCAAAATTCATATCTTTTTATGAGTGCATATTTTGAACTTGTGCGCTGAAGATGAATTGTAGGGAATTGCATCCTCTTCAAAATGAGCCTTGGATGGAAAATTTCTGATAAAGTATGAAGAAGTTATGCTTGGTCAAAGTTGGGTTAACTTTTACTAAGAAACCCTAATTTAGCAACTTTTGGTTTTTGATGAATTTGGAGCATTCCTTGAGGAATCATGATCAACCCTTGATCAAATGATGGAAGTCACTTCAAAATGTTGATATTGACCCAAAATCTTGAGGTTTGACTGTATGTGGGCCACAATTGACTTTTGACCTAATACAGTCGATTTCTCAAGCATCTGAGCAGTTGACTGAGCAAACTTCTTATGCAGGGCATGAAACTTGACATGTAGGGTCTTGAGAACATATTAATACCATGGAGAGCATATGAGACCTTTGTGGTCCACCCATCTTGATGAAAATAGAAACCCTAATTTGGGGTATACTGTCTTAGGAGAGATTTTGTCTGGTCAACTCTTGGGCAAACTTGAGTAAATTGAGGACCTTTAGGAGTATGTATTGAGTAAAATGAAAGAGAAAATTTTGGGGTTCAACAGATTCCCCTGTTCAATCTTCTTAAACCTGAGGATGTAGATTGGCTTATCTTCCTTTCATTATCTGAAGGTGGAAGATGATTGAACACTAGAGTGCCCAAAAATTTGCACTCGCATGAAGTGATACTTGATTTGTGATATCGGGAATGGGCTTATAGATGTCATTTGGAAGTTGATAGAGAATTGTTGGAGATGGGCTTAAAGATGCCATCCAAGATGTGATGGAGTACCGTGGGAGATGGGCTTAAAGATGCCATCTAGAGGATGTTGATCTCCTGATATATTCCTTCGATGAGAGTCTCTGTTGCTGTTGTTGAGGAGGAATCTGCTGAGGAATGTTGGTATTTGTCTCGGGAGATATAGAATTTTAGGAGCTTCAGTTGTCTGTTACTCTAGTGGAGAATTAACTCCAGAGGTGAACTGTATATCTGGTCAGTGTACAGGCTGCACCGCGACTTACTAGGGAAAGGTGAAACTGATCGTGTTTGATCAGGTCCAAGTCTTACAGTGTTATGGACTGCCGTCTGGAGATAAGAGAAAATAAACCTGGATGGTAAGGTTATGAGAAGGAACCTGGATAGTAGGGCTTATGGGAAGGAACTTGGGTAAGGTTGTTTCGTGAGGAGTTTGGGTAAAACTGCATCTGAACTGAGAAGGAACCTGGGTAAGGTTGTTTGTGAGGAGTTTGGGTAAAACGGCATCTGAACTGAGAAGGAACCTAGGTAAGGTTGCTTTGTGAGGAGTCTGTGTAGGGCTTTAGGAGGAACCTGGGTAGGGTTACTTCGGGATAAGTCCGTGTAAAACTTCGGCAGGAACCTGGGTAAGGTTACTTTGGGCTAAGTCCATATAAAACTTCAAGAGGAACCTGGGTAAGGTTACTTTGTGATAAGTTTGTGTAAAACTTTAGGAGGAACCTGAGTAAGGTTATTTCGTGATACGTTTATGTAAAACTTCATGAGGAACCTGGGTAAGGTCACCTTGGGATAAGTATGTGTAAAACTTCAAGAGGAACTTGGGTAAGGTTACTTTATGATAAGTTTGTGTAAAACTTCAGAAGGAACCTGGGTAAGGTTATTTGGGGATGAGTTCGTGTAAAATTTCAGGAGGAACCTGGGTAAGGTTACTTTGGGATGAGTTCGTGTAAAACTTCAGAAGGAACCTGGGTAAGGTCACCTTGGGATAAGTCTGTGTAAAACTTCAAGAGGAACCTGGGTAAGGTTACTTTGTGATAAGTTCGTGTAAAACTTCAGAAGGAACCTGGATAAGGTTACTTGGGGATGAGTTCGTGTAAAACTTCAGGAGGAACCTGGGGAAGGTTACTTTAGGATGAGTTCATGTAAAACTTCAGGAGGAACCTGGGTAAGGTTACTTTGGGATGAGTTTGTGTAAAACTTCAAAAGGAACCTTGGTAAGGTTACTTTGTGATAAGTTCGTGTAAAACTTCAAAAGGGACCTAGGTAAGGTTACTTTGTGATAAGTGAAGGAGTGAAAAACACAAGAAGGGGGGGTTGAATTGAAAAACTGGAAACTTAAAGCAAATGACAAGATATTTTTATCCTGGTTCGTTTGATCTCAAACTACTCCAGTCCACCCGTCAAGGTGATTTCGCCTCTCTCCAACGAGGTCTTAATTCACTATATTCAACTGAATACAAATCTGCTTTAGCAACTGCTAAAACCTTCTTGACTCAAACCACAATCCGGTTTGTCAAGGCAACACTTTCTTACAAGGGTATAAAATAATGTGTGTGAATGTTTTCTACAAAACTATATCACAACTGTGATGTTTACACAAATGAAGCTTAGAAACTTAGAATGCTAAACACTAATGGAGTATCAGAGTTTGTTGGTTTAGCAAAACTGGTAGATGAAGATTATTGTTCAGCTTTGTGCGTGTAGAGAGTTTGGAAGCATTAGCCGTGATAATCTTCGAAGCTTGGTTTATATAGCACTTTGAGAAGATGAACGTTGAAGCAAATATTCTTGATTCAATGCTATTTACAAGCTTTCCTTTCTGAGCAGATCTTGTCTAGAATGATGCCGTTGGTATTGATTAGCTTTCAATGCACAGTACCGTTGCTTCTTCAATGCACGATCTGGCTTGGCTCATTCTGATTCTGCTTCGCTGCTGATGAACTGATTTGATTCTGTATCAGAGTATTTTTACGCGCAGTTCTGTTCATCAAGCTTCAGCATGTGCAAGCGTTTGATCTTCTGATCTTGACGTTCTGATTCAGCAACTTCTGATGCTGATGCACAAACTCATATTCTGATGCTGGGAACGTGATCTTGCTTATTTTACTCAGCATATCTGCAATTCAGAGCATAGTAACTTTAGGCAGCATATAATTCAATCATGAAATATTTAACTACTATTTCTTTTCACTTTGTTATCATCAAAACTTAATTATAGGGTACTAGATTCAAACATTGTTCTAACAATCTCCCCCTTTTTGATGATGACAAAAACTAGATATTTTAAAAAAATAACGTGAAAAGTTATCAGATCTATGTATCAGAATAAGAAGTACGGAGAAGTCAGAGTTAAGGGATACTCCCCCTGAGTTTGTTACTTCCCTTTGATATGCGTGTTCTTCAGAGTCAGATCTTTTACTTATCAAAGAGCATCAGATTGTAGGTCTTTGACCAGAGCTTCATATATCAGAACTTCATATTTGATCAGAGCTACATGAGCTTCTACAATTTGATCAGAGCTTCTAGTTCTTAGTCTTCATAGTGTTCGGAGCTTCCTTGTGCCTGTAGACTTAACAACAAGACAGAAAAACATTTCCAGTAATAGAGTTAGAATGTTTGAGAAATGTTTGAGAATTTCTGTCTAGTTAGCCGTTATTGATTTTAAATATCATTCTTGTTCTCCCCCTTTTTGTCAGCAATCAAAAAGTGCTGGTGATGTGCTAAAATGATTTAGATCAGAAAAACTAATAATATTAAGGATAGTTCAGAATCAGAGCAAAATAGCATTACAAACCATAGTCAAAACATAGTAAAAAGACATCAGAAAATAAGGAAAATATGGAGAATGTCATGCATGAAAAAAATTTCAAGGTTGTGGGGGCATGCGTGAGAACAGGCTTTCCAGCATTGCCTGAATCTTTTCAGAAGTTGCATTCTGCTTCTGAACCATGGTGACAACAGAATCAATCTTGTTGTCCTGGACATTCATTCTTGCTTCCATCTTCTGATCATTCTCTTCCATCCGCTGCTGTAGACGCAAGTCATTCAGCCTGAGTTCTTCCAGAGCCTGCCTGTCCAAGGCAGCTTGAGAACTTTCAGCAGGAGGAAGTTTCTCAGAACTTTCAGCTACATCTTCTGCTGGATCTTCTTCCTGAAGGGTCTTGCCTTCTTCTGATGGTTGCACCTGTGCAGCTTGCTCTTTCTCAGACCAGGATTCACTGTCCAGAGGGAGCACAACTTCTTGAGGCAGCTGGCTCTCAACTTCCTTCAGCAGCTTGCTAAAGTTCTGTTGAGCCTGCTCATAGTTGACATCCTGCAGCTTGAGTGCTTCAGCACGAACCCATAGTCTGAACTGTGACCAGAGCTGATCAGAAGCAGCTGGGTCAATCATCCCGGGACAGACTTGCTTCAAAGAAGCAATCCATTGCAGCATACCTGTTTCAAAGTCCAAAATACCAGAGCCAACATCTAGTTGCTTTGGTTTGGGAATGGCCAATTTGTGTCTTAAATCAGCAAGACGTTCAAGACTTGTTAAGTCAATGAAAGTTTTGCTGGGGTTTTCAGAGGATTGGTTTTCAGAGAATTGCTGAGGTGCTGTTTGTTTTGGTGGATGGTTATCAGAGTCAGAGTCAGATATTTCGATTGGAGTGGATGGAGGTTTGGGAGAATTTTGAGGTGTTGACTCCTCTGATGATGGTAACTGGGGTCTGATAATGGTGGTTCCACATGGCAACTGGATTGCCAGCGGTGAAGGTTGAGGTGAGTGGGGATCAGAATGATGAGGTGATGGTGGATTATTTTCTGGTTGAGGAGGTGGAATCTCTGATTGCTTAGGGATCAGAGGTTCTTCTGTGATAGGTTGTTGAGATTGTGGTTCTGGTTCTGGTTGATGTTCTGGTTGTATTTCTGGTTCAGGTTGTGGAGGAGGAATATTTGGTGGTTCAGAATTTGGTTGAGCAGAAGCAAGTTCTCGCTCAAGATCAGCTACCATTTTGTCAAGAATTGGTGTTGTTGAAACAGTTGGTTGTTTGGTAATTTTGATGGGAATTTTAATTCTGGTTCTTCTGAGTTGTAAGGCCTCAGAAGGGTCTTCTGGTATGGTTTCATCAATAGTAGGGATTGGGATGGATATTTTGTGAGAGGTTTGAGGAGGTGCAACAGATGTAGGAATAGTAGATGGAATTGAAATAGGGGCAGCAGATGAATTACCTCGTTTCTTTGGAGTCTGATGAGATGATCCTTCTGCTTTCCTCTTCTTTGTCTTCTTCTGAATCACTTCAGGTTGAACTTGACTCAGATCTTTGGTCTTCAGCTTTGAACCTGCATCTTCTTTCTTGTATGAATCAGGATACTTGAGAAACATATCAGGATGGGATTCCATTTCAGAAAATCTTGGGAAATCACTCAGAGGCACTCTTCTTCTGGAGATGTCAGCAGTTGAAGGAGCTCTGGGTTCCTTCCTGATATTTTCTATCAGCTTCATCTTTTTCAGGTTCTTAGCGTTCAGCGGTTTTCCAACAGTTGGTTCAAAATTGCCCAGTACTTTAGCTTCGCTCAGATAATCCATCAGCTTATTCTCTGTCAGAATATCTGATATGAGCCTCCCAAACGGTATCCAGTCCCTTTTGGTCCTTTCTTCTTCTCTAGTCTCTTTCACACTAGTCTTCAGATGATTGAACAGGAAGTGTGCCAGATTGATCTTTATCTTCTGATTAATAAAGTAGATCAGAAATTGCTGATCCACGTTTATATAATCAGGAGAGCTTGTTGGCTTCCTGTGATTGAAACAGCCCAAAACAATCTTAGCCCATACTCTGCAGTGATCCTTCAGATCCTTAATTTTGCTGCTGGGATATCCATGAGTGGAAATGCAGTTGGCTATTGCAGCTATATCAGGGCATCTATCAGCCATGTCCACACAACGGACTCCACCACCACTTTGACCAATTAACATAGCAATGAGGTCTTCAGAAATTACTATCTTCTTTCCCATGACAGAAGAGATGACTAGATGTTTATCAATCTTGGCGTGAATCCAAAATTCCTTGACAAGCTCTGGGAAGGTTGGTCCAACCAGTCTATCAAAATACCTCTCCCACTTTTGAGCTTTGATTTCCTCAGTTAGGTCAAATCCATTATCCTTCAAGCTTTCGAAATCGATGATTAACTCAGAGAGAACCTCAAGATTCTTAACCGGTGTGAGAAGAGTTCTGGTAGGCTCCTGATACTGCTCAGAGGATTCTTTCTTCTGATTTCCTGCAGAAATGCTGGAGGATGCCATTGTTCTCACACAAAAAGCTTGAGAATGATTTTGAGAAAAAAGATTTTAAGAAAATAACTCAGAAATATGCAGAGAATGCTTAAGAGATTATGAGAAAGCGTAAGGAATAAGATTTGAAGAATACTGTGCTTAAATAAAGATTTCAAAAAAAATTATTTTGAAAAATTAAACGTTTTTTAAGAGAGAGAAAAAATAATGATTGCCATTAACAAACGTGATTACTTTTGTATTTAATGCTTGCTGATTTTGGGGGATTTGAGAAAGATACTTAAAAACGGTTACCAGACATGTGTCTCAATGCACCCAATCAGCGCTTTCCTTTCTCAGAAGCGTGCACGCGTTCTGCTTCAGGGATTTGCTGATGATTGGATGACACTTGTTTGATGTAGTGATCAGCACGTCTGTCTTTGAGATTAGACTCTCAGATCTTTAGACTTGCCTCTGATACAATCTGCATGTTCTAACTTTCTGAAAGAAGATTGATCAGAAGTTCACAGTAATATAATTACATTCTGAAGATAAATACATGGAATTAAAAACATTTTCATTCTGGGCATACTTTCATGCTGAGATGTTTCAGAATGAAATTAAACCTATCTTCTGAAAGGGGTTTAGTAAAGATATCAGCCCATTGATGGTCTGTATCTATAAATTTCAAGTTTAAAATTCCTTTCTGAATATAGTCCCTAATGAAATGATGTTTTATTTCTATATGCTTAGCTCTAGAATGTAAAATAGGATTCTTACTTAAGCAAATAGCAGAAGTATTATCACAGAGAATAGGAATGTTACTCTCAAAGATCTGGAAGTCTTCAAGCTGACTTTTCATCCAGAGCATCTGTGTGCTACATCCAGCTGCTGCTATGTACTCAGCTTCTGCTGTTGACAGAGCAATTGTTGATTGCCTTTTGCTGGACCACGAAATCAGATTTTCTCCCAGAAACTGGCAGCTTCCAGAAGTACTTTTTCGTTCCACTCTGTCTCCAGCAAAATCAGCATCGCAGTAGCCTACTAAGCTGTAATCACTAGATTTTCTATAAAACAAACCCAGATTAGTAGTACCTTTCAGATACTTGAAAATTCGCTTAACAGCTGTTAAGTGAGATTCTCTAGGATCTGATTGGAATCTAGCACAAATACATACGCTGAATAGAATATCAGGTCTTGAAGCAGTCAGATAAAGGAGAGAACCAATCATACCTCTGTAGACTTTCTGTTCTACGCTTTTGCTTACCTCTTCTCTTTCCAGAATGCACGTGGGATGCATTGGAATCTTTGATGGCTTACGTTCTGAGAGGTCAAATTTCTTCAGAAGATCTCTGATGTATTTGCTCTGATGAATGTAAGTTCCCTCTGGAGTTTGATTAATCTGAATTCCTAGAAAGAATTTCAGTTCCCCCATGAGGCTCATCTCAAATTCTGCCTGCATACACTTAGCAAATTTTCTTCCAAGAGAAGGATTAGTAGAACCAAAAATAATATCATCAACATAGATTTGACAGACTAAGATGTCACTCTTAACTGTTTTACAGAATAGAGTAGTGTCCACTTTCCCTCTGGTGAATTCATTTTCAAGCAGAAAGTTACTCAGCCTTTCATACCAAGCTCTGGGAGCTTGTTTCAGACCATACAGTGACTTTTTCAGTTTGAAAACATGTTCTGGATGTTTTGTATTTTCAAAACCTGGGGGTTGGTGAACATATACTTCTTCTTCTATATAACCATTTAAGAATGCACTTTTGACATCCATCTGATACAGAGTGATGCCTCTATTAACAGCAAATGAAATTAAAAGTCTGATAGATTCTAACCTGGCGACTGGGGCAAAGGTTTCTGTATAGTCTATCCCCTCTTGCTGACTATAACCTTGTGCAACCAGTCGTGCCTTGTTTCTGACGACTTCACCTTGTTCATTAAGCTTGTTTTTGAACACCCATCTTGTTCCAATGACGTTGAATCCTTTTGGTCTTGGAACGAGATCCCATACGTCGTTTCTGGTGAATTGATTCAGCTCTTCTTGCATTGCCAGAATCCAGTCATTGTCCAGAAGTGCTTCATCAGTAGAAGACGGTTCAATCAGAGACACAAGTCCCATCAGAGTTTCTTCAGAGTTTCTGAAGCTTGCTCTTGTTCTGATTGGATCTTCCTTTCTTCCTAGGATAGTCTCTTCTGGATGATCCAAACTGCTTCTTGGTAATCTCTTCTGAGGTTGATCAGCAGTTGTAGGACTTCTAGCATTGCTTCTTTCAGACGTTGAAGGAATGTCTGTGTTGAGAGCTTCTGATGACTTGTCTTCAGAACCTGCAAATTCAATTTCTATACCTGCAAGATTTTCATTCTGCTTTGACTTTTCAGAGTCAAGCTTGTCATCAAAACGAACACTGATTGATTCTTCCACAATCTGTGTTTCTGTATTGTATACTCTGTACCCTCTTGAGCGTTCAGAGTATCCTAACATAATACACTTCTGTGCCTTAGAATCAAACTTGTTCAAATAATTCTTAGTATTTAACATATAGCAAGTACATCCAAATGGATGAAAATACGAAATGTTGGGCTTTCTGTTCTTCCACAATTCATATGGAGTCTTTTCCAGAATAGGTCTTATTGAGATTCTATTCTGAATGTAGCACGCTGTGTTTATTGCCTCTGCCCAGAAAGTCTTAGCAACGTTTGTCTCGTTGATCATGGTTCTGGCCATTTCTTGCAATGTTCTGTTCTTTCGTTCTACAACTCCATTTTGTTGGGGAGTTCTAGGACAAGAGAAATCATGCAGAATGCCTTTGTCATTAAAGAATGACTCAAAGTCTTTATTTTCAAATTCCCCACCATGATCACTTCTGACTTTAACGATTCTAAGATCTTTTTCATTCTGAACTTGGTTACAGAAGGTAACAAACACAGAGTGTGACTCGTCCTTGTGTCTTAAGAACTTTACCCATGTCCATCTGCTATAGTCATCTACGATTACTAACCCATACTTCTTGCCACTGACAGAAGCAGTTTTAACTGGTCCAAATAAGTCAATGTGCAGAAGTTCTAATGGCTTAGAGGTAGAAACAACATTTTTGGATTTAAAAGATGGTTTTGCAAATTTGCCTTTCTGACATGCTTCACACAGAGCATCTGAATTGAACTTCAAATTTGGAAGTCCTCTGACCAGATTGAGTTTGTTAATCTGAGATATTCTTCTCATACTAACATGCCCCAATCTTCTGTGCCAGATCCACTGCTCGTTGTTAACAGACAGAAGACATTTTACGTTCTGACTTTTAAGTTCAGAAAGTTTGATTTTGTAAATGTTGTTTTTCCTCTTACCATTAAATAGGATAGTCCCATCTTTCTGACTAACAGCTTTACATGATTTTTGATTAAAGATTATATCATAACCGTTATCACTTAATTGACTTATGGATAACAGGTTATGCATCAATCCATCAACAAGCAGAACATTATTAATAGAGGGAAGATTTCCGTTACCTACAGTTCCAGAGCCAATAATCTTTCCCCTCTGATTGCCTCCAAAGCCAACGTGGCCTCCAGGCTTAAGTTCCAGGCTTTGGAACATATGCCTTCTTCCCGTCATGTGTCGTGAGCAGCCAGAGTCCAGGTACCATGACTGGTGTTTCTGACTTGCTGCTAAAGATATCTGCAACATGTATTATTTTATCCTTAGGTACCCAGATCTTCTTGGGTCCTGATTTGTTAGTTTTACCAAAACTCTGGTTGAATTTTGGTTTCACAAAGTGATTACTACTGGTATATTTGATGTCATGTGTGTGACCATACACAAAGTGTGAATTTAGAGGAGTGTGTTTAATGGTTAAATCCATGACATTTTTAGGTGTAGGAGCCTTACCTAGGTATCCTATTCCTTTCCTGCCGTTTCTGCTAACTCCATAGATCATTGAAGCCATTCTGCTTCTATCTATGCTTTTAGCAAGGAACTTCTGGAAACTATGATCATACTCCTTGATGATCTCATCAGCGTTGCTGGGAGTTTCAGCAATTGGTTCCTTCTGAGAGTTTTGTAAAGAGTTTTCTAATTTTAAAATTTTATCTCTCAGCTCAGAGTTTTCCAATTTGAGACTCTCAGACTTGTTAGAGTCAGATTCAAGAGTCCTTTTCAGGTCTCTGAATTTAGCTCTAATCTGCTGATAACGTTCCAGAATTTCATTGAGGCTTTCAGCAAGTTCAGCCTTTGTAAAATTAACAGCGAAGTTAGGGAATACCTCTTCTGTGTCTGATTCTGAGTCTGAGTCAGAAGCTTCACTGTCATCTGGAATGTTAGCCATAAGCGCTATATTCGCCCTTTCATCATCTGATTCTGAGTCTGCTTCAGAAGAGTCAGAGTCATCCCATGTGGCCATGAGACTTTTCTTCTTCTCTCTTCCAAACTTCTTTTTGGGCTTTTCCCTCTGAAGCTTTGGACAGTCACTCTTGTAGTGTCCTTGCTCATTGCACTCGTAGCAGATGATGTCTTTTGTATTTGGCTTCTTGCTACCGGAGGAGCCTTCAGATCTTCTGTATCCAGAGGAAGAATCTGTCCTTCTGTATCTGGAAGAAGACTCGTTCTGATCAGATCTTCTGGGATTCCTGAACTTCCTTTGTCTTTGCTTCCACAGTTGATTTACTCTTCTGGAGAGAAGGGAAAGCTCGTCTTCTTCTGATGAGGATCCATCAGATGTTTCTTCAACTGCCTGCAAAACTTTAGATTCAGATTTTCTGTTAGATTTTAAAGCTATAGGCTTACCTTGCTTCTGAGGCTCGTCAGCTTCCAGCTCTATCTCATGACTTCTGAGGGAGCTTATAAGTTCCTCCAGAGTGATTTTGTTGAGATCTTTCGCCAGCTTCAGAGCAGTAACCATAGGCCTCCACTGCTTGGGTAAACTTCTGATTATCTTCTTGACATGGTCAGCAGTAGAGTATCCTTTGTCCAGAACTTTGAGACCAGCTACCAGAATCTGGAATTTAGAGAACATAGTTTCAATGGATTCAGATTCTTCCATTTTAAACGCCTCATACTTCTGAATGAGCGCCAGAGCTTTTGTTTCTTTGACTTGAACGTTGCCCTCATGCGTCATTCTGAGAGAATCAAAGATGTTCTTAGCTGTGTCTCTGTTGGAGATCTTCTCATACTCAGTATAGGAGATAGCACTGAGAAGGATGGTTCTGGCCTTATGGTGATTCTTGAAATCACGCTTTTGTTGATCAGTCATTGATTTTCTATCAATCTTCTGACCAGTTGCATTAACAGGGTGCGTGTATCCATCTGTCACCATATCCCACAGATCAGCATCATGTGCTAGAAAGAAGCTTTCAATTCTGTCTTTCCAGTAGTCAAAGTTTTCTCCATCAAAGACTGGAGGTTTGCCGCTGAATCTGTCTCTATCCTCATTGTTGTCATTGCTGAAATGAGAGTTGTTTCCTGCCATAGTGTTTTTCTGACGCTGGATCTTTTACTGACACGGTTAAGTGTTTTAGCTCAGAACCAGGCGCTCTGATGCCAATTGAAGGAGTGAAAAACACAAGAAGGGGGGGTTGAATTGAAAAACTGGAAACTTAAAGCAAATGACAAGATATTTTTATCCTGGTTCGTTTGATCTCAAACTACTCCAGTCCACCCGTCAAGGTGATTTCGCCTCTCTCCAACGAGGTCTTAATTCACTATATTCAACTGAATACAAATCTGCTTTAGCAACTGCTAAAACCTTCTTGACTCAAACCACAATCCGGTTTGTCAAGGCAACACTTTCTTACAAGGGTATAAAATAATGTGTGTGAATGTTTTCTACAAAACTATATCACAACTGTGATGTTTACACAAATGAAGCTTAGAAACTTAGAATGCTAAACACTAATGGAGTATCAGAGTTTGTTGGTTTAGCAAAACTGGTAGATGAAGATTATTGTTCAGCTTTGTGCGTGTAGAGAGTTTGGAAGCATTAGCCGTGATAATCTTCGAAGCTTGGTTTATATAGCACTTTGAGAAGATGAACGTTGAAGCAAATATTCTTGATTCAATGCTATTTACAAGCTTTCCTTTCTGAGCAGATCTTGTCTAGAATGATGCCGTTGGTATTGATTAGCTTTCAATGCACAGTACCGTTGCTTCTTCAATGCACGATCTGGCTTGGCTCATTCTGATTCTGCTTCGCTGCTGATGAACTGATTTGATTCTGTATCAGAGTATTTTTACGCGCAGTTCTGTTCATCAAGCTTCAGCATGTGCAAGCGTTTGATCTTCTGATCTTGACGTTCTGATTCAGCAACTTCTGATGCTGATGCACAAACTCATATTCTGATGCTGGGAACGTGATCTTGCTTATTTTACTCAGCATATCTGCAATTCAGAGCATAGTAACTTTAGGCAGCATATAATTCAATCATGAAATATTTAACTACTATTTCTTTTCACTTTGTTATCATCAAAACTTAATTATAGGGTACTAGATTCAAACATTGTTCTAACAATAAGTTCGTGTGAAACTTCAGAAGGAAATGTATAAGAAAGGACCCGTGTAAGATTTTTCAGAATAAACCCGTGTGAAGCTGCATTTAGGAGAAACCCGTGTAAGATTTCTTCATGACGAACCCGTGTAAAGCTGCATTTGATCGCAAATAATTACTCTGTTTAGTTTCAGGCGCTAATCTTGAACTTGCTGGAAGTTGTTAATGATAACCATCTTTCCAGAAAAGGTACATGATTAATCGTATATGATGCATGAAATGCATTGTATGATGATGTTCTCAAAATAAATGAGCTTATGCTGGATGCAATATGTATGTGCACGTCATGATGTATGAACATGAAATGCTATAGTGGCACGTCCGAGTTTGGGAAAATAAATTCCTGACTGCTATTGGAGAGTACTGGAAATTACATTCCTGATCGTAGTAGAAAGAGTGGTTCTTCTACTTCCGCTGGAGATGGCGAACCATAGATGACTATGCTGGGGATTTGCCCCTCGTTTACGGATATTCTGCCGAGGAGAGACTCTGCTTGAGAACAACTCTGCGGGGGAATAATTCTGTTGGAGAGAGAAGCTTCCATAGCTGAAGGGATAAACTCTGTTGGGAAGAAAACTATATGAACCGCTTGCGATTACAAAATTCGGCTGGGGAATATAGACGTCGGCTCTCCGAAAGAGCTTGGCTAGGGAAAGTAACTCCTATTTGGTGAGGCAGAGATCAAAACTTTAGTTGCCTCTACTCTGTGGGGAGTGTAGATGTTACTGGGACGCATGATGAGGATACGACAATGACTTTGTATCAAGACTTTTCTGCCCCTGTACCTGTTGGAGAAAGTACCTGCAGAGGCTTTATGGATAGCTTGAGTGTTATACCAACTCATGAGGTGATTGGTAACTGCCGATCAGAACGATAAGTCTTCTACTGATAGGCAAGTGACAAGATAATGGGACATGGTCGTCTGCTTTGATCCCTAACTTTTTCCTGGACTGTCTTTCTAGATTTTCAGTCCACCGGGATACACTTTTTTTCCCAATCCGCCTTTTCAGGTTTTCGACTTGCCGAGTGTACATATTTTTTTGTTTTTATCCCTAATTTTTTCCCGAACCTTTTTTGGTTCGCCGGGATGCCCTTGTTTTTGCCTAGGCCAGTCAATCTAGCAGGTCTTTGTTCATGCATAGTATTTTCTGGCTATGTCCATGTTCACCGGGTACAAAGAATTGTCATTGTCCATAGTAGTAAGTGTTGCCACAATGCCAGAAGATGCTCGTTTGAAGTGTTGCCACAATGCCAGAAGATGCTTGTTTGATCGTACATGATTCGTTGCTGGAATTCATGTCCAATGCCCCAAGTGATTCAGATGGAGATTTGTCCCTGGCTACTTGGCATCTTTGAGAGATTCCTTGAATCTTGACTTGACTTCCCCAGATGATGGACAATGATCATGCCGTGCCCCCTTGGTTGGAAGTGTTTTTCCACTTTAGGTGATCCTTTTTATTGAGAAGGTTTTTTTGTTCACTAGATATTCGTCATGCGAATTTCTCTGCTATTGAACAAATAGTCATATGCAAGCAATGTTATTTTAAGAATGCAAAACTTATATCTGTCTTGAAGTTTGAAAATTCCTTTTTTAGTAAAACAAGTTTTTTTTTGTAAAGTATGATATCAACTTGGGATTTATAGCGAACCCTACAGGAGTCAGGATACCTTTTGTAACAATATGCTTTCGAACTAACCCATGATTTAGCTAGGACATTTTAAGGGTTATAACGTGGCCTGGTTCACGGTTTAAGAAACAAAGGATATAGGCTCAAATTTTATTTGTACCCACCCGTTTTTCGTGATGTTCTTCGATCCTATGCTCAGTTAATTGTGCATTTAGATCCCGTTTGAGTCTTTGCTCTGATATTCCAGTGATGGTTCAGATACTGACAGTTTATTTTGAATAGGCTGTCATTTTTTTGTTGAGGGTTTGTAGGACCTCTTTCTTTTTGATTTTATTATCCCTGTCTTTTTCCTGAACTATTTCTTTTTGTGATTACAGTCAGCGGGATTCCCCAGTTTTTCTTAAGTCTCCTTCATAGGTTTTGACTTAATGGGCTTTTATTTCGAGAAATAATGACTGCCTGTCTTGACGATTATAGGGAACCGTCACCGTCTTTTGTTTTGGAAGGACGTCTTTGATGTCATTCATTGTGCACCTAGATTAACTGAGAAAACTACCCTGCCCCAGGTTGTGATTAAGGGTTTTAATTTGTGTGAAAGAAAAACTCCTACTTCTTTGGCTCAAAGGGGTTGACTAGGGATTATCTTCCTTATAACTCCACTGTCTGGGATTTGAAACAGCGCCTATACATCATCAGTGGGGTCTGTTCAAAAGCATACTGTAGAGATTGTGGTATCATTTTCGTTATCCTCCCTCTAAACGCTTATAGTTTTTTTGTCGAGAGTTGAATATCACGAAAAGGAAATATAAAGCAATTTAAGCATAATGAAAACAAATTAATTCAAGACAGACATGTGTAATGCATTGAAGAAATAATAAAGTTTGTCATGACAATAATTGTTCGAATAAGCAAAGAAAATACAACTTCAGAATTTAAATGAACAAAAATGCTTTCAATTCTAGCCATGTTTTGGCAAGGGAGCAGTGATCACGTTGGGAGTCTCAGGAGGGTCGAATTTGATCTCCTTGGCATCAATCATATTCTAAATCTTGTATTTCAGCACCCAACAATCATTAGTATCGTGCCCCGGGCTGTCAGAATGATAAGCACACCTTGCCTCCGGATTATAGTTAGGAGAGGAAGTCTTAGTGTTCGGATGAGGGTTTATCACCGTAATCAGATTCATCTTCAACATATGTTACAATGCTTGTGACAATAGCATGTTGATTTTGGTGAACTGCCTTTGAGGTCTTTCCACCCTTGGCTGATTGTTTTGTTGTTATGGTCGTTGTGTGCATGCCGAATTAGAGATCAGCACTGCCCCCATAGATTGGTGGTAGTCTGCCTTGTTATGCCCCTTCTGGCCGTGCACAACATTGGCTTCCCTCTTGCCACCAAATGACTTCTTCTCTGTACTCAAAGAGGTATTTTCTGGATCTTGCTACTCCGGATCCCAGCTTATACTCTTTCTCCAGTCAATATCAGCTCGGTGAAACCAGCCTAGGAGCTACCAATCAAGTGATTAAAGAAAGGACCAGACAACGTACCAAGGAACATACCCACCAACTCCCTATCAGACAACGGGGGTTGAACTCTCCCAGCCAAGTCTCTCCATTTTTATGCATAATCTTTAAAACCTTCACCTGCACTCATGGACATACTCTGGAGTTGAGTACGAGTGGGATCAAGGTCGGCATTGTACTGATACTTCTTGTAGAAAGTAGCAGCCAGATCTTCCAAGTTTCGGATATTTGTTCCCTCTAGCTGGTAGAACCATTCAAGTTGAGTCCCTGACAGACTATCTTGAAATAAATGAACCCACAGATTTCTATTAGCGGTGTGGGGCTGGATCTTTCTGACATAAGAGTGAAGATGGAGTTTTGGGCAGGACACACCATCATACTTAGCAAAAACTGGGGCTTTGAACTTTTGCGGGATGACCACTCCCGACACCAAACCTAATTCTTCAAAATCCAATCCAGGTATCCTCTGAACTTTCATGGCACTCAGACGATCTTCCAACTGTTTGTATCTATCCTCAGCAGGAGGATATTGCTCGTCATTGTAATCAGTATCATTTTCAGAGACTACAGGACTAGGGTCCTTCTCTCCTTCTTGGTTCTCCCCTTCCTTAGATGAAGAGGTCAGGTTGACTTGTCACTTCAACCACTCTCCAAACCTTCGGCCCATGTTCAGAATACCAGTAGCCTTCTTCTTTTTCTTCTTTTCTTTCAGAATGAGGGCTTTCAGATCTTCCTGTTCTTTTGTCATACTGATGAACATTTGTTGGAACCAGGCGTTCTGTGCCTGAAGGTCCTTAATGCTTTGTTCGGAAGACATTTCTGCGTGATAAACAGCGAAGGAGATGAGAAACCTGTAATGGTACCTGTAATGATGTGTATGATAATGGTATACGCATGCAATGATTTCAAAGACTTTGGGAAATTTAAATTTGCAAACCAAAATAAACAAAGATTTTACTAGCTGAATTTGAAGTTCAAATGCCTTTTAGGCGTTACAATTAAAAATAAACAAATCTAAAACTATAAAAGACATCAAAATTCCCATGGATGCTTCCTCTTTGCACCGAGATAATCATTCAGTCCTTCTTCCTCAGGCAGTTGCTTTGTGAGCTCTAAGACCTTCTTCTCCTGAGCATGGAACTGATCCCTGTAAGTATTCCGCTCCTTCATCATCTGAATCTAAGACCTCTGTAATTCCCCAAGATCAGTGGGCATGTAAGGATAGAGAACCGTGTAAGTAATGCCTTCTTCAGTAGTGGGTTCCATAATCACTGGTAAAACGGACACATAGGGCATCATAAGCTTCTGGACACGAGCTCCTACCCATTGGAGGTAAGGTTCCATAGGAATTGAAGTTTTTGGCCCCAAAGTCTTGACGCCAGATCTGTTTACCATGCCCCAGGCTCGTGTGAACCTCCAACGATACTCTTGAATATCCTCCTCATAGTTGAACATGATGCCTTCGATTAGTAACTCATGGGGACCATCCCTTCGAGCGTGACCAAATTGTCGCAGAGCTAAACAAGGATTGTAGGTTATACCCCATCTGATACCAAGCAGTGGGACATTAGGGTACTCCCCACAGCGGTCAATAATAGCAATGTTTTCCATAGATCGAGAACACCAAAGAATATCCGTATGAGCGAGTGACATTATCCTTTGTGACTAAACCAGACCTTCTTTATTCTTCAGTATGGACTTAGGGAGGTGAGACATAAACCACCCCGATAGCAATGGCATGCAGCACACAAGAATCCCTCTTCTCCTCATGGTACGAGTATGGAGAGTGCGCAAAATATCTCCGAGCAAAGTAGGCACCGGGTTGCAAGAGAGAAAGATCCTGATAGAATTCAGATCTCTGAATGAGTCCAGATTAGGAAAGAGAACTAAACCATAGATAAGAAGAGCCAAGACCTCCTCAAAAGCCTGAAAATCCATATTATCCCAAAACAGTTGGGCTTTGTCTATCAGAAACTTAGCTAGAAAACCCTTGACTCCGCTTCTAGTTTCCCAATTGGATACCACATCGGCCCATTTCAGGTGCAAAGCTGAGGCAATGACTTTTGGCTTAGGAACTTCTTCTAGACATGTGAAGGCTACTTGTTCAAGAATAGGTATATCCAATAGCTGAGAGAATTCTTCCAAGGTAGGAACCAACTGATAATCATGTCTCTTAGTGAATGCAGAAGTTTCAGAAACCCTTGATGCTAGCTCTTTGAGTTGGGAAGGTATCTTCACAAAGCTGATTCGGATGGTGTTTCTACGAACGGAAGCCATGATCTGAAAAACAGAAGAAAGATAAATTCCCTTGGTCTTTGAAATGGTTAGTGCAATAAGCATGGATGCCATGTTATGATGCATGATGTCATGATAAACCACAGGTATAGAAAACACAGTCAAGTCAGACCAAGTCCTTAGGTTTAAGGCTTGCATGAGGTTAAAGGTAGTAACCTCTTGAAGTTTAGTTGGTTCAAACCTGTCCTAAAAAGTAACCGGGTTCTAGATATTCTCAATATCACTGACCATCCTTTATCGGGCATTGTTTCAGCTCTCAATCTTTTCTTGCAGCCAAAATATCCCGAAAGTCTGGTCTCAATGAGTGTAGCATCGAGTATCAACCAGTTCTCAGCTCTACACCGAGGCCGGCTATCTCACTATTTTCTAATGGCCAAGTTTGTTCAACTAAGGTTCTAAGGTCCATTAGTGCTTCAAGACACCACGCGGCGGCCCCGTATTCTCCTCGTTTCCCCATGAAGGATACAGGTACCAACCAAAGTGCCACACCAACACAGCCATCGCTTGAACCATATCGGTCTACGCCGTACAGTCTCCACGATTTATTGTTGTTTACCTAATGGGTGCCCCCAGATCCGGGTGTAGGATCTATAGTAACCCCAAACAAACCCTCAAAAGTAAAGCAATCAAGACAGTCAAGAGAAGAAATTTAATGACCTAGATCCTAAGGTATACCCCACTTGTTCATTCCCCAGCAGAGTCGCCAGTTCTGTGATACGGTGGCAGAACCGACTGTTTAATACTAGTTTGTGTTTTGCTTTTTTTTTGTTTGCAAAATGTCGCGGTAAGAAAGAGTCACCACCGACTTTTATTTTATCCAATCAGGAAAAGGAAAAAGAACAGAAAAAACCTTTTTTCGAGAATATTCTGAGTACGGGGGGTATATTATAGAAAGGGAAGGTGTTAGCACCCTTTCTATCCATGGTTTTCCATGGGCTCTTAGGTACTTGCTCATTTTTTAAATTGTTTGTGTGTGTTTGTCTTGAAATTTTTTTGCTTCGTGATAACCCTTGTGTCAGTCCTCAAGGATGTGACGAAGTTTGTTTTGAAAATTTGTTTTGAAAAGGTGTTTGTGTGAAACAGTTTTTATTGAGCAAGTACTTAAGATTCTACCTACTCGAAAAAAAGGATTTGTTCTATTTCCTTTAGACAGTGCTATCCTACTATTAAGGAGTAGGTAGCACCGTCATTAGAGTTGTAAGGGACATTCGAAAGGGACAAGTACAATCACTAAAGCAATAATTAGAAAACTTTAGTAGCAACCCTAGAGTCTTACGATCTTTCCGAGGCAATATTTCCGAGGCAACATTTCCGAGGCAACATTTGAATGGGACAATTTGATCTCTTTAGACTAGAGGGCAACCACTAAAATATCCTATTCTTAATGATTGTTTACCAAAGGCAACCGAAGTGAGGTAAACCCTAGGAGTGAACATGTGCATATAATTTGTTTCAGTTATTTAATCTTTGCACATTAGGTGATCTACCGTTTTAATTTTCTAGACAGTCTTGCCATACAAACTTATTAGCCATGCATCTAGACAGTTAGGTATTTGCGGGAATTAAAAATGCGAGAAAATAAACCTAGCTATTACAAGGCCTCGGGGAGGGGGATTAATTACATAACCAAAAATGGGGAAAAAGTGGTAAATAAAAAAGCCCTAGTTTAAAGTTATTACATACCCTTAGCAGTTACAAAATAATGGATAAATAATTAACAAGCACGCGGTGAATTAAATACGAGGACGGTTGAAAAGATAACCTAAAACTCTAATTGAGAGAAAAAAGATTTGTTTTTGGATTTTATTTGAGAAAATGTTTAATTGCAAATTAATTAAACCTAACTTCTAATTGTTTTTAAATTATGAAAGAAATTAAATTAATTAATTAAAGAAATAGAAAATATTTTGTACAAAAAGATTTTGTATGTTTTTGGTTTTTTATTTGAGAAAAGAAATATAAATTGTAAAATCAAAACCTAGATTCTATTTGATTTTAAATGAAACAAAAATTAAATTCACCTAACTTACTAATTAAATTAAATAATTTATTATTAAAAAATGTTTTTTTATTTTGTGATTCTTGATTTGTTAATTTAATAAAAATAATTTTTGTATTGATTAAAAAAAGAAAATAATTAAAGAAAAGAAATTAGAGAAAATAAAAAAAAATAACCAAATGGGCCTGTGATGAATTGCTGAAGGGGGGTGCATTGCCAAATTGTTAGGCCCAAATTGGTTGGCCCATGTTCCTTGCGTGTGATCCCATGTGGATTAGCTTCAGAGAGTGCACCTTGGACTGCTGTGGTTGGACGCTGGATTTGGACGAAGGGATGATCCAAACGGTAGGATTTATGAGCGTATGATGGACGCATGGAATGGTGATGTACTGAATCTGCAGTAAATTGTTAGGAAAATAATAAAAGTGTGAATTAATAATTAAAAACCTAACTCTGATTAATTTACAGGTCAATTATGAAATAAAATCAATATTGATTAAATCAAAACAACTTTTATGTCAAAAATTATTTTAATTAATTAAAAGCCTAAAACTAATATTTAATGATTTTTTTGTGATTTTATATGTTAATTAAATTAATGATAGAAAATAAATCAAGTGAAAAATTAATAAATGAAAAGGGTTAGAAAAGAAAATAGTCAAAAAAGTGAAAAATGTATGGGGTGGGTGATGAACCCATGCCCCTTGGGTCATAGTTAGGCGCCTCATACACCAAGCCAAGCTATTGTTTGTGATTCAAACTTGTTCTACGTAACAACAAGAACTCATTTGGACAGTTAATAAACATTAGCAATGCATGAAATTAATTATGTGAATGTTTGAAAGAAAAGAAAATCAGAGAAGATGAATATGCTTGTTTCAAGCATCAATGGCCATGACTTTCAACCTATTCTTACCCTTAGATACCTCAGGAATGATTTGTAATTGATGGCTTAGACTGAAAGTGGCTGGATCTTCGGTTTTGATAGAATTTGAGGTTTTTAGAGAGTGTTCTTAGGCAACCAATTACGTGCTCCCTAGTGTATGAGGGTGTTGTGTTTATATAGACGAGGAATTTAGGTCAAAAATAATGGAAGAAATTTCATGGTATCTTGAGGAATTATGAAGATTTGATTTGATTTTGGCCTTGTATGATTTCTTTCCAAAATAGCTCCAATCAAGACTTTTTCAATCTAAATCACCCTTGCACGAATTACATGCCATGCTATCTGTATATGGACTCATAATGTGCACAAAAATCCCAAGATTTGATTTGCTTTTATTATTTTACCATTTAATTTGATTTATTTTGGTTTAAATGAATAAAAAATCAAAATAAATGATAAAAATAATAAAATAATATGTGGAAAAGCTCAGGGGTCGTGGGTCCTATTAGAAACATGTTTCAAACAAGAAAACATGGGCCCCTTTGGAAAAAATGCAAATTTGATCAATGTTGATTTTTGACAAATTTCCAAAAATTGCCAATTTTGACAATGCACGACTCTCTCAATTTTGACCCTAGGAGGGTGTTCTTGGACTTTTTAGAAATCTTAGGATGTAATATAAACAAACCTTTTGGTTTCATCTCAATTGGATCTTCCATGTTCATGTATGAAGCTTTGACTCAAAAGGTGTTTTTGTTGACTTTTCAAAAGGACCTATAATGTCAAAATTCATATCTTTTTATGAGTGCATATTTTGAACTTTAGCGATGAAGATGAATTGTAGGGAATTTCATCCTATTAAAAATGAGCCTTGGATGGAAAAATTTTGATAAAGTATGAAGAATTTATGCTTTGTCAAAGTTGGGTTGACTTTTACTAAGAAAACTTAATTTAACAACTTTTGGGTTTTGATGAATTTGCAGCATTCCTTGAGGAATCATGATCAACCCCTTGATCAAATGCTGGAATTCACTTCAAAATGTTGATGTTTACCCAAAAACCTGAGGTTTGACTGTATGTGGGCCACAATTGACTTTTGACCTAATATAGTCGATTTCCCAAGCATCTGAGCAAACTTCTTATGCAGGGAATGAAACTTGACATGTAGGGTCTTCAGAACATATTAATACCATGGAGAGCATATGAGACCTTTGTGGTCCACCCATCTTGATTAAAATAGAAACCCTAATTTGGGGTATACTGCCTTAGGAGAGAGTTTGTCTGGTCAACTCTTGGGCAAACTTGAGCAAATTGAGGACCTTTAGGAGTATGTATTGAGTAAAATGAGAGGGAAAATTTTGGGGTACAATAGACCATATGTTTGTCTTTCGAAGGGACCACATGCATCAATTGTGTGAACCACTTACAATTGTGTGAACCACTTGGAACATAGTAATAAAGCCAGCATGGAAATTTTTTTATGGAGTTTGCCCCAGTTGCTCGACTATGTTGTAGTCGCTTCTTTTTATGATCTTTAGAATTTCCTCCATCTCTTTTCGGGAGGTCTCAGGGATAGCTACTGATTGTTCCTTCGTCCGGACAAGCTCAACCAGAATACCTTTACCTCGAGTCTCGGTTGACTCGGCAGTAGGAATGTCAGTAGGGGTGATAACAGGGATTGTAACAATTTTATCAACAGGATTATTAGCGGAGATGATTGCAAGACTGGGAATAGACTTTGGAGGAGAAACACTAACATGAATGATTACGGGTCCAGAAACAGCTTTTGGAGGAGCAATTTCTAGAGAGAAAACCCTTCCACTTTGGGTTATCTTACTAGTCCATGTGTTATTACTGACGTCGGAGTCAACTTTCTCAGAACTTGAATTTTCAGCAGCTGGCCAATCTTACTTGATACCGTGGTAGTAGACATCACCTCCATAATTCCATGGGACGGTTTTGTATGACGAATACGGGATTGGTACAGGCATTGTAATTATCAACGGAGCTACTTTAGGAACTGATGTAATTCTAACGGGTCTTTTGGTGGAGACCCTGGAAGAATTGTCCGAAATGGTCACGATGGAAACATCATTATAAGAAACAGTTGGAATTGAAGTCTTCTCGAACAAAATCTCCTTGTTATCTATTAGGCATTGAACGCCTGCTTTTAACAACGGACAACTGGTTGGTGAGGATAAATAGAAATGACAGCTTTCATCACAGCCTGGGAATACACCGGCATTCAACAAGTTCTTTTTTATAGTCAATAGTTGGGTCACAAGTTTATCAATTATGGTAACAAACATATCTTCTTCAACGGCATTGACATCACGGCCGTGCTTGGGCATAGGGGCAGTAATGACATTGGGAATTTTTGGCGCATCGAATTCAATCTCTTTGGCTTCAAGAAGGTGTTGTACTTTGTTTTTCAGAGTCCAACAGTTGTTAGTGTCATGGTCGGGACTCTCAGAATGGTATGCACAGCGGGCATTAGGATGATAGTGAGGAGAGGTTGTGTTAGGATTCTTTGGAGATTCTTTCAAAGTCACTAGATTTGATCTTAACAAATGTGGTAAGACTTGAGATAGTGTCATATTAATTCGGGTGAACTGTCTGACTGGTCTTTCCATTCTTGGCTGGTTGCTTCTTTGCTGAGCAGGCGCAGGTGATGTTCGCGATCGACCTAATGTGTCTAACGGTATCTTAACTGCAAGTGCATGGCCTATCGCAGTAGTAATAAAAAGATGTCGAACCCACAGGGACTTTGTAATCACTCTAGTGTTATAAAGGTTTGCTAGTTTAGCTAAGGCGGATGTTGTCACGTTTGGTTTTTAGAGGTTAAGGTAAGGGAAAAATAAATCGAATTAAGGGGATAATAATAATAAAATGGTCGGTATATAATGTAGTGAACCTAAGTGGATCTAATCGAACCTAAGCATATAAAGATGTTTGACTTAGATGGTTCTGTAGAAATTATCAGTTTAAAAACCCTCAACTCACACTCTTGTGGTCTTATCTCGGATTATACCCCTAAAGCCTTATGCCTGCTCTCGCTAGCCCATAAGTGTTTAGAAAATACTTTTTGAAAACTTAATAAAATCTAATTCGTTTTAAAGCGCTCTCGCTGTATTTAAATCGAATGCCTAACTTTAGCTATCCGGTTAAAATCTCACACTCTCGTGGTCTCGACCCTAACCTATTCTACTCTTCTTACTCTCGTAACAAAAAGATTGATTTAATTATAAAAAGTCACAGCCAGAAATTAAGTTAATTTAGATTTTAGCTTAGGCGCAATTTAATCCATTTGGTTACTATTATCACATCCCGACTCTAGAAAATTAGCTAGTCATAGTACTCGAAACAGACATACAGAAAATATAATCGGGAAAGAATAAAGCATTCATGATAAAATAGATAAATAAATAAACATAAACAAATTATATTAAAATTTAATGCGATTTAAAAAACTGAATAACAATATTATTCCTCAAGCTTCCTCTTCCACAAGTCGGCAAGATTGGAACTTCGAAATCGGAACTTGAAACAAATTCTGAGGCTAGAAATAAATTCCGACTACAATAACAATTTCCTAATGTTGGAAATAGTTATTAATTGGAAAAAGGGAAAATAAAGCAAGAACAAAAAAAATGCAGTATTAAATTTGGCAGGGCTTCCGCAAGAAAATTATGTAGCAAAAAACTCTCCTCCGTTCCATTAAAATGTCTCCTATTTATAGAATAGGATTTTTACAGTTAAGAGAATTTAGGAACGTGGACTTGAATGCTTGAGTTGAGGAAGACTCGGACGGTTCGTTGCTGTAGTTGAGAAATTGTAGGAGAAGAAAACATCCACTGTGTTGCCCACGTCTTCTGTTTTGCATGACACTGAATTATGCGTGTGACAGTCGTCATGAGGAGGTGACGGTCGTAATGCGCTTAAATAGCGCGTTACGTTCGTCAATGATGTGTGACGAGCATTCTTCAGGATATGAGTGCGTTACGCTCGTAACAAAGGTGTGACGGTTGTCATGTCATCAAACTTTGTAGATTTTGCAGATTAGTTCTTTTTCTTCTGATTTTTTGGTTAGCTTTCTTCATGTGATCCTTTTTCACTAATTTGATTTGAAACATGTTGTACCTGTGAAAAGACATAAAAACTCGGAACAATCGAGAGTTAAATGGGTTAATGCAGTATGAAAATCGATTAAAAATGTAGTAATTATATGATACGATTTCTCGTTATCAGCAGGTTTAGGAATCATGACATCCCCCACCACCGGACGGTGTTCAGCCTTGTCTTGATTTCTCTGAGGATATACAACAACAACTTCTTTCTTTCCAATAAATGGTTTCTTTACAGCAGCAGAGGATGCATCTTTTTTAATCTTCCCATTTTTTATCCCGGCTTCTACCCTTTCTACGGTCAATATCAATTCAGTAAACCTGCCGATGAACTCCCAATTAAGTGATTGAAGAAAGGATCGGACAAGGTTCCCAAAAAAATGTCTACCAACTCTCTTTCAGATAGGGGAGGCTGGACTCTTCCTGCTAAGTCCCTCCATTTTTGTGCGTAGTCTTTGAAGCCTTCATTTGAAACCATGGCCATACTCTGGATTTGAGTACGGATGGGCGCAAGATCAGCGTTTTATTGGTATTGTTTGTAAAAGGCGGCAGCCAGATCTTCCCAGTTATGAACATTGGCTCTTTCTAACTGATAGAACCAATCAAGTTGAGTTCCAGACAGACTGTCTTGGAAGAAGTGTACCCATAAATCCTTGTCAGCGGTATGAGGCTGGATTTTCCTTACATAGGACTGGTGATGCATTTTGGGACATGAAACTCCGTCATATTTGGCGAACACAGGTGCTTTGAATTTTGGAGGAATGATAATCCCTGATACTAACCCCAACTCCTCAAAGTCCAGTCCAGACACTTTTTGGATTTCCATTTCACTTAACCGTTCTTCTAGATGCTTATACTTGTCGTCGGCTGGAGGGTATTGTTCTTCAGAATAATCCTCTTCTTCCTCTTCCTCTTCTGAATCTGGCTGGACAACTGCTTCCTTTCCTTTCCCATTTTGATTGCCTTTCTCACCAGATGATGTTGCAAAGTCTAAGGTCCTTCTTGCTTGTCCTTGGAATCTTCTTCCCATATTTAGAACTCCGGTTATTTTATTTTTCTCTTCAACCAGCAAGGTCTTCAACTCTTTTTGTCTTTTGGCTAGAGTTAAGAACATCTGTTGAAACTGAGCATTTTGTTCTTGGAGGTCTTTCATCATTTGCTCGAGGTCCATCTTACTGAAATAAACAGTAGAAAGATGAGGAGACTTGTTGCAAGAAACCTGCTTATGTTATGATGAATGATAAATGCATATGCAATGATTTCAAGGATTTTAAAGATTCAAATTTTTTTTGGACAAAAAGAAACACACGCTATATTAATAAATTAAAGCTTGAGTACATCAATGCCTCTTTGGGAAAAATAGTACAAAAACTCTAAGATAAAATGGCAGTACGCATCCTCTTTAGTGTGATGTAGGCATTCAGAGTCTGCTCCTCATGAAGTTGCTTGGTGAGTTCCAAAACCTTCTTCTCGCTGGAGTAGAATTGGGCTTTGAAAGTATCTCGCTCCCCCTTGAGTTGTATCCAATCTCTTTGTAAGTCTTCAAGAGAGGTGGGCATGTCAGGATGTAGGATAGTGTATCGAACATCTCCTTCCATAACAGGCTCAATGATTACCGGGAGAATGGAAGGATAAGGCATCATAAGACTATGAGCACGAGTTTGTACCCATTTGAGGTAAGGCTGAAGAGGGATGGAATTCTTGTGCCCCAGTGTTTTACTATCTACCCTGTTCAACATCCTCCAAGCTCGGATAAATCTCTGGCGAAGACCTTGATCGTTGTTCTCGTAGTCAAATACCAAACCTTGAATGAGCATCTCATATGGACCATCCCTTCGGGCATAACCAAATTGTTTTAAGGCTAAACAGGGGTTGTAGGTGATACCTCCCCTAATGCCAAGTAAAGGGACATTAGGGAATTCTCCACAATGATCGACAATAGTAACATTCTCTATGGATCGGGAACACCAACGGATGTTTGAATGTTTGAGCGTCATCAACCTTTGTGACCACCTTGAACCTTGCTCGTTCTTCAATACAGATTGGGGAAGATGCGAAATAAACCATCTTGCCAAGAGAGGAGTACAACACATAAGGATACCTCTTTTCCTCATAGTGAGAGTGTGAAAATAATGTACAATATCCCCTAATAAAGTAGGCACCGGGTTGCGGGATATGAATATTTTGACGGTGTTCACATCTATGAGTTGATCAGGATTTAGGAACAAAACCATCCCATAGATGAGGAGAGCCACAATTTCCTCAAAAGCTTGCAAACCCAAAGAGTTCCAACAGTTTTGGGCTTTCTCAAACAAGAACTTTTCTAGGAAACCTTTGACACCACTCCTTGTTTCCCAATTAGTTGTGATATCATATGGTTGCAAGTGTAGAGCTTGAACAATCTCTTCTGGATTTGGATCTCTTTTTGTACCGTTGAAAGTTAGTTGATTGAGAATGGGAATCCTCAAGAGTTGGGAGAATTCTTCCAAAGTTGGCACAAGTTGATAATCGGGAAATGTGAAGCAATGGTGTAAAGGATCAAAGAACTGAAAGTGCACCATCATCATGTCTTCATCAGTGTTAGAGGTGACCAAGTTTAGTAGGCGACCATGTCTTTCGGTGAATGGAGAATTTTCAAGAATCCTTGAAGCTAGCTCTTTGAGTTGAGGAGGAATCCTTACGAGATTGACTTGAATTGTTTTCCTGCGAATAGAATCCATGTCCTACAAAACAGAACAAAGATAAATCCCAAGATCCTTGAAATGGTTAGTGAATATGAGTATGATGTTATGATGTTTATGATGTTACGTACAAGTAAATATACACAAACAAAGCAAACAAGTCCTTAGGTTTAGGCTTGCATGGAGTCTCATAGGTAAGTACCTCTTGAAGTTTAGTTTCCTCAAACCTGTCCTAGAAATAGTAACTGGGTTCTAAGGAGCTCAATATCACTGGTTTGTTTCCTTGGTCATTGTTTCAGCACAAGCCTCTTTAATGGAGACCGAAATATCCCAAAAAACCAAACCTCAATAAGTGTAGTATCGAGTATCTACCAACTCTGAACTGCACCAAAGCCGGTCATCTCACTACGTCCTAATGGATAAGTTGGTCAAGTAAAGGTTCTAAAAGTTCATTAGTGCTTCATGACATCACTCAGCGGCCCCGTATTCTCCTTGATTAACTCAAGGGCTACCGGTACCCACAAATATGTCGCACTAACGTAGCTATTGCTTAGACCATGTTGGTATACCCCGTACAGTTTCCACAATGTATTGTTACTTACCTATAAGGTATCCCAAATTTGGATAGAGGATTCAAACTCTAACAAAGAACCATAATGTAAAGCATATAAGTCAAACAATGAAAGCAAGTAAACATGATCTAACCCTAAGGTAACCCTACTTTTAGAATTTTCGCCAGCAGAGTCGCCAATTATGTGATACGGTGGGAGAACTTACTTGAAGGTTTTGCATTTTATCATAAATGTTGCCGTTAGCAAGAGTCGCCACCGACTTTTCTTTTATCCAAAAGGAAAGGTGAAAAACCACAGGAAAGATCTTTGAGATTATTTCTTGAGTTCGGGGGGTAGATTATGAAAAGGGAAGGTATTAGCACCCTTTTCATCCATGGTTTTCCATGGGCTCTTAGTTACTTGCTAGATCACTTACTCTTGTTTGAAATTGTGCTTTGTGTGGTTTTTTGAAAGTATTTTGTAAAGAGGCCATTGTTTAGGCAATCTTCGTAATGATTCTCGTTTGTAAGAATGTATACAAAGATGTTGATCTTTTAAAAATGTTTTCAAGTTTGTAAGATGTTTTGAAAGTGTAAGTGTTTGTTTTGAAAATAGCAAGGAGTTTTGTTTTGAAATTGAGCAAGTAACTAGGAGCATTCTACCTACTCAAAAGTCTTTTATGTTCATTTCCTATTTCCTTTGATATTGTCATCTTACCATTGATTTGATAAGTAACCCTATCTTTGGATGTAAACGGGACAGTGTGGGTCATCGTATAACCATGATTAGCAATGTTGCAAGGTATCTTAGCATTCTCTTTTAGGGACTAGGATCATTTGAAAGGCAACTTAGATAGAGTCATCGATGGACTATGATCTTATATTTTGCTTGTTTTTGCTAAGATACCTCACATGCGTAATATGGCTATTTTGTAAAGGCAGCCAAGTGGATTTACCCTAGGGGGTGCTTGTGTGCAAGTGTATTGTTTTTCATGCTTGATTTTGTCTTTGATTAGGGTTTTCTATTTGATTGGTTTTAGTCTTTCCATACAAACCCTAATTACTAGCAATTGTATATAAAGTGATAAATTGCGGAATTTTAAAATTACTACGCTATTACAATACTTGTGGGAGGGGGGTGTACAAATTATAAATGGGGATTGCAAGAAAATAAACCTAATTAATCTATTACAACCATATTGAATTTATACAAAAATTGAAATAAATAATGTACAAAATGAAGAAATGTATAAAATGTGAAATGTAAACTAAATGGATATTTTTGTTTGGAATTTTTTAGGAAAAGGGAATTTGTTTTAACCCAATTAAATAAAAGAAGATAATTAATTAAAATAATAAAAAGTAAACATAATTTTACAAGGAAAAGAAATTAAATAAAACCCTAATCTATTAATTGATTAAAAAGAAATTAAGTTTATAAGAAAAGTATTTTTGGTATTTTTGTCTTGAAAATAAATTATAGTATTATAAAATATTTTTGGTCTTTTTTATATTAAAATAATATGTTTTAATGGTGTAAAAGAAAATAACTAAAACCCTAGTTTTTTAAATAAATTTACAAAATATTTAGTGAAATAAATGAAGTATGATAAAATAAAATAATTTTTGTGTGAGAAAAAATAAATAAACTATGTCCAAATATAAATCTACTATTTTTATATTTTTTATGATTTTTTAATATTAGAAAAAATAATTAAAGAAATAAATAAAATGAAAATAAGAAAATAAAATAAAAACTGGGCCAGGGGTATGAATAATCTGCAAGGGGTTAGAGGTAATAAAAAACATAAGGCCCAAAGGAGGAGGCCCAGCGCTTGTCTAAAAGTCAGAATAGGAAAAAATATGAAAAAAATCAAAAGGGTACCACTGGGGCTCGAACCCAGGTCCCTCTGGTTACAGGCACGCCCTTATACCATTGGCTTCTTCTTCTTTTTCTCTTTTTCTTTTTCTAGCAAAGTCTTCAGCTCCTCCTGCCCTTTGGCTAAGGTCATGAGTAACTGTTGAAATTGTGAATTCTGAGCTTGCAGATCTTTGACCGTTTGTTCAAGATCCATCGTACTGAAATAAACAGCGGAGAGATGAGGAAACTTGGTGTGAAGACCTGTTTATACTTATGATGAATGATATGTATTCATGCAATGCTTTCAAGGATTCAGAAATTCAAATTTTCTTTAAACAAAAAAGAAACACACGTCATATTAATAAGATAGAATTGTTAGTACATCAATGCCCCTTGGGCAAAATAATACAAAATTCCAAGGTAAAAAGACGTTGCGCATCCTCTTTGGTGCAATGTAGGTGTTGAGAGTCTTCTCTTCATGAAGTAGCCGAGTGAGTTCCAAAACCTTCTTCTCGCTTGCGTAGAATTGGGCTTCGAAAGTATCGCGCTCTCCCTTGAGCTGTATCCAACTCCTTTGTAGATCTTCGAGTAATGTTGGCATGTCAGTATGTATGATGGTATATGGAACCTCTCCTTCCTTAACAGGCTCTATAATCACTGGGAGAATGGAGGGATAAGGCATCATAAGACTTTGGGCGCGGGTTCATACCCACTTGAGGTAAGGCTCAAGAGGGATGGAATTCTTGTGTCCCAAGGTCTTACTATCTACCTTGTTTGGCATCCTCCAAGCTCGGATGAATCTCTGACGGAGTCCTTGGTCGTCGCTGTCGTAGTCGAAAACCAATCCTTGAATCAGCATGTCATGTGGGCCATCCCTTCGGGCATAACCAAACTGTCTTAGAGCCAAGCAAGGGTTGTAGGTGATGCCTCCCCTAATGCAAAGTAGAGGGACATTAGGGAATTCCCCACAACGGTCAACAATGGTGACATTCTCTTTGGATCGAGAACACCAATGAATATCTGAATGGTTAAGTGTCATTAACCTTTGTGACCACCTAAAACCTTGCTCATTCTTCAAGACTGATTGGGGAAGATGCAAAATAAACCATCTTGCCAGGATAGGAGTACAACACATAAGACCACCTCTTTTCCTCATTGTACGAGTGTGAAAAGAATGGAGGATATCCCCAAGCAATGTAGGCACCGGGTTGCGAGTCATGAAGATTTTGACAGCGCTTACATCTATGAGTTGGTCAGGATTAGGGAACAAGACCATCCCATAGATGAGAAGAGCTACAATCTCCTCAAAAGCTTGCAAGTCTAGAGAATTCCAACAGCTTTGGGCCTTCTCAAACAGAAACTTTGACAAGAAGCCTTTGACACCACTTCTAGTTTCCCAATGAGTTGTGACATCAGATGAGTGCAAGTGTAGGGCTTGAGAAATCTCTTCTGGCTTTGGATCTCTTTCCGTACCGTTGAAGGGTAGTTGATTGAGAATAGGAATCCTCAGAAGTTGAGAGAATTCTTCCAAAGTGGGCACAAGTTGATAGTCAGGAAATGTGAAGCAATGATGCAAAGGGTCAAAGAATTGGAAGAGAACTTTCATCATATCCTCCTCTGTGTTGGAAGTGACCAAGTTGAGTAGACGACCATGTCTCTCGGTGAATGGAGAATTCTCAGGAATCCTTGAAGCTAGCTCCTTGAGCTGTGGAGGAATTCTTACAAGGTTGATTTGGATAGTTTTCCTGCGAAGTGAATCCATAACCTACAAAACAAGAACAAAGATGAATCTCCAAAATCCTTGAAATGGTTAGTGAATTCATATGATGTTCATGATGTCCATGATGTTATGCACAAGTGTATATGTACAAGAAAATCACACAAGTTCTTAGTTTAGGCTTGCATGGGGTTTCATAGGTAAGTACCCTCTTGAAGTTTAGTTGGCTCAACCTGTCCTAGAAATAGTAATTGGGTTCTAAGGAGCTCAATATCACTAGATTGTTTCCTTGTTCATTGTTTCAGTTTAAGCCTCTTTACTGGCGACCGAAATATTCCAAGAAAACAACCCTCAATGAGTGTAGTGTCGAGTATCTACCAACTTCAGACTGCACCAAAGCCGGTCATCTCACTACATCCTAAAAGGCCAAGTTGGTCAAGTAAAGGTTCTATAAGTTCGTTAGTGCTTCATGACATCACTCAGCGGCCCCGTATTCTCTTTGATTGACTCAAAGGCTACCGGTACCCACAAATATGTCGCACTAACATAGCTATTGCTTAGACCATGTCGGTATACCCTGCACAGTGTCCATAATGTATTGCTATTTACCTATAATGTTTCCCAAATCCGGGTAGAGGATTTCAAACCCAAACAATAGAACCAAAATGTAAAGCAAACAAGTCAAACAATTGCAAGCAAATAAAGGTGATCTAAACCCTAAGGTAACCCCACTTTTAGATTTCTCCCCAGCAAAGTCACCAGTTCTGTGATGCGGTGGGAGAACTAACTTGAGGTTTTACGTTTGTGTTTGCAAATGTTGCGGTTAGAAAGAGTCACCACCGACTTTTCTTTTATCCAAAAGGAAAGGTAAAAAAGCACAGGAAAGACCTTTGAGATGTTTTCTTGAGTTCGGGGGAAGATTATGAAAAGGGAAGGTGCTAGCACCCTTTTCATCTATGGTTTTCCATGGGCTCTTAGTTACTTGTTTAGATCACTTGCTTTTGCTTTGAAATTGTTCGAAATGGTGCTTAGTGTGGTTTTGAAAGTATTTTGAAAAGAGGCCATTCTTTTAGGCAATCTTTGTAATGATTCTTGTTCGTAAGAATGTATACAAAGATGTTTGTCTTTTGAAAAATGTTTCAATGTTTTGTAAAAATGTTTTGAAATGTGTGTGTGATTGTTTTTTAAAATAGCAAGGATTGTTTTGGAATGTAACAAGTAACTAGAAGCTATCTACCTACTCAAATGTCTTTCTTTCGCATTTTTATTCCTTTGACATTGTTGACTTACCATTAATTTGGTAAGCCACCCTATCTTTGGATGTAAACAGGACGGGCATGGGTCGTCGTATGACCATGATAGCAATGTTGCTAAGTATCTTAGCAATTTTTAGGGACCAAGATCATCTTTGTTTAGGCAACCTTTTGATAGCGTCATCGAGGGACTATGATCTTATTTGTTTTATTTTGCCAAGATACTTCGCGTGCGTAACATGGCCATTTTTATTTAGGCAATCAGGTGGGAGAAACCCTAAGGGTGCTTATGTGCAAAGTGTGTCATTTTACATGCCTTTGTCTTGCATTAGGTTTTGTCTATTTGTTTTGTTTTTGGTCTTTTCATGCAAACCCTAGTTTACTAAACATGGTATAAATGCGATAAATTGCGTAAATGTAAACTAAGCTATTACAACAATTATTATGGGAGGGGGGATACAAGTTTTTGAATGGGGATATTGCACAAAATAAACCCTAAAAATACTATTACAACCCAATTGAATATTGTGCGCATTAAATAAATATACAAATATTAAAAATGTAATGCAAATGTATTTATGTTAAAAAATGTTTTGTATTTGATTTTTTGTATGAGAAAATAAATTAACTAACCCTAGAAAATAAGGAAAAATAATATTATTATTTTTAAAAGGGGGAAACCCTAATTTTTTTATTAAAGAAAATATATGTTCTATATTATTATTTTGTCCATTTTTGTACAAGAAAATAATAAATAATATTATGTACAAATATTAAAAATTAAAATATGTATGAAAATAAATATTTTATGTATATAAATAACATAATAAAAATGTGTAGTATTTTTAAATGTATTTACCATTTTATTTAAGAAAATAAGTTCTATAAACTATTTTTATGTGAAAAAAAATAATAAAAAAATAATAAAAATTGCAAAAAAAAATTAATTAATTATTATTTAAGATTTTTTTATGCTCAAAAAATAATCAAAAGCCATAAATGTAAAAATATGAGAAAATATGAAAAATATAACATAATAAATCAGGGGGTGTAAATAGTGGTCAGGGGGTGTGAATGGTAAAAGCAAAAAGGCCAGGCGCGCCAAAAATCCCAAGGCAAGTCATCCCTGTCCTCCAGCCAAGCCTGCGCGCGCATTTGCCTTCAAACCTGCAACTTGCTCATGCTTGCACAAAAACAAAAACCCATAACATGAAACTTGTAGTATTTAATCTCACGATTTCAGCCATGTAAAATTTGTAACCTAACTCTCAAAGGTCAGAGAGAATTTTGTCAGCCCTAATTCGTGACCTAACTATTTTAGCAACTTCAAGCTTAAAATTCTCATGGCACAGTTAATATAAATGACAAGTATGCATATATACAGCTTCACCATGTTAAGGACTACATTTTTGCTTCACAAATTGTGGCTTGAGGATGCCTAAATATAGAGATAGAGTTTTGAAAAATACCTCCTTCAGTTGGATTTAGATATGGCAATGTGGGGACTATGAGTGAGGCTTGAGGATCGTATGAGCTTCCTTGAACTTCCTTCAAGCTATTCCAATGCTTAGCTTGCTTTGTGGATGGCTGAAACTCTTTGCACAAGTCAAGTTGCAAGCTTCAAAAGTGAAAATGACAATGGCTGAAACAGGGGTTACAGCAACAATGTAAAGGCTTGGATAGCTTTGATATGATGTGAATAAGATGTTTCAAGTGTTAAGCCACAGAACACACGAGCAAAAAATGAGTTTGCTATGGTTTTGCAGAAACTGGATGTTTGGGAAGAAAAATGATGTTTCTGAGTTTGAGAGTGTTTCCAATGTCAAGCCTTAGTGTTTTGCATTGTGACAAGTTTGTATACTTGTATAGAATGGATACAAAGTCCACTCCTCAACAGATGTGCAAGCTTTTTCCTTTTCACCAACTTTCTTGCTTTTGAAGCAAAGTGACATGACTTATGCAACATGCTTGTACTGGCTAACTTGAGGGCTGCAAAGGGCTTGTACAAATTGCTTAAGACCTGTGGAAGTTGTTTGTACCAAAGGAACAGGTCCAAAGCTCAAGGTTGATAAAGTTACAAAAGCTCACTTTATGAAAATGGCATTGTAGCCTTTATGCTTAAAATGGAAATGTAACTTTGTACAACGCTTCAAAAGTGAAAATAAAGCCTTTAACCTCTGAGTTTGCATTTAAATATGGAGTGTAGAATGAGTTTAGGACCTGTAATGCAAGGTACAAGCATCATGGATCTGATTTGCAACTTGATACTTTGTGAAAATGGCATGAACAAAAGTGATAAAATGCCAATTTCTCTTCTTCGATTCTCCCTAACCACAAATGATCTTGGAGAGTTCTTGGATATTTTGGAAATCTTGAAATGTGCTCTATAATCCATATTTGAAATTAATTTTGAGATACCTCTTGGAACTAGGTGAAAATTTTCCATGAAGTTGGGTCAAAAAACTGCCTAAATTAGGGTAAAATTTCACTAAGTTATTTAGTTCATGGACCTATGTTCACAAATTCATAACTTGAGATCCAAGTATCTTTTGGGAAAAGTTTGTGAAGCAAAGTTTTAGATTTCATGGAGGACTACAACTTTCATGTTGTAAACTTTCTTTGAATCAAATTGCATCATGGTGAAAAAGTGGTGGAAAGTTGGGGAAAAATAAGAAAATTTCCATACTTAGAAAAATTCTAAGTTATGAAATTTTTTCAAATTCAAAACCCTAATTTTTAAAATTGGTTTTCTTGGTGAACAAGTTTCATATTTTAACATATCTTGATGAATTATGACCCCTGGTACTTAATTTTAATCAAAAAGTCAAAGTTTGACTTTTTGATGTACAGTTGACTGCAAAATTCATCTGTCAATCCAATGAACTTGAGATCTTTTGAGCCATGTAATTAGGTCAAGATGATGCCATTGAACCCTTGAAATCATGTTTGAACTTAATTGGTCATTGGTTAGGTTAAAAATCAGAAATTGCCCTTTCTCAGTCAAAACCCTAATTTTGACCATTTTGCCCTTTTGATGATTTGATCAAATTTCTTGAGGAGTTGTGATCCAAACTTGATCAAATGATACATAGGAGCCTAAAATGTTGATGTGGATCAAAAATTATGAAGTTTGACTGTAAATTGGCCATGGTTGACTTTTTCCCCAATACAGCTGATTTTTAGGTCAATTGTCCAATTGACTGATCAAAAATGTGGTTCAAGGCTTGAAACTTATCATGAGCAATCTTAGGGGTCCAACATGATGTATGGAAGTCACATGAAGCATTGGTGGTCCAAAAATACTTGTGCAAACTCAAACCCTAATTTGGGGTTATCAGTGCAAAATGAGATGTCCTGAGCTGAGCAAACCCTAATCTTGTCTTGAGTCCAAGAGGTCTTGTGAGAAAAATCTTGATAAATGAGAGGGAAAATTTTGGGGTACAACACCTTCCATTCCGGATCCCATGGGTAACGATACTGCTATAGCCTTCAGTGACTCTGAAGATCTGATCTACCAAGCCGAATACGAAGGTGAGGAAGATTGTGAGGTGCCAGGGGAATTGGCTAGACTATTACAACAAGAGGAAAGAGCAATTCAGCCTCATGAGGAGCTGTTGGATACAATCAAATTGGGTACCGAGGAGGATAAAAAGGAAATCAAAATAGGTGCCAATCTAGAGCCGAGTGTCAAGGAGTGCCTAATTCAGCTATTACATGATTATGTTGAGATCTTTGCCTGGTCATACGAAGACATGTCGCGACTCGATACAGACATTGTGGTACATCGTCTACCCACAAGAGACGATTGTCCACCAGTGAAACAAAAAGTCCGCCGCATGAGACCTGACATGTCAGAGAAGATCAAAGCAGAAGTTATGAAACAGTTCAATGCTGGATTTCTAGCTGTTACTTCTTATCCTCAATGGGTAGCCAACATTGTTCCCGTGCCTAAAAAGGACGGCAAAGTGAAAATGTGCATGGATTATAGAGATTTAAATAGGGCCAGCCCTAAAGATGATTTTCCACTTCCACACATCGACATCCTGGTTGACAACACAACCCAGCACAAAGTATTTTCTTTCATGGACGAATTCTCAGGCTATAACCAGATCAAAATGGCACCTGAGGACATGGAGAAAACTACATTTGTCACACAGTGGGGTACGTTCTGCTACAAAGTGATGCCATTCGGACTGAAGAATGTCGGGGCAACCTATCAATGTGCCATGGTAGCTTTATTTCATGATATGATACATCATGAGATAGAGGTCTACGTAGATGACATGATAGCCCGATCACAAACTGAAGAAGAACACATTGATCACTTACAAAAGCTGTTTGTCAGATTGAAGGAGTACAAGCTAAGATTGAACCCAAACAAGTGCACATTCGGAGTCCGTTCCGGTAAACTCTTAGGTTTCATTGTCAGCAACAAAGACATCGAGGTTGATCCTGCCAAGGTTAAAGCGATACAAGAAATGCCTGCTCCTCGCACTGAGAAGGAAGTCAGAGGTTTTTTGGGACGCCTAAACTACATTGCCAGATTCATTTCTCACCTAATGTCTACTTGTGAACCAATCTTTAAGCTATTGAAGAAAGATCAAGTAGTCAGATGGAATGATGAATGTCAGATTGCTTTCGATAAAATCAAGGAGTATTTACTAGAACCTCCTATCTTGATGCCACCAGTCGAGGGGAGACCGCTAATCATGTATCTGACCATCTTAGAGAATTCAATGGGGTGCGTACTGGGGCAGCATGACGAGTCTGGTCGAAAAGAGCACGCTATTTATTACCTAAACAAAAAGTTTACCGACTGTGAAACCAAATATTCACTGCTCGAGAAAACTTGTTGCGCTTTGGTATGGGCTGCTCGCCGGCTAAGACAGTATATGTTGACTCATACCACTTTGCTGATATCTAAGATGGATCCGATAAAGTACATCTTTGAGAAGCCTGCTCTGCCTGGGAGGATAGCTAGATGGCAGATGATCCTAACGGAATACGACATACAGTACACGAACCAAAAAGCTATAAAGGGCAGCGTACTAGCTGATCATCTGGCTCATCAAGCTGTAGAAGATTACCAGTCCATGAAGTTTGACTTCCCTGGTGAAGACATCATGACATTGGACAACAGTGAAGAAATCAGGCCATATGACGGACCTGAACAAGGATCCCGATGGACCCTGTACTTTGATGGGGCATCCAATGCGCTTGGTAACGGTATCGGTGATGTGCTCATATCTCCGGAAGGATGCCATACTCCTTTCACCGCCATACTTTGCTTCAACTGTACGAACAACATGGCAGAGTACGAATCATGCATCTTTGGTCTCAAGGCTTCCATAGACTTGGGAATCAAATCCTTAGATGTGTTTGGGGATTCAGCTTTGGTCATCAGTCAAATCAAAGGAGAGTGGGACACTAAGCATCCAAACCTTATCCCTTACAAAGAACATGTTTTGACATTACTACCACATTTCGAGCAGATTACCTTCGAGCACTTCCCGCGAGAAGAAAATCAGCTAGCAGATGCTCTAGCTACAATGTCATCTATGTTTAAACTTAATTGGGATAATGAGGCTCCCCAAATCACCATTGAATGGATGGACGAACCAGCATACTGTCACGAGATTAATACCTAAGAAGTAGTGGACCATCCATGGTTTCATGAAGTCAAAAGGTATCTCGAGGCTCAAGAATATCCAGACGGAGCTTCAGTCAATGACAAAAAGTTCTTAAGTAGATTCTCTACTAAGTTCTTCCTAAGTAATGGCATCCTGTACAAGCGTAATCATGATTCTATTTTGCTCCGTTGTGTGGACAAGATTGAAGCTGAAAAGATCATGGCTGAATTGCATGAAGGTACATTTGGCACTCACTCTAGTGGGCATACAATGGCAAAAAAATTCTACGGGCAGGCTATTACTGGTCTACCATGGAAGCAGACTGCTATCAACACTCCCAGACTTGTCATAAGTGTCAAATTTATGCAGACAAGGTGCACGTGCCTCCGGTTCCTCTAAATGTCTTAACAGCTCCTTGGCCCTTCGCTGTGTGGGGAATCGACATGATTGGGGAAATTAAGCCCACAGCCTCCAATGGACACCGCTTCATTCTAGTGGACATTGACTATTTCACCAAATGGGTCGAGGCAGCTTCCTTCGCATCCGTTACTAAGAACGTTGTTGCCCGTTTCATCAAGCAGAATCTTATTTGCTGGTACGGTATCCCCGAAAGGATCATCACTGATAACGGTACAAACCTTAACAATACTATGATCACCACCTTGTGCGAGCAGTTCAAGATTCAACATCACAATTCATCTCCCTATCGGCCAAAGATGAATGGTGCAGTCGAAGCTTCTTACAAAAATATTAAAAAGATCATACAGAAGATGACAGTCACCTACAAGTACTGGCATGAGATGCTACTGTTTTCTCTTCACGGGTACCGTACCACGGCTCGCACATCAACTTGGGAAACAACCTATTCTTTGGTTTATGGCATGGAGGCTATTTTACCTATCGAGGTTCAGATTCCCTCTTTGAGTATCATGAAGGATGCAGGTTTGAGTGAAGACGATTGGATCCAGACCCGACTTGATCAACTGAACTTGATTGATGAAAATAGACTTACTGTTGTTTGCCACGGTCAGACGTATCAAAAACGGATGATTAAGGCTTTCAACAAGAAAGTCAGACGCCAGGTATATCAAGTTGGAGATCTGGTGATCAAGCGCATCATTTTTCCACAGTGATCCCAGGGGAAAATGGACTCCTACCTATGAAGGACCATTTGTAATCAAGAACATCTTTTCTGGTGGGGCAATGATCTTAACCACCATGGACGGCAACGACCTGCCACACCCTGCGAACGCAGACATAGTCAAAAGATACTACGCATAAGAGACCCTCTAGGTTGACACACCTAGGCAAAACAAGGGCATCCCGGCGAACCAAAAAGGTTCAGGCAAAAATTAGGGATAAAAAAAAATTTGTACACCCGGCAAGTCGAAAACTCGAAAGGGCGACTTGGGCAAAAAAGGGTTTCCCGGTGGACTGAAAACCCAAAAGGGCGGTCCAGGCAAAAGTTAGGGAATTAAAGCGTATGATTATGTCTCGTCGGATCACTTTAAGGATAATCTCTTCACTAACAAACCTGGACCTTTTTGATCAATTCAATAATCTTCGGACGAAGCAACGGACAGACAAGATAATCGGAGATACGAAGGCTATAGCAGAATGGGAACCCCATGGGATTATCACACATAGCTATCTTTCCTTGTATAAATTTTTCTTATTTATGACACCATCATCTTACTAGGATGTCTGTCTCCTTTGTACAAAATACTTATTCAAAGTAAATACAAAGGTATCTCTTTCAAATTACAGAAAACTATTTGCCTTTTTATTTACACTTGTGTTTTTATTTGCAAAAACGTCCAATGATTCATTAATGAACATATACATTTGAACATAATTACTGTTTACAAATAAACAGAGTGGAAAAGAACAATTATTGACAGGTTGAAAGATTAGGAAAACATCTTTAGGCTATTCCAGGGGCAATCCCTACAGTACATCATTAAGATCCCCAGTGGAGATGAAACTATCAATTCCCAGTGGAGCTAAAACTTCAAACTACCAATCCCCAGCAGAAACCATTCAGTTGCTTCAAATTCCCCAGTAGGTCATCTTGAAGCCTGAAAAGCAACCGGATAACAGTTAACTTTTGTCTCTCCCCAACCTAGGATAATTCCCCAGTAGAGTGGCAGACGACCGAAACTCTTGAACCTTTTCCAAATAGGAATAAGCTTTTTCCCCGCAGAGTTTTCTCTATTCCCCAGTAGAACAAGGATTCCCATGGTGTAATCTCCAGTAGAAGTCATCAAAATTCTCTGGACTCCCCAAGCAGATTACTTAGGCAGTATATGGCATTGCTCGCAACAAAAATTTTGTTAATACTCCAACTTCAAGACATGAAGAACTAACATATCCTCAGCAACAGTCAAGGATTTATTTTCCTCAGCAATACAGCAAATCAGCTTACATGCGCATACATTAATCCATACATCATAAACATTGATAAAACACATATATTGTATCATACATTTCATGCAACATAACTTTGTGTTTCAGCTAACATTTTACCCTTTTCAGGATAAGATTAACAACTACCGTTTAACAATATGCAGTCAGATACAGTTCAGATACACTCCAGACACGGAAGTCATTCTGCTAATCATTCAGATTCAGCTTTCAGATACAGTATAGATACACTCCAGACACGGAAGTCATTCTGCTACTCATTCAGATTTCAAGTTCAGATACGCTCCAGACATGGATGCCATTCTGGCCCTTATTCAGATGTCAGTTCAGATACGCTCCAGACACGGAAGCCATTTTATTACTCATTCAGACCTCAACTTCAAGATACAATCCAGATACGCTCTAGACACAGTTGCCATTCTGTCACTTATTCAGATTCAAGTACCGATACAGTACGGATACGCTCCAGACACGGATGCTATTCTATTTCTCATTCAGATTTCAAGTTCAAGATACAGCTCAGATACGTTCCAGACACAGATACCATTCTGATACTTATTCTTTTGACTTACAATTTACAATTCAACAAACATTCTTGGATGGTATCTACAAGCCCATCCCCAACAAGATTCTATCATCTCTCCAAATGGCATATTTAAGCCCATTCCCTCAACTACGCTTCGTCGAGTGCAAATTTATGGGCACTTTAGTGTCCAATCATCTTTTACCTTTGAGTCCCGAACAGCAAAACTCGCCAATCTAACTCTTCAGGTTCAAGAAGATTGAACAGGGGCAGCTGTTGTACCCCAAAATTTTCCCTCTCATTTATCAAGATTTTTCTCACATGACTTCTTGGACTCAAGACAAGATTAGGGTTTGGTCAGCTCAAGACATCTCATCTTGCACTAATAACCCAAAATTAGGGTTTGAGTTTGCACAAATATTTTTGGACCACCAATGCTTCATGTGACTTTCATACATCATCTTGGACCCCTAATATTGCTCATGTTAAGTTTCAAGCCTTGAACCACATTTTTGATCAGTCAATTGGACAGTTGACCTAAAAATCAACTATATTAGGGAAAAGGTCAACCATGGCCAATTTACAGTTAAACTTCATAATTGTTTATCCAAATCAACATTTTAGACTCATATGTACCATTTGATCAAGTTTGGATCACAACTCCTCAAGAAATTTGATCAAATCATCAAAAGGGCAAAATGGTCAAAATTAGGGTTTTGACTGAGAAAGGGCAATTTATGATTTTTAACCTAGCCAATGACCAATTGAGTTCAAGCATGATTTCAAGGGTTCAATGGAATCATCTTGACCTAATTACATAGTTCAAAAGATCTCAACTTCATTGGATTGATAGATGAATTTTGCAGTCAATTGATCAAAAGTCAATTGTGCACTAAAAAGTCAAACTTTGACTTTTTGGTCAAAATCAAGTGCCAAGGGTCATAATTCATCAAGATATGTCAAAATATGAAACTTGTTCACCAATAAACTCAAATTTGCAAATTAGGGTTTTAATTTGAAATTTTTTCATAACTTAGAATTTTTTCTAAGTATAAAAATTTTCTTATTTTTTCTCAACTTTGCACCACTTTTTCACCATGATGCATTTTGATTCAAAGAAAACTTCAAACATGAAAGTTGTAGTCCTCCATGAAATCTACAACTTTTCTTCACAAACTTTTCCCAAAAGATGCTTGGATCTCAAGTTATCAATTTGTGAATATAGGTCCATGAACTTCTTAACTTAGTGAAATTTTGCCCTAATTTAGGCAGGTTTTTGACCCAACTTCATGGACATTTTTCACCTATTTCCAAGAGTTATATCAAAATGAATTTCAAATATGGATTGTAGAGCACATTTCAAGCTTTCCAAAATGTCCAAGAACTCTCCAAGATCATTTTTGAGTATGGAGAATCGAAGAAGGCAAGTTGGCATTTTCTCACTTTTGATCAAGCCATTTTTACAAAGCATCAAGTTGCAAATCAGATCTATGATGGTTGTATCTTGCTTTACAGGTACTAAGCTTGCTATACACTCCATAATTAAATGAAAACTCAGAAGTTAAAGGCTTTATCTTTGCTTTTGAAGCTTTGTACAAGATACATTTCCATTTTTTGCCAAAAGTGCACAATGCCATTTTCATAAAGGGCAACTTTTGCAATTTGTCAATCTTGAGCCTTGGACCTGTCTCTTTGATGCAAGCAACTTACACAGCTCTCAAGCAGTTGGTACAAGTTCATTTCAGCCTTCAAGCAAGCAAGGACAAGCATGTAGCATTGGTCATGTCACTTTACTTCAAAAGCAAGAAAGTTGGTGAAAAGGTCTAAGGCTTGCACAGCTAGTGAAGAGCTGACTTTGTATCCATTCTATACAAGTATACAAACTTATTGCAAGGCTTAGCACGATGGCTTGACATCAGAAACTCTCCAAAACTCAAAAATTCCACAAAACTGCCAAAACTCAAAACTTCTGCAAAATCACTGCCAACTAATTTTTGGCTCGTGCATTTTGTGTTTTAACACTTGAAACACCTCATACACATCATACCAAATAAATCCAAGCCATCACCCTGGTTCTGTAACCCATGTTTCAGCCTTTGCCATTTTCAACCTTGAAGCTTGCAGCTTGACTTGTGCAGAGATTTCCAGCTATCCTCAAAGCAAAGTAAATATTGGAATAGCTTCAGGGAAGTTCAAGGAAGCTCAAACAATCCTTAGGCCTCCATTAAAGTCCCTGCATTGCTCTACTCGAATCCAGCTGAAGGAGGTATTTTTCTTAAACTCTATCTCTCTGAATAGGCATCCTCAAGCCACGATTTGTGAAGAAAAAATGTAGCTCTCATCATGACGAAGCTGTACATATGCATACTTTTCATTTATATTAACTGTGCTGAGGGAATTTGAAGCTTGAAGTTCATGAAATTTTTAGGTCACGAATTGGGGATTCCAAAATTCTCCTTGATCTTTTAGAGTTAGGTCACATAATTTATATGGCTGGAATCGTGAGCTCAAATGCCACATTTTTCATGTTATGAGATTTTGTTTTTGTGCAAGCATGTGAGAGTTACAGGTTTAAACTATGGCACGTGAAGAAGAAGACTGGCTAGAGGACTGGGATGAAGTCTTGGCTTTTTGGCAGCTTTGGCCTTTTTGTTTTTACTAACCACACCTCCTGATTTTCTTTTACACCCCCCAGGCTTATTTGTTATATTTTTCATATTTTTTTCATATTTTCAAATTATAACTTTTATTTATTTTTTCCGAATAGTAAAAATCCTAAAAATAATTTCTTTATTTTTTGCATTTTTTATTTTTTATTTTTTTTGCATAACAAATAGTTTATTATGATAAATAGATTTTATTTTCTTAAATAATTTGTAAATACAATTAAAAATACTTAACATTTTTTTATACTATTTATAATCATAAATAATCATTTTTATACATACTTAATTTTTAATATTTAAACATAATATTATTTATTATTTTCTTATATAAAAAATGTACAAAATAATAATACAAAACATTATTTTCTTTTAATAAAAATTAGGGTTTCACTCCTCCAAAATTAATATTATTTTTTCCTTATTTTTTTTAGGGTTTAAATTAAATATATTTCTCATACAAAAAACATACCAAAATATTTTTACATAAATACATTGCATTGCATTTTAAATACTTGTATTATTTATTTAATTTGCGCAATATTCGATTGGGTTGTAATAATATTTTTAGGTTTATATTTGTGCAAAAATCCACATTTAAAACTTGTATCCCCCCTCCCATAATAATTGTTGTAATAGATTAGTTTATTTTACGCAATTTATTGCTTTATATACTATGCTTAGTAATTAGGGTTTGCATGACAAGAACAAAAAAACAAAACAAATAGAAAAACCCTAAATATAAGACAAAAGCATGAACAATGACACACTTTGCACACAAGCACCCTTAGGGTTTCTCCCACTTGGTTGCCTAAAATAAAATGGCCATGTTATTCACGCGAAGTTTCTTGGCAAAACAAAAAAAAACATAAGATCATAGTCCCTCGATGACGCTATCAAAAGGTTGCCTAAACAAAGATGATCTTGGTCCCTCAAAATTGCTAAGATACTTGGCAACATTTCTATCATGGTTATACAATGACCCACGCCCGTCCCGTTTACATCCAAAGATAGGTTTGTTTACCAAATCAATGGTAAATCAACAATGTCAAAGGAATAAAAATGCACAAGAAAGACATTTGAGTAGGTAGATAGCTTCTAAGTTACTTGCTCCATTTCAAAACAATCCTTGCTATTTTCAAAAACAAACACACACACATTTCAAAACATCTTACAAAACATGAAAAACATTTTCAAAAAACAAACATCTTTGTATACATTCTTACGAACGAGAATCATTACAAAGATTGCCTAAACGAATGGCCTCTTTTACAAAATACTTTCAAAATCACATCAAACACCATTTCAAACAAATCAAAGCAAGTGGTCTAAACAAGTAACTAAGAGCCCATGGAAAACCATGGATGAAAAGGGTGCTAGCACCTTCCTTTTTCATAATCTACCCCCCGAACTCAAGAAAACATCTCAAAGGTCTTTCCTGTGCTTCTTTACCTTTCATTTTGGATAAAAGAAAAGTCGGTGGCGACTCTTGCTAACCGCAACATTTGCAAACACAAACGCAAAACCTCAAGTCAGTTCTCCCACCGCATCACAACTACCAATCCATGAACTTTGAATTCTCGGACGAGAATATCATGCTGATAACTAATTGTGAAAATCCTGGACCGTATGAAGGACCTGAATAAGGATCCCGATGGACCATGGTTTTTGATGGAGCCTCCAATGCATTGGGTAACGGAATTGGTACTATCATCATTTCCCCCAAAGGTTTCCATACACCTTTCACTGCCAGACTTGGCTTCGACTGTACAAACAATATGGACGAGTATGAAGCATGTATCTTGGGTCTTAAGGCTGCTATTGGCTTAAGAATCAAATTCTTGAGCGTGTACGGAGACTCAGCTCTGGTAATCATTCAAGTTAAAGGAGAGTGGGATATTAAACATCCAAATCTAATCCCCTACAAAGAGCTTGTGCTAACCTTGATCTCATACTTTGAGGAGGTCACCTTTGAACATATCCCAAGGGAAGAAAACCAGTTGGCAGGCGCCTTAGCAACTATGTCGCCTATGTTCAAGGTCAATTGGGACAACGAAGCTCTCAGAATTACTATCGAAAGATTCATCAGCATACTTTTATGAGATCGACACTGATGAAGAGAAGCCATGGTATCTTGAAGTGAGAAGGTACCTTGAAGCACAAGAGAATCCTGAGGGAGCCTCCATCAACAACAATAAATTCACGCGAAGGTTCTCAGCCAAATTCTTCCTAAGCAATGGGATTATGTACAAGCGCAGCCATGACTCTACCCTGCTACGTTGTGTGGACAAGAAGGAGGCAGAGAAGATCATGGAGGACATGCATGAGGGTATCTTCGGAACTCACTTTAGTGGACACACTATGGCCAAGATTCTGAGGGTTGGTTACTATTAGTCGACTATGGAAACTGATTATCACCACCACTCGAGGACTTTCCATAAATGTCAGATTTATGCCGACAAGGTTCATGTACCTCAAATACCTCTAAATGGCATGACTGCTATGTGGCCATATGCAATGTGGGGCATTGACATGATTGGAGATATCAAGCCCACCGCCTCCAAACGACATAATTTTATCCTAGTTTCCATTGACTACTTCACCAAATGGGTCGAAGCTGCTTCATTTGCCTCAGTCACTAAGAATGTTGTAGCTCAGTTTATCAAACACAACCTCATATGTCGATATAGCATCCCTGAAAGGATCATCACCGATAATGGAACCAATCTCAATAATGCTATGATCACCGAACTCTGGACACAGTTCAAAATCAAGCATCATAATTCTTCTCCATACAGACCCAAGGTGAATGGCAAAGTGGAATCCGCCAACAAAAATATAAAAAAAGATTATGCAAAAGATGGTGGTGACTTATAAAGACTGGAATGAGATGTTACCATTTTCTCTTCATGGCTACCGTACCTCGGCGTGAACATCAACGGGGGAAACCCCATTCTCCTTAGCCTATGGCATGGAAGCCGTCTTTCCTGTCGAAGTTCACATTCCTTCTTTAAGTATTATGAAAGAAGCAGACTTAGGCGAAGACGAATGCATTCAGACTAGATTGGATCAGTTGAATTTGATTGATGAAAAGAGATTGGCTACTATCTGTCATGGTCAAATGTATCAAAAGCGTATGTTCAAGGCATTCAATAAGAAGATCAAGCCTCGAGTATATCATAATAGTGACTTGGTAATAAAGCGCATTATTTTACCACAAGGCGATCCCGGGGGAAAATGGACTCCTACCTACGAAGGGCCATTTGTTGTCAAGAAAGTATTCTCTGGTGGTGCTATAATGCTAGCCGCTATGGACGGCGAAGATTTCCTGCATCCTATGATCCAGACATAGTCAAAAAAAACTACGCATAAAGAACGACCCGCTAGGTTGACATGCCTAGGAAAAAATAAGGGCATCCCGGCGAACCAAAAAAGTTTCGGGAAAAAATTAGGGATATATACAAAAAATTGTACACTCGGCAAGTTGAAAACCCGAAAGGGAGGCTTGGGCAAAAAAGGGTATCCTGGTGGACTGAAAACCTGAAAGGACGGTCCAGGCAAAAGTTAAGGATTAAAGCGTACGACTATGTCCCGTCGGATCACCAACAATCAACTTTATTACCAAGGCCAAAAGTTCAAATGGTACAAGATCAATTCAATCAACTCCTTTCAACGGCAAGGGATGATGTTCGAAGACATGGGGGAAATAGCAGAGTTGGAACCTAATTAGATCACTTCCACATGGCTATATATTTTTGTTTTCACTTTGTATTCTTTTCCTTCTTTCGGTGAATTCCTCTTACTAGGATTTCTGTCTCCCTGCACAAAAACGCCTATTTTTAGGAAAATTATCAATACAAATATACTTTGAAGTGCAAACTTTTTGTTTTTCTATTTTGAGTCTAAAAAAGTCCAATGGCTAAAATTGAATGAACATATGCATATGAACATGATTAATTGTTAACAAGTATACGCACAAGAACAGTAATAAGCATTTACTCAAGGATTTAGGATATCCCCACGGAGTTACTAATAAAAATATCCCTACAGAGTGAATTCATACATTCTCATCCAAAGTTCCAATCGGCATATTCCTTGGAAATTCTCTTCCCCTGCCAACTTTGGACTTCCAAAACTGAAAGAGAAAGCCTTTCAAAAAAATTCCCCAGTAAGGTCATCAGAATTTCGTCCTCAATAGGGTTTATTTCCCCAGCGGATTACAACCTCCCCAGCTTGAGTCTATTCCTCATACCACTCATTGGAAAAATTCCCCTTCTCTAGTAAAGTTGATACTATCCCAAGAAAGTTACTACAACCCGACCAGATACCAGTTAGCTTTGATCCTCCCTAGACAAAGTCGGAAGATTATCCATCTTTTTTATCCCTAGTCAGAGTATATAAGAATTATCCAATAGAGTAATGGTCAACCAAGGTTCCTGAGCTATACTCCCCAAACAGAAATCAACCTTCCATGTAGAATTTCCTCAAACAACAAACCGAAATTCCCAACGGAAGCATTATAAACGAGGTTGAAGATACACATACTCTTTGCATCTAGCAGTAGTCCGGGATTTAGCTTCTCAAAACTCCCCAATAGTAGTCAGGGATTTATTTTCCCAGACAAAGATACATTTCAATAACATTCATGCATCATGACATATGCATACGAAACATATAGCATAAATCTCATTTATTTTGAGAACATCATTAAGCAATGCATTTCATACATCATGGAATTGCATACAACTAACTCTTTACCTTTTCAGGAAAAGATCAGTCCACGGATGAATATCATCAACCGTATGTAAACTTCTCCGAGACAAAATCAAGCTTAGATTTCCTTCATTACCTATTGAAGTAGTAGTCGTCAGAGATTCCTTCATTACCTATTGAAGTAGTAGTCATCAGAGATTCCTTCATTACTTGTTGAAGTAGTAGTCGTCAGAGATTCCTTCATTACCTATTGAAGTAGTAGTTGTCAGAGATTCCTTCATTACCTGTTGAAGTAGTAGTCGTCAGAGATTCCTTCATTACCTGTTGAAGTAGTAGTTGCCAAAGATTCCTTCATTACCTATTAAAGTATTAGTCGTCATAGATTCCTTCATTACCTCTTGAAGTAGTAGTCTTCAGGGATTCCTTCATTATCTGTTGAAGTAGTAGTCGTTAAAGATTCCTTCATTACCTTTTGAAGTAGTAGTCGTCAGATATTCCTTCATGATATGTTGAAGTAGTAGTCGTTGGAGATTCCTTCATTATCTATTGAAGTAGTAGTCGTCGGAGATTCCTTTATTACCTGTTGAAGTAGTAGTCGTCAGAGATTCCTTCATTATTTGTTGAAGTAGTAATTGTTGTAGATTCCTTTATTACTTGTTAAAATAGTAGTCGTCAGAGATTCCTTCATTACCTACTAAAGTAGTAGTCGCCGCAGATTCCTTCCAGTCTCTATTGAAATAACAGTCACGATCAAGCATCATACTTACGATCAGACACTTTGGAAGAAATCTATAAGTCCATCTCTGATAACTCTTCATTACTCCCCCCAAATGGCATCTTTAAGCCCATTCCTGATACAATCAACCAACAACATTGCTTCGTGCACCAGTGAGTGCAAATTTCTGGGAACTCTAGTGTTTAATCATCTTCCTCCCTTAAGTCACGAATGGCGAACACGCCAATCTAACTCTTCAGGTTTAATAAAATTGAACAGGGGGCAGCTGTTGTACCCCAAAATTTGTCCTCTCTTTTCTTAAGGCATTTCTCACAAAAGATCTCAAATGCTCAAGGTTTCTCCAAGATTTGATCAGACAAACTCATCTCCTAACACTGAGGTCACAAATTAGGGTTTTGGTTTCTCAAGGACAATTTGACTTTTAATGCCTCAATTGACTTTCATGGATCATTATAGACCTCCAGGAATACTCATGTTAAGTTTCAAGTCTTGCATCTAAAAATTGCTCAGTCAATTGCTCAGATGACTGAAAATCAACTATATTGGGTAAAAGTCAAATGTGGTCAACCTACAGTTAAACTTTATGATTTTTGACCAACATCAACATTTTAAAGTCCTATTCATCATTTGACCAAGCAGTGATCACAATCCCTCGGGAAAAGCACTCAATTTACTAAAAGGGCAAAATAGTCAAAATTAGGATTTAAATACATGATCCAATGGCTTGAAGCACAATATCAAGGATTTAAATACAATATGTTGACATAGTCTCATATCTCAAATCATTTTTCGAAATCAATAGATTGATAGTTGAATTTTGGGTCAAGTGATGAAAAGTCAACTGATGCACAAAAAGTCAAACTTTGACTTTTTGATCAAGATTTGATTTCAAAGATCATAATTAATCAAGACATTCAAAAATATGAATCTTGATCATCAAGAAATCAATAAAGTCAAAAGTCAATTTGAAAATTCAAACTTTTCAATACTTAGAATTTTTCTAAGTGTTTTAAACCATGATAATTTCATTACTTCATGCCAAAATTTCACCAAGATGCAAGATGATTCAAAGAAAACTTACAACATGAAAGTTGTAGGTCTTGATGAGATCTACAACTTTTCTTTACTGATCAAGTCCTAGAAGTGTTTGGATTTTAAGTTATGAGTTTATGAAGTCATGCATTATTTTCTAAAACACTTAGTGAAAATTTGATCTAGTTTAGGCAGATTTTTGACCTAACTTCTTGGCCAATTTCCACCAAGCTCCAAGATGAATTTGTCAAAATCGTAAAAATTAAGGTTGTAGAGGATTTTTCAAGCTTTCTAAAATGTCTAAGAAATTGAAGAGATCATTCTTGATCTAGAAGTTTCGAAGAGATGAAGATGGCCTCATAAACTTGAATTATAAGTCATTTTCTTAATGAATATTTGATCCAATCTCATAGCCATGCTGCGTAATCTTGCTTTGCAGACTTCTAACTTGTATTTCACTCCATAATTAATTAATTACACAACTGATAGAGTCATTATCCAAGCAATTAAGCCATTGTCCAAGCTACATTGCCATTTTAGGAAGAAAGGCACCATTGTTATTCTTGAAAAGTTGCTTTAATCACAAAGTCAACTTGTCTTGAGCATTACATTTGTTCTTTTTGCACAAGCATCCTCTACAAACTCAAAACAAACATGTTTAAAGTTTCTAGCCACCCTACAAGCCTTGTACCTTGCCTTGGAACCATGTCTGTCAAGCTTGCTTCAATAACAAGTCAAAATCCCATAACTTGTGATCTTGTGATTCTGATCACTCCAAGTCTCTAAACCTTTCCCTATAAATAAAAGATGTTATTTGCAAGCCATACACGATTTTTACATGCACTAAAAACTCCCTCAAATTCTCTCAAACTCAAAATCATCAAAAACATCTCAAAACTTGTTGTTTCTGATTTTTGATATCCATCTCATAATTCACTCGTGCGTTTTCCATTATAAGCCTTCAAACATCATCTATAACACATATAGACACCATCCCAACACCTGTTAGACAATTGTAACTCCATCTTCACCATCTTCCATTTTCAAAAATAACACCTTGCACTTGGACTTCTCCACCACGATTCAGCTATCCTTAGCTCAAAGTAACTATTGCAACAGCTTCCTGGAGGTTTAAGGAAGCTAACCAAATCATTACAACACCTTGAAAGTTTCTCTAACTCAAAACACGATCTTCATCTGCAAGGTGAGTTTTCTGAACTTCTATCTCTGCATACAAGCATCATTTGGCTTCCATTTTCAAAGATAAAATGTAGATATCATAGCCATGAAACTAACCATGTCCTTAGAATTCATTTATGTTGCCTGAGTAGTGTGAATTTTAAGTTTGAACTTTCTGAAAAAATTAGGTTTTATTTAGTATCAACATAAATTCTCATTCATCTTTGATTTATAGTTCATAAAATTTATATGGTTAGATTCGTATTGAAATTTCAAGCAAGGTTCATGTTAACATTTTCTGATTTGGTTGAGAAATGAGGAAGTTACAAAATTCAAAAATATATCAATGGCTTCTGGCGCGAGGAAGAAGATGAAGTTATCTTCAGGAAGGAGTTTGTAATATAATGCGTTGGTTGTGCATAAATCAACGAATGTATAGTCACCCCAGTGGTGGAGGGCGCGCGCGTAAGGCATTAATATGGAAGGTCTTGGGTTCGAGCCCCAGCGAGACTTTTTGTCATTTTTTCTAACATTTTTCCTTATTTTTTTGTTTGAACAGGAGCCTGGGCCTCCAGCATTGGGCCTGACTTCTTTTATTGTCTCTAACCCCCCATTTCACTTTTGCACACACCAGGCCCAAATTATTTTCTTTTACTATTTTAATTTATTTGTTTTGTTTTATCATTTTTATTTTAAATCATAAAATCCTAAAATCATAAAAAATAATAGACTTAGGTTTTTTATTTAATTAATATAATTTTTGACATAAAAATTAATTTATTTTAATCACCCTTTTTTTATTAATTAATTTGTAAATTAATTAGAAACTAGGGTTTTGATTATTTTCTTTTACACATTAAAAATATTTTCCTAAAACAAAAATCCAAAAAAAAATATTATTTTCGAAGAAAAAAATAGAATTTTTATGATTTTATTTATTCTCATAAATAAATTAAATTATCACACCTTTCTTTTCATTTTTATTTTGTAAATAAAATAGAATTAGGGTTTAATTTCTAATTATTTTCCATTTCAAATTTCAAACATCTTTTCTCAAACAACAAACAAAAACATTTCTCTTTCAAAATATTTAAAATCTTTTTAGAGTTTATCATATTACCACTTTTCCTATCTTTGTACATTATTTACTTTTTTATATTACTTTACATTTATGCAATTATTCATCCATTTTTAATAGTAATTTAGGGTTTACTGTTTTCATCCCCCATTCATAAACTTGTATCATCATCCCCTAAAAGCGTTGTAATAGCGTAGGACATTTAAATTCCGCAATTTATCGCTTTCCCATTATTGCTAGTAATTAGGGTTTGTATGGCAACATAAAATCAATCTTAGAAAACCCTAATTCAAGATAAAATAATTGAATTAAACTCACTTTACACACTTGCACCTCTGGGTTAACCCACACTTGTTGCCTTCAATAAAAACAGTCATATCCCTCGAACGTGGGATACTTTAGCAAAAACTCTTGAATACAAGATCGTAGTCCCTCGATGACCCTTCAATATTGCCTTCGGTAAACGATATTAGACCCTTAAGATAATTTGATAAAGTATCCCACAATATTTCCTTCTATGACTGTATGATGACCCACGCTTGTCCCTTCATATCCAATTATAGGGTTTCTTACGAATCAATGGTAAGATAGCAATATCTAAAGGAGGAGGAAATGAACTAAGACTTTTTGAGTAGGTAGGACGCTCGTAGTTGCTTGCTCACAAACATTTCAAAACCAAAACATCTCTCAAACACACCAATACTTTTAAGAAACATTTTCAAAAGCCAACACTTTGTATACATTCTCGCTGAAACGAGAATCATTATAAAGTTTTCTGAAACAAAGGCATTTTCAAAATACTTTCAAACTTACACAAAACACAAAACATTTATGAAAGCATTTCAAAGTGAGCTAACAATTAGGAGCCCGTAGATAACCACGGATGAAAATGGTGCTAACACCTTCCCTTTTCATAACCTACCCCCCGAACTCAAGAAAATTCTCAAAAGGTCTTTCCTGCTATCCGCAACAATTATGATCAAACGCAAAACACCCAAATCAGTTCTCCCACCATATTACACCTTGGTATATATGTCTTCTCTGATTTGACACAATTCTTTCCTGTTGGTCTCCTCTACTAGTTGAATTGTTGTAGCCACCTCTACCTTTATTGTTGAACCACTTTCCTTTGCCTTTTTTGTCTCTTGCTGACTGCGCTTGCAAAGCCACATAACTTTTCAATTTTCCTGCGGCTCTTCCAGCCATTCTTTGTTCATGAGATTTAAGCATCCCTTGAAGCTCTTCCTTTAACAAAGTTGACATGTCATTTGAATCTTCTATAGCAACTACCACATGGCCTAACTTCAGAGCCAAAGATCTCAAGATCTTTGAAATAACAACTCTTGTTGTTAACTTCTCTCCACAAACCTTGGTTTGATTCACTAGTTTCATAACCCTAGATAAGAAATTAGATATGCTCTCGCTATCTTCTATCTGAAGAAATTCATACATTCTTTTGTGAGTTTGTAACCTCGCCTCTTTCACCTTCTCAATGCCTCCAAACATTTTTTAGAACTTCCCAAGCTTCTTTTGCAGATTCTATATCACTAAACTTTTTGAAATTTTATGGACTCATACATTGATGAATTATAAAGAGAGCTTTATAATTCTTCTTATTTGATTCTTTGTAGACCTCTTATTCTTCTAAAGCACCTTCTTCAAGCGGTTCTAATCCATATTTCACAAGATCCCAGAGATCTTGACAATAAAACACAACCTTCGTCTGCTTTCACCGATTCTATAGTTATCAGCTTTAACAATTGGAAGACTTGGTGGAAAATTCTCGTTTGGATGATTCATTGTCATCGTTCTTGCTTACCTTGAATCGCTAAACTGGAGCTCTTGATACGAGATTTTAAAAATCCACCAAAAAATATGGAGAATTTATATCAATCTTGATAAACAATATTGTTATCACCATAAAATGACAATGAAAAGAAAAAAAATTAAAGAAGAAAAGAGATTAGGGTTTCTTCAGAGTAATTCACTGCCCAAAAACTGTGAAAAATCTTTATTCACTTTGTAACTGCAAAATTCTGTGAATACTCAATCTCTATTGGTTATAAAAAATAAGGGTTATTCCCTCTGCTTACACTTTTAGGTTAGCTTTCTCCCTAAGCCAGATCCTAAAACACAAAAGCCTAAAATACCAATTTTAAATTTAAGTTGAAATCATGTAGGAAGAACCTGCTTTGACACTTCGACAATTACATACAACTCAACAGACACACTTCGACAGACTAAGTTAAGCTATTTTGACACACCTTGTGTCGAGCAGCATGCTTCTTTTAACACACTTTGTGTCGAGCAATAACCTGCTTCGACATAGGAATTACACTTTTAACATAAAGAACCCTCTGAAATAAGAGGCTTCAAGTTTTGTTTCTTTGTCAAGGAACCACACCTACAGATGTTGAAGGAGAGGATATTAATGAGGAACCCAAATCGGTATCATCCTTCTTGATTTTAGCTTCACGGTCCCTCAATTCTATACTATTGATTTATTCAACATGGGTTGAGTCTTGCTTCATGCCTTTTAATCTAAATTTGACTACTTGAGTCCAAATCTTCTTTGAAATTTCATGAATGGAAGAACCCCAAAATCTTTGGTTGCTTTCGATTACACCTGAGTTTGAAATGGAGTCACAGCAAAGTACATAACCTCTAGATAATCTAACTGAAGAATTATCTGAACTAGTGAAGCGTGGAGAAGGTTAGGAGATGGTATTCTAATTGCATTAAATGAGAGGTCTTAGAGCTGATAAATAGGAGGGCTTGAACAAAGTACTAACCTTCTGAGAATTCGACGATACTATTTTTTGGGCTTTCAGCAAAGGGGGTGTTATTGTGGGGCCAATATCATGGTCCAAAGAAGAGAGACAAAGATGGAGGGAGTTTGTGGGGGTAAAAGAGGAAGTTCTATCAACCTTGGAGCTAGAGGAGAAAGGGAATTCATCAATCAATTCCATTAGCTTTTGCATCTTAGGTTTTTTTATGCAAATTTGGTGGGGACGACTTATGAATTTGACTTTTCTTTAGGTGGTCCAGTCAATTCAGCTGATGACTCTATACATGCCTTATTACACAAATGCATTCCCTTTACTCCTGGATCATCAGAAAACAACACCAAAGCACTTTTCCATAATCTTCATTCCATAAGGAAACTACATCGATAATATCAATTTACTTGTCATTGAGATTTGAGCAAAAATATTCCATGTTAAGGGAAACATCAGAGCTTGACTTCGAGCCTGAGTCAGAAGAATCAGAAGAATTATAAGGATCAGGCCCTCCCTTCATGAAAATACAAAGTAGACCATGCCAATCTTCTACGACTTTGATGCGAAAGGGAGTACCACTAGTCTTAACTTTCAATGTTTCCTAAAGAGCTGAAGAGCATCTGGTGCAAACAAGGATTCTTGCGACATCCAAATTGGATTGTGACATAGTGTTGTTATCTTACCAAATATAAACGCTAAAAGGTTTGGAGATAAATTTTAAAAAAATTGGGACCCCATGCATAGCATGGGATGCCAAATATTCTAATCCTAGTCATTCTCTCTTCTGTTGGAATAATATAGCAAGTGTGAGTAAGTGGGGAAATAGTCTCACATTGGATAGGAATATGGAGACTTGATAATATATAAGTGAGAGAACCCACTCACCTATTACCTTAAGGTTTTAGGTGGATAAGTGGTGTGTCTCTCACAAAGATGTCTAGTCATACACTACGTATCAATGCTCATAGTATCTCCCCCCAACAAATGGTATTATACCCTGGTTCGAGAAAGGGACCAGAAGATACTTGTATCAAAATGCGCCCAGGAAGTGGCGTCCCGTTGCAAGATGTCAATGGCGTTACAAGTGGGGGAGCATTGTGCACTCACACTTGAGGGGGAGTGTTGGAATAATATAGCAAGTGTGAGTAAATGGGGAAATAGTCCCACATTGGATAGGAATGTGGAGACTTGATAATATATAAGTGAGAGAACCCACTCACCTATTACCTTAAGGTTTTAGGTGGATAAGTGGTGTGTCTCTCACAAAGATGCCTAGTCCTACACTATGTATCAATTCTCATAGTATCTCTCGCCAACATCTTCTTCCATGTCTCTAGGATCCCATTTACGGATCTCCTTGAAGCATTGATTCAGCCATTCTATTTTCATTAATTCTTCCAAATCTCCTTCCTTCCTCTCCTTAAGAAGGCATAGATTGGCAGCAAGGGGGTGTCCTTGATAGAAAATTATCCTTCATAACTAAAAGTGTCTTGAATATTATATGTCAATCCAGGGTTCTCCAAACCCCGATGAAGGCTTTTTGAAACATGCACCATGAGTCCTTGTCAATGGTGTTGAAAGAAAGAAAGGAGGAAGAATCTTCCTCTGAGTAGATTGACGTATTTCCAATTCTTGTTTTCTATTAGATTGGAGGGCACTAGCGTAATTTGTTCCTCTTTTCTACCCGTTGACTTTACCTTTATGCATTTATTATTTCATCTCATTAGCTCTGAAGTTGCCATGAATGATTTGTCGAGAAGTGGTTCACCTATCTTCATGATGCATATTCGATCTTGAGTATTTCCCTCGACTAAACCTTAGGATATTAACAAATATCTTCTGATCACAAAGTAAAATATTGTCTAGCTTGGTTGCTAGAATTCTTTCGTCTTTGAGGTCGAAAAACCTCATGAAATCCTATCTATGACCTCTGATATCTCTTTTGGATGGAATGACAACTTCGTCAATGTTTCCAAAGCCTTTAAATTCTTTGTAGAAGTCTCTTGCAGTAAACTCGTCGCGGAAGTAAGTAAAGAAAAAAGAAGTAGAGCTTTGTTCCTTATGCACCTTTGAGATGCGAGATCTTCTGACATTGTCCCAAGAGTTAAACCTTATAGATTTCTTCTTTACGGTAACTCTCTTCTAGCCCTGACCGTCTTTTTGTGGATATCTACAGTTCATATTAGGGTTTGTATGGAAAAATATGAAAAGGATTAGAGAAAAAGAGGACTCTCTCTCTAGAACCATTGTAGGAATAATTAGGAGTTTTTTTACTTTTTATTCAACTTTTTAAGGGTCTACATTACTTTTTAAGGTCACCAAACCAGCTTTTATTCATGTTCCACTAATCCTAAAGCTCTACGTTACATTTTAAAATAAACAAATCAGCTCTTATTCATGTTCCATTAATATTAAGATTAACATATTAAGGGTCATAATTTTTTCTCTCCAAAGAATGCTATGAAATTGGAGCATTTTCTTTAATTGTTGGTTGCTGAGCAAAAATAAGCAAAGACAATGTTCTCCAACATTCACAACAAGAAATTTGACTATTAGCGAAAATCAAAAAGTGTAGGTAAATGTCTATATACCATAGGTATAATGCAAAATACATATACCTACGACGAAGTTTTTTTAGCATTTAATTTGTTGTACCTACGGTTTTTTTCGTCATTACAGGCTATAGTTATGGATTTGCTTATATTATTTTTTTTATCTATGACTCTCTTCCATCACTATACAGTTTGGTGACACCAAATTTCTATTGGTATGGATCTTGATATTGATTTTTTTTTTCACATTTTATTTTCATTAATATATACGTCAATGTTTTTTTGCTTATATACACACTCTTTATACTAATCAAATTACAAATTAAGAAATTAAATAAGTATATTTAGAAAATAAATCGTAACAAAATTTTTGAAGCGGCATATCCCTAGGGGGACACTATTGCACGTCCATAAAACATGCAGGGAGAGTATCCCCAATACGGTTATTTTGTTGCTTTTCTTATCGCTTTCATTTATTATTGTTTATTTAATCTCTCTCATTATTGCACATCTTTTAAATCCAAATTGAATAGATTTGTTACTCGTTTTAGCATGCATAAAACAATTGTTATGTTTGAACTTTATCATGATGCTTTTAGTCAATTGCACGAGTTATTGGAATAAAACTTATATGTGTTTTTTATTCAAGTTAGGTGCAAAGAAAAACCTTAAAGTAATTTTAAAACTTTGAAAAAAAATTGAGATTTTGTGTGTATGATTTGAATCTAACAGATCAAACACACACTCTGATTCAAATCAAATTGAACAGAGGAAAACCGGGGATTTTTAACACTTTAATTCAAATCAAAGTTTAAAATTGACTCGAATCAAGCTTCTTCTTGTCACCTCTGCTTGATTTGATTCGAATCATACTTTACACCTAATTCGAATCAGACCATTTTTCAGCATTTTCTAGTAGGCCGTGTTATAGTTGATTCGAATAAGAATTTGTACATGATTAGAATCAAGGGGTATTTGATTCAAATCAGACATTGTTCTTGATTCGAATCAAGTATGAAATATGTCAGAAATCTTATATCTTTTTATTATTCCATTCACTTGCTCATTTGACTCAAACCATGTATTGTTCTTGATTCAAATCTAACCAACTTTTTCCACTCATTTGTGTGCTCAATCGGAAGCACATATAAAACCTTTTGTCAACAGTTTTCATGTAATGAATCTCACAATAATGATGTAATTTTCTATGAAATTAACTCTCTTTCACATTGAAAAAGTTCAAAACTTGCATTCAAATTTCTTTCTTCTTCAACCTTTGTTTTGATTTAAGATCTTGATAATGGGAGATCTATAATTTATTAATGAAGATGATGTCTTGAAACTAATATTTCTTGAAGATTGGGTAAATATTTTCAGGTTCTTGCAAGATCGAGGAGTTTTCATTGTTGCTGACAAATTCCAGTATGAAAAGAATGAGGTTTCTCTCTAGATTGCCTTATTAGTGACTGTGTTGAAGGCTATGAATAAGGTGGAGTTCTTCTCAAATATTAGGACAATTCATCGCTCAAGGAATAAGTAGGATCAAGGGGTTGATTACTACACATGAAAGCATGGAAAAGATTGGTGATATTGGAAGATTTAGAAGCATTAATCGAGCAAAGATTGTGCAGAAGAGTTTAACATTAAGTTTTATACAAGTCAAGATCCAGATAGAGGATTTATTTTCTTCAACATTATTATAGACTAGTGATTGCATAAACTCTTGAAATATTTTTCAACATAAAATGGAGTTGTGCAGGTTCTAATGGGAAACCATTGAAGAATGGATGTATGCAAAGAGAGGACGAATGCTGAAGCACTATAAATCATGGTCTCTCTCTCTCTATGCATCTCTCTATCTCTCTTACTCTCGCATTTAATTTTTGTAGTATATTGTATGCTTAGGTTTTCAATTATTATAGTATTTTATCGTTTATACAATTGGTAGAGATTTATTGCTTAAGATTAGGTTTTGTTGGAACCAATACCTAATCGAGCTTTAGTGGTGATTAAAATATGAGAAACCTGTTGAGTTTAGAATTCTTAAATTTGAATTGTTGTATAAAAATACCTCGTGAAGTATATAATTGAATCAATTGAGTATCTTATGTATCATCATTAGATAATTTATGATATTTATGAAGTAATTAAGTGTTTATGCCAAACAATTTATCTACAAGTTTAATTCTCATATTTTGCTCTAAGTATTCCACGCGCAAACTCTAAAACCTATAATAATTCATTGTTAAAGAATCGGTTTAATTTAATTTAGAATTCTATTCACCCCCTCTAGACTATTTTCTTACTTCATATTCTCACCCAAAATTTGGCATCAAGAGCTGGTCTTTTGATTAAGTCTAATCGACTTCAAAAGTTTTAAGAATATGGCGGGCGATGACGATCCAAAGGGAGCATATAATAGAGTGCTAGTTTTCAAAGGTAAAAATTATAATTATGGGAAATTGATCATGAACGTACACTTACTATAAATTGACAAAAATTTGTAGTGTGTCGTCACCGAGGGACCATTTATCCCTACGGGTGAAGATGGAGTTCTAAAACAACCAAAATATTGGAATGATGATGAAACCAAAAAGGTTTCATATGATTTTAAAGCGAGAAACATACTTATCTCCATTTTAAGTGCAAAAGTATTCTATGTTATATCACAACAAACAAGTGTCAAAGGTATGTGGGACGCTCTGCAAACTTTCTATGAGGGAACATATGACATCAAAGATTCTAAAATCAATATGTTTACATAGGAGTTTAAATTGTTTCGTATGGAACCTAGAAAATTTGTGAATTCAATGCAAACTAGATTCCTCCACTTAATCAAAATATTAAGCAACTTGGGTAAAACCAATTCCAACAAATATTGTGCTAACAAAATATCGAGATCTATATGTAGGGAGTGACAACCAATAATAGAATCTACCAATATAAAATAATATAATAATATTGATACTTTGGATATCACAAAGTTGTTTGGGAAGTTAGTCAAGCATGAAAATAAACTGAAACGACTAGTCGATAAAGTAAAGTCGAAAAAGAAAGAGAAAGGGAAAGAAGAGAAATGAGATCTTTCTTTGAAGGCTTCATCATCCCAAGTGAAGAAGTCAAAGGAAGAAAGTGATAATTTTGACTAAGAAGTTCCTAAGAAGGAGAATATGGATTTATTCCTCAAATGCTACAATAGATATTTGAAAATAAACAAGCTCAAGCATCACGACAAAGGATTGATAAATTTCAAAAATACTCACCCGCTTAAAAGAGAACACAAGAAAAAGGATGATGACGTTACTTATTACGAGTACGGTAAATCAGGACACTATAAAACTACTTTTCAAAGTCTCACCAAACATCATAAAAATAAATATAAGGAATTCTAGAAAACGAAAGGAAAAAGTTCTAAAGGTAGTATAACCTATATCACATGGGAAGAAAAGGATGAGAGCTCCTCGTCGGATTCTTGCTCAAGTTCATATGATGAGTGTGCTAACTTATGTTTAATGGCGCGTAAGAAAAGTGAAACGTCAAAAGTATTAAATTCTGAACTTGATAATGAATATTCATATAGCAAGCTTTTAATAATATGTATGCGGACTCTGTAAATGCTTTTAAGAAGATTTGTCTCCATAAATAAATTATTTTAACACTTGAACACGAGATAAATAATCTGAATCGTGCTTTAGATTGTCTTAAAGAAGTGCATACATATCTAGTTGATGAGCCTTATAATATTTACAATACTTTAGTTGAAAGGGTAGAAAAATAAGAATATATTACGTGTCCAAATTTAAAACTTGAAATTGAAAATATCAAAGGACAGTTAACTCATGCTACCTGTGATACGGTGGCAGAACCAGACTGTTTTAGGAAAATGCTGGTTTGCGTTTTACGTTTGTGTTTGCAAAATGTCGCGGTAAGCAAGAGTCGCCACCGACTTTTATTTTAACCAACTGGAAAGGAAAAAAGCACAGAAAAATTCCTTTTTTGAGATTTTGAGTACAGGGGGTAGATTATAGAAAGGGAAGGTATTAGCACGCTTTTTATCCGTGGTTTTCCACGGGCTCTTAGGTACTTGCTCATTATTTAAAAAATTGCTTCCGTGTTTGTGTGTTTGGAAAGTTTCTATTTTACTTCGATTTAACCCTTGCTTCTGTCTTCAAGAGTGTTACGAAGTCATTTTGAAAACTTTGTTTGAAAAGGGTGTAAGTGTGGAAAAGTTTGTTTTGAGCAAGTGCCTACTAGCATCTACCTACTCGAAAAAAGAATGTTTTTGTTCTTGTTTCCTTTAGACAATGCTATCCTACTATTAGTGAGTAGGTAGCACCGTCGTTGGAGTTGTAAGGGTCAATTCGAAAGGGACGTACGATCACTAAAGCAATGTTAGAACGTCTTAGTAATAACCCTAATGTCTTAAGATCATATTCGAGGCAAAATTTCCGAGGCAACCTTTCCGAGGCAACATTTCTGAATGGGACTTTTGATCTTTGTTTAGACAAAAGGGAGACCACTAAAACACCATATACTTAATGATCGTTTACTGAAGGCAACCGAAGTGAGAGTATACCCTAGGAGTGCACATGTGCGAGTGATTTGATTTCAAGTTATTATCTTTGCGCATTTAGGGTTTGCTAACCGTATTAAAATTAACATACATTCTTGTCATGCAATCCTATTATCATACATATAACAGTTAATATTTGCGAGAATTAAAATGCAAGAAATAAAATTACGCTATTACAAGGCTTGGGGGAGGGGGATTAATTACATAGCCAAAAAACCGTAAAACAATAAATAAAAGAAAAATCCTAATTAAACTATTACATCCCATGAGCAGTTACATCAATATTCTAAAAATAAATAAACGCACGCTATGAAACAAGAACGAGAGAAAATTAGGGTTTTGACCCCGTCTAAACCTAACTGAAAGAAAATTTATTTTTTGTTGTTTTTTTATTATTTTAAGAAAAATAAGGTTTTAATGAATAAATACCAACCTAATTACTAATTAAATTAAATTAAGGAAAATAATTAATTTTGACCTATTTTTATATTTTGGTTATTTTTAAGAAAATAAAATAAAAATTAAATTAAACAAAAACCCTAATTTTCTAATTGATTTTAATTTATTTACAAAAGAATTAAAGTTACCCTAAAATTAAATTAAACTAATTAAATTAATTTTGGTAAAAAATAAAACCTAAATCTAATTTGATGAAATTGATTTTATGAATTTCTTGTGAAAAAAGAATTAATTTTGTGAGAAAATAAATTAAATAAAACAAATAAAAGAAAAATATAAAAGAAGAGAAAGAAAATGGGCCTTGTGATCAGCAAACAGGGGGGTGCCCATAGCAGCTTCTGGGCCCAAAAGCAAGGGTCCACGTTGACCTTCATGATCCAATGTTGCACATTTGGCCAAGCCTATGGTAGACCCTCAGAATATGGCTCTTGGATCAAGCTTGTTGGAGATCTGGTGGTTGAATGTTGAGGCGTATGGTAAGCTCCATGCCTGTGCACATGCCTGATCACACAAGGAAAAATATTGTGAAATAATATGGGGGACTTGGGATTCGAACCCAGGTCCTGTGGCCTTTTCACACACCTCCTTACCAACTGAGCCAGCGCGCTTGTTTGTATATCAAATAACAAATAAACATTATATTAAAAGAACGCAAATTAACAATTGTACAGCACGCGAATTTCAAATGGATGAATCAGGGGGTGCCACGCCACCCTTCTTCTTCCTCACTCTGTTGGTAAAAGTCCAAGACTTTTACCTACGGACACAGCCTGTAGCTATAACCCCTGCAATTTTCCAAAATCGCATACACGCACCATAAATGAAAACTAATGCTACAGACCAATTCGTCTTGGCCTTGTGAACATCATGGTACCTTTATTTGGGGCCAATTTTACCTGTACAAGAAAATCCCAAAACGAAACAAGAAAACCTAACAATGGCATATCTCTGTAGGGTTAGCAAAAATGCAATTAATCATTACCAATAGCTTGCAAATGCTTCAAGGATTCAGAATATATAAACCAATCATGCTAACAATGTCAAATTCATGAGATTCGATTTCAAAAAGGGAGGGATGTCGTGAAGCACTTACCTCATGTTTCTGGGCACAAAAACACTTGCTTTTGATTGGTATAGACTCCTTGCACACCCAGGAAGCGAATGAGATAGCTTGGGAGGCTTGAGAATGCTTGGAAGTATGAAAACAGATTGCTACTTTTCCTGAGTTTTTCCAAGGTTGTTCTTCACTCTACACGCCTCCAACCCTTATGCATTTGGTCTGAATTTGTTCTATATATGTCCTTGAGTGAATTAGGTTTACAAGTTTGTTTCAAATCTTCTTCAATTAAGGTGATTGATCAAGATTTGATTATATTATAAATCTTTCCAAAATAAGCCAAAAATCAATCTTTTTGTGTACAAACATGCCTTGCACGATTTAATTTCATTGCTAGCTGTATAAGAGACCTGAAATATGCACAAAATCTCAAGGTTTAAATTATTTTGATATTTCCATGATTTTATTCTGATTTAATTTGATTTAATTGAAATAAAATTCAAAATAAATGGCAAAAAATAAAATAAAGGCAAGTGGGAAGGATCATGGATCGTGGACCATGTTACAAACTCAAGACAAGTACAAAAGGTTGGGCCCATTTGACAAAAATTGCAATTTGAGGCACTTTTGACTTTTGGCAATTTTGCAAAAAAGGTCAAATTCACCAATGCATAACTTCTTAAATTTTGACTCTATGAAGGTGTTCTTGGACTTTTTAGAAAGCTAAAGATGTCCTCTAAGCAACCCTTTTGGTATCATCTCAATTTAGTCTTCCATATTCATGTATGAAGCTTTGACAAAAAGGTGTTTTTGTTGACTTTTCAAAGTGACCTATAATGTCCAAATTCATAACTTCTTGTGAGTGGATATTTTGAACTTGGGAGCTGAAGATGGATTGTAGGGAATTGAATTCTCTTAAAAATTAGCTTTGGATGGGTCATTTCTAATAAAGTATAAGAAAGTTATGCTTGGTCAAAGTTGAGTTGACTTTTCCTATAAAACCCTAATTTAGCAACTTTTGGTTCTTGATAAATTGTGAGCAATCCTTGGGTAATCATGATCAACCCTTGATCAAATGATGAATAATACTTAAAAATTAGGATGTTGACCAAAAATCTTGAAGTTTGACTGTATGTGGGCCACAGTTGACTTTTGCCCTAGCACAATCGATTTTCAGGCCTTTGAGCAATTGACTGAGCAAACTTTCTCTGCAAGGATTGAAACTTGACATGGATGATCTTGAGAATATATTAGGACAATGGTGAGCATTTGGGATCCCTTGTACTCAAGTATCTTGATGCAACATGAAATCCTAATTTGAGGTAGACTGCCTTAGGAGAGGGTTTGTCTGGTCAACCCTTGGACTTCTTTGAGCAATTTGAGGATCTTACTCGAAATGTTTTGAGAAATATGGGAGGAAAAATTTTGGGGTACAACACTACCTTACTGTCTTGTTCTTGTTCTAGATCTTTAAGTGATGGAGGGACAGTTTTCAAGAAAAATATTTGTGTCACTAGAAGAAGTAGAAGAAGCATTTCATATAAAGCTATTTGTCATTATTGTGGTGATAAGGGACACATTAGGCCTCTTTTTCATATTTGAAACGTTCAAGTTCGTAATGGTAAAATGATATGGATTCCTAAGTGTACCTTAACTAACCTAAATGACCCACTAGCCGGGGATCTAAATTTCCTATTTGATTGTCACAGAATAGTCTTTTATCCACGAAAAGATTATGGTTTCTAAATAGTAGATGTTAAACACACATGATACACTACTACAAAAAACATATTTCACCTCAGACGTGAAATGCATTTAACCTCGTCTAAAGAAGCAAGGTAACGAAGGACGTCATGAAAAGTATCAATTTTACACCTCAGTTTTTAAAACACCAAGGGAAAAATGCGTATGCACCTGGGTTCGAACCCTAACCATTGCACTTTAAATATTTTCAAAATTAGCATATCAAACCTCTCGATTTATCAATAACATTGAGGGGTAATATTGATATTTTTAACTCGTTACAAACTACAGAATATTAATAAAGTAATTGTTTATCCATAATATTACATTGTTTACATATAATATTTATGTGTGTGTGTGTGTGTGTATATATATATATATATATATATATATATATATATATATATATATATATATATATATATATATATATATATATATATATATATATATATATATATATATATATATATATATATATATATATATATAACAAACTTTGAATCTGATTTATTGTCATTTCTGTTGGTGAAGATCAGATGTTGGATCTTCGTTTCATTGAAATGTCGGGCAAGAGAAATTGTTGGGTGCAATATATTCCATATCCCTTTTGTTTTATTTGTTTCTGATGTAAAACAAGAAAATTGTTAGTTAAATGAAAGAATATATGATTATTGAAGAACAACGTGAAAAAATAATTATTGAAGAACACAAACTTTAAACCCAAACAAATAAGAGAGACACCACATATTCACCTAAAACCTTAAGGTGATATGTGTATGGATCATATCACTTATAAAATGTCCAACCTTCACTTTTCTAAGCAATATGGGACTTAGAACTCACACTTGTTTCTCAACACAACTCACACTTGTTTCCCAACAATCTCCCCTCTCAAGTGTGTTTCCATCCACTGTGCTCTCCCTCAAGCAGAAGCATTTTCATCCACATACTTGTACTGCCATTGAGAGACACCTTTTTTTCATGGAAACTTCAATAGGACACGTCGTCTGACCACCATGTCAGGAAGATTTTTGACGCAGGGACCAGGTCGCTTACTCGAACCGGGCTCTGATACCACTGATGTATCATCATGAGGGGAAAGCATTCACATGGGGCAAAACACTCACCTAAAAGTCAAAGACTCACTCAAACAAATAAGAGAGATACCGCATATTCACCTAAAATATTAAGGTGGTAGATATATGGATCCTCTCACTTATAAAGTACTTAAACTTCACTTTTTAAAGCAATGTGGGACTTAGAACTCACACAACAATCTCCTCTCTCAAGTGTGAGTCCATCCATTATGCTCCCCATCAAACAGAAATTCAGAACTCACACTTGTTTCTCAACACAACTCACACTTATTTTCCAACAATCTCCTTCCTCAAATGTGAGTCCATCCACTATGATCCTCCTCAAGCAGAAGCATTTTCATCCACATGCTTGTAGACACCATTTTCTAATGGACACTTTAACAGGACACGTCGCCTGATCACCATATCAATAAGATTTTCAAAGCAAGGAGTTGGTCCCTTACTTGAACTGGCCTCTATACCACTGACGTGTCATCATAAATGGGAAGCATTCACATTGAAACAAACACTCACCTAAAGGTCAAAGATTCACCCAAATAAATGAGAGAGACATCACATATTCACCTAAAACCTTAAGGTGGTAGATGTATCGGTCCTCTCACTTATAAAGTGCTCAAACTTCACTTTCAAAGCAATGTGGAACTTAGAACTCACACTTGTTTCTCAATACAACTCACACTTTTTTCCCAATAATTAGAGTTCTTAGAAAAATAACAAAAAAACAAATTTCTACGCACGCAGAAACATACCTATAAATGAAGAAAAGAAGTAAACAATTCAAAAATAAAACTCAAAAATTATAATTCAACTTCTAATTTTACAATGACAAAATTACAAACACTCTCATATAATTACAATTTTTAAGGAGAAAATTGCAACCCTTCAAACTGCAATTTTTAAGGAGAAAATCACAAACTATCTCTCAACTACAACTTTTGAACGAAAAAATTGGAAACTCTCTCTCAATTACAATTTTTGAACTAAAAAATTACAAACCCTCTCAACAAACTATTTTTGAACGAAAAAATAGAAAACTCTCTCAACAGACTATTTTTGAACAGAAAAAATAGAAAACTCTTTTAGACACACAACTACTCAAATCCCCAATACTTCCAAAAAGACTACATTTATTGTTGTATAGAAAACTAAAACTAAATATCTCTATTTATATTAATACTCAAATTTTATTTTCTTCATATTACTCTATATGAAACTTGGATGAATATGTCATTCAACCCAACAAATGATCCATTCATCCAAAGTCTCACATATCTTCATTTTGTCTTCAACTTTATCTTCAAAGCAATCATTATAATTATAAAGATTAGCCACATTTGTAAAATTATTACTCTTCAATCTTTTTGTCCTTCCTCTCTTGATCAAAAAATTTGTTACTCTTCCTTTTTTGCTTGATTAGAATTTTTTGTGACTAGCTCTTCTTTCTTCCTTGATCAGAACCGTGCTCTGATACCGGTTGTTGAAAAAAATAACAAAAAAAACCAATTTCTACGCACGAGGAAGCATATCCATGAAAGATGAAAAGAAATAAAAAATTCAAAAATAAAACAAAAAAATTATAATTCAACTTCTAATTTTACAATGACCAAATAACAAACACTTTCATATAATTGTAATTTTTAAGGAAAAAATTGCAAACTCCAAACTGCAATTTTTAAGGAGAAAATTACAAATCATCTCTCAATTATAACTTTTGAACGAAAAAATTGCAAAGTCTCTCTCAACTGCAATTTTTGAACACAAAAATGAAAAATCCTCTCAACAAATTTTTTTTAACAGAAAAATAGAAAACTCTCTCTAGACACACAACAACTCAAATTCCCAATACACTCAAAAAGACTACATTTTATTGTTATATAGAAAACTAAAACTAATTTTATCTGTTTATTGGGATTTTGTAGGGGAAATTTCTTATTCCAAATGCAATTTTTATGAATTTTGCAAAGATCCGTTATATTTTCTTAACTAAGATACAGTTGGTTTGAAATTTTTCTTGAATTCAAGGTTCTTCTCAGCTTTTATAAACGGGTTAGAGTATTCTTAGTACTCTTTATCAATGAATTTACTTATAAAAAAATTATTTTTATTTATATTAATACTTAAATTCTATTTTGTTAATACTATTCAATACGAAACTTAGATAAATATGTTATTTAACTTGACATCTACGTGATCTCTAAACTTCTATAACTTTTTTTATAGAAAAAGGCCAAAATATAAATAAAGAACAAAAGACATAAGAAATGTCGGTACAGAAAGTTTATGTCAGTACAGAAAGATCAAAAAGGATAGTCCCCTAAAAACACATAGCTAAGACTATAACTATATATAACAACACCTAAACCCCAGGATACAAAACAGTTTGTTATGATACAAAAGGCTAGACGGATAGCAGCTAAGAGAATGCAAATACCTTAACAATTATTAGCTAAAAAAGACGATAAATTTAACACCAAAGATACAAAATAGTATGGCACATGAAACACAAACAGTATGATACAACTTAAGCTTGAGCTTCTAAACAGACTTCAAAAAGGAGTGATTCATTTGTGCTTCTGGCCCGATACACCAACCCCGATCAGCGGCTCGATCTGATGGACTCGAACAAGGACAGACGAAGAAAAAGAACTCTGCTGAAACTGATAGTAAAAACATTATAGAAAATGATGGGTAAAAGCAAGCTTGCAGGAGAAGAGAACTTAGTGTGCTTATGTGAAGAAATTGGTTTTAGATAAAGGACTTTAGGATATGATTCATCAATTAATTTGAGTGCTATGATAAAATGTAGAGGAAAACCCATTTAAGCCATATGTCTTGACTCTGAACTAATTTATTGTTGTAGTAAAATTTAATCCTCCAATGTGATCTACAAAGGATGTAGTATTTGAGACCTTAGACTTGTAGGTGCAAACAGGCAGACATTTTATTCCATATATAACCATTAAAAATATAATTTTTTCGGCTTTTTAATTTTTGAAATTTGGCTTGCTTGTTATAATTTATGTTGGATTGGTAACATAGCATCTAACTATAACAACGATTTATCTTCCCCTTTTCCTTCCATTCCAACTCTAAACAGTGTTAGACAGCTATGATTTCTATTTAAGAACTGGAGAATCGAAGCAGAATATGAGAAACTTAAAAGTTTAGCTTTCTAGCCACTTTGAAAATTACATTATGTTAAACTCAATTTCATATGAATGCATAATATTCATGCTTGCATTCATACTTTTTTTCGGTTGGTATAATTTGTGTTTTTTTTTATCAGATAAAAATTAGATTATTTATTCTATTTATAAATTAAAAAATAAAATAAAAATTAATTTATTGTATTGAAAATTTTTTTATACCCAAATTCTTCATCTTTTACAAAGAGAAATTAGAACATATATGAATTTATTTTTTCATTGAGAAATTAATTTTTGTTCATTCAGATCTTTGGCTTCTTTCAAAAAATAATAAGTTTTATAATGAAAGAGCAACAAAAATGTAGGATATTGATCGAGATGAATAAGATCTATTTGATGAAGTTGATATTCGTAAAAAATTTAGTCTTTTTATCGATGAACATGAATTAGAAGTCGCTCTTTTTAATAATATTAAAAAGAAAAATAATAATATTCAATCATGATTTTATGATTTATTGATACTTTTAAGTGTGATTTATTTTACATTATTTTATATGTAAGCAAAATCAAACTGCTTATTCTTGGACCAGGTTTGATTCATCGTTATTTCAAATTTCAAGTTTGTTCCATTTGTTACCAAAATTACGGCAGTGTTCGGAATGGTGATATGCAAACAAAGCAGTGATGAACATAAAACCATTATGCATGTGAAAAGATTGTCTAGTGTAACTAATTAGTGCGTTTTTCACTTTTAAACCCAGACCTATCTGCAAGAAGAATATTTTCGAGGTTAGTATATTTTTTAGCAAGTTATTCTCTAGGCCAGCTCTTTGTTCACCCATTTCAATCAATTTGACTCCAAGACCTCAAATATATACGAAGATTCTACACTATAGTATGTCAATTTAATAAGAGAAATCCATGCATAATTTTTTTACTTGGAGAAGCAAAAACACCATCATTTGGGATCAATTTGTTTGATGTCTATAACTTTAGTGAGTAAGTTGATTATTATTTTACTTTCATGGCATGGACTCAAGTTTAGCTCTCTAATATAGTAATATGTCTAATGATAACATAAACCATGCAATAATTTACTCTAATAGAAATGGCGCACTTGGTCCAATCCTTGAATGGAGACTTAAAGAAATGGCGCACTTGAACCAATCCCTGAATGAAGACTTAAAGATTGTATTGAAGTTCATAACCTTCTTGCATCAGTTTTTGATGATCAAGATGCTACATTGAGTATGTATCATTGGGATTTGTGATCAATTTTTATTCATGTTCCCTTAATATTAAGGGTCTACGAGTGAGTTTAACCGGAATAACAAAAAGGGTATCAAGAGTGTCAATTATCGTTGAGAACAAGGAGTTAATGGTCGTAAAACTTACGCTCAAATGGTGAGAGTTGATCAATTCAAAAAAAATTTATGAATGGTTTGTCGCATGCAAAAAAAATCTCATTCCCACACTTGGAATACAATATGGAAGAAGAAGATTTGCTAAGGTTTCAAAAAACGTACGTGGGATGGGTGGAAAACTCCAGCGCAACTTACAACATACAGGAATATTTTAACATGGAAAGTTATTTTGGAGTGGAAGTAACACCCTGGGAACAAACTTATGTTTATTGGAAGAAAACGAAGAAGGGGAACTGAAGGCATTGATCGAGGAAGCTTCAGACTGGATCAAACAGTGGTTTACGAAAATTAGGCCATGGCGCGCACAGGATGTAGACAACGAAAGACTAACTTGGCTTAGGGTCTTTGGACTACCTTGTCATGCTTGGAATGCAAAGGTTTTCGAATTTATGTCAAAACCAGTTGGTGTTTACATTTGTTCTGATGACAATACCACAAAGCTCAAGAATATGGATGTTGCTGTTAGAAAGAAAACAAGTACTTTTATAAGTTGTAATCAAATAGAATACAATCTTGATCTTTATATAGACTCAAGGACTTCTACTATTCTAGGAAAGTAAATGATATTAGTAAATACTATTATAAGCCACTATCTATTGATCTTCCAATTACAATAGACTTTTAACCTTCCCACTAACTTATTAATAGAAATCCACTATTTTAACATTAAAGTTTATTCAACAAAACTCCTCTGTAAACTTAAATGTTTCTTCCATACATCATGCCTATCAATTTCTTGCCTCTATCGAAAATTTCTTTCGATAATGGTTTTGTGAAAATGTCTGCTGCTTGATCCTTGCTTGCTACATGTCTCAATTGGACACTTCCTTCCTTCACATGTTCTCGAATGAAGTGGAAGCGAACGTCAACGTGTTTGCTTCTCTTATGATTTACTGGATTGTTTTCCAACTCGATCGATGATTTATTATCCACTTGTATTACAGTTGCGCCTTCCTGTTTTAGCTCTATTTTTCTCATCAATCTTCTAAGTCATACTGCATGACAAACGCACCAACATGCTGCCACATATTCAGCTTCACATGTCGAAAGTGTTACTATTGGTTGCTTTTTAGAAAGCCAAGTAAATGCGGTGTTTCCCATGAAGAACACATATCCAGAAGTGTTTTTTCGATTGTCTATATCTCTGCACCAATCACTGTCAGAGTAACCAACTAACTTGTAGTCTTCTGTTCTTGAATAGAGCATTCCAAATAACATTGTTCTTTGGATGTACCTTAGGATTCATTTCAATGCCTTCCAATGTGAATGTACTGGCTCCTCCATGAATCGACTTATAATGTCGACACTTAATGAAATGTCTGGCCTTGTGCATGTGAGATATCGAAGACTACCTATCAAGCTTCGATATTTGCTTACTTTGACACGTTCTCCTCCATCAAATTTCGACAATTTTGCACCTGGTTCCATTGGCGTCAAAGTTGGATTAGAGCTTTTCATCTTGTATTTTCCAAGATTTCTTTTGCATATTTTTCTTGTGAAATAAAGATTCCAGTTTCTTCTTGTCGAACCTCCAGACCAAGAAAGAATCTCATCAGACCTAAGTCTTTCATTTCAAATTAACGTGTCATTGAATTCTTCTATCATTTGATCATCACTGCCTAGAAAAATAAGGTCATCGACATAGAGAGCAACAAGTAATACATTACTTCCATTTTTCTTCATATAGAGGGCATGTTCATACGGACATTGCTCGAACCCATTCTCCTTGAAATATGTGTCGATGCGTGTGTTTCATGCCCGCGGTGCTTGCTTCAGCCCATATAGCATTTTCTTCAATTTCAGCACCTTCTTCTCTTCTCCAATCCTCATATACCCGAGTGATTGTTCGACATAGACTTCTTCTTTGAGCACACCATTCAAAAATGTTGTCTTAACATCCATTTGAAATATCGGCCATTTGAATTGAGCAGCTTGAGAAATGAGCAATCGAATTGTCTCCATTCTTGCAACAAGTGCAAACACGTAGTCATAGTCAATCCATGCTTTCTGTTTGTATCCCTTCGCAACAAGTCGCGCTTTGTATCGTTCTATTTCTCCTTGAGCATTCATCTTTTTCTTGAATACCCACTTTACACCAATGGGTCGACTACCTTTTGGAAATTCGACTAGCTCCCAAGTGTTGTTGCGGTCTATTGCTCTAATCTCTTCGTCCATGGAACTTTTCCATTTCTTGTCTCGTAACGTTTCTTCGAAACTGATGTTTTCAGCATCTGTCATAAGGAACATAAGGTGTACCCCATTTGTCGAATCATATAAATCTTGCAAACTTCACATTCTGGGTTGTAGAGGTTTATCTTCATTTTCAGTGTCTTCATGTTCTGTTGAAATGCTTGTTGGTACAACGACAAATGATTCTCCGACTGTGTCAATAACTTTTGTCGAATTGTTCTAGTCCCACTTGCTCGCTCCGTTTATTCGAACGTCTCTACTTACGATCACTTTCTTGCTTATAGGTTCGAATAGATTGTACCCTTTTGTCTTCTCATCATATCCAATGAATATATATATTTGACTTTTCTCTTCAAGTTTCGTTCTTCGTTGATCTGGTACATGTGCATAAGATACACTACCAAATACTTTGAGATGAGAAACGGTTGGCTTATGTCCGCTTCATGCTTCTTTTGGTGTTTGATCTTCTAACTTCGAATATGGACATTGATTCTGAACATAAATAACACATTGTACAACTTATGCCCATAATTCTTTCGACATGTTCTTTCTCTTAAGCATTGATCGAATCATGTCAAGAACAGTTCGATTCTTTCTTTCAGCCACACCATTTTGCTGAGGTGAATATGGTGCAGTTAGGAATCTCGTTATGCCCTTCTCTTCACATTACTTCATAAAGGCCGTCGAAGTGTACTGACCACCTCTTTCAGATCGAACTGCTTTGATATGTCTGTCGGTTTCCTTCTCCACCATTACTTTGAACTTTTTGAACACCTCTAATACTTCAGACTTTTCTTTCAAGAAATAAATTCAGGTCTTTCGTGAGAAATCATCGATAAAGGAAATGAAGTACCTTTTTCCACTGAAGGATTCTGGAGTGATTGACCCACATATGTCAGTATGAATCAACTCGAGAATATGTTTAGCTTGATATTCTGTCTTCTTTTGAAATGAGGTTCTTGTTTGTTTGTTGAGCACACATTTTTCACAAAACTTTCCTTCATAATCAATGTCTTGTAGTCCGTGCACCATGCTATTTTTTGCCAACCTTCTCAAACCAGCATGATGTAGATGACCAAAGCGTAAATGCCATAGTGACGCTTTGTCTTGCATATCGACTTGTAGACATTTCTCTCGAACGTTCCTCAGATTCAGTTTGTACATTCAATTTCTTTCCATTTCGACATAGGCGGTCAGATGTCCTACTTTGTCCTTCAAATGCAGTATTCAATCTTTTATAAGTATCGAAAAACCTTTTTCTGTAAGTTGTCCCAAACTCAAGATATTGGTCTTGAGATCTGATACATAGTAAATATCTTGGAATGATCCAATCAAGCCATCCTTCTGTAAGTAACTGATTGTACCCTTTCCTTCGACCTTCACTTTCGATACATCTCCAAAAGACACGTTACCATCTTCAATTTTTTTTCATTTCTTTAAAAAGGTGTTTGTAACCACGCATGTGATTACTTGCTCTTGATTCAAGATACCAAACATGGTCATTATTGGTGTTGATTTCATTTTGAGCCATCAGGAGAAAACCTTCATTCGATTCAGCTTTTAAGGCTAGATTGGTTGTTTCTTCTACCTTCTCTTCGATTCGACAATCTTTTGCAAGATGTCCCACTTTATCACAGTTATAGCATTTGTAGGAATTTCAATCCTCCGCGTAATGACCATACTTCTCACACTTGTAACATTCGAAGTTGGAGTGGTTCGACCGACCACCTCTTTGACCACGTCCTCTGCCACGCCAATTTTGTTGGTTCGAATGTCCTCTCTTGAAGTTGCTGCCTCAACCACTTCGACCACTGTCACGACCTCCACGGCCACGTCCTCTTCCTCGAAAGTTTTGAGAAAAGAGTACTTTTTCGTCTTTGATCGACTCCTTGGTTTGATTTGCTTCCTCGACTGCTTCTTCCTTCTTTTTCATCTTACGTTGTTCATGTGCATCAAGAGAACTAGCGAGCTCTTTGACTGAGAGCGTCGAAAGGTCCTTCGACTATTCTATTGCACACACAATATTCTCAAATTTATCTGTTAAAGATCTCAAAATCTTTTCAACAACTCGTGCATCAGTTACTGTTTCGCCATTTCTGGTGAGTTGGTTCACCACCTTTTGTACATGTGTGATGTAGTCGGATACAGTTTTTGTCTCCTTCATCTGTATCCTCTCCAATTCTCCACGAAGAGTTTGGAGTCGAACTTGCTTCACTCGATCTGCTCCTTTGAACACTTTCTCTAACGTGTCCCACGCTTCTTTCGAAGTAGTCGAGCCGACAATCTTTTCGAAACCTGATTCGTCAATAGCCCTGAACAACATGTATAGTATCATTTTATCCTTTGATTGCGTCTCTTTCAACGCCTTAGTTTGAGTTGTCGTATGTCCCACAACATCTGCTGGTTCTTCAAACCCATCGTTGGTCACCTCCCACGCGTCTAGAGATCCAAGAAGAGCTTTCATTTGGATACTTCAGTTTTCATAATTTGACTTCGTTAGCCGTGACAACGACATTTTATTCATCATGTTTGTCATTAGCTCTGATACCAATTTGTTAGAAAGGAAGCAAATACTTTTATAAGTTTTTATCAAATAGAATACAATTTTAGTCTTTACATAAACTCAAGGGCTTCTACTATTCTAGGAAAATAAATGATATTAATAAATATTATTATAAGTCACTATCTTTTGGTCTTCAAATTACAATAGACTTTTAACATTTCCACTAACTTATTAATAGAAAGTCACTATTTTAACATTAAAGTTTATTCAACCGTTGCTAGAATCCTCATTAGAAGTAAATACTATTTGCTGTTGAATGAGAGATACAATATTTCTATCAATGATATGTGTATCGATTTGAAGCATCGTGAAGGGAATCAGACGGACACCACAGACTCCGGGGAAAGCTCCGATGATGATGTTGATGAAAGATGGGAGTTTCACTCTTCCGATGAGGAGGATAAGGGTTCTCTTGTCCAAAAGTCTGTTTTGGCCACTGAAAGGTTGGGAAATGAGAAACGTGTTTCAGAAGTTGAAACAATTAATGTTTCACTAGTAGAGAGACCTAAGATGACAGTGTAGCAGGATGATAAAAGGATGTTCCAAAAAGCATTAGAAAAGGAAAGGATTTCAGCTAAGGTTGAGTGATGTGATGTGGCTAATAATTTCAATCTTTTTAATAAGTCAGCCAATAATGTTCAGGGAATTCAATTAGGCGATTGGGAGGTAGGAAGTAGGATTCAGATGGAACCGGGGGATAGTAAAGGTAGTATAGAAGTGGAATTTGAGTGTGGTACGAAGAAGGAGATTTTTGGAGGCAAGGCCCATATTTTGGAGAGAAATAAAACCCAAAGTTTGGATGGGGACCTTTGTGGTGGGAAGACCCATAGATATTTGGGAGTCTTGCAGACACGTGACAAAGGCAATGACATGGCAAAACAACATGCGGCAGTATCAGATGACAATAGCATTAACTTTGAGATCTCAAAGTCTTTTTTCTCTTTCCTTGTGCGTCCAAAAAGGAAAGCTCTCAAGGGGCCAATCATCATAGAAAATTCCTCTCAATCTTCTGAAAGGTCAACTTGGTACAGCAATTCGGTCAAAACCACAAGCATTTCTAAAGAAAACAGACATTTTTGTTATCGCGAGATTTGGTTGATAATCGGAAGATTGTAGGGCAGACTGTGGAAGACATGGACATTTTGGATCGAAATCCTATTTGGTTAAAAGCTAATGATTTGGATTGGGTCCTAAGTCTTTTAGGGTCAACAGATGTTGGTTCGGGAATGAATAATTCAAAGGGTTCGTGGAGGCGGAGTGGAAATCAATGGGTGTTATAGGTAAACAAGCATTTGTGTTGAAAGAAAAATTCAAGATTTTGAGGAACAAGTTGCGTATTTGGAATAAGGAAAAGTTTGGGTGGATTGATTTGAAGATTGAAGAGGCCACGAAGAAGATGAATTGCGGGATCACCCATCCTTCAACAGGTGCTCTTGGTGATTCTGGATATGAGGGTTGCCGCCGATGATCTTTGGAAACATCTTCGTCTTAAAGAAAGTTTGTTAATACAAAAATTGAGGAAAAAATGGTTAAAGGAGGGTGATCAAAATAGTAGATATTTTCATTCTGTAATTAAAGAAAGGCATATGAGGAATTTGATTGTTTCTTTCCAAAATGGGGAAGGCATCAGAGTTGAGGGCGTGAATGGGATACATAGTGAGCTTTTTAAGGTTTTTGAAGGAAGATTCAAGGAAACCATTCATGTACACCTTCTTTGAGTGGTGATGAATTCAACACGGTTTCTGTGGAGGAGAAAAACTTATTGGAATCAAGCTTTACACGGGAGGAAATAAGGAAAGTAGCGTGGGAATCGGATGGTGAGAAGAGCCCGGGACCTGGCGGTATCAATTTCAAATTCATTCAAGAATGTTGGAGTTTTCTCGAGGGATGTTTGAAGAGTACAGGGTGAGCAGGGATTTGGAAGTCGGGATTCTCCAATTTATAGATGATATGGTGGCCGTAAGGAGTGGATCTTGAAATAATTTATGGAGTATTAAGGCTATCTTTAGAGGGTTTGAGTTGATCTCAGGTTTGAAGGTCAATATTTTCGAAAGCAAGATTTACGGGGTTAATATTAAAGAGAATTTTATGGAAAGTGCGTCTCAATTTTTGTGTTGTTGTAGAGATGAATTACCGTTTAAATTCCCAGGAATCCAAGTTGGCTCGAACACAAGAAGATGTTCATCGAGGAAGTCGGTTGTGAGCAGCTTGAAAAAAGTTGTCATTTTGGAAAGCTCGTATGTTATCCATAGGGGGAAGAATAACTCTCCTTATTTCGGTGTTATCAAGCATTCCCATTTATAACATGTCTTTTTACAGAGCACCGGTCAATATTGTAAAGGAGAATATTAGTATACAAAGTCGTTTTCTGTGGTGCGGGAATGAGGAGAGAAGATGCATAAGTTGGGTGAGTTAGAATAACATTTGCAAACCTAAAGAAGAGGGGGGTTTAGGAGTGAAACACATAGGCTATTTCAATAAAGCATTATTGACCAAATGGAAGTGGAGGATTGTGAATGAAGAGGAATCCCTTTGGTATCAAATTTTGAGGGCTAAGTATGGTGATTTGCATAAAGCACTGTTGCTGGGTTCAGATTTCAAACCCAAACAGAAGGCTTTTGTATGGTGGAAAGATATGCTCGCGCCTAGCTCGCGTAAAACTAACTCTTTTGATTGTTTTGCAGGTAATATTTATATTAATCTTGGAAAGGAGATAAAATTTTGTTCTGGTACAGTAGGTGGATTGGGGGATCCTCTCTTAAATCCGTTTCCCCATATTATTCAGTCTGTCTCGGCAACCTTCGGGTTCAGTTTGTGACATGGGCAGTTGGCAGACTGATTCTTGGCAGTGGGATTTTCACGTCGATGCAGACGAATTGCTGGGAAATTTGGAAGCAACATATGAAGCTTTTCTATTGATTGAGTTGTTGACAAATCTCAAGCCGGGCATCAATGTTAGTGATTCTGTAAAGTGGTGGCCAAATGTCGATGGTCAGTTTTCGGTGAAAAGTTGTTACTCCTTCCTTCGTGATAAAGAACTTGAGGATGCGGTGGAGCCAACAGCACTAGCATCTATCAATAGAATATGGAGGACAGATATTCCCTCAAAACTTAAGGTGTTTGGTTGGAGAGTTATATTTAATAGACTCCCAACTAAAGACCAATTGGTGAAGAGGGATATCATTCACAGTGATATTGACAAACTTTGTGCTCTGTACTTGAATGTGGATAAATATTTAGATCACTTGTTATTTAATTGCATAGTATCTAAGAAGGTATGGTGTAAAATCTTTGTTTGGCTAGAGTTACAGAATATGGAGGAATTGGAAGGCATATATCATTTCAACCAATTCATTCAAGCTGTCTCGGGTAAGATCAAAAAGAAGAAATGTTGTTTAATTTGCCTGGCCATAATTTGGACAATCTGGAACAAAAGGAACGAAATCATATTTAATGAAGAGATATGTGATATTGACGAAATCATTTCGAGCATCGAAGTCGTGTTGTGGATTTGTCAAGAAACAGGCACGCTAATAAGCTTATCTGTTGCATATGAAAACACCTTAGGAAATGCATCATTCAACGACTGATTACCCAGCCACAAACCATGCCAAAAAGCAATACTGCTACCATCTTTAAACCTGCAAGAAATACATCCAGCAAACCCATAATTAATTGAATTGGATTTGAAGTCCACTAGCATGAGCTCCCTCCTCCAAATATAATCTCCTTTTGATAATATTTTTTTGTCACTAATCAACACTTTAACTTCCGACTTTATATATATATACCACTCCAAATCGCGTTCTTTTCCTTCAAGATCCTCCACTTCCACTTTATAAGAAGGGCCTTGTTCAAAACTCCAATGTCTTTTATTCCAAGTCCCCCACAAATTTTATACTTACACATCGGTTTCTAACTGATCCAATGAACATACATCTTATTCTCTCTCCCTTGTCATAAAAAGTTACTTTGAATACTTCTAAGTTCTGTTAACACTTTAACAAAAGCTTTGTGAGAACATAAAGTCATTTGGTTTGTAGAAAATGTCAATGCATTAGAAATCACTGATTTCTATGATAAAGAGAAGATTAAGCATAATTTATTAAATATGTATCAACTTATTTTAGTACATGAGTCTTTTATATAGAGAGAATTCATATTGTTGTTTATGCATCATCCTATAATCATTCAATTGTTTTTCTTCTCATTTATATATTATTCTCTTATATTTTAGCTGTGTTATAATTATTTCATGTTATTCTGATACCCAACAGTGCTATCAGAGCATTTGGTGTTAGTCCATATGTCGCTGCAAATATTATTTACGGTGAAATTGTGCAAGCCGGTTTAATTGAAATTATCATGACGGCAAAATTTGAGATTGAGAAGTTCAATGGGAGTAATTTCTCCATGTGGAAATTAAAGATAAAGGCAATCATGAGGAAGGATAATTATTTAGCAGCAATTGAAGATAGAACTGAGGGAATATCTGATGAGAAGTGGAATGAGATGGATAACAACGTTGTTGTCAACTTGCACTTAGCATTGGCGGATTCAGTTTTGTCTAGTGTTGCCGAAAAGAAATCTGCAAAGGAGATTTGAGATGTTCTCCTCAAATTGTACGAGGTCAAGTCACTTCACAACAGAATTTTCTTAAAGAGAAGACTCTACACTCTTCGAATAAGTGAATCTACATCCGTGACAAATCACATCAACACTCTTAATACGATGTTTGCTCAACTTACATCGACAAATTTCACTATAGCAGAAAATGAACGTGCATAACTTCTACTTCAGAGCTTACCAGATTCATATGATCCACTTGTCGTCAACTTAACAAATAATAATGTTACAGACCGTCTATACTTTGATGATGTTGTCGGAGCTATTCTTGATGAAGAGTCCAGGCGTATAAATAAGGAAGACCGTCAAGAAAACTCAAAACAAGTAGAAGCTTTGACAATGACAAGAAGCAGATCAGTGGAACGCGGCCCCAGTGGGAGCCAAAATCATGGTAGATCAAAATCTCGAAGTAAGATGAATGTGAGATGCTACAATTGTGGAAAGAAAGAACACTTGAAAAGAGATTGTTGGTTTAAGAAGAATGGTGAGAAGTCTTCTGAGGCAAATTCATCTCAAGAATGTATTGCCAATACCTCTGATGATGGAGAGATTCTATATAGCGGAGCAACAACTAATCCCAAAGGTAGTAAACAGCTCACTGATGTTTGGATAATTGATTCAGGAGCAACATGACACGTGACTCCTCGACGAGATTGATTTTACACTTATCAACCTATCTCAGAAGGATCAGTGTTCATGGGAAACGATTACGCCTTAGAAATTGCTGGTGTTGGTACTGTGAAAATAAAAATGTATGATGGTATAGTTTGCACAATTCAAGAGGTGAGACATGTGAAAGGGTTGAAGAAGAATTTATTGTCTATTGGACAATTAGATGACCTCGGGTGCAAGACCCATATTGAAGGTGGAATCTTGAAGGTGGTGAGAGGTGCTCTAGTAGTGATGGAGGCAGAAAAGTTATCTGCAAATCTGTACATTCTTATGGGAGAGTGTTGGCTGAAGATTTTGATAATATTATTAGAAGCAAAGTAAATTGGACGTTTCGATTGAAATGAAACAAAACGTCATGTTTCGAAATAGCAGAAGCAGTGTTTCGAATGAGCATATCAAAGCTTGGAGCTTCGAGTGGCAATTATGAGAATATATCCAAAGAAGTCTCGAAATGACAACAAGGTTGTATCTAAGGAATGCGTTCGAAGCGAAGAAGTGCCAAAACATTTGAAATTCAAATGCAAGCGGGATGTTCGAAGTTTGAAATATATGCGCTGGAGTATTCAAAGACACATGGAAGCAAGAGAGAGGCATTGCTCTGCATGTTCTGAACGTGGCAGAATCTTATAGCAAGACCGTTATGGTCGAAGTAGTATAAATAGAAGTCTTAGCATTAGGATTTTGTGTGTCATATCTATTGTACAAAAACACTCAGTAAACATTCAAATTACCACATGGCTAGGGAAACGAATGCAAGAGCAATGTACGTATGATAACACCACATGTTTATGATTTAATGAAAACCCTTTATCATTTCCAGTACTTTCCTTTATCTTTATGTCTAATACCATTTACGAGTTTTTGCATTTAAAGTACTTTCATTCGAAATCTTTTACTGATGCCTTACATCTAAACATTTTCTTTCCGTTTCAAATACTTTACATTTCAGAAACTGTTATACATTTCATGCCTTTATCTTCAAGTTTTTATCCTTCGAACACTTTTTCTTTTTCTTAAAGCCATTTTACAGTTCTCTTGCATTAAACGCTTTCTTCATAATTCGAATCTTTTACATTCCAGAGCATCTTTTACATTAACTGTTTTTATAATTCGAAGTCATTTACTTGTCTTTTATGCAGTTTTACATGTCTTTACAATTGACCTTTATTCATGCAATTTAGTTTCGCGCACATTTGTTTGATCATACCTTTAGATCTTTAAGAGAAAATCGAAATAAGTTAAACACCTACGCAACATTTTAAATACCAACCATGAATACCTGTTCGATCATGAGAGTTACCCTAATAACCAACACGTCCTAGGATCAATCTAGTCGATCATGCGAGTTACCAGAGAAATTGAATAACAGTCAGTAAGTTTATTCGATAGTTTGGAAGACTAGCGGTTGTTTACCAGAAATCACTGTAAACAAATTGGCACACCCAGTGGGACAGATCGTTGGACATTACGAAATTTAGAACAGAAATAAAGATTGTTGAGACGTAACCATTATAAAAATACCCTCTGAGTGATAAGTTTGCCGTTTTATGAACTTAAGAAGTGGTAAAATAACCAACAGCAACCAACCCTTATCCAGAAGAAAACGTTTGAACAAGATGTCTAATTCTGACAATCAACAAGGGGAACAAAATGCCCCACATACAACAGGCACTAATGTGTCCGCTTCGATGGGAACGTCTAATGTGATCCCTTCGAATGCACAGTCTGTTGCATCTTCTACCAGTAATGTAGCCACTAATGGAGTAAGTGGCATATCAACTAATAGTTCGATCTTAGGAAATACTGGAACCATTGGTTATCCTGGGGGATTCGTTCCACAATCAGGGACACAAACCCATTTCGCCACCCCACTAACTAGACCACCCGGTTTCGATGGTAATAGAACCAGAAACTCCTCTTATGGAATGCCAACATCTTTTATGTCAGGTTTACACAATTCCACATCGAATTCATCACCACAATTAGGGTCTGGGTCTGGGGCGAATCAGTTTATGACAAATAATCAAGGGTCAGTGGGTTATAGCACAATGCCTATTTTAACCACAGAAAACCAGTTGGCCTTTAGGCAATTGATGGATGACAGTAACCATAATATGATAGGGGTGTTAGCACAAACTATGCAGGAAATATTTGCCCCAATAGTACAAAATGTGACTGTGACAAACAGAGAAAACGCTGATAACATGAGTCGAATAGCAGATTTCTTTGCTCCCCCAGAGAGGCGTAGGCAGAATCAGGCGGGAGTTCGAGCAAACATGCCTGTTATGGAACAAGTTGCTAACGACCCAAACTATAGACCACCTAGAGAAGAAAACTTGGGGGCAAGGGCACAAAGGCTAGAAGCCCCAATGATCCCAGGCCCACAAAGAGAAATTATGGAACCAGGGGCAAGGGTCGAAAGGCTGGAAGTCCCAGAGTTTCGAGAAGAACAACCTAGGGGGGTTGTCATGGTGGGTCGAAATCAAGATGCTGATGCAGTCGTTCATTGAATTCGGAACGATAACATCTTGGCAGAAAACAATTTAACCACCATGATAGAGAGAGTCATGGCCCAGAATGGCCTCAACACAGGAATTAGAAGGCCAAATTATGCTTCTCCTATATTGGATTACATAATGCATACTGATTTACCAAGGGGATATAAAGTCCCTAAATTTACAAAGTTCGCTGGGGATACCAATGAGTCAACAGTCGAACATATAGCCAGATATTTAACCGAAGCGGGAGATATAGCCAATAATGAAGACCTCAGGATCAAATATTTCCCAAGTTCCCTGACTAAAAACGCCTTCACATGGTTCACCACTTTGCCTCCTGGGTCTATTGATACTTGGGCTCTTTTGGAGAGATTATTTCATGAACAGTTTTACATGGGACAGTCGAAAATAAGCTTGAAGGAATTAGCCAGTGTCAAGAGAAAGTTCACTTAACCCATAGATGATTATCTGAATAGATTTAGGCTTTTGAAATCCAGATGTTACACAGTGGTGCCTGAACATGAGTTAGTCGAAATGGCCGCTGGTGGCTTGGATTACTCTATTCGAAAGAAACTAGACACTCAATACCTGAGGGACATGGCTCAGTTAGCCTACAGGGTTCGACAGGTCGAAAGGCTAAAGGCCGAAAAGGCCAGAGTCTTTAAAAATAACAAGAAGGAAAGGATCTCCTATGTTGGAACTGAGGAAGCAGAAGATTATCCTGAATTCGAATTCGAAGAGGTCGAAATCGACCTCGCTGAATTAAAACAGGCACCACCTTACTCCTGCAAATTATTAGTTCCCACAAAAGGGAAAGAGATTGTTGAAAATGAGAAAAGTGACAAATTCCCAAAGAAGGTTTATACCTTCGATGTCACTAAATGTCACGAGATTTTTGATTTACTTGTCAAAGATGGCCAACTCATTGTGCCATCAAATGTCAAAATACCTCCTTTAGATCAAAGAAAGAAGAGAGGATTTTGCAAATATCATAGTTTCCTAGGCCACAAAACCTCACAGTGTTTTCTTTTCAGGGACCTAATTCAGAATGTAATCAAAGATGGCAGACTGAAGTTTGCTGATAAAGCAAAAATGAAAGTGGACGAAGATCCTTTGGACGTCGCAGACACCAACTACTCCGAGCCTGCATGCATTGGAGAGATTAACATGGTGGAAGCTGACCAAATTGATGCCCCAATAGGAGAGAAAGGTACTGAAAATGAAAGCTGGGTGATAGTCGAAGTCGACAAGGAGGTCACTGAAGACGTCCAGAAGCTACCAGAGACTTTGATTGAAGCAGCACCCTTAGTTGTTGCAAAAGAAATCCAGGCTACTGAAGGCCAGGAAAATCAAAACCAAGAGTTAACACAGGTCACTGAAGGCCTGAGGCTAGAATTGGAGAAAGTCCAAATCACGAAGCCAACTTCCCCTCAAAAGGAAATATGGGACACTTTAGGGGAACCCAGTGGAAAATTTGACTATTTGGTCAAATATTCTGCCCCAGAGAGTTCGAAGGTCCACATTGAAGATATAAAACCCACAAGATGGGGAGATGATGAAGCTGAAGGGGAGGATGTTGAGGTAAACATGGTGGATATGGAAAGACCTCACTCTGAGATGGAGGAGGTAGAAAGATACTTAGAAAAAGAGAAGTATAAAATGGAGGATAATCATGCTGGAGATGCTAGTCTCAAGGATTACCTCATGACATGCCACAAGGGAGATACAAGAATGATACTATGCCCTAGGTGCAGCATCCTCTGCAATCAGAGAATCGCTGCGAACTTCGAAAGGGTACAGAGGGCTCGAACTGGCAACAATTGGCGCCAGGATAACCAGCTATTCATGTGTTATCCTAAGGCTGGAGAAAGTTTGTTGGAATTTGTGTTTCGCTGCTACAAAGGGGCAACCAAGTGCTTGATATGCCCAAGGTGTTCAGCTGTGTATGATCAAAGCATGGCCAGAGCCTTCGAAACAATTCCCTTCGCCCCTTGCTGGAACCATCAAGAAACTGTGCAGATGGGCCCACGTTTCGATAGCAAATACAAACAACAAAGGCCCGATAGTCCTCATCCCAGGGGTGCTCGAAGAGTGACGTTCAAACTCCCTGCTGAAGTGCCAACCGACAGATGGATGCAAGTCAGAAATGACAAAGGCAAAGACAGATGGAGAAACACCGAACGGAATGCACGCCATGCTATGACATACAGAAGGCAATTCAACGTAGCAAAGAGGGAAGAGATAAGATTAGAGAACTACAAAGGAAGGAACCTCATGTCAAGATCCCAGTGGCGCAGGCAACAGAGGATTCGAAAGGCTGAGAGGGAAGCTGTGGCAAATAAAGGGGTCACTTCAACAAAGAACCAAGGTGAATCTAGCACCAACAAACCCTCACCAAAAAATCAAACTGAAGACAAACCTCCAGTTAATAGGAGGCTTTTATCTGAAGTACAACTAGATGAACCAAAGGAATACACTCCAGGCCCAAAAGAAGACGAAGATATGATAACAGATAACTTCGAATCGGAGGGGGAGTCTTCGTTCAACCTAAACTGCAACGTGGTATCTGTGCTTCCCTGTGAATTTGGACAGGAAACTGAAATTGATGAATATGAGGAAGAAGATACCATAGACTTGATGAAGCATAGGCCTGTGTGCTACTATGTGATGGACAATGGGGCTGTCGAGGAGCAAAATGCGTTCTTCGAACGTCCAGAACCTGCTATGAAGAACCATCTTAAGCCATTATTTATTCGGGCAAAAGTTGGTGCCCATGGCGTGAATAAGGTTCTAGTGGATGGGGGTGCTGCAGTCAATTTGATACCCCACTTCATGCTGAAAAGGTTAGAAATACGCGAAGGGGACATCAAGCCCCACAATATGGTTCTATCCAATTATGAAGGAAAAGTGGGCAAAACACTGGGAGTGGTTCAGTTGGACTTGACAATAGGCTCAAGCTGTAGGCCCACCATGTTTATGGTGATCGAAGCCAAGGCCAACTACAACTTATTGCTGGGAAGGGAGTGGATCCATGGCGTAGGGGCAGTTCCTTCGTCAATGCATCAGCGATTAGTTCTATGGAGAGAAGATGGGATCGTGGAAAACATCGAAGCAGACCAGAGTTACTTCATGTCAACAGTCAATTTAGTTGACAAGAGGGATTATGACAAACATCTGGCAAATATTGCTCCGTGTGTTCCAAATGATGAGATCAACGAAACCAGAAACGCCCACTACTACATGACCCTTCGCCATGATGGCCTATACTGGGATAGAAGAATAATCAGTGAAGACGAGAGAGTCGAAAGTACTATACAAAGACGGCCAGCAGGCTGGGACCTCGACAACCTTATCCATGACTGAGTCCACCTTTTTCGAAAGGATTTCGGCCTATATGGCTGAGAACGAATCAAAGGCGGCCCTAGAGGCTGAAATAAACAAATTAGCGGTAAAGATGAACGAAATAAGCGGGGATGGCTCGAAATGCCCACCCTTTAAAGAACTTGAGATGGATCAAAGGTTGGACGCCATCTACGATAAAGAACCCTTAGGCTTCGAAAGGGACCCCATAGACTCAGGTGCCAAAATGTTGGCGCAGGATCCACTCGAAGAAGTCAACTTAGGGGATGAAAACACGGAAAGAATAACCTACATAAGTGCAAAACTTAGCCCAGGCCTCAAGCAGGAAGTAATCGAAGTCCTCAAGAAAAACAAAGATTGCTTCGCATGGGATTATGACGAAATGCCTGGTTTAAAGAGGGAGTTGGTCGAACACAGACTGCCAATCAAAGATGGCAAGAAGCCCATCAAACAAACTCCTAGAAGATTCGCACCAGCGGTTCTCACAAAGATTAAAGCTGAGATCGAAAGGTTGCTGCGTTGCAAATTCATCAGAACCACAAGGTACGTCGAATGGTTAGCAAATATAGTACCTGTTATTAAGAAAAATGGTTCTTTAAGAATTTGCATAGATTTTAGGGATTTAAACACTGCAACCCCTAAGGATGAGTACTCTATGCCTGTGGCAGAAATGTTAGTAGATTCTGCTGCAGGGTTCGAATACTTGAGTATGTTAGATGGATACTCTGGGTATAATCAGATTTTTATTGCTGAAGAAGATGTTGCCAAGACAGCATTTCGTTGCCCAGGAGCCTTAGGCACCTACGAATGGGTGGTGATGCCTTTTGGTTTAAAGAACGCTGGGGCAACTTATCAAAGGGCAATGAATTCGATTTTTCATGATTTCATTGAAACCTTTATGCAGGTGTATATTGATGATATAATCATCAAATCTATATCTGCAGAAACACATTTTCATCATTTGAGCCAATCATTCGAACAAATGAGAAAACATGGCTTAAAGATGAATCCCCTTAAATGTGCATTTTTTGTGCAGGCTGGAGATTTCCTTGGTTTTGTGGTTCACAAGAAAGGGATTGAGATCAACCAGAACAAAACCAAAGCCATAATGGAGACGAAAGCACCTACGTCAAAAAGGGAGCTGCAATCTCTGCTAGGGAAGATTAATTTCCTCAGAAGGTTCATTTCGAATCTGAGTGGAAGAACCCAAGCTTTCTCTCCGTTGCTTCGTCTAAAGCAAGGCCAAGCCTTCGAATGGAATGAAGCCCATCAGGAGGCATTTGACAGGATAAAAAGATACCTCTCTTAGCCTTCTATCTTGTCTCCACCTTCATGGGGGAAGCCCATGAGATTGTACATATCTGCCTCTGAAGTTAGTATAGGTAGTATGTTAGCACAAGAAGATAGCAATGGTATCGAAAGAGCCATATACTATTTAAGTAGAGTACTAAATGACGCAGAGACCAGATATAGCAATTTAGAAAAGCTATGTCTCTGTTTGTATTTCTCTTGTATGAAACTCAAGTATTATATAAAGCCTGTTGATGTTTATGTTTCATCTCATTTCGATGTCATTAAACACATGCTTTCAAAACCAATAATGCATAGAAGAGTTGGTAAATGGGCTTTAGCCTTAATAGAATATTCTTTGACTTTCATGCCTTTAAAAGCTGTGAAAGGCCAAGTGATTTCTGATTTTATTGTGGACCATTCATTGGTTGAGCAGACTGTCATGAGTTACGTCGAAATGCAACCATGGAAATTATACTTTGATGGTTCAACCCACAGGAATGGAAGTGGTGTTGGAGTCCTTCTAATTTCTCCTGAAGGAATTCCAACAAAATTCAAGTATAAATTAGATGGTCCTCGTTGCTCGAACAACGAAGCTAAGTATGAAGCGCTCATTATTGGACTTGAAGCTTTGTTGGAATTGGGGGCAAATAGAGTCGAAATTAAAGGAGACTCATAATTAGTGGTCAAGCAAATAACAAAGGAGTATAAATGCATAAAGGAAAACTTGATGATATACTTCGTCATAGTCAACAGGCTACTTAGGAAATTTGAATACATGGATATTCAACATATACCAAGAGTAGAGAACCAAGAAGCAAATGACTTAGCACAGTTGGCTTCGGGTTATAAAGTTTCTGCCAGGAACTTTGAGGATTTAGTTGAATTAAGGGGTAGAGTTATGGCTACTAGATTCACACCATCAGATCTAGAAAGTATGAAATTTGGATATGCTGAGAAACAGGGATTCGAAATATTAGCCATAAACACTTTATCAGATGCAGATTGGCGAAGTCCACTGGTGAGTTATTTAACAAACCCAACTCTGAATGTTGATAGGAAGACAAAATACAGAGCATTAACATATCTCCTCATGGGGAACGAATTGTTCAAAAAGACCCAAGAGGGCGTGTTATTGAAGTGCCTAGGAGAAAGCGAGGCGTATTTAGCATTGTCAGAAGTCCACAATGGGGCATGTGGGGCACATCAAGCAGGTCATAAAATGAAATGGCTGTTGTTTCGATATGGCATGTATTGGCCTAGCATGCTCAAAGATTGTATAGACTTTGCTAAAGGATGTGAGGAATGTCAGAAACATGCAGGGATTCAACATGCCCCTGCAAGTGAGTTGCATTCAATCATCAAACCATGGCCATTTAGAGGATGGGCATTGGATTTAATAGGAGAAATAAATCCTGCTTCGTCTAAAGGACAGAAATATATCTTGGTAGGAATAGATTATTTTACCAAGTGGATCGAAGCTATACCATTAATAGTTGCTGATCAAGAGGCTATTATTGAGTTTATACAGAAACACATTATCTATAGGTTCGGATTGCCAGAGAGCATAACCACAGACCAAGGCTCTGTGTTTACTGGTAGAAAGATGCAAGAATTTGCCCAAGAAATTGGGTTTAGATTACTAACATCAACGCCATATTATGCTCAAGCAAATGGTCAAGTCGAAGCAGCCAATAAAGTGATAATAGGGTTAATCAAGAAACATATTGGTAAAAAGCCAAGGAACTGGCACAAAACTTTGGACCAAATACTATGGGCCTGTAGAACATCTCCTAAGGAAGCTACTAACACTACGCCTTTCCAACTCACATTTGGTCATGATGCAGTGCTGCCAGTAGAAATTCATCTGCAATCAGTTCGAATTCAAAGACAAAACAAAATCCCAGCTGCATTATATTGGGAGATGATGATGAATGAATTAGTTGAGTTGGACAAAGTTAGATTACATGCATTGGAAATCTTGATGAGACAAAAAGAAAGAGTGGCCAGGACATACAACAAAAGGGTGAAGAGAAAAGCATTCATTATTAATGACTTAGTCTGTGTGATCGGTGGATTTAGAACTGACAGTTTCTTAAGCTGGTTTCGCGAAATGTCGTGGAAGCAAGAGTCGCCACCGTCTTTTATTTTCTCCAACATGGAAAGGACAAAAGCACAGCAAAATTCCTTATGAGATAGTTTCTCGATTCAGGAGGTATATTTATAGAAAGGGAAGGTGTTAGCACCCTTTCTATCCATGGTTATCCATGGGCTCTTAGATACTTGCTCTTATGTTTTCAAAATGTTTGCTTTTCGAAATGTGAGTGGGTTTGAAAAAAGTTTCTTTGAAAGTTTTCTGAATAACTCTTGTATCTATCCTCAAGAGTGTTTGAAAAATTGTTTTGAAAGCTTTTTGAAAGTGTAAGGTGTGAAAAGTATTTTGTTTTGTTTTTTAAAAGAGCAAGTATCCATGAGTCATCTACCTACCCTAAGGAATTAGGCTGTGTAAAAGTCCTTTAGGTAGTGCCATCCCACCATTGAGAGGTAGGTAGCACCACCGTTGGAGGTGTTCGGGTCAATTCGAGTTTAGGGACAGTGTGGTCACCGAAGCAACAATAGGACACCTTAGAAGCTACCCTTATGTCCTTGATCCTTTTTTAATCCGAGGCAACCGTTTCGAGGCAACCGTTTCGAGGCAACTGTTCGAGGCAACTGTTTCGAGGCAACTGTTTCGAGGCAACGGTTTCGAGGAAACTGTTTCGAGGCAACTGGATCATGGACATAAGGACCGCTAAGACGTCCTATACTTGACGACCACGTTTCGAAGGCAACGAGTGAGGCGTACCCTAGAAGTGGTGTGTGTATTGTGTGTTGTTTTCATGTTATGTTTGTGTACATGTTATTAGTGAGCTACGAGTTGTTTTTATTTACATACATTCTTTCATGCAAGTTTAGCAATTAAGGGGTGCGGAAAGTAAATTGCGGAAACATAAATCCTACGCTATTACAAGGCGCGGGTCTATACATCGCCAAAAATTACAAAGACCCGTTTTTGGTAAATAAGTACGGAAAGTAAATAAAAACAGTAAAAGTCCTAATTACTATTACATCCGGAGGCAATTACATAATAATCCAAAATAAGGAATTAAAATTAAAATGCGCGCGAAAGAAGAATCGGGAATGTCTTAAGGGTGTTGACCCTTTTAGAAAAGAAATTGATTTTTTTGTCTTTTTTGTAATTAAAGTGAAATTAAAAACTAATTAATGACTAATTGATTATTTTAATTAAAAGAAAATATTTTTTTGTTTTTTTTATGTTTTTATGAAATAAAATAAAAATGAAAGAAACAAAATTAAAAGTTAATCCTAAATCTAAGTTATTTTAATTATTTAAGAAAAGGAATTACAATTGCCTAATTAAACTATTTTGGTTAATATTTATTTACAAAATAAAATAATAATAATGATAATAATGTTAATTCTATTTTTTGGTTTTTTTATGAAAATGTGCTAATTAAGTTAATTGTTAATAATAAAAATAATTAAAGGGTTAGCAATTAAAAATAAGAGAAAATGACAAAACAAAAAAATAAAAAGAAGTAAAACCAAGGGGGGTGTGGGCCAAATAAGAGGTTTATTGAAGCAATCCAAGCCCGCTGAAATCTAAGTCATGTTTGACTTTCATGGTTGCCTGCAGCGTGCTTGACTCCAGACCATGGTGTGCTACACTTTTTGTCCTTTGGATCTGCGTTGATGACATATGGCAGCGCTGAGAAGTGGGACTTATGATGCACCTCATATTGGAATCTGCACAGGAAAACGTTGAATAAAATAATATGGAAATTATAAGGGACCTGGGAAGAACTTACAGCGCGGTATGAGCCTCAGGACTTGGCAAAGGTTGCTTTAGCCACGTGCTTGTTTTGATCTGAAGATGCTCGCAACTATGTTTTAGAACTCTCACTTTTTGAATAATTTTTGGTTTTGCTCTTGGCCGTTTCTGCACACACTCTTTTTTGAATGAGGTTGGGAAGGCTTGTATATATAGTGATGAATGAGAATCAGTCACATGATGAGCCTTTAACCATTGCAATTATGCTTGAGATTTTGCCATAACCTCCATTGAAACAACTTTCCATTTTTGTGTCAAATTTGAATTCTTGCTTGGAATAGGCCCTTGCACGAATTTGGAATGTGTTTTAAGGTGTATCAAAGCTAATCATCACAAAATATATCCCTCCATTAATTTCTTTGATTTTTATTTGATTTTAAAAGATTTAAAATGAATTAAATCAAATAAAATTAAATAAAAATGGAAAAATTAATTTTAAATCTTGAAATAAATTGTGGGACACGTGGGAAGCATGGCCAAGCTGAAACAAGTGGAAAAAGTGGGCCCCTTTTGTCAAAAATGAAGTTTCAAGGATAATTGACTTTGGCCATTTCACAAAAATTTCCCAACTTCTCCAATGCATATCTTGCTCAATTTTGAAGCTATGAACATGTTCTTGGACATTTTGGAAAGGTCTTGAAGTCCTCTAACCAATGTCTTTGGTCCCATGTCATTTTGATTTACAAATCTCAAGTTATGGTCTTTGACTTAAAGTGCCTTTTTGTTGACTTTTGAAAATGACCTATAATGTTGAAATTGATAACTTTTTGTGAGAGCATTTCTTGGATTTGGAATGTGAAGATGAGTTGTAGGAAATGTCTTCCCCTTCAATATGAGCATTGGATGGGATTTTTCTGATGAACCATGAAAAAGTTATGCTTTGGTCAAGTTACAGTTGACTTTTCAACTGTCCAAAAATAGAAACTTTTGCATCTTTGATGATTTTTTAGCCATTCTTGTGAAATCATGATCAAGAATTGATCAAATGATGATTGTGGCTTCAAAATAAGATGTTGACCAAAAAATTTGACTTTTGACTGCCAAATGACCATTTTACCCCTATAGTTGATTGTTGAGCAATTAGGGTTTTTGACTGTGCAACTTGACCTTGTGAGCCTTGAAACTTGACATGTAGGTGCTTGACAACGTATATGAGCATATGGGACTTGATTGGGCCCTTGAAAACCTCAACTTCCTTGTAAGAACCAAAACCCTAATTTGACTGGCTTAGGAGGATGGTTGACTGTGCAGCCCTTGAGTAGACTTTTAACCATTTGAGGTGATGCTTGGCAAAACTTTGAAGAATATGGGAGGGTAAATTTTGGGGTACAACAGTCTGGAAAGTCATATTGCCCATGGAAAAGAAAAATAAAGCATTAGGTAAATGGTCACCTCATTGGGAAGGGCCTTTTCGAATAGTAAAGGTATTCTCAAACAATGCATATGAAATCGAAGAACTGACGGATGATAAACGTATCCTAAAGGTTAATGGGAAATATTTAAAGAAATATAAGCCACGCCTGCAGGAGATTCGAATAGTAACAACTTAACCAAAATATTATAAAAATGCCAAAATGGCAATATGGGATGCCAAAATGGCGTTGTTCGAATATTACATATAAAATACCAAATTGTAATCAAATGAACACTGAAATTTAGAAATAAGAATTATTCTTCAATCTGTTGAAGGTACTTCGAAAAGATTCAAGTCTCTGTTGAGCGAAACGTCTGGCTCCTTCCAAGGTTGCCACTTCTCCCTTGAGTTGTTCTGCAGTTTCCATTTCTGCAAGCCCTTGGTTGAGAAGCTCTTCGAATTGGTTACCAGCAGTATTGGTTTCGTAGGCTATTTGTTGTTCTTTAGCCTCTTTAACCTTCTGTTGAAGTTCCTGAATTTGCCTTTCCCAGAGAAGGATGGACTCAGCTCGAGCCTCATAATCAGTTTTTGCTTGCTTTAGATGCATAGCTTGATCCTCAGCTTCTTGAGAGAGTTTCGAAGCTTGTTCATAAGCAGCATCCATTGCAGTGCGTTTTTCTTGAACCTTTCTGGCAGCAGATTCATCTTGGAGAAGGTAACCAGTCACGTTGTCCAGCAAAGATTGAAGATCGAACAATATAGTACTAACTGGCAAGGAGCAGGTAGCAAGGTTGACTTTTGTAAGCAACTCCTTCATAGTGTAGCAAGCAGTGCTATCCTTTTTAAGCACTTCGAATATATCCACATTAAGAATTTTTTTCCTGATCCTGTTAAGAAGTACAATTCTTTCATCTGTGGGCAGAGGATGGCTAGTCTAACTTGTGCCAGCCCTAGCAAGTGGAATGTCCCTTTGAGCCAGCTTCGCCTTCATGTACCCAATAGGGTCATATCGTCTCAGGAGAGCAAGCTCCTCGTCAGTCATTCGGGACAAAGACGGTTGAGATAGTTCCACACGCAGGGGAGTCACGTCCATTTCGACCTCCATGGGTTTGTTGGTTGTGTCACCATCCCCTTCATTCGTTTCGTGCTCATTATCTTCTTTATCGTCATCCAAATCCACCACTTCTATGTCTTCTTTTTCGCTGCTATTTGCATTGGACTCTGTCCCAGCAGTCGAACCATCGTTGGCATCCTCCTCCTCAGACTCTTCTTCTGCAGATTCTTCGTTTCTTTGACCAGAATCAGCTTTCTCTCCTTCAGTGTGAGCGTCCTTTGGGTCCTCTTGAAGGGTTTCGAGAGGGGACTTTTGGAGAGAAGTTCTTTATGAAGCCTCTGCAGATTCATGAAGTGTTGCTTCATTTGTTTCTTTTAGAGGAGGAGAAGTACTCTGATCATCTTGCTGCTCAGAAGCCCCAGCCAGAACCGCCATATTGGAGGAACCTTTATTTTGTACAAGGTTGCTGGAGTCTCCTTGAGGAGAGGAGTTGATCGGGGCAGCAGCTTTTGATGGTGAGGTCGAAGTGGTAAAAGCTGGATTTAAAATATCCTGCAAGAAGCAAAAGAATATTAAAAGCATGCACCAAGGTAATGAGAAATTATTTTCAAAAGATTTGAAGTTCAATTTACCTGTGGACTCTCGGAAGAGAGGTTGCTAGCTATGCGTTCCAACATTACGTTGGAGGTCGAAGATGGAATTTTGGATTTGGGTGAGGGAGCAGCATCCCTGGAATCAAGTCCAGAGACACTAGTTGGAACAACACTTTTTGAAATATCCTTCTTCTGCTTCTTCTTCGAAGCAGTTGGTAAGTTTCCTCCAGCCTTGGGGTCTTCCCCAATGGTGTTTGATTTTCGCTTCTTTGGAGTGGTAGGCGGAAGTTTGTTGGTCTGAAAAGATTTTAAACAAAGAGTTAGATGCAAATCATGAAATATTAGTGAATTCGAAACATCAAGGCTAAATGATTACCTGTGGAGTCGGAACACTGGTTATTATTGGTATTGTTGTTATTGTTGTTGTTGCAGCAATGGTTGTTTCGGATGGAATCACATTGTCAATGGTTTCGATAGAGGCTTGAGAGGTGCTCCCTTCTTTCGACTTTGAAGCAGCAGTCTTTATCCTGATGGCTGAAAATCGAAACAATTAAGGCAAAGTTAAAGATATAGAAAATGAGAAACGTTTGGGATTTTCCCAAGCATTCGCACCTGTGCCTTGATCATATTTAATCGACATGGCAGAAAGGTCATAGCGAAGATGTCCTGGGAAATCGTGGAGCCAGTGTCGAGCCCATGTCACAGTCTCAGATGGCTTTGGTTTCTTTTGAAGATGTTTGAACATTTCTTTGCAAGTGAACCACCAAGGGTATGGAGGAAACCAAGCCAGAGCCAGTTCTGAGGTAGGTAATCTAGGAAATTTAGGTGGATGCATTTCGAATGCCAACCTATACCTATCCTCAGGTGACAACCCTGAAGGAAGTTTTAACTTAGAAACTTTTTCTTTGAATTTTTCCTTCAAGGTCTCAGCCGCTTGATGCACAGTGGATTCCAAGTGTGTGGGATCATAAGTAGTTTCGAAATAATTTTGAAAAGCTTTAATCTCTTTGGCATGAGTAAACATACCTTTCTTGGATGGTACCTGCACATCGAAGGCGTCAGTTAGTTTCTGCTGAATTGTAAGAGTATCGAACATATAAGTCTGATAAAACTTTGTCCACCATTCGAGAAACCCCTTTGCTGTAAGGTGGGTAGGTTCGAAAGTTATTAGCTCAAACTGGGCAAAGCCTTGGTATTGTTCTTGCTGTAGTTTGGCTTCCCGTGCCTTGAAGGTTCGCCCAGAGGTAATGGCACTTTCCGTTTGAAATAAGGGTTCAGGAATTAGTTGGCACAAGCCAAACTGTCTCGAAACGAAATTTGGCTGGTAAGCGAAAAGGAAAATCTGATTCTTGGCAGGAGTTATTCTTGAAGAGATTAGTTTGGGTAGCAAGAAGGCTCTCCATACATCTTGAATCTCTTTGCTTTTGACAGCTTCTGAGAGAGCCATGGTGAACCATGAAGGTCCATGAGCCCTTGAAGCAAAAGGCGCCATGGTCTCTTCGAACTTATGCCTCTTGGAGAATATCATGATGTATTTTGAGAATAGGACTTTGAAGTCATCCTTATCATCGTTCGGGGTTAGTCTTCGCAGCCTAGTGCCTTCAATGATTCTATCCGTTATTTCAGGGTCTTGTTCATCAATTGTGTTGGCAGTTGACAATGAAGGTTTGAACATGGCATTTAGCCATAACTGAAGTAACCAAAAAGGGCCAGCTAACAGGATATTCTTGGAGGTATGAGATTTTAGACTCGAAACAGCTGACCTTAGGCTTTCATAAAGATCAACTAGTAGCAATTCACTTAAGCACACTCTTCGATTCTCATACAAATCTCTAGCTAGAGGAATAAACCTACTGGCTACCTGTAGGGATCTGCTGCAAAAGACATATCTTGACAGCCATAGGGTAAGGAAAGCAATGTGTTCTACATCAGACACACTGTCTCCTTCAGCATGGTAGTGGCTGATAAACTTTGAAAAGCTTGCTAGTTTGACTTCGAAGTCGATTATACTCGAATGTTCTTCGTTGTCAGGGATATATGTTTCTCCTACTGGTGATAGCCCAGTAATGGCCGTTATGTCAAAGAAGGTAGGGGTAATCATTCCACCAGGGAGATGGAAAGTATTATAAGTATTGTCCAAGAAATATAGGGACGCAAATAACAATGGGTGGCTGTAAGTAAAACCTGGCTTCGACAGCTTAATTAAGTTGTAGATACCTAATTCTTCCCATTGCTGGGATTTCTTAGCTTCTACCTTATTGAACCAGTTATGATAAGCAGTGTCGGAGGTGGGGCAAGATCGAAACGGTTTGAAGTTACTCTTTACATAGTCCAGTACAAAAGGGTCCTTAGGAGGAACGATTGGATTTTCTACGGTGGTTGAGTCAGAAGATTCTATAGGTTTGGGGCTATCCATTTTATTAAACAGGGGTTTGAAACTATAGCAAACTGGGAAAATTTTTCTGGTATCTTTTAAAATTTCAAAAACTGTAAGAGGGCCCATTAAAGCTAACCTCTTGCCAGCAGCGGTAGTAGGAATAAGTACCTGGGATGCATAAAGCATTTCTTTCTCTTTTGAGATCATCTGGGGAACAAGAACAGATTGACCTTGGTAGGTGACAACCTTGCTTTCCATTGTGTTTCCTGCGGTCTTTCCTTTCTTTTTGGAAACCTTTTTTAGTTGAGATGAAGTTGAAGAAGACATTGTTAGAAGAATGTTGAAAGCTTAGGGTTTCGGTGAGAAAAGAAGGAGAAAAGATTCAGAATGTGGGAAGAGAAGAAAAGACTAAGTTTATGGGTTTTATAATGTGGAAGTTTAAGCATCCACTGAGTAAGGTTGTGATACGTGGTAATCGTGGGTTGGTTTGATGAAGAGGTGGCGTAAAGTTAACATTGGTAATAGGCGTGATTAAAGATAATCATTGTTTCGTAACTGCACCGTACTGTGAATTGGTTCAAGGCGGTTAAGGAATCTGAAAAGCATTGTGATTGACGTGACTGGAGTCAAATGCAATAAATGTTATGATGATTCGAAGGTCGCATCAAAATCTTGTGTATATGTTTAAAATAAGTATTTCTCAAAGGAATCGAAATACATATTTTAAAAGGGGCATTTTGTTGGCTGAAGATTTTGATAATATTATTAGAAGCAAAGTAAATTGGACGTTTCGATTGAAATGAAACAAAACGTCATGTTTCGAAATAGCAGAAGTAGTGTTTCGAATGAGCATATCAAAGCTTGGAGCTTGGAGTGGCAATTATGAGAATATATCCAAAGAAGTCTCGAAATGACAACAAGGTTGTATCTAAGGAATGCGTTCGAAGCGAAGAAGTGCCAAAACATTTGAAATTCAAATGCAAGCGGGATGTTCGAAGTTTGAAATATATGCGCTGGAGTATTCGAAGACACGTGGAAGCAATAGAGAGGCATTGCTCTGCATGTTCTGAACGTGGCAGAATCTTATAGCAAGACCGTTATGGTCGAAGTAGTATAAATAGAAGTCTTAGCATTAGGATTTCGTGTGTCATATCTATTGTACAAAATCACTCAGTAAACATTCAAATTACCACATGGCTAGGGAAACGAATGCAAGAGCAATGTACGTATGATAACACCACATGTTTATGATTTAATGAAAACCCTTTATCATTTCCAGTACTTTCCTTTATCTTTATGTCTAATACCATTTACGAGTTTTTGCATTTAAAGTACTTTCATTCGAAATCTTTTACTGATGCCTTACATCTAAACATTTTCTTTCCGTTTCAAATACTTTACATTTCAGAAACTGTTATACATTTCATGCCTTTATCTTCAAGTTTTTATCCTTCGAACACTTTTTCTTTTTCTTAAAGCCATTTTACAGTTCTCTTGCATTAAACGCTTTCTTCATAATTCGAATCTTTTACATTCCAGAGCATCTTTTACATTAACTGTTTTTATAATTCGAAGTCATTTACTTGTCTTTTATGCAATTTTACATGTCTTTACAATTGACCTTTATTCATGCAATTTAGTTTCGCGCACATTTGTTTGATCATACCTTTAGATCTTTAAGAGAAAATCGAAATAAGTTAAACACCTACGCAACATTTTAAATACCAACCATGAATACCTGTTCGATCATGAGAGTTACCCTAATAACCAACACGTCCTAGGATCAATCTAGTCGATCCTGCGAGTTACCAGAGAAATTGAATAACAGTCAGTAAGTTTATTCGATAGTTTGGAAGACTAGCGGTTGTTTACCAGAAGTCACTGTAAACAGAGAGACATTGCAAGAAGGTGATGTGTTAATTGCATCAACTATTCAAGAAAACTCAATGACAATGTGGCATCGCAGACTGAGCCACATTTCAGAACAAGGCTTTAATGTTCTTGCTGAACATGATCTCTTATCCGGGCTTAAATCAGTAACTCTACCTTTCTGTGAGCATTGTGTAATAAGCAAACAAAATAGGTTGAAGTTTGATAGATCAACTACTAAGAGAAAGCACATACTTGACTTGATTCATTTTGATGTGTGGGAGTCGCCGCAAATGTCCATAGGAGGGGAAAAATATTTTGTATCATTCATTCATGATTACTCCAGGAGATTGTGGGTATACCCAATCAAGAATAAGTAAGATGTGTTTTCAATATTCAAGCAATTCAAAGCACTAATTGAGCTTGAAATTGGAAAGAAGATTAAGTGGTTGAGGACAAACAATGGAGGAGAATATACAGACGGTGATTTTTTGACATTTTGCAAGGAAGAGGGTATAATGAGACAATTTACAATTGCTCATACGCCTCAGCAGAATGGTGCAGCAGAGCGGATGAATAGAACTCTCCTGGAAAGGACTAGAGCTATGTTATGAATTGCAGGATTAGCTAAGTCATTCTGGGCAGAATTCGTGAAAATTGCATGTTATGTGATAAATAGATCGCCATCAAGTGCAATTGGTTTAAAGACTCCGATGGAGATGTGGAAAGGAAAGCCAACTGAGTATTCTACTCTACATGTGGTTGGATGTCCTGTGTACGTGATGTACAACTCCCAAGAATGAACTAAGCTGGATCTAAAATCCAAGAAATACATATTCTTGGGCTAAGATGACGGTGTCAAGGGGTATTGCCAGTGGGATCCCACTTCTTGCAAGGTTATTGTCAGCAGGGATGTAATCTTTGCAGAGAATGAACTGCAGAGAATGAACTGCAAAGGGAACAGGAAAATGATAGTACTTCTAAAGATATCATTACTTTTCATATAGATGGAAAGTCTGTAGAAGATGATTCTTTTGAAGCAGAACCAGAGCACGAGGTACAAGAACTAGAGGAACCTGATGGTGTTGAAGTTTGACGACCAACGCGTCAGAAAAGGAAACCAAATTGGCAGTCAGACTATGTTATGGCAAGCCATGATGCATATTGTCTTCTAACAGAAGATGGAGAACCATCAACCTTTCAAGAGGTTGTGAGTTGCTCAAGTGATTCTCTGTGGATGGCAGCAATGTAGGAAGAAATGGAAGCCTTACATAGAAACAATACATGGGATCTTGTTGTACTTCCAGAGGGTCGGAAAGCCATCGGCAACAAATGGGTCTATAAGATCAAGTGTGATGGTAATGATCAAGTGGAAAGATATCGTGCAAGACTTGTGGTTAAAGGATATGCTCAAAAGGAAGGAATTGATTTCAATGAAATATTTTCTCCGGTGGTTAGACTTACCACTATCAGAGTAGTGTTAGCTATGTGTGATGCTTATGATTTAAATCTTGAACAATTGGATGTAAAGACTGCTTTTCTTCATGGAGAACTTGAAGAAGAAATATATATGCTACAACCAGAAGGTTTTGAAGAAAGAGCAAAAGAAAACTTGGTTTGCAGGTTGACCAAATCTTTGTACGGTTTAAAGCAGGCACCGAGGTGTTGGTACAAGAGATTTGGTTCTTTCATTATTAGCCTTGGATACAACAGGTTGAGCTCAAATCATTGTACATATTACAAGAGGTTTGAGGAAAATGCTTTCATCATTTTGTTGTTGTATGTGGATGACATGTTGGTGGTAGGCCCCAACAAAGATCAAATCTAAGAATTGAAGGCACAATTGGATTGGGAGTTTGATATGAAGGACTTGGGGCCAACAAACAATATTTTAGGGATGCAAATTTATTGATATAAAAAAAAGATAGGAAGATTTGGCTTTCTCAAAGAAATTATCTACGAAAAGTTTTGTGGCGCTCTAACATGCAAGACTGTAAGCCAATATCTACCCTACTTCCTATCAATTATAAATTATCCTCAAGTATGAATCCTAGCAATGAAGCGGAGAGGATGAAAATGACTTGAGTACCCTATGCATCAGCGGTGGAAATCCTATGTATGCCATGATATGTACAAGGCCATACATTGCACAAGCAGTGGGAGCGGTCAGTCGGTTTATGGAAGATCCTGGTAAAGAGCATTGGAATGTTGTGAAGAGGATCCTGAGATACATTAAAGGAACCTCGGATGTTGCATTATATTTTGGAGGATTGGAGTTTGGTGTCAGAGGATATGTTGATTCAGATTATGCAGGTGATCTTGACAAAAGAAAATCTACTACATGCTATGTGTTTACAATTGCAGGAGTAGCGGTAAGGTGGTTATCCAAATTGCAGACTGTTGTAGCTCTATCTATTACAGAATCTGAGTATATGGCAGCTACCCAAGCATGCAAGGAAGCTATATGGATTCAAAGGTTATTGGAAGAGCTCGAATACAAACAACAACAAAAATTATTGTGTATTGTGACAATTAAAGTGCCTTGCACATTGCAAGAAATCCAGCTTTTCATTCCAAGACAGTACATAAGAGTTCAATACCATTTTGTTCGTGAAGTAGTAGAGGAAGGGAGTGTGGACTTGCAGAAGATTCACAAAAAAGACAACCTAGCAGATGTTATGACAAAGCCGATCAATGCTGACAAGTTTTATTGGTGCAATTCTTCTTATGGCCTATCTAAAACGTAGCAACACGGAATTAGCAAGGGATATAAATTTTGAAAACAAACAAAATGAGTTTAAGTGGGAGATTGTAAGAACATAAAGTCATTTGTTTTGTAGAAAATGTCAATGCATTAGAAATCACTGATTTATATGATAAAGAGAAGATTAAGCATAATTTACTAAATATGTATCAACTTATTTTAGTACATGAGTCTCTTATATATAGAGAACTCATATTGTTGTTTATGCATCATCCTATAATCATTCAATTTTGTTTCTTCTCATTTCTATAATATTCTCTTATATTTTAGTTGTGTTATAATTATTTCATGTTATTCTGATACCCAACAAGCTTTGTAAAAAGAAAGTGTGTATATAGGCATAGCGTTCAGAATAGAATTTATAAACACAACTCTCCCTCCTAACGATAGATTCCTCCCCCTTCCAAACCACAAGTCTATTCTTTATATTCCTAAGTAAATCCTTCCACATGAACTCTTGTCTTGGACTATTCCCCACCATGACTTCGAGAAATTTAAAAGGTAAGTGATCGATACAGTATGCAAAAAAGAAGAGGTTATACTGGAAAACCAATCACATAAATTAATACCATATAATTTACTTTCATATAAATTAACTTTCAGCCCTGACATCACTTCGAAGCCTCTAAAAATAGCTTTAGTGATCCAAAGATTTTCACTACAACCATCTCGTAAGATAATTGTGTTGTTTGTGAATCGTAAAATATTGATTGATACCTCATCATTAATACTAAAACCCCTAAAATCACCTTTCTCAATGATGAAATGCAATTTAGGTGGGTAAGAATTTTGTATCGTCTCCATGGGATTTAGTGCGATATCATTGTCATTCCACAGTTAAAAATATTTTGGGGAAAGGTTTGTAAGGGTTTTGATTGTGAAAAGTATCGATTACATGAAAAACATGTAACAACGGTAAAAGATTAAAACTTCAACGATTTAAGAAACATGTCAAGATTAGAGTTTTTTAACCTATTTCATATGTATTGGACTAATATAACATGTGAATTTCATTATTAATTAATATAATCACGTACCACTTATTGTTAGTTCCATGGTTTTATGATTGACATATTTTTGCTAAAACATGGTTCTATATTGTTATTGATCAAGATGTTGCAACATTTTTATCAGTATTCATAATAGTTTTGATGTTATGAGTTTTTCAGCCAGATGTCGAAGCATGTGTCATGACATCTTGGTATGGTATAACAAGTGTTGTTGTTTTAAATCTTGATAGATTTTATTTGATTATGTGATATATCTTTTGGATATATCTCAGTAAATTTTGTAGGTCAAGAAGATTTAATCTGGAACAAATTTTACATCTCCAGTTGTGCATTAGTTACTAAATCGGGTCTTGCAAAAATTTAGGAAATTTTGTATTGTTTGTTCCAAGATTTAAGAAGATTTTACGGCACAATTGGTGCACCACTCAGCTTATGGATCAAGAAATATCTGGATTCAGATGTCGAAGCCCATGGACTGCAGATGTGTATTTAAAGAGGAATCTTAAGTTAATGTAATGTAGTTCATTAAACAATTATAAAACTAGGGGAAGACAAAATATTCTTAGGTTTTGAGAGTCTCTTGTGTGTTGTATGGTGTAAGTCACCCTTGTATCTTTTGATATTTGTGGTCAACATTATGTTCTCACTCAGAAGCCTTTAGGAAATGAGTTGAGTATTGTTCTTATATGAAGCTTTTAAGCAAATCCAAGTATTGTTCTTAGTCAAGAGTCTTGACTAAGTATTGTAATGGAAGTGTGATCTTCTTGTTGAGTTATTCTTGATACAGTCACTGGGATTGAGACTGTTAGATATCACTGAGGTGATTTAGGAATTGGGATGGTGATTTCTCATATTTAGGAAGTTCATAGGTAGAAGTTGCATTGGATAGGGATTAGGAGACAATTTATAAACTGAGATTATTTAGGCTTTGAACTAATATTGCTAATAATGGACTTCCTTCCTGGCCTGGTAGGCCTCAGATGTAGGTTATATTACACTGAACTGGGTTAACAACTCTATGTTTTATTTACCATTCTACAATTTAAGTTTCATCATCTGTTATAACTTGATAAATCTGTTCATCCTGTTAACAGATGTTGTAACATTTGCAGTGACATTGTTCTGATGTTGGGACATCAGTTTTTACATGTGTTTCCTATACCATAAATTTTACTCATCAACATCACTTATGTCTAACAGGTGTTGCAGTTTTTACTGTATTATTTAATTGATGGTCTCTCAACCTATTAAGCAATACAATAACATTAAGACTTGATACATGTGAATATAAAACTCCAAATCTATGTCTAGACTTTGGCCTTAGATAGATGAAAGTTGATCAATCCTCCTGAAATGGCGCTAAGCGCAGGAAAAGGGCGCTTAACATGCAACTCTCTGCCCTAACACCTCCTAGCATGCCTTACCGCGCTTAGCCACACCTAGAGTTATTGATTTCCTTCCAAAATGCATCTTGAAGCTTTTCTTTTCCCTTTTAATGCCAAATGCTTCAACAACTCAAGGAAACCTACAAAATGAGATGTAAAAGATCAATCTAAACAATATTTACACGATAAAACTAAAAACCAATTATTTACACTAAAGTTAAGTTTTTGAAATGATTATCCAATGAAACCAAGTGAAAAGGCCATTAATTACTACTAAATGTGAACACAATTTGACCCTTATCACTCAACTGATCTATTCATTTACCCTCATAAGCCTTCCATAACTAAGACAAACAAGAAAGGCGATAACATATCTCCTTGTCGTAATCATATCTCCACCTTGAAGTCTACTATAGCACCACCGCTCACAAGCACTGACATGGAGCTATTAAAAACACACCCCTCCACCCATTTGATCCATAGACCTCCAAAACCCATCTTATGTAGCAAAAATCTCAAGTAATTTAAACTCACGCTGTCGTAGGCCTTTTCGTAATCCACCTTCAAAGAAAAACAACTCCTTTTTAACTTTTATCCAAATCTAAGACTTCATTCACCATAAAGATATCATCTGAAATGTTTCTGCCTGTAATAAAAGCAAACTTCTTATTATAGATAAGCTTACCAATGCCACATTTGAGCCTCGACGCTAGAATCTTGGAGATTGATTTGTGAATGCAACGTACATGGAAAATTGGACTATATTTAGACAAAGATTGAGGATTGTAAAATTTTGGGATTAAAGTGATGAAAGAGGTTGTGCAAGCTTTAATAAACTTCTCTCTCGCATGGAAGTCCTTCATAAAAAAACACCCACCTTAATTAAATCCCAACTCTTCTTAATAAATGCAAACGTAAAACTGTTCGGGCCAATGCTTTTATTTCCGTCACAATTCTAAACTGCCTACTTAATATCTTCTTTTGAGAACATATTCTCTAACCAACATCTATTTTGTTCGTTCAAACTTTTAAAATGGATTCCTTCGAGAACTGGTCTATTTAGGCAACTTTCCTTAAATAAACCTTTAAAGTAATTCTTGATCGCCTCCTTAACCTCTGTCACCCCATGCATTCTGCCCTTATCACCATCCACCATGTTAATGAAATTTCTCTTGTATCTATTTTTCAAGGAATTATGAAAGTATCGAGAGTTATTGTCACCTTCTTTCAACCAATTTTGCCCCGACTTCATATGCAACATAAACTCCTTAAGCTCCAAATTATTCCACAACTCCTCCATATCATTAGTTCTATCCTCCCTGAGATGATCAATTAGAACATACATGATTAACAACCAACATATTATCTAATTCTTTCAACTCAGTGATTGGCTCATCCACTTTTAAATCAATCCATCTGAAAACTCTTTATTCCACCATCTAAGCATGTTTTTCAATCTTTTAAGCTTCTCATACATCTTGACTGAGTGATATAGCAGGCGCTGCTACTCTTCTTGGAAGGATCTAATTTGATTCTGTGAGATTCTCTATGGATATATCTCACATATTTGCGTAGGCCAAGAAGGATATTTTTGAAACAAGTGATTTTATCTCCAACTGTGCATTAGTTTCTAAAATTAGATGTTGAGACAATTTAGGAAACTTGTGAAACAAGCATGTTTTATTGTTTTTTGTTTTGTTAGTTTAGGCAGTGTGCTGATTGTTGTTTAAACAAGTTAAAATTGGACCTGTTCTAAAATCTTAAATCTTCATTTTTCAACTTGTTTATTCACTTTCACCCGTTTATTTTGTTATGTCAATTTGTGTTTTTCTAAAAGCTTGTCGTGTTTAGCTTGAGGAAGTTTGTTAATATTGTAAATATTGTAATTGTTGTAAATTGAGTGTGTAGGGTGATTGTGGAGGTTGTTGTGATGCACCAGTTGTTGTTGCCTTGTTTCTGCATCTGGCATAGCGCGCTTAGTGCGGTAGAGCCGCTTAGCATTCTCTGCTATGCTGCACCAATGAATTCTTTTTAATTTTACTTAGCCCTCATTTTTCCCACTTTCACCAAGGCTTTTATTAGTAAATAACAATAGTATTATTTTTCTAATTCTTCTGTTGTTGTTTGGACTCCAATTTTGGTCCAGTAACTTGAAGAATTTTAAGGTGATTTTTAGATTTTGATTGATTCAACTTGCAGATGTATGGTAATGATAGTTTTTGAAGTTGGTACATGCCAGGTACTCGTTTATCGCTTTCTATAACATAACATGTTTAGGAAACTTATCATTTGTATAATCACCATAACATTCATTCTTTTTGCATTACTTACTTTTGATTGAATCACTTTAGTTCCCTTTTTACCCCAATTATATGGAAGCTTTCCATTGTTCACATATGCTGGAGGCCACAATTCTTGTTTTAACTGGATTTCATTATGTTTAATCTTTTGTTTGTTTTGATTGTATGAAATAATGAAAATGATCAAAGCATTTAATTTGATTTTGAGCACAACTACTTAGCCAAATAGCCAATTCACTCTGTGAGTGTGTGAACTTTTGTTAACCTCTTTGAGCCTTTTTGTCAATGTCCATGTTGTTTTTGAACTTAATACTTGTTTATGAGTGTTTGGTTTTCCTTTTGGAATGGATGTTGATTCTTTGTTTTCTTGAACCCTCAACTATGATTTTTAGTTGAATTTTTACCTTGCCTAAGAAAGTAGGGAGTATTCACTTTAATGTTGGTTGAATTCAAGTTGGGGAGAGATTTTTTTGCTCACTTATGTTGTTGATTTCTATGAGGTTGTGAAAGACAAAAATAAAATAAAATAAAAGGAAAAAATGTTAAAAAGAAGTGAAAAGAAAAAGAAAGAAAAAAAGAGAAAAAAGTTTTGAAAAACAAAAACAAAAAGAGTAGAATAATGTTGTATTGAATGAGTATTGTGATTGGTGTGGAATTTTGGGGATGAAGAATAAGTTTGATTGAGATTTTATTGCTTGAAACATTGTGAGTTGATCACTCCCTTAGGTTTAGGAAAGTTTTTGTCTCTATTATCTTTAGGACTTATCCCTTATTTTTTAACCAAGCCACATTAGAACCTTGAAAAGCCCTTGTGATTCTTGCCTTTGTATTTTCAATATGAGTTTTTGGATGAATGCGTAATTGATTATTTTGTTTGCAAGATTGTAGATGAGTGTTTTTTGTCCCTCATTTTTGTGTGCTCTTCATCTACCGATGAATTTTTACTAGGTGCGGTTCATGATTGAGCTTGTTTTGTTTTAGAATGTTTAGTATGATTTTTGTACTTAGGATTCATTTCGTTTATATGTTGTCGTTGTAGGATTGTGGTAAGTATTTACCTTGTGCGTGCGTTTTTGTTTGAACCATATATTTGTTTTTGTTTTTCAAACTTGTTGATTCATGATTCTTTGATTGATTACTTTTGGCTCTTTGAGTTGTTTGGCCGTGTTTGAGGACAAACAAGTTCAAGTTGGGGAGAGTTTGATAAGTCCAAATTGTAGCTATTTTTGTATATACTATTTGTTGTACTTATCGACTTTTTGTTGTTAATAATCGTTTAATAAACCCGACTTTTGTGTAAATACGTTTACTTCACGAATGGTTGTGTTTTTATGTACATAGTGTAATGTTTGATAGTTTTAATATCTTTTATACGTATTTGTTTCATATTTGGAGCATTGAGGAATAAGGTGTCGAAGGCACGATTCTGGATGCGCTTTTTAGAATAAAAGTCTAATTTTGGGAAGTTTTGCTCAGGAGAGCACGCTTAGCACGGTCTTCCCGCTAAGCGCGAGTCCGTTAAGCATATTTTGTAGCGCGATGTGCGAGTTTTGAAGATTTGGAAGAAACTTAGTTTTTGAGCCTGCTTAGCGCAGATAGCGCGCTTAGCGCGGTATATGGTGGTTTAATGTGTAAATAACATGCAACACACTTAGCGCGGTGAGCCAACTAAGCACGGTCTACTGAGATTTATTTTATAACTTCATTTTCATTACATTCTAGAGTGTTTTTTCCCCCAAATTCCATCAACCTTATTTTTGATAGATTATCTTAGAAAAAAACACAAGGGATTTGCTTATGTATGATTGGAGGGTGATTTCTCATCGACTGACGCTGACAAACCAGAAGATTTATGGTTTATATCTTCACATCTCTATGTATTTCTCTTTTGTTGGGTTTTGTATGCATTTTTACTTTGAACTCATGTTTTTTGTCTCCCATGCGTTGTATAAAACTTGCTTTACAAATATTTATCGATTATTGTCCTAGATTTTTACTCTTTGTTAGGGATTTGGGTTGTTATAGACATATACTGCTCGAATTCTTATCTAGGATGATTATCTGTTAGTTTCTGGGTTCTAGAGATAGATTTAGAGCTTACATTCACTTTGGGTATTGGAACTTAATGCCTCTGTATTGTTTGTGTTTCTCGGGAAGATCGTCAATGTGAGTGATAAAGTTGACTTTTGTGTTGTTGTGGTTGGTTGAGAGATCGCCACCGAGATGATATAGTGGGTGTTACGATTGATATGTGTTGACATTGACAAGTATTGTAGGTTGAGTATAACTGGTCGATAGGTTTAAGTTTGTGATGAGTAAAGTACATTCGATCTGGATAATTTTGTCTTTCCTTTTTATACATTTATTTTCTATTGATACCTTTTACCTTTCCTTTTAACGCGTTAAACCCCAAACTCATAAACGCGAGAAATTGTCAAACAATAATTCAGTAGTATTAACCTTTGTAGATACGATACAATATAACTTATACCACCCGATAAAATAATATTTTACTTTTAATTTTCCACTTTACCGCTTCAGCAGTAATCACCATTGGATTAGACATCTAGACCAAAGGGTAATGGGGACAACATCTTCCCTACTAGTAATTGTAGAAGAGCCATCTTGCCTCGTCACTCTTGTAAACTTGTCTTTCCAACCCTTGTGAGATTTGAATAGGGTTTAAATAAATCTCTTCCAAGCAAGGCCCTTAGGGTCACCTAGCCCCCTAGAACAACCACTTTTGTGCTATAGAAATAAAATAACATCCCTATCTTAGGATGAACCCCTAGTCATAGACATATGATATTGAACGTCCGAATTAAACTTCCAACCATTGGGCGTGATTCAATATGGGGAAAAATTGAGAACCTTTATAAGATTTTCCTCGAACGGGAAGAAGAGAAAGAGAATCCCAATGTCACATACGAAAGGGAGATAAAAGTAAAAATAAAGATTTAATGAGTCATCCAAAATAGCCATATGGGCCCTCTCCACTTTGGAATATGCCTCCATGATGACTTCTCTGTCGACACCTGAAGAGAAGAAGTTAACTGATTACTAGAATGAGGCTATGTTGTCCTTAGTGGTGTAATGAAACTCGATTTCCCTAAAGTTATAGTTCTAAGTGTCAAAGGTGCCCATTATCATCTTATTTCTTGAGAAAGCAGAAGGGAAAAAGGAATCACTATCACGACCACCACTACTATCATTATCAAAATTAATGGAACTCTCGCAACTACAAAAATTCCTAGTTCCATCCATTTATAATTTATCATCCTGTTGAGACACTTAGCATTTCTATAATAGTGGTTCCATAAGGTTGTGTGTTTATCGCAAGTTAAGGGTTTTATCAAGCTATCATTCTCGTCTAAATTCCAAATTATCCCTATCAGGGAAAAAATAGAGAAGGAAGAATATTGAACCTGTACTTGTAAAAGGGGAATGGCTTAAACTTGAAGATGTAAGATTTGTTGGAGAAGACATGGGAGAATTTCGAAAGCTTCATCAAAAAAGTGTGTGAAAAGGTGAAAGAGTTAGAGTTGAATACTTTTAGTAAGGGCGGGAAACTAGGGGTGATCAATGGTCTCCTAGGTTTCTGTAACACGGTGGAAGAACTGACTTGGGATGTTTTGCATTTGATCGCAATTGTTGTGGATAGCAAGAGTCGCCACCAACTTTTCTTTTATCCAATGAAGGAAAGGGTGAAAAGAACAGGAAAGACCTTTGAGATTATTTTCTTGAGTTTGGGGGTAGATTATGAAAAGGGAAACTATTAGCATCCTTTTCATCCATAGTTATCTATGGGATCTTAGTTGCTTCCTAGATCATTGCTTTTGTTTGAAAGTATGCTTTGTGGTGTGGTTTTGAAAGTATTTTGAAAAGCTTCTTCGTTTAGGAAACTTTGTAATGATTCTCGTCTCTATAAGAATGTATACAAAGTGTTTTGAACTTTTGAAAATATTTCAATGGAAAGTGCTGGTGCATTTGAAAAGGTGTTTGTGTTTTGAAGATGAGCAAGCAACTAGGAACATTCTATCTTACTCAAAAGTATTTTGTTCATTTCTCTCTTCCTTTGGTATTGCTATCTTACCATTGATTAGTAAGAAGTCTTATCTTTGGATGTAAAATGGACGGGCGTGGGTCATCATATAGTCATGATAGCAATATTGTGAGATATCTTAGCATTTCTTTTGAGGGACTAAGATCATTTGTAAGACAACATTCGAAGCGTCATCGAGAGACTATGATCTTGTATTTTTGACTGTTTTTGCTAAGACATCTCACATGCATAACATGACTATTTTTCATAAGGCAACAAGTGGAGTTAAACCTAGAGGTGCATGTGTGCAAAGTGTGTTTGATTGCATGCATTTTTTGTCTTTTGATCAGGGTGGTCTACTTGTTGATTTTATCTTACCATACACCCTAATTACTAGCATTTTGTATAGAGTCAAAAGTGCAGAAAGATAAAATCCTACACTATTACAACCATATTGAATTGCATGAAAAGATAAAGGCAAAAATAAGATAAAACAAGAAAAGTGAGGGCCTTTCTATTGGGGCAGAAAACCCTTCGATTCTGCACTTTCTGGCTTCCTTCGATTGGGCCTAAAAAAGAGTGAAGGCAAGACTTTTGATTGTGGCATGAAGGCCAGCATGTTGTGTCTTTTGATTGGGTCCTAGAGGCCAGCATGTTGTGCCTTCTGGTTGCCTCTTTCATTTAGCCTGAAGGTTAGTATGGAAGTCAGAGACTTTGTTTCTGACATTTATGTCTCCTATTTCTTTCATTTGGGTTTGAATAGCAACATGGTCTAAGGCCATGTCAACATCACCTTAAGGCTATATTAGTGCTTAAAACATGTTTAAATGTACAAAGAGAAAAATCCAAGAAGATTGTTAACCATGACACCCATTAAAAGAGTGTAAACGAAAAGAAGAAAATAGTATGTACATGTTTGAAACGAAAAGAAAAAATATTTACATGCTATCTTGGAAACGAATGGTCAAAGGTTTAGAATGACTTCTATCTGGTTGTATTCTAGGCTTCGCAGTGACTTACAGGGGAAGATATGAATTAACTGTTATCTGGTCGGAATCCAGGCTTCACAGAAAATTGCTTGAAGTTGAACTGTTATCTGGTCGGGTTCCAGGCTTCACAATGACTTACTGGGGAAGATTAAATTAATTGTTATCTGGTCGGATTCCAGGCTTCACAGAAAATTTCTTGGGAGGATGAAGTTAAACTGTAATCTGGTCGTACTCTAGGTTTCGTAGATTTCCAAGGTGGATGAAGTTTATTTCTACCTAGTCGGACTCCAGGCTTCACAATAACTTGCTTGAATAAATTGAGTTGAACTGATATCTAGTCGGATCCATGCTTCACAGTAACTTGCCTGAAATTAGTTGTTATCTGGTAGGATTCCAGGCTTCACAATAAATTTATGAGGGAATAAAGTTAATTTATATCTGGTCGGATTCCAGGCTTCATAATAACTCGCTTGAAAAGATAAAGTCGAACTGATATCTGGTCGGGTCCAGGCTTCACAGTAACTTGCTTGAAATTAGTTGTTATCTAGCCGAATTCCAAGCTTCACAAAAAATTTCTGAGTGAATAAAGTTAATTGCTATCTGGTCGTACTCTAGGCTTCACAATAACTCCCTTGAAAAGATAAACTTGAACTGATATCTGGTCGGGTCCAGGCTTCACAGTAACTTGCTTGAAATTAGTTGTTATCTAGTCGAATTCCATGCTTCACAACAAATTTCTGAGGGAATAAAGTTAATTTCTATCTGGTCGGATTCCAGGCTTCACAATAACTCGCTTGAAAAGATAAAGTTGAACTGATATCTGGCCGGGTCCAGGCTTCACAGTGACTTGCTGGGGTAGAGGCAAACACCACTGGGGAAGGGAAGTTAAACCCTTGTCTGGTTAAGTCCAGGTTTTTCAATATCTCAAAGAGTTAAACTATTATCTAGTCGGGTCCAGGCTTCATAGTGTCTTGAGAAGTTAACTATTATCTGGTCGGGTCCATGCTTCATAGTTTCTTGAGAAGTTAACTATTATCTGGTCGGGTCCAGGATTCATAGTATTTTGAAAGTTGAACTACTATCTGGTCGGGTCCAGGCTTCATAGTATTTGAAAATTACACTATTATCTGGTCGGGTCCAAACTTCATAGTGACTGAAAGTAGAACTATTATCTGGTCAGGTCTAGGCTTCATAGTAACCTTTGGAGATGGCAATGACTTTTGTTGGCAACTTCACTGGGGAAAAGAGGTCGTGGTCCTCTGATTTGTAATAGTCTGAGAGGCAAACTCAAGCTGGAGAGGATACACTCGGCTGGGGAAGACAGACTCAGTTGAGGAATTTTGCTATTTGTTGGGGAAATAAACCCTGTTGAGGAATATTTGACGAACTGCTGAGAAGGTGAGTTATTTTAGGAAGAGATCCACAAGGCTTCTTCTTTTAAGACCAACTCAGCTGGGGAGAAGGTTGTCAAGGGATTGAGACTCTGGCTGAAGACTATCTTATGAAAAGGACTTTGTGGGGATAATGTTAATGGAATAACTATATGGGGACATCCCAAATGCATAAAAAGATGCTTGTTGATACTTGGTAGGACATATGTGATAAATAGTTTTAATTATGTTCACATGCATATGTTCGTTCAATTTTAGTCATTTGACATCTTTGCATTCAAAACAAAAAACATAAAGTTTGCACTTTAAAGTATATTTGTATTGATATTTTGCCCATGAATAGGCATTTTTGTACAAAGAGACGAAGATCCTAGTAAGAGGAAATCGTCGAAAGGAAAACAGAATTGAAAACAAAGATAATAGCCATGTGAAGTGATCTCATTGCGTTCCAACTCTACTATTGCCCCAATGTCTTCAAATGTCACTTGCCATCGACAAAAGTTGATTGGATTGATCTTGGACCGTTTGAACTCAAACCTTGGTAATAAAGTCGACTGTGGTGATTCCATAGAGACATAGTCATACGCTTTCAATCCTTAATTTTTACCTGGACCGCCCTTTCGGGTTTTCAACCCACCAGGATACCCATTTTTGTCCAAGTCGCCCTTTCGGATTTTCAACTTGATGGGTGTACAATCTTTTGCATATATCCCTAATTTTTGCCCAAACCTTTGGTTTGTCGGGATGCCCTTATCTTGCCTAGGCGTGTCAACCTAGTGGGTCTCTTATGCATAGTATTTTTTTAACTATGTCCACATTCACAGGATATGGGAAATCTTCACCGTCCATGGTAGTCAGCATCATGGCACCACCAGAGAAGAATTTCTTGACAACAAATGGCCCTTCGTAGGTGGGAGTCCATTTTCCCTTGGGGTCGCCTTGTGTAAGAATGATTTGCTTTATTACCTAGTCACCAGCTTGATATACTCAAGGAATGATCTTTTTGTTGAAAGCCTTGATCATACGCTTTTGGTACATCTGACCATGACAAACGGTAGCCAGTCGCTTTTCATTAATCAAGTTCAACTGATTCAATCTTGTCTGAACCCATTTGTCTTCGCTTAAGCCTGCTTCATTCATAATCCTTAAAGAGGGAATCTGAACTTCCACTGGCAGAACAACTTCCTTGCCATAGACTAAAGAAAAAGGAGTTGCCCCAGTTAATGTCCGAGCTGAAGTACGGTAGCCGTGAAGAGCAAACGGTAACATCCCATGCCAGTCTTTGTAGGTCACTACCATCTTCTGCACAAACTTCTTAATGTTTTTGTTTGCTACTTCCACTGCACCATTCATTTTAGGTCTATAAGGAGAAGAATTGTGATGCCTGATTTTGAATTGAGTGCAAATTTCGGTAATCATAACATTGTTGAGATTGGTCCCATTGTCAATGATGATCCTTTCGGGGACACCATAGTGGCATATGAGGTTATGTTTGATGAATTTGGGTACAACAATCTTTGTGACTGAGGCAAATGAGGCGGCTTCGACCCATTTGGTGAAATAATCGATAGTGACCAAAATGAAGCGATGTCTATTGGAAGCAGTAGGTTTGATCTCTCCAATCATGTTAATGCCCCACATTACAAATGGCCACGGAGCGGTCATGAAATTTAGAGGAATAGGAGGCACATGGACCTTATCAGCATATACTTGGCATTTGTGGCGAGTCCTTGAGTGGTGATGGCAATCATCCTCCATTGTTGACCAATAGTAACTAGCTCTTAGGATTTTCTTGACCATAGTATGTCCGCTAGAGTGAGTTCCAAAGATACCATCATGCATGTCTTCCATAATTTCTTCTGCCTCCTTATTTTCCACACATTGTAGTAGATTTGAATCATGGTTGCGTTTGTACAGGATTCCATTACTTAGGAAGAATTTGGCTGAGAATCTTCGTAAGAACTTTTTATCATTGATGGAAGCTCCTTCGGGATACTCTTGTGCTTCAAGGTACCTCTTCACCTCATGGTACCATGGCTTTTCTATATCAAAGTCAAGCTCATAGTAGTGCGCAGGTTCGTCAAATATCTCAATTATAATCATAGGAGCTTTGTTGTCCCATTTGACCTTGAACATATGATGACACACAAATATGTGATATTTCTGGCTTGATATACACCAAATATTTCTCATACTTTAGTTTGAATTAAATTATTTTATAAGTATTATGCAGGTATTTTTCTATTTTTGCAGATATGCACTGAGCCGAACACTTTTGAAGAAATGAAGAAAAAAGGGTTCAAAAAGTAGTAAAAGAGCCTAAGGAGAAGAAAACAGCCCAAAAGCCCATTACAAGTGTGAGCACGTGGCCCACAAGCAATCAAGCCCCGACGACCGTCAAGGGGACGTGACGAACGTCACGCTCCATGAAGACCAAGTGATGATAGTCACTTGCGTGTGACGAACGTCACAGCCTATCACCCCACTTTCTCCTCATCCAACGGACAGAAACACGTTCAGAGGTTAATCCAATGAGTTCCTACATTCTCTCACCCACTCAGTCAAAAGAGCAACGAACGTGACAATTAAATGGCCTATTATTTCTCAAGGAAGAAAAGTGAACCGTTCCTACATTTTCGAGAGCAATGAATCAAGCAAGCACTATAAATAGAACCTGAGACCACAGTAGAAAGGGTTCTTCTTTTTGGCGAGAAAGTTTAGAGATTTTATTAAGCAGATATTATTTTCAGCATTATTTTCTTTTCAGCATTATTTTCTTTTCCCAGTTATTTCTTTCCAGCATTATTCTTTCAGCATTATTTTCTTCTGTACGGTTAAATATATTCTCCGATCGAAGCAAAGCCTACAATTTGTGCAGGAGTGCTTCTGTCTTCAGAGTTATTACCAGGTTTATGTTTACAAATTCTTATTTCTTATTAATTAATATAATTATGTTTATTTGTATTTGTCCTTTATATTATTCTACTATTTGGTTTAATATTATGTCAGGCTAGAAATCTTATACCGGTATGTAAAGTCAATCAACCGAGGGAACGAGTAACTTAGTCGGGACTATTTTTACTACGAAACTTTCTTTTCTGGCCTAAGTTACTATTTTTCAAATCAATAAATTGTTTTGTTACGGAAGTAAAAAACAGATAGAGGTTAGGGTCAACAAAGCGGAAGTTTGAGATCTTTTAACTGGACAGTAGTAATTAGGCATTGGATTAAAATACAGCGGAAGCACTTTAAAGTTAATTAAGATTTTGTTTAGTTTCCAAAAAGTGTTTTTAACTCCTGCGGGATGGCGGAAGCGTACGTTAGGACTTAACTGCATAGCCTAGATCAACAAAACGACAGTGTGAGACGAGGGTTTTTAAACTAGATAGGTTTTACTGAAAACTGTTTTGAAAATATAAGGACGCCCGACAGGTCGCTAGTTCCCGAGGTAAGACTGTTGCATACTGGTAATTAAGCTCATCGATTATTAAAATACAACTTAATTTAGCGATTAGTTTCCCTACAACCCAAATCAAATATTCATTAGCTTTAGATTTACATAGTAACAATAGAAAACGGTAGATCGATTCATCAGTCTCTGTGGTTCGATATCTTTTAAAACTACTCAACAAGACTGTGCACTTGCAGTCCGAATCATTGGATACATAAGTACAAATCCCACGATCAACATAGAAGACTTCATGGCCAAAGCATCAGCTAACTGATTTTCTTCCCTAGGGAAGTGTTCAAAGGTGATCTTTTCGAAGTAAGGAATCAGAGATAGCACAGGCTCCTTTTAAGGAATAAGGTTAGGGTGTTTAGTGTCCCAATCTCCTTTTACTTGGCTAATCACTAGAGTGGAATCCCCGAACATATTCAAATGCTTGATCCTCAAATCAATGGCAGCCTTCAGACCCAAAATGCATGCTTCGTGCTCAACCATGTTGTTCGTACAATCGAAGCACAGTCTGGTAGTGAAAGGAGTGTGGCAACCTTCAGTGGAGATTATCACAACACCAATTCCTTTACCCAAAGAGTTGGAAGCCCCATCAAAGACCATAGTCCATCAGGATCCTTGTTCAGATTCGTCATACGGTCCAGGTTTTGCACAGTCGGTCACTAACATGATATTCTCATCCAGGAAGTCAAATTTCATAGATTGATAATCATCAACATCTTGATGGTCCAAATGATCTTATAATACACTTCCTTTGATGGCCTTTTGCATTGTGTATTGAATATCGTACTCACTCAAGATCATTTACCATCTAGCTATCCGTCTGGAAAGAGCAGGTTTCTCGAGGATGTACTTGATAGGGTCCATCTTGGAAATCAATAGAGTGGTATGAGTTAACATATATTGTCTTAGCTGGCGAGCAGCCCATGCCAGAGTGTAGCAAGTTTTCTCGAGCAGTGAATATCTGGTTTTACAGTCAGTAAATTTTTTGCTCAGGTAGTATATTGCATGCTCTTTTCAGCCAGACTTATCATGTTGGCCCAACACACACACCATATAATTCTCTAGCACCGTCAAGTACATGATAAAGGGTCTTCCTTCAACTGGAGGAATGAGGATAGGAGGTTCTTGCATATATTATTTGGTTTTGTCGAAGGCAGCCTGACATTCATCATTCCATTCGACTACTCGATCTTTCTTTAAAAGTTTGAAGATTGGCTCACAAGTAGCAGTTAAGTGAGATATGAAGCGGGCGATGTAGTTAAGACGACCCAAGAATCCTCTAACCTCCTTTTCAGAGTGGGGGACTAGAATTTCTTGGATTGCCTTTACCTTTGCAGGATCGACTTTGATGCCTTTACCACTGACAACAAAACCTAGAAGTTTTCCAGATCTTACTCTGAATGTGCACTTATTAGGGTTCAACCTCAACTTGTACTTTTTCAGCCTCTCGAATAGCTTGTATAAGTGATTGAGATGTTCTTCCTCATTCTGTCATCTTGCAATCATATCGTCCACATACACCTCTATTTCATGATGGATCATATCATGAAACAAAGCTACCATAGCCCTTTGATATGTTGCCCGTGCATTCTTTAATCCGAATGGCATGACCTTGTAACAAAAGGTGCCTCATTGTGTAACGAAAGTGGTCTTTTCCATATCTTCGGGAGCCATCATAATTTGATTATAGCCCGGAGAAACCATCCATGAAAGAGAAGACTTTATGCTGAGCAGTGTTATTGACCAAGACATCAATATGTGGTAGAGGGAATCCATTCTTGGCACTTGCCCTATTCAGATCCCTATAATTTACGCACATACTAAATTTTCTGTCTTTCTTCGGTACTGGAACCACATTTGCAACTTGTGATAGGTGGGAATGAGAACTGACTGTTTTGGAATGCTGGTTCGCGTTTGCGTTTGTTTTTGCAAAATGTCGCGGTAAGCAAGAGTCGCCACCGTCTTTTATTTTATCCAACAAGGAAAGGACAAAAGCACAGAAAAATTCCTTTTTGAGATGTTTCTCGGGTTCGGGAGGTAGATTATAGAAAGGGAAGGTGTTAGCACCCTTTCTATCCGTGGTTATCCATGGGCTCTTAGGTACTTGCTCATTATATTTTCAAAAGTTTGCTTTTCTTTGTGTTTGTGGGTTTGAGAAGAGTTTTTGTTTTGAAAGGGGTGTAAATGCGAAAAGTTTTGTTTTGTTTTTTAAAAGGAGCAAGTACTTAAGAACCTCTACCTACTCAAAAAGGAATTAAATTGTGCAAATGTCCTTTAGACAACGCTATCACACTATTGAGGAGTAGGCAGCATCGCCGTTGGAGTTTTCGGGTCAACTCGATTAAGGGACATGTGGTCACTAAAGCAATGTTAGGATGCCTTAGAGGTAACCCTAATGTCTTAGATCATTTTATCCGAGGCAACCGTTTCGAGGCAACTTATGCTCTTTGGACAAGAGGGCGACCTCTAAAACTTCCTATACTCAATGACCACGTTCGAGGCAACCAAGTGAGGTGTACCCTAGGAGTGGCATGTGCGAGTGTATTGTTTTTCAGTTATATTATCTTTGTACATGTTATGGTGAGCTACTGTTGATTTTAGGTTAAAGTTGATCTTGTCATGCATTGCCTATTATTCAAACATCTAACAATTAATGGTTGCGGAAATTAAATTTGCGGGAAATAAATCTAAGCTATTACAAGGCGTCGGGTATTTACATCGCCAAAGACAAACCCTTAAAAATTAAATTGCGAAAAGTAAATAAAAGCGATAAATAAATCCTAATTTAAAACTATTACATTCTCGAAGCAGTTACAATATTGAAATGTGGATCAAAAATTATTCGCGCGCGAGAAAATTAAATCGGAGTGTTTTTAGGGTTTTGACCCTTTTTATTAAATAAAGCATATTTTGTTATTTTTGAATTAAAAAAAATTAGGTCTAAATTAACAGTTGAATTAATTAATTAAATGAAAAGATTTTTTATTTTTTTTATTATTTAAGGAAATAAGATGAGAATGACTAAAAATATTAAAAAACCCTAATTCTATATTGATTTTGATTTAATGCGAAATATATTAAAATTGAACCTAATTAAACTAAATGAATTAATTAATGGTTTATTTACAAAAATAGTAATAATAGAATTAATGGAATTAATAAAAATATTTTTTGATGTTTTCTGATTTTTTATAAAAAAAAATAATGGATTAATTAATTAATTAAGGTAATGATAATAATAATAAAATAAATGAATAAGGAAAAGAAAATATAATGTAAAGAATACTCAGGGGGGTGCTGGGCTTAATTTGGTGGTGGAATTGGCAATTTTCCAGGCCCAACACGTTGGCCTTCATTGACTTTTCCACTCCAGTATGCATTGGTTGACTTTAGTCCATGGTGGTCCATCAGCCTGGTTCATTGGATCTTGGCTTGAAGCCACTTGGCAATTGGGATCTGGAGGTATTTGGTGAACCACGCTTGGAACGTTGCACATGAATACGTGAAAAGCAAAATCAAATAAAGTTTTGGGGGACCTAGGATTCGAAGCCAGGTCCCAATGATCACATGCCAACGTGCTTGCCACTCAACCAAATTGCTTCATTCGTTATAAGAATAACAATCAAATAATATATTCAAAACCATTAATTAAACCCTGTAAAAAAAATAAAAACGCGCTATGATTTAAATGAACCAATGACGCTAAGACACATCTTCATCTTCTTCACAAAAGCCTGGTTCGTTTACCTGCGGATTTTTATCCGCAGGAAGATTCATAGGGTCTTTCAAAAATCTCTCCCAGGCCATAAAAATGAAATCCAAGAGTACCAACGTACTCGTCTCTTCCTCCTGGTCATCCCTGTAACCATTACTAACCTTAATTTAACCTGCATAAAAAACGCCCAAAAACAAGAACAAGAACCCTAGGTTCTGGATACAGGGTTATAAGCCATAAAAATAAAATTAAATATTACAGAAACATTGGAAATTGAATGGTGAGTATGAATGCACAAGAAAATTGGAAAAAAGATGCAAGAATGATGAGTTACGTTTCCATGTTCAGGGGTGTATTCGTGATGACTTACAACGCGATTTGGATAGCTTCAGGCCTTGGCTTTGGTTGCTATTGCTTCACTGGATGGCAGGGAAGAGAGTAGTGTTGAGCTTTTGGTCTGAATTGGCCTCCAAAGTTGTTTTCGATCTCACACTTTTCAAGCTTTTTTCTCAAAGTTGTGTGGCCGTTTCTGCAGAGTTGTATGCGTGTTCTAGGTTTGGCTTGCTTGTGTGAGTGTTATAGAATGAATTAGGGTTGGTCTTTTGGTCTCAAATCAAATGCATTGAAGATTCAAGATTGGATTTTGATCACCATAACCAAGCTTCCAAAAATAGGTCAAATCTGATTTTTTGTGCTTGTTTTGACTTGATACGAATTGACTAGGTGTTACATGGTATTTGCAAGTTGTATAAATCACAAGGATCCCTTTACATAATTTTTTAGATTTTATTTGATTTAATATTGATTAATAATGAATTAAATCAATAAAAATGAAATAAAATAGAAAAATAAATGCTTGGTCATGAAATTAAAGATGGGACACGTGTGTGGCATGACAAGACCAAATCAAGTGGAAAAAAGTGGGCCCTTTTGTCAAAAATTGGAGTTTTGAGGATAGTTGACTTTTGGCAATTTTGGAAAAATGCCCAACTTCAACAATGCATAACTTCTTCAATTTTAAACTTTTGGAGGTGTTCTTGGACCTTTTAGAAACCTTGAGATGTAATATAACCAACCCTTTTGGTCTCGTCTCATTTTGATGTTCCATGCTCAAGTTATAAGCTTTGGAAAAAAAGGTGTTTTTGTTGACTTTCAAAAATGACCTATAATATCCAAATTTGTAACTTTTTGTGAGAGAATTTCTTGATCTTGGGGTGTGAAGATGGATTGTAGGAAATTGCATCCTATTCAAAATGAGCTTTGGATGGGTCATTTCTCATAAAGTATGAGAAAGTTATGCTTGGTCAAAGTTGAGTTGACTTTTCCTGCAAAACCCTAATTTAGCAACTTTTGAATCTTGATGAATCTTGAGCAATCCTTGATGAATAATGATCAACCCTTGATCAAATGATGAATTATCCTTCAAAATGATAATGTTGACAAAAAATCTTGAGGTTTGACTGTCTGTAGGTCACAGTTGACTTTTGCCCTAGCAAAGTCGATTTTTGGACCTCTTGAGCAATTGACTGACCAAACTTCCTCTGCAAGGCTTGAAATTGGACATGGATGAACTTAAGAACATATTAAGACATTGGGAAGCACTTGAGACCTTTTGTATATGAGGACCTTAATGCAACACAAAACCCTAATTTTGACTTGACTGCCTTAAGAGGTGACTTGACTGTCCAACTCTTGAGCTAACTTGAATCACTTGGAGATTATTCTTGGAAAATCTTGAGGAATATGGGAGGGAAAATTTTGGGGTACAACAGTTGCCCCGGTTCAATTTTCTTAAACCTGAGGATATAGATTGGCTTTCAAGCCTTTCGTGATCCGAAGGTGGAAGATAATTGAACACTAGAGTGCCCAGAAATTTGCACTCACATGGTGTAGTATCAGCATTGTGATGCCGGGAATGGGCTTACAGATGCCATTTGGAGATTGTTGGTAGGAGGATAGGCTTACAGATGCCACCTGCAGGAGTGTCGATCGCATAAGAGATTCCTTAGCGAGAACTTGCATACCTGTTGTTGTAAAACATTCCGCTGGGGAAGTCTAACTTTTGTTGAGATTTAGGAACTTGCTTGTACTTCAACTGAGAGAATGCCTCGGCTGAGTCTTAAGAACCTGTCCATAATTCAACTGGGGGGAAACATCTTCATCAAGATCTAGGAACTGTCTCGTTCTCAACGTAGTATACCGCTGAGGTTATAGAACTTGTCCATACTATGACGGAGGGAAACATCAAGATCTAGGAACTGACTCGTGCTCCACGGAGTATACCGTCGAGGTTATAGTACTCGTCCACACTATGACGTAGAGAAACATATTCATCAAGATCTAGGAACTGTCTCGTGCTCAATGGAGTATACCGTTGAGGTTATATAACTTGTCCACACTATGACGGAGGAAAACATCAAGATCTAGGAACTAACTCGTGCTCAATGGAGTATACCGTTGAGGTCATAGTACTCGTCCATACTATGACATAGGGAAACATCTTCATCAAGATCTAGGAACTGTCTCGTGCTCAATGGAGTATACCGTTGAGGTTATAGAACTCGTCCACACTATGGCGGAGGAAAACATCAAGATCTAGGAACTGACTCGTGCTCAATGGAGTATACCGTTGAGGTTATAGTACTCATCCACACTATGACGTAGTGAAACATATTCATCAAGATATAGGAACTGTCTCGTGCTCAATGGAGTATACCGTTGAGGTTATAGAACTCGTCCACACTATGACGGAGGAAAACATCAAGATCTAGGAACTGACTCGTGCTCAATGGAGTATACTGTTGAGGTTATAGTACTCGTCCACACTATGTTGTAGGGAAACATCTTCATCAAGATCTAGGAACTGTCTCGTGCTCAATGGAGTATACTATTGAGGTTATAGAACTTGTCCACACTATGACGGAGGAAAACTGTCGAGATTGAGAACCTTATCTGAAATTCAACCGAGGATAATTCAATTGAGATTTAAGAACCGGTCAGGTCTTCGACTAAGCTGAGAACTTTAACTGTATCTTTCCTGAAAGGTAAAGGTCAGTCATATGCAATGCGTGATATGTATCAGGCAATGATGTTCTCAAAATAAATGAGATTGTATTCGTATGATGCGTATATGCATGTATCATGATGTATGGGATAATGTTTTAGCTGGGGAAAATAAATCCCGGAGCTGCTGGAGAATAGAGTTGGATTCTTTGTTTCCGCTGGGGATGATGAACGAAGATGATAGTGAGAATAATCCTGCAGGAGACAAGAACTCCGTTGGGGCATAAACTAATGAAGAGATTATTCTGAGGGAATTACTCTGTGGGGAAGCGACATTCTGCTGAAGATTTTAACGATAACTCTGCTGGGGATTCTGTTGATAAGCTCTGTTGGGGATTTTAATGATGAACTCCGCTGGGGATAGAAAGACTTCGCTGGGGTATCTTTCAGTTGCAATTTGCTGAGGATAACCCAGTTAGACTCTTGTGAGGATAACCTTCTGAATTTGGTTGGGGAGATTTATTTGCGCTCTGAAGGGGATAAGCTTCCAGAATCTACTGGGTAAGATGATTCAACTCTGGCGGGGAAGCCTTTTTTTTAGACTACGCTGGGGAAATGGCTCCACCAGGGGTATCTTGTATTCCGCCAAGGAACATTCTTATATTCTGTTGAGGAATATTAAGACTGTCGGGGATGCTCTTAAGCTTGCTGGGGAATATCTTTATACTCCGCTGGGGAATATTAAGGTATTCTGGGGATTCCACACCTTCTCAGGGCTGATGGTAGATTAACTCTGCTTGGGGAGAGTGTTGCTGATTCGTTCATAGCTGCAAGTCTCAGTGGGGAGAGCTACCATTACTATTTTACTCTGCGGGGAGTGATGGTATCTGGGTCATATTCTTCAGCTGAACCTGCCTTGGTACCTTGGTGGACAAAATAACTATATCGCTCAGACAATTCTTATTACCCCTGTTTCTGATATTACCAGTAATTCGTCTTTTGTTTCGCAATGTAAATATTTATGAGTAGCAATTAATGTCAAATGCATATATCAAAAATGAACATTGGACGTTCTTTGCAAAACAAAACAGATAGAGGAAAAACAATTTTGAAATTTGTCTGAAAATGAATTTGTATTGATTTGGAAGTTTGCCTGTAAATAGGCGTTTTTGTACAAGAGGCTGACGTCCTAGTAAGAGAACGCCGCCGAACAAATAGAATTTATACAACTTGTGAAAAGAAAACAAAACAGCTATGTGAATAGTTCCACTGGGTTCCAACTCTGCTATTGCCTTTATATCTTCAAGCGTCTCATCACTTTGCTGCTTAATTGAAGATGAATCTGATTGATTGGTGCCGTTCGAGCTTGATAGTTGATACCGAAGTCTGGATGCGAGGTGATCCAATGAGACATAGTGTTACGCTTTAATCCCTAATTTTTGCCTGGACCGCCCTTTCGGGTTTTCAGTCCACCGGGATACCCCTTTTTGCCCAAGCCGCCTTTCAGGTTTTCGACTTGCCAGGTGTACAGATTTTTTATTTTCATCCCTTATTTTTGCCCAAACCCTTTTAGTTCGCCGGGAAGCCCTTATTTTTGCCTAGGCCTGTCAACCTAGCGGGTCTTTGATTATGCGTAGTATCTTTTTACTATGTCTGCATTGACGGGGTGAGGAAGGTCGTCACCATCCATGGTGGTTAGAATCATGGCTCCTCCTGAGAAGATGTTCTTAACCACAAATGGCCCTTCGTAAGTAGGGGTCCATTTTCCCCTGGGATCACCTTGAGGTAAGATAATGCGCTTGATTACCAGATCCCCAACTTGATACTCTTGTCGTCTAACTTTCTTGTTAAATGCCTTGATCATCCGTTTTTGGTACTTCTGACCATGACAAACAACAGTAAGTCTTTTCTCGTCGATTAGGTTTAGTTGATCCAGTCGGGTCTGAATCCAGTCATCTTCGCTCAAACCTGCATCCTTCATGATCCGGAGAGAGGGTATCTGAACTTCGATGGGCAGGACTGCCTCCATGCCATAAACCAAGGAATAGGGTGTTGCCCCTGTTGACGTCCGTGCTGAGGTACGGTACCCGTGAAGAGCAAATGGTAACATCTCGTGCCAGTCTTTGTATGTCACTGTCATCTTCTGCACAATCTTCTTGATGTTCTTATTAGCTGCTTCTACAGCCCCATTCATCTTCGACCGGTAGGGAGAAGAGTTATGATGCTGTATCTTGAATTGCTCGTAGAGCTCAGTGATCATCTTGTTGTTAAGATTGGTACCATTGTCCGTAATGATCCTTTCTGGTACACCGTATCGACAGATCAGGTTGTGCCGAATGAACCGTGCCACGACGTTCTTGGTTACGGTAGCAAAGGAAGCTGCTTCAACCCACTTTGTAAAGTAATCGATAGCTACCATGATGAAACGATGCCCGTTGGATGCCGTAGGTATGATCTCGTCGATCATATCAATGCCCCACATTGCAAAAGGCCAAGGTGCTGTCAGAACATTCAGAGGAACTGGAGGAATGTGCACCTTATCAGCATAGACCTGGAACTTGTGACATGTCCGAGAATGCTGATAACAGTCGGCTTCCATTATGGACCAATAATATCCTGCCCGAAGGATTTTCTTTGCCATGGTATGTCCACGGGAATGAGTTCCGAAAGTACATTCGTGTAACTCTGCCATGATCCTTTCTGCCTCGTTCTTATCCACACATCACAGTAAGGTCGAATCATGGTTACGCTTGTAAAAGATGTCATTGATGATGAAGAACTTCGTCGTGAACCTCCTCAGAAACTTCTTGTCATTAACAGATGCACCCTCGGGGTACTCCTGCGCTTCAAGATACCTCTTCACCTCATGAAACATGGGCCTTTCTGTTACCTCTTCAGTCTCAATATCACAGCAATGTGCAGGTTCGTCCAATCTTCCAGTGATGATCTGGGGAGCTTCGTTGTCCCAATTGACTTTGAACATAGAAGACATCGTAGCCAGCGCGTCCGCCAACTGATTCTCCTCTCTAGGGAAGTGTTCAAAGGTTATCTCCTCGAAATGGGGAAGCAATGTCAACACATACTCCTTGTAAGGAATAAGATTTGGGTGTTTCGTATCCCACTCGCCTTTGATCTGAATGATCATGAGAGCGGAATCTCCGAAGACACTTAGAAACTTAATCCTTAGGTCAATAGCTACTCGAAGACCCATGATGCACGCTTCATACTCCGCCATGTTGTTGGTGCAGTTGAAACATAGTTGGGCGATAAACGGAGTATGAGAGCCTTTAGAAGATATGATCACGGCACCAATGCCATTGCCCAAAGTGTTTGAAGCTCCATCAAAGTACATAGACCATTGGGATCCTTCCTCGGGTCCTTAATCCGGTCCAGGTTCTTCGTAGTCAGTCACTATCATGATATTCTCGTCCGGGAATTCAAAGTTCATAGACTGGTAATCATCCACTACTTGATGTGCTAAATGGTCTGCCAACACACTTCCTTTGATTGCCTTTTGGGTCGTATACTGGATGTCATACTCAGTCAAAATCGTCTGCCATCTTGCTATTCTCCCAGACAAAGCAGACTTTTCGAAGATATACTTGATTGGATCCATCTTTGATATCAATAGAGTAGTGTGAGTCAGAATATACTGTCTCAGCCGGCGAGCAGCCCATGCCAAAGCGCATCAAGTTTTCTCGAGCAGTGAGTATCGGGTCTCACATTTGGTAAACTTTTTTCTAAGGTAATAAATAGCATGCTCTTTTCGGCTAGACTCGTCATGCTTCCCCAGCACGCACCCCATTGAGTTGTCGAGTACTATCAAGTATAAGATCAGAGGTCTCCCTTCAACTGGTGGCATTAGGATAGGCGGCTCTTGGAGATACTCTTTGATTATTTCAAAAGCGGCCTGGCATTCATCATTCCAACGTACCACTTGATCTTTCTTCAGCAGCTTGAAGATTGGCTCACAAGTGGCAGTTAGGTGCGAGATGAATCAGGCAATATAGTTTAGACGTCCCAGAAAGCCTCTGACTTCTTTCTCTGTTCTGGGAGCTGGCACCTCTTGTATGGCTTTCACTTTTGCAGGGTCCACTTGAATACCTTTGTCGCTTACGATGAAACCCAGTAGCTTACCAGATCTCACCGCGAAGGTGCACTTGTTCGGGTTCAACCTCAACTTGTATAACTTCAACCTGTCAAACAGTTTCTGTAGATGGTCAAGGTGTTCTTCCTCAGTCTAGGACCTTGCAATCATATCGTCGACATATACTTAAATCTCGTGATGGATCATATCATGAAACAAAGCAACCATGGCACGCTGATACGTTGCCCTAGCATTCTTCAATCCAAAAGGCATGACCTTGTAGCAAAAGGTACCCCATTGGGTAATAAAGGTTGTCTTCTCCATGTCTTTGGGAGCCATTTTAATCTGATTATAACCGGAGAAACCATCCATAAAGGAGAAGACCTTGTGCTGAGCGGTGTTGTCAACCAGAACGTCGATATGAGGTAGAGGGAAATCATCCTTGGGGCTCGCCCTGTTCAAATCCCTATAGTCAACACACATTCAAACCTTACCATCCTTCTTCGGTACAGGAACCACGTTGGCCACCCACTGCGGGTAAGAAGTAACTGCTAGAAAACCAGCGTCAAACTGTTTCATAACTTCAACCTTGATTTTCTCAGACATCTCTGGGCGCATTCGGTGGACCTTCTGTTTCACTGGAGGACAGTCTTCCTTGGTAGGCAGGCGGTGAACCACAATATCGGTATCCAACCCAGGCATATCTTTATAAGACCAGGCAACAATCTCAATGTAGTCACGCAGCATTTGAATCAACCGCTGCTTCATACTAAGCTCCAGATTTGCCTCGATCTTGACCTCTTTCTTGTTTATCTGTGTACCCAGATTCACTGATTCCACCGGCTCTTCGTGCGGCTGAATAATCCTCTCTTCCTGAAGTAGAAGTCTTGCAAGTTCACCAGGCACTTCGCAATCATCTTCACCTTCGTCTTCGGCTAAGTTGATCGGATTTTCGAAGTCATAACTGGCAGTAGCAGAGTCGTTACCAGTGAGATCCAGAGTGGATGTAGACCTGTATATGTGAGTGTGTGTAAAATAGCTGTTTTACAATATATAATAAAAGAAAAACAAGGAGCGTAAAATTTGAAATGCAAGAAACGTTCAATGCTTTTATTAATGATATATGTAGATGACACACATAAAGCCCTCACAAATGAAGCCACAGTGCCCCGGGTAAGACACCGGGCCGTAAAGTTTAAAACATTGTCTGTTATAAACACACAAAAAAAAGTCTCATTACTGGGTGATAACTGAAACGGGCATAGAATCCTTCGTTGTCCAGTTGCTTAATCCACCATTGGCAGTTGGGTATATCCAACTGTCAATATCAAATTCTTCCTCATCTTCATCCTCGATAGCATTCACCCCTGCGTCATGCTTAGGCTTTTCTGGTGCTCCGAACTCGATCTCCTTTGCATCAATCAAATCATGTACCTTGTTCTTCAAGAACCAGCAGTCATCCGTATCATGCCCCGGACTATCAGAGTGAAAAGCACAGCGGGCATTCGGATCGTACTTTGGTGATGTTGTATTTGGACTCTTCGGGGCCTCCCTTGGAATCACCTGATTGGTCTTTAATAACTGCGGCAGCATCTGAGACAAAGTCATGTTGAGATGGGTGAATTTCCTTTGAGGTCTCTCGACCTTTTGTTGATTGTTGCGTTGAGGAGCCCCAGCAGGTCTTGAAATAACAACTGCATTAACAGCTTGGCGGCGTTCAGGTCTATTCTGGCTTTTCGAACTGTAGACAGCACTGGACTCTTTCTTAAAAGGCTTCTTCTTGGTGCCTGATGAAGCACCCTTCTGTATTTTACCAGACTTAATACCAGCCTCAATCCTTTCACCGGTCATAATTAGCTCTGTAAACCCAGATGAAGAACTTCTGATTAGATGGTTGAAAAACGGACCAGACAAGGTCCCCAGAAACATATCAACTAGCTCCCTATCAGCCAAGGGTGGTTGCACTCTTCCAGCGAGATCCCTCCACTTTTGAGCATAATCTTTGAAACCTTCGCCCGTTCCCATAGACATACCCTGGAGTTGGGTACGCGTAGGAGCAAGGTCGGTATTGTATTGGTACTGCCTGTAGAAAGCAGCAGCCAAATCTTCCCAACTACGGATACTAGCTCCTTCGAGCTGGTAAAACCATTCAAGCTGAGTCCCTGAGAGACTGTCTTGAAAGAAATGGATCCATAGGTTCTTATCAGCGGTGTACGGCTGAATCTTCCTTACATATGACCAGAGGTGCAGCTTTGGACAAGAAACTACGTCATACTTAGAAAAGGCTGGTGCTTTGAATTTTTGGGGAATCACCACCCCAGATGATAGACCCAGACCACCAAAGTCCATACCAGGCACTTTCTGAACTTCCATCGCACTCAAACGGTCTTCCAGTTGCTTGTATCTGTCCTCTGCCGGAGGATACTAGTCTTCGTCGAAGTCCGTTTCGTTGTCTGAAACCATAGGGCTAGGAGCCCTCCTTTCTTCTTGACTATCTTTCCCTCCAAATGAGGTGGTCAAATCAACTTTATCTCGTAGCCTGTTTCCAAACCTGTGACCTGTGTTAAACAAAACTATCCTCTTCTTCTTCTTCTTCTTCTTCTCTTTCAGAATGAGGGTCTTCAGATCTTGCTGACCCTTAGCTAGATTCATGAATAATTCTTGGAACTGGGCGTTCTGAGCCTGTAGAGCCTTGATTGCTTGTTCAGTTGATGGTTCAGAAGACATGATGCTGAAATAAATAGAAAAGAAGATAAGAGACCTGTAGGGGTACCTGTTATGAGGTGCATGGAATGAAATGCGTATGCTATGATTTCAAAGACATCGAGAGATTCAAATTCGTAAACCAAAAAGGAAGCACACTTTTATTAGATAAACTTGAAATTCAAATTGTTCAATAGATGCCCTTAAGGCGTTACAAGAAAGGAAATACTGAAAAGTAAATAAAGATTGGAAATAAAATAATCAAAGGACGATCAGTGCTCCCATGGTCGCTTCTTGTCGGTGCGGACATAGTCATTGAGGATCCGCTCGTTCTCCAACTGCCTAGTCAACTTCTGGATCTTCTGCTCTTGCTCGTGATACTTTTCTCGGTAAGTATCCCGCTTTTCTCTCAGCTGCATCCAAGACCTTTTCAGTGCCCCAATGTCAGTGGGCATATGAGGATGGAGGATGGTCGGGAGAACCCGTTCTTCATTAGCAATTTCAACAATGATAGGCAAGACGACTTCATACGGCATTCCCAGCTTTTGGGCACGGATACAAACCCATCTGAGATATGGCTCCATCGGAAGAGAAGTCTCTGGACCCAGCTCGTGTGGATCAGATCTGTGCACTCTATCCCAATCCCTTATGAATATGAGGCGTTGCTCGTCATTATCCCTTTGAAAATCAAAGATGATACTAGGCATTAGCAGCTCATGGGGTCCTTCCCTTCTGGCTCGCCCAAACTGACGTAAGGCCAAGCATGGATTGTAAATAATTCCTCCATTGGTTCTTATCAGTGGAACATTGGGGTATTCCCCACAACGATCAATGATAGCCACCTCGTCCATACCCTTGATAGTCTAGATGATGTCATTGTGAGAGAGAGACATAACCCTATAAGCCCAGCCCATGCCTTCTTTGTTTTTCAGAAATGATTTGGAAGGTGAGAAATAAACCACCTTGCCAACAATGGAGCACAGCACATCAAGGTTCCCTGCTTTCGAGTAGTACGGGCATAAAGCTGATGAAGAATGTCACCCAAGAGAGTGGGTATAGGATTACCAGAGATGAAGATTTTTACCGAATTCACATCAATAAAGGATTCAGAGTTCGGAAACAATACCAAGCCATATATCAGAAGAGCCAGAATATCTTCAAATGCCTGGAAGTCTAGACTATCCCAGAAATAATTAGCCTTACCAACCAAGAACTTAGTCAAAAAGCCCTTTGCTCCACTTCTAGTCTCCCAATTAGACATCACTTCAGCCTTTGTCACATGGAGAGTTGAAGCAATCTCTTCCGGCCTAAGGATCTTTTCCCAACCTGTGAACGGGGTCTGCTCCAGGATAGGGATACCCAGCAGATCAGAGAACTCCTCTAAGGTGGGGACCAACTGGTAGTCCTGAAAAGGGAAGCAATGGTACAGTGGATCAAAGAACTGGACCAGGACACTCATCATCTGCTCGTCCAATTTGGAAGTGACCAAACCAAGAAGATGCCCATGTCTTTTGACGAAGGAGGTAGTATCTGACATCTTTGCAATCAATTCTTTAAGCATAGTGGGAATCTGGACAAAGTTGATCCGGATGGTGTTCCTACGCATGGGTATCATGACCTACAAAACAGAACAAAGATGAATCCCTCCTGTCTTTGAAATAGGTTAGTCCAATGCAAGATGCATGCAATGTTATGATGTCATGATGTCATGATAGAAAGCACACCACAAGTATCCACAAATAGAAAACATGGTAAAGGCACACAAGTCACACAGAGAGCCCTTAGATTTCAGGCTGGCAAGGGGCTTAGGTACTACCCTCTTTCAGTTCAGTTGGTTCAAACCTGTCCTAAAAATAGTAACCGGGTTCTAGAGGATCTCAATATCACTGACTACCCTCGATCGATCATAATTCCAGTTTAGCAACCTTTTTTTGCAGCCGGAATCATCGCGAGAGTTTAGTCTCAGTGAGTGTAGCATACTGCTACTGTTCTATGGCCAAGTTGGTCAATTTAAAGGTTCTAAGGTCGGTTGGTGCTTAATGACCCCTTAGAAGACCCATATTCTCCTCGTTCCAACACAAGGGATATCGGTACACCCTAACGTGCCACACCAACGTAGCTACTGCTTCAACCGTATCGGTCTACGCCGAACAGTTCCCTCACAGTTTATTGCTACTTACCTAAAGGGTATCCCCCAGATACGGGTTAGGATCTATAGTAACTCCGATTCAAACCCACAAATATAAAGCATACAAGTCAAGCAATTGAAAACATTATGATGAACTATTCCTAAGGTACACCCCACTTATAGAATATTCCCCAACAGAGTCACCAATTATGTGATACGGTGGGAAAGAACTGACTGTTTTTTGGAATGCTGATTTGCGTTTTGCGTTTGTTTTCACAAAATGTCGCGGTAAGCAAGAGTCGCCACCGACTTTTCTTTTATCCAACAAGGAAAGGAAAAAATCACAGAAAAATTCCTTTTTCGAGATATTTCTCGGGTTCGGGGGGTTGATTATAGAAAGGGAAGGTGTTAGCACCCTTTCTATCTGTGGTTACCCACGGGCTCTTAGGTACTTGCTCAATTATTTTCAAAATTGATTTCTTTGTGCTTGTGGGTTTGAAAAAGTTTTTGTTTTGAAACTTCGATTTAACTCTTGCTTCTGTCTTCAAGAGTATATGAAGTGTTTTTGAAAACTTTGTTCGAAAAAGTGTAAGTGTAAAAAAGATTTTATTTTTTGAAAGAGCAAGTACTTAAGAACCATCTACCTACTCGAAAAAGGAATCGTTCCATGCTATCTTCCTTTAGACAATGTTATCCCCCTATTGATGAGTAGGTAGCATCGTCGTTGGAGTTTAAGGGTCAATTCGAATAAGGGACATGCGATCACTAAAGCAACGTTAGGACGCCTTAGCGGTAACCCTAATGTCTTAGATCATTTTATCCGAGGCAACCGTTTCGAGGCAACTATGATCTTTGGACAAGAGGGCGACCTCTAAAACTTCCTATGCATAATGACCGCGTACGAAGGCAACCAAGTGAGGTGTACCCTAAGAGTGCGCATGTGCGAGTGTGTCGTTTTCAGTTAATTTTGTCTTTGTACATGTCAATGGTTGTGATACGGTGGGAGAACTTACTTGGGTTTTTGCGTTTGTTTTCGCACTTGTTCGGTTTAGCAAGAGTCGCCACCGACTTTTTATTTTGTCCTAAAGGAAAGGTTAAAAAAGCACAGGAAAAACCTTTTGAGATGTTCCGTGGGTTCGGGGGGTAGATTATGAAAAGGGAAGGTATTAGCACCCTTTTCATCCATGGTTATCCATGGGCTCTTAGTTACTTGGTTTTTAGATCACTTGCCTTGATTTTCGATTGCTTGAAATTGTGGTGTGTGTGTTTTTGAAAATGTTTTTGAAAAAGACGCCTTTGTTTCGGCAACCGTTGTAATGACTCGTGTTTGAGTATATACAAGGGTGTGTATCTTTTCGAAAAGATGTTTCAAATGTTTTTGGAAGTTTGTTTTGAAAGTGTTTGTGAAGTGTGGTTTTGAAAAGGAGGCAAGTGTTTTTGCAAGATTGATCCCAAGTAACTAAGAGTTTTGTCTACCCCTATTGTACTCAAAGGTTTTCTCTATGTTTTCAACCCCTTTTTAACAATTTTGTTCCACCATTGAATTTGGTGGACAATCTTGCGTTTAGGATGTTTAACGGGACAGGCGCGGGTCATCGTATGGACCATGAATGCAATGGTGCCAAGTGTCTTTGGCAATTTGCTTGAAGGGACTTGATCATTTTGATAGGCAACTTTCGAAAGCGTCATCGAGGGACTTATGATCATTTGAATTGTTTTGCCAAAGAAACTCGACGTGCAAGCATGGCCCATTTTGGAAGGCAACATGTGGGATTACCCTAGGGGGTGCAAGTGTGATTGTGTATTGATTTCATGTACTTGTCTTGTATTAGGTTATCTAGCGTTTGATTTTATGTACATACAAACCCTAGGTCTAACCATGGTATAATTTGAAAGCGATAAATTGCAGGAATTTAAAGTCTACGCTATTACAAATGAGTATCCGGGAGTGGGGGTACAAGTATACACAAATGGGGATGGGACTTAAATAATTACAACCCAATCGAATTGCGATCAAATGTAATATGTATCATGTATAGAAATGTATAAGAATAGCAAATGTATAATGTATCAATGTAAGTGTGTAAGTGTATGTGTAAATGTATTAGGTTTATTTACAAGTTGCGAAATGTTAAGAAAATTAAGTATTGTTAACTTAATGAAAAGAATTAAATATTTTGTTTATTTAATTTTTGTAGTCTTGTATTTTTGTTTAATATGTACAAAATAAGAAAATTTAACAAAGGAAAAGAAAAAGTTTTAAGAAAAAGTATTTCTTTAAAAAATCTATTTTTCTTATGTATTAACACTCATGTATTTTAATAAAGTATTTTTATGTATTAATGTGTTTTAATTAGTGATTTGTGTATAAAGGGATTTATATATACAAAAGAAAATTAAGGTAAAAATCTATTAATCTAATTAACCCTAAATTTCATGTAAAGAAAGTTTTATATAAAATAAATAAAAAGAATTAAGGTGATTTTATTTACAAATAAGATTAGGTTAGTTTAAAATTGTAGGAAAAAAAGGATAAGTAAAAAAAAGGTTAGCTTAAGTACAAAAAGAGGGAATGGGCCTAAAGGGCTTAATCAGAATTAGAAGTCAAAGGGGGGTGCCAATTTAAAACGTATTTGGGCCTTATGCACTTTGAACGGGTTATGGCCCAAGGCTTGGAACAATAATTTGTTTGGGGTTTCAGGGTTATTGTTTCAATTGGGAATGCGCTAGGGTTTGTGAGAACGGCGCCGTCATCCATTCGTTTCGTTCATTCCTCTGTCTCCTTCACCTCTCAAGCCAAAACGTCCAGAACAGAACCCTTTGCCCCAAAGCCACCAGCGCCATCATTCATCTTCATCCTCACGCTCACTCAAACGGAGGTAACAAAAAGGTTATGACTTTCTCGCTTACGTCTTAAGGTTTTCGTTAATCCCTTATTGCATGTTTAGTTTTTGTGATTATTGATTCTGATTAAGCTTTGTTATTGTTTGTTATTGAGGTGTATGAAAGGAAAGAGGTACTGCCTTTTGGAGACGGAGGAGGAGATGGGGTCGGGGGTGCTGTGGCGGCTTAACGACGAGGGGCGGTGATGACGAGCGTTTGAGCTAGTTTGGGAACCCTGGTATTTCGTGTTTTCTTTCGGTTTGATGATGATAATGAAAACCTGGCTTTAATGTCTTTTTTTTTTCTTCTTGCTTGCTTGTTGTATGCTTGCTAAACGTTACTCAGTGAAGGGCCTTAGGTTCTGAGAGTTTGGCACTTGCTTTGCTGGGTTTCACTTCTTTTCTTTTTCCAATTAATTTTCCTGTTGATATGCTTTGATGCCTGGATATTGTTGAGTGTACTGAATATGCTCGCCCTGTGATGAGGTCTCCTCTGAGGGTTTGTGTCGCCTTAAACGCTTCTTCTTTCTTCTATTAGCCTCACTTCTGCTTACGTATGCTTGTTGATTAAACCAATGATGAGCTCTTTTGAGTTCTGAGGGCTTTGTTGGGTTTGGAAACTGGTTTAGGCTTTTGCTGGTTAATGGCTTTTGCTACAGACTTTATGGCTTTTGCTTGATGAAGGCTTTGAAAGGCTTTTCATATAGGTAAGGCCTTGGTAGAGTTTGATACTTTACTGGTTTACGCAGGTTGAGGGTAGTTTGGATAAAAAATTATCTGGAAAGGTTTTTTCTTTGACAAGTTTAATGCTGGACAATTTGATTTGTTTATGCTGGTTTTGAACTTGACAGTTCAAGTTTTTGGCTTCTGGTTCATGGCTATGTCTTTGAGGTTTGTTGAATGCAGGTTTATTGTTGTGAACTGGTTTTCTGATTCAGGTTTTGAGGTTTGTGGAGGTTATGGCTATTTAAACTCGAAAGGCTTCAGGCTAGACAGTTTGTGGTTCCAGCAGGTTGTAAGGTTTTCTTGCAGGGTGTCTGAGGCTTGAGCTTTTGTTATGTTTTTGTAGGAGGTTTGAACAGGTTTATGCGTTAGCAGGTTTTTTGATGGCCTTGGGCTTGATGACAGTCTTGACTGTTAAGCTTGAGGCTTGTACACAGTTTTTGGCTGTTTTAAGCTTGAGGTCTTGGTTTTGACAGGTTGGGTTTTGATGGTTCTGTTTTGTTTGTAATTTCTCCCCTCCCCTACTGTTTCATTGCAGTTTTGTTTTTATATATCTTGTCCTCATGCCTAAACCTGTAAGCCTATTCTTTTCCTCTCTTCTTCTCTCTCCAGTACAAATTAAAACATTAAATAATGTTATGTTTGTACTTTATTCTGAAAAGGCAATGCTGGAAAATGATGAAAATAGGAGGTTACTTGCACTTGTTGCTTTGTTTTGCATACTTTATGTACCTCTTCCATATTGCCTGCTTCTTTGTGATACTTTGATATCTTTGACATCTTTTTGGCAGCTTGTGGAAAGTTTGAACTTGGAACTTTGTAGTTCAGTTTGAACTTTCATAGTGGTACATGCTGTTGGAGACTTTTTGGACTATGCAACTTTGTTTGACCCCTTTTGAATTTGTGCATTTTACAACTTTGTGCATTTCATGTTTGGCAAGCAATATTCATCCCTCTTTGTGAACCGGGAGAAATCCCGTGATTTGCAGAGAGGGCTAACTGATTCCAGTCAGTTGCCTTTAATGATGAACCCAAATTAACTGTTTGCTTTTAATTATCTGCTATTGACTTTTTCTTTTGTTTCTTATTCTTTGCAGATAAGATCAAATGAGGCAGAGGGAGCAAGGGATGGAAGATGAAGACTTAGGAAAACTTAGAAAAATTAGGATAGTTTTATTTCAAATTTAATTATTTGTAAACATTTATTATTATGAATACTTTGCAAATACTGTATTCAAACAACAATTGTAACGAATAATTAAAAGATGAATAAAATCCAATTTTTATCAGTTAATTCCTTTTCTCCTTTTCAATTATTTATTTTATTATTTATAATTCTAAAATTATAATAAATGGAAATAAATTCCAATTATCCTAACTTAGAATAAATAAACAATTAAATAAACATTGGTTTTAGCATCGATCGATTAATAAACCTGGCGCTTCAACAATCTAAAGCAATGCACAGTCAATCACAACAACTGCCCAAATGTCTTTTCTCTTAATGATTCAATCCAACACTGCAAATTCAATCCAAATGTTTCAGTCCACATCTCAGAATAACTTGACAAGCACTGTAGAATTAATTCTTTCTGAGAATGCGCGCACAAAAACCCTAGTTCCTGATCAAATTCCAAGGAAGCGTTCGCCTGATCAAAACCTGAGCCGAAATCAACCAAACCCTAAGAAAACTGTATGAACTGTTCCAGAGCCATGAAAACCCTAATTTTGCCTGACTGATAAGAAAAGTCTGTTTGACTGAATCTTATGCCAATCTGAAAAATCAGGAAAAGCCTGAAACTGCGATTTCTTGTGGAAAAATGCGAGAGCAAATTTTGGGGTACAACAGTTGCCCCTGTTCAATCTTCTTGGACCTGAAGAGTTAGATTGGCAAGTTTGCCTTTCGCGACTCGAGGGTAAAAGGAGATTGGACACTAGAGTGCCCAGAAAATTTGCACTCGGTAATGTGATGGTAGAGGGAATGGGCTTAAAGATGCCATTTGGTGATGGGCTTAAAGATGCCATCTAGTGACTGCTGGTAGGAGGATGGGCTTATAGATGCCATCTGGAAATGTTGAACTGCATGTCCTTGGTGAGTGGACGAGTATCAGAAAGGTATCCATGTTTTGGAACGTCTCTGAACTGGGGGTCTGAACAAGCAATAGATTGTCATCCATGTTTGGAGAATCCGTAAACTGTTTTCGGGAGTTGAAACTGAATAAGAAATAGAGCAGCATCCGTTGTTGGGAAGCGTCCGTAAACTGTTTTCAAAAGTTGCATCTGAGCAAGTGCTAGATTAACATCCGGTGTTGGGAAGAATCTGTGAACTGTTTTCAGAAGTCTTGAAGTTGAGAAGGAACCGGTGTAGGGTTTCCTGATGACGAGTCCGTGTGAAACTGCGTCTGGATGAATCTGGAATAAGTATCAGAATGTCGCCGTGTTTGGGTCACATCTGAACTATTTCTGGATGAATCTCGGAAGATGATGGTCTTTGTCTGTTGACTGCTCTTTCCTGAAAAGGTAAAGAGTTAGATGTATGCAATGTCATGATGCGTGATGCAATGTATGTTATATCAATGTTTATGATATGAATGTGATGAATGCGCATGTAAGCTGATGAGCTATCTTGCTGAGGATAGATGAATCCTGGATGGCTGAAGATAAAAGAATCTTGACTGCTGCTGGGGAGAACCAATCCTTGGCTGCTGCAGGGGAGGGCAAGAATCTTCTGATTGTTGAAAATGAGAAGTCTTGGGACCACCGTTGGGGAATCAGAAGCTTGGGTTGTATGCCAAACTACTGGGGAATTCCTGTCTTGAGGAGATCTTCACCGGAGAATATTCGAATATTCTGTGAGGAACTGAGAATGAGAGTCTTCACTCTGCTTGGGGATTGATAGTTGGAAGTTTTAGCTCCGCTGGGGATTGATAGTTGGAAGTTTTAGCTCCGCTGGGGATTTTGAAACTTGACTCTGAGGGGAATTAGATTCTGGAAGTCTTTGACTGGGGATTGCAAGAATCTTCTGATTGCTGCAGATGTTGGTCTGGAATAAGTTACTGAATGTCGCCATCTCTGGGTCATATCTTGAACTATCTCTAGAAGAAAATTTGAATAAGTTATAGAATGTCACCAAATCCTAGGTCACATCTTGAACTATATCTGGAATGAAATCTGAATGAGTTATAGAATGTCGCCAAATCTGGGTCACATCTTGAACTATATCTGGAAGCAAATCTGAATGTGTTATAGAATGTCGCCAAATCTGGGTCACATCTTGAACTATATCTGGAAGCAAATCTGAATGAGTTATAGAATGTCGCCAAATCTGGGTCACATCTTGAACTATATTTGGAAGCAAATCTGAATGTGTTATAGAATGTCGCCAAATCTGGGTCACATCTTGAACTATATCTGGAAGCAAATCTGAATGAGTTATAGAATGTCGCCAAATCTGGGTCACATCTTGAACTATTTCTAGATCTTGATTTTGTTGAGGGTCAGAAATTGGGAGTTTTAATTGCCCGTTATTCTGTTGGTGGTTGTAATTTCCAGCAGGTGATGAAGGAATTGTTGAACACTTTTTGGGATTCGAATGCCCTAAGTGATGATGAATGAGTCTTGAATCAGATTACTCTGCGAATTGAGAGATTTCTTGAAATCTTGACTGGACTGCCCCAGGTTAACTGAATTTTGAAAGATCTGTTGAAACCTTGACTGGACTGCCCCAGGTTAACTGAACTTTGAAAGATCTGTTGAAACCTTGACTGGACTGCCCCAGGTTAACTGGATGGTGCCATGTCATGCCCCTTGTTGATAGGAGATTTGTCGTTGGAAGTGTCATCCTTTTGAAGTGATTTTGTTCGCTGAGAGAGTTTTCGTTCCTCCGAACATTCGCTGTATGAATTTCTTCGCTGTCAAACAAATAGTCAAATGCAGACAGTGATATTCAAGCAATGCAAAGTTTATGTTTGTCTCAAAGTTTTGCAAAATGCGTTTTTTAGCAGAAAACTTTTTATAAGACAAGTCAACACAAGATTTAGAGCAAAGCCTTACAGGAGTCAGGATACCTTTTGAAACAGTATGCTTTCGAACTAACCCATGCTTCAATTAGGACTTTTGAAGGGTTGTAACGTGGCTTGGTTCACGGTTTAAGAAACAAAGGATAAAGGCTCAAAGTATATTTGTACCCACCCGCTCTTCGTGATGTTCTTCACACCTAAGCTCAGTTAATTGTGCGTCGCACTCTGTTTTGAGTTTGGAACGACCTTTTGGGTGATGGTTCACCAATTGAATTTGGGAGACAGTCATCATCTCCTTTTTCTTTTGCAACATTTTTCATGTTGTTGAGGATTTGTAATGACCTCTCTATTTTGATTTTGATTTTTTATCCCTAACTTTTTCCTGACTGTTCCCGTTTTTGAGATCGCAGTCAGCGGGATGCCCTAGCTTTCTTAAGCCTCCTTTACAGGTTTTGGCTTGGTGGGCTATTCTCCTTTGAGAGATTGACTGCCTATATGATAGGGAACCATCACTGTCTTTTGATTCCAAGGGAATGCTTTTTCTTTTTTGACGTCGTTCATTGTGTTACGAACTGAGAGTTTGCGACTTCAATGCGCATTTTCTTTTGAATTAACTGAGATACTACCCTGCCCCGGGTTTATATCAAAGGTTTTGATTGTTTAGAACAGAAAACTCCTACTTCTTTGGCTCGAAGGGGTTGACTAGGGATTATCTTCCTTATAACTCCAGTGTTGGGGAAGTGAAAGAAATGCCTGTACATCATCAGCAAGGTCTGTTCAAAAGCATACTGTATGAGATTATGGTATTGTTTCGTCATCCTCCCTCTAAAGGCTTGTAGCTTTTTATCAAGAGTTAAATATCATAAAGAAAGCATAAGAGTAGTGAAAACGAATGGATGAATTCAAGACAAACATATGCAATGCATTAATGAAACAGAGTTTGACATTAGAAGAAAATTGTTTGAATAACAAAAGATTACAACTTTGAAAGCAAAATGAAACAAACACAATCTCAATGAGCTGGCATGGGAGCAGTGATCATGCTGGGGCCTCTGGAGGACCAAACTCAATCTCCTTGGCATCGATCATGTCTTGGATCTTGTTCTTCAGAGGCCAACAGTTGTCGGTGTCGTGTCCCGGACTGTCAGAATGGTATGCACACCTTTCATTGGGATGATAGGTAGGAGCAGAAGTATTTGGGTTCCGAAGAGGAGCCCTCAATGTAATCAGATCCCTTTTCAACAAGTGTTGCAGTGCTTGAGACAGTGGCATGTTGATGTTGGTGAACTGCCTCTTAGGTGCGACTTCCTTGCACTGATGCCCCTGCCTTTGCTGAGTAGGTGTAGGATTAGAGATCAGGATTGCCCCTACATGTTGGTCATGACGACCCTTTTGACTGCTTGCGACATTGGACTCCTTCTTTCCGTTGTAGGGAATTATCTGAGTATCTGAGGATGTAGCTCCTTGGATCTTTCCACTTTTGATGCCAGCTTCGACCCTCTCGCCGGTCAGTATTAGCTCGGTGAACCCGGTTGAGGAGCTTCCAATTAAGTGATTAAAGAAAGGCCCCATCAACGTCCCCATGAAGATGTCAATCAGCTCTCTGTCAGGGGGTTGCACCCTGCCAGCCAAATCTCCCCACTTTTGGGCATATCCCTTGAAGCTCTCGTCGGAACCCATGGTCATGCTCTGCAATTGCACACGAGTTGGTGCAAGATCAGCATTATACTGATACTGCTCATAGAAAGCAAAAGCTAAGTCCTTCCAGGTGTGGATGCGAGAACTCTCCAATTGATAGAACCACTCGAGTTGAGCTCCTACCAGGCTTTCTTGGAAGAAATGGATCCAAAGCCTTGGATCAGCTGTGTATGGTTGAATCTTGCGAACATAAGACTTTAGATGCATCTTAGGGCAAGAGACTCCATCGTACAGAGTAAAGGAAGGGACTTTGAACTTTGGAGGGATGACCGATCCAGGAACCAGACCCATGTCTCCTAGATCCAAGCCAGGTATTTGTTGGATCTCCATAGCATTGAGGCGATCCTCCAACTCTTTGTACTTGTCATCAGCGGGAGGATATTGTTCCTCGGAGTAGTCAGCTTCAGCTTCATCAATCTCCACATTGTGGTCTTCTTCAAGACTATCCCCTATGTTGGATGGAGTTACAAGGTACAGGGTCTTAGGTCTTCTTCTCAAGTTCAGGATGCCGGCTGCCTTCTTGGACTTCTTCTTCTTGTCTTTGAGAAGAAGAGCAGTCAGATCTTCTTTCCCTTTACCCATAGCCAGCAGCATTTGTTGGAATTGAGCATTTTGAGCTTGAAGATCTTTCACTGTTTGTTCCATATCCATCTTACTGAAATAAACAGTAGGAAGAATAAGGAGACCTGTATGGGAGAAACCTGTTATGCAATGATATGTGTGATATATATGCAATGTTTTCAAGGATCTCTTGGGGTAAACACAAGAGAATGTTAGAGGTTGAACTTCGATCTTTGATTGGAGAACTTTGCACCGGTGGATGTCTCTCCACGAGAATCAAGCTCACCATGTCAAGTGGGTCATAGCCCCTGATTCAAGTCGTTGTACTTGATCTTTGATGGCATCTGTTTAGAGGAGAAAACCTCTTACCCCTTGATAGACGTCTAGTTCAACGTAACCCTGCATCAAAAGAACCCTCGAGATCCTTGAAATGGTTATTGAAAATGCCATGGTATGACGTCATGATGTTATGTACATGCATGCAAAAGCAAATAAGTGTATATACAGGTAATCATATTCACACAAAGCATACAAGTCTTTTAGGTTTAGGCTTGCATGGGGTTGTAGGTAAGTACCCTCTTGAAGTTAGTTGGCTCATCCTGTCCTAAAATAGAAACCGGGTTCTAAGGAGCTCAATATCATTGGATTGTTTTCTGTGTTCATTGTTTTGATTTAGCCACTTAACTGGCGACCAAAATATTCCAAGAAAACAACCCTCAATGAGTGTAGTGTCGAGTATCTACCAACTTCGGACTGCACCAAAGTCGGTCATCTCACTACCCCTAAGAAAGGCTAGGATGGACAAGTAAGGTTCTAAGAGTTCGTTAGTGCTTCACGACATCACTCAGCGGCCCCGTACTCTCCTTGATTGAACTCAAGGGTTACCGGTACTCACAAATATGTCACACTAACATAGCTTACTTCTTCAACCGTGTCGGTATACCCCGCACAGTTCCCTCACAGTTTTTTTTGCTATTTACCTAAAAAGGTGCCCCAAATCCGGGTGTAGGATTTACAACAAACCCAAACAAGAACCCAAAAGATAAAGCAATCAAGTCAATCAAAGCAAGAATGTAAAGGTGATCTAAACCCTTAAGGTAACCCCACTTTTAAAGGAGTCCCCAGCAGAGTCGCCAGTTCTGTGATATGGTGGGAGAACTGACTTGGGTTTTTGCGTTTGTTTTCGCACTTGTTCGGTTTAGCAAGAGTCGCCACCGACTTTTTATTTTATCCTAAAGGAAAGGTTAAAAAAGCACAGGAAAAACCTTTTGAGATGTTTCGTGGGTTCGGGGGGTAGATTATGAAAAGGGAAGGTATTAGCACCCTTTTCATCCATGGTTATCCATGGGCTCTTAGTTACTTGGTTTTTAGATCACTTGCCTTGATTTTCGATTGCTTGAAATTGTGATGTATGTGTGTGTTTTTGAAAATGTTTTTGAAAAAGACGCCTTTGTTTCGGTAACCGTTGTAATGACTCGTGTTTGAGTATATACAAGGGTGTGTATCTTTTCGAAAAGATGTTTCAAATGTTTTTGGAAGTTTGTTTTGAAAGTGTTTGTGAAGTGTGGTTTTGAAAAGGAGGCAAGTGTTTTTGCAAGATTGATCCCAAGTAACTAAGAGTTTTGTCTACCCCTATTGTACTCAAAGGTTTTCTCTATGTTTTCAACCCCTTTTTAACAATTTTGTTCCACCATTGAATTTGGTGGACAATCTTGCGTTTAGGATGTTTAACGGGACAGGCGCGGGTCATCGTATGGACCATGAATGCAATGGTGCCAAGTGTCTTTGGCAATTTGCTTGAAGGGAATTGATCATTTTGATAGGCAACTTTCGAAAGCGTCATCGAGGGACTTATGATCATTTGAATTGTTTTGCCAAAGAAACTCGACGTGCAAGCATGGCCCATTTTGGAAGGCAACATGTGGGATTACCCTAGGGGGTGCAAGTGTGATTGTGTATTGATTTCATGTACTTGTCCTGTATTAGGTTATCTAGCGTTTGATTTTATGTACATACAAACCCTAGGTCTAACCATGGTATAATTTGAAAGCGATAAATTGCAGGAATTTAAAGTCTACGCTATTACAAATGAGTATCCGGGAGTGGGGGTACAAGTATACACAAATGGGGATGGGACTTAAATAATTACAACCCAATCGAATTGCGATCAAATGTAATAGTATCATGTATAGCAATGTATAAGAATAAAAAATGTATAATGTATCAATGTAAGTGTGTAAGTGTATGTGTAAATGTATTAGGTTTATTTACAAGTTGCGAAATGTTAAGAAAATTAAGTATTATTAACTTAATGAAAAGAATTAAATATTTTGTTTATTTAATTTTTGTAGTCTTGTATTTTTGTTTAATATGTACAAAATAAGAAAATTTAACAAAGGAAAAGAAAAAAGTTTTAAGAAAAAGTATTTCTTTAAAAAATCTATTTTTCTTATGTATTAACACTCATGTATTTTAATAAAGTATTTTTATGTATTAATGTGTTTTAATTAGTGATTTGTGTATAAAGGGATTTATATATACAAAAGAAAATTAAGGTAAAAATCTATTAATCTAATTAACCCTAAAGTTCATGTAAAGAAAGTTTTATATAAAATAAATAAAAAGAATTAAGGTGATTTTATTTACAAATAAGATTAGGTTAGTTTAAAATTGTAGGAAAAAAAAGGATAAGTAAAAAAAAGGTTAGCTTAAGTACAAAAAGAGGGAATGGGGCTAAAGGGCTTAATCAGAATTAGAAGTCAAAGGGGGGTGCCAATTTAAAACGTATTTGGGCCTTATGCACTTTGAACGGGTTATGGCCCAAGGCTTGGAACAATTACTTGTTTGGGGTTTCAGGGTTATTGTTTCAATTGGGAATGCGCTAGGGTTTGTGAGAACGGCACCGTCGTCCATTCGTTTCGTTCATTCCTCTGTCTCTTTCACCTCTCAAGCCAAAACGTCCAGAACAGAACCCTTTGCCCCAAAGCCACCAGCGCCATCGTTCATCTTCATCCTCACGCTCACTCAAACGGCGGTAACAAAAAGGTTATGACTTTCTCGCTTACGTCTTAAGGTTTTCGTTAATCCCTTATTGCATGTTTAGTTTTTGTGATTATTGATTCTGATTAAGCTTCGTTATTGTTTGTTATTGAGGTGTATGAAAGGAAAGAGGTACTACCTTTTGGAGACGGAGGAGGAGATGGGGTCGGGGGCGCTGTGGCGGCTTTACGGCGAGGGGCGGTGATAACGAGCGTTTGAGCTAGTTTGGAAACCCTGGTATTTCGTGTTTTCTTTCGGTTTGATGATGATAATGAAAACCTGGCTTTAATGTCTTTTTCTTTCTTCTTGCTTGCTTGTCGTATGCTTGCTAAACGTTACTCAGTGAAGGGCCTTAGGTTCTGAGAGTTTGGCACTTGCTTTGCTGGGTTTCACTTCTTTTCTTCTTCCAATTAATTTGCCTGTTGATATGCTTTGATGCCTGGATATTGTTGAGTGTACTGAATATGCTCGCCCTGTGATGAGGTCTCCTCTGAGGGTTTGTGTCGCCTTGAACGCTTCTTCTTTCTTCTCTTAGCCTCACTTCTGCTTACGTATGCTTGTTGATTAAACCAATGATGAGCTCTTTTGAGTTCTGAGGGCTTTGTTGGGTTTGGAAACTGGTTTAGGCTTTTGCTGGTTAATTGCTTTTGCTACAGACTTTATGGCTTTTGCTTGATGAAGGCTTTGAAAGGCTTTTCATATAGGTAAGGCCTTGGTAGAGTTTGATACTTTACTGGTTTACGCATGTTGAGGGTAGTTTGGATAAAAAATTGTCTGGAAAGGGTTTTTCTTTGACAGGTTTAATGCTGGACAGTTTGATTTGTTTATGCTGGTTTTGAACTTGACAGTTCAAGTTTTTGGCTTCTGGTTCATGGCTATGTCTTTGAGGTTTGTTGAATGCAGGTTTGTTGTTATGAACTGGTTTTCTGATTCACCTGAGCCGAAATCAACCAAACCCTAAGCAAACTGTATGAACTGTTCCAGAGCCATGAAAACCCTAATTTTGCCTGACTGATAAGAAAAGTCTGTTTGACTGAATCTTATGCCAATCTGAAAAATCAGGAAAAACCCGAAACTGCGATTTCTTGTGGAAAAATGCGAGAGCAAATTTTGGGGTACAACAATGGTTATCTAAGTTTATTTTAGGTTAAACATCCATTCTTGTCATGCATACCTATTATCAAACATCTAACAATTATGAGTTGCGGAAATTAAATTGCGGAAATTTAACTAACTATTACAAGGCGTCGGGTATTTACATCGCCAAAAGCAACCCTTTGAAATTTAAATGCGGAAAATAAATAAAACAATAAAAATAATTAAATGGTCCTAATTATCTATTACATTCCGGGAACAAATACAAATATGATATAAAATGGATCGTGTGCGGGAAATTAAGTCGAGTGCGAGTTCTAGGGTTTTGACCCTTTGTTATTTAAAGAAAAGATTTTTTTTTGTTTGTTTTTGAATTAAGAAAGAAATTAATCTAAGTTAATTATTAAATTAAATAAATTAACTAATTAATGAAAATAAATATTTTTGGGTTTTTTGTTATTTAAAGAAAGAAATAAAATTGATCAATGTTAATAAAAACCTAATTATGTCTAAGTTAATTTGATTATTTACAAAATATATTAAAGTTATCCTAATTAAAACTAAATTAATATAATTAGTATTTATTAATAAAAATTAAAATTTGGTTTTAATGAAGAAAAATATTTTTTGGTTTTAATTTTATAAAGAAAAATATTTGATTGGTTAGTGATTAAATAAAAACAATAAATAAATAATCAAAACAAAAATAAAATAGAAATATAGAGAGATAGGGGGTGTTGTACCCCAAAATTTTCCCTCGCATTTTACCACAATAAATCTCAGCTTCAGGCATTTCCTGATTTTTCAAACTGGCTCAAGAATCGGTCAAACAGACGTTTCTCGTCAGTCAGGACACAATTAGGGTTTACTGATTTTCAGGGCTTTGGATTGTTTCACACAATTGGCTTAGGGTTTTGGTTGGTTCTGGCTCAATTTTGATCAGGCGAATGTTCATTGGCATTTAATCAGGAATTAAGGTTTTATGGGCATATTCTCAGAAAGATTAAAATTCCACAGCACTTTGCAAGTTATTCCAAGATTCGGGTTGAATTCGCATTGTTTTGATTTAATCAGTAAAAGAGGCATTTGTTTGAATTCACATTAGTTAATTTGAGCCAGTCAAAAGAAATATGCAGTTTGGATTTACAGCGCTTGGTAAGAAATCAGTAAGAAAGGATTGCGTCTGATCAGTTATTGCATTTGACTGTGCGTTACTTTGGATGATGGAGACGTCAAGTTCATTTATTTTGATCAACTAAGAATCAATGTTTAGTTGATTATTTATGGTTCTAAGAATTAAATATCTGGAATTTAATTTTCATTTATTTTAATTTAAGGAACCATGAATAATAAGTAAATAATTGAAAAGGAATTGAAAAGAATTAAATGAATCAATAGAATTTTTATTTCATATTTAATATTTGTTACAATTATTATTTGGATACAAGTATTTATTTACGAAGTATTTAAAATAATAATAGTGTACAAAAATTAAATTGAAAATAAAAACTATCCTATTTTTCTAAAAAAACATTTTCTAAGTCCCTAATTCTTCATTCTTCACTTCGCTCCGGTGCTCCATTTTTCACCTGCAAAAGAAAAGAGAAAAGTCAAAAAGCAGATAAAATAATAAACAACAGGAGAAATTCATCATTAAGGGCCATTGATTGGGATCAGTTAACCCTCTCTGCAAATCACGGGATTTCTCCCGGTTCACAAAGAGGGAAGAATTTTTATGCAAAGTTGAAAAAATGCAAAGTGTCAAATGCATAAGTGCAAAATGTCAAACTGCATAGTTCAGAAACAAGTTCAAACCCAACTGAAAAAATGCAAAGTGCAATTTACTGTCAAAATGCCAAGAAGTCTACTCAAAGCTGTCAAGTTACTGCACAAGGATATCAAAGAAGATAAAAAAAGTACAAAAGCTGTCAAAGAAAAGATAAAGAATGCAGAGGAAATCTATTATGCAAGCAAGCTTCACTTTTCATCATTTCCCAATGGCCACTTTCAGAATTAGGTACAGCACAAGCATATTAAAATATTTAAACTGTACTGAGAGAGAGAAAAAGAAGAGATAAGATGCAGGTTTTCAGGCTTTAGGCAGGCATAGATAGGAAGGAAAAAATATACAAAAGAAAAAACACAGTAGGATAAGTAGAGAGAGCAGAAACCAAACACAAGAGGATATATACAAACTGCTAAGCATTAAAAAGGAGGGGCCTAAAAACCTCATAACCTGTCAAGCCAATAAACCAGTTAACCTGCAAATGGTCTGAAAACTCAAAACTCAAAACTGTCTAAACCTCATACCTGCATTAACCTAAACCAAGCATAAAACCTGCTAAGGCCATCAACCAGAAAAAGAGGCCATACCAGCATAAAACCTGCTAAGCATTTTAAACCTGTAAAACACCTAAAACCTGAAGCACAACCTTCCTGAACCATACTAAAACCTGCTGCCTGCATTAGCCTGAACCTGCAATAAGCCATACCAATATACAAACCTGCAAGAGAACCAATTAAAAGCCTAACCACATAACTCCTGTCAAACAATAACCTGCCTTAAACCAGCACAGTCCTTAGCCTAAAATGAAGCAAAACATGAAAAACCTGCATTAGCCTTGTCACCATCAAGCCTCAAGCCTTACCATTTTGCAAAACCAGCATAAGCCCCTGTAAGACCAGTTCACCCAACACCTAAACCATTCAATCCAAGCATATACCAGTCACAAACTCAGGCCCTCAGAACCTTAAGTTCTTCATTGGGCAAGCAATAAATATTCCAACAGGCAAGTTCAAGGCAACAAAGGCAACTAAACCCTAGGCCTCAGAAACTCTTCATCATAGGCCACAAACATTCAAGGCAAGCATACGGATGTGTTAAGGCAAAAGAGAAGGAGAAAATCAAAGGTAACCAAACCCACAAACCCTCAGATGTACATCATCATAGGGTGTTTCAGAAGCACGTTCTAAGTAAGCAAGCAGAATAAGGCAACCAAGGCAACACAAGTCAGAAGAGGAGAGAAACGTTCAAGACCACAAACATTCAAGGCAAGCATACGGAGTTATCAAGGCAACACAAGTCAGAATAAGAGGAAAAGCAATAAAGCAACACAAGAAGGCAAGTTCAGGGCAACTGTAAGAGAAGAGGAAAAGCAGTAGGCCACTCAAAGCAAGTCCAAGGCAACACAAGTCAGAAGAAGAGGAAAAGTAACAGGCAAGCCTCAGTAAACACATCAGTGGCCAACATAAACTATCAAACTCAGGGAAGCATCAAAAGCAACAAGTATACAGTGGCGAAAAGGAGAAGAAGAAAAGAAGACTATATCAAGCTTTCAGTTCAGATCATCATAAAGCTTAAGAAAAGTACAGAAATACCAAGCATCGTTCAAGCAAGCCCTTCGCCATCCAGCCTCCGAGCACTTCCACCATTCCTCCCTCCAAACGAAAGGTAGTCCAATTCTCTCCCCTTTTCCTTTTAATCCTCGTTAAACAAACACAAAAATCAAAACTTAATCAAATACGCAGAAAATCACAAGCATGCAAGAACTAAAACAAACCCTAACGAATCAAATTGATTACCGAATTCTGTCGCCTCAACGCTATCGTTGGAGGGAAGGGGAAATGGAGATCGCTGGTGGCTGAGGCAAAAGGCTCATGCTGGACACTCAAGAACGGATGAAGAAGATGAAACTCAAACGAATGCCGCCGCTATTCCAAAACCTAAGCGCATGACCAACTGAGTACCAAAACAATAAACCCTAAAAAACCCAACGCTTGCACTGTGGGCCTTGCCCGTTTCTGAGTACCCAAGGTCCATTTTAAAAAAAGGTTTTAAACTCTTTTCTTTATAAAACAAACATTGTTCTTGTTAATTAATTTAACCCCTTTTTAAACAAGTATTTTATTAATAACTTAATACTAACTTTCCTCTATAACATTTTTTAAAAAGTACTTTTTCTCTAACTTAATTTTTACAACAAAACTTTAATAATAAAAATACATTTTCATTGCACCATATAATAAATATTGAAATTACTTTTCATTTAATTTGTTTATAATAAATATTGAAAATACTTTTCATTTAATTTGTACATAACAATTAAGAATACATTTTTTCTACTTTTGTTTCTTGATATTTATTTAAACATACTTTTTTATAATGAATAAGGATACCATTTTTATGGCACCATATAATTAAATTTGAAAATACATTTTCCCTTTCTTTTTTAATTAAAACATTTTTGTACATAACAAATGAAAAATACTCTTTTTGTATACATAATTAAAACCTAGAAATATTTTCTTAAAACATCATTTTCATAATTTAATTAGGACTTAAAGCATTTAATTAAGACATTTTCTTTTGTGCATATTAAAGAAATATCAGATTATTAATTAAATAACCTTTTAAGTTCTTTAGGTTAAAATAATACTTAAGTACATGTCAAAGTTCACATTGTCGCACCTGTAAATAATCACATACGCATATACTTGTACACTTACACAACACAATACATTGCCCCTATACACATTTTTTTATCTTATATTTGTATATTCGTCATTTACATTTGATCGCAAATTAGATTTGGTTGTAACTTATTGGATACTATAAGTCCCATCCCCATTCATAAACTTGTACCCCCACTCCCGGATACTTATTCTGTAATAGCGTAGATTTTACATTTTCGCAATTTACCGCTTTCAATTATACCATGGTTAGACCTAGGGTTTGCATGTACATAAAATCAAACGCTAGGTAACCTAATGCAAGACAAATACATGAAATCAATACACAATCACACTTGCACCCTCTAGGGTAATCCCACATGTTGCCTTCCAAAATGGGCCATGCTTGCACGTCGAGTATCTTTGGCAAAACAAATTCAAATGATCATAAGTCCCTCGATGACGCTTTCGAATGTTACCTAAAACGGAATGATCATAGTCCCTTCAAAGCAAAATTACCAAAGACACTTGGCACCATTGCATTCATGGTCCATACGATGACCCGCGCCCGTCCCGAATAAACTTCCTAAACGCAAGATTGTCCATCAAATTCAATGGTGGAACAAAATTGTTAAAAAGGGTTTAAAACATAACAAAAACCTTTGAGTACAAAATAGGGTAGACAAAACTCTTAGTTACTTGAGATCAATTTTCAAAAACGCTTGCCTTCTTTTCAAAAAAACACAAATCCACAACACTTTCAAACAAACTCTCAAAACATTTTGAAACATCTTTTCGAAAAGATACACGCCTTTGTAAAATATTCGAGTAAAGAATTTTTATAAGGTTAGCCTAAGACAAGGAATCTCTTCAAAAACATTTTCAAACACACACACACACCACAATTTCAAGCAATCGAAAATCAAGGCAAGTGATCTAAAAAAACCAAGTAACTAAGAGCCCATGGATAACCATGGATGAAAAGGGTGCTAATACCTTCCCTTTTCATAATCTACCCCCCGAACCCACGAAATATCTCAAAAGGTTTTTGCTGTGCTTTTTTAACCTTTCCTTTAGGATAAAATAAAAAGTCGGTGGCGACTCTTTCTCAACCGCACAAGTGCGAATACGAACGCAAAACACTAGTCAGTTCTCCCACCGTATCACAGAACTGGCGACTCTGCTGGGGAATTTTTTAAAGTGGGGTTACCTTAGGGTTTAGATCACCTTTGTTTTCAATTGATTGCTTTGTTTGCTTTACATTTGTGGGCTTTGTATCGGAGTTTCATAGATCCTAACCCGGATCTGGGGAATACCCTGTTAGGTAGCATAATCTGTGAGGGACTTGTCCGGCGTATACCGACATGGGTGAAGCAGTGGCTACGTTGGTGTGGCGCCTTGGTCTGTACCGATATCCCTCGTGTTGAAACGGGGAGAATATGGGTCTTCCAAGGAGTCATTAAGCACCAACCGACCTTAGAACCCTAAATTGACCCAACTTGGCCATTAGAACAGTAGCAGTATGCTACGCTCATTGAGGCTAAACTCTCGCGATGGTTCCGGCCGCGAGAAAAGGTTGCGATGCTGGAGTTATGACCGATTGAGGGTAGCCAATGATTTGAGATCCTCTAGAACCCGGTTACTTTTGATAGGACAGGTTTTAACCAACGAACTGAAAGAGGGTAGTACCTGAACCTCATGCAAGCCTAAACCTAAGGACTTGTCTGCTTTGTGTGAATATGTTTTGCCTGTATATACACTCACTTGCTTGTGCATACATGTACATAACATCATGACATCATACCATAGCATTTTCAATAACCATTTCAAGGATCTCGAGGGTTCTTTTGATGTAGGGTTACGTTGAACCAGTCGTCTACCAAGGGGCAAGAGGTTTCTCCTCTAACGAATGCCAACCAAAGATCAAGTGCAACAACTTGAATCAGTGGCTATGACCCACTCGACATGGTGAGCTTGATTCTCGTGGAAAGACATCCACCGATACAAAGTTCTCCAAACAAAGATCAAGTACAACAACTTGAATCAGTGGCTATGACCCACTCGACATGGTGAGCTTGATTCTAGTGGAAGGACGTCCACCGGTGCAGAGATCTCCAATCCAAGAGCAAAGTTCAACCTCTAACATTTTCTTGTGTTTACCCCAAGAGATCCTTGAAAGCATGCATCCACATATCATGCATTGCATTTTGACAATCTTTCCTTTTTCAGGTTTCCTTACTCTCTTGCTGTTTATTTCAGCAAGAGATGGCCCTAGAAAGGTCTGTCAAAGACATTCAAGACCAGACTGCTCAGCTGCAGGAAATGTTCCTGAACTTGTCTCTAGGGCAAGAAGAGATGAAAGCTCTCCTCACCAAGGGCCTGGAGAATTCCAACAATGCCAGGAGTGATCAGCTTGCGGAGCTGCAGTTTGATCTGACAACCTTGAGGACCCAAGTGATGGGACAGTTGGTGGGCCAAATGGCTCTCATCCAAGACCTATCTCAAAGACAAGAGGAACTCAGAGTTCTTGTCCGCCAACTGCTTCCAAATAACCAACTGGGGCAAACATCTGAGGTCGAAGAGCAAGTCACCGCTCAGCCTCCATCAACTCAAGAAGACAAGGGGAAAGCTCCTTTGCTCGCTTCAGGGTCACAAGCCCTTCAACAGCCTCGCCATCGTCAACGGGGCAATCGGCGTAAGCAAGAAACGTCGGGAAGACAGTTCACGGAGACTGAAATACCATCATTCTTTATACTGAAGCGTCTGTTGGAGGTCAACTTGCTTACCGTAAAGGACCCTCCTCAGAAGCTCAATATCTCCTCTCCTCACTATCATCCCGACGCATTCTGTGTTTACCACTCCTACAGCCCGGGACACGACACCAACGACTGTTGGGCCTTGAAGAACAAGATTCAAGATCTGATCGACATTGGAGTGCTGGAATTCATGCCAGACGGCGAGATGAAAATCTTCCGTTAAAGGGTTCACCACTTGAAGTGACGAAGCTCAAGCTGAAAGACTTTTTGCTTTTTTTTTTTGAATTTTCAAAGTTGTAATTTCTTTTGCTGTCAAACAATTATCTGTTGATGTTAAACTCTGTTTTCATTAATGCATTGCATGTGTTTGTCTTGAATTCATCCATTCGTTTCACTACTTTTATGCTTTTCTTTATGATATTTGACTCTTGATAAAAAGCTGCAAGCCTTTAGAGGGAGGATGACGAAACAATACCACGATCTTATACAGTATGCTTTTGAACAGACCTTGCTGATGATGTACAGGCATTTCTTTCAATTCCCAAACACTGGAGTTATAAGGAAGTTAATCCCTAGTCAACCCCTTCGAGCCAAAGAAGTAGGAGTTTTCTGTTTTAAAACGATCAAAACCTTTGATATAAACCCGGGGCAGGGTAGTATCTCAGTTAATTCAAAAGAAAATGCGCATTGAAGTCGCAAACTCTCAGTTCGTAATACAACAAACGATGTCAAAAAAGAAAGCATTCCTTTGGAATCAAAAGACAAGGGTGGTTCCCTATCACATAGACAGTCAATCTCTCAAAAGAGAAAAGCCCACTAAGCCAAAACCTATAAAGGAGGCTTAAGAAAGCTGGGGCATCCCGCTGACAGTAATCCCGGAAAACGGTAACAGTCAGGCAAAAGTTAGGGATAACAAATCAAAATCAAAATAGTGAGGTCATTACAAAATCCTCAACAACATGAAAAGTGTTGGAAAAGAAAAAAGGAGATGATGACTGTCTCCCCCAAATTAAACTAGTGAACCATCGCCCAAAAGTCGATCCAAACTCAAAATAGAGTATGACGCAATTAACTGAGCTTAGGTTGGAGAACATCACGAAGAGCGGGTGGGTACAAATATACTTTGAGCCTTTATCCTTTGTTTCTTAAACCGTGAACCAAGCCACGTTACAACCCTTCAAAAGTCCTAATTGAAGCATGGGTTAGTTCGAAAGCGTACTGTCACAAAAGGTATCCTGACTCCTGTAAGGCTTTGATCTAAATCTCGTGTTAACTTGTCTTATGAAAAGTTTTCTGCTAAAAACGCATTTTTCAAATTTTTGAGACAAACATAAACTTTGCATTATTCGAATATCACTGTCTGCATTTGACCTTTTTGTTTGACAGCGAAGAAATTCATACAGCGAATGTTCGGAGGAACGAAAACTCTCTCAGTAAGTCAAAATCACTTCAAGAGGATGACACTTCCATCAAATCCCCTATCAACAAGGGGCATGGCAGGTCACAATTCAATTAACCTGGGGCAGTCTAGTCAAGGTCCAACAGATCTTTCAAAGTTCAGTTAACCTGGGGCAGTCCAGTCAAGATTTCAAGAAATCTCTCAATATGCAGAGTAATCTGATTCAAGACTCCTTCTTCACCACTTGGGGCATTCGAATGTCAAAAGTGTTCAACAAATCAACTATTACATTTCCAGACTCGATTTCTGTATCTAGCCAGGGCACGTCTGAAGAGTTTGAAGATTCGATTCCTGTATCCAGCCAGGGCATATCTATCAGCTATCACAATTCCAGATTCGACTCCTGTATCCAGCCAGGGCATATCTGTTGATCACATTTCCAGACTCGATTCCTGTATCTAGTCGGGGCACGTCTGAAGAGTTTCCAGATTCGACTCCTGTATCCAGCCAGGGCATATCTGTGGACTACATTTCCAGACTCGATTCCTGTATCTAGCCAGGGCACGTCTGAAGAGTTTGAAGGTTCGATTCCTGTATCCAGCCAGGGCATATCTGTCAACTATCACCTTTCCAGATTTGATTCCTATATCCAGCCAGGGCACGTCTGAAGAATTCCAGATCAACACCTGTAATAAGCCAGGAAAACATCTGTGGACGACCGATTGTAGACCAACACCTGTAATAAGCCAGGAAATTATCTACATCACCACTTGGGGCATTCGAATGTCAAAAGTGTTCAAAAACCCGATGCAGTTTTACACAAACTCATCCTCAGGAAGCCCTACACCGGTTCCTCTTCAAGACTTCTGAAAACAGTTTATGGATTCTTCCCAACAACGGATGTTAATCTATCAGCTTGTTCAGATGCAACCTTTGAAAATAGTTTACGGACGCTTCCCAACAACGGATGCGGCTCTATCGCTGATTCAACCTCAAGATTTCTGAAAAACAGTTCACGGGTTCTCCAAGTAAACGGATGTTAACCTATCACTTGTTCAGATTCTTCTTCAAGACTTCTGAAAACAGTTTATGGATTCTTCCCAACAACGGATGTTAATCTATCAACTTGTTCAGATGCAACCTGAAAACAGTTTACGGACGCTCCCCAACAACAGATGCGGCTCTATTGCTGATTCAACTTCAGGATCTCTGAAAACAGTTCACGGGTTCTCCAAGTAACGGATGTTAACCTATCGCTTGTTCAGATTCTTCTCCAGCTAACTCCACTAAGAGTCAAGCTTCATTTATCCCCAGCAAAGCTAAAACTTCAAATTATCAATCCTTAGCGGAGCCAAACTAATGAACCTTCTCCCCCACAGAGTTTTGGGAGGGCAAATCTTGAGTTCCCCAGTGAAGTCGCCAGAGTTACTTCCCACCGAGCTGAAGATTCTCAATCTTACCTCCCCAGCATAAGCCTATTAGATTGGAACTCCCCAGTAGAGGTCATCAGGAATTCTCTTCCCCAGCAGCAGCCAAGGATTTATTTTCCCCGGCAGCAGTCAAGATGCTTTTATCTTCAGCCATCTCGGATTCATTTATCCTCAGCAAGATTAGCTCATCAGCTTACATGCGCATTCATCACATTCATGTCATAAACATTGATGTCACATACATTGCATCATGCATCATAACATTGCATACGGCTAACCCTTTGCCTTTTCAGGTAAGATCAATTGACAGACACAGATCATCTCCCAAGATTTATCCAGAAATAGTTCAGATGTGACCCGGACACGGCGACATTCTGATACTTATTCCAGATTCATTCAGACGCATCATCAGGAAACCCTACACCGGTTCCTCTTCAACTTCAAGACTTCTGAAAACAGTTTACAGATTCTTCCCTACAACGGATGTCAATCTACCAACTTGTTCAGACTCTTCTCAACTTCTGAAAATAGTTTACGGATTCTTCCCAACAACGGATGTCAATCTACCAACTTGTTCAGGTGAAATTTTTGAAAACAGTTTACGGATTCTTCCCTACAACGGATGTCAATCTACCAACTTGTTCAGACTCTTCTCAACTTCTGAAAATAGTTTACGGATTCTTCCCAACAACGGATGTCAATCTACCAACTTGTTCAGGTGCAATTTTTTAAAACAGTTTACGGATTCTTCCCTACAACGGATGTCAATCTACCAACTTGTTCAGACTCTTCTCAACTTTTGAAAACAGTTTACGGACGCTTCCCAACAACGGACGTTGCTCTATTGCCTATTCAATCCCAACTCCTGAAAATAGTTTACGGATTCTCCGAAACGTGGACGTCAATCTGTTGCTTGTTCGGACCCCAATTCAGAGATGTTCCGAAACATGGGGGCCCTTCTGATACTTGTCCACTCACCATTGACATACAGTTCAATATTTCCAGATGGCATCTATAAGCCCATCCTCCTACCAGCAGTCGCCAAATGGCATCTTTAAGCCCATTTCCAGATGGCATCTCTAAGCCCATCCCCCGACAAGATTCTATCACATCAGATGGCATCTTTAAGCCCATCACCAAATGGCATATTTAAGCCCATTCACCTCTACCATCACATCGACGAGTGCAAATTTTCTGGGTACTTTAGTGTCCAATCTTCTTTTACCTTCAAGTCGCGAAAGGCAAACTTGCCAATCTAACTCTTCAGGTCCAAGAAGATTGAACAGGGGCAACTGTTGTACCCCAAAATTTGCCCTCGCATTTTACCACAATAAATCTCAGCTTCAGGCATTTCCTGATTTTTCAAACTGGCTCAAGAATCGGTTAAACAGACGTTTCTCGTCAGTCAGGACACAATTAGGGTTTACTGATTTTCAGGGCTTTGGATTTTTTCACACAATTGGATTAGGGTTTTGGTTGGTTCTGGCTCAATTTTGATCAGGCGAATGTTCATTGGCATTTAATCAGGAATTAAGGTTTTATGGGCATATTCTCAGAAAGATTAAAATTCCACAGCACTTTGCAAGTTATTCCAAGATTCGGGTTGAATTCGCATTGTTTTGACTTAATCAGTAAAAGAGGCATTTGGTTTGAATTCACATTAGTTAATTTGAGCCAGTCAAAAGAAATATGCAGTTTGGATTTACAGCGCTTGGTAAGAAATCAGTAAGAAAGGATTGCGTCTGATCAGTTATTGCGTTTGACTGTGCGTTACTTTGGATGATGGAGACGTCAAGTTCATTTATTTTGATCAACGAAGAATCAATGTTTAGTTGATTATTTATGGTTCTAAGAATTAAATATCTGGAATTTAATTTTCATTTATTTTAATTTAAGGAACCATGAATAATAAGTAAATAATTGAAAAGGAATTGAAAAGAATTAAATGAATCAATAGAATTTTTATTTCATATTTAATATTTGTTACAATTATTATTTGGATACAAGTATTTATTTACGAAGTATTTAAAATAATAATAGTGTACAAAAATTAAATTGAAAATAAAAACTATCCTATTTTTCTAAAAAAACATTTTCTAAGTCCCTAATTCTTCATTCTTCACTTCGCTCCGGTGCTCCATTTTTCACCTGCAAAAGAAAAGAGAAAAGTCAAAAAGCAGATAAAATAATAAACGACAGGAGAAATTCATCATTAAGGGCCACTGATTGGGATCAGTTAACCCTCTCTGCAAATCACGGGATTTCTCCCGGTTCACAAAGAGGGAAGAATTTTTATGCAAAGTTGAAAAAATGCAAAGTGTCAAATGCATAAGTGCAAAATGTCAATCTGCATAGTTCAGAAACAAGTTCAAACCCAACTGAAAAAATGCAAAGTGCAATTTACTGTCAAAATGCCAAGAATTCTACTCAAAGCTGTCAAGTTACTGCACAAGGATATCAAAGAAGATAAAAAAAAGTACAAAAGCTGTCAAAGAAAAGATAAAGAATGCAGAGGAAATCTATTATGCAAGCAAGCTTCACTTTTCATCATTTCCCAATGGCCAATTTCAGAATTAGGTACAGCACAAGCATATTAAAATATTTAAACTGTACTGAGAGAGAGAAAAAGAAGAGATAAGATGCAGGTTTTCAGGCTTTAGGCAGGCATAGATAGGAAGGAAAAAATATACAAAAGAAAAAACACAGTAGGATAAGTAGAGAGAGCAGAAACCAAACACAAGAGGATATATACAAACTGCTAAGCATTAAAAAGGAGGGGCCTAAAAACCTCATAACCTGTCAAGCCAATAAACCAGTTAACCTGCAAATGGTCTGAAAACTCAAAACTCAAAACTGTCTAAACCTCATACCTGCATTAACCTAAACCAAGCATAAAACCTGCTAAGGCCATCAACCAGAAAAAGAGGCCATACCAGCATAAAACCTGCTAAGCATTTTAAACCTGTAAAACACCTAAAACCTGAAGCACAACCTGCCTGAACCATACTAAAACTTGCTGCCTGCATTAGCCTGAACCTGCAATAAGCCATACCAATATACAAACCTGCAAGAGAACCAATTAAAAGCCTAACCACATAACTCCTGTCAAACAATAACCTGCCTTAAACCAACACAGTCCTTAGCCTAACATGAAGCAAAACATGAAAAACCTGCATTAGCCTTGTCACCATCAAGCCTCAAGCCTTACCATTTTGCAAAACCAGCATAAGCCCCTGTAAGACCAGTTCACCCAACACCTAAACCATTCAATCCAAGCATATACCAGTCACAAACTCAGAACCTCAGAACCTTAAGTTCTTCATTGGGCAAGCAATAAATATTCCAACAGGCAAGTTCAAGGCAATAAAGGCAACTAAACCCTAGGCCTCAGAAACTCTTCATCATAGGCCACAAACATTCAAGGCAAGCATACGGATGTGTTAAGGCAAAAGAGAAGGAGAAAATCAAAGGTAACCAAACCCACAAACCCTCAGATGTACATCATCATAGGGTGTTTCAGAAGCACGTTCTAAGTAAGCAAGCAGAATAAGGCAACCAAGGCAACACAAGTCAGAAGAGGAGAGAAACGTTCAAGACCACAAACATTCAAGGCAAGCATACGGAGTTATCAAGGCAACACAAGTCAGAATAAGAGGAAAAGCAATAAAGCAACACAAGAAGGCAAGTTCAGGGCAACTGTAAGAGAAGAGGAAAAGCAGTAGGCCACTCAAAGCAAGTCCAAGGCAACACAAGTCAGAAGAAGAGGAAAAGTAATAGGCAAGCCTCAGTAAACACATCAGTGGCCAACATAAACTATCAAACTCAGGGAAGCATCAAAAGCAACAAGTATACAGTGGCGAAAAGGAGAAGAAGAAAAGAAGAATATATCAAGCTTTCAGTTCAGATCATCATAAAGCTTAAGAAAAGTACAGAAATACCAATCATCGTTCAAGCAAGCCCTTCGCCATCCAGCCTCCGAGCACTTCCACCATTCCTCCCTCCAAACGAAAGGTAGTCCAATTCTCTCCCCTTTTCCTTTTAATCCTCGTTAAACAAACACAAAAATCAAAACTTAATCAAATACGCAGAAAATCACAAGCATGCAAGAACTAAAACAAACCCTAACGAATCAAATTGATTACCGAATTCTGTCGCCTCAACGCTATCGTTGGAGGGAAGGGGAAATGGAGATCGCTGGTGGCTGAGGCAAAAGGCTCATGCTGGACACTCAAGAACGGATGAAGAAGATGAAACTCAAACGAATGCCGCCGCTATTCCAAAACCTAAGCGCATGACCAACTGAGTACCAAAACAATAAACCCTAAAAAACCCAACGCTTGCACTGTGGGCCTTGCCCATTTCTGAGTACCCAAGGTCCATTTTAAAAAAAGGTTTTAAACTCTTTTCTTTATAAAACAAACATTGTTCTTGTTAATTAATTTAACCCCTTTTTAAACAAGTATTTTATTAATAACTTAATACTAACTTTCCTCTATAACATTTTTTAAAAAGTACTTTTTCTCTAACTTAATTTTTACAACAAAACTTTAATAATAAAAATACATTTTCATTGCACCATATAATAAATATTGAAATTACTTTTCATTTAATTTGTTTATAATAAATATTGAAAATACTTTTCATTTAATTTGTACATAACAATTAAGAATACATTTTTTCTACTTTTGTTTCTTGATATTTATTTAAACATACTTTTTTATAATGAATAAGGATACCATTTTTATGGCACCATATAATTAAATTTGAAAATACATTTTCCCTTTCTTTTTTAATTAAAACATTTTTGTACATAACAAATGAAAAATACTCTTTTTGTATACATAATTAAAACCTAGAAATATTTTCTTAAAACATCATTTTCATAATTTAATTAGGACTTAAAGCATTTAATTAAGACATTTTCTTTTGTGCATATTAAAGAAATATCAGATTATTAATTAAATAACCTTTTAAGTTCTTTAGGTTAAAATAATACTTAAGTACATGTCAAAGTTCACATTGTCGCACCTGTAAATAATCACATACGCATATACTTGTACACTTACACAACACAATACATTGCCCCTATACACATTTGTTTATCTTATATTTGTATATTCGTCATTTACATTTGATCGCAAATTCGATTTGATTGTAACTTATTGGATACTATAAGTCTCATCCCCATTCATAAACTTGTACCCCCACTCCCGGATACTTATTCTGTAATAGCGTAGATTTTACATTTTCGCAATTTACCGCTTTCAATTATACCATGGTTAGACCTAGGGTTTGCATGTACATAAAATCAAACGCTAGGTAACCTAATGCAAGACAAATACATGAAATCAATACACAATCACACTTGCACCCTCTAGGGTAATCCCACATGTTGCCTTCCAAAATGGGCCATGCTTGCACGTCGAGTATCTTTGGCAAAACAAATTCAAATGATCATAAGTCCCTCGATGACGCTTTCGAATGTTGCCTAAAACGGAATGATCATAGTCCCTTCAAAGCAAAATTGCCAAAGACACTTGGCACCATTGCATTCATGGTCCATACGATGACCCGCGCCCGTCCCGAATAAACTTCCTAAACGCAAGATTGTCAATCAAATTCAATGGTGGAACAAAATTGTTAAAAAGGGTTTAAAACATAACAAAAACCTTTGAGTACAAAATAGGGTAGACAAAACTCTTAGTTACTTGAGATCAATTTGAAAAAACGCTTGCCTTCTTTTCAAAAAAACACAAATCCATAACACTTTCAAACAAACTCTCAAAACATTTTGAAACATCTTTTCGAAAAGATACACGCCTTTGTAAAATATTCGAGTAAAGAATTGTTACAAGGTTAGCCTAAGACAAGGCATCTCTTCAAAAACATTTTCAAACACACACACACACCACAATTTCAAGCAATCGAAAATCAAGGCAAGTGATCTAAAAAAACCAAGTAACTAAGAGCCCATGGATAACCATGGATGAAAAGGGTGCTAATACCTTCCCTTTTCATAATCTACCCCCCGAACCCACGAAATATCTCAAAAGGTTTTTGCTGTGCTTTTTTAACCTTTCCTTTAGGATAAAATAAAAAGTCGGTGGCGACTCTTGCTCAACCGCACAAGTGCGAATACGAACGCAAAACACTAGTCAGTTCTCCCACCGTATCACAGGGGGTATGGCCCTGATTAGAGGTGTTTGAGAAGCAATTCCATGGCCCATTAACACACTGGCCTGGTTGACTTTGTGAATTCCCTATGCGCCTTTTGACTTGGTCCCATGGTGGACCATCATCCCGGATCACCAGATCTGGCCTTGGGCCATCTGGCGCTTGATTGAGTGAGGACACATGATGAGCTCCACGCCTAGCTTTGCACTGGATTACTTGAAGGAAAAATATAACAAATAACATGGGGGACCTGGGATTCGAACCCAGGTCCTGATGGTGATTTCATAGCTTGCTTCGCCACTAGGCCAATGTGTCTCAATTGTTAACATATTAAACAACAATAATAATAAGAGATAATGCGCCATATGCCAGAAAAAAATTAAAAGCGCGCGAATGTTTGAACCAGCCACTAAGGAGACGACACACCATTGTCTTCTTCCTCACGCCCCTGTAACTTTACCTGTGTGTTGTACCCCAAAATTTGCCCTCCCATATTCTTCAAAGTTTTGACAAGCATCATCTCAATTTGCTCAAGTCTACTCAAGGGTTGCACAGTCAACCATCCTCCTAAGCCAGTCAAAATTAGGGTTTTGGTTCCTTCAAGGAAGTTGAGGTTTTCAAGGGTCTAATCAAGTCCCATATGCCTATATACATTGTCAAGCATCTACATGCCAAGTTTCAAGACTCATAGCATCAAGTTGCACAGTCAAAAGCCCTAGTTGCTCCACAACCAACTGCAGGGGCAAAATGGTCATTTGGCAGTCAAAAGTCAAAAAATTTGGTCAACATCTTATTTTGAAGCCACAATCATCATTTGATCAAGTCTTGATCATGATTCCACAAGAATGGCTCAAAAATCATCAAGATGAAAAAGTTTCCATTTTTGGACAGTTGAAAAGTCAACTGTAACTTGACCAAGGCATAACTTTTTCATGGTTCATAATAAAAATCCCATCCAATGCTCATTTTTAAGGGGATGAAATTTCCTACAACTCATCTTCACATTCCAAGTACAAGAAATGCTCTCACAAAAAGTTATCAATTTCAACATTATAGGTCATTTTCAAAAGTCAACAAAAAGGCATTTTAAGTCAAAGACCATAACTTGAGATTGGTAAATCAAAATGACATGGGACCAAAGGCATTGGTTAGAGTACTTCAAGACCTTTCCAAAATGTCCAAGAACATGTTCATATGATCAAAATTGAGCAAGATATGCATTGGAGAAGTTGGGAAATTTTTGTGAAATGGCGAAAGTCAACTATCCTTAAAACTTCAATTTTTGACAAAAGGGCCCACTTTCTTCCACTTGATTCAGCCTTGTCATGCCTTACACGTGTCCCATGATTAATTTCAAGATGAAACATTTATTTTTCCATTTTATTTAATTTTTATTGATTTAATTCATTTTAAATCCATAAAAATTGAAATAAAATCTAAAAGTTAATGGAATGGCATATTTTTGGTTTGAATAGCTTTTATGTATGATATTCCAGCTCACAAATTCGTGCTAGGCTATTTTGTGCACAAAATCATGGTTTTTGCTCCAAGTATGGAAAGCTTTCAATGGTGGTTAAGAAAAATCTCAAGACATCAATACAATGGATCCCAAGCCTAGCTGCTGACCTAATTCCCTTCACACATACATAAGCAAGCGTTGCAGACCTAGTACACGAAAAAAAGCATCTCTGAAACGGCCAAACCATATTCAAAAAAATCAAGCAAAAAGTCAAATCTGATTTCTCACTTCAAGGCCCTTTCAAGCCAATTTGAGGATTCAAACATATTGCCAGCATTCCCAGGAACGTGCAGAGATCAAAACCAAGCGCTCAGGCCTAAGGAATCGCCCCACACAAACTCACGGTTTGCATAATTTTCTTGGAATCGAAATCCATTGTTCATGCATTATTAACATAATTTGTTGCTTGTTTTGTGATGTATGAGTCCACAGGAAACTAATGGTATGGTTCAATTGCCTTGAAACGCCCTGGAACCCAAACCACCATGGATGAATGTTAGGGTTTTCAAGCTTTGGAATTGGGGGTTTATCATATAGGAAAAATTAGAGACTCTAAAGCCCATGGTTGAATTCGTCAAGGCCAGACGAATCCAACACGAGGCTCGCGAAATATTTATGAGCAGCAAGGAGCTATTCGCTATTTTCCCTTGTCCTATTTTGTGGGGGTTAAAAACCCCCACTAATTGTTTTTTTTTGCAGGCATTTCAGTGAAGACGATGATGAGGTGTCAGCGCAGGGGTGGCCAATTCAAAGAAACGCGCGCATTTTTATTTTATTTCCAGAATATCGCTTTTATTACATATAATATTGACTGATCATTATTATTACAATTGAGTCAATTGGCGTAGTGGCAGGGCAAATGAGCATTGAGCGTTGGGACCTGGGTTCGAATCCCAGGTCCCCCAAACATTTGTTTCATATTTTTTCCAAAGTGATCATATGCAGGTTATTGGGCGTGGTTCAGCATACACCCCATCCATCCAAACGCCAGGTGGCTGGCAAGGCAAATCCAATGGCCAGAAGGTGATGACTACCCTATTCCTGGTCAACCAGCGCCCCAGACAACTCCAAAAGTCAAACAAGGCTGGCTGGTTAATGGGCTTCACAATTCCAAATTCACCCTCAAATCTGGCCCAAACCCCCTTGGGTTTGCATTTTTATTTTGTCATTTTATTTTTCATTTGCCTTATTTTATTTGTTATTCTTTTTTATTAACTATTAACTAAATAATTATTTTTTCCATAAAAATTCAGAAAAACCTAAAAAAACATTTTTATTAATTTCAATTACCCTTTTTGTAAATAAATATGGTTAATTAATTTAGTCTTTTAAAATTAGAGCAACTTTAATTTTTTTCATAACAAATAAAAACAATTTAGAATTAGGTTTTTGCTAACTTTTAATTTCTTTTTATTTTCTCTTTATTTCCAAATAAAACATAAAAATACAAAAACATTTTTTAATAAATTAATTAATTAGTAAATTAGCTTAATTTTTAATTAATTGCAAAAAAGGACAAATCCAATTCTTTCTCAAAAAAAAAGGGTCAACACCCTAAAGACGTCCCGATTCAATTCTTTCGCGCGCAGTTTATTTTAATTCAATATTTTATATTTTTGTATCTGCTCAGGAAATGTAATAATTAATTAGAACTTTATCGCTTTCTTTTAAATTCTCGCACTTTTATTTTCCAAACAGGTTGTTGTTTTTGGCGATGTATAGACCCGCGCCTTGTAATAGCTAGATTTACATTTCTGCAATTTATTTTCCGCACTCCTAACTGTTAAAAAATGCATGAAAGACTTGTATGAAAATAAAATTAATCCGTAGCTCACAAATAACATGTACAAAGACAATTAACTGAAAAACAACACACATGCACATACCACCCTTAGGGTACGCCTCACTCGTTGCCTCGAACGTGGTCATCAAGTATAGGGTGTCTTAGAGGTCGCCCTCCTGTCTAAGATCCAGTTGCCTCGAAACGGTTTCCTCGGATAAAAAGGATCTAGGACATTAGGGTTACCGCTAAGGCATCCTACCGTTGCTTTGGTGACCACACATGTCCCTTATAACCGAATTGACCCGAACACCTCCAACGACGGTGCTACCTACCTCTCAATGGTGGGATAGCACTATCTAAAGGACTCTTACACAGCCTAATTCCTTAGAGTAGGTAGATCTCATGGGTACTTGCTCTTTTCAAAACAAACAAAAATTGTGGGCCTGTTTTGGGAGTTTCATAGATCCTAACCCGGATCTGGGGGATACCTTCTTAGAAAGTAGCAAAAAACTGTGAGGGAACTGTGCGGGATATACCGACACGGTTGAAGCAGTTTACTACGTTGATGTGGCACTTTGGTGAGTATCGGTAGCCCTTGAGTCAAGTCAAGGAGAGTACGGGGCCGCCGCATGGTGTCGTGAAGCATTAACTGACCTTAGGAACCTTACTTGACCATCCTGGCCTCTTTAGGGGTAGTGAGATGACCGACTTTGGTGCAGTCCGAAGTTGGTAGATACTCGATACTACACTCATTGAGGGTTGTTTTCTTGGGATATTTTGATCGCCAGTTCAGTGGATAAATCAAAACAATGAACACAGAAAACAACTCAATGATATTGAGCTCCTTAGAACCCGGTTACTTTTGATAGGACAGGTTTTTGAGCCCACTAACTTCAAGAGGGTAGTACCCCAAACTTCATGCTGGCCTAAACTCTAAGGGCTGTGGTGTGACTTGTGTGCCTTATCATGTTTGCTTTTTGTGAATACTTGTGGTGTGCTCTTATCATAGCATCATAACATCATACAGCATCATATGCATTTACTAACCACTTCAAGGGTTCGAATCTTCATCTTTGTTCTTGTTTTGTAGGACATGGAAACTATCCGCAGAAAGACAATTCAGATCAACCTTGTAAGGGTCCCTCCCCAGCTTAAGGATCTTACATCCAGGATTCCCGAGAACTCTTCCTTCAGTGAAAGGCATGGCAGACTCATCAGCTTGACCAACACCAACATTGAAGAAGATATGATCAAAGTTCTCTTCCAGTTCTTTGACCCTTTGCACCACTGTTTTACTTTCCCGGATTATCAATTAGTACCTACCTTGGAAGAGCTTTCCCATCTTCTGAAGATCCCTATCCTTAGTCAACTACCTTACAACGGTACGGAAAGGGAACCAAAACTTGAAGAGGTTGCTAAAGCATTACACTTACAACCATCTAACATCAAGGGACATTGGGAAGTTAGAAGTGGTATCAAAGGATTCTTGGAAAAATTCCTGTTTGAGAAGGCCCAAGAATGTTGGAACTCCCTTGACCTACAAGCCTTTGAAGAAGTTGTGGCACTCCTTGTCTATGGGTTGGTGTTGTTCCTGAATCCGGATCAGCTTATAGATATCAATGCTGTCAAGATCTTCATGTCCAGGAATCCTATACCTACGTTGCTTGGGGACATCCTTCACTCATGTTACACTCGAACCATGAGAAAAAGAGGTGTTCTCATGTGTTGCACTCCTCTCTTGGCAAGGTGGTTTATTTCGCACCTTCCACAATCAGTTTTGAAGAACGAGCGGGGTTTGAGATGGTCATAACGGTTAATGACTCTTACACATGCTGATATACAATGGTGTTCTCGGTCCAGAGAGAATGTCACTATCATTGATTGTTGAGGAGAGTTTCCTAATGTTCCTTTACTTGGAATTAGAGGGGGCATTACTTACAACCCATGTTTGGCTTTGAGACAGTTTGGATATGCTCGGAGGGATGGCCCTCATGACATGTTGATTCCTGACATAGTTTTTGACTTCGACAACGATGCACAAGGACTTCGCCAGAGATTTATCAGAGCTTGGAGGATGCCCAACAGGGTAGATAGCAAGACACTGGGGCACAAGAACTCCATTCCCCTGGAGCCTTATCTCAAGTGGGTACGAGCCCGCTCCCAGAAGCTGGTGATGCCATATCCTCATGTTCTTCCCGTAATCAAAGAGCCTGTTTTGGAAGGAGAGGTGCCCTACACCATTCAACATCCTGACATGCCAACATCTTGGGAAGAAATGCAAAAAAGCTGGATCCAACTCAAGGAAGAACGAAACTCTCTTGAAACCAGTCTACATGCCAGTGAAAAGAAGGTCTTGGAGCTTACCCGTCTACTTCACGAGGAAAAGACTCTCAACACTTACATAGCTCCAAAGAGGATGCACAGTGTCTTTTGGGATTAATTATTTTGTAATGTTTTGCCCATGAGGCCCTAATGTACTGAACAGATTATTTCTTAATACAATGTGTGTTCCTTTTTGTCTACAACGAAATTGAACTTTTGAACCCTTGAATGCATTGCATAAATAGCATATCATGCATCATGTGCATAACAGGTACCCTTTTTCTACATGTTGCTTAATCTTCTTCGCTGTTTATTTCAGCACTCAATCATCATGAATCCTGAACCAACTACTGAACAAGCTATCAAGGCCCTCCAGGCCCAGAACGCCCAGTTTCAAGAGTTGGTCATGAGCTTAGCCCAGGGACAACAGGAGTTGAAGGCTCTGCTCTTGAAGAAGAAGAAGAAGAAGAAGAGGACTGTGTTGTTCAACACTGGACGCAGACTCGGGAATACACTGCAGAATGAAGCTGAGCTTACTACTCCATCTGTTGGGGAAGGCAGTCACCAAGAGGGAAGGGTTCCTAGTCCCGTGGTCTCTGACACCGAGACAGATTTTAATGATGAACAGTACCCTCCTGCTGAGGATAGGTACAAACAGCTGGAGGACAGGTTAAATGCTATGGAGATTCAACGTGTGCCTGGGTTGGATTTTGGAGATCTAGGTTTATCTTTTGGGGTGGTGATCCCACACAAGTTCAAGGCACCTGCCTTTGTGAAGTACGACGGGGCTTCCTGTAACACCCCAATATTACCCAAGATTTGATAATTAAAATCAGAGTAATTTAAAATTTCACAGTTTCGATACTGAGGTATTACACCATCAGAACCAAATTACTTTAAAAGATTCGTTTTAAAGTATAAATCTCGGATACATAGCATCCTCGGAAATCATAAATCGAATCTCAGAAATCAAACATCTCTTTATTATACTTCCTCATCAAATCATGTTTTCATAAAGTATGATTCTTATTTAACAAAGATAACAACAAAATACAATCAACAAAACAACACAATATCCCCCCGAGTGCTACGTATCAGAGCGACACCGACTCGACTAACAGCAGCTATAAACTCCATCTTTGTAACCTGCACGTTACCAGTATAAAGGTAACGGCGAAACAAGTAAAGGGTGAGATAATTCAATCAATATAAATAAAGGTACGATACATAATATATAAAGCTTCGGAATTTATAAAGGAATACCGACAACAAATCTCATTCTATAAATCATCACCTACATCGTTTAACCGTCCATATATTTCTTACTTATACGCATCATTACCTCATCATCTTAACATCAATATTTTAAACATCACAATTCACCATTTAACCAACAAACATAAACATCATTTTATCGTCACTTCACCACCAACTCAACAACATCAAACAACAACATTAAACAATGCTAACAACATGAGCAACATAAACAAATCATCACAAATTGGCTAAAGCCCATCGTCGCTTTTGGCATAAAAGCCCATCGTCGCTTTTGGCATAAAAAGCCCATCGTCGCCAATATCATCACATCATAATTGCATTAAGCATTTCATCTAAATTAAGTCATCACAAAACTCACCATTTATATTCATCGCCTAGTTATCATGCAATTATCAAGTTATATTCATTTCATGTTCATCATAAAGATCATCACCAAACAAAGCATCATACATCATCGCAATTCAATCATCGTCAATCAATTAAAAACCCAACGCCAAACAACTCACACATAAACATAACCGACTCCATGAGACACGACTATGTTATGCATGTGGTACCCGTCGCTTTGTCCATAATTAGGAACACTTGGCATAAAAGCCTCGTCGCTTGGCATAAAAGCCCATCGTCGCCAATGCAATGTATGTGACTCGACAATAAACAACACAACACAAAAACGTCATCGTCGCTTATCAAAATTGGCATAAAGCCCACATCACCATAATTTATCCAAATCAAGATAAATATATCATTGCATTATATTTGCATTATGTAAAACGTCACATATAATTCATTATCATCAAAATCATGCATTCACAAATCGGAAGCATTTATTAATAACATCAATATAATCATCACATCATCATGTACAAAGACATATAACCTCACATCGCATAATCAACAAGTATTCACTAACTAAAACGTGGTCGCAAACATTATGTTTAATCACCCCACCTCATTATCGATTCGTTCACTAAATTCTACATACGGAAAGATAGTCAAACACCTATCATCATCGCAAAAGCCATCCCTAATAACCGGCATTACTCCTAATCGTCAACATCGCAATCGGATTGTCCATACATGTCTTAAATCCCCTAAAATGAAATCCGATTCAATTAAACCGTAATTAAGCCTATTTCGGGTCATCTCGTAAAAACTCGCAACTTCTAAAAACTAACTTCACCACTAAGTTCTACACGTCAAACTTAGCTAGCACGTCAATTTTCGTTGAATTCGGAGCAACTTGCTCCGTCGCCGAAATTGCCGAAATCGAGAAATCAGAACATAATCGGATTCCAAATTAAATCGGCTAACTTATGTCATATTTTTATTTAATTAATATAAATATTTAATATATTAAATTAAGAAAATAAAAAAAAAAACAAAACATAAATTAAACAATTTCTAAACTTACTTTTCCATTTCTTATACTGCTATACGTTTAGTTTCTAAACTACTGGTGCTTCAGGTTTTTTTCTTATACTGCCACATTTAGTTTCTAGCTTCATTTCATGAATATGCTGCTAGTAAATGGTTAATAAACTAAACTGCTATTACATTAATTCCTATACTGCATATTACGCTTTGTTTTTTTTTCAAAACTATACTGCCATTTTACTATAGGAAACATAATATACTGCATCCTTTAATTTCTAACTTTAATATAATAAGCACACTAACATACTGCTAGATTTTTTGTTTCTAAACTTAAATTCCATGAACTTTCTAACTTCATTTCAATTACTTTATGAAACGTAACATACTGTTAGTTTAGGAAAAGGTAATATGTTGTTAGTTTAGTTTCTAAACTTAATATAATGCTAGTTCTTGTTTCATTCTAATTTCAAATAACCTAATACTAATTCAACAACAACAACACCTAATTAACTCTTCTAATTTCTATCTCAACAAAACTCAAGAACCCTAACATCAATTTTTCCCCAAATCCAAAATATACCAAATCAAACCCTAACTATAAGTATTGGAAAATCAAACCCCTTACCTCAAAGTGTTCTTGCAAAGCTTCATGATCTTTTACCCAATCCAAACCCTAGCCTTTGATGTTCTTGTTTCTTCCTCTTCTCCAAGGCTCTCCTTCTCTTTCTCTTCTTCTTCTCTCTTTTCCTCTTTTCTCTCTTTCTACCTCTTACCAACTATTCTTTCTCTATTTTATAAAACAAACTTTTCTACTACTAACTTCTATCCCTCCAACTTTCTATAATTCTAATTTGGCCCCAACATAATTAATTCAAATTATAGCCCAAGATAGTAATAAATATCAATTAGTCATATTAATTCAATTATACCAATTAATCAAACAAAGCCAAATATTATTACACACCAAATTAATCTTATTCAAAATAATATTTCAACAATATAAATATATTTATTTCATATAATCGAATTAATATTTTAATCGATATCAAATGAATATATTTTTCAAAATAGATATAATTTGATAATTTTGGAAATTAATAATATAAATATTATTTAATCAAATCGGGGTGTTACACTTCCTGTCCTAAACTGCACCTCCGCTCTTATGTAAGGAAGATCCAACCTTACACTGCAGACAAGAATCTATGGATCCACTTCTTCCAGGAGAGTCTTTCAGGGACTCAACTCGAATGGTTCTATCAGCTGGATGGAACCAATATTCGTAACTGGGAGGACTTGGCTACTGCTTTTTATAAGCAGTATCAGTACAATTCCGACCTCGCTCCTACGCGTACCCAACTCCAGGGTATGTCACTTGGGACGGGTGAAGGTTTTAAGGAGTACGCGCAGAAGTGGAGAGACCTGGCTGGCAGGGTGCAGCCACCGTTGACTGACCGTGAACTCGTGGACATGTTCTTGGGGACCCTGTCTAGTCCGTTCTTTAACCACCTGATTGGTAATTCCTCTGCTGGGTTTACAGACCTGATCCTGACTGGTGAGAGGATCGAAGCTGGTATCAAATTGGGGAAGATACAGAAAGGTGCCTCCTTGAGCTCTGAAAAGAAGCCCTTCAAGAAGGAAGCTAGTGTTGTTTATGGTCCCAGGAGACAGAACAAACCGGAACACCACCAAGCTGTCAACGCGGTGGTAATTTTAAAGCTTGCTGTTATTCCTCAACAATACAACCAGCCAAGAGGTGAGAGGCCCAAAAGGCAATACACTCGGCTCAGCATGACTCTCTCTCAGATATTGCCGCAACTGCTGTGAACCAATCTGGTAACTGTCAAGGAAGCTCCGAAGGTGGTAAACACAACCTCTCCGAAGTACAACCCCAACGCCCGCTGCGCTTATCACTCTGATAGCCCGGGGCATTCCACAGATGATTGTTGGGCTCTGAGGAATAAGGTTCAAGACCTTATTGATGCTAAAGAGGTTCAGTTCGAGGCGCCAGAAAGGCCTAATGTGGTGACAGCTCCCATGCCCAATCATGGAGTAAATGCTATTAGGGATGAAGACGAAGTGGAGGAATCCGAATTTGACAGCTGGATCTACCCGACGACCAACGGTGGACCAAGCAACTGGACTGCCAAAGACTTCACACCTATTACTTTTGTCACTCAGTAATGAACTCCTTTGTTTTAAATTTGTAACGAACAATAATTTGAAACTCTATGGCCCGGTGTCTTACCCGGGGCACCGTGGCGTCATTTGTGAGGGCTTATTATTTGTCACTGTCATATATCATGAATAAAAGCATCGTACGTTTTTCGCATTTCAAATCTTGCGCTCCCTTTCTTTCTTTATATATTGCAAAACAGCTATATTTACACACACTCACTTATACAGGTTCCAATCCACTCTGGATCTCACTGGCAATGACTCTGCTACTGTCAGTTATGACTTCGAAAATCCGATCAACTTAGCCGAAGACGAAGGTGAAGATGATTGCGAAGTGCCTGGTGAGCTTGCAAGACTGTTACTCCAGGAAGAGAGGGCCATTCAGCCACATGAAGAGCCAGTGGAAATAGTAAATCTGGGTACTGAGACAGACAGAAAGGAAGTCAAGATTGGTGCCAATCTGGAGCTTAGTGTGAAACAACGGTTGATTCAGATGCTGCATGATTACGTGGAAATCTTCGCCTGGTCTTACGAAGACATGCCTGGGTTGGATACTGACATTGTGGTTCATCACCTGCCTACCAAGGAAGACTGCCCTCCGGTAAAACAGAAGGTCTGTCGTATGCGTCCAGAGATGTCCGAGAAAATCAAAGCTGAGGTTATGAAACAATTCGATGCCGGTTTTCTAGCAGTGACTTCTTACCCTCAATGGTTTGCCAACGTGGTTCCAGTGTCGAAGAAAGATGGTAAGGTTCGAATGTGTGTTGATTACAGGGATTTGAACAGGGCGAGCCCCAAGGATGATTTCCCTCTGCCTCACATCGACGTTCTGGTTGACAATACTGCACAGCATAAGGTATTCTCCTTCATGGATGGGTTCTCCAGATATAATCAAATCAAGATGGCTCCTGAAGACATGGAGAAGACCACCTTTGTTACTCAGTGGGGCACCTTTTGCTACAAGGTCATGCCTTTTGGGTTGAAAAATGCCAGGGCAACTTACCAACGTGCCATGGTTGCTTTGTTTCATGATATGATCCATAATGAGATCGAAGTGTATGTCGACGATATGATTGCAAGGTCCCAAACTGAGGAGGAACACCTTGACCATCTACAGAAGTTGTTTGACCGTCTGAAGTTGTACAAGCTGAGGTTGAACCCGAACAAGTGCACCTTCGGGGTGAGATCTGGAAAGCTGCTAGGCTTCGTCGTAAGTGACAAAGGTATTCAAGTGGACCCTGCCAAGGTAAAAGCCATACAAGAGATGCCAACTCCCAAGACAGAGAAAGAAGTCAGAGGCTTTCTAGGACGTCTGAATTACATTGCCCGATTCATCTCGCACCTAACTGCTACCTGTGAACCAATCTTCAAGCTGCTGAAGAAAGATCAAGTAGTACGTTGGAACGATGAATGTCAGGACGCTTTCGACAGAATCAAAGAGTATCTCCAAGAACCACCCATTCTTATGCCACCGGTTGAAGGGAGACCTCTAATCTTATACTTGACAGTACTGGACAACTCAATGGGGTGTGTGCTGGGGCAGCATGACGAGACTGGCCGAAAAGAGCACGCTATTTATTACCTTAGCAAAAAGTTTACCGACTATGAGACCCGATACTCACTGCTCGAGAAAACTTGTTGCGCTTTGGTATGGGCTGCTCGCCGGCTGAGACAGTATATGTTGACTCACACTACTCTGTTGATTTCAAAAATGGATCCAATCAAGTACATATTCGAAAAGTCTGCCTTGTCTGGAAGAATAGCAAGATGGAAGATGATCTTGACAGAATACGACATCCAGTACACGACTCAGAAAGCTATCAAAGGAAGTGTATTGGCAGACCATTTGGCACACCAGGCAGTGGACGACTACCAATCCATGAACTTTGAATTTCCAGACGAGAATATCATGGTAGTGACTGATTGTGAAATACCTGGACCGGATGAAGGACCTGAGGAAGGATCCCGATGGTCTATGCACTTTGACGGAGCCTCGAACACTTTGGGTAACGGTATCGGCGCTGTGATCATATCCCCTAAAGGCACTTATACTCCACTCACCGCCCGGCTATGTTTCAACTGCACCAACAACATGGCGGAGTATGAAGCATGTATCATGGGTCTTCAAGCTGCAATTGACTTAAGGATCAAGTTTCTGAGTGTTTTCGGAGATTCCACTCTCGTGATCAATCAGATCAAAGACGAGTGGGATACGAAACACCCAAACCTTATTCCTTATAAAGAGTATGTGTTGACATTGATCCCCCACTTCGAAGAGATAACTTTTGAACACTTCCCAAGAGAGGAGAATCAGTTGGCGGACGCGCTAGCTACGATGTCTTATATGTTCAAAGTCAAATGGGACAACGAGGCTCCCCGAATCATTATCTAGAAATTAGATGAACCTGCACATTGCTGTGATATTGAGACTGAAGAGGTAACTGAAAAACCTTGGTATCACGAAGTGAAGAGGTACTTGGAAGCTCAAGAATACCCTGAGGGTGCATCCGTTAATGACAAGAAGTTCCTGAGAAGGTTCGCGGCAAAGTTCTTCCTCAACAATGGCATTCTCTACAAGAGAAACCACGATTCAACCTTACTGCGTTGTGTGGATAAGACTGAAGCAGAAAGGATCATGGCAGAGCTACATGAGGGTACCTTCGGAAAACATTCCAGTGGACATACTATGGCAAAGAAAATCCTTCGGGAAGGATATTTCTGGTCCACAATGGAAGCTGACTGTTACCAACATTCTCGGACGTGTCACAAATGCCAGATCTATGCTGATAAGATGCACATTCCTCCAGTTCCTCTGAACGTCCTGACAGCACTTTGGCCTTTTGCAATGTGGGGCATTGATATGATCGGCGAGATCAGACCTACGGCATCCAACGGGCATCGCTTCATCCTGGTAGCGATTGATTACTTCACGAAGTGGGTTGAAGCAGCTTCCTATGCTACGGTAACCAAGAACGTTGTGGCAAGGTTCATTCGGCATAACATGATTTGTCGATACGGCGTCCCAGAAAGGATCATTATGGACAATGGTACCAATCTTAACAACAAGATGATCACTGAGCTCTGCGAGCAATTCAAGATACAGCACCACAACTCTTCTCCCTACCGGCCGAAGATGAATGGGGCTGTAGAAGCAGCAAATAAGAATATCAAGAAGATTGTGTAGAAGATGACAGTAACCTACAAAGATTGGCACGAGATGTTACCGTTTGCTCTTCATGGGTACCGTACCTCAGCACGGACGTCAACAGGGGCAACACCCTTTTCCTTGGTCTATGGAATGGAGGCAGTCTTACCTATTGAAGTCCAGATACCCTCTCTCCGGATAATGAAGGATGCAGGTTTGAGCGAAGATGACTGGATCCATACTCGACTTGATCAATTAAACCTAATTGACGAAAAGAGACTCACCGCTATTTGTCACGGTCAGACGTACCAAAAACGGATGATCAGGGCATTTAACAAGAAAGTCAGACGACAAGAGTATCAAGTCAGAGACCTGGTAATCAAGCGCATCATTCTTCCTCAAAGTGATCCCAGGGGCAAATGGACCCCTACGTACGAAGGGCCATTTGTGGTTAAACATATCTTCTCAGGAGGAGCTATGATTCTAACCACCATGGATGGTGACGACCTTCCTCACCCCGCCAATGCAGACATAGTCAAAAGATACTACGCATGAATTAAAGACCCGCTAGGTTGACACACCTAGGCAAAAATAAGGGCTTCCCGGCGAACCAAAAGGGTTCGGGCAAAAAATAAGGGATGAAATAATAAAAAATCTGTACACCCGGCAAGTCGAAAACCTGAAAAGGCGGCTTGGGCAAAAATGGGTATCCCGGTGGATTGAAAACCCGAAAGGGCGGTCCAGGCAAAAGTTAGGGATTGAAGCGTAATACTATGTCTCATTGGATCACCTTGCATCCATAATTTGACATCAACTATCATGTTCAAATGGCATCGATCAGTCAGCTTCATCTTCAATTGAGCAGCAAGGTGATGAGACGCTTGAAGACATAAAGGCGATAGCAGAGTTGAAACCCAGTAGGATTGTTTTTCACATAGCTGTTTTGTTTTCCTTTTCACAAAATGTATAAACTCTGTTGTTCGGCGGCGTTCTCTTACTAGGACGTCATCCTCTTGTACATAAACGCCTATTTACAGGCAAATTCAAAAATCAATACAAATTCACTTTTTCAGAAAAATTGCCAATTATTTTTCCTTTTTCTGTTTTGTTTTGCGAAGAACGTCCAATGTTCATTTTTGATATATGCATTTGACACTAATTTATAACTCATAAATATTTGCATACGAAACAAAGGACTAATTACAGGTGACATCAGAAACAGGGGCAATAATGAGTTGTCTAAGCGGTCTAGTTGCTCCGTCCACCAAGGTACCAAGGTAAGTTCGGCTGAAGAATGTAACCAGGATACCTTCACTCCCCCCAGAGTAAGACCAATCAGCAATACTCTCCCCGAGCAGAGTTGGTCTCCCATCAGCCCTGAAAAGGCACAGTATCTCCAGCAAGTCAGCGACACTCTCCCCAAGCAGAGTTAGGTTACTGTCAGCCTTAAGGAAGTTGGGTATCCCTAGAAAATCTCAATATTCCCCAGCGGAGTATACAGATGTTCCTAAGCAAGCATCCCTGGAAGTCTTAATATAAGATTGTTCCCCGGCGGAACACCAGACATCCCAGTGGAGCCACTTCCCCAGTGTAGTCCAAAAGTTTCCCCAGGAGAGTTGTATCAATCTCCCTAGTAGATTCTGGAAGCTTATCCCCAGTAGATTCTGGAAGCTTATCCCCTGCAGAGCATGAACGCGTCTCCCCGGCTTTATTCAAAGGTTATTCCCCACCAGGGTATAACTGGGTTATCCTCAGCTAATTGCCACGGAAAGATCGTCCTCGGCGAAGTTCTTCCTACCCCTAGCGGAGTTCATCAAATTCCCCAACATAACTTATCAACGGAATCCCCAGCAGAGCTATCGTCAAAATCTCAGCGAAGTATCTCTTCCCACAGAGTAATTCCCCGCAGAGTAATCTCTCCACCAAGTTTATTCCCCAACGGAGTCATCTTCTCCTACCGGTTTATTCTTGCAATCTTCATCCCCAGCGGAAATGAAGAACTCTACTCTTTAAAACATCAGCCCAGGATTTAACGAGCCCCCGACATTCGTCAAGGATTTATTTTCCCAGACGAAAATACATTCATAAACATCACATCTTCATACATTATAGCATGCATACGCATCATACAACACAAATCTCATTTATTTTTGAGAACATCTTAAAAACATGCAGTTCATGCATCATGACATTGCATACAGCTGATGTTTTGCCTTTTCAGGAAAAAAGTCAATCCAAAGATGATTACTATCAATTGTTGCAATTCCAAATTCGATTCCTGTATCCAGCCAGGGCATATCTGTGAGTAACTGATTGTGGATTCGACACCTGTATCTAGCCAGGGCATGTCTGCATGAAGAGTTTAGAGATTCGATTCCTGTATCCAGCCAGGGCATATCGGTAGACGACCAATTCCAGATTCAATTCTTGTATCTAGCCAGGGAATATCTGTGAGTAACTGATTGTAGATTCGACACCTGTATCCAGCCAGGGCATGTCTGCATGAAGAGTTTAGAGATTCGATTCCTGCATCCAGCCAGGGCATATCTGTAGACGACTAATTCCAGATTTGATTCCTGTATCTAGCCAGGGCATATCTGTGAGTAACTGATTATGGATTCGACACCTGTATCTAGCCAGGGCATGTCTGCATGAAGAGTTTAGAGATTCGATTCCTGTATCCAGCCAGGGCATATCGGTAGACGACCGATTCCATATTCGATTCCTGTATCCAGCCAGGGCATATCTGTGAGTAACTGATTGTAGATTCGACACCTGTATCCAGCCAGGGCATGTCTGCATGAAGAGTTTAGAGATTCGATTCCTGCATCCAGCCAGGGCATATCTGTAGACGACTAATTCCAGATTCGATTCCTGTATCCAGCCAGGGCATATATGTAAGTAACTGATTGTAGATTCGATACCTGTATCCAGCCAGGGCATATCTGCATGAAGAGTTTAGAGATTCGATTCCTGTATCCAGCCAGGGCATATCTGTAGACAACCAATTCCATATTCGATTCCTGCATCCATCCAGGGCATATCTGTGAGTAATTGATTGTGGATTCGATACCTGTATCTAGCCAGGGCATATCTGCATGAAGAGTTTAGAGATTCGATTCCTGTATCCAGCCAGGGCATATCTGTAGACGAAGAATTCCGGATTCAATTCCTGTATCTAGCCAGGGCATATCTCTGAGTAACTGATTGTAGATTCGACACCTGTATCCAGCCAGGGCATGTCTGCATGAAGAGTTTAGAGATTCGATTCCTGTATCCAACCGGGGCATATCTGTAAACGACCTAATTCCATATTCGATTCCTGTATCTAGCCAGGGCATATCTGTGAGAGATTGATTGTAGATTCGACACCTGTATCTAGCCAGGGCATATCTGCATGAAGAGTTTAGAGATTCGACACCTGTATCCAGCCAGGGCATATCTGTAGACGACAAATTCCGGATTCGATTCCTGTATCTAGCCAGGGCACATCTGTGAGCAATTGATTGTAGATTCGATACTTGTATCTAGCCAGGGCATATCTGCATGAAGAGTTTGAAGATCAACCTCTGTAACAGGCCAGGAAACCATCTTTCTTTCTCAAAGTACGCAAGTTCTCTCTAAGGAATCTCTTACGCGATCGACACTTCCAAATGGCATCTATAAGCCCATTCCCGACAAGATTCTGTCACATCTCCAGATGGCATCTATAAGCCCATTCCCGACAAGGTTCTGTCACATCTCCAGATGGCATCTATAAGCCCATCCTCCCATCCACCATCTTTCCAAATGGCATCTGTAAGCCCATTCTCGCTGTCACACTGCTGATACTCTATTATGTGAGTGCAAATTTCTGGGCACTCTAATGTTCAATCATCTTCCACCTTTGGATCACGAAAGACACGCAAGCCAACCTACATCCTCAGGTCTAAGAAGATTGAACAGGGGAAACTGTTGTACCCCAAAATTTGCCCTCCCATATTCTTCAAAGTTTTGACAAGCATCATCTCAATTTGCTCAAGTCTACTCAAGGGTTGCACAGTCAACCATCCTCCTAAGCCAGTCAAAATTAGGGTTTTGGTTCCTTCAAGGAAGTTGAGGTTTTCAAGGGTCCAATCAAGTCCCATATGCCTATATACATTGTCAAGCATCTACATGCCAAGTTTCAAGACTCATAGCATCAAGTTGCACAGTCAAAAGCCCTAGTTGCTCCACAACCAACTGCAGGGGCAAAATGGTCATTTGGCAGTCAAAAGTCAAAAAATTTGGTCAACATCTTATTTTGAAGCCACAATCATCATTTGATCAAGTCTTGATCATGATTCCACAAGAATGGCTCAAAAATCATCAAGATGAAAAAGTTTCCATTTTTGGACAGTTGAAAAGTCAACTGTAACTTGACCAAGGCATAACTTTTTCATGGTTCATAATAAAAATCCCATCCAATGCTCATTTTGAAGGGGATGAAATTTCCTACAACTCATCTTCACATTCCAAGTACAAGAAATGCTCTCACAAAAAGTTATCAATTTCAACATTATAGGTCATTTTCAAAAGTCAACAAAAAGGCATTTTAAGTCAAAGACCATAACTTGAGATTGGTAAATCAAAATGACATGGGACCAAAGGCATTGGTTAGAGGACTTCAAGACCTTTCCAAAATGTCCAAGAACATGTTCATATGATCAAAATTGAGCAAGATATGCATTGGAGAAGTTGGGAAATTTTTGTGAAATGGCGAAAGTCAACTATCCTTAAAACTTCAATTTTTGACAAAAGGGCCCACTTTCTTCCACTTGATTCAGCCTTGTCATGCCTTACACGTGTCCCATGATTAATTTCAAGATGAAACATTTATTTTTCCATTTTATTTAATTTTTATTGATTTAATTCATTTTAAATCCATAAAAATTCAAATAAAATCTAAAAGTTAATGGAATGGCATATTTTTGGTTTGAATAGCTTTTATGTATGATATGCCAGCTCACAAATTCGTGCTAGGCTATTTTGTGCACAAAATCATGGTTTTTGCTCCAAGTATGGAAAGCTTTCAATGGTGGTTAAGAAAAATCTCAAGACATCAATACAATGGATCCCAAGCCTAGCTGCTGACCTAATTCCCTTCACACATACATAAGCAAGCGTTGCAGACCTAGTACACGAAAAAAAGCATCTCTGAAACGGCCAAACCATATTCAAAAAAATCAAGCAAAAAGTCAAATCTGATTTCTCACTTCAAGGCCCTTTCAAGCCAATTTGAGGATTCAAACATATTGCCAGCATTCCCAGGAACGTGCAGAGATCAAAACCAAGCGCTCAGGCCTAAGGAATCGCCCCACACGAACTCACGGTTTGCATAATTTTCTTGGAATCGAAATCCATTGTTCATGCATTATTAACATAATTTGTTGCTTGTTTTGTGATGTATGAGTCCACAGGAAACTAATGGTATGGTTCAATTGCCTTGAAACGCCCTGGAACCCAAACCACCATGGATGAATGTTAGGGTTTTCAAGCTTTGGAATTGGGGGTTTATCATATAGGAAAAATTAGAGACTCTAAAGCCCATGGTTGAATTCGTCAAGGCCAGACGAATCCAACACGAGGCTCGCGAAATATTTATGAGCAGCAAGGAGCTATTCGCTATTTTCCCTTGTCCTATTTTGTGGGGGTTAAAAACCCCCACTAATTGTTTTGTTTTGCAGGCATTTCAGTGAAGACGATGATGAGGTGTCAGCGCAGGGGTGGCCAATTCAAAGAAACGCGCGCATTTTTATTTTATTTCCAGAATATCGCTTTTATTACATATAATATTGACTGATCATTATTATTACAATTGAGTCAATTGGCGTAGTGGCAGGGCAAATGAGCATTGAGCGTTGGGACCTGGGTTCGAATCCCAGGTCCCCCAAACATTTGTTTCATATTTTTTCCAAAGTGATCATATGCAGGTTATTGGGCGTGGTTCAGCATACACCCCATCCATCCAAACGCCAGGTGGCTGGCAAGGCAAATCCAATGGCCAGAAGGTGATGACTACCCTATTCCTGGTCAACCAGCGCCCCAGACAACTCCAAAAGTCAAACAAGGCTGGCTGGTTAATGGGCTTCACAATTCCAAATTCACCCTCAAATCTGGCCCAAACCCCCTTGGGTTTGCATTTTTATTTTGTCATTTTATTTTTCATTTGCCTTATTTTATTTGTTATTCTTTTTTATTAACTATTAACTAAATAATTATTTTTTCCATAAAAATTCAGAAAAACCTAAAAAAACATTTTTATTAATTTCAATTACCCTTTTTGTAAATAAATATGGTTAATTAATTTAGTCTTTTAAAATTAGAGCAACTTTAATTTTTTTCATAACAAATAAAAACAATTTAGAATTAGGTTTTTGCTAACTTTTAATTTCTTTTTATTTTCTCTTTATTTCCAAATAAAACATAAAAATACAAAAACATTTTTTAATAAATTAATTAATTAGTAAATTAGCTTAATTTTTAATTAATTGCAAAAAAGGACAAATCCAATTCTTTCTCAAAAAAAAAGGGTCAACACCCTAAAGACGTCCCGATTCAATTCTTTCGCGCGCAGTTTATTTTAATTCAATATTTTATATTTTTGTATCTGCTCAGGAAATGTAATAATTAATTAGAACTTTATCGCTTTCTTTTAAATTCTCGCACTTTTATTTTCCAAACAGGTTGTTGTTTTTGGCGATGTATAGACCCGCGCCTTGTAATAGCTAGATTTACATTTCTGCAATTTATTTTCCGCACTCCTAACTGTTAAAAAATGCATGAAAGACTTGTATGAAAATAAAATTAATCCGTAGCTCACAAATAACATGTACAAAGACAATTAACTGAAAAACAACACACATGCACATACCACCCTTAGGGTACGCCTCACTCGTTGCCTCGAACGTGGTCATCAAGTATAGGGTGTCTTAGAGGTCGCCCTCCTGTCTAAGATCCAGTTGCCTCGAAACGGTTGCCTCGGATAAAAAGGATCTAGGACATTAGGGTTACCGCTAAGGCATCCTACCGTTGCTTTGGTGACCACACATGTCCCTTATAACCGAATTGACCCGAACACCTCCAACGACGGTGCTACCTACCTCTCAATGATGGGATAGCACTATCTAAAGGACTGTTACACAGCCTAATTCCTTAGAGTAGGTAGATCTCATGGGTACTTGCTCTTTTCAAAACAAACAAAAATACTTTTCACACTGACACTTTCTAAAAGTTTTCAAACAAATTTTTCATACACTCTTGAGGACAAATACAAGAGTTACTTAGAAATTTTTCAAACAAAAACTTTTTCAAAACACACGCACACTTGAAAAGCAAACAAATTTTGAAAACATAAGAGCAAGTACCTAAGAGCCCGTGGATAACCACGGATAGAAAGGGTGCTAACACCTTCCCTTTCTATAAATCTACCTCCCGAACCGAGAACATTCTCAAAGAAGGAATTTTGTTGTGCTTTTGTCCTTTCCATGTTGGAGAACATAAAAGACGGTGGCGACTCTTGCTTACCGCGACATTTTGCGAAACGCAAACGCGAACCAGCATTCCAAAACAGTCAGTTCTATTTCCACCGATCACAGAACTGGCGAATCTGCTGGGGACATTAAAAGTGAGGTGTACCTTAGGAATAGTTCATCATCATGTTTTCAATTGCTTGATCTACTTGCTTTAATATTATGGGCCTGTTTTGGGAGTTTCATAGATCCTAACCCGGATCTGGGGGATACCTTCTTAGAAAGTAGCAACAAACTGTGAGGGAACTGTGCGGGGTATACCGACACGGTTGAAGCAGTTTGCTACGTTGATGTGGCACTTTGGTGAGTATCGGTAACCCTTGAGTCAAGTCAAGGAGAGTACGGGGCCGCCGCGTGGTGTCGTGAAGCATCAACTGACCTTAGGAACCTTACTTGACCATCCTGGCCTCTTTAGGGGTAGTGAGATGACCGACTTTGGTGCAGTCCGAAGTTGGTAGATACTCGATACTACACTCATTGAGGGTTGTTTTCTTGGGATATTTTGATCGCCAGTTCAGTGGCTAAATCAAAACAATGAACACAGAAAATAACCCAATGATATTGAGCTCCTTAGAACCCGGTTACTTTTGATAGGACGGGTTTTTGAGCCCACCAACTTCAAGAGGGTAGTACCCCAAACTTCATGCTGGCCTAAACTCTAACGGTTGTGGTGTGACTTGTGTGCCTTATCATGTTTGCTTTTTGTGAATACTTGTGGTGTGCTCTTATCATAGCATCATAACATCATACAGCATCATATGCATTTACTAACCACTTCAAGGGTTCGAATCTTCATCTTTTTTCTTGTTTTGTAGGACATGGAAACTATCCGCAGAAAGACAATTTAGATCAACCTTGTAAAGGTCCCTCCTCAGCTTAAGGAGCTTACATCCAGGATTCCCGAGAACTCTTCCTTCAGTGAAAGGCATGGCAGACTCATCAGCTTGACCAACACCAACATTGAAGAAGATATGATCAAAGTTCTCTTCACGTTCTTTGACCCTTTGCACCACTGTTTTACTTTCCCGGATTATCAATTGGTACCTACCTTGGAAGAGCTTTCCCAGCTTCTGAAGATCCCTATCCTTAGTCAACTACCCTACAACGGTACGGAAAGGGAACCAAAACTTGAAGAGGTTGCTAAAGCATTACACTTACAACCATCTGACATCAAGGGACATTGGGAAGTTAGAAGTGGTATCAAAGGATTCTTGGCAAAATTCCTGTTTGAGAAGGCCCAAGAATGTTGGAACTCCCTTGACCTACAAGCCTTTGAAGAAGTTATGGCACTCCTTGTCTATGGGTTGGTGTTGTTCCCGAATCCGGATCAGCTTATAGATATCAATGCTGTCAAGATCTTCATGTCCAGGAATCCTATACCTACGTTGCTTGGGGACATCCTTCACTCATGTTACACTCGAACCATGAGAAAAAGAGGTGTTCTCATGTGCTGCACTCCTCTCCTGGCAAGGTGGTTTATTTCTCACCTTCCACAATCAGTTTTGAAGAACGAGCGGGGTTTGAGATGGTCACAACGGTTAATGACTCTTACACATGCTGATATACATTGGTGTTCTCGGTCCAGAGAGAATGTCACTATCATTGATCGTTGAGGAGAGTTTCCTAATGTTCCTTTACTTGGAATTAGAGGGGGCATTACTTACAACCCATGTCTGGCTTTGAGACAGTTTGGATATGCTCAGAGGGATGGCCCTCATGACATGTTGATTCCTGACATAGTTTTTGACTTCGACAACGATGCACAAGGACTTCGCCAGAGATTTATCAGAGCTTGGAGGATGCCCAACAGGGTAGATAGCAAGACACTGGGGCACAAGAACTCCATTCCCCTGGAGCCTTATCTCAAGTGGGTACGAGCCCGCTCCCAGAAGCTGGTGATGCCATATCCTCATGTTCTTCCCGTAATCAAAGAGCCTGTTTTGGAAGGAGAGGTGCCCTACACCATTCAACATCCTGACATGCCAACATCTTGGGAAGAAATGCAAAAAAGCTGGATCCAACTCAAGGAAGAACGGAACTCTCTTGAAACCAGTCTACATGCCATTGAAAAGAAGGTCTTGGAGCTCACCCGTCTACTTCACGAGGAAAAGACTCTCAACACTTACATAGCTCCTAAGAGGATGCGCAGTGTCTTTTGGGATTAATTATTTTGTAATGTTTTGCCAATGAGTCCCTGATGTACTGAACAAATTATTTCTTAATACAATGTGTGTTCCTTTTTGTCTACAACGAACTTGAACTTTTGAACCCTTGAATGCATTGCATAAATAGCATATCATGCATCATGTGCATAACAGGCACCCTTTTTCTACAGGTTTCTTAATCTTCTTCGCTGTTTATTTCAGCACTCAATCATCATGAATCCTGAACCAACTACTGAACAAGCTATCAAGGCCCTCCAGGCCCAGAACGCCCAGTTTCAAGAGCTGGTCATGAGCTTAGCCCAGGGACAACAGGAGTTGAAGGCTCTGCTCTTGAAGAAGAATAAGAAGAAGAGGACTGTGTTGTTCAACACTGGATGCAGACTCGGGAATACACTGCAGAATGAAGCTAAGCTGACTACTCCATCTGTTGGGGAAGGCAGTCACCAAGAGGGAAGGGTTCCTAGTCCCGTGGTCTCTGACACCGAGACAGATTTCAATGATGAACAGTACCCTCCTGCTGAGGATAGGTACAAACAGCTGGAGGACAGGTTAAATGCTATGGAGATTCAACGTGTGCCTGGGTTTGATTTTGGAGATCTAGGTTTATCTTCTGGGGTGGTGATCCCACACAAGTTCAAGGCACCTTCCTTTGTGAAGTACGACCGGGCTTCCTGTCCTAAACTGCACCTCCGCTCTTATGTAAGGAAGATCCAACCTTACACTGCAGACAAGAATCTATGGATCCACTTCTTCCAGGAGAGTCTTTCAGGGACTCAACTCGAATGGTTCTATCAGCTGGATGGAACCAATATTTGTAACTGGGAGGACTTGGCTACTGCTTTTTATAAGCAGTATCAGTACAATTCCGACCTCGCTCCTACGCGTACCCAACTCCAGGGTATGTCACTTGGGACGGGTGAAGGTTTTAAGGAGTACGCGCAGAAGTGGAGAGACTTGGCTGGCAGGGTGCAGCCACCGTTGACTGACCATGAACTCGTGGACATGTTCTTGGGGACCCTGTCTGGTCCGTTCTTTAACCACCTGATTGGTAATTCCTCTGCTGGGTTTACAGACCTGATCCTGATTGGTGAGAGGATCGAAGCTGGTATCAAATCGGGGAAGATACAGAAAGGTGCCTCCTCGAGCTCTGAAAAGAAGCCCTTCAAGAAGGAAGCTAGTGCTGTTTATGGTCCCAGGAGACAGAACAAACCGGAACGCCACCAAGTTGTCAACGCGGTGGTAATTTCAAAGCTTGCTGTTGTTCCTTAGCAATACAACCAGCCATGAGGTGAGAGGCCCAAAAGGCAATACACTCGGCTCAGCATGACTCTCTCTCAGATATTGCCGCAACTGCTGTCAACCAATCTGGTAACTGTCAAGGAAGCTCCGAAGGTGGTAAACACAACCTCTCCGAAGTACAACCCCAACGCCCGCTGCGCTTATCACTCTGATAGCCTAGGGCATTCCACAAATGATTGTTGGGCTCTGAGGAATAAGGTTCAAGACCTTATTGATGCTAAAGAGGTTCAGTTAGAGGCGCCAGAAAGGCCTAATGTGGTGACAGCTCCCATGCCCAATCATGGAGTAAATGCTATTATGGATGAAGACGAAGTGGAGGAATCCGAATTTGACAGCCGGATCTACCCGACGACCAATGGTGGACCAAGAAACTGGACTGCCAAAGACTTCACACCTATTACTTTTGTCACTCAGTAATGAACTCCTTTGTTTTAAATTTGTAACGAACAATAATTTGAAACTCTATGGCCCGGTGTCTTACCCGGGGCACCGTGGCGTCATTTGTGAGGGCTTATTATTTGTCACTGTCATATATCATGAATAAAAGCATCGGACGTTTTTCGCATTTCAAATCTTGCGCTCCCTTTCTTTCTTTATATATTGCAAAACAGCTATATTTACACACACTCACTTATACAGGTTCCAATCCACTCTGGATCTCACTGGTAACGAATCTGCTACTGCCAATTATGACTTCGAAAATCCGATCAACTTAGCTGAAGACGAAGGTGAAGATGATTGCGAAGTGCCTGGTGAGCTTGCAAGACTGTTACTCCAGGAAGAGAGGGCCATTCGGCCACATAAAGAGCCAGTGGAAATAGTAAATCTGGGTACTGAGACAGACAGAAAGGAAGTCAAGATTGGTGCCAATCTGGAGCTTAGTGTGAAATAACGGTTGATTCAGATGCTGCATGATTACGTGGAAATCTTCGCCTGGTCTTACGAAGACATGCCTGGGTTGGATACCGACATTGTGGTTCATCACCTGCCTACCAAGGAAGACTGCCCTCCGGTAAAATAGAAGGTCCGTCGTATGCGTCCAGAGATGTCCGAGAAAATCAAAGCTGAGGTTATGAAACAATTCGATGCCGGTTTTCTAGCAGTGACTTCTTACCCTCAGTGGGTTGCCAACGTGGTTCCAGTGCCGAAGAAAGATGGTAAGGTCCGAATGTGTGTTGATTACAGGGATTTGAACAGGGCGAGCCCCAAGGATGATTTCCCTCTGCCTCACATCGACGTTCTGGTTGACAATACTGCACAACATAAGGTATTCTCCTTCATGGATGGTTCTCCGGATATAATCAAATCAAGATGGCTCCTGAAGACATGGAGAAGACCACCTTTGTTACTCAGTGGGGCACCTTTTGCTACAAGGTCATGCCTTTTGGGTTGAAAAATGCTGGGGCAACTTACCAACGTGCCATGGTTGCTTTGTTTCATGATATGATCCATCATGAGATTGAAGTGTATGTCGACGATATGATTGCAAGGTCCCAAACTGAGGAGGAAGACCTTGACCATCTACATAAGTTGTTTGACCGTCTGAAGTTGTACAAGCTGAGGTTGAACCCGAACAAGTGCACCTTCGGGGTGAGATCTGGAAAACTGCTAGGCTTCGTCGTAAGTGACAAAGGTATTCATGTGGACCCTGCCAAGGTAAAAGCCATACAAGAGATGCCAACTCCCAAGACTGAGAAAGAAGTCAGAGGCTTTCTAGGACGTCTGAATTACATTGCCCGATTCATCTCGCACCTAACTGCTACCTGTGAACCAATCTTCAAGCTGCTGAAGAAAGATCAAGTAGTACGTTGGAACGATGAATGTCAGGCTGCTTTCGACAGAATCAAAGAGTATCTCCAAGAACCACCCATTCTTATGCCACCGGTTGAAGGGAGACCTCTAATCTTATACTTGACAGTACTGGACAACTCAATGGGGTGTGTGCTGGGGCAGCATGACGAGACTGGCCGAAAAGAGCACGCTATTTATTACCTTAGCAAAAAGTTTACCGACTATGAGACCCGATACTCACTGCTCGTGAAAACTTACTGCGCTTTGGTATGGGCTGCTCGCCGGCTGAGACAGTATATGTTGACTCACACTACTCTGTTGATTTCAAAAATGGATCCAATCAAGTACATATTCGAAAAGCCTGCCTTGTCTGGAAGAATAGCAAGATGGCAGATGATCTTGACAGAATACGACATCCAGTACACGACTCAGAAAGCTATCAAAGGAAGTGTATTGGCAGACCATTTGGCACACCAGGCAGTGGACGACTACCAATCCATGAACTTTGAATTTCCAGACGAGAATATCATGGTAGTGACTGATTATGAAATACCTGGACCGGATGAAGGACCTGAGGAAGGATCCCGATGGTCTATGCACTTTGACGGAGCCTCGAACGCTTTGGGTAACGGTATCGGCGCTGTGATCATATCCCCTAAAGGCACTCATACTCCACTCACCGCCCGACTATGTTTCAACTGCACCAACAACATGGCGGAGTATGAAGCATGTATCATGGGTCTTCAAGCTGCAATTGACTTAAGGATCAAGTTTCTGAGTGTTTTCAGAGATTCTACTCTCGTGATCAATCAGATCAAAGACGAGTGGGATACGAAACACCCAAACCTTATTCCTTACAAAGAGTATGTGCTGACATTGATCCCCCACTTCGAAGAGATAACTTTTGAACACTTCCCAAGAGAGGAGAATCAGTTGGCGGACGCGCTAGGTACGATGTCTTCTATATTCAAAGTCAAATGGGACAACGAGGCTCCCCGGATCATTATCTGGAAATTAGATGTACCTGCACATTGCTGTGATATTGAGACTGAAGAGGTAACTGAAAAACCTTGGTAGGTCATTCCTAAAACCCATCTCGGGCCACATAAACTCCTCCCAAGACCATGGTTGTGTTCGTCTTTCTCTTTCGGTCATGTCCATGGCCATCAATGGAGCTAATTTTACCTGTAAGAGAAACACCCAAAAAGCAAACCATAAAACCCTAGATTCGACACTTGGCCTTACAGATCAGATAAATAAAATTGGGTAATACAGAAAGCTTGGAAATTTGATGAGGATTATGAATATGCCCATAGTTTATACAAAAGATGCAAGAATAAAGATTTGCGAATTCAAAAGAAGGGCGGTTTTCTGTGATACTTACAGTGAGTTTGAGCGTGTATGGAGGCTGGCTAGGGATTGGTTCTGACTCAGTGAACCTCCAGCAATCGATTGGTGTCAAGCTTTGCCTCTGAAAACGCCTCCAAGGATGATTTCGGTTTCACACTTTTTACCACTTTTTTCAAGTTTTGTTTGGTTGATTCTTGCAGCCTCTAGCCCTCAATTTCGTGCCTTTGCCTTCTATATGTATCATGGAATGTATTAGGTCAAGAATCATGAATCAAATCTCTCTAAATCAATGCCTTATGATTTGATTTGATTCATCCTTTAAAGCTTGCCAAATTTATCAAATCTCCATCTTTTTGTACATGATATGCTTGATACGAATTTTGATGATGATTATGATGACAATTAAAACCTGAAACAATCAAAAGATATCATGTAATCAAAGCTTTGGATTTTTTTATGATTTAATTTGATTAAAAATGAAATAATTCAATAAAAAATCAAATAAAATAATAAAAATAGGATATGCGCTCATGGCTGAAGCTAGGACACGTGGACAATAATTCAAGCTCAAATCAAGTGGAAAAGAATGGGCCCATTTGACAAAATTTGATGTTTTGGTGATAGTTGACTTTTGGCAATTTTGCAAAAATGTCCAGCTTCAACAATGCATAACTTCTTCAATTTTGAACTTTTGGAGGTGTTCTTGGACTTTTTAGAAATCTTGAGATGTCCTCTAACCAACCCTTTTGGTATCATCTCATTTTGATATTCAATGCTCAAATTATAAGCTTTGGAAAAAAAGGTGTTTTTGTTGACTTTCAAAAATGACCTATAATGTCCAAATTTATAACTTCTTGTGAGTGCATTTTATGATCTTGGGGTATGAAGATGGATTGTAGGAAATTGAATCCTCTTCAAAATGAGATTTGTATGGGTCATTTATCATAAAGTATGAGAAAGTTATGCTTGGTCAAAGTTGAGTTGACTTTTCCTACAAAACCCTAATTTAGCAACTTTTGAGTCTTGATGAATTTTGAGCAATCCTTGATGAATCATGATCAACCCTTGATCAAATGACGAAATATCCTTCAAAATGAGAATGTTGACAAAAAATCTTGAAGTTTGACTGTTTATAGGTCACAGTTGACTTTTGCCCTAGCACAGTCGATTTTTGGACCTTTTAAGCATTTGACTGAGCAAACTTCCTCTGCAAGGCTTGAAATTTTACATGGATGATCTTGAGAACATATTAGGAAATTGGTGATCACTTTAGGTCATTTGGATGCAAGGACCTTGATGCAACACAAAACCCTAATTTGGGGTTGACTGCCTTAGGAGATAGCTTGACTGTCAAACTCTTGAGCAATCTTGAGCCACTTGGAGATTTTTCTTGCAATGTTGGGAGAAATATGAGAGGGCAAATTTTGGGGTACAACACCAGGGATGGATTGAATCTCAACGACCTTCAATATATCCTCTAGTTGCTTGTACTTAACATCGGTAGGAGGATACTGCTCATCAAAATAGTCTTCATCATCGGACATTTGATCATTGATACACCCAGCCTGGGTACTCCTTGCTTCTCCAATTTTATTTTCGTCTTCCTCAGACGAGTCTTCCACTACTGGTATCTGACGGATTGGCTCTCTGAATCTTTTACCCATGTTCTATCTGATCGACTCTCTGAATCTTTTACCCATGTTCTATCTGACGGATCTTCTATCTGGTCGGATTCCAGGCTTCATAATAACTTGCTTGAAAAGATAAAGTCGAACTGATATCTGGTCGGGTCCAGGCTTCACAGTAACTTGCTTGAAATTAGTTATTATCTGGCCGAATTCCAAGCTTCACAACAAATTTCTGAGGGAATAAAGTTAATTGCTATCTGGTCGTACTCTAGGCTTCACAATAACTCCCTTGAAAAGATAAAGTTGAATTGATATCTGGTCGGGTCCAGGCTTCACAGTAACTTGCTTGAAATTAGTTGTTATCTGGTCGAATTCCAGGCTTCACAACAAATTTCTGAGGGAATAAAGTTAATTTCTATCTGGTCGGATTCCAGGCTTCATAATAACTCGCTTGAAAAGATAAAGTTGAACTGATATCTGGCCGGGTCCAGGCTTCACAGTGACTTGCTGGGGTAGAGGCAAACTCCACCGGGGAAGGGAAGTTAAACCCTTGTCTGGTTAAGTCCGGGTTTTTCAATATCTCGAAGAGTTAAACTATTATCTAGTCGGGTCCAGGCTTCATAGTGTCTTGAGAAGTTAACTATTATCTGGTCGGGTCCAGGCTTCATAGTTTCTTGAGAAGTTAACTATTATCTGGTCGGGTCCAGGATTCATAGTATTTTGAAAGTTGAACTACTATATGGTCGGGTCCAGGCTTCATAGTATTTGAAAATTACACTATTATCTGGTCGGGTCCAGACTTTATAGTGACTGAAAGTAGAACTATTATCTGGTCAGGTCTTCATAGTAACATTTGGAGATGGAAATGACTTTTGTTGGCGACTTCACTGGGGAAAAGAGGTCGTGGTCCTCTGATTTGTAATAGTCTGAGAGGCAAACTCAAGCTGGAGAGGATACACTCGGCTGGGGAAGACAGACTCAGTTGAGGAATTTTGCTATTTGTTGGGGAAATAAACCCTGTTGAGGAATATTTGACGAACTGCTGAGAAGGTGAGTTATTTTAGGAAGAGATCCACAAGGCTTCTTCTTTTAAGACCAACTCAGCTGGGGAGAAGGTTGTCAAGGGATTGAGACTCTGGCTGAAGACTATCTTATGAAAAGGACTTTGTGGGGATAATGTTAATGGAATAACTATATGGGGACATCCCAAATGCATAAAGAGATGCTTGTTGCTGCTTGGCAGGATATATGTGCTAAATAGTTTTAATTATGTTCACATGCATATGTTCGTTCAATTTTAGTCATTTGACATCTTTGCATTCAAAACCAAAAACATAAAGTTTGCACTTTAAAGTATATTTGTTTTGATATTTTGCCCATGAATAGGCATTTTTGTACAAAGAGACGAAGATCCTAGTAAGATGAAATCGTCGAAAGGAAAACAAAATTGAAAACAAAGATAATATCCATGTGAAGTGATCTCATTGCGTTCCAACTCTACTATTGCCCCAATGTCTTCAAACGTCACTTGCCATCGACAGAAGTTGATTGGATTGATCTTGGACCGTTTGAACTCAGACCTTGGTAATAAAGTCGACTGTGGTGATTCCATAGAGACATAGTCATACGCTTTCAATCCTTAATTTTTACCTGGACCACCCTTTCGGGTTTTCAACCCACCAGGATACCCATTTTTGTCCAAGTCGCCCTTTCGGATTTTCAACTTGCTGGGTGTAAAATATTTTACATATATCCCTAATTTTTTCCCAAACCTTTGGTTTGCCGGGATGCCCTTATCTTGCCTAGGCGTGTCAACCTAGTGGGTCTCTTATGCGTAGTATTTTTTTAACTATGTCCACATTCATAGGATATGGGAAATCTTCACCGTCCATGGTAGTCAGCATCATGGCACCACTAGAGAAGAATTTCTTGACAACAAATGGCCCTTCGTAGGTGGGAGTCCATTTGCCCTTGGGGTCGCCTTGTGTAAGAATGATTTGCTTTATTACCTAGTCACCAGCTTGATATACTCGAGGAATGATCTTTTTGTTGAAAGCCTTGATCATACGCTTTTGGTACATCTTACCATGACAAACGGCAGCCATTCGCTTTTCATTGATCAAGTTCAACTGATTCAATCTTGTCTAAACCCATTCGTCTTCGCTTAAGCCTGTTTCATTCATAATCCTTAAAGAGGGAATCTGAACTTCCACTGGCAGAACAACTTCCTTGCCATAGACTAAAGAAAAAGGAGTTGCCCCAGTTAATGTTCGAGCTGAAGTACGGTAGCCGTGAAGAGCAAACGGTAACATCTCATGCCAGTCTTTGTAGGTCACTACCATCTTCTGCACAAACTTCTTAATGTTTTTGTTGGCTACTTCCACTGCACCATTCATTTTAGGTCTATAAGGAGAAGAATTGTGATGCCTGATTTTGAATTGAGTGCAAATTTCGGTAATCATAACATTGTTGAGATTGGTCCCATTGTCAGTGATGATCCTTTCGGGGACACCATAGTGGCATATGAGGTTATGTTTGATGAATTTGGGTACAACGTTCTTTGTGACTGAGGCAAATGAGGCGGCTTCGACCCATTTGGTGAAATAATCGATAGTGACCAAAATGAAGCGATGTCCATTGGAAGCAATAAGTTTGAACTCTCCAATCATGTTAATGCCCCACATTACAAATGGCCACGGAGCGGTCATGACATTTAGAGGAATAGGAGGCACATGGACCTTATCAGCATATACTTGGCATTTGTGGCGAGTCCTTGAGTGGTGATGGCAATCAACCTCCATTGTTGACCAATAGTAACCAGCTCTTAGGATTTTCTTGACCATAGTATGTCCGCTAGAGTGAGTCCCAAAGAGACCATCATGCATGTCTTCCATAATTTCTTCTGCCTCCTTATTTTCCACACATTGGAGTAGATTTGAATCATGGTTGCGTTTGTACAGGATTCCATTACTTAGGAAGAATTTGGTTGAGAATCTTCGTAAGAACTTTTTATCATTGATGGAAGCTCCTTCGGGATACTCTTGTGCTTCAAGGTACCTCTTCACCTCATGGTATCATGGCTTTTCTATATCAAAGTCAAGCTCATTGTAGTGCGTAGGTTCGTCAAATATCTCAATTATAATCATAGGAGCTTTGTTGTCCCATTTGACCTTGAACATAGAAGACATCATGGCCAAAGCATCGGCTAACTGATTTTCTTCCCTAGGGAAGTGTTCAAAGGTGATCTTTTTGAAGTAAGGAATCAGAGATAGCACAGGATCCTTTTAAGGAATAAGGTTAGGGTGTTTATTGTCCCAATCTCCTTTTACTTGGCTAATCACTAGAGTGGAATCCCGGAACATATTCAAATGCTTGATCCTCAAATCAATGGCAGCCTTCAGACCCAAAATGCATGCTTCGTGCTCAACCATGTTGTTCGTACAATCGAAGCATAATCTGGTAGTGAAAGGAGTGTGGCAACCTTCAGTGGATATTATCACAGCACCAATTCCTTTACCCAAAGCGTTGGAAGCCCCATCGAAGACCATAGTCCATCAGGATCCTTGTTCAGATTCATCATACAGTCCAGGTTTTGCACAGTCGGTCACTAACATGATATTCTCATCCGGGAAGTAAAAGTTCATAGATTGATAATCATCAACATATTGATGGGCCAAATGATCTTATAATACACTTCCTTTGATGGCCTTTTGCATTGTGTATTGAATATCGTACTCACTCAAGATCATTTGCCATCTAGCTATCCGTCTGGAAAGAGCAGGTTTCTCGAAGATGTACTTGATAGGGTACATCTTGGAAATCAATAGAGTGGTATGAGTTAACATATATTGTCTTAGCTGGCGAGCAGCCCATGCTAGAGCGTAGCAAGTTTTCACGAGCAGTGAATATCTGGTTTTACAGTCGGTAAATTTTTTGCTCAGGTAGTATATTGCATGCTCTTTTCAGCCAGACTCATCATGTTGGCCCAACACATACACCATATAATTCTCTAGCACCGTCAATTACATCATAAAGGGTCTTCCTTCAACTGGAGGAATGAGGATAGGAGGTTCTTGCATATATTCTTTGGTTTTGTCGAAGGCAGCCTGGCATTCATCATTCCATTCGACTACTCGATCTTTCTTCAAAAGTTTGAAGATTGGCTCACAAGTAGCAGTTAAGTGAGATATGAAGCGGGCGATGTAGTTAAGACGACCCAAGAATCCTCTAACCTCCTTTTCAGAGTGGGGGATTAGAATTTCTTGGATGGCCTTTACCTTTGCAGGATCGACTTTGATGCCTTTACCACTGACAACAAAACCTAGAAGTTTTCCAGATCTTACTCTGAATGTGCACTTATTAGGGTTCAACCTCAACTTGTATTTTTTCAGCCTCTCGAATAGCTTGTATAAGTGATTGAGATGTTCTTCCTTAGTCTGTCATCTTGCAATCATATCATCCATATCCACCTCTATTTCATGATGGATCATATCATGAAACAAAGCTACCATAGCCCTTTGATATGTTGCCCCTGCATTCTTTAATCCGAATGGCATGTCCTTGTAACAAAAGGTGCCTCATTGTGTAACGAAAGTGGTCTTCTCCATATCTTCGGGAGCCATTATAATTTGATTATAGCCCGGAGAAACCATCCATGAAAGAGAAGACTTTATGTTGAGCAGTGTTATTGACCAAGACATCAATATGTGGTAGAGGGAATCCATCCTTGGGACTTG